>OX365944.1:30201250-32695000 GCA_947247005.1 Spisula solida | reverse complement strand
CAGTATAGCACCTTATTACCTCCAATCAAACCAACTTCTATTACACAACACTATACAGTCAGGTCTCAAAACAACGGCACCTCGTATACTGACATCATGTCCATGCCTGTGGACAAATGTTTTATAATGCTTTTTGTATCAATTTAGTTTACTGACATATGCATTAAATTGGAAACAAACAGTGTCGTTGCATTGAGACCTATCTATAATACTGTCAAATAATTATTTTTGTGGGAGTTGAATTTTCGTTGATATTGTTGTTTATCTAGACCACGAAATCTAATCCCCTCAATTAATCAACCCCCCGAAAACAGAACATAGGATTACCCTTCTATGCTTGAAATCCACAAATTTACAATCCTACGAAAAATTATTTTTATCAAATCGACGAAATTAAATACCCACGAAAATATGTAATTTTACAGTTCCATTTCTTATGCTCATTCGTAATAACACAATCATGACATGAACCCGTAACTATGGCAAACATTCCGTCAAGTCTGTAGGTAAACTTGTAAACAAGCATGTAGTCTAGTAGGAAGTACACGGAATGTCAACACGTACTATGATACTATGAGGGGTGATCCAGATTTAACCAGACAGTTTCGATGAATTTTGTATCGCCCCTCGTACGTGTATCTCACTCAGATCTGGTTTTATACATTGCCCTGAGATGCTAAAGTTAACATTATATCATGGTGAACAATGTTCTTCATCCTGTATTCATTGCAGCAGATGCCTCAAGTTGTTTCAACTTCTTCATCTGAAAAATCAAACAATGCATCCATTACATATAATTATACTTCTATATATACAGTCAAATATGTCTGAAGCGGCCAATCAATGGATACATAAAACCTTAAACATGATTCATACAGAACTTCCTCTTAACAAGAGCACCGCCTACAAGTGCTGGATGCTCGACTTCTTCTGATAGTAACCTTGCTCATCTGTGAGTCAAAATTCTAAGAGTAACAAGGTCAGATAACTCATAAATATAGGTCACAGAGTTACCAGCCTTGTCTGTATAAACTCCCCTTGTGATGAATAACTATGTTGAGTTTTAAGTGGATACCTTTGATAGTTTTGAGAAAATGACTCTGACAATAAACTTAACCAACGCAGACGCACACGATCCCGTCACGACAATAGCTCGACTTTTTTTCTTCGAAAAGTCTGTCTTTAATAAGAGGATAATTCGACGAGTCGAAAAATAAAGAATTATGAATTCTGACTTTTAGCATGTGGAAATATTAGCAATGTTTTTCTCTCCTGGTAGCATTTTTGGTAGTCCAAAATTAAAGCAAATGGAAGCTTTTTGTAAATTCAACGATATTTCCACTTCTCTAACTGAACCACTTATACAGGGCTAACTATGGACCATTCCTGTACAGACTGATCAAAATACATTGAGCATTTTAGAAGGTGATGGCAAAGATTCAAAGAAGACAAGGCAGACGAAGCTCGTCTTGAGCCAATGTTAAAACCTTCGTTTCATGTAGATTTGCTTTCTGACAAAATTTCACAAAGATGCAGCAAAAAGTGCAGGCCTTACTTCATTCACAAATGAAAACAAAATAAGTAAACTTTACCTTATGCTTGGGACATAATAAGGAGAAGTTTTCTTCATCAAGATAGCATTCTGGAATATAAGATAGACTTAAGACATCAGACATATCATTACTTACGATAGCAACACAAAGCCTTAACATCACAAGTATAACTTTGACAGTGGATTCAAAATTAATATTAAATGTCAACTATCATTTAATGAGTCTTTATCACGACTGTTTTCTGGACCGCGAAAAGAAGTTTGACATAACAAATTCAAGATAAAGAGAGCTGACCGTATATACAAATCACAACATCTCTCCAACTACTTCAAAAGGCTGTAGATTCCACAATATTGTTCAATAGCTGGTCAACTTACTGATAAATCTAGAAGAGTTGACGAGACAAAAACATATGTCTCCAACAACTAGGTTTGGTACTCGTGTGAAGATTATTGAAATCAGAAAAGAATATGACCATGCATTTTTAAGATCTAAGAGGTTAAAACACTTTTACCTAAACTTTAACCTTTGCATTTCCAAGTCCAAAAGGGAGCATAATTTCAATAAAATGCTTGATAGAGTTACCTACTCCTGCATTTGGGTTGGGGTTATGATGGTTAAACAAGTATTCAAAGTATCAAAGCAATATGTCAAAGGACTTTGAAACTAGAGCTATCACTAGAGTGATGAATCAAACCCCAGCAGGACAGCCTTGACACAGGAATATTTTTTCAAATAATAGTCTTGCATAACTATATAATCTTTGCTCTCTAAGTGTGACCTTAAACTTTGAGCTGGGGACCTGGGTCTTCCGCATAACATGTGGTGAACATTTGTACCAAGCCAATTTAAATTCCAGTTAGAAACGACACAGTGGACACAACTGGCATGACTATATGACCTTTGACCTCTAAGTGTGACCTTGACCATTGAGCTAGGGACCTGGTTGGCACATGACACACCGTCTTTATATGGTGAATAATTGTACCAAGCCATTTTAAAATCCAGTAAGAAATGACAAAGTTACAGAACGGACACGATTTTGCTAACAGACCGACTGACTGTTTGGTCAACATGACATTTTCTGATTTTCTTGAAAATAGGTTAATAAAAAGTGCCTTTCAATGCAGATTCGGAATATGTATCGGTCTTACAGTCACTCATAAGTAGCACTTACGACCTCGACTCGTCTAAGCCAGCAAATTGTGCATTTACTTGTAGGTTGTCAAAAAATCTACAGAGTAGATTGTTATCAGTGAGCTAAAACAGAACATACTAACAACTTACCACCTTCCAGGGCACAAGCATGATGAAACTTTTGTTGACAACCCTTGTTCAAACATCCTATCATTGCTCCATGTGTATCACAGACTGAACAAAGCTGAAACATGACCATTGAAACATGTAATACCAACTGACAATCATGAAATGTCACAAAATGTACCGGTAATGCTCCTTTGTTAATTAATATTCACACCCTACACCAAATTATGTTTCAAATATTGTTCTATCCTGTTAAAAATTCAGCATATGAAATCCAAATGACCATTCCTCAGTCAGTATTTTGAAAGTTTTCTTCAAATAAATTTCATTTTCTGCAGAAAAGTTCCTTCTTTTTAGTGCAGCAAATCCAACTTTCCGGAAAAGTATGACCACTGGACATCATATTAGTTGAAGGTTATTTGTCTAAGGCTTTTCAATGAATTCATTGGACCATGAGCTACAATTTACCCCTTTAAAATGTATTTGATTGATACTTGATTGGCAACTTGCAAAATGTCAATTGTATACAGTGCTCCAGCTAGGATTTGAAAAGGGCAGGGTGCAACTTTGTGAAAAGGGCACTTTGGGGGAGGGTTTGGGAGGGGGTGTCCCCCGCCCGGCCGAGGGGGGATTGGGGGTCCTCCCCCCAGAAAATTTTGAAGTTTTAGTGTCTGCTTATGGCATCTCCTGTGTTTCCGGACAGAAATTGTGGTGTTTCTCCAGTAAGCAAATATACCTTTTCATTAAAAGGAAAAAAATATTTTGTAAAAAAAATGAAGCATAGATTTCTAAATGATCACAAAACATTTAAACAGACAAATGCCCTATGCCAAAGTATTGATCTACTTGTATGTACAATCAACACTTATATAATCAGGCGCGTAGCTAGCCCTCTATTCATGTGGATTCACTATGATTATGCTTGGGGGTCGGGGGTTAGGGGGCATGCTCCCCCGGAAAATTTTGAAAACAATGGTGTAATCTTGTGCATTTGGAGCGTTCTCTAGGTGCTTTATTTATTTCTAAAAACGTCAATTTTAGGAACATTAATTTGTAAATATACGCTAAAATCGGCATAGTACTTCTATGAAAAAAGTAACACAAACATTCTTGCGTAAATAACAGGCTCTTTTTCTGAGGATATTACAATGCGAACTCGATATAAATTTGGAATAAATTTATAAACTTTGCCTGAAAAAATATTTTTGTCACAATCATGTGGATTCAGCCGCGTACTCGCGTATAGGCAGCTACGCGCCTGATAATCAACTCTGATTGTTCTTTCAATTCACAAACATCATAGTAGTTAATGTTTATTCTTTTGACAGCATTCATTAACTGTTTAATTGTACGATGTAAAACATACAAAATACGATTTTCTCATCAAATTTCTCTTTCACAACGGTACGGACGGTGCGCGAGTTTTATCACTAACCGAAAACGAAAGTAATTTCGGTGCGATATTAGTATCATATCACGGAATCACCGATTTAAAGAAGGGAAAAGAATAAGTATACCAAAAAAGTTTTTAGATCGTACTCAATGAGATCGAAATTCGGCCAACTAGCGCGTACGGCAATTAATCGACGTGGGTAATACGAAATTTTAAATCACGGCCCGTGAATCTTCATAGATTTCTATCTATTTTCTACACCGATCTGTATTTGATATCAAGGTAGTATAGACTTGCGGAAATAAGACTTTTCGCGTAAAAAAATTATAATCTAACATAAAGAACTAAAATAAGAAATAAATTGTCCAACTTTAGAACTTACGCGAGAATTGTCAACCCTGTCGGATCTTCATTATATGAGTGAATCTCGTGAAAATCCACGTCAATAACTTTCCAATGGTCAAAGACTAAGGCGCGATTTAATTCATTAAGATTAATTTTAACATCATCAAAAAATATAACGTGTACACTTTGATGCTTTACAGTAGGCCTACGCCCAAGTCTCTACACGCGTGAGTTTTACACACCGTATGACGTCACTACTGTATGTAACTCACTGAGTTTACACGTTTCTCTGGTGAATTAACGCCTTATATGGCGATGCGTCGAGGACTTTAATAGTGCTCTGTGCTTTAAAATTCTTTTTGGATTCACGACATATTTTTTATTGAGGATTAAACATGCTAGTCAACGGGTTACATTGGTAAATAAAGGTTAGTTAGAGTGATTTAATGGCGCGCGTTTATTTCCCGCAAGATCCTGAGAAAAAATGTGCGTTATTAAAACTTCGAAATTTAAGAATGAATTCATCATTACTGTAACTTATGTTAAACATTTCTGTTGAAATTGACAAGTGCCCTCTAAGTTTTTTTACTTGACTTGGTCAAATTCACGGACAATCTGTGATCTAATTCACTCGGATAAATGCCAATTAGCTATTCACACGTTGATTTTGCGTGAACGTGAGACACGATCTCATTGGTTGATAGCCGTTGCAGATGACAAGCCCCGCCTCCAATGTTATCAATTTAAGAGTGTTTTATGGATGGTTGACGTATCTGATTAATATACAACTTGTCACGTTGTTTATTACTCGATTGACCCAGTTTTTTACACACATAAGAATTTACAAAGGGCAGGGCGGATTTGACAACAAAAGGGCACAACAGGGCGCAGGAAAAGGGCAGCAGGGCGTTGCGCCCTGCTATTAAGGTCTAGCTGGGGCACTGGTATACTACTTCTATAGTCCAATTCAAGGTTTTGCACAATAGGCACAACAGAAGCATTTCACAGAGAAAATGGAAAATGAATATAGAAACAATTTAAATTTTCTACAATATGATGTGCAAATGTTCAAAAAATAAAAAATATTGCTTTATACAGTTATTTAAATTCCACGACCTAACCATATTTGAATAAATTTTGAATAAATTTCTTCTGCATATAATACCCAGGGGGTGTCAACAGAGCCTACTTACAAATTCTGAAAATCTTATGCGGCCGAATATTTTTGCCAAATAATAGGCCTTCAACCGTATTGTTTCCATGTTTGAATTTTTTATTGAATAAAATCCTTTAGAGCAGATTAAAATTAACCATAAGTTTGTCATTTCTTGAGATATTTTCATCAAATAACTTTTATTGTGGTCAGAAATAATAGCTCTTTCAGGATAGATAAATCCGGAATTCTAGATTTATCAGGAATATTGACACCCCTGAAAACTTTGTAATTTGACTCTTGAAACAGCATGTTAACAGGTAAATTTGACAAAAGCTGAAGAGAGAAATTTACTCACTTCAATACAAAATTGCAATATTTAGATGACTCTTGAAAATTTCGAATCAGGAGACATTTGACTCTTCACTTTTGGAGGCTATTGAAAGCCCTATATGTATTAGAGAATGTATATGCCCCTCTAACTTACTGTTTGGCTAGCAATGCGAACAGCTTCCTGTAAACCATATATTTTGGATCCAAGTAGAAAGACACCATCAGAGTATACAGCACAACTCTCATGTACCCATAACTCCTTCCATTCACTCACTTCTCGTGATGCACTATCACTACGTTTTCCACCACGTCCTCCTCGACTCGTACCAGGTTGATTCTCGTCCCACTTTTTCCCGGAACCAAGTCTAACTTTTGGACTCAAGTCTAACATGTCTTCGCTCATGGTTTCTACAGTGTATGGTCCAAAAAGATCACCAAGAAATTTGTAACTACTATGTTTTCCACATAGAGCACATTTCCATATTACACCCTCCATTGAATCACTGTTTGGTATCAACACAGACTTATCCGATGGAAGTTGAGAAATTTCAATCCTAGTCACATTCTGAGTAATTAACTTAGCTTTCTTATTACAAGTTTCTTCATACGGGTCGTTAATGATAGCACATTTGTCAGGAGTTTCTTTATCACCCTCAAATATAATCTTCGGACCTTTAAATTCCGCCCATTTATCTCTCTTTTTCTTTACTTTCTTATTATTAAGATTATCATTACTACCACTAGACTTCAAAAACTTCAAACCCGGCCCTAGATCAAAATCTTGATCTTCATAGTCTAACGGTTTCCTTTTCACTCTACTAACTTTCTTTTTAGGTTTTACATTTTTTATGAGTGACTTAGTTGTTTGCTTTCCAGAAGGCCCCTTGCTACTAACTTTTGGCACAAGATTAATTTTCTTTTCACTGATGTCCATTTTTTCAACTTTGAGATCTGTTTTTGCATCTGTTATCAGAATGTCATCGTCAACCAATGAAAAGTCATATTCATCACGGACTGGTTCTACACGTTGTGTACCATCACAGTTGACTCGCATAGACTGTTCTAGACAATTTTCAGAGCTGTTTTCATTACATTTAGCACCAGAATCTTTGACAGCACCTTCATCATTATCTGAATCAATCTCAATCACTTCATAATCAACCTCTGCACTTGCTTCATTTTTCACAGATTCAGGCTCCTGGTTTACAGATTCAAGTTCCCTTTTCACAGATTTTGGTTCATTTTTCACAGATTTAGACTTTACTTTTGTTTCAATTTCTTCACTAATTTCTTGACTAACCACAACATTTTTTCTTGACCGTGTAACAGTAGCTTTTGGTTTACTTTCACAAGGAGCAGCAGATTTAATACCATTTATCTCTTGTTTAGTTCTTTTGGTATTAACTTCAGACACTTTTTCACTACTTCTAGTTCTTTTAGCAGAATTTCTTGTCACAGGAGATTTAGCTTTCTGCCCAGCAGATGGTTTAGACTGAGATTTTGTAACTCGACCACAAGATTTTGAGCCAGCATTAGGAACACTCTCTTTCACACATGTGTCATTTTTTACATCATCTAAATTCGGGATAACTTCAGAAGTTAAATGACCATTCTTGTCTTTACTTATAACACACATTTTAACACTCCTACCTTTTTCACTGCGCGAGGTTTCATGCTTGAGTTTATCTTGTTGTTCAGCAAGCAGTTGCAATGTTTTCTCCAAGTTTTGGTTTGATGGTACTTCTACAACAGCTTTGATCTCTGGAGTTTTAGAAAGTTCTACACAATCTTGTGCAGCATCTGCAGTGTCAGCATTTTTTACATCAACATGAGCAGATTTACTCCCCTTATTTTTGGCAGATTTTTCAGTAACTTTTGGTTTCTTAGAATTGCAATTTAAATCAGTTCTTTTCGTAGAGTTTCTTTTCTTAGACACACTATGACATTGGCTCTCTTCTTCCTCAATAAATACAAAATCTCCCTGAAAAAATGAGGTATCTTTATATTTCACAGGTGTTTTTCGCTGCCTTATACGAGAAGGTCTACTTATTGAAACAGTTCCGTCACCCATGTCTAAACTGATAGGTTCATCAATGCCATCAACAACATCACCTCCCAAAGGACTGGGAATATTATCCAAACTGAAGTCTGATATACTTGTAACACCATGCACAACACCTAAATGCCCATTCTTACGTTTCCTTTTAACACTTCGCTCTTTTAAATTACTCTTCTGCCATGGAGAGCGTGAGATTTTAACCGTGTCTATCACTACAACACTAGATGATATACTGGAGTCCACAGCCTTAGCTCTCTCATTTGCTGATTCATCCATATCATTACCTTTTTCATCAATATCACTAAATCCTGTCTCAATGTCATCACATCCAATATGATCTTCATATTCAAACTCACTGTTCACAAGATCATCGCTAAGTGAACCTGTACTATCACCCCTTTGTCTTGGAGTAATCTCAAAGCTTTTCAACCGCTCTTGTTTACTATATGTGTTTTGAATGTCTTTACGTACTACAAGAGGAGATTCAGTGTCACTTATAGAACAATCTGATATAACAGAGGGTTGTATCTCATCAGATTGCACAGTTTCTGTTACAGCTTGATCATCATTGTCATTTAATTGCACATTTTCAGCACCTTCATCATCGTTACAGGCACCAGAATCGCCATCATTCATAGGTTTATCACTTTGACTAGAATCATTAATGTCTTCAGCACTGTAACTTGCAGCAGCTGGTGTATTCTCTTCCATTGTAACATGTGAAAGTTCAATGGTTTCTGACATGGCATTAGAGGCTTCAATGCTTTCAAAATTCAAACTTGAAGCTTCAGTATTCAAACAGACATTTCCATCATGTGATTCAGATTGTACCTCCTCATTTTTATTTGATCCAACATTTTCTTTAATCTCATTCACGTTGGTACAATCATTGCTGGACACTGTTGAATCTCCATTTGGCTGATTGATAGAATCTGCATTGAACGAGTCATTAAAAGTGTTAGTGTCTCTGGAATCTGGAATGGCAGAATCTATCTGGACATTAGATGTGAAGTCCTCTTTAGCAGCTCTCAAAAGCATCATTTTCTTTGGCTGATATTTGTCAGGACTTATCACAGATTCGCAAGTATTGCTAGATGGTTGTTCGGGTTGCAAAGGGAATTCTGTGTCACTTTGTTTCTTATCAGAACTACTCCAATATTGATTACCATCCATTAAACAAGCACTAGTATTGTCCGATTGTTTCTGATTTCCATCAATGGGAGACGATACACATGCCTCTTTTACAACACTTTTAGGGTCCACAACTTGTGATTCTGGTAACATACAGAGTTTCTGCAAGGACTGGAGCGGACTGGTACATTGTTTGGATGATGAAATGTTTGAAAAGTTTGTTTCCGGAACAGTTGGATCAACAGTTGGTGAAGTATGTGTGTGGGAAGGACTGTGATATGAAGCTCTGGAACTAGGAGTGAAGGGAGATGATATGTTACTGCAGTAACCACTCTGTGTACCGGGTGAATGCGAGAAACCTGGGGCACCCGGTGATTGTGAGAAATTCGGGGCACCAGGGGATTGAACCAAATGACCAGAATGACTGCTGGGAGAATTACATGCAGACAATCCGGGAGAATACTGAGCTATTGCTTGTGGTGGATGATTTTGGAACTGTATGGAGTTTGAACTATTGCTGCCATAACATTGTGGCATTTGTTGTGAAACTGTAGATGGAACATTGACTTGAAGTTGTTGACTGGTTGGTACAGGGGAAACCATTCTCTGATTAGGGGCAGTCATCGGAGATGACATGGGGTATGAATTCCTTTGTGGTGAATTCATCATTTGAGAATTTGGACCAGGCGATCGTACATTTCCAATACCAGGACTGTGCATGGAACAAGGACTTGAACTAGGCATACTTCTGCCACTATGGTGAGAAAGTGGACTACACATATTGCCTGACACAGGACTGACCGGTGACATTCTGGGGTCTCGAACACCTTGTTGTAATGGAGATTGGTGGGGAGGACTAGGGTACATGAATTGGCCTTGATTATATTCATGTGCCATAGATTGCTGACTTTCCTGTGACTGTGTATTGTAATTGGGAGATCTGTTAGGTAGGTGATAGGGTGCTGAACGATTCTTAGACAATGGAACCTGTACAGTGTGGTTGCTAGGATACGAGGAGGCAGCCATGTGTAATATGTTGTTTGCAACTTCTTGCGGATTCTGGCCGGAGTTTCTCAAATGTGGGTGAGATTGGCGCATATTTGAATGATTGATTAGCGGAGCTCCAGGTACATGTCCGGAATAACTGTTGTTTCTAGAGGACAAAGATGAGTTAGACGAGGACATGCCCATACAAGGAAATGGTGTTCTATCAGGTTGTTGTTGAGGCTGGTTAGGGAATCCACTACCTTGGTATGGTTGTCGATACTGTGAATTCATCACATCAGAAGGTTGATGCATGCCTTGATTATAGAAATGTCCACCTGCGCTGGCATTCTGGTTCCCATATGTATAACAGTTGTTGTCTTGTGGCATACAGTTCTGTAAAAACAAAAACCACATAAGTGAAACACAAATAATCTTAGTAACAGGGGTTATCTAGAGCTAGTCATTGATCAGTTTGAAAACAATTGACCGAGTATAGTACTTTCAGTTTTCTCACTATTACACAATGAGGCAGTTTGGTTTGGCTTGGACAGTGATCAGGGGGAAGTTAAGTCACTCAACCAATTAAAAGCTCTTTCAAGATAGATAAATACAATTCCGGATAAATCAGAAATATTGTCACCCCTGACATATAGATGAACCAGTAACAACCCATCCATCATTGATCTATATCGACAGTTGTATACTCCCATGTAACCAAGAAAAATGTTTCATGAAGGAAAAATGAGGAATTCAGGTGTTTCCAATTAGTCACCCATTTATTAAACAAGAGGATCATAGATCCTTGGGCGCTCACCTGCTAAACATGGCCAAACTTTGAACTTGACCTTAAGGTCATCAAGATAAACATTTTGACTAAACTTGATAAAGGTTAAAGCAAAACTGAGGCCTCCAGAGTGTTAAAAAGGTTTTGCTATTACATGTATTTGACATATTGACCTAGTTTTTTACCCACATGACCCAACTTCAAACGTGACCTTAAGGTCATCAAGATAAACATTTTGACCAAAGTTGATGAAGATTAAAGCAAAATTTTTTGACCTAGTTTTTGACCCCACATGACCCAACTTCTAACTTGGCCTAGATTTCATTAAGATACAACTACTGACAAAGTTTGGTTAAGATCAAAGCAAAAATGTGGCCTCCAAAGTGTTAACAAGATTTTCCTATTATTCGACTTTATGACCTAGTTTTTGACCCCACATGAAACAACTTCGAACTTGACCTTAGGGTTACCAAGATAAACATTTTGACCAAACTTCATGAAGAGTAAAGCCAAAATGTGGCCCCCAGAGTGTTAACAAGATTTTCCTATTATTTGACCTTTTGACCTATTTTTTGACCCCACATGACCCAAATTCGAACTTGACCTTAAGGTCATCAGGATAAACATTTTGACAAACTTCATGACGATTAAAGGAAAAATGTGGCCACCAGAGTGTTAACAAGGTTTTCCTATTATTTGACCTTTTGACCTAGTTTTTGACCCCACATGACCCAAATTCGAACTTGACCTTAAGGTCACCAAGATAAACATTTTGACCAAACTTCATGAAGATTAAAGGAAAAATGTGGCCACCAGAGTGTTAACAAGGTTTTCCTATTATTTGACCTTTTGACCTAGTTTTTGACCCCACATGACCCAACTTCGAACTTGACCTATATTTCATTGAGATCTACTGACCAAGTTTGATGAAGATCAAAGCATATCTTGAAAGTGCTAGAGTGTTAATGGTGAAATGTCTACTGGACGGACGACGAACAAAAAGCAATCACAAAAGCTCACCTTGCCACTTTGTGGCAGGTCAGCTAAAAAAATAATTGGTCAATATTTTAAATTGTGTATCGAAAATTGATTGTGTTAAAATATACATGTCTAATATCATTGTCAATACATCAATATCGTTTTCATTGATGACAGCTTTAGGTTTCACAACCAAGATCACTGTGTGCTTGTTTCAGCTATTAAGACAGATGGTTAGTAAATGACTACATATGGGTACATTGCTGGATCCACCTACCTTCAGCTAGCTGAAGTCTGAACTGTTAAATCTTTAGAACTATACAAATTCTTAGCCATATTCACCTTTTCATAAGACATTGGAAAAGCTATTGAGCTTATACATAAAAACTAAAATCAAATAAAACTGCAAAAAAATACATTTGAGATGAAATTCAAACTCGCAGCATTAAAGGTCAGTCATTTTATGTATATCACTTTGTCCCTTAGCTATAGAGATTCCAATGCTATTTAACACTAAAGTTCTGCGCTTTAGACCACCACTTGATCCCACAAAAAGTAGACCTAGCATAGTCTTAATGAAACTGATTAACTGAAGCTGAGACACTGAATTTATATATGGACAACAATATGGTTGATCTGTTCTAAATGTAAAGAATGCCAGGCCTAGACACCAACTATTTTGGCCACTGGTCCGACAGGGCAAAAGCGCCCAATTTGTAAATAGGACAGTTACTGGTCCTCCAGAATTTTCACTGGTCTTCGACCAGTGTTAGTGTCGAGCCCTGAATGCTCTTTATTAAATATCCAGTATTTAATGATAGTCGGCTTTCGCCAGACTTCCTACGTAATACTAGTAGATGCCACTCTCCACGAATTGATAATATGGTAGCAATGAAACTTACCATTTGTGATTGAGAGCTGTCTCTAGGTTGACATGGCATTCCATGTACGTCATGAGGCATTCTGTTATAATAAATGTTCCTCAGTTGCATTTGTTGATGAGTAGCTGAAATTTAAATAACCAAAATTGTATCAAAATTTCAAATACATAATAAAAAAGATACTACTATAATTATATTTTGGTAAGTTTAAATTAAGCTTCAACAGCACAGGCCTCAATATATAAATCGTCTGCTCGTCCTGCACAATTGTTTCCTTCTTTATTTATATAGCAGGACAAGTAAGATTTTGGGGTTTTCTTCTTTGTCTATATTGCAGGACGAGTGCTTTTAAAATATTTGTTGAGGCCTGCAGCACATAAGTGGGTTAACAGATAATATAGGTAAATTTGTGATGTTTTTCGCAAACTCTTTTTATTAATCTTGACCTATCGGTAGTCCATGATTAGAGTTGTCATTGATTCGACCAGACGCGTATCTACTATTGACTAATTGAGATATATCAATTATCAGAAAACAAGTATCAACAATCAATACATCCGACGACAGCCCAGAAACTTTACAAGAGGAATTGCGTAGAATGTTTTATTTAAATATCAAATTCATCCAACAAATTTTGGTGTGACTAGTTTGATCGCTTTTTTTGTCTGGCAACTTTGCTTTTGGTCCGACAATTTGTAAGACCTTGTCGGACCGAATGTGCAACCATTTTGGCCAACTTTAAGAATGTCCTGCATTCAACGAAGAATAACGTGACGCACGTTACATACCAGGTATGACATGTTTCATACCTGTTACTACCTTGGGGGTCTAGACCTCATGTAATTTTTGGTTGAATGCAGGGCATGACAGGAATTTCCAGTCTCACATTGTCAACTTACTGTTTGATGACTGACACATCGATTGAATGTTCTGGTAAATAACTTCACTATCATTCTGTGGTATCCCCATGGACATTAGTTGTGCAACATGGAGCTGACATACCTGAAGTAAACAAAAAGTCCATTGATATCATCTCAGACCATGGCAGAACATATCCAAATGTAATTTCGAAAACGCAATTTTACTCACCGACTGCAAAGTTCTGTAGCCAAATCTGTCAAAATTTTCAGCGAACTGTCCACACATAAATGTTTCGAGCCATCTTTCAATGGGTCCTGGCATAGCTTAGCAGTCCCCAAGTGTCTTTGCGAAGCAAAAATGTGTGCTAAACCAAAACAGAAATTTCTGACTCCATAATGGATCACGTGACTAGACGTGCAACACGATTTTTCTAATAAGAAACATTACATTTCACGTATTCGAATAAATTTCAAAACAACTTGATTTAAATTAATCTGTTCAACATTTTGACAATATTACATAGCTCATATTTAGTCGGTTTAGAATTTGATAATCTAGGCATATTCTACGCTTTCTGTGAGTACAATAATTCTTGATCAACATTCAGAACAAAATTCACCGTAATTTCTAATCAAATCCTGAAAGTTGCTTGACTGGGTCACGAATGGGACTGTCTATTCTACTGACGCATTCTACTGACAACATAGATATAGAGGGATTTTCACTGACGGATTACTGACAAGTTAAACAAAGAAGGATTACTGAAGCGTGGATGATTACTGTGGACCTGCAGCGTGGGTAAGGTGTGAAAGGGAGTAGTTACATAGGATAATAAAAATTGAACAGGGTTTATAAAAATAGATGTAGATCTGGGCAAATATTTTGTAATAATTAATTATGGAAGTTTAAAATGAAAATAAAAATAAGAAAAAATACAGATTTAGTGGGATAAATATGTTATTTTGATATTAACTTGTAATATTTACAATTATAATAAGGTTAAATAAAAAGTTGAAATGTATTGTTGTTTTATTTGTTACTGTTTTTTTATTTCAGGACAATTCAAGGAGCTGATTTATTAATAAATGTCAATAAAGGTATTTGGTAAATGCTGATATGCTAATAAACTCTTTTGAATAATGATATTTTTATTATATTTCAGACAAAGATCTTAAGTTATTAACATTTGAATCTAGAGACGCGAACAGTCTAAGCAAACAAGACGACACACACATTATATATATACTGTATATCATTAGATATCATTGAAAGACACTGACACACCAGAAATGCAATGTTTTATTCACATTTTAATAATTATATGATAAAACATATGTGTTAATATCGGTGACCCTTCTTCGTCTACATTGTCTGTGTTGTAAAAATTCAATAAATTTCTATTACAAAAGCCAAACATTACAAACTACAATCGGATATAAAGTGTAAATTATCACAGTTTAATCAAACTAACATTAATGAGACGTTTTAATACAACTTAAATTGTATTGTTCTTAATAATATAAGATACAAACTGATAAACTTGATCATTGAAACTAATTAATTACTATTATAGGTTACAAACTGCCGTATACATTACTATGATCTTAATAATTTTAATGTAATCAACATTCCTCAAAAGTATACCGTACATACTATAATTATAACGTTGCAAACTGTCACATGCATTTCTTTAATCTTATGACAATCTAATCCAATTAACATTCATCATAAGTATACCGCACATATTTGTTACAACTGATATTGCTATTACAACTAACCATTACTAACTACTGTTTATTAATAGGCTATGATAACGAGATGACACTTTAATCCAATTAAGGCTAATCAGTTCTGCATCAGTGATCCCTCTTTATTCAACTTGTCAGTGAAACCCGTCAGTAGATGTCTTGTTCTGCATCAGTGATCCCTCTTCATTCAACTTGTCAGTGAATCCCGTCAGTAGATTTCTTGTCAGTGGTTTTGATATGCATCCGTATAGATTATTGCATGTGTATTGTTGTTTGTAGGATTTTATTAACATAATAGTTTAATTAAAATTTGCTAGTAATATTATTGTTGACAAAATAACATATAGTTTGAATTGGTTTGAACATATGTTACAATGTACAATATGTAACAAAAAAGCATTTGCCAAAAGCTTAAGACCGCTCATATTAATAAGCATGTACATATTTTATATACATATGTACATGTACCTTGTGATGATTAAATGTATAACAATGTGCGATATGTCGTGTTATCAAACGAAATTATACCGCAAATAATAAAGCATTAATTTCCACATTACTCAACTACTGTATACAGCTAGGCTTTTTTTAACACGATGACACTTTAATTCAAATATGGCTAATCAGTTCTGCCACAGTGATCCTTCTTTATTCAACTTGTCAGTGAAATCCGTCAGTGAAATTCCTATTACGCAATAAAATATGGTCACATATTCGTTATTTCGATTCTAACATCGCATAAATTTCGTATTTTACAGCAACCAAATGGGACCTAATTTTTACCTCTGCACCGTTAAATCTTACGCGCTGTTCAAATTAACGCCCCATATTTTGACTCTCGATTTAATCGATTTTAATACGTTGTTGTTCAATATTTTCCATGCCGTTACATAATCGACATCTAAACAAATACACATCAAGTGAGATGAGAGAAGAAATACTTGTTTAAGTATCATTTACAGTAAATTCAGGCGATTTTGTGTTTTGTTCTTTGGTTGTCAATGACTCTAACTGCTCTACTTCCTGTTCGAACTAAAAGGACATGTATATCGATTTTAAAGCTATAAATAACGGATTGGTGTTGATCTGACATCCACGCATGTGTCTGATAAATAAAACAGGCACAAGGAATACTTCTAAACATATATTATGAGAAACCAAGGCGTGATGTGCGAAATATTTGCATTCAAACAGAATGCGCTATTTTCCATTCGACAAGTGACGTTGAAAAGCGGCGCTCATGTAAAAAGCTTTCCCGTAAAAACTCCACTGTTTAAAAAATATCGATTATTATTTAAACATGTAATTTTTGTTGGATCTATTTGCATCATTTTGTTTCTAGTATTTGTTTACATTGAATTGTATTTATAACCCAACTATAGCCACGAAAGTTATGTATAATTCCCGTTATGTCAATAGTACTTGTGAACGATGGGTAAATGGGAACAGCCATATTTTATCGCGGTAATAAAATATGGTAAGCTCAACATACGCAAAGAAGGCAAATCTCACGTGCTATGTTAGAATTATTGATATTGAATATGTATTGTTACATAAATGTATATAAATGCATCTACATTGTCAGTGTTGTTATATAAATTAAATATATGACGGACTGTATTATATAATTGTCAATAGAGTCTAATATACTCAAATAAAAAATAATTAGATGTTGAATTTATCAGCTAAGATAAATAATACGGCGACCAATATCGTTCCTTATTCAACCTGTCAGTGAAATCCGTCAGCGTTCATATTGGATTTCTGGTATATATCTGCATAATATTATATTTTTCGGTCAAATAAAATATTGAAGTTGGTGTGTCAGTGTCTTTAAATGATCATTCTAATGATATTTATAATATGTGTGTCGACTGATCGCGTCTCTATATTCAAATACCTTAAGGTCGGTTCTGAAATATAATAAAACACATCATTATTCAAAATAGTTTATAAGCATATCGGCTTTTACCAAATACCTTTATTAACATTTATTAATACAATCTACTCTTTGAACTTTCCAGAAATAAAAACAGCTATAGTCATGAGTATTCAGTAACAAATAACACATTTCAATACATTTCAACTGTTTTATTTAACCAAACTAAATATACATATTACAAGTTATCAAAATGTTTGATACCACAAAATCTATATTTTTTCTTATTTTTATTTCTCAACTTCTTATTAATTATTATAAAGTATTTGGTCAAATATACTTCATATGAGACTCAAATAAATAAATAAATATTCTATGTATATAACCCCTTTCACACCTTAACCGCGCAGCAGGCCCCCAATAATCATCCACGCTTCAGTAATCCTTCTTTGTTTAACTTGTCAGTAATCCGTCAGTGAAAATCCCTCTATATCTATGTTGTCAGTAGAATGCGTCAGTAGAATAGACAGTTCCGTCACGAATTGTGTTGCTCGATTTGCTGATGAATAATGTCCACAGTCAACAAGATCTGTAAACTGTTTTCGAATTGACAAATTCACGCAAAGGTTGTCGCTATATCCGAATTTGTCATGTATTGATAAATAGTACGTCGATATTTTATAACAAAACAACTTGTTCTTATCAATCTTAAAGTCAATTTGTAAATTTATTTCGCTAAGTGAATCGACATTGTATTCGTCCTTAGAACTTTCGTACTCTCGACCTTGTTCACATGAATATGTCTCCCATATTTAGTTTGGTAACTTTATATGTTTCCATTGCAATTGATTGAAATGTCCTCAGTTAAATATAAAATATTTTAATTACTCCTTACATAATAGACATTTCAACTATACATGCTGGCGTTCTACAACTGGACCCCGTTGCCTAACAAAGCCGCTTCCAAAAGGCGCTACCGAGCGCTTTCCTATGTCTATGCAACGACACGCTACGAGTGAGCAATGCTCGTCGATAGCATACCGTTTCTTTACACTTTGCTAGGCAAGCACTACCGAAGCGGTCCGTTGCACAAGAAAGCGCTCGATAGCGCATTGCTAAGAAACGGTCTGCTATTCGCGAGCGCTCGCTGGTAACATATCCCTGTGGTATTGGAAATGGCGCACTTAACAGTTTACGTCGTTATTTTGTTATAAATATAAAACATTCATAATTAAAGTGATTGAGCAATGATAGGGCAATTCAATGGGCACATGTTGACACTAAATATCAATAGTCAATTCCATCAATGCATGTTGTATGACCATTACAATGAAAGACACGCTCAGCTTATTATGTCAAGTCCGCGTGATATGAAATGGCGCACCTATCCTGTAGGTCCCTAGTTGTAAAAAAATAAAAGGATTCATGATGTTGTTGTTTCCAATTTTATTTTATGGCTATATAGTCCATTTTTATATAATAGTTAGCTTACTTTGTATACTTCTTCTTAGATAATAAATCAATAATTAGTATCGAGACAGAATTGCACTGGTTACTAATTGCCATTATACTTTTTGAGTCACCAAGACAACTTAAAGATGTCCAAACAAGTGATAAATCATCTATTACTGTCATGTAAGAATCATTTATGGCATCTGCATAATCTGATCTGTCACCAACTTGACTTTGGAATGCCGAAAATATCAATGACAGTTAATATTAACAAAATTTTAGAAACATATTTTTTTCAGATTTTGACTAGTTTTTTCAGTTTTTCTTAATAAGAAAGTTACATCCTTCTGAACACCATTGCCTGTGTTTGACAGTGTGTAGGATATTTTAATCATGTTACATGGTGTTAACATGGATGCCAGGGCTCTTTACAAAAAAAATTTGAAGTTAAAATTTCATTTTACAAATTTGTGGGATTACGATATTTGAGGAATAAAGTGACATAAGAAAATAACAAATATGGGTACAGCATACCTTTCGAGTTCTAAAAGCACCAAATTTTACTTTGAACATTTTTTATTTGCATTACAGACCAAAACCATACATCCTTCCAAAATTATACTGGAAATGTATGTCATTTTGGGTCTTAAACTCAAGAAAAGACCACTAATCTCAGCTGCGCCATTTCTGATACCGCGCCACAACCCATACCACCACGATATAATTTTTCCGCTTCGTTTCTAAAGCAAGCAGTTTCCTAGCGTAGCTCGGTAGTGGTTTGGTTAAGCAGCGGGCTCCTGGACACTTCAATCTTTTGGCACATTTTTGTCGATAACTTGGGAACTACATAATTGGTTGACAACCATGATCACAATTAATGGGCAGAATAAATTGTTTTAGACCGTCCAGATTGGTGGTCGTATGGTTGAATGAATAAAGCTCTTGACTACTGATCTAGAGGTTCCTGGGCCAAGGCACTTGGTCATTTCTGAAACACTTCAGTGTTGCCCACCCAACTAGAGATGAACTGGTTGATAACCCAGAGGTTATCTCAGGTGATCACTGCTATGCATCAGGCACATTAAAGCACCAAGGAGTATTTCGGAACGAGCTAGGGTAATGCACCCGGATTCCTTGTATCACACCTCTGTCTCTTCAATGATTTTAGGTCTGGCGTTGTCAGACACACTTGCCAATAACACTCGCAATAGGCGATTTGCAGTATAAATAGATAGAATGAGATGGATAGATTTGGTGGTCGCCAGCCAGTTGACAACTTGACATTACATTCATATATACCTGCTTGTCCATTCGGGGATCTATGAAATAGAAATCTATTAAGATAAGTTTATTTTTCCAAATTCTGGCCCCTTGCGGGTATATAAATTTTGATATGTACATAGTTTCCTAATGTATACTAACTTAGAACAAACATAATAAAAATCATGACTTATGTGCACCAAGTCCATGTCTCCTTGACTCTTGTAGCTTGTTTTGGTATTTCAATGTGTCTGCTTATTCCGCACACCTTAATTTGCAGATTATTTTACAATCATGAGGTTGTTTATATGATCCTTTGACTCTTGAGTGTTTTTGTACATGTTTATTACAAGTTTATTGAAGTCTCAATTACCATTAGGCAAGCATTTTATGAAAATTTGACATAAATGAGTATGAATGGCAGCTTTATTATTAATTAATCTAGCTAGGTAGGTTAAATAAAAAAAATGGAATTGTTTCAAAATGATAGTTATTGGTCAAGACATAAATAAGGACATTTAGTTAACTCTAAGGTGAAAACCAACAGTCTTACATTATAAATAGGTACCAAGTTTACTAGTAAGAAACTTACCTTTATACAAAAAATAACATTTTCATGGATCCCCAGTATTTCATAAAAAAATATTATTTCAATTTAGGGCAATCAAATATTTTGGATAGGGCCGTTTTTTTCTCTAGTAGGTAGGAGAAGGGGAAACAATCAATATTTTATTTTAGGCCTGAGTTACTTATGCATTCTATACTGTGTTAAATATCTTATCAATCGGATCTTTTTAACAGGTTATACAAATCATAATTCCGCACATGACAAATGACGTCATGTCAAACAAGCAGCTATATCTTGTTTTATGACCATATTTTACCTTTTTAGCGTATGTATGACGTTTTGAATTGTTTACATTTGCCAATGTATGTTGTTTCTAATTAAACAGCACTACAATTTATTCTACAAATAAAATAATCTCAAATGTGGAAGACATTTACCGGTTAGGTGCACAGAATTACATGACAGCACTGTATCATTAATATAATACTGTTAGTGTAGCGCATAGACAATCCAAAGCCACACAGAACCGGCGGCAGTGCCGAGCCATCAAGAGCAAGAGTCAGGCATAGAACGAACCATCCATATCTCCATAAAAAGATATCCGAAGCAAGCCTATAACTCACCCCGCAATGAATGACATACTGTAAACTATCGAAAATAGAGAGAAACCACCAAACACGAATAACATTTAATGCAGCAGAATACAAAATATTATTATTTTTTTTTATACTGTAAACTACAAATTTCGTGCATAATTAATCATTTGGAGGAGGTAATTATGAATGATAATTACTGTACACTGAAAAAAAATGTTGATACAGGGCTCTTGTTCAAGAATAGGGCAAGGGGCCTTTTTTGAATTTGGGGAAAAATAAGTACTAATTTTTGCGAAAGGGGAAGAAAAAACTTGTTGTTAATTGGATTTTAGGAGAAAAATGCATGATTTTAAAGAATTTTCCTGAGGGGAAGCTACCTGTAAACTGCCCCTGCTATAGAAAGAAAAAAGCCCTGTGATACTACGAGAAAAGCTGTGAAAATGGCAGATTAACATAAGTGGTCCATTTACCATAACCAGCGAATCACGATACTAAATTATAAAATATTTATTGACTTTTTGTTATTTTTTTTATAACAAATGAACCCACTGCTGGTACAACCACATATAAAATGTACTTATAATTTATATGCATTTCCTTGCAGAATGGTGTTTGTACTGAAGTGACTATGGCATTTCTGGATGAAAATACAAGTGTTGTACGCATGAAGCGTGACTTTGATCAATTTGTACGAGACCAAGACGATGGCATAAGTGTACCAAAGCTCAGTTTTGACAATATTGGCAATGATAGTTTTAATAGCAGATCTGGTGATACAGAGGCCTTTTCCGTGAGAACATTGCTGGGTAAGATTGAACAGTCAATTTCACACATGTAGTTTGACCTTGGTGATGTATATCAAATGATAATAAACCAATGAATACTTCTTTGCAGCAGAATACAAAGTATCTTTGAAATAATGTCATTTTTAGCTCCACTATTCGTAGAATAAGGGGAGCTATTGCAGTCACCCGAGCGTCGGCGTAACACTTTTGTTAAAGTTTAGGTACAGGTTTTTTAACCTCTTATATTCACTAAGTCTTTTAAGATATTGCTTTCATACTTTGCATACATGTTCACCATCATGACCCCAACCCATATGCAGGAGTAGGTAACTGTATCAGGCATTTTGTTGAAATTATGCCTTTTTTTCTACTTAGTGCAAATAGTGCAAATGTTAAAGTTTAGGTACAGGTTTTTTAACCTCTAATATCTTCAAAGTGCATTGACATATTGCTTTAATGCTTTGCATACTTGTTCACCATCATGACCCCAACCCATACACAGGGGTAGGTAACTCTATTAAGCATGTTGGTGAAGTTATGTCCCCTTTTTTCAACTTAGTGCAAATGTTAAAGTTAAGGTACAGGTTTTTTTACCTCAAATATTTTCAAAGTGCATTCACATATTGCTTTGCATACTTGTTCTCCATCATGACCTCAACCCCTACACAGGGGTGGGTAACTCTATTGAGCATTTTGTTGAAAGTATGCCCCCTTTTGGACTTGGAAATGCAAATGTTAAAGTTAAGGTACAGGTTTTTTTACCTCTAATATCTTCAAAGTGCATTGACATATTGCTTTGATACTTTGCATACTTGTTCACTATCATGACCATAACCCATACACAGGGGTAGGTAACTCTATTAAGCATTTTGGTGAAGTTATGCCCCCTTTTTCAACTTAGTGCAAATGTTAAAGTTTAGGTACAGGTTTTTTCACCTCTAATATTTTCAAAGTGCATTTATATATTGCTATGCATACTTGTTCTCCATCATGACCCTAACCCCTACACAGGGGTAGGTAACTCTATCGAGCATTTTGTTGTAATTATGCCCCCTTTTGGACTTGAAAATGCAAAAATTAAAGTTTAGGTACAGGTTTTTTAACCTCTTATATCTTTAAAGTGCATTGATATATTGCTTTGATACTTCGCAAACTTGTTCACCAGCATGACCCCAACCCCTACACTGGAGAAGATAACTATTTAGCATTTTGTTGAAATTATGCCCCGTTTTGGACTAAGAAAGGCTTATTTATTTGCCATCATGACCTAGAGGACCTACACATGAGTAGGTAACAGTCCTGCATAATTTGTCCAAATTATCCCCCTTTTTCGACTTAGAAGCCCCAACCTCTACACAGCTGAGGGTAATGCTGCTGTTATGAAGCATTTTGTTTTGAATATATAATGATTGTACTATCCTAGCACGGCGCTGCGAATAGTGGAGCGCGCTGTTCCTGGACAGCTCTTGTTGCTTTCCCAAAGGGTATGCCGTGTATATACATGTACAAGTAGTTTTTAAAGTCTGTCTGTTATTTGTAGTTTGTATTCAAGAAGACTTTAAAATACTGGATTGTGTTGAGTCGCTGTGAAGCTGAACAGTAAAATATTGAAAAAAATATGGAAATAACTCTATTCATATTGAATAGGCATTGTAAGAACTTAAACAGCTTCAGATTCACATATAAATATACTTGGGGTGATATATTTTGACTTTGTGCTGGATGTCTGCCTGTCTGGATAAATGTCACAATGATTGTCTGCATTTGTTCTCCTCAAACATTGGTCAGATTTCAGTGAAACGTCACATAAATATTGGTAAGCCTAGTTGTGGATATTGTCATGAATCGGGTGAATTTGATCAAAGTTACTGTCCTTAAAGCTTTTTGTCATGGAGACAGACATCCTTGTGTCAAACGTCCAGCTTGTCTTCATTAATTATGTAATTCTTCCAGAAAAAGAGAAGCTTTTAAAGAATAAAGAATCAGAATACATTGCAGCCAGAAATAAAATATTCCGCTTAGAACATCGACTGTCTCAGATAGAAGATATTCATAAGAAGTCAAGACTGGAATATGAGCAACAGATAGCAATTCTATCTTCTGACAAATCTGTAAGTTTATGTTCTATTCTGATTGATAATTTGATACTAGTATTTTCCATTATTCATTGTTTTAAACATGATCTCAATATGGTTTCAATATAATGATGTTCCAATAGAATGGCATGCTTCCCAACCTAATTCTTGCCCTAATTTTGACATCCAACTGAAGTAAACTGAAAGTTGTAAACGCTGTTAGGTCTGGCCATAGATATTTTGCTTATTGAATATTGGGTAATAGTATTTACAATGAAAGAAACAGTAAAGTACTGTAAGCTGTCTGCAATGCGCTAAGAGAAAAGGGAAAGAAACATCAAGATAAAGTTATTTGCATAAAATATGTGTCTTTGTGACTTGTTTACATCATGTGATTTGTCTCAGTGAAATTGGTAGTACATTTCAGTCAGCCTTGGTGTAAGCTTCTGAGCTGTGTTCAGTGCGCTGGATTTGTAACTCAGCAATCCAAGTTCAATTCCCAGTTGTGGCAGGTCATACCCCTCTCATAAAAATTTGACAACAATGTTGATTTTCCTCCATATGTTGAGATGCTGCTGGTTCCTTTGGAAGACTTTGTTAGTACTGGTTAGGATATCATGCAGTCCAGGAAAATTGACTTAGTGAAAAGGACGATAAATCTGAAAAATTGCTGAGAAAAGGAGATACACTTGAATAAACATTAGTTTTCTACTATGTGTTCCCTATTATCAGCATGATGGAGAAAAGATTGCAGATTTGAAGAATCAGTTGAAATTCTTGGAGGAGAAAGATAATCTTTCTCGTGAAAAGTTGGCTGAATGTCACAAAGAGGTTGAACAACAAAGAAAGAAGTATGAAGAGCAGATACTGACTTTACAGAAGGAGAGGATTCAAATGTCTGATGAGATTCAACAGGTTGGTTCAAACATTTTGTGGAAAAGTTTTGCACTGTATAGCATTATGCCAGGGGTCATACAATTTCGAAATATTCTGCAGAGAGTAAAAAGTAACTTGATGAAAGTATTGACTAAAGTTATAGTTAATTTTAACAATAAAAAATTGATGATAACAGAGTTTTGGATTTGGGATGTGTGCTAATGGCACCAAAAAAAGTATTGCATCTTATTTTCAGGATTGGGCAATATGCCTCATCAGAACCCCAGGTATGCTAGCACTCCGAACAGAATCCTTACACAAGACTACCTCTGGTTTTCCAACCAATTGATCTCTTTTTGGATTGGAAACACTGAAAAGCATTTCTGAAATTTCCAGTGCCCTGGCAGAGATTGGAACCAGGTACCTCGGGATGGGTATTCAAAAGCGCTAACCACTTGGCCACGGCTCCACAAACTAGAATGATTTCCATATTTAATTTTAAAGTAACACAATGAATTTCTGACATTCAGTGAAGTGGAAATATTGGCAAAGTTACAAATTTCAGGTGAATTTGTTATATTCGCTTACATTTCTTCTATGGTATATTCCAGCCAACTAAGAATGCTACAAAAAAATGCTAATAATTTGGCACCCTGAGTATCAGAAATTCACTAACTTTTCAACCCACAGAAATTTATACATATTTTAGACTGAAGCATTTATTAATGTATTCACAGGAAAAGGAGCAGAGCTGGGAGAAAATTACACAGTTAAAGAGTGAGATGATGAGAAATGGTGCAGAACTAAATATCTGTCAGTGTGAACTAGAGGAAACAAAGGCTCAGTTAAAACTACAACTCAAGTACGAAGGTTTATCCACTAGCAATTTAAATAAATTCATTTATATATATAAACTACTTATACTACCTATAAAGTCTTGTATAACTGCATGTATATAGTTTATACTGATTCATTTTAGGTTAACAAGTTTTTCCAACTTATATTAATCACTCTCGACACCTCATTCCTGATTTTATCCATCGCCATAAGGGTATGAGAGAACATGACAGTATTGCTTGGTGTATTTAAATAATTTATGATCCACCTCGATAGACTAGTGGTTGAGTGTCTGCTTTGAGTGTTGAAGTTTTTTAGTTCAATCTAAGCCCATGACTTACCCAAGTCGTTAAAAGTAGTGCTCGGTGCTCAGCATAGTTAGATTTGTGTAACTGTGGGTTTGACTGGGTAGTCTCCATATGACTAAAATAATGTTATCACATAACCTGCGGTCCAGGAGTGCCGTAAAGCCGTGCCGTAAATATCGTTCGGCACTCCCAGACTGTGCAATAAATATTCAAATTAGCTTGACGTGACGTTGGCCAATCCATGCATTGATCCGTCAATGATGTCAGGATAAAATCAACGTCGCCATGACGTCGCGCTCATTGTACCGCTG
The DNA here is from genome assembly GCA_947247005.1 of Spisula solida. NCBI lineage: Eukaryota > Metazoa > Mollusca > Bivalvia > Venerida > Mactridae > Spisula > Spisula solida. The sequence continues at coordinate 32,668,584 of OX365944.1, read as the reverse complement.
AATTTTGGCTGAAACATATGCAGCGTACATTATCCTTTTGAACAATACTGTGCATTTTTTAAGGTTATGTGATAAATAGGATCTTACAAAGCTCGTGTCATATCATTTTGTCCACTCGTTTAATAAAACTCGTATGTAATGAGCACTCATGCAAGATCCTCTATTTGACCAGTGGGAGTTAAACATGTAAAAAACTTATTTATTAATGATGTGTTTAACATTATAGACGATCATCAGATATCAGTAATCAGATGAAGGATTGTGAAGAATTGAGGCTCAAACAAACACAGGCTGAACAGAAAATTAAGGTCAGAAAACAGAAATTATATTATTAGAAAGGATGGAAATACATTTGAAAATCAACATACAGTGTTTAGAAATGAGACAAGAAGGCAGTCATTCAACAGTTAACTACAAATTACATTAAAGGAAAATTGTATAATTAGTGATTTTTGTGATCTTTGAACCTGGGTATGTCAGATCCAGGATTTAAGTACCATGATACAAGAGTAATATATGATAAGTTTTTTAAAACAATTTAAAATATTGACATAAAAATTACTTAATCAAATATTTGCGCAGATTCTTTTTTCTATAATTATCTACTGTTTTTCGAAATTTTTGTGTTCTTGGAAAATAACAATGACACCAATGTATATTTTATGTATTATGCAGGATTTAGAATTACAAATATCAAGAATGGAAGAGGAAAGTTTGGTTGGAAAAGCTATGAAATCTCAAGTTGCTACCTTTCAAGACATGGAAAAAGAAAACAGAAAATTGAAAGATGAAAATTTATATTTGAAGTGAGTAGTTAGTACTCACACTGAATTATTATTAGAATTCAAGTGAGGTACATTGGTAAAGTTGGTAACTCGCTTGACTATTGCAGATTGCAAAAATGGTCTGACATTTGTTTCGGTGAGGTGTTACAAACTGCCATACCAAAAGCAAAACTGATATTGGGTCATCCAGGGTCAAAAACTAGGTCAGTAGGTCAAATCATAGAAAAACCTTGTGTGGGGTACAATAGAGGCTGCATTTACTTGATTCTTAGAAGTTGTAAATGATATCTTAGGTCACCATACTGCATAGGGGCCTGCATGAACTACTTCGACAGGTGACAGAGTTCCCATTGTCAGGGAAATAACAAAATCATTTCAAGGTCAGGGGAAAATTAGGGAGTTTTAGAATTAGTCAGGGAAATCTGAAAATTGAGCAAAAGTCAAGGAAAAGTCAGGGAATTCTTTAAAATAGCTGTCAATAAGTGTCAATTCCTGTGAAGGAAAACCAAAGACATGAAAAAAAATTTCTTGCTTGTTATGCTCGCTCAGGACAAATTACTAAATAATATAACTTATTATTGTTAATTGTCAGTCCTGAAACTGTTGCCTTACAAATCATTTGTCCCATAAGCAAATATAGCTTCCTTTTCTCTATCTTTATTGCCTTATTATGCCAAACAAAAAGACGTGTCCGATTGGTCTAGAAAGTCAGGGAAAAGTGCTCTTTGGTTAGGGAAAGTCAGGGAATTTTGTGTCAGAATATTTGTGGGAACCCTGGGTGAGCGACCTAGGGTCCTGTGGGCCCTCTTGTTCATGGGAAGCATGTGTTCCTGTTTCGTTATACTGTTCGACCGCAGTTTTATCTTTTTGCGCATTGTCAAAGTTGTTTAACGACAACATTTTGATAAGTAACAGTTGTGGATGAAGGCCGGTCATTTGGACAGATTCTAAATTGAAAAACGGCTGACCTTATCAGTATCTAAGCCAAATTTTGAGATGACTTCCAATTGTCGCCTTGAAAAGCTTTTAGAGTGTTCCCACCAAACTAGAGATGGAGAACTCTTCTAAGAAATTTTAAAACTTGCTAATATTTCAGCACACCGGATGTCTAAAATCAGATTTCACTATATTTTTTAGTCCCCTACCGGTTTTTGACCGGAGGGGACTATAGGTTTGCCCTCCGTCCGTCAGTCAGTCCGTCCGTCCGTCAAACAATCTGGATCCTGACATTACTCAAACAGTTTCCAAGCTAGGTTTATGAAACTTGGTATGTGGATAGGGGGCAATAAGGGGATTATGCACGTCTAAATATATTTTAATTCTGACAAAAATTGTTGTTGCTATGGCACTGAAAGAGTGAAAATATGCCCAAATCTGGATCCTGCCATAACTCAAGCAGTTTCCAAGCTTGGTTTATGAAACTTGGTATATGGATAGGGGGCAATAAGGGGATTATGCACGTCTATAATTTTTTTTATTCTGACAAAAATTGTGGTTGCTATGGCAACAGAAACATTGAAAATGGCCTCAAACCGGTAGGGGACTTCTGTATTGCTTGCAATTCTTAATTACTTATTCTGTATGTAACTATTATGATAAATACTGTAATGCTGAGACAATTCAAAGCCATACAGAAATGGTGGCAGCGCCTTGCCACCCACGCAAGAGACAGTCACTCAGCATACCATCTGTATCCCCAAAAAAGGGATATTTCAAGTAAACCTATATACTGACTGCTAGTGATGTACCGATTATCGGATAACATTGATTAGTGGCTTGTAGAAATCAGCCGATTCCGATCCATAATCGATCTTAGGATAATTATAACAAATGTTGAACAAGGCTTCTTTAATCAAATATTTGCTAGGAAAATTCAAAGCATGGAAGTTTAAACCAATTGAATGCCTATTAGAACCAATTCAAACAATTTCTTCAAACTCATATAGTAAAACGTATACAGAAAATCATTTATTTTCCCTTTGTCACCGTTTTTCACGGCTTGGTATGTAGGAAAAGAGGCATTAGCACACTGCGTATTCAGTCACTGTCCTGCCGATTATTAATAGAAAAATCGCATCGGAAGTGCCAGTCGATTCTAGCTGATGATCTATTATGATTTGCAACCGATGTCCCATCACTACTGACTGCCCTTTACAATGAATGACACACTGCATGATTTCTTATTATTAGCATATTACCGTGAAAGGAGGTCATTACAAAATAAATGTTAACTACACTGAAATATATGTTAATATTGGTGTGTTATACGATTGAACTTACATATATGGTAATTTTAGGACTATTCAACAAAATAACTTATTGTTAGAGGAACAGAGTGAATCTATGAAGAAAAAGGTGGAAAGGTTGGAAGAGAAGTTACGTAGTTACCATCAACTAGTGGCTGACAATGAGGTAAGTGTTCAGGCAGGTTACCATCAACTAGTGGCTGACAATGAGGTAAGTGTTCAGGCAGGTTACCATCAACTAGTGGCTGACAATGAGGTAAGTGTTCAGGCAGGTTACCATCAACTAGTGGCTGACAATGAGGTAAGTGTTCAGGCAGGTTACCATCAACTAGTGGCTGACAATGAGGTTAGTGTTAGGACAGGTTAAACACTGTTTCACTAAATGCTCTTGGTTTATGTCTTGTTTTCCTTAAACCCACATTAGGCCTTAAACGGCTATTTTCAAAAAGAAATAACTTGGTAACATATTTGAATAGCCATGGATTTTGAGCACTTTAGTTGAGTTCTAAAGGTGGAAAACACAATAAGATGGAAGAAAACGAAATACAACATCCAGTTGGTTTGTTAACAAAATAATGAATTGTTAACAAAAAATGCACATCAAAAGGAAGCAACTCTTCCAAAATTAGTATTTTGTCATCTATACATTTTACTAAATGTGATTTTTGGCATACTATTTCGACAGATCCATTTAACATTCTGTCGTCAATTATTGGTCATTTGTGAATATATCCTAATTCCTTGTAATTAGTCTATTTACTCGATGATCGGAAAAAATAGTCTTGGGCTTTAAATGTAATCAGCAGCCTATGAATTTAAGATTTTAAACTAATTACCTGAATGACCAAAATGGAACTGTATATTCTAAACATAATTACTGCAGAATTACTTGTCTAAATCAATATTTACTTGTCTTTGACAAGTGTTGATTTTGCAGACTGAATCGGTTGTTTGATCTAACACCAATCAACTTTGAAAAATGTTTGTTTTCTTGCAGATGATAATTTGGTTATAAAGGAACACATTTTATCTAACTGAGTGATAAACATATGTTACAATGTAATACTCACCTTTACTTGAAAAATCTTGGGGAAAAAATGAGATGATTAAAAACTATGAAACAAACTTCAACAGAAGCGACAAGAGAAAAAAAGCAATACTTCAAAAAAACTCTGATATAATGTAAAATTTGATAAAAACTTTGATATAATGTAAAATTTGATATAAGAGAGTTTGAGATAACATGAGCCGATTGTATTTAATGACAAAATAAGTTCCTACTCAAGAACTTTTGCACAAACTTTGTCAGTCAAACAATAGCTGGTGATATTTATATGTTATTTTAGTCTCTGAAGACACGCTTGGATCAATGGGAAAGTGTTGATAGATCAGGAAGTAAAATCAGGTAAACACTCATATATTATTATAAATACACGGAACTAAAATTATAAACTGACATTTCTAAAAATGTGTGATCTTGGCACTTACTTCGTAGAATATCTGGAATCATGTGAGTTTGTCATCCCATCGTACACAGGATTGAGTATATATTGGTGTTAAATAAAAAATTACCCAGGTTTGTGTAGAGATCTAAAAATAATTGCCCTTAAATCATATTACATTAAGTGTCGGTTCCTAAATTTTGTTCAGCGTGTGTCATATTTATGTTCTTCCATATTTCTTCATTTTAGTGACACTAAATATTTCTGTACCTTACATTGATTTTTGATGCTGTTTGAATGTAAAATTCAGGTTTGTTAAAGGCATATATATTGATATTGATTCATGTTTGGATTCAGATGGAGGGACATAAGAGTTTAGGCAAAAATGTGGTTATCTTATATATTTAAAGTCGTTTGACATGGCTTAGATTTTGATCTGGACAACCCTCTGAAAAAGCTGGTTGGATCTCCCTGAGCAATATACTAGTAGCTGGTTGAACAGCTTCCTGAGAAATAATTATTGTTCGGACCCCCCCCCCCCCCCCCCCCCCCTGAAAAACTTTTCTGGATCCACATCTGCATGTTTACTGTCACGTGTGTAAATATATGTGTTCCTTTCATTTCAGATCACCATCAGATCTCTCCAAACGAGTTTTTGAATTACAGAATTCAGAAGCTTTAATGCTGTCAAAACAGGGTGAACTTCAAACAAGGTATATGCTAGTTCTGTATATTAAGTGGTGTCACATAATCATATACTGTATGTTTGGTATTAATCTTGATGTTTTATTTTCATTATTATATGAAAATAGAGTTCCTTGCACATTAATAAATCCACATAAAGAAGCAGGTACGATAAGGGGCGTTTAAGGCCCAAAAAATTTCGAAAAAAATAAAAACGATGTTATGAAAGTTTATGTCATTAATTGACAATTGCTTCATAAAAATTGAATTGAAAACACTGAATTTTGCATATTTGAGGAAAAAGGCGAAAAGGTTGCCATGGCAACAAAAAATTTTGAAATAGAAATCTTGAAATCATTAATGTTTAAGTTCATGTCATTCAAATATTGCTGTTTCGTTAAAATTGAGAGAAAAACGCAGATTGTTGCATTTTTTAGTGATTAGAAAAAACGGTTGCTATGGCAACAAAAAATGACGAAAAATAGTTAAAATGATCAAAATCGATTACAGGAGGTTTTATATCTTTCATCTAAAAAAATTTATTAAATTCGGGTGTCGGGCCAAAAACACCCCTTATCGTACCTGCTCCTTTACTTCCATAATGTGTAGACCTATCAAGGAACCATAGAACTCAAGTTCCTTAAATCTGTTATATGTTACCGTCATCCATGATTAAAGATCACAGAAATATAAAGTGATTTGTAGTATTTATCATGACTGGTGTATCATGTATTTTCAGTTTGCATATAAAGGAGAATACATTACGTAGCCTACAGGAACAGGTGAACACGCTACAACAACAGGTCAATGTGGAGAAATCAAAGCAACAACAAGATGCTGAACTACTTAAACGATTAAAGAGAAAATTACTTCTAGTTACAAATGTTAGTTGTGTATAATTATGTAATAATATTTTCACTATCAAAACTGTACGTTTGGGTATGTTCCATCAGAATCCACAGTAATATATTCTGTTTCTACTACAATTTATAGCATAGTATACTTGAGCAAGCATGGGGTCTGACTATGGTGTGCATTCAGTACACATAAAATGCTGATAAGTTTGTAGTGTCCATAACATCAGTATTCGGAATTCACATATGTCTTCAACTGTCCAAATACAGGTACTTTAGTGTTTAACTTATGCATTAATTTAACTACAATTGTATATATGTGTGATAAGCCCCAGGGGCAGAAGGCACTGGGGGTACCATGGCGCTTAAAGACCGGGGTCCATGAACCCTAATATCCGGGTGGACGGCCATTAAGCCTTTATGGATTAAGGGGTGGAGTTTTACAACCCTGTTACAGCACTGAACTGGGGGTCGGCTAAGTTTATAAACATTCTCTCTCTAGTAAAAGCATCTGGTCTGCTGCATAGATAAAAGGTTTGGCGAACTGGTGTTATGTTGGTACAAGAGAATTCAAATATCAAAACCTTAGCTGATCTCTGCTGTGAAAAGTTTACAATTCTATAGAAATCTAGTTGGCTGCTAGACAGGTCATAACCTCTATTCATCTGTCACTCAAGCAACTGTCAGATTTGAAATTTTTAAACTGTTTTCAAAAAGATTTTTGGATTAACACATTTATAAGTGTCACAATGAAATGAAATTTTCAGATATCTTAACATTGATGTTACGTTTCTTTTCTGCATGATACTGGAACCGGGTTCTAAAACAGTGAAAATAACAAAGTGGTAAACAAAGTCCATAATCCACTGAAAGCAAATAATAAAACTCAGTAACTCCATTATTTGTGCTTATAAGTTATTTAAGTAGTGCTTGTGTTAATATTGAGATTTCTATCCTAGGAGAGAAAGGGGTTTAAGAGAATACTAGATTCTTACGAGGGTGAATCATCTGTTACCATGGGAACGACAGGATCTCAGAGTCGTGTACATCAGCTGGAGGAGAGTGTTCAAGGTTACAAGAAGCAAACTGAAGTATTGGAATCAGAACTGAATAAAGTGAACGGAGAATTAAGTTCCTGTAAACTTCATACCAAACAGGTGAGTTCATGATGATTTCTGATTTCCTGTAATATCGGCATACTTTATTTACAGACCTCTGATACCATGTTGATATATTCAATGACTTCAAACCACTTTACATTGAAGCTGTCAGTTAAATCCTACATGGAATGAAGAATTTATAAGATATGAAGTTATCCATTGGACTTGTACCACATACTTGGGCGACATACTTGAGAGAGTCAAAATATAACAATATGTCATATACCATCTCCTTTACTTGCTAGTGTTTGCTTGTCTTCTCAATTGCTGAGTCTATGAATAATGCGAGATGTTCTGAAGGCCCTACCCTTCCATAAAAATTAGACAATAATGTTGAATTTTCTCCATATGTGGAGAAGTTGCCAGTTCCTTGTTGAAGGGTATGTTAGCAAAATTTGTTGAGAATAGGCAATAAACTGGAATAAATAAATAAACGCATGACTTGATTTTACAAACCTAATGTGCCTGTTGCATACTAGAAGACTTATACCACTCAAGTCAACAAATATTTGCTTGTAACTAATGTCTGTAAACCAAGTGTCATTGAATTATTTATAATTATTACATTAACTGATGTTTTATATTGCAGCTTGAACAAAGACTGTCACAGATGCAACATAATACAAATGTGAATGGTGTATCGTCATCACAGACAGATCAACAAACAGTTCTACATCTCAGGTATTCATAAAACCTCAAGATGAACTAGTAAACACTTCAAGTCATTGTTGAACCCTGAACGTTAAAACGTTGTTATAACATGAATGTACTTACCATTGTATCTTCTGTGCTGGACGTCAGTCAGAGTTTGGTCGGATTTCAATAAAACTTCACATGAAAACTTAGTACCAAGCCTAGTTGTCAGGAATTTCAGGGCGTACCAAGCCTAGTTGTCAGGAATTTCAGGGCGTATCAAGCCTAGTTGTCAGGAATTTCAGGGCGTACCAAGCCTAGTTGTCAGGAATTTCAGGGCGTACCAAGCCTAGTTGTCAGGAATTTCAGGGCGTACCAAGCCTAGTTGTCAGGAATTTCAGGGCGTACCAAGCCTAGTTGTCAGGAATTTCAGGGCGTACCAAGCCTAGTTGTCAGGAATTTCAGGGCGTACCAAGCCTAGTTGTCAGGAATTTCAGGGCGTACCAAGCCTAGTTGTCAGGAATTTCAGGGTGTACCAAGCCTAGTTGTCAGGAATTTCATGGCGTACCAAGCCTAGTTGTCAGGAAGTTCAGGGCGTACCAAGCCTAGTTGTCAGGAATTTCAGGGTGTACCAAGCCTAGTTGTCAGGAATTTCAGGGTGTACCAAGCCTAGTTGTCAGGAATTTCAGGGTGTACCAAGCCTAGTTGTCAGGAATTTCAGGGCGTACCAAGCCTAGTTGTCAGGAATTTCAGGACGTACCAAGCCTAGTTGTCAGGAATTTCAGGGCGTACCAAGCCTAGTTGTCAGGAATTTCAGGGCGTACCAAGCCTAGTTGTCAGGAATTTCAGGGCGTACCAAGCCTAGTTGTCAGGAATTTCAGGGCGTACCAAGCCTAGTTGTCAGGAATTTCAGGGTGTACCAAGCCTAGTTGTCAGGAATTTCAGGTCGGATGATTTATGGCTCTGATTTGTGGGAGACAAACGTTTCTAGTTCAACGAAAATCTCTTGCATGTTCAGATGAAATATTGAGATCGGTAGACATTTTCAAATTAATAGAAACCACAGAATCTGAATAATGATAGAAAAGGAGTATCATGCATTTTTTCAATTACCCAAATCATGTGATAATTATGCCCCCCATCTTTGATGAGGGGTTATATTGCTTTGCACATGTCGGTCGGTAGGTAGGTCAGTAGACCAAATTTATGGTTTCCCTTCAATAACTCAAGAACACTTTTCCCTAGGATCTTCAAACTTTACTTAGAAGTTATTCATCAACCGTAGATGACCACTATTGATTTTTAGGTCACTGTGACCTTTAAAGTTTCTGACATTTTGGCTGCGATGGGGGCATATATGTTCACAAACATCTCTTGTTTGCTCTTGGTTTTTTTCTGTTATATAATAATTACTTACATTTTCAGAGAAAAAATTGCCAACTTGGAAAAATCTCTTGAAAAATGCGAGTCAGAAAAATATACATTGGAATGTCGAATAGAACAAAGACATTTACAGGTTAGTTTGAATTGCTGTCACTTTCTCCTCTGAATAAAGACATACTGTAGTATCAGGGGGTTTCTACAATTCTCACCAAAGTTGTTAAAAAGGTACTGGTATATCTCCATTGCTTGACACTCAGCACAGTAAGTTTAAGGTAACTGCTGGTTCTCCCAGTTGTAGGACAATATGACGACTGTGTAGTCTCTATATTATTGAAATACTTTAGGACAATATTTAGTAATAAAAATTAAGGTCTTACCAGCCCTGATAGTTTAGTAGTTAGCATCTCTGGGCCTGAAGGTTGTTGGTTTGAGAATACCAAAGTTGTTAACAGTGGTAACCGCCTCCTCGATAGCCTAGTGGTTGAGCGTTCGCTTCGAGTGCGGGAGGTCTAGGGCTCGATCCCTGGCCGCGTCATACCATAGACGAAATAAAAATGGTACCAAAATTTCCCTTGCTAGACGCTCAGCATAAAAGGGAAACTGGCTTCTCTTCTCTCATACCCTCGTGGCGATGGATAACATCAGTAATGAGGTGTAGAGAGTGATTAATATAAGTTGGAATAACTTGTTTCACAATTGACCTTAAATAAATTAGTATAAATTAACAGTGGTAACTGTTGGGTCCTTTGCTTGGTGCTTAGTCTGTATGGATAGTTCATAGACTGGTTTGCACTGTATCAGAGTGACTGGCTAGGAGTTCATAGACTGGTTGGTACTGTATCAGAGTGACTGGCTAGGAGTTCATAGACTGGTTGGCACTGTATCAGAGTGACTGGCTAGGAGTTCATAGACTGGTTGGCACTGTATCAGAGTGACTGGCTAGGAGTTCATAGACTGGTTGGCACTGTATCAGAGTGACTGGCTAGGAGTTCATACCAAAATAAAATTATGTTATACTTATGTACAGGGTGATTATGATCCTACCAAGTTAAAAGTTCTCCACTTCAAAATGAATCCTGTTGACATGGGAACATCTGAACGTCAAAATGAGGTGACAATGTTGAAGGCGGAAAATGAGAAATTAAAGCAGAGAATCCAACTATTAGAGGAGAACGAGGGGAAGATAGAAGATTTGACTGTTGCTGTGGAACAGAAGTTAAAGGAACCAGGTTCTAGTAAAGACATTGAAGGTAGGGACGGTTAGATAATGATTAGATGCCGTATGCCGACCGGTCATTCTTATAAGCATATGTGTGTCACAGTCTGAACCTGTTCTCTAATTGATGAGAGTGTGTAAGCGGCCGTATAGCTCAGTCGGGAGAGCATTCGTCCTGTAAGCGAAGGGCCAGGTGCGAGCCAGTTCAGGCTGCACCGTTTTTCACCCCGTCACATGTTAATTGATATTACTAAGTTTAAATTGTACTTATTTCTATCGGGGAAAGTACTATATTCACCAAGGCCATACCAAATCGTATTTTCGTTAAGTGTCCACCCAAAGTTTGAAAACCTATCTAGCTACCCTGAGAGAAAAAAACAAAGCCATCGAAAAAATATAAGTCATACAGACTTCTATCCTAATCATTATATGGCTAACAAATACAGCTTTCATGCAAATTGTCAATCATAATAGCTGATTGAAATAACTGAAAACACGATTTTGAGAAATAACTAATACTGTGCTAAAAGGACAAGGTTCACTAATGGCTTAATTTGGCCCTGTGATTTTTCACAAAATATATATGCATGTTCCTTTAAGTCTGTCCTATAATTCAAATAACTTAAAATTTCCTGTGTAAAAAATGAGCGTACATATCCCAATTTCCCTTGTAATTTGTTGACAAAACTGCCAAGAATATGAGGTATATGTCATGTTTAGCCCAAAATCTCATTTTTTGCCATTTTCACGACTATTATTGACTACTATCATGTGGGGTCAAAAACTAGGTCAAAAGGTCAAATAATAGGAAAACCTTGTTAACACTCTGGTGGCCATATGTTTGCTTTAATCTTGATCAACTTTGGTCAAAATGTCTATCTTGATTAACTTAAGGTCACGTTTGAAGTTGTGTCATGTTGGTAAAAAACTAGGTCAATATGTCAAATAATAGCAAAACCTTTTTAACACTCTGGAGGCCTCAGTTTTGCTTTAACCTTCATCAAGTTTAGTCAATATGTTTATCTTGATGACCTTAAGGTCAAGTTCAAAATTTGGCCATGTTTAGCAGGTGAGCGCCCCAAGATCTATAATCCTCTTGTTTGATAAAACTCAGGGCCAAATTAAGCCATAAATGAACCTTGTCCTTTAGAGTCAATATTTAATATTACACACAATCTTTACAAATCTCATTGATTAAGAGTGAAGGAAATGCTAGATAATAAACATTCTATACTCAAAAATTGTGGGTTTTTTTCCTTCTCAAGACGCCCAAACCTATCAGTTTGTGGACCCTAACGAAGAAACAATTTGTATGGCCCACAGTATTGCACACAAGTGTTTATTGGATGCAGGTAAAAATGGGAGTAGATTTAAAAACGTGATTCCTGATAATGCTCATCAGAGGTTTGGAAAATGTCTGAAGCTGTTTAAAGGATGCATCCAATGATTGGTTACTATTCTGGATTGATTAAAGTGTGGTCTATACTTGGCAGAATATAGTATAATTATTATGTTAGTAGATTTGTTGAAGATCACGCTAGGGCTTTATAGTTCTTATTTAAATAATTAGTTAAATAAAGTTCTTTTTTTTTCCTGATGATAATACATGACTTGATTAAAGTTGAATTACAAACTACAGTTACAGCTTGTATTTCAGAAATGCGTTCTCAGCTGGCGACGGCAGAATTAAAGAATAAACGTTTGATGGAAGCATTCACTAAGACGAGTCAGGAAATACGTGAAGTATGTTATCAGCTGACAGGATATAAGATTGATATACCATCATCTAATCAGTACAGACTGACCAGCATGTATGCTGACTCTGCTAACGACTTTCTTATGTTCAAGGTAAATCTTGTTTTGTACTAGTAAATGTAAATAACTTAAGGTTTCAAGGCTGGTGTTAATAAACTCTTTATACCGTATTGCATGCAACTGTGTAATAGACAAAGGTAAAGAATGAGTAGATTCAAAGAAAAGATTTAGATTACAAAAATCAGGAAAATACAAGAAACAATATGACTGGGTAAATGTCTAAAGGTGGGTAAAGGATGCATCCTTTCCGTACCATTCTAGGTTGATATAGGCACAGGCAATACGGGCTTGGAAGAATAAGCTTTTCTACTCATTACTAACTTGCCATTCCGCCAGGAACCAGCAACTGCTCCAAATGTGGAGGAAAATTGCTGTTGGTATCAATTTTTCATGGAAAGGTATAATCTGCTGTGACTGGTTATCAAACTTGGGTTTCTGGTTACAAATCCATCATACATGTACTAACGATTTGACCATGGCTGAGGCTCTTTGGATTATCACCGATTTAAAAGTCTTTCAATGGATATTATTTTCCTTTTCCAGCAAAACTCGAGCGGTGTTATAGAAATGTTAAGTACCAGTTTTTCATCAACGATGCAGGATTTATTGGACATGTATCTGATACAACGAGACAGTATCCCAGCATTCCTCAGTGCTGTAACGTTAGAACTATTTTCACGACAGACAATGCACTTCAGCTGAAACTTATGTTAGCATATGTACAAGATTTCACCACTGACAGTCAACTTGTCGAAGTCCTAGGACAATTGCTACTGTTGCTTGGAGTATAAACAGTAAAACTGAAGGTGCTAGTATGAAAACTGTGTGTAGCCTGTTGATTCAGATATACCATGGAAACTGTGTGTAGCCTGTTGATTTAGATATACCATGGAAACTTGTGTTCTAAATTAAAATGTTTCACAATAATGATAGGTACCACAACAATATACATGTAGTTGTATGTACTTGAAGAATGGACTGAATAATGTACTGGTCCGCAGTGTATTAAGTTCTAAATTGACATAATGCCCGAGCAGAGTTTGTTCTGCCTTATTGTTTATCAAATGTGGTTTTCAAAGGCTTCCAAGGTAGTCCATTGGACCATATGATTATTGTGTCGCCTGAAAAGGCGACATATAGGTGTTACTTTGGCGGTGGCTGCAGCGTCTCAAATTGCTTGTCCGGAGCATAACTTAAGTTCAAATGACTCAAGATTTGGTATGCATGTTTCTTGCAATAAGCCGCAGTGCAGTGCGCAAGAACCATAACTCTGGCCTTGCATCGTTTTTGAATTATTTCCCTTAGATTGATTTAATTTGAGCATTTCTTGTCCGGCGGATAACTTTGTCACCAAGAGGTAGAATGACTTGAAATTTGGTATGCATGTTTCTTACCAAAAGTCCAAGTGCAGTACACAAAAATCGTAACTACCTTGTGCCATTTTTTATTTTTGTCCCTTTGATTGATTTTATAAGCATTTTTTGTCCGTGGCATAACTTTGTCACCATAAGTATTAATGACTCCAAGATAGGTATGCATGTTTCTTGCTGTGACATTTTTTTGTCCAGAGAATCACTTTGTCGTTTTTAGTTCAGATGACTAGAGAATGTAAAGGTAATTGATTGACTGGGGTAAGGTCAATTGTTGTATTAATTAATCACCTTGACAAGATCTTACCGACAATTGTAAAATATTGTCCAATGAAGTACACAACGAATTAAACACAGCTGTGTATAGATTAGCTTATTGGTTAGTTTGGGTGATGTGGACTATGTGTTGTTGATCAGCAAATTTGATATTTATGGTCTTAAAATCAAATGGCTTATAAATGAATTTTTTACTGTTATAAATCCATTATTATTGAATAAAATGTATGTATATAACACCATGTAAGTGACTTGTTTCTGTACAATGTTTATGTTATAATTTACCAGTGGCCGATTCACCTAACCAGTTTTCCTGTACTGTATCCTAACCAGTACTGACTCATTCTTCCACAAGAAACCACCAACAACTTCTCCACATATGGAGAAAAATAGACATTGATCAGCTGCAACAATTATGAAAGACAGTAACTCGGATAGGAATAAATTCCACCCTTACAGGCATTGTACTCCACATATGTTGTATAATTCAGCTATTGAATATTATAGGCCAGGTCAGAGGTCACTCCGCCTTAATCTTTGTCATTATTGTTTGATGTAGGCTTTCAACCGAATTCATTGGACCCTTGTGATTACTTGTATGATTTACCGTTAAAATGGATTTAAAGATTTTGAAGGAAGGGTATCGCCAGGTTAAGAACCCAGCACACAGGACCATACCGCTTTATTATGTAATGATTGGGCAAATTACAAGTATTCCATGTGAATATCATTACATGCATGGAACGATATCACTATATTCATATACTAGTAGCACAGCGATACTAGACACGGGTATGCATGATGCAACTTACAAATTGTGATGGGAAATACCCGAAGCATTTCAATCCGAGCTAAATCTCATCTCAAATATTGTCATTTGTCTTCATTTTCATGTGAGGATGGACTCAACATAGGCATCATGTTCTGTTTCATGATGCCTAAGTTCATTTTACAGGACAATTTAAAAAGCTGGAACCCTTGATTTGCACAAAATCTCATTTTGAGTCGAGATTTCTACTCGAGATTCTTCAGGAGATTAGGGTCATGCCACCATATGGTATAAAGATGGTACTGGCAGATGTTTGGCTTGGTCTATTCAGGGTTGTATCAAGAAATAAGCAAGACAAGAAATTAAATGAACAAGTTTATTGTTTCGAAAATTTAATTTTTTCCCAAATATTTCTTGAAATATGATGCATGAAATCAGCAATGTTTCTGTTAACGTTTGTACAAATAATGAGATTCTAATTCTTTTCCAAAACAAGTTGATGTGTGACCTATTTTATGCATCATATGAAAAATGTTAGATTGAAAGCACTGTAATTTCATGAATCATGTGTTTGTTATTGAGTAAATCATGAAATAACGACTTCTATGACATACATACATACATGCTTGTGTTACATTCCCTGGTTATTGTTGACTAGAACAAAATAATACAGTGTAAATCAACCATGTATGATTTTAACTGGAGACCGATAACATAGGCGAGCGCTACGTAGTGCTTTCCACGGGAGGTAATCCATGCCTTCTTTATTTAATTGAACGGAAGTTACTGAATAAAGGCGCTCGGTAGCGCTTTGCTTAGGCAACGGACCCCTGAAGTATCAAAAAATACATTTCTTTAGAAGTGTCAACAAATAAAGTTTCATCCATGATCTCGGTTAAAATTTTAAATACCAGTAAAAAATAAATAATGCTCTGGTGTCAGAAGAAAGGATATAGACAATTGGTGGGATAAAAAACATAAATGAATTTTTTATGCATTTTTGACTTCATAAATAATTGATATTCAAACTTTAAGTAGCAATGAGACTTTCAACTGCTTTTCACAATTGTCAATCTTTGTACATGTATACATAAGTAGATACTTCCGCGAGTCAAAAAGTTAGCTAATTGTGAGTATTAGTGATTTTTTTATTTCTTAGAAGAAGCCAACTTTGTAAGGGAATTTTATTAATTTCCACATTGTTATAAATTTCCACATTGTTATCTTAACAACTTATGCACATTTCAACAGACATTACTTGATTCAAAATTCTCACTTAAAGACAGGCACCAGTCTCTAATGTATGTTTTTCTATACATAGAACTCCCCTGTAAGGTCCCATCCTGTTTGTTCATTATGTTTTTTTTTAAATATTTTTTATCACAACACATGAATAACAACAACATCAACAAACATATCAAATCCTTATATTGCACAGGCATTTGCGTATAAATATACTTTATTGATGTTTTCAAACAAATCTAAAATTCTTTAAAACTTGTCTCGCTAATTGCAATATTTACTTAATTAATCAAGAAATCGGTCAGTTTTTGTACATTAAATTTCAATAAATCAGTTCCCATATTTAACAGTCAATAAAATTGCATACATGGTTGTAGCATGTGTCTACAATATCATGGGTAAATGTTAGAAATTTGGGAAAATCCTGATACCCTGAAAAATTGTCGAATTTTAATTATTTACATAAGAAACATGAAGACAATGGCCCATTTTTTGACACTAAAACTCCTGAAATTAAGGAAAAATCCTGACAACTTTCACCAATGTAATACGCAATAAAAAATCAACATTCTGAATTCGTACATTCAAACATTCACCCTCTCATAGATCTTTATTTAACATCACAAATGATAACAAATTCACAAATGATCACAAAAAATAACAAGTTGATTCAAGCTCCTCTCTCCCACAAATCATAAATATCAGCAAAAATATTTTTAACAAAGTTTGATTACTGAACCTAATAATAATTAAATGCATAGTTTGACCAGAGACTAATTTAACTTCAGCAAAGAATTTGTGTGTAACCATCAAATGTTGTTATAATGTGTTGGAATGTTTATTTTAATAGAAATTCTAGCCGGTGATTAATATAGGAAGATCACAGAATACGCTTATGTCTCGGGCCACTTTGGTCAAACTATACAACAAAAAAGTTTGAACATGTTTGTGTATTTTGTGGAAATATATTTCAAAATTGGAATACCTTGATCCCAAAAATTTGTCTAGAATGAATATATTTAACAACAATACAGTGCCCACCAAATAAATCTTTGTATACATATTGTTTGTGGGCAGTGTAATTTAACGTAAATAAAGTAATAGAACAAAACATGCATCACAAATGTCAATACAGTAATGGAATGATATAAAGTTTGTGGATTTCACTTTATTTGTGACTTATGAAAAGAAGTCATGGATTTGCTTGTTATTATGAAAAACAGATAAAATTGCACAAAATGGGTAAAGTAAAGAAGAAAATAACAACCATGAAATAAATACATTATGAACTTTGACCTAAGTGAGATAATATAAATAATAAATGCACAAAATATGCTAGAATCTGTTATAAAGAAATTAGAATATAATTTTTTTTAAATAAATAGAACACATATTGAGACTTGGCTCCATTAAACCCAATTATATCACAAAAACTCATTTCTCTGATCATAGTAACCTTATAAAGCTAGGTGGGTAGAACCACAGGTACTCGGTGTCATTTTAGGTTCCGACTCTAATAGATACTAGAAGTATCAATTTTTCGTTGGCCCCTAAAATCACACAGAGCACCTGTGGGCAAAACATGTATAACAATAAACACACCATTACCTGTCTTATTTCAGGCATAACATGGTAATATAATATATCTGAATGAACTACGACTTTAATCAGAATCGTTCTATAATAACTTGGGAGTTATTTAAGACCATTATCCAATAATTACATTAAAGCATATAATATAAAGCATATAACAGAGTTAGTGAAATGTCTAGGTAGTTAAACGCTGTAACATCAATATACATTATTATACCCTGTTGTCACATAAGGAATATCAATCAGTGTATGAACCGCATGAGAAAAGGGTCCTTTTAAGGGGCCCATTAAAACATGAGAAAGAAGCCTTGTGTCATCAAATGTTGGATTATACTATACAAGTATTTTTCAAAATATTATATTTACAATTGGTAATTGACATGCCAAAATCGTGTCAGGTTTCTAACGAAGAAAGACCCCCGTGTTTCAAAGTTTCCATAAAATATACCCAAATTTAGTAAAAACTGAGGTAAAGACCCTTTTCTCGTACTGTGACTCATAAATGAGTAACAACACAAAGTACTTTTATAGATCACATCTCAACAAACATTTATACTGAGGTAAACCATACAACAATTAATCATCCACTTATTCACAACAAGATCACCAAAAAATGCATAAACTTAATATCAACATTTTTATGGTAACATACACTTCTCAGAGATTCAAACTCATAATGTTTTATTTACTACTTGTAACATAGTATAAATCTACTATAGAGATTCATTCACTTTATTTTTTTGTATATTCATATTGCTCAAAACAATTCAGTAGAAATTGTGCAATGATTAACCCGAACACAATGTGTAAAAAAAATATCTTTATGCATGACGATTTTAGATGAACAGCCATTTTTTAAAATATTTGTAGATCGTAAGAATAATTTAGTAAATGCATTTGATTCATTGAATGAAATTGTGTCATCATGCCCCCCTCCCTCCCCCAGTGAAACAGGCTTTATGTGAATTATAATATGATTTTTTTTTTACAATTTTAGACTATGGGAGATAAATTTCTAAATGCATACAAAGAAAGAGCTCAAACCGGATTTACATTTCGCCGCATTATCCAGTTAGAGTTGCGTATCGTCCACATAATCTAATATCGGTTCTTCATCGTATACTTAAGGAACTGTATAAGATCCCAGTAATCCATTTTCTGTTGTGAATTTTTCAGGTTAAAACCGCCATTTTCCTTCATTTCCTGAAAATTCAACCAAAATCAATCAATAAAATACTGCTGACCATTGACATCGAAATAATAACAAAGAATATCCAGAAGTAAAATTATGACTTTTCTTTTTAAAGACATTAACACTATGCCTAACAGATTACATATTGGAATTTACTGACATTTCCTCTGGTGTAAATTGCGGCCTATAAAATGCTACAAAGAAAGAGAAAAACTGCTACTACTTCTGCCTGCTTAATGTCAGAAAATTATAATTCCACTTTTTGACTCACAGAAATATGCACGTATAGAGTGATAAATAACAGATGAACTTTAGGATTTTTTTGTTTTCTGTTTTCTTTATTTTTTCTTACATAATTTGCGATTTTCCATGATTTTAGGATTCAACCTTTCTTACTCATACCCATTTCCTACTAAAATGAAAAGTGAGGCCATCAGACTGAAGAAGTCAAAATCTAAAAACCTGACAGGTGAAACCATCAGATTGGAGAAGTCAAAAATCTACATACCTGACAGGTGAAACCATCAGATTGGAGAAGTCATAAATCTACATACCTGACAGGTGAAACCATCAGATTGGAGAAGTCAAAAATCTACATACCTGACAGGTGAAACCATCAGATTGGAGAAGTCAAAAATCTACATACCTGACAGGTGAAACCATCAGATTGGGGAAGTCAAAAATCTACATACCTGACAGGTGAAACCATCAGACTGAAGAAGTCAAAAATCTACATACCTGACAGGTGAAACCATCAGATTGGAGACCAAGGTCGGAGAAGTTAAAATCTACATACCTGGCAGGCGAAGCCATCAGATTGGAGTTCAAGGTCGGTGAAGTCAAAATCTACATACCTGACAGGTGAAACCATCAGATTGGAGACCAAGGTCGGAGAAGTTAAAAACCTACATACCTGGCAGGTGAAACCATCAGATTGGAGATGTCAAAAGTCTACATACCTGACAGGTGAAACCATCAGATTGGAGATGTCAAAAGTCTACATACCTGACAGGTGAAACCATCAGATTGGAGATCAAGGTCAGTGAAGTCAAAATCTACAATCCTTGCTCCCTCATAATTATAGGGATTATTTTTCAAGTCTTCCACACAGGTGATACGTTTTACCAGACCCATCGGAGTTTCTACTGTTGCCGTGATAGTGTATGTTCCATCTGCTAACAATCGGAAGTAATCTCCGTAATCGGCTGAAAATATAAATAATTCCCAATATAACTATACTACCGTAATACTGATTTGTTCTCGTTCAAATTTTAATAGTCCAATCATGTTTGATAAGTAGAACATGAGATTGAAACTAAGGCTCATTCTTTTATATGATTATAAAGTAGACGACACTTGTAAGGATGTAAACAAAAGTTATTAGCATATAGACAAAAGTTGTAGCATGTAGACAACAGTTGTAAGGATTAAGAAAAAGTTGTTAGCATGTAGACAAGAGATGTTAGCATGAAGACAAAAGAAGTAAAGCTGAGATTTTTTTGCCTCGGCGATGTACTCCCAATGTACATTAATGAGTTATCAGGACATCAGGAACAGTCCATCTTGTTCTAGGGGAAGCTTCAGGGAAGTCATGAGACAATTGTGATAAAGGAAGGAGTCGTGATGAATCGGGTGGAATCTGAAGATATCAGGAGAACATCGCCGATGAGGAATTCCTCAGTTGGACCTAGGCTTAAGGGTTAGTAGATAAAAGTTGAAAGACAAAATGAGAGTCTATAAAAACTCCAGAAAGGGAAACAATCCTATGTTTAATTTTCAGTATCCCCGTGGTATTGGAAATGGCGCACTTAACAGTTTACGTCGTTATTTTGTTATAAATATAAAACGTTCGTAATTAAAGTGATTGAGCAATGATAGGGCAATTCAATGGGAACATGTTGACACTAAATATCAATAGTCAATTCCATCAATGCATGTTGTATGACCATTACAATGAGGACACACTCGACTTATTATGTCAGGTCAGCGTGATATGAAATGGCGCACCTATCCTGTAGGTCCCTAATGGTAAAAAAATAAAAGGATTCATGAGTAGTTGTTTCCAATTTTATTTTATGGCTATATAGTCCATTTTTATATAATAGTTAGCTTACTTTGTATACTTCTTCTTAGATAATAAATCAATAATTAATATCGAGACAGAATTGCACTGGTTACTAATTGCCATTATACTTTTTGAGTCACCAAGACAACTTGAAGATGTCCAAACAAGGGTTAAATCATCTATTACTGTCATGTAAGAATCATTCATGGCATCTGCATAGTCTGATCTGTCACCAACTTGACTTTGGAATGCCGAAAATATCAATGACAGTTAATATTAACAAAATTTTCGAATCATATTATTTCAGATTTTGACTAGTTTTTTCAGTTTTTCTTAATAAGAAAGTTACATCCTTCTGGACACCATTTCCTGTGTTTGACAGTGTGTAGGACATTTTAATCATGTTACATGGTGTTAACATGGATGCCAGTGCTCTTTACAAAAACAAATTTGAAGTTAAAATTTCATTTTACAAATTTGTGGGATTACGATATTTGAGGAATAAAGTGACATAAGAAAATAACAACAAATATGGGTACAGCATACCTTTCGAGTTCTAAAAGCACCAAATTTTACTTTGAACATTGTTTATTTGCATTACAGACCAAAACCATACATCCTCCAAAAATATACTGGAAATGTATGTCATTTTGGGTCTTAAACTCAAGAAAAGACCACTAATCTCAGGTGCGCCATTTCTGATACCGCGCCACAACCCATACCACCACGATACATTAATACACAAAAACTTTATTTTAATGCGTAAAGAATCAACAGGATAATCGGATGGGTGCTAAGTAGAACAGAGGACAGTGACTGCAGAAAAACTTGTCAAATACAGAATTTCAAATCACAAAATATGTTACATTCAGGTCCTACTGAAGCCGTATGCCAAATCCTGAAAATAAATAGTCTGTTTCAATGCCAATAACATGCATTCCTACACCAAAATTGTTTCAAACAATTTTCAAATTCAGCTTATGAAATTTCTTATGACTATAATTTAGTCAATACTTTTTTTGAATACCATTTTTTCATCAAATAACTTCTGCAGAAAAGTTCATTCTTTCTAGTACAACAAATCTAGATTTCCAGATTATTCTGGATTTGTAGCACCCTGTATATTAGTGTATGTACTGGGTGGAACGGTGGCCAAGTGGTAAGCGCTCTCGACTACCAATCTGAGGGTCCCGGGTTCAAACCTCGGCTGGGGCACAGGATATTTCAGAAACACTTTTCAGTGTTTCCTACCCAACTAAAGATGAATTGGTTGAAAACCTAGAAGTAGTCTCGCAGGTTGTAGCGCTACACACTAGGAAAGTTAAAATCAATAAAGATAAGGTCAAAAGCGTGACCTCTAGTGACTACACAAGGTTTTTATATGATTTGACCTGTGACCTAGTTTTTGACCCAAGATGACCCAATATTGCCCTTGACCTAGAATTTGTTGAGATGATCATTGTGACCAAGTTTCATAAAGATTAGGCCAAAATTGTGACTTCTAGTGTCTACACAAGCAAATTGTTGACGGACGACATACAACGGACGATGTACAAAAAGTGATCACAAAAGCTAACTCTGTCACTTTATGACAGGTGAACTAAAAAGTGTATGTACTTACTAGAGAGTACGTTGTGATGTACTTACTAGAGAGTATGTTGTGATGTACTTACTAGAGAGTACGTTGTGATGTACTTACTAGAGAGTACGTTGTGATGTACTTACTAGAGAGTACGTTGTCATGTACTTACTAGAGAGTATGTTGTGATGTACTTACTAGAGAGTACGTTGTGATGTACTTACTAGAGAGTATGTTGTGATGTACTTACTAGAGAGTATGTTGTGATGTACTTACTAGAGAGTACGTTGTGATGTACTTACTAGAGAGTACGTTGTGATGTACTTACTAGAGAGTACGTTGTCATGTACTTACTAGAGAGTATGTTGTGATGTACTTACTAGAGAGTACGTTGTGATGTACTTACTAGAGAGTATGTTGTGATGTACTTACTAGAGAGTACGTTGTGATGTACTTACTAGAGAGTATGTTGTCATGTACTTACTAGAGAGTATGTTGTGATGTACTCTCTAGAGAGTATGTTGTCATGTACTTACTAGAGAGTATGTTGTGATGTACTTACTAGAGAGTACGTTGTGATGTACTTACTAGAGAGTATGTTGTGATGTACTTACTAGAGAGTACGTTGTGATGTACTTACTAGAGAGTATGTTGTGATGTACTTACTAGAGAGTACGTTGTGATGTACTTACTAGAGAGTATGTTGTCATGTACTTACTAGAGAGTATGTTGTGATGTACTTACTAGAGAGTATGTTGTGATGTACTTACTAGAGAGTACGTTGTGATGTACTTACTAGAGAGTATGTTGTGGTCTATTTCCATCTTGTAATCTTCATCACGTATATGTATAGATGCAATCAGGTCCACATCAGGGGGAGATAATATTCTACCTTTAATACCAGTGTGAGTCTGCAAGTACAAACATGTATCTTCAAACCAAATCATGAGAAATGACGATGCCAGAAAGTCAGAAAAAAAGTTAAGTACCAAGTAAAAGTAAATTTTCGGATGCACTTATGTTCAGTCAACAGTACCTTTACTCTCCGATCATTGAGTAGCATATCAGCTGTTACACCCGCTGCTGCTGGCAGTCACAGCACATTAGCTGTTGAACCTTTAAGGTACCAATTCATACACTTGGGTAAAAAGGAGCATGTGAGTAATTCTAGCTCAAAGAAATTAAGCAGTGGCGCAGACTAGGATCGAATCCAGAACCACTCGATCCCAAAGTGTGCTTCCTACTTCTTAGCCTAGGCCACAACTCAGAAAATATTTTTATTTACAACAATTTGCCAACTTGGATGCTTACAATTTTCAAATAAATTTTGTCATTTTTGGCATTGGTTGATGTTTAAATAACTTCTGATCAATTGTGTGAATAACCCAGTATGTTATTTTCCTAAAAAGGGAAATCTACAAACTTATGTCCGCACGCAATAGCTTTTTCCAAAATCCATGAAATTTCCTCCTAACGAAATTAATTGTGATTTCACATTAAATGACACCTGTATGTGATAGTATAGCATTATTTGAACACTACCTGAAACATGAAGTTGAACAGAGAATCGATGTTATCTGACCAAAGTCCCGGTAGATCTGATGCTGGTGGGAA
The DNA here is from genome assembly GCA_947247005.1 of Spisula solida. Lineage (NCBI taxonomy): Eukaryota > Metazoa > Mollusca > Bivalvia > Venerida > Mactridae > Spisula > Spisula solida. The sequence goes on along the minus strand of OX365944.1, from coordinate 32,644,666 downwards.
CTTCTTACAGCCCAGTTCTAATGTGATCTCAAAACAGTCAGTGCTCATATAATTGTAGTCCTGCATACCTACAAGGTGGATAATAACATGTGAAACATAACGTTTAGAACTTTAGTCTTTACAAATCATACACATAACATAATTTCCTGTACATTCTACGAGGTGTTCACAGAATAATTATTTCATATCAAAAAGGAAATCTTTGACGGGAAAAGCACATCAGGTCCAGGGTACTGTTTTATCAAAGCATTTACGCTAGCGTATTGGCGTAATTCTACGCAAGGTCGGTGTAAGCGTAAATAGCAAATATGAACGTAGTGAGGAGTTTTTGCCACGCATTGTTGATTTTCGACCGTCACTTGTTGTTATAGACCGTGATTAGTAATATAAACATGTTTAATCATCAAAACTTATGTATATTTATTCACTCTGGTTCCCGTTATATTGGTAATATTGTGGCCAGTCTACGTTCAATATTCAATATTTTTACGTAAATGTATGCAACAACTTGCGATCGTTTAGTAAAACACACTTAAGGATTTGCGTTAGTGACAAATATATGCGTAAACTTACGCGACATTTACGCAATGTTAGTAAAACAGTACCCAGATCTCCCGAAGTATCTCTATTTAAGCTAAATTTCATCTCAAATTTTGTCATTCATCTTTTGAAGCAATTTCCATGATAGGTTGGACTCAAAATTGGCATCACAAAACAGACACTTCATTCTGAGTTAGTAGAATGTCAAGATCACAAACTTCTAATGAATCTAAAATTCAGACTCTTGATTTTAGCAAAATCTCAATTTAAACTGAGATTTCTATTTGAGATGCTTCAGGAGATCGGAACCGGGGGCCCAGATATAGTAAACCATCACTGATCCCTGTTTATATGTATGCTACTAATTTATAAATCTGCATAAATATGCTTTCGTAACATGAAACCTTTGACCACAAATTCATAAATCAACCAAATAAGTCTGTTACCAATAATCTCCAAACAATGAAACATTACAGTATAAACCCTTCTAACAAGTTTTGCAAGTTAAAAATTATGAAAAAATGTCAATTCATATAGTGAAAACAAAGAAAAACAGACTTTTTGGCACACTTAAAAACCTAAAAACAGGTATATACCCGAACATTTGCACTTGCTCTTATCATTTTCTAGGCATATTTTCATGAAAGAATCCGTTCAGCAATTCACTCAAATCCAATCAATATGTTTGAGACAATTATAGAATGAAAAGATAAACAGCAATTCACTCAAATCCAATCAATAAGTTTGAGACAGTTATAGAATGAGACGATATACAGCAATTCACTCAAATCCAATCAATAAGTTTGAGACAGTTATAGAATGAGACGATATGCAGCAATTCACTTAAATCCAATCAATATGTTTGAGACAGTTATAGAATGAGACGATATACAGCCATTCACTCAAATCCAATCAATATGTTTGAGACAATTATAGAATGAAAAGATATACAGCAATTCACTCAAATCCAATCAATAAGTTTGAGACAAATATAGAATGAAACGATATACCTCCGGGTACAGAATACCAAGCTGCTCCGTTGGTTATACCATCCTTGAACTGTCCGTTCATCTTATCACATCCTTTTCGGTTAGGATCCGCCATCACTTTATGCATCTCTGAATAACTCTTGGCCAAATCCCTGCATACACAAATATACAATCATCTTTAGAAGATGGAATATGAGCACCACATTAATTTATGAAAACAAGTTTTTTATATAGATTCTGCCTTCACCATGATCAAAAAAGAATAAGGTTCCATCGATTAATTCTGTCATTCAATGACCCATCCGGGATGGGTTTATATAAATTTAACATATTTTTTGGTAATTTGGAACCTATCTGGCACCAGTCCTGTAAAATGACCAACAAAAATGACATAAACAATACAAACAAGAGCTGTCACAGACGGGTTATGCTCCCCGTGGGGCGTTTGTCACAGAAAAAATGCTAAAAAAATATGTTATTATTCTTTGCCACTGCACTGTAATAATCCAAGATTTATTTATCTATGAATTTTCAAATTTATATATCCAAAACTGTTTGTGTTATGGCCTGGACAAGAATTTAGTATGAACAAGAGCCAAAATGTCACAAAATACGCCCGTCTCGGGGCATGGTGAGTCTCAGGGCAAAATAAAAATAAAAAAAAAAATAAAAAAAAAAGATGATGGAATGAAAACTGTTTGCGTTAGAGCACATACAAGGCCTATTTCATACTTATTTGGTAATTAAAGGCCAATAGCCAAATAAGGCCTAGGCCGATTTGGCCTATAATCGAACTTGGCCTAGATATTATGCTCATTAGCATTGTCACAAAGTTTGAAGATGATCGGATGAAAACTGTTTGCGTTAGAGCACAGACAAGGCCAATTTCATACTTATTTGGTAATTAAAGGCCCATAACCAAATAAGGCCTAGGCCGATTTGGCCCATGATCGAACTTGGCCTAGATATCATGGCCATAAACATTGTCACAAAGTTTGAAGACCATCATATGAAAACTGTTTGCGTTAGAGCACAGACAAAGCCAATTTCATACTTATTTGGTAATTAAAGGCCCATAGCCAAATAAGGCCTAGGCCGATTTGGTCTATAATGGAAGTTGGCCTAGATATTATGCCCAGAAGCATTGTCACAAAGTTTGAAGACTATCGGATGAAAACTGTTTGCGTTAGAGTACAGACAAGGCCAATTTCATACTTATTTGGTACCTAAAGGCCCATAACCAAATAAGGCCTAGGCTGATTTGGCCCATGATCGAACTTGGCCTAGATATCATGGCCATTTAGCATTGTCACATAGTTTGAAGACCATCATATGAAAACTCTGAGCGCTAGAGTACAGACAAACTGCTGGACTCCGCCGCCCGCCCGTCCGCCCGCCCGCCTGCCCAGGGTGTTCCCATAATACGTCCCGTTTTTCAAACGGGCGTATAAAAAATACAAAGGGGAGCAACTCTAAAATAGGAATAAAGAGTTATGGTACTTGGGCACTGCACATCCTCTCAATGAAATCTATTCAGCTATGAAGTTTCAAGTTGATATCTCTTATACTGTTCAAGTTATGGCCAGGACAAGAATTAAGTATGAAAAATTACAAAGAGGAATAACTCAAAAAATATACAATCAAGAGTTATGGTTTTTGTGCACTGCACTTCCCCTCAATGAGGTCTATTCACCTATGAAGTTTCAAATTGATATCTCAAATACTGTTCAAATTATGGCCCGGACAAGAAATAGGTATAAAAAATTATAAAGGGGAATAACTAAAAAAATATGCAATCAAGAGTTATGGTTCTTGTGCACTGCACTTCCAATCAATGAGGTCTATTCACCTATGAAGTTTCATATTGATATCTCTAATACTGTTCAAGTTATTGCCGGACAAAAGTGTGACGGACGGACAGAAGGACGGACAAAGCGGCGACTATATGCTCACCATTCGGGGAGCATAATAATGAATTACGGATAAGTTATACCAATTCAATGACAGAGACAATTGCTTGTCAAAAGTTTAAGTACACAAACCCCGTGCTATCATTACTATACATACATAGACTCAGACTGAAACTTTAAGTATTTGTAAACTTATTAATTTGTTTGTGTATTTGACTGAGACAGTCATAGCGCAAGGCCATTCAGTATTTTACTCCTGCCTAATAAGCCAATGATCTCCAGCTTCAAGGGACAAAAACTATTTCACTAACAGACAAACAAATCAACAAAACACATAAACAGCGAAGCTTTCAAGGGTTCTTCAATAATGGAAATCCGAATTTGATTCAATGGAAAGAATGAACTTCTCTGCAGAAAATATAAGTTATTTGATGAAAAAATCAAAGTTATGGTCATTTGAAATTTTATAAGCGGAATTTAAATTATTGAACAATGTTAGACTTAGTTTTGGTGTAGGTGTGGTGCTAATAGCACCTGAAACTGACTTGCCTAACTCGTTTTCAGGATTGTACATTATGCCTCTGTAGGACTCCTGTAAAAGGACAGCAGACAATTGCACTGTAGTAAGTTCTTGCACATCATATTTCATTTTACAACAACCTAACCCCTGGATAGTTTGTAATATAGACATACGGTAAGTTAAACACTTACTTAAATGTTTTATCGTCAGGGCTTTTTGTGTATTCATGTGGCAAACCATTTATTGTCTCATCAAATGGATAGTTGGCGACCAGATCACCATTGTGCATGTTGGCAGAGAGAACAAATGGTACACTGTGTAACCATGACATCACAATCAACGTTTCATTTTCAAAGTGTACATCTTTGCCCTTTTCCAACTGAAATATGATCAAGATATGTTTGTATAACATGTATACCCCTATAACAGCCCAATAGTAAGAGGTGTTAAAGGTCACTGCGACCTTGAACTTGGACCTACTGACCTCGTAATCAATAGGGGTCATCTATTATTGATGACCAACCTCCAAATTAAGTTTTATATTAAAGGTTACAGTGACCATGACCTTTCACCTACTGATCTCAATATCAATAGGGGGCATATACTGTTGATGATCAACCTCCATGTAAAGTTTGAAGATCCTAGGGTCAAGCGTTCTTCAGTGATTGAACGGAAATCATTTGGTCTACCAACTGACAGACAGACCTACATGTGCAAATATACCCACTCATTAAAGATGGGAGGGGGGGGGGCATCAACAATTATTAGTCATGCATTACTAAAACAACCTTTCACACTAAGGCTGCATTTTATTTTTAGATTTATTGAAAAAAAATGAAAATTTTGTTATTAAAAGGAGGGAATGGATGTTTAACAGGAGGGCTATTATATAAATATCAGATGCCTGCCTGCGTGACATTGATATTGTCAACCCGTAGGCAGAATGTCATCCCGAGGCAAAGCCGAGGGTGACATTCTGTTTCGAGGGTTGACCATATCAATGTCACACAGGCAGGCATCTGATATTTATTTTATTATACCGAACAATATTATAAGTCTAGCAAAATGTTCACATCCATGATTGTGATAGTTATAAACACAAGTAGACATGACTGTGCTTTCATATATTGTTGGGTTTATTCCACATTCTATTTTTAGAAAGTTATGTATATTTCAGAAGTCAAATAATTTAAATTGACCCATTTACTTGCCCTTGCATGATATTCAAAATGTCAGGTCAATCACATGACCTGACAGTCACTTTTTGGTCGATCACATGTCAAACGACTTGGAAATGCCTTTGACAGTCATAATGTCTCTCTCTGAGACAAGTTTAGCATTGTAGAAAAAGTGAGGTATAATAAAGCTTATTTTAAGGGCCCTAGATGATTGACCTGTCACTTTGTGATCAACCTAGGGCCCCCAAAGGGCCTCTTGTTAGTTTTCCATTCCCTCAACCCAAAAGCAAAATTTTCTGTACACCTAAAAATAAAATTAACTGAAGCCTATAAAATAATCATTATAACTGTATTTTTTTAGTTCTGTTGACATCAAAAACTGTTACAGAGGACAACATTCCTCTTAGTAATTTGTCTTCTATCATTAAACAGCTATTGTTAGAACATTTATGGTGTCTATGATTTACTCGTTCAAGATTGCATGAAACAATCATAACAGAACAAGATTACTTGAAACAATCATAACAGAACAAGACTGCTTGAAATAATCATAACAGAACAAGACTGCTTGAAATAATCATAACAGAACAAGACTGCTTGAAATAATCATAACAGAACATTTGAGACAAAATGTGATAAATGACAAGGTGACAAGATACATTTTACTAGTGAGTTCTAACCATGAAATGAAAACAGTGTGATCGTTCCTCATGATTACTGGTTACATCCCAGTTAAAAGCTTTGAGCAATTACGTTCACAATTTACTGTATTTAGAAAACACAGCACTGTCAGAACTAAAACTGGGACAGCTGGGATAATTACTCTGACAATAAGGTGAAACCTGGGACAGCTGGGATAATTACCCTGACAATAAGGTGAAACCTGGGACAGCTGGGATAATTACCCTGACAATAAGGTGAAACCAGTGTCAATTTCGTAAAACCACTCATCCCTCTAATAAATTGCTGTTATTAACTTTTTTTTAAATTTACAAACATTAACAGTAGGCCTACAATATGACCACTAACATAAATGCTCTCAATCAACAACCTTTCAACTACAAATGGATGTCATTCAGAGATGGCTGTAGGCCACAATGCCAGTCTCAAATCCAAATTTGGCCACTTCAAAAAATAGATAATATACTTGTTTTAATTGACAAAATAACTGATCACCTCAAATTTAAAACAATCCTGCTCTACAAAATCTACATGAAAACCCTGACTACAGCCAACATGCATGACTTTGAAGACAAAGCACGTAGTCTGTGATAGAATTTTGTACACTATGGTATGTATCTCAATACTGTTGCTACCAAGGTACTGTATGTCCCTGAACGCAAGGAAAAACTGCTGATAAATGAATTATTCAAACCATAAATTTACGAATTATTTAAAGTACATGTATTTTACCTTTCTTAACTCCTTGACGACTTCCATGTGTTCATCTAGATGATTGTTATAATGATGTGGGTAACCGAGTATTTCAAAGAAAATTTCATCGAGATCTGGAAAGTTTCTGTTTAGATCAACTTCATTAGCATTAGCTCTACCCTCTAACCAGGAACTTACGCCATCCTGATAGCTTCCATTTGCGGACTCCTGAAACGATACATGGTGACAGGTCAATAAGAGATAATCTCATCTATTATTACATGTAACACTGTATAGTACTAACAAAGTTTGTGATAGTTCAATCAAATTTTGAATGTGAAAAGTTCAACGAACAACAACAAAATAAAGGTTTTTAAATTGTATTCAAACTGAAGGCCACAGATAATGAAGCAACATCTAAACACAGGGGTGTCAACAGGGCGTAATTCAAAATCAGGAAAATTGTATGCGGCTGATCATTTTTACCAAACAAGAGGCATTTAATGACATTGATGCCATAATTAATTCAGTTTGTATTCAGAAAATCCTTCAGAGCAGATTACATTTACCATAACTGCCATTTCACAAGATATTTTCATCAAATAACTTTCATTTTGGTCAGAAGCCATTGCTCTTTAATGAGATAAATCTGGAATTCCGAATTAATCAGGAAAATTGACACCCCTGTAAACATTGCATCATAGTTACAGCATATTTCATTGATGATAACTGAAGAGGTGAAACTAGAAAATCATACTTAATATTATATCGCTGACTTAGAATGACAAGGTAGTAAGTGCTACTTATAAATAGACTCATGCATTTTTGAAATCCGCATCACGAGGCGCTTCTTGCGAGCCTAATTTCATGAAAATCGAAACTGGTCATGTTGACCAAACCGAAGTTTAAAAAGCTTCTTTTTCGATAAGTAAAGAGTAGTTTTCCGACAATTTTTCTTGTTTTCTCAAAATAAGGATTTTGTATTTACGACCTTCTCATTCTATTCTAAGCCAGCGATAAATTTACCGTACTTCTAATTAAAATTGAAAATTTTACTGTGAAAGAGTATCTGGCCTTGTGTATAAGGTATTGATTATTTTTGCTATTCTATCCCATTGAAATGTTGATATTACATTGTTTGTATACAAGTGAACTGAAGTGACAGACCAAAATAAAGGAACTGTAACTGGAAGCGTTTATAAATACTATAAATCACCCCCCACACACTCCATGTTCCAGACACTGACACCCACACAATTTCCAATACGGCAATAATCCTACATTGAAAACGGTCACACTAATGCTCAATTGTCACATTGGCAGGAGAAAATCAATACATAAACTGGTATACTGTCGTATGATGTAACGCTAATAGGAGGTTGAAACCCAGGGCATCTTCGATGGAAAATCTTTTGTGATAAATATTTGAACATCTTATAACAACAATTACTGCCATTGTTGTGTAAGGAATATAATATATCAGTCTTCGACGTAAGTGGGTTGCCCGATGTCCGGGACAAGTCAAAATCCCAGCGGACAACCTGATCTAAAAAGCAGATTGTCCGTCCGGGCAAGTCAAAATTCTAAGAATGAAAGACCAAATTATCCTCAAAACATAGCTACGATAAAAGAAATCAAGAATGTAGCAATCAAAAAATTAATTCGGCGAATTTCATGGCGAAAGCTAATTTCTGAACAAAACTTTACCTAATGTCGTAAAATATCCATTATACTGCATGTTTATGTCGTAAAATTGTCGTAAAATGGTAACATCCGGGGGAATTTGTAGATTGTAAACAATTAGCGGTTTCACAAGTTAACACATTTATTGCAGTCTGCAGTCGGTCTAGGGTAGCTAAGTTACCAAGGTGATTATGATTGAAGCGTGCCATTGTTTGATCAACTGGTCTCATTGGCAATTAATGATGTTAAATTGCTTTACTGTTGAACTTTTAACACTTGCTAATTGTTTCAACGAGAAACAGAAACTTGTACAGTGCGATTCACATTTTGAACATTGAACAACAACATGTTGCTTGGATCCTTCTTTATTTATTACAAAAACGATTATTTAATATTATTCTTGTTTGTTTGTCATGAAATGTAAAATAATTAAATACTACCAGGGCCATATCCCTAGATAATAAAGCACCAAAACAATTATTTTCTATGTTAAATTTGAGACATTTTTGTCTAAAGACGTAGTCTAAATGTTCTTTTTGATAAAAAGAATTTTTACATGAGGTAAATACTGTAGTGTACCTCTTCATGAGTAAGTGGCTGATTATAAAACTTACTGGTTATTTTCTTATAAGCAAAAACATGAATTTTGTATAACTATAGAAGATTCTACATTGGTAAATATACTATCAAATCAGGATTTCACTCAGATTAGAGAAACAAAAGAAATGCAATATTTTAAGTTTTGGTGCCTAACCATATACACATAGTTCGAAAATCACAGAAAATAGCAATTTTTTACTGAAATACATAATTATACAAGTAGTCAAATTTACAATAGAAGTCAATGAAAAGATTGCCCAACTTTTTCATGTGGCGAAGGCAGTGGTGACAGTTAAATACTCTCCAGAGAAAGCCCTGCATTAAAATTAACGCAATACTCGAATAAAATAGTATAAACATTGATTTTAGATCATATTATTGCTGCATAGACGTCAAAAACAATTCGAAAAAATTGAAACATAAAGATCATTATTGTGTTGATTTTTGTTTTAAATAATTGAATCAAATTGATGAAAGGGTTTTCGTACCACTATACTATCCTTTATCTGTTCTGAAACGTTTTGTCAATAAAATTCACTGTAATTGTGTCGGACAATGTGAAACTGTGGGGGACAAGGTGGAATTTTAGTTGGATTGTCCCCCCGGACAAGGTGCCAGAAAAAGTTACGTCGAAGACTGATATATGACATACAATAGCTCACACGATGTACTCATAATGATAATGGGGAAAAGAACATTAGATCTCGAGGGCAAATAATGTGACACGCGACTATGATTGACAACCATCGTACGATATGCAGGACTCGGTATGATTCTATGAGCCGAATTTGACCTTATAATCATACGCAAATCATACATCCATCATATGTCAGTCACAGGACATAGAAAATTTGAACATGTTCATAACTCTATAATGATGGTCTACAATGATAATTTTCCTATCATATAATGTACACATGTAGTAATGGGTTCATGAGATTTCTCTGTGAAGATAAAGGCAAATACTTGGTTTCAGTGCAAACATGCATCATGAATTCTTAATGAGTATATTCTCATATTTACTCCATTTAAATAATACAAAGATTTCCTTATAGAAACATTTCCAGTGACACAAGTATACATATGCAGGCCTCAACAACTATTTTTTAAAAGCACTTGTCCTGTAATGTAGACAAAGTAGAAAATCACAAAATCTTACTTGTCCTATCATATAAATAGAAAAGGAAAAATTTTGCAGATCTGATATGTACACGTACATGTACGCAGATTATGCTAATCAAAATACTAATGTTTCGTGACAATGTGGTCACAGGAGACACAGACTGTTACAGATACATTCATATATTCTCATTTGAATGGATTCAACTTCAAGAATCCTCCGAGATATTAGGAAACACTTGGCAGTTTAAAGAAAACATGCACAATCTCAAATTTACTCCATTCATACAAAGATTCTTCATACCAGATAATAGAAACATTGCAGGTGATCTGTAAGACTGTATATAAATGCAAACCACATCATTATGCAGCTTATGCAATTCAAAATACTATTATGTTCCATGTCAGTGTAGTCACAAGGGAGACAGGTACATCCTGGTACATTTATATTTACATAATCTGGCTATTTGACCATTCCATACATTGACAATATATCATTATCAGTTTACGCTGAATGTATGTACATGCATTCTCTCGGGAACTCATATATAACATGTACATGCATTCTCTCGGAAACTCATATATAACATGTACATGTAGCCTTGTTTTAGGTTCTTTTATAACATTCATCATGTTTCCTCATCTTTTCATATAATGCATGAATTGAGTGTAATTTGTTGTTGTTGGTGGTAGTGTTGCTGCTGTTGTTGTTGTTGTATATATAATATAATGTATCAACATATTTAACTGCAACTCATTAATCTTTGGTGTTTTGTTATTGTACCTTAAGACTGTTTTCAATTTAAAGTAACAACGGAAAAGCACAGACAATATTCATCAGTGACAGTGTCAGTTAAATGGTGTCAAACTATAACATCAGCTGCCCAGCTAATTAAAGTTTCTTCACAACGCCATAATGTTGTCACAAATTGATAATTTAATTTGAGTAACCAAGTAACCAGACCATTTGATTGATTAGTATGCTGAGTAAACACATTATACTATCTGTAAATCATTATTGATTTGGCAATCCTCTAAGTCTTGCAGAAATCAGGGATAGTTTCTAGGAATATGTTACCATAGATAATGATTATAGAATTTTTTTATCATGTTTCAAAGCAAAGTTCTCCATAATTATATCAAGTCTCAAATATTATACTGTAATAAACTCTCCTTTGTTTATACATTGTGAACACTTTAACATATATGCAGTATGTTATCTATTACTGAACTTGCCTCAGTGGACTATGTGTACCCTGCCTGAACTTGACTTGGCAAGCTATACACTGGACTTGGTTCAGTGAGATGTTCACTGGACCTGGCTCTGTAAGTTATTCAGAGAGCCATACACTTGACTTGGTCCAGTGAGCTATACAATGGACTTGGCTTGTGAGCAAAATGCTGGACTTCAAGTCAGCATTTAACCCACTGAGTCAACTCAGTGGGTTAAATGCTGACTTGGTTCAGTGAGATATACACACAGCCTGGCTGGGTGAGCTTTTGTATAAAATGTCTTTTTACATACACTCAAAGTATTAAACAATTAATGCCTCAAGAAATGCGACAATACGAGGGATGATCAATATATACCGAGAAAATGTTTATAACTGCTACTACATGTTTAATTATTTTCTATAAATATTTTATGCGGTGGTTATACACATATTAGAAGAAAACATACAAAATAGTTTTCAAATATATCGAAAATAAATTGTTTGGAATATGAATCCGGTAGGTGGGGCAACGTCATTTTTATACCTTCAATGTATTTCAGAATTTGACTATGATCAATTTGACGATCACATTCCTAAGGTCCTACTGTATTGCTTTTTAAAAACTTATCAGATTATCTACATGTGTACCTATAATATCTATACTTCTTCACCAATGCGATACCAAGTTGATAAAAAACTCACGTTTGTCATCCTTAGGAATTTCGTTCAGAACATATTTGTGTGACATAAAGAATGACAACACAACCCATGTTTGAGTCACCATCAGTAAGGCGAGTCTTAGGTGACCCCATGTACCAATTGCCATCACATTGTAATTGCTTACATGGAAATTGTGACGGTTTGAATTTGCGTAAAACCGGTGAAAATTCCACAAAATGCCCCGCCTAGGTGTAGAGGGTTACGAAATGTACCTTAGCAACTATATATTTTAGCATGGTCTCGCTGTAATTATGAAAATTCAGGGAAACATTGCCAATGTATGTTATTACTTCAAGCTAAAGTTCGAGTAAAATCAAAAGTACATGTACGAGGGGTGATCCAGAATTACGTGGACTTTTGCTATAATTCAAAAACTGTTATACTTACTGTTACAAATCTCCAAAGCACGATATAGTGATACTTACTGCACAAGTATACAAAATTTCATTCGGATATGATCATAAATAACGTTAATACAGCGTCTGCAAGAGGGTATGGTTATGAATCGCGGGGCAGCTCAGAATGACGTACGATGTCACTTTCACGTCAGTATCATTTCATGAAGCTTTTGGACACTGTTAATCAACTGTTTTTTTATTTTCTCTAACCCATTATGCTCTTATTCAGGGCTTTTTTTCAAGACTTGGGGAAGGGGCCTTTTCTTTGCATTTGGGGGAAAATAACTCATAATTTTTCGAAAAGGGGAAGAAAAAACTTGATGTAAATAGGATTTTAGGGGAAAACTGCATGATTTTTAAGAATTTTCCAGAGGGGAAGCCACCTGTAAACGGCCCCTACTATTGAAGGAAAAAAAGCCCTGTTATTGTATGCATATTTAATCGTCCTGCCAGTTTTTGCTGTATTGTATCGTTTCCAGCTCTACAAGATCATATTTTTCCAATATTGTCACGGATGGTTATTTCTGTACAACAAAAACACCGCTTCAGTAAACGTCAGGTTTTATCTCTACCCACATTGTCTGTCACTCCCTCCAGGCCTTCTTTTAAACGTTCATGCCATTTAAAAACAAGTGGCCGTGATACAACAAGTCTAGAACTTAATTTCTCCAACATTCCTTCCGTCAGCCTTGGGAGTTTACCTAGTGGTACACGGAAGTGCATGGTTATGCGAATGTAAATGTTATCTTATGACGTCATTTTTACGTTAATTATGATATGGCATTAGTAACACATGTATATTTTCATAACATAACGAATATACCGAATTTAACTTGAAATTTCACCCAGTTGTCGATACGATATTTGACAACATGATGCAATAATTCTGAATTTTTAAATGAAGAAATACAGTGACAATCAGCAATAATGTAACAAGTTTGACTGAAAAAATCCGTGTTGATCCGCGAAATCATTTATGTGTTGCTATGGTAGCGTATAACTGTAGATGCAAACAATCTTTTTTAAATATGTCTTGTGAATTATGCCAATAATAGATAAAAGCCGCTTTTGTGTAACTTTCATACCGATCTGACCTAGAGTAAACTTTTAAGAGCAAAAGTCCGCGTAATTCTGGATCACCCCTCGTATTAAAGAAAATTATAAGTATTTCTTGTTATATATTGATCATCCCTCGTAAGTTGAGTCACTTGGATTTTTGTGAGAGGTAGGATAACTCCAGACAAAGTATTTATCAAGGTCAGTCCTACTTGTACAGGGGTTCCAATAGTTTCTGAATCTGAGATTCTAAAGGGTCATTTTAATACTTTAACAAAATTTTACCATTTTATAGACAAAATGATTTTAAGAGAAAGTGATCCATCGAACGAAAATCTTGAAGGTCAAAATGTGTTAAAATGAAATTTCAAGGGTCAAAACTCCTACTCCCGAGTCAAGTGGAACTCCTGCATGGACATGATGTAGCAAACATTCAACTTACAGCAGCTATTCGCCAGCCATCAGGGTTCATAGTAGGCAAGATGTGAATTCTGGTGTTCATTATAAGGTAGATGATATCCTCTTTACCAAACTTTCCCTCTGCTTTCCTGTCACCATTATATACATCACACATATAGTCCATCATCATGAGAAGTAGCTCACGACCAACAACTTCATTACCATGCATGTTCCCGATGTACTTGAACTCGGGCACACCTGAAAATACATTACATTGCATAACTTTTTCTATCTAATTTAACATGAATCAGGGACCATCTGCATGAATGTGACTTTTTCATTCAAAATGCCCACAAATTCATAAGACAATGGTTTTTCTCTAGATTAACATCAAATATACAATACAACCTCTCCTAGACCCTCTGTAGAGCAACAACCTTTAAACAAAGGCCGACAATTGCAGCCCCCTAAGAGTGTTGCTCTGCAGATATTTACTGTATCATTTATAGGAAATCATGTTTGTATAAAAAGGGATTAGTACCACCAGCTAGCTATTGGTGAAAGGCAGGTTTTTATTGTTCATTCATCCAATCGATAGCTGGTGGGCATTTTGCATATGAATATGGTGATCTCTCCTAGGCTTTTTACAAATTACAAAAGGATAAACTGCCGGCCCACCAAGATGATTGACTTCTCACAATTGAGACTCTGACTAGAGATGAATTTTGAAGTAACTCAGCCAGCCTTGTACTGCCTACTGGTGCTGTACAATGGGCATGTTAAAGAACCATTGACCAATCTTGCATGGAAAAAACCAAATGACCATGAACGCAGTTAGTGAATTATGAGTGTCTCAGTCGATGGCAAACAAACAAACTATCCATTTTGTAAGCATGTTTGATTGAAAACCAAACTGGCATCAGTTATGCGATGAACGTCCCCGTGCTTAGAAAACAATAGACATACCTTGAACATGCTGTCCTGGCTTCTTAGCGAATTCGAGTACCCATAAGGTACTTCCATTAACCGTCTTCTCAGGAATATCTTTTGACTTTGAGTGTTCTTCAGGTAAACTGTACAATCTTGTTATTTCCGGGCATTTCAGATGGACATTTCTCATAACTTCTTCCATAGCAGCATTGTCATGATGCTGGTCCATTTGGTAGCAACTTGTCAAACCCAAAAACACGGAAATGAGAGACAAACACAGGGTGGCTTTATCCATTTCGAGTCTTATACACTGGCTCTGGTCCTACAAGTTAAATTTATAAGAATTCACCGAATATTTCGGTAGTAAATGATGAAAAGCTGTTATCACAATACCATTTCTGTCGCATATGTCGAGTTCCTGTTTATTTTCTGATTAGATTGACGTCATATTGATCGATTTTCATAAGCGTAGGGATCAGTCATTTTGGTCATTTCGTAACAGCGAATGGAATTATTGTTTTTTTTATTTCAACAGTAAAATACTGTAAGATAATAAAAACAATTATTTTTATTTATTTAAACACTAATAATTTTAATATTTGGATAATTTTATATATAAAAATAAAACAATTTTACAGCTTTAAACAATTTATATTGATTAGTCCCTACCAGCAAATAAGATTCGTACCAAAGAATGTTCGTACTTATCATTCGCCCAGTACCGGATTATCTTGAAATTTTGTTATAGCATAGATATACTATATCTGTGGTTATAACGATTTTTACTGTTGGTGGCATTTTAAACAATTGCATAAAAATTACATTGAAGTGATGTAAACATTACACAACTCTTTCCCTCGATTCAAATATCTCTCTGCCACTAACAAACTTCTACTCTTAGCGCGATCTGCTCGATGGTAGATTTTAATATAGATCCGTATTTACCAAGGAGGGGATTATATGGCACAACCAGTAGGTGAAATTGCCCGATCGGGTAATTCGGTGATTCCCCTAACTACATGTGCTTGTCCGATCGGGAAATTATGCTTGAAAAATTTCCCGATCGGGCAATATAACGGTCAATTTTTATATAGATACCTTAGAAGAACTGACCTATGCATGAAGATATTTGACCAAGCTATAATCTGCATGAACACATGTTTCATATCACAAAGGTTAGATCTAAGGTCCTACCTTTCAATTTTACCTTGATATCTAGATTCAGAGATATTTAACCTTAAAACTACCAATTTGACCAGTCTAAATTCATTGTGTTCACTTGCCCATTTGGAAAACTTTCTACTAACATATTTACTTGCCTGATCGGAAAATTTAAGTTGCCAAAACAGAAAAGAGAACAAAAAACGGTATCTAAGTTGTGTACACAAACTTAAATGAATTAATATAGATCTTTTTTATATATAACTATTTTCTCGAGGACTCTTAAGTATTGTAGACTATAGGCATTGATCAATACCTAGCTAACACACTGTGCGGTTTCAGGGTTGCATCATGTCAAAACTTGATATGTATGTTAACTGTTATATAATAATCAGATATGTATGACAATGTCAAATCTTAGATAACGTTTGAACCCCCGCTCCAGCCAGACGACCCCATCTGAAAAATTGCTGCATCGCGCACGTATCTTGAGGTTGTACTACTCACTTACTCGAGTCATTGTCAGTATAGGTGGAAATTGCCATTCAATGATATCCCTAAATGCTTGCCCGATAAGACACTTTTGCGGACAAGTATTTTGAGACACCCTGTATGTCCACTATTTTTCAATTTTTATTTGAATCAGAGACTATACCTGTATATATCATAATGTTATAGATCTGTAGTCTCTGTTGGAATCTAGAATGTTTTATTTCCGATCTACATTTCACTGGATCAAGTCATATGTTTCGTTTTGTTTCAAACTATTTAACATTCTGATTTTATTTCGGAAGTAAGTGAAGCTTCCTCTCCCCCCAATACTCACATAATTGATTCGATGTTCTTATCTATCGATAGCTCTAAATGTAGTAAGTTTTTAAAACATATGGAATTTAATTTCCATGGTTATGCAAAGAGGTTCTGGGTACGACGTCCTTGAAATTTGTGAAAACTCTGCATTCTGTGGTGCTTTATTCAGTGTGGCGAAATTCTTAATATTTGGATAGTTTTTCGATTCGTCTTAAAACCTCGATTCAAGCTTATTTGGAACTAGAAAGAGTATTGAAATTTTACGTACACCTCTAGACGGGTGTTCAATTTGCAACTCCTGCAAATTTAGCGAAACTTCTTTAGACCTACTTTAATTTCGTTTTGTTACAAATTACATTGCAATATGTTTGTGTCATTTTCCGAAATCCTAAACCAATGAATTATGAATGTATTTTCTATTTTATAGGAAATTAATATACATGTACTAACAATTAAAATGTCTTAAAATCTTGATGTTATTTCCCCATGCTTGATGTTCATGAACCTGGGTGTAATAAACGATATGGTCTGTTCTATTCTTCTGAAAACAAAAATCAACTATGACATACTTTTAAATTATTTCCTTCAAAAATTTGTGTATCAAAACATTTATCTAAATTTGATACCGACGAAAATATACAATAAATAAAGTTGACATGCCGTTAGCAGATTTCTGACGTTACGTAAGGCCATTAAAAATCGGCCTCGCAGACTTGTAAACACGCCACTTGGCTTTTATGAAATATTAAAAATCGTCTATGGTGAGGGTTCAGAGATAATTCAATATTTCCAGCCTTATACCTCATGCACTGTATACGTTATACAACTACCATATCAACGTCATTTGAGCAACTTTTTGGAGTTGTTTCGGTGGCGCAGTCGGTATGGTCGCGGTCACTTCAGTGCTATGCGCTGTTGTCGTTGGGATCGTGGGCTCGAATCCCCCTCAACGGGCGAGGGTTCATATACGATTTTTTTAACGACGTATAGCTAAGAATTGTGTCATTCTGCCAATGAGTGTTTCGTTTTTGGGAAAGAACCGTGCGCCTATTTGTGGTACAGAGATTATACAATGGCAAATATCCGCATAAAATTTCGAAATATTAGTAATTGGTCTATGCGTACAGTGCAGATAGAGTAGACAGGTAAAACATATTGGGTTTTCCTCATAATGTATTTTTAAAAGTATAAAATCATAAAAGGTCTGGAGCTTTAAATAGTATTCCTCGCAAAATAGTCTACAAAAACCTTTCCATGCAACTCAGTGGAGCAGGGAAATGCCTGTCTCGATTGGTAAAGCTTAAATAATCCATCATGTAAAGTAATACGATCTCATTATTTGTCATTTTGGCTGTGATCAGTCAAGTACATGCAGATCTAACAATTTGAACACTGCTTTTTGTGCCTTTCGTGTCGAACTGTTTATGTGGACCATATTGTAAAATGGCTCTGCCAAATATGTTATCCACTATAAATAAAGTCGTCGTTTCTGTTCCCTGTTCGATTTGCTATTATCTTCTTGGTATTGGTGCCACTACGGATAAAGACGCGACGTAAAGACGCCAATCATTTCCTAACCGCCGCCTTTAGATCTTAAAAAAGAGCAAAAGGAGTCTAAAGAAATTATTATGTTATAGTTAGAACATATTAAGTAAATTTTAATGATTAAAAAGGGCGGAGCGAGCGAAGCGAAGCGAGTCCTTTTTAGTCATTAAAATTTACTTAACATGTTCTAACTAACTTAGAATATAACATTGACGATAGAAATTAGCACCGACGCATGACGTCAAGTCTGTTATTTAAGAAAAAAATTTAATGATTAAATTTTCATTTAACCGCGAAAATACGGCGTTTTCATTGGCTCATAATGTAGGTTATATTCTAATTAAATATTACAAAAGTGGTAGAGTATTACAAAAGTGGTAGAGTATAATTATTAGAGCATAAACTAGAAATAATAAGTGTTCATAGGTCATAAAATCAGAAAGTGAGGGGCGTCGGAGCTTGTTGAAAATTAATGTGCAGGACGTATTTGTTCTATGGATCGCGGTAAATTTTAAATTTCATATCACCGCATTTGCATTTCAGACTAAAATAAAAAACAAATATATTTCGCCCTGGTAAAAGTCTCCCACATTCATCAAATGTCATTGGAATGAAAATACGTCTCGACAAAAATTGGCGGTGTCATTTGTTGGGGGGGGGGGGGTTGTGGGGGCTTCCCTAAGATTTTTTAGTTCTACTGTGAGCAGCATCCAGTCTAAAATGCCTATATAAGAAGCTACGTACCTGATGCGCGTTTGCACGAAGTTTGGAAAGTCTTTTCAAGTTCCGAGCCTTTCAACGGGAACGTGGACAACATGCATTAAACTGGCAGAGGTCGGTAAGTTTAAGAACTATTGTCTCAAATTCTATTGGAACACCCCGATCATGAAGGCGGCACATACCCCTATTTCACACATACATCCATATCCGACAAAAGACAACACATCTTCAATAAGTACCGGTAGCCAATTTCCCCGGGCTTGCAGCCAACACCAGAAAGACCAAATGCCTCCGAGTTAATTAAAGTGACGGAAGTAGCATCCTCATAAAAGAACAGAGCATAGAAGATGTCGACCCCTTCACATATACAATGGAAGTAATGTGTGTGAGAAAGGTGGTGTTGTAGCGCATACCGTAGTCCGTAAATGAAAAGCCCGTCATGCCTTTGCCACTCGGAACAACAGGAACATCCACCAAAATTGATACACTGTGACAAGCTCAAACTGCCAAAACCAAAAAAGTCCTTCTGCGATCTGTTAAGGGTCTACGAAGGGGAAGAGTGTAATCACCAATCAGGGGTCGTAGGGACAGTCGCCCCTCGTGGGGGGAGATGCAGAGACAATCACACCAAAACCGAGAAACAAAAATATTTACCGTATAGCGGGTTAAGTCAGTGAGGTTTTATTTCTGCGGTTCAAGGCTGTCCTGTAGCATAAACTTCCGCACAATTAAACTCTCGTAGATTTTTCCCCGCAAAATTTACCTTCTATATTTTGCTTTTAATGAATGGTATGTTAATACATAATTAAACGTTCTCGTATGTTTGACCACTGTAGTTTATGCTTTTAAAATAGCAAAATGCGTATTTTGAGATACTTAAAGAAAAAAGTTAAATGCATTGATTTGATTGAGTACTGGCATGATATGAAAACGAACAGGTCACAGAAAATCTAGTTTGACGTTGAAAGACACAATTCGAACACTGGTTCAAGGTTCGAACAATTTCTAACATCACTGTAACCCACCTTCGGGAACAATTATACAGAGACTCATTTAAACAATGGAGTCATTAACATCAGATCTTTTTTGAAAGTCAGGGTGACTATACAAATTCTTAAGTGTGCCTTTCGGTAAAAATACTGTGTCATCATAACGTCAAGGCGCGACATGGACATGTAGAAGTGGAAGATGCTATGTGAGAAGGTTAAGCAAATACAGTGGAGAGCTGTAGTGATGACCCTATGTTTCAATGGGAGTGAATATGATAAAGTAAGTAAGTAAGTAAGATTCTTGACACTAAAACTAAATTCTTATTTTAGACACCTTTTGTGCATTCCGGTCATGGTCGGATATGCACTGGCTATTTTTCTCCTGGGTAAAAAAATGGATTATTTTCTTGCCTGGTGTGGTGGGTAGCAAACAACTTTCGAACACGATGTGAGTTTTTTTAATTTTGGAAAATGTGCTTGACCTTTTCCTATTACATCAAACGAGGTACCGTCATCCAGCTGGTGTCCCAGTCGGCGAGATAAAAGTACACAGGAGACGCGGCAAGTCTATGATGTAAGCTGGAAGGAGGAGTTACCTTTGATGATTGGCATCACCGAAATGTTCTCCACTCAGCTTCACGGACATTTTGTTCAGTTGTGTTATCACACCAAAGGAGGGTGCTAGGTTAGGAAATATGGCTTCGTTAGCGTTGGAGAATCCGTACCAAAATGCTCAATATTGGACCAATAATTGGACATACATGGGGATGACCATCGGTGACCAACCTGTGAACACAGCTAATGTGGATACGGTTAATTCCATGTTCAAATACCAACGACAGCCAGATCCCTGGGCAACAAGTACTGTGAACACTTTGAGTGCTGTAGCCCCGGTAAGTTCTTGTATTTCTTTCATTTACTAGCTGCATGAGTTACTAATTAAATTATAATTGATTTATCATCATAGCATACATGTACATAATGGTTTGATATACATGGCAGGTCCTAAATTATCCGTGTATCAATTAAGACGCTGCCGCGATTAGACTTGTTTTTAACCTGAATAACAGCTTATTTAAAGGAAAAAATACGTGTTTTTATAAATATCGCAATTAAGTAGTTGGGGGATATTGCGTAGATCTACATGTATTTCAACGGCTACATGGTTGTAAATAAATGTTGAATAGAAGTTTTTTGTAATAGTGCGTATTGCTAAGTACTGTGTCAAGTGACATATCCGTTTGTACTTATAACTATGCAGCAATTAATTCAGGAATATATGCGCACAGCTTGTACTATAAAACATAAAAGTTGTTTGTTTATTTAATTTTATAGAGTATAATATGAATTATAGAATGAACAAGTAATTACGTGCGATCGAACGTCTTTAATGGTAGTACTCTTACAACGTTCAAATGGAATTCCCATTGTCGACGTCTGCTTCAGCAAAAGACCAAAACATTTCAAAATGATTCACGGAAAATTGTTGAGGAGTTAGTCAGGATTATCACAACTTTTAATGATGTTACCATGAATACAGTCACAGAATTCCATCATTTTTTGTTTTGAAATATGTATTCTATATTGGTGATATATGTACCTGTATTTTGAGAAATAATTATTGTATTCTATCATTATAGACTTATTAGAACATTATGATTACAATGAAATATATTATACATTATTTCCAATCAAGGTTTATACTAATGATGATTTGTTTATCACTGGTTATGCACCAGTCATATTATGCCTGCCCGGGGGGGGGGGAGCGGCGGGGATACAGGGGGAATTAGACAGACAAATCTTCCCGACAGGCGGGAATTAGACAACCTTATCCACTCCCGGGGATTAGACTTTGGTCCGGTAATTTGGACACCGTGAAAAACGACAGTGATAGGTTAATTCGTGTTTTTATTAAAGTACCCTGATAAAAACCTACGCCCCACGGTGGTGATTTAGACTGTTAGCATTGTCTCCAGGGTGGGGATTAAAATAGACATAAAAAAATTGAAAATGTCTAATTCCCGTGGGTCGCCAGGCAAAATATCAACTGGTGCATTATAAAACATAATGTCAATGGTAAAAAACAACAGAACAGACATCATAATGAGGATGATAATATGATGTTAAGTACTCCAATAATAAGATTGGTCTACCATTGGTGATTATTAAATGTTGGTCTTAAGGTAGAAGAAGCCTAAATATATTGTCAGTTTAATTTCTAGAAATGCTAAAACTTGTTAAAAACTTTGTACACTTACATGTATTTCAAAACCTTTCACCATGTCAGATTTTAAAATTATGTCATTGCAGCGTTTTTATTGACAAATTTAAATTTTAATTTATTATTTACTATATTTCCATATACAAGGGAGGTAATATCTAGCCCTTGCTGAAAGTTTTTATCCAAATTATTCTGTAATTGCATGTTTTAAAATTAATCTGATCGATGCAAAATGATTACTTTATTGTACAGAATAACATGTATCACATTAAGAAATATAAAGTATTTTTTTTTTTAAATAATTCTTAGTTTGGAATGCTATTAGGCTCCTTGTACCTTTAATTAATACTTGGAATAATGACCCGAAGCCAGTGAGAACGGACCTGAAAATTATGGTCTTAACTTTGAGATGGTATTATTATTGAGATGATAAAGATGATATAGTGTTATTTAATGTAATGGCATATCTTGGTATTTACTAAAGTATGTTGAGTTTGATGACTTGCATTTATCATGATTATTATGTAAATTAATTAATTTAACTGATAGTATCTAGGACCGAGTGTGTGCTGTTTGGTTGGATGCTTCCACATCAACCTGGGAGGTACCTGCCATAGATTGTATTTCTCACACCCAATTACTGATGACACACTGTGAAGTCATGTGACCCTCTGTTTGATTGCCAACTATCATTTCAGACATCTTGAACTCTGACTGTGCCATGAGTTCTGGTAAAACAATCCCCCAGGGTGTACTTTTTGTTGTTAATTAGAGAAACAAATGATCTCTTTATGTAGGAAATGGTGTTAAATGGAGTTGTAAATTGAAATGACTGTTGGAATAATAACTTATGATGAGATAAAATCAATGATCAAACTTAATGGTCCCTATCTGAGAAGGTGAACATTTATAATAGTGTCCGATCATTTCCAATTCCTGAGTGTAAAATATTTTATTACAGTACAACCTCTGTAGAGCAACACCCTTAGGGGCTGATCATCATTTAGCAATGAATAATTTCTTTTCAGCCGAAATAGATTAATTATTAGCTGATCATCATGCAGCAACAAACAATTTCTTTTCAGCTGCAATAGATCAATTATTCATTAGCTGATCATCATTTAGCAATGAAGAATTTATTTAAGGTCGAAATTAATAGATCAATTTATTAGCTGATCATCATTTAGCAATGAAGAATTTCTTTAAGGTCGAAATAGATCAATTATTAGCTGATCATCATTTAACAATGAAGAATTTTTTTAAGGCCAAAATAGATAAATTATTAGCTGATCATCCATTCCCTACTCCCATATTTAATGCTGCCATGCATGCATGTACTTGTTAAACATGTTCTCTAAAACATTTGATGGATAATTGTTAAATGTATCATAATGATCATAAGAAACGAAATTGATTCAAATTGAAACCATATAAAGCACAAATAAAGTGAAATAATTACAGTTTTGAAATCAAATTGAAACCATTAGGACAAATAAAATGTTTCAATTAAGGTTTTGAGATTAAAATTTGGCGCTTTTTTAGGAAAAATAAACTTGGACCATTTGGTTCAGGTAATTTACATTACTTGTTCTTGATCAATAACCTTTAACAGGGGCTCCATTTGACTCAGTAGTTAGGGGTTTGACCCTTGGTATCTGCAACAAGCCACATATTGACCCTCAAGATTACAGTTTGAGGGTCATTTTCTCTTAAAATCATGGGTATTTTGCCTATAAAATAGTAAAATTTAGTTTAAATTATCAAAATGACCCTTTGGATTCAGAACCCCTGTTTAATACAATTAATGATAAATTATAAGCACATGGTCCAGTGAATTTGCTTGAAAACCTTTGACAAACAATAAGGCAGTGCGCTATCTATACTGGCATAACATGTCTTTTGACCAAATTTTAACTGGGCTATTTTGAGAAAATCCCTAAACTCCTGAATTATCTACTGATAGATATATAATATGTGTACGAGTGTGTATGTGTAAGAAATTCTCACATGTGTTGTACATTTGCCAGATGGTTTTCATCAGTGGAGATACATAACTGAACATTTATCAGAATGGTGCATTTGTGGATAGGTAGAGACACAAAGATAACACATGCATGTCTTATCTTCACATCTCAAACTGAACTATGTGAAGATAAAGAACCATGATGTAGTTATTATCAGTTTCTGCAGATTGTAAAATATCATTAGAAAGGTATTAGTTGTATGACAAAAAATTATAACATATATAAAGTTTCTTGTGCTTTTTTTTACGAATATATTAGCTAAACATGCATGACTGTATACACATTGCATGCATGCGCGCGCAAGTCCAGGGGTGGACAAGGGGTTTTGGAACCTCCTGTGAAAGCTTATAGTTCTGCATACCCTGCAAGGTCTGTCCCAGACATTATATCAGTTATCTGGTTTCAATTTCCACTGGTGGTCTCTTATTCAATAGGTTTGAAACATTTTTAAAGCTACCAGTCAATGCACAATGATTTAATTAACTCTTTAAATTTTATTTTCAGAACCCATTTACAGTAAACACTGATTTAGCCGACCAATTCAGCGATCTGTGCTTGACGTTACCTAAACCTAGCAAAAGGCCTCCCTCCACATATCTTTGTCACCTTTGCTTCACAAAAGGACATTTCATTAAAGACTGCCCACAGGTAAGATATTGTCCATTGTTCGGCATGTTTCTTTATTTATTTTAAATTGTACTCGTAGTTTGAAATCAAAGTCATAAATGTATGCCTGTTATTGTTCATACAGTCTGTCATATTGGTTGTCTCAACACAACAGCAAGCAGTGAGTAATAGCTTATTCAACAATGAGTAGTAGCCTATTCAACAATGAGTAGTAGCCTATTCAACAATGAGTAGTAGCCTATTCAACAATGAGTAGTAGCTTATTCAACAATGAGTAGTAGCCTATTCAACAATGAGTAGTAGCCTATTCAACAATGAGTAGTAGCCTATTCAACAATGAGTAGTAGCCTATTCAACAATGAGTAGTAGCTTATTCAACAATGAGTAGTAGCCTATTCAACAATGAGTAGTAGCTTATTCAACAATGAGTAGTAGCCTATTCAACAATGAGTAGTAGCCTATTCAACAATGAGTAGTAGCCTATTCAACAATGAGTAGTAGCCTATTCAACAATGAGTAGTAGCTTATTCAACAATGAGTAGTAGCCTATTCAACAATGAGTAGTAGCCTATTCAACAATGAGTAGTAGCCTATTCAACAATGAGTAGTAGCCTATTCAACAATGAGTAGTAGCTTATTCAACAATGAGTAGTAGCCTATTCAACAATGAGTAGTAGCTTATTCAACAATGAGTAGTAGCCTATTCAACAATGAGTAGTATCTTCCTGACAGTGAGTAGTAGCCTATTCAACAATGAGTAGTAGCTTATTCAACAATGAGTAGTAGCCTATTCAACAATGAGTAGTAGCTTATTCAACAATGAGTAGTAGCCTATTCAACAATGAGTAGTATCTTCCTGACAGTGAGTAGTAGCTTATTATACCCCCGCACAACGAGTTGTATATATGTAACAAGAGTAATTTTGATATTTGATATTTCTTCTAACTTCTAAGTATATAGCTCAGTTTGATTTGATCATGTTTGAATATATTAAACCTGTTATTGTGGTAGAATAATGTATAAACAGTGTACAAACATTGTATCGCTCAGAACATTTATCATGGAATCCTTGAATATCCATGCTTATCTGTTGTCCAATCAGAGTTGTTATTATAACTAATCAAAACATTCTTATGGTACAATAATGACGATTAATTTGTGCCAGGTCTAATGTTCTGTACTACAATCTATTTCAGGCACGTCCAAAAGGTGAAGGCCTGACCCCATACCAAGGAAAGAAGCGCTGTTTTGGGGAATACAAATGTCCAAAATGTAAACGTAAATGGATGTCTGGTAATTCCTGGGCCAATATGGGGCAGGAGTGTATAAAATGTCATATCAACGTGTATCCACACAAACAGGTTAGTTCTAGGACATCTGTGATAATTATACTCTAACACGCCTTCTTCGAGTATATCAAACTAAATTGTTGCGCAATAAAATATGGCTGTTCCCAAAAAGAATTTACTTGTACTACTGTAAACCAATTTACTTTCGCGAATACTAACTTGCTTTTTGACATTCATCGGCATATTCATGACTTCAAAGTTCGCATTTTTTATGTTTCATACTAATTTCCTGAGATCGTGTGTAAATAATGATTTCTCTTCTTTATCGAAGGCCGTTTTCTAGTTTCTGTCTGTGCAGGGTTATGTCGTCAAACCGGGTTTTACGCATTTTGTGAACATTCTATGCTCGACACAGGCGACATTGTGTACGTGTATTGATAAAAGTTGTATTTTTTATGTATAATATTATATTGTCTTGAAGTGTGCAGTACAAATTAAATGATTGTATTCGGCTTGTTTAAAATATTGGACATAATGTTGAGTTGGGTATATGAGGGCCAGTCATAAAGAAAGACCCCTGTCTTATGTATTCATAGTATAGATGTGAAAGATATTTTATCGGGTCGAATCCCTTTGGGTAGCTTGTGTGAAGACTTGCTTGGGATTGAAAGTGGGGCTGGTGGGGTCAAGGTCACCGTAACTAAAAATAGAAAAATGGTTTCCGCTGGATAACTTAAGCTAAGAATGAGATATCATAATGAAACTTGCTGTAAATAGAAAACAGTTATTTTCATCTTAACAAAACTTGCTTTATAGGTAGCTTTTGTGAAAATGAAGCTTGGGATTGAAAGTGGGGCCAGTCAGTGGGGTCAAGGTCACTTTTACTAAAATAGGAAAAACAGTTTCAGCTAAATAACTTCCACAGCCATTTCTCAGTACCTACCTGTTAGAATTTCATGAAATTTTAAACGAACATCATCAAAGAGACTGCGATGATCAAGATTATTTTGATTGGTCAATTCACTTTAGAGTTATTGCCCCTGATTTAACAGCAACATTTCAAACTTCTGCACATTCACCTAACCTTTGAAAACCTGGTCTTCGTCGCCATGCGGCGTTCTTGTTTTTATGTACAGTGGTAGCCTTGGGGTGAATAGTAAGAATTTGGTTGAGGTCAATTGTACTTGCAGTTCTGGGTTGAATGAGCTTGGGTTGAATAAGCTGACATTCTTTACAGTGTTTCAATTACCGCTTGTCATGCAAGTTAATTAAATGTATATGACACTATGTCAATTGTATCAAAGCAGACCACACAGCAGGAATCCGAATAAGCGAGACATGTCTAGAGAATGCTAACGGGTATCTGGGACACAAATACTTCAGGCTTATTGCTTGGCATTGTGGTGCTTTGATCTCTCTTGTTAAACCTGTAGAGTAAGGATCTCATGCACCTATCAATATTTTGCCGAGGGGGGGGGGGGGGGGGGGCAATGGCGGGCAGACCCAGGGGAATTGGACAATTTCTCTTTTTATGCCCCGGCATCTACTGATGCGGAGGCATACAGTGATTGTTTGTCTGTCCGTTTGTTCCTTCACTCGTATGTAGTCCGTTCGTTAATTCTAACGCAGTCTAATTCACCAAGCTTGGTGTATCAAATGGCCCTTCATCTACAATGGTTGTCTGATATTTTGCGTTGTATAAATTCCCCAATATTGGGATCTAAAATCCGGCAAAAGTCTACGTCCCAGAACCGGAAATCATTCAGTGTCAAAAACCAGCCTTTAGGGAAGTGTCATCTGTTCAAAGCGTATGCCTGCCACTCCCCCCCCCCCCCCGGCAAAATATTGATGGGTACATCAGACCTACAGACAACATTTTCAAAGGGATGTTGTTACTCTGGAGGTTTCTCTGATCAATGAACGCAATATTACAATATTTGTAACGTTTAATGTACTTTATTACCATCGATGCATGCATGAACATGTGTGCCAATTATTGCAAGCTGGTAAGTATGTGTGGGTGTGGGCTGTAGGATGAATGGATCCAGTCTATCTTATCTACTTCTGTTACAGATATGTTGCTTTCATGTTCATAGGTTGCTTTATTATCCATATGTTAATGATTCAAAGAAGTAAGTTGAGAATCAGTTACAGATAAATTTTGGGATTTTATATGCTGGATTATGTTACATGCACTTGCATTTAATATTTTACTGTTTTTCCTGATGCTTGATTATTGTGTAACTATAAAGTAGAGGCTGTTTTGGAACTTTCATTGTACCTGATTCCATATTGTTTTTACCATATAAATACAGGATAATAAAAAATTGGACAGGGAAGGCAGCGTGCACTCAACTTAAACAGCCGAGGACAGCAATCATAAAACAACACATTTAGACAGTATAATGCCAACACAACTGAACAAGAAAATGAACTAAACCGTGATAATGAACTTAACTGCTGAAAGTCTAAGCTTAATTAGTTGTCAAAAAGTCAGAAAGTCCAAGTTCCAGCCGTCAAAAAGCTGAAAGACCTTGTTTCAGCTATATGTGATATAAATAATGTGTGTAATCCTCAAATAAACATTGTATACATACATAACTATGGTATATTGGTACCAGAATTCTGTGCCAAATAGTTGATATATATATAGAAGCTTTGGAAGGTCAAATCTGTCACCTCTTGTCTGTATACAAAACATGACAGTTTTACAAAATCTGTCAGGATAAAACTTTGTCTGGAATCTAAATAAATAAACTCAACCAGAAAAAGAAAGTATTTCTCAATTACCTGTTTCTAATGTTTTCTGTTGATTTGAAATGAGTGGGTATTTTAATGAAATATAAACCTGTTGCCAGGAAACCCTAACTGATATGTTCCAATATTTTAGAATTTACTTGCTTAGGCCGAACTTAAAATATTCTTGGTTTCCCCATCCCGACCCTAGCAGATTTAGAATGAGTAGGTAGGTAGGGTAAATATTCTTTTTTTGAACTGTTTCAGTATGATAGTTATTGGTTAAGACATACAAATAATGAAATTTAGCATTACCTTTAAGGTGAAAACCAACAATAATGACAATTAGAATTAACTCTAAGGTGAAAACCAACAGTCTTAAATTTAATGGTAAGAAAGAAGCCAGTAAACAAAAAAATAAAATTTTCACTTCCAATTTTTAATAAAAAAAATATTATTTCAATTTGGGCAATAAAATATTTTGGGTAGGGCCCTTTTTGGTCGGGTAGGTAGGGGATGGGGAAACAAACAATATTTTATTTTAGGCCTTACTCCCAATTCTTGGCAAGTTTCCATTAGGTTGGTGTCATAGACATTTGTTGTGTCAGACAATTGTAGTAGTCTGTACTAGTACGTCTGACTGACTCTGTGCCACCCTTGGTAAACCACCTAGATTGTGGATGGATGGTAGAATGTTCGCTTCAAGTGCAGGAGATCCCAAGTTTGAACCCAATTAAACTCATTTTTGATGACCTCTTGTTGTATGATGATGCCAGAATGTTGCAATGTTATGATGCTTTATATAATGTAATTGATGTGCAGCCAGATACAGACTTGAGCCTAAATCCTTCCAATGTCACAGATAAATTATGTACATTATACAACTGACCTGTAGCCACACTGTGGCACGCCGTGGCACTTGCTTTAATGCCAATTTAAGAATTCACCGAAATAAGCATGTTTTTGGAGGGGAAAACCCCACCCAAACTATACTTGTACAGTAGAAATAATTTGACTTTTGTTTCTGGATACCAGTCTGTATACACACTGCTACATTCTATCTTTCAGAGGCCTTTAGAGAAACCTGATGGTCTAGATGTCTCTGACCAGAGTAAAGTTCATCCACAACATCTATGTGGTAAATGTAAAATGTTGGGATATTATTGCAGAAGAATGGATTAATAAAACAACATCTAGTATGGATTAATATGCAACACTAAAATGGATTAAATTGTGTGTGAAAAAGTTACACAAAACACTGGTCAACTGTGAGATCTTCTTACTGTAGTCACCCAAGTATTGCACGCAGCTGCGTATTGGATGCTGGGAAAAATAGGAAAAGATTCAGTAAAAAAATCTGAATCAGATGCAAAAAATCGTGAAAATACAAAGAAAGGCTATGGCTGTTCCGATAGGAACATTGGAGACTTGGAAATGTATAAAGCTGTGTAAAGTACGCATCCAATTTCTAGTTATGATTCTGGGTTGATCAAAGCTCTGCGAGCAATACTTGGAAATATATGGTATTTATAATTTCTATGTGAATCATAATTTACGTACATCACAAACTGCTATACAGCTTGTTCGGCTCTCCCAAACTTCAGTGACTTAATTTGCTTATGAAGTAGAAAACACATTTTGATCTTTAGATCTGTCAAAATTAGATGCTAGGATCTTTTCTTAAACAAGCTAATGTTACATATTTACCCGTAAAGCATGTCAGATTTGTTACGGAGAGCTTAGATGTTATAGTGGATGGTTGTGTAACAGGAACCTGCGTAGAAAGTATATACGTAGATCCATTACCTTGGCGATGATGTTTCTCATGTAAACATACTTTCTGCTACAGTTCGTTTTCGATATTTTAATGTTTTGTGTGGATACGTTTTTACAGACCCTGCTTTCGTGCCTCGATAATATCACTCAAGATATTACTAAGCATTCTGTGTGTGATACCGTGCTTTTCTCGCTACATTGCCGGATGACGTCTAGATAATCTAATAAATACAATGCATCCGTTGTTTCCAAAATTTTCAAAATTTATATTCAGTTAATTTGTAGGCTGGGATAAGAATTCAGAATAATGTTATATGTGTTCCATCCAGATGAAAATTATGAGATTTCAGAATTGTGCTTCACTTATCTTCCAAATACACATTTCCGTGGAAACCAAAAGCCAATAGTCATTAACTTGGGAAGATAAAGGATTAACTGTATGCTGTTTTTGATATAAGAATCCTAAATGCTTGGCTTACCGAGATTTGAGAAAACAGTTATTGTTATAGTACACTAAACCTTGTGTATCTGGTAGTAAGCCAAGCTGGAATGTGGGGTTAATCAAGTCAGATGAACTTATACTCTAGTATTAACTTGAGTGTTGTCTTTCTGTTCTGAAGTAACAAATCAAGTCAGATTAACTTATATAAATACTCAAGTTTATGTCTTTCTGTTCTATAGTACCTTGTTAAACTGTACTTGTCTGGGCAAGGTGAAAGACTTGATTGGCATATGTGTGCTAGCAATGTACATGAGGCAAAGTTTAGCCGCATTTTTTTGTTACCTATTCTCTCATATATTGAGACCATAAGTACGTCTGCCTGTCTGAGTTAATCATTATCAGCAGAAGAGTTTGTGGTAATTGGTGGAGATAAACATCTTGGTGTATTCATTGTTTTCTTCTTGTATACTTTTGTCTTCAACTCTGATATTATAAAATACTTGGATAATTTGTACAAAACAGGGCATATATATTAATTGCACCTTTGCTCGTGGCTGATTAATACCTGTGATGAAACTATGTGGTGATCTTTGCACAAATAGAATATATCCACCAAACACGAATAACATTTAATGGATATTCATTTAATCACAACGTTTTGCCCAGGCTTCTTCAGGAAAATCATCTTGTGATCTTTGCACAAATTCAAGTTTTTACTAATTGGAAAATATATTATATATTACTAGTATTCAAAGTGTTATGATTGATGCAAAACTAGACATACACATCTTGCACCTTGCTTTCTCATGGCTGATTACCTGTCATTGAACTAATTGGTGATTTTCGCACAAATATAAGTTCTTTACTTAGTGGAAAATTTGTACCCGTGATTGAACTATTTTGTGATCTTTATCTTGGCAACAATTTAAGTTCTGTCAGTGATCAAACAATTTGGTGATCTTTGCACAAAGTTAAGTTCTTTACTAATTGGAAAATTTGTATTATTGAAAGTGTGACTATAGAATGAGTACCTAAGTGTAGCTGTTTGTCTAAGTGTCTGTACAAGCACTCACCATCAAAGCATGTGCCCACACAGTTTGTGTTATCTATTACACTGACTGAGTCACTTTGCCTCGGTGCCACTTATGAGAATAATGCACCTAGTGTTATCAGACTTCAATAGTACTTTCATGGTAATGCTGCCAGGTATACTTCTGTTAATCAGCATTGAACTGGCACTAAACATGATGAAATCATCACTTTTCTCATTAGTCAATATGCAATAATATTTTGTAATTATGTCTCTGTGACCTTTGACAAATTAGTTTACCTGGTAAATAGTCTCACAAAAGATGTGCCATTTATTGTTAAAGGTCATTTTGTCATGTCAAAGGTCATAGGACATTGGGAGTCATTGGTCATGTCGGAGGTCATAGGACATGGAAGTCATTGGTCATGTTGAAGGTCATAGGACATGGGATCATTGGTCATGTCGAAGGTCATAGGACATGGGAGTCATTGGTCAAGTCAAAGGTCATAGGACATCGGGGTCATTGGTCATGTCAAAGGTCATAGGACATCGGGGTCATTGGCCATGTTGAAGGTCATAAGACATGGGAGTCATTGGTCATGTTGAGGTCATTGGACATGGGGTCATTGGCCATGTCGAATGTCATTGGTCATGTAAAAGGTCATATTGAAGGTCATAAGTCATGTGAAAGGTCATATTGAAGGTCATTGGTCATGTTGAAGGTTGTTGGACCTCGATCATAGACAATGACAATCAAATGGCAAGCTTATATGTATGTTGGATGTATATGCACCTGCTGTAGAAACCATTACATTATATTGGTAGATCACTGTTTGGGTGTTTCTAGATAATTAAGACTTCTGGTGGGTTGCAGTTGATTGAGTTGAACAGTAAGTTTGTCTATACTTGTTTCTAAGTGCATTAACTTACCTGATCAATAATATGCACTATTTACTCCATGGTGCTTGGGTCTCATTTTGTCTTTATCTTAGTGCAAATTAATTCATTTTCATCAATTGGTGTGTGATTATATAGGAAAGCTCTGACTGTTGGGAAAAATTACCAATGTGTTAATGTATATAAATATGTTGGTCTAGGATGCTTTTATGACAGTTTCTGGTTGATGTTCCATGAAACTAACATTTGCTATTGCATACTTGTAGCGTATCACTTGCTTTGAAAATCTTGCTCATTTCGGCATATAGTAAGTTACAATGTATGAACTTCTATATTATATAAATATTTCTGGGTCATACGTAAATTGTTGTAGTGGTGTGTAACACATCATGTCATATTTTATCATCACAGAAGAAATAAAGTTACATCTTCATTGCTACATTTTTTCATGTCATATTTACGGGCATCGTAGCGTTCAAATTGGCATTGGTGGAGTTGAGGTTGGCATCGTATATGTATATATATATAGTGTTTAGGTTTATGAGTACATGTATAGTACATGTATCAATTATATCGAGAATATATTGTATTTTGTTTTTTTAAAGACTTATACATGTTCTACCATTTCGAAAGGTTTAGCACTGCCTAGCTATGTGCTAAATTTGTTTTTGCATTCTATCAAGTAAGAGTTTTTGGCAGGCATTCCAAATCAATTCAAATCGTTGTCATGGTAACATGCAAAGGACCAGAATCTGATATTTCATGTTTATCATGTTCTTTGAAAGTAGATCTACCTGTTTCCTATGTACAGGGGTCCTACTGGGGTATATTAATGCCCAATCCTGAAAATAAGATGCATGTCTGTTTTTGGGTGCTCATGGAACACATCCTATCACTAAAACTGTTTCAAACATTGTTCAAGTTTTATAGATCAGCTCATGAAATTTCGAATGACTGCATGTAACTTGGGCAATACATTGGGTTTTTTTTCATTAAAATCAAGATTCCTGGAATGGTAGGACCCCTATGTATATTTCACAGATCAACGTTGATGGGAATTTACTACATGCATAAAACATACATTTTAATCATATGATCAGACGAGGGGCTCTTTTCAGGGTCCCTATGGTGGTCTCATTATTGAGGTTTTACTGTATTTGAAAATAAATTGATTTGGAAGCTCTCTAGTTAAACTAGAATATTTTAGAAAGTGCCTTATTTAAATCCGTCCTCGGATGTGAAAATTGTATTTTCTTTTTTGCATGTCTGCGGCCCAGGGGAAGGTATTCAGTAAGAAATTTATGTGTAAATTTTTGATATCCAATTTTTTTATAGATGTATATTCCATTGCATCAAATATTGTTTTTAGTGACATTATAAGACTTCCAACATTCTAATTTTAAACCAGTAGTAACATTTTTTTTATTCATTTTAGTATTAAGTGGATATTTAGTAGTTATGGAGAGTTTTCTGTTTTTAAACAAATCTTGAAATGTATATATCATGTTTTTAAATGCAGATGGAATCTATAACTAAACATTTCCAGAATCATGGTTTTATTTTGGAGATTATGAAAAATGTATATATGTATATATTGTAGGTTGTTTTTTATGCATGCTTATATATATAACGTTTTGTACTTCTGCCATATTTAAAAAAAATCATATTTTTCATCGTGACCTTGTTATTGTTTGATCAGTCCTTCCCGATGTACTTCTGCTTTTATTGTTGATAACTGTTTGCAGACGACAAAACATTTTGGCAATATGATTTGAAATATTCCATTAATACATGAGCATGCAGTTGGAAATGTTTAAGTATACAAATTAAATTAAGTGCATGCATATGAATTAGTTGCTTTTGTAATGATTTCAATTAAATTTGAGAGAAAATTAAATAAAAGTCGGTTCATTGGTATAGTGCACAAGTCCTATAATATATAAAAATTCGGTATTCAATTAATTGTTGCCGCATTATACTTACACCAGATTATCATAAATGTAGATAATCAGACGCGACAACTAGTTTGTTTATTGAAGTAATTAGTGCTACATGTTTAATTTTTAACAAAATGAATATATATTTTTGTTGGCAGAGAATGTCGTCTGCCTGGCAGTTTGCTGTGTATATATGTTTGTTGTATAATAGTGATCGGTTGTAGCATATTTAGATTGTGTTTATTTAAATTTATATCATTTTAAGTTGTATTTATTTTTTACATTTGTTTGTGTTTCAAACAAGTACAGCCGAAAGTTGCCAAAAATGAAATCTCCATCTTTTGAGAATTACGATCACAGACTTATGTTTGTGAATCATTGGGAGATGGAATCTCTATAGCGTTGAGAGCAGCATTTCGTACTATACATGCTATATATGTATATCTTCTCACACTTCATCTGTTTAACACATTTGACATTGAGAAGTAGTGCAGTGTAAGTCAATGATGAACTGTTATCAGCACTTGGAGATGTTGTATATATACATAATTGTAGATGTCGTTTTTAGCTCACCTGGGCACATAGTGCTCAAGGTGATCAAACTTTTAGGATGGTTGGATGTTCGGGGTCCATCTATATTTTGTTTGAAGGACTTCTCCTAAACCATTGAATAGATTTTCATTGAACTTTACAGGAATGTTTCTTAGGTGATCCTCTTCAACAGTCCCGGTCCTTTGCATATGTAGGTCACGGTCAACAAAAAGGTTTAAAGACTAAACTCATAATTAAACCACGGAACAGATTTCTACCAAATCTCACAGGAATGTCCTCGAGTTCGTCCTCTTTTTAAAGTCCAGGTCTACTTCACATGTAGGTCCTAGCAGCCAAACATATTTTAATTATTTTCGAATGGTGAGCGATATAGGGCCATCTTGACTCTCTTGATTTAGTTAAACCCTGTGGTATATATGTATACATGTTGTATGTTGTTTTCTACAAGCCTGTGGTATCTGTCTATGTTATGTTTTGTGGTATACCGGTATGTATATCATGTTTTCTGTGGTACATTTTGTATCAATGTGCGGATCCAGAGGGGCGTGGGGCTTTGTCAACACCCGTTTTTACAAAGATGTGGTTTATATCAAGTTTATCAGATGTAAGAGTCTGGCAGGACAACTCTCTTGGTAAAATAGCTGGTTGGACCACCTGAGTAAAACAGTCGGTCAGACAACTTTCCTGAGAAAACAAAGGTGGTCGGACCCCCCCTGAGAAAATTTGCTGGATCTGTGCCTGCTATATTGTATGTTGTTCTCTCCTAATCTTGTACTATATCTATCTGATCTGTTCTGGCTTTGTTTTTGTTTCATTATAATCACTGTGGTAAATATGACAGTCATTAACTTTATTCTTTTTCATTCAAAATACACAATTTATGCTGATAAAGCTTACATGTATACATGTATTAATGATAACTACGACTTTTATTTATTGTGGATGACATATTTCATTTCTAGACCAATTTTCAACATGGTTCCCTACTTAGGTAGTCTGTATGTAGCCCATTTGGACCACCTTTGCAAAGGTTGCCTCACTGATATTACAAACATGGCAACTTGGAATATATAAATATATTTAGAAATAAGATTATTTTGACGTTTTTTGAGCTTGCAAAATTATGTATAGTTTATTTGAAGATTCAAGTTCTATTTTAAGAAGTGTTGTCTCATTAATATGATAAACATTAGTTGCCATGGCAACTTTGAAAGAATGTATTTTTTACGAATATTATGACAGTTTGCAGCAAACATTTTTTAAACACTGTTACATTATTCATTTGGTCAGAATCATGGTGCTATCTCCACATACATGTTACAACCATCAGTGATACATATTCGAGAAATTTTATTTTATATTTTAGCACATGTCTAATATACTTCCAATGTGCCTTCATGTTTGAACAACTTGTCTTAAAATGAAGAGTGTTATATATGACTTTTACATGTAACATAACTATTTATAGTACCATGTGATATATGTATTGCTTTTCTATAAATTGTATTTTGATAGTTTTAAGAATAAAAATGATTTTAACCAAACCATTAAAGTGTGTTGTTTTCAACGAATATTTCTGTTATATTTATGTTCCCCAAGGTATGTTACTATACTAACATTATTTATAGAACAGCTCCTAAGGTGGTATTCAATATTGATCTTACTGGACTTAAGGATAAGGACAACCAATCAGCGCACACCATATAAACTCTTAGTCAGTAACAGGCCATGTGATTGGCTATCCTTATTCTCCAATTAAATAAGATCATTATTGAATACCAACCCTGGTTTCCCATCTACAGGGGCATACTGATTTTGTGCTGGACATCTGCTGGATGTCACGAATGAGGGACGTCACAAAGTTTATCTGTACTTGTACCTTTAACCATAGAATGGATTTCAATGGAACTTCACAGGAATAGTTGCTACTAAGCCTAGTTGTGCATAGTATCAGACATTTTAGGTCGGATGGTTATTGCTGGAGGTATGGTCCTTTATGGGGAGACACGTTTTGGTGTCAAAAGTTTTCCTGCCTCTGTTCTATAACCATTGATGAGACGTCAATGAAACTTCACATGAATAGTAAGTACAAAGCCTAGTTTTGCATATTGCCAGGAATTTGGGGTAGGATGTTTTTTGCTGGAGTAATGGCTGTTTGCAGGAACATACCATTTAGTGCTAAAACCCTTCTAGTAAATATAAGAAGGTAATATGTTTGTATTGGTGAGCTGGTGGTAACTGTGAAACATTCGGATAGTACATTATAGTCCTCACAAGGAATCGAGGGACTTTCATGTTCATGAAGAATGGGACTATATCGCAATAATTAAAACAAATTGAACACAAAGTTCACTTTGCTGAAGAACACAATGTCATGACAGTTTCAAATATGGGACATTGGACTACTGTATGCCACAGATCTGCTGACAAGTGGAGAGTACACAAGATGCCATGATTTTTAGTTCACCATGTCTAGTAAAGATACCTATAAAAGTTTGTAATGACTTGATTCTGGTTTTCAAGTCATTTTGCATTGAACCTTGAAATATGAATGACAAATATTTTAGAAATATAAATTTATTTATTTTATTCAATGCACATCAAAATTTCATATAAAAGACCAAATGAACATGACTTAGGGTTGGTCAGTGGCAGTAAACAGGATAGTTAATGGAAATAATCTAGGATTAACAACAACTTCTTGATATAAACTGTAACCATAGAAACACAACAGTTGTATACCCTGTGGTATGCTGTCATGGCAACGTGAACACAATATGATACTATTTTTTTTTCAAATGTCTTTAAAAAACAACTGATTAATTATCAATAGAATAGGGCCTATATTCACAAAGCATCTTGCATTTTTCTAAAGAAATATTCTTAGACAAAAATATTTTCAAAAAATAACAAAAAAATCACAATTTTATCTTATGATAATTCGTACTATCAAAGTAAAGTACATAGACAAAATCTAACTTTTATAAAAGCTTAAATACTTATGTAAAAATACTCAACAAACTATGAAAAAAAATTATTTTAGAAGTTTTATTAATGCAGTCACATGTAGTTATAGTTAGCTTTGTATGAAAAGTGAAACAAAATCACCTAGTACAGCAATATATCAAACAGTAGAAAAGAGTCAAATAAATACGTTTATATATCTGGTTTTGATTTTGACTTTGGCACAATGATTGGATATTGGATATAAAAATCAACAATGTATTGCTCAACATAACATCATAGAAACATATTGTACAACAACTAATACTGTAAACACCCATCACTAGCACCATATCGAGTATACTTGTCATAGACTAGAAAAATAATGAATGATTTAAATTAATTCATTAAAAATTCAAAAAAAATATTAAAACATTAAATACATGAAATAATAATAATAGCGACTTTATTTAAAGAGGCAACACAGTTGGGTATACCCAGTCTTCCCTGTGAGCCTCATATGAAACAATGTTTAATACAAAGTACAGCAATAAGTCATCACTAAACATGATTACCCCTTACTGTAAAGTACATGCAAAAGGAAACTGACGACTGCTTTATAGAACTGTACTATTAAAGAAATTTTAATAAGTGCCTCATTTTTGCATACCAAATGTTTGAAATTCAGAATTTGCTAATTTTTTGATATGCGGACATATCTACTTTTACAGTACATGTATCATGTATGTTATGGAAACAGAGAATGCATGAACCAGGTCACCTAATTACTTTTGCTTTACTAATCATGCCACGGTTCTAATTGCCAGTACAAAGACCTTATCATAGGTAATACATTATGTTGTTCCGAGGTCACATAGAACTAAAACTAGTAACCCTACATTGACTTCTAACAACCCTTCATTGACTTCTAACAAAGTACTTGAGCAATGATCCTGATATCTTAATATCATACATTATACACATATTTGCATTCAGAACATATTAACCTTATGTCACTCATACAAATATACCAGAACTAAGACATTTATTCTCAAACAATTAAGATTTATGTACCAACAATTATGTCATAGTCTCATAGATCTCTTCAATATATTCTGGCAGTTTCAATTACCCTCGTAATAGAAAAAGCTAAATGGCAAATTAGTCCTCTTTGATTACTAATTCATTCATAACAGAACATAATAATACATACTGACAAGTATTCACATTACAGGTACACCAGTTCATACAAGGTCAAACATCACAAAAAACTGCTAATCTCGATGCTTAATTATTTGTAGAAAGACATGTTAACACTGGATGGAACGTTTTTTCTCAGTTCAACTATTAATGGCAAAACAGAATGGATATGTGGTTCTGGTAACAGTACATACTATACCCTATTTATTGGCCCCCTACCTGAAACGTTTTGGCATTTTGCTGGAAGTCACAGCAGAACGTTGGTTTTCCAGTGTTTAATTCCATAATTTCAAAAATTAAATGTTTTTCCTATCACCTACCCTATTTTCAGGGGTTCTACTGAGGCCTAATGCCAAATCCTGAAAACGAATCAAAAGTCTGTTTTGGGTGCCATTAGCAAACACCCCTACACCAAATCACAGTTCAGGCAATTTTCTACCGCTGAAATTCTGCTTATGAAATTTCAAATGACCAAAACTTTGTCAAAACTTTGATTCAAATAACTTTTATTTTCTGCAGAAGTTTATTCTTTCTCTTGCAGCAAATCCGGATTTCCTGATTGTTCTGGAACTATAGAGCCCCTGTATTTTTTATTCAGCATGTTACCAGAACCGCAATATTAATTCGTTTTTTTCAGACCATGATGATGAAATAAATAAGGTGAAAGAACTATGAATGAGTCGCATAATGATGGCATTCTGTCAATCAATGAGTAGTTAGGTATTGCTGTATTATTGTTGGAAGATTTGCCATCTACATCACACAGGAATGTTGTCTCTTCATCTGAAACACAGATACAATGTATTGTATAACATATAACATTTAATAAATTGTCCGCTTGATAATAGAGAATTATACTGTACTATATGTACCAACAATATTATGTACATGTATGTGCAGTACAATCACCTCACAGAATCCTAAAAAAACGGTCAACAACCAGGGGCTGTCGTCCAAAACAGAAGGAGCAGTCTTCCAGGGACATGTCTACAACAGAGAGCAAATGTCAGGGAGCATTCCATCTACAGCTAGAGTGCCGCCAGTTGTGGCAGGGAGCAGAACATCTACAACATAGAGCAAATGTCAGGGAGCATTCCGTCTACAGCTAGAGTGCCGCCAGTTGTGGCAGGGAGCAGAACATCTACAACAGAGAGCAAATGTCAGGGAGCATTCCGTCTACAGCTAGAGTGCAGTCTGGCTGTGGCAGGGAGCAGAACGTCTACAACAGAGAGCAAATGTCAGGGAGCATTCCGTCTACAGCTAGAGTGCAGTCTGGCTGTGGCAGGGAGCAGAACGTCTACAACAGAGAGCAAATGTCAGGGAGCATTCTGTCTACAGCTAGAGTGCAGTCTGACTGTGGCGGTTAGCAGAAAATCTAAAACAGAGAGCAAATGGCAGGGAGCATTCCATATACAGCAAGAGAACAGTTTGGCTGTGGCAGTTAGCCAAAAGTCTACAACAACAGAGAGCAAATGTCAGGGAGCATTCAGTCTATAGCAAGTGTGCAGTCTGGCTGTGGCAGTTAGCAGAAAGTCTACAACAGAGAGCCAGTGATTTTTTTGGCTATTTTTGGGGCCGAATATAGGCCCCTTCCCCTAGCAAAATAACCTTCATTTTTCCCAAAAAAATCATATTTTTTCCCCAAAAAGTATGCATATTTTCCCCCTTTTGTGCTCGCTGGTTTCAAAGCGACTACAGTATAGCTGTTTTAAAGTCAAAACAATGGATTTTCAAACTTGCAAGAGTCGTTGTCACATATGATTAGAGTATTATCAGTAGAAAATAGCACATTATGAACAATTTTAACCAAAACAATCTTTTTTAGTAATTCCCAAATTGCGCTAAATTTCCCAATTTTAAAGGCACAGGCTGTTTAATTTTGTTCAAGAAAAATCACTGCAGAGCAAATGTTAGGGAGCATTCCGTCTACAGCAAGAGTGCAGTCTGGCTGCGCAAGGGAACCTATAAAAGAGAGCAGATGAGCTGGGGCTGGGAGCATTAATTTTGTTCTACAGCAGAGAGCAGGGGGGGGGGGAGAAAACTGCCTATAGCAGGGACCAGTAGGTCTATATAGTAGGGGCAGACTACAGCAAGGAGCATTCGGTCTATGACAGGGGAAGGAATTGAGTACTTATGAAGTTACTATATGTATACCATACTAAACTAAATACATGTACATGTATAAACATTTTGATTTCATACAGATAAAACAGTGATGATAATAAATGCACTAATAATATCATATCTGATAAAATCACATTTCTCAAATATCCAAATATTGACTACTCTTGCTACTGTGGTTACACAGAATGAACACCAAAACAATACCAGGATGTGACCATGATCTGATTTATTCTAACAATCATGACAGGTCAATATATTATCTTACATGGGAACTATCCCTCACTAGCCTTCCCATTAGGACCAAGCAAGGGTTCTGGGTTCTTATCACGCCACCTGTATAATGTCACCTGCCAACCATTTTATCATAGCCAGGCTGAAGTTTATACATTTCTAGATTGTAAATTCCCAATTAACACTGAAACAAGCATTTTTTGATAAACACATTGTCACAAGTAATTAGTGTATGTGGTGATTCTGAGATAAGACAGGGATGGTTTCCCTGATTGTAGGGTCACATGGATGATAAGGTTAAACTAGAGGTACACCTTCATGTACACAATAAATAATAACACTTCTCAAGGTTACCCTTCATGTATGCCTCATCTAGTATTGGTTGCATGTAATCCCGAATTAGGAAATGCATTATACCATCTCAATGTCTCAACATGAACAATACCAATGCAATAATGCAAGTTAAATGTCAAAGGGTGACGGAATAGCTGAATTGCAGAAAACTATGATTTTAAGAATTTTTATCATGTACTTTCGCCACCTTTCCTTCATTACTGACTGTCACTGGCATGTTCTAGTATTTGGGGTAGGAAACATATAATAGGATCTATAGGGAAACATTATCCCACCCAACCAGAAACCCTATGCCACAAGTGACAACTGTGCATGAACTGTCAGTCTCAATATAGGTTGTCATTAGTACTCTTATCACTAGGACTTGCCAAGTCTAAACATAATATACAGGAGGTAAATACAGATGGCAGATCACCCATCAATTCAAGGAACACATTGTGAGATTTGAGCAATAAAAATCAAAGTAACCATGACTTTGTATTCCATAAATAACCACAACAATAGTCTCCTTTGTAATGAGGTCACAAATCAACATGAAAGGGGTCATGCAGTAGTGTACCTCCCAGCTATGATCAGAAATAGATTGTTGGGAGTCTCCCAGTAGATGTGTATCAGTTACACTCAAACATATCTAAATTGGTGTACAGTACAACCTCTCCAGAGCGGCCCTCTGTAGAGCAACAACCTCTATGTAACAACACCTACAAAATTTCCCTAAGTCACTATTTACTATAAATTTCACCTCTGTAGAGTAACAACCTCTATACAATGGCCAATAATTGCAGCCCCCAGAGGGTGTTGCTCTACAGAGGTTGTACTGTATGTATAACTGAGGGCCATGGATAGGATGTCCTCGTGGCTACACAACTGTCCCCTATGAACATTACCTGAGTCCATACAAATAGCTTTCATAACTGAGCATAATTATGTTTGCGTTTATTTTTAACACAGTTTTTACAATTTCTCAGTGCCAAGCCACCTAACCAGTTTTCCTGGACTGTATTCCTTACCAGCACTAATTTACCCTTTCACAAGGAATAGGCAACTTCTCCACATGTGGAGCAAAATAACGACATTGCTGTCAAATTTTCACGGAAGGGCCCTACCGTGACAGAACAAAGCATGATAAGGAGCGGTTAATATCACCATACATGCATAGATCATAACTATAACTAACCAATACCATACATCATACTGTATTACTTAAGATGAGAGTTATTTCATTTAATATGAACCATACCTCAGGGTAACAAAATATGTGCAATATAAATATTTATCTTATATCAAATCTGTTCACTAAAATTTTCCCTGATAAAATTTTTCGCTGAAAGATTAGCTCAACAAAAACAGATTAATTTCGGACAGCCTACTTGAATAAAGTCATACAGTTCAAGATACAGTTCAAGTTAAAATGATAACAAAGCAAGGAAAACATGAAAAGATAAAATTCGGTTAGTTTCCATGGTAACAATGTCTCACTTTCTCTAAACAGCTGGAGCATAATGTAGGCAACAAGGACAAGCAACATATAACTGAGATTATATCAGGCTGGGCTTATCAGATACCTGTCTATTCAATGTGTAGACTGGCAAAATATACCCCATGTTAACATTTTCACATAGCAGCATGATTTGTTCTCAATGGAAGCATAACAGTATAGAAGGCTGTTTTATGTAGAAATATTTTTTTGGATTGTAACAAATAACTGTTGTTGCTGATAATTGTGCCTTTCTGCAGTGCATGATATCCCATAACATAATTGATAATGGGGAATTAGGTAACAATTAATTGTGCAGCCAGAAACATGATAAGCCAGAAATGACATGTCAAGAGGTTTCAACAGGGTTGATAATCAAATGATTGATCATAAAAGAAGAATAATAGTAAAAGCTTACAATAGGTTCATTAATCATTTGCGGATCCAGCTATTTTTTCTCCGAGGGAGGGGCTTGACCAGCTATTTTTCTCAGGGGGAGGGGCTTGACCAGCTGTTTTTTTAGGGGGGAGGGGCTTGACCAGCTATTTTTTCTCAGGGGGAGGGGCTTGACCAGCTATTTTTTTCAGGGGGGAGGGGCTTGACCAGCTATTTTTTCTCAGGGGGAGGGGCTTGACCAGCTATTTTTTCTCAGGGAAAAGGGGCCTGACAAGCTATTTTCTCAGGGGGGGGGCCTGACCAGCTATTTTTCTCAGGGGGAGGGGCCTTACCAGCTATTTATCTCAGGGGGGAGGGGCCTGACCACCTATTTTTCTTAGAGGGCAGTCCTGATCAGACTCTTCGACCTGACCAACCAGTGTAAATATACATGTCATGATAACAATGTTTTTGCCAAAATCCCCCCCCCCCTCCTCCGACAGGCACCTACTATGAATCCATGCATACATAACA
Source organism: Spisula solida (assembly GCA_947247005.1). Classification (NCBI taxonomy): domain Eukaryota; kingdom Metazoa; phylum Mollusca; class Bivalvia; order Venerida; family Mactridae; genus Spisula; species Spisula solida. The sequence goes on along the minus strand of OX365944.1, from coordinate 32,600,039 downwards.
ATTTGCACCAGCAGTCAATTAATCAAGGTTATCTTGAATCAGTACAAGTAGACATAATGAACATAGTACTATGACTACAAACTGCATTCACATTATAAATATACTCAATGAAAATCCTGTCGTCAAACAGACTAATGTTGGTGCCACATGCCAAACATTTGACATTTAACAGGCACCGATGTTCAACACCATGTAAACTAAACAAACAATGAGATATGTCAACAAGATATGTATTATCAACAACACATGATGATATATTTATTATCAACAATACCCCAAGTTGATAAATACCCGGTATATGTGCATTCTCCACATGCTTTATTTTAGGTACTTTGTGCTAATTTCACTATACTGCTGTAAAATCATCACAATTTTTGTGGGGTTTAAAGTATCACTGCAAATAGTTGACCTTTCAAATATTGATCAACAATGTTTTGGAATCCAGAAATTTACAAATCCACAAAAAATGCATTTTATGAAATCTATGAAATTCTATGTCCATGAAAATAAATCATTTTACAGTATTTGAGAATAAGTTTCATATATACTAGGCCAAAATTGTGACCTTGTGACCACACAAATTTTTTCTATTACGATATTTGAACTAGTGACCGAGTGTTTGACCCCAAATGACCCAATATCAAACATGACCTAGATTTTGTTGAGATGATCATTGTGACCAAGTTTCATCAAGATTATGCCATAATTGTGACCTATACACAAGAAAATTGTGGAAGAACAGACAACAGATAAATGACAGACGAAGAGTGATACAAGGTAACAAGAGAAGTTTGTACAACATAAATGCCCCTAAATGGTAGCTAACGAACGGTGGTCATTTCATGTAAAGGTCACTGTGACCTTGCACTTTGACCTGCCAACCTCAAAAGCAGTACAGCATAACTTTCAGTAGAATAAACAAATCATACAGAATTTAAACATTGCACATATTATCTGACCTAAACTTCACCATTGTCTTCAAAAAGGTAATATCAAATCTGACAGGGAAGGCAGCACTCAACAGAAACAGCAAAGCACACAATGCATTAAGAAAGAACAAAAAAAAAATATAATAAAGATATTTAAGATTTACAAACTTCAGATCAGCAATATCGTATATCATTTATGCATGATAATAAATACATACAACTCTCTTGAAGTTTTCAGGACTATGAAAAATAGCAATGAAAATTAGATTGTGTAAGTTTTAAATTACATGCATCTTGCATATCATTCACGAAATGTGCAGACCTTGCATCTAAATTTTCAAGACATTATAATGTTTCCTGTTCGAGCTTATCTGCATGTTTCATTCAAGAAAGTTTGGCTGGTAATGTATACGTATCATGCATAGATCTAGAGGGGTGGTGATTTCCGAACTCAGAAATTTGGGCAAAAGTTATCATACATTACAAGGCATGCATGTTGAGACTAGGTATTTGGTCTGACACCGCCTGAGAAAAGTCGCTGGACCCGATCCATTATATAACTATGTGCCCTACAGACAGACAGCAAAATAAGAGGAAAAAGAAGTCTAAAAATACATTCTATCTCTTTTCATCAGAAACTAGAATACGACTATATTAGGTCAAATTAGTTAGAGGGTTGTAACTGACCATACGCCAGATGTTTACTTATGTAAATCCAGAATAAAGTTGACATATGGAAGGATTTAGCTTTGGTAGAAGACAAATTGGAAATATTGTCAGGCCCTTCCCCAGAATTATTTTAAGGCACTGGGGCATAGCTTGGATTTGAGCTTACACAGATCTACAAGAAAGAATAAAAAATTTAAAAGTGACAAATGCATGGTTATCCTTAATTTAAAGACTAATTTAAGAACGGTTACAAACAATACATGCCATAATCACTTAAATTACACAAAACAGACCAAAATATTAACACCCATACAGATTTAAGACACCATTCTAGGATTTAAGGTGTTGGGGGAAAGCTGATTCTGCCTTTAAGGCGTTGGGGAACCCCAGCGCCTTCTGACCCTGGGGAAGGGCCAGATTGCACATGGTTACATACTTCGATTTTTTTCACTCATTGACCTTTGACAAAAACCTTCGAAAAAGCAAATGGGCGGGGTGTTTTTTTCACTGGTGTCTGGTCAATTAGATGGATGGACACATGCAACATGATTACATTAAGACGTCACACATGGTTGATGAAGAGCAACTTACTTGTTACTTGTTGCTAAGTAACGCTTTGCATTCTTCAGAATTCTTCTCACTAATGAAATATGAAAGTCCTCCAATGTAAGATATTTTTGTAACTTTGGATTTATATCTTCTATCAAACTTCTTGGCTTTCTCATATTTGTCCAATGTATGTCTGTAAGAAATGTGTACAAGTAGAAATGAATTAATTTGAAATTTGTCATTTCATTTACTAAAAAAAAACTAAATCATACATTAATTCATTGGTAACATTTTCATCCTGTCTTTTGGTCCGAGCAACGCTGGACTTCCAGCCCTTGGAGTGGACAACGCTCTTTGAAAGGGTGGTCAAGATGGTTAACTTCATTCATAAATATTGACTACATATAATCATAGATTTCCTATCACTTTCAATGTTAATGCTTGGAAAGGTACAATAGATATGGAGCAGGGACAAAATACAAATTGAGGTCACATCATTTATTCGCAAATTTGCAGCAGCTTTTAAATTAACACTGATTACATTTAAGAACATGCTAAGCATATTGGAAGCCACATTGGTGATTTTGACACAAACAATTATATCGCCCACAAAGGGCCATTACTCCTGCAATATTTGTGCAATTTAAAATTCTTGACAATATGCACAACTAGGCTTGGTACAAAGAATTCATGTGAAGTTTTATTGAAATCTGACCAGTGGTTACGGAGAGCAAGCATGGACAAACTTTGTGACATTCATCTAGAAAGACGTACAGCACAATCTCAATATGTGGGGGGGGACATAATATCAGCATGTACTGACAGTATGTAACACTTACTTTATTCCCAGTCTTGGACGTCTCATTTGCATACACATTTTAAATGGATCCTGGTAAAAATCTACGTATGTTTCAAAATCAATAAATGCTTCGGCTTCAGCTGTGAATATAGCACCGGCTTCACCAATGTCTGAATCCAAACGCATTGATCCTTCTATCACCATGGACCCACTGTAAATATATACAATATGAATATAGCACCAGCTTCACCTATGGACTCACTGTAAATATATACTATATAAATGTACATGCTTTACATAAATCTCTGTACATATGTATACAGTCAAACATGTGATAAAGACCACCTGCAGACAAAGACCAGTATTACAAAACCTATCAGCAAAGAGCATCAAATTTTAAGTCTTTTTAAATTAAAATTAGTAACTTTATTAAGCAAAGTTTAGAATATGTAGCACTTATAGTGGCATTTGAACCTGTGTTGCATGGTGCCATTGCCTAGTAATGTGATGTACAAATGCATTAGAACAATCAGCTATCGCAACAGCCTAAAAAAGCTTGCTACATCACCCCACACAAGTAGTCATTTGCAACATTCTTACCTATTTCTAATAAGAGATTCAGAGTTCCTATTCCACAGACTTATAGACACCATTCCTGTGAGATCAATGGAAACTACACCCAGTACTTGTAATTCAACAACCAGACCGTTAGCAAGATGGAATCTCTCACTATGATCTTGTAACAGAAAACTCACCTACAATAGAATCACAAAGTCAGTCATCAGTAATAATACAAGCAAATAAAGAACTAAATCAGGGATAACTATGGTTTGACACAAAAATGTATGTCACCCACAAAAAAGGCCATTACTCCAGCAAAAACTATGCCACCTAAAATTCCTGATAAAATGCACAACTAGGTTTGGTAACAAGTAATCATGTGAAGTAGCAATGAAATTGGAAAACAGGATCCATGGTTCAGGAGCAGAAGGGTAGACATCCATCTATATGTCCATTACGAAGTCATTTTGTCACCCTAAATATATGTGGAAGACATACCATAAATATCCCATTCAAGAGAGGGTAATAGAATGGAATGTTTACCCAATATAAATAATATAACCGAGGTGTTTGTATGAGTAATATTCAAAGTTGATATTGTTAAAATTTAAAATTAAATAATTTAGTTATGTGGGGAGAGGTGGCCTAGAGATAGGGTGCACACTTTGGGATCGACACAATCCATCAAACATAGACACCAATATGAACAAATAAAACATAGGCATATAAAACAGTATACATACTTGTAAAGCAGACACCGGCTCTGATGGAGCATTCCACACAGCTGACATAAGCTCACCAGATCCTCGGAAGAATTCTACAGGAGGTAACAATACATCTAGTATCTTCAGTCCTAGCCCAGCTGTGGCCTCCTGATCTCCTGCATCCGGGTCTGCTTCCTTACCTACCAACGATTCTATACCAGACGCATAGATACCAAACTGCAATATAGAAAATTTGCACTCCTAGTCAAATCATTTACACAATTGTCAAACAAGTTCTCTCGCCAAAATTAAATTTTGTAAGGTAAAAAAAATCAAATTTTGTAAAAGAATCCCAAATGGCACTCATGAAAATATTGAATTGTACATTACATGATTAGATACTGGTAGTAACTGTCTTCAATCGAAACAAACAAATATCCTCTATCCTTGTAATGGATAAACATGAATGTCTTTGTTATCATAAATATTTGAACATACACTAAGAACTTTCTGTAACGCTTTCTGTCCGACCAAGTTTACATCCATAGCACTTTTCTTCATCACACCAGACTTGGCTAACTCCATGTATAAACCATAAGTAGCATTAGTATCTTCTGTTTCTGTAAAACAAACACTATCAGGTCACTTCTTGAGTTATAAAATACAAACATATAAATGAAATAACGAACATAAAGTGAAGAAATCAAACTGAAATAACGAACATAAAGTGAAGAAATCAAACTGAAATAACGAACATAAAGTGAAGAAATCAAACTGAAACAACTCACATAAAGTGAAGAAATCAAACTGAAATAACGAACATAAAGTGAAGAAATCAAACTGAAATAACGAACATAAAGTGAAGAAATCAAACTGAAATAACGAACATAAAGTTAAGAAATCAAACTGTCAATGTGTTTGCGCTGACTAAGACAGTCATGAACACTTTGTCGTTAGGTTTTATTTCTGCCATATTTTCCAATGACCCCTGACTTCGAGGGAAGAGACAGTTGTGTGATACAAGGAAATCCTGGTACAATACCGGAAATTTTTTTTGAACTCTTGTATTGCTTGTATCATACAACTGTCTCTTCCCTCAAAGACAGAGGTCATTAGGGAAAATTCCATAAACACCTGTATTAGTTAATTGCAAACAAACAATAAAAACTTGTAATACGAACATGCTTCAGACAAAAGTAGACAATGTAGCTATATTACCTGCCATGAGACTGCTGAAAGCACTAGATTTACCACGTTGAGCCCAAACATTGTAATTATGTACAGTTGCATCCTGGAACACTGTTTGTGTCACATTTCTACAAAGAAATATATGAAAAACTATTTTAAAATGTTTTTTTCCAACTTTGATGTCCTTCTTCAACAAAACTCATCCAGTGTTCACTGATTGTAGGGTTTTACGTATAGTGTCAGTATGATACGAACATACCACTTAGAAATTTCAGGAAATATCAAACAGATAATTTACACCTCTGTCTCATAATTTCATGCTTTTTCCTGAAATACTACTCCAAATTTATTTAATTTAAAACAAAAATACCAAATTTTAAGGAGGCACGGATTTCATGGTTACCATTCAACAGAATTCAGAGCAATGCCCTAGACATACAAATGCTATAAGTTCACGTATTTTCATAATCATTTTGTCATTGTTCTTGTTTTTATTAGTTAAGTTAACAATTTTCTTCCAAAATTGATGCAGATAATTTTTGAACTTGTATGCGTGAGTGCGCATGCACCGATGAAACTGTTAAGACGCACGGATATACGAGACAACAGGATAAAATATATTATGCATGTTGCTGCATTGTTTTTGATCTTTTGCAAGATATAGTATATCAATAGTGGTAATCAAAATAGTCTGCTGTCTTCTAGATTAACCCTCGTAATATTATGAACACATCCCAATCAGTTTGGAAAAACAAAATACATGCAATTCAAAGAATCACAATGAAGTCTGTAATACTTGATATAAATATTTATAATTGTATACACTTAGTACAGATAATCATCCATCAAATAAAGTTGGGTAAAATTTCAAAATCAGTTTCTTAGCCAAACGAGGAATCGGTAAAACCGAATAATGCTCCATGAAGCAAGTGCTTGTCCCAATATGGGAAATAACATAATACAGATACAAAGAAACAGGTGAAAAAGAAATAATGTACAGTTATGGTTCTTTACACTGCACTTCCTCTTGAAGGTCTCTATCATTATGTGAAGTTTCAATCGAATGTCATCAATACTGTTCAAGTTAGGGGCTGGACAAACATTAATTAGTATGAAAAAGGGAGATAATTAAAAAACTCAGTAAGGTAAAGTAATGGTTATTTTCACTGCACTTTTACTCAATAGGACCTATTCACCTATGAATCGTATACTGTATGAGTTATGGCCCAGACACGAATGACAAAATTACATAGGGGAATAACTAAAATAATATGTAATGAAGAGTTATGGTTCGTGTGCACTGCACTTCACCAAACTAAAATCTATTCACCTATGAAGTTTCAAATTTATATCCCTTATACAATATGAGTTATGGCCCGGACAAGAATGAAAAAAAATACAAATGGGAATAACTAAAATAATATGCAATGAAGAGTTATGGTTCTTGTGCACTGCACTTCACCAAACTAAAATCTATTCACCAATGAAGTTTCAAATTGATATCTCTTATACTGTATGAGTTATGGCCCAGACAAGAATTAAGTATGAAAAATTACCAAGGAAAATAACTCTCTGAAAATATCTGCAATGAAGAGTTATGGTTATTGTGCACTGCACTTCCCCTCAATGAGATCTATTAAACCTATGAAGTTTCTAATTGATATCTCTAATACTTTTTAAGTTATGGCCCGGACAAAAATATCGGATGGAACGACGGAAGAAACGACGGACAAAGCGGCAACTATATGCTCCCTCCGAATTTTAGGGGAGCATAAAAACCTATAAGTAGAAGTGGAAGTACTCACTTGAGTTCAGTGTTATATTTGGTCATATCTACAAGTTTTCTCAGTATAAATGTAGACAGTTCAAAGTTACTCTGATCCTGCATGGCAGCTATCATCAAGTTACGTACAACAGCAGATGACGGTCTGATAGACAGTAATACTTCTACAGCAGACACTCGCACTGAACTATCAAACGTGCGCTCAGTTTGATGAAATATCTTCAGTAATGACTTAATATCCTAAAAGAAATATGTCATGTTTAAAGGTAATTAGTTTCACAATGAATGTAAAACAAGTAGGTACAACTGATACTGGTCATTAATGAATCTTGACCGAATAAATCCAGGGTTATAAATCCATCTCACTGACCATTAGATCAGGGTGCTGGCTATTTCATACCTAAATTATTTATGCTCAGCATATTTCATGTAATTCAAAGAATGGTTGACCCAGTGTCCGGGTTATAGCTATAGTTCTCTTCCCATCTTTTGAGTTGGTAATAGTTCTTTTGAGGAAATACATATATTTTTTCCAAAGTTGGTCCCAAGCCCGAAATATTACTAGTATTATCTATCACTTAAAGCACAAAGACGCATATTTGTGTTTAGTTATTGAGTTATGAGGCTAGTTCTCTTTTTAGCCTAGTTCTTAAGTGTCCGGTATTATTAAATACAATATTTGAAAATTAAATCCCCAAACAAGGCATGTATTATTATTGATAATACTAAGTACTAAGTTGTGTTTAAAAGTTTTACAAACTATTTCATCTTTTTTATGAAAATCTTGTAAATTTTTATCCATTATATAACAGACAATTACGTTATACTCACATCTTCCTCAATATATTGTTCAGGTATTCTTCTTAAAGCTTGCACAGCAGAAAATCCTATCATAGATGTACTGTCTTTATCAGCAATAGATTCAAATATGGCTTTCTTGAACTGCGGTAACCCAGAGTTACCCATAGAACGTATATACAGCAGCTTACAGCTTTCATCTGAACATTTGTTATACATATCCAGTAGAGATGTCACATAATCCTTCACAATCTACGGAATAAAACAAGATTCCAAATTCTAATATTATTTGTTTTCAATTGTGAACGCCTTCAAACAAATTTTCTTTAAATATTCTCTCATTTTTTACCTGTGTGCAATACACGACCGCGACTTATACTCATGGAATTACGGTATATAGAATTTTTAAATATGATCAAGAAACTTGTAATGTCCCATACAATCTACAAGTTACAATAGCTTTAGTATACCACTAATATATACACTAATTAATATTTCACCAGGTTCATTTATATCATATTGCTACTTTTTACATAAAGAGAAGGCATGCAGGAGGTACTGTGCGCAAACAAGATAGGTGACTCATAAGTCAAATTGGCTGGCCATATCAATAAGGGGGACACTATGATAAACAAAGCCTTAAACTTTTATAGAGTATGAAGTAAGGGAGCGAACTGCATGTTTTTTTTAAATCTTGGGTAAAACAGCAATTAATGCAGCGACTTCCATAACTGAAAGCAGTCTTTGATTCATCCATAATTGAAGCATCAGACAAAGTTAATATTGAATTTAGCTATTTGTCATACACAGGCTTGGTAATTAGCAATCATTCTCAAAACCTGAAAATGCCTGAAACTCAACCTTTCAATGTAAAGAAAGAAGAAAATTCAGGATCAAAAAACCTGAAATCAGGAACAAGCCTGAAAAATACCATGCCTGCATACAGTTAATCAGTACTTACCTTAGCTTGACATTGTTCTGGATCTCTACAGAAGTTGTATATAATTGCACCAGTACTTACCTTAGCTTGACATTGTTCTGGATCTCTACAGAAGTTGTATATAACGGCACCAAGAGCTAGAGCCACACCTTCTTTTACCTGAGAACTTTGAAGTGGCTTTTTAAACAAACCCTGAAACATACAAAATATGCTGAATTTATCATTTTTATTAATCTGTGACATGTTACCAATGCCACCCTGTTACTATGGCTGCAATTGTTTTCGACTAAAAAAACTATCTACCATTTACTTTTTAACAATACAAAGACCAATAAACACAAATTTATTAGTTTTTCAAGAAATTTGTTAATAAATTCAAGAATATCTTCAATAAATTCAGAATCAAGGTACTGGGGCAATGCTAGGATTGTTTGCTCGGCTTTTTCAGTTGAGTGCTACCTCCCGTGTCTGATTTTTTATTATCTTTTGAGTTTTGGTCTGAAAAATTTACATGTTGTTGATTACCGGTAATTTGTCAGGGAGAAGATGAAGATATCTTACCACTAGATCTGTCACCATATATTCTCCTGGATGTGTGGTATATGCAGCACCAAGGAGATATCTCAGTGGATATATCACATTCTGACTTTCCTCAAAGTTTAACAATTCCATCATAGCTCTATGTGCTGCTGGGGTCTGTGTGGCCACTCCAATGTCCAGTAATTGAGCTCTGGAAATTATAAAGTCTATAACATTTAAATGCAGGAATAAACCTGAATATTGGTAAAACCAAATGGATGCTCCTCAAAGTTTATATGCAAAATCATCTAAACCAGAAACTGTATAAGTGGATATTGTCACAGGTCGAATTTTGGGAATTTTGATTCGTTTGTTTATTTGGGTTTACCTAATCAGTTTTCCTGGACTGTATCCTAACCAGTACTAACTTCCCCTTCTATAAGGCACCAGCAACATCTTCACATGTGGAGGAAAATTAACATAGATGTCAAATTTTCATGGAAGGGTATTACCTGGATTATTTTTATGGGTCACAAATCCAGCGCACTTGCCATGGCCTTACTTTCTCTTATAAACATCAAACAAAAGAAACTTGAAAATTAAATAAGTAAATACACAGATGAATTAAGTGAGAGACATGGATCTTGTAACTTACACAATATAAGAACTATCTGGTCCAGTCATAGCTTCTGATATGGAATCTTTCCCTGAGTTCCTGAACGCTTTTAAAAGTTGTAAAAATGCTTTTGCTGAATCCATCGTAGCCACCCGATCATTTACTAAATCATCTTTAACTTGTTTAAGGATATCTTGTGGCTAAAATATAGAAATACAACCATTCCATTATCTGATTACATAATACAATTGATGGGCAGTGAATGACATTCGTACAGATGAGTGTTTTCCTAGAAACTCAAAACTCTAACACAGTGGGGGTGTTCTTCTTCTTTTTGTACGCACTGTTACACGGTCAGGCTATAGGTCCTAGAAAGGTATCACAGACCACCAGAATATACATGTTTGTATGTATAGAGAGGTGGTGTACATGGCCATTTCATGGACTTGTGAGTCAGTCCATTTTCAAGGATGAACTTCGTTGTCCATCTGAGGTCCTCCACCATCTCCCACCACATGGACAGAAGGATGATTACACACATTCCATGGTCCATCATACACTCCGACCATAGCTTATTCTTCATTACTTATTCAAAAACTTTCCCTGAAGAAAACACCTGTCCAAACCATTCAAGACTATCAAGGATAACTCTTCTATTTCCAACTAAATATCCAATTGTTCATATTATCATTATCTAGGAAAGTAAAATGTCGCTAAAATTTACAACTGTAATCATTAAATTTGAAAGTTGAGAATACAAAAGGTTACACTACCTTTTTACAGGTATCTGGTGTACATTGTTGTATCTCGGGAGCACTTGGTAATAATGTATCTATCACGGGATAATTGGATCCTGTAGGAAGGAAATTATATCAATTATACACTGAATGGACAAAACATTATTATTTCATGCTTGAATTTGTGAAAAGAGTGAAAAAGATGGTTAATTTGTGTATCACTTTTAACAGTTTTGATTTAAACAGTAGGTGCATGTTTTTGTAATACAAAGATCAATACAAATTAATCGCAAGATAATCATACACAGTTTTAATACATTTGGCAGGGCCAGTTTAAGGATTTTATTATATATTTTTCAAAAGCTTGATAAAGTCCTGTATCTAGTATTGATTTTGACTGATTGTCTCCCTTTCAACAGTCTTGAAACATTCTACGATGTTGCAAATCTGGGGATAAAATATTTGACATCAGAAAAATACCTGATGGACTATAACTGTACAGGGACCCTACTGAGGCATAATGCTCAATCCTGAAAACAAGTTGCAAGCCTGTTTTAGGTGCAGTTAGCACATATCCCTTCACCTTAACTAGGTTTCAAACATTGTTTCATTGTTAAAATTCAGATTATGGAACTCCAAATGACCATAACTTCGTCAATTCTTTGAATTCTTTTATTAAATAACTTTTATTTTGTGCAAAATAGATAATTCCTTCTAATACAGCAAATCCGGATTTCCGGATTATTCCAGAATTGTAGGACCTCTTATAATAACAATATGTGATATATTACAACATTTAAACTACAATAATAGTAAAATCAACTTAACAATCAAAATAATGCTGATTAACCAATTAACAGCATGTGGCACATTACCTTCCTTTATAATCTGAGCCGCTTCCTGGAAATCTGTAGCAGGAAGTTTATCTGTATCTGCACTAGGTTCTGTACTTAATAATGTTAACTTTTGTCTGTAAAACAACATGTTAATAATTAGTACCGTCCGACTCCCAATTTGAGGGGCAAACCCATTAATTTTTGACTGATTATGAAAAATTTAAATAATATTTTGAGTGAATGCTACAGACTAACACAGCTAGCTATCTTTAAGAGCTATTTCATAAATTGAATAAGAGGCATATTCACTGCACTGACAATTTCATGCATGACACATGTTAACATTTTACTCTAATACTGAGGCATAATGCCAAATCCTGATAATATGCACAATGCACACATCCCTACATCTTAACTCTGTTCAAACATTGTTCAATTGTTAAAATTCAGCTAACAAAAATTTAAATGATCATAACTTGGTCAAAACTTTGAAATTTTTAAAATTCAGCAAATAAATTTGTAATGATCATAACTTGGTCAAAACGACATTTTTCATCAAATAACTTGGATTTTTGTAGAAAGTTCATTCTTAGTAGTGCAGCAAAGCCGTATTATTCTCGAATTGTAGATCAATGAAGCAATAAATGGAAAGTTTTAAATACTTACACAGCAGAAACAAATGTATTAAATGCTGATTTAATATTAAGAGAAGCTATATGTCGATCTGAACCCATCATACTATGTACTACATTATTCTCTAGTTGATATGTCCAAGTCTGACTACTACTCGACGTCACACCAAATATCTGAAATACACAATATTAGTATTACATCACAGTCTGACAAAACGTATCTCTCCCACAAAGGGCCGTAACACTGACAATATTTATCCAATAAAAAATTCCTGACAATATGTACAACTAGGCTTGTTACCAACTATTCATGTGAGTTTCATTGAAATCCAACCTGTGGTTAAAGAGAACAATTACAGACAAACTTTGTGACATCCATCTAAACAGACATATCCAGCACAAAATCTCCCCACAATAAAGGGCTGCAAGACAGACGTCACCGTTGACTAAGTACTATGCTGTGTTATCAATAGGCATAGTCCAAGAAAGGTCAACGAATTTTAACAAATGGCCATGGTTACATCATCTGTCTGTAAACAAAGAGTAAGTAACATACTATGAACAGAATAGGAGACATAACTTGTAACACAAGTAGATGGACACTGCATGATGGTAGTTCAATACTAACTCTCATTCTTCTTGCAATAGTCAAGCCAAAAACTATGAAATTTTATAGATATTAATCATATGCATAAATTATTTTTTAGGTTACCGTGTATGTAATCAAAAGATGACAGATTGTCGAAAGATTATTGAAATTTTGTGATTGTTGTCTTTTAATGGAAGTTATACCGGTAGATGATTTACATGCATATTAACCACTTGTGTCCCACTGCCTGTAATTAACAATATCATGGAATTTATGTAAGCATGTATACCTACCTCATTATTATTGACATGTTGACCAGCAATTTCTAGATTTTCACAATCCACTTTCCTTTTGACTATAGTAGGACCCGATATTGTATAAATATTGTTGCATTCCCCAGATACATCTAACTGAAATAAGCATAATAGACAAATATAATATTCATGGTACATGTGTATATACTATATAGGCAGGAAGAAACAGTTTGTGAACAAAGCATAAACAGGTGACACCTATTTCATTCAACTGAAACCCCTCTTACATTTCCAAAGTAGAAGCAAACTTGAGTTATTTTCAGCAATTATAAACCAGACACAGAATGGACTGCAATTAGATCTCTTGGACATAAATGTGCATAGCACCATAGGACTGATCAGGCAAATGTCATAATAACTATATGCTCCAAAGCTTGGATAAGTTCATTAGCGTATGTGTATATTCTTGTACTGACCGCCTGATGCATCAAATGTTGTAAATTAGCCCCAACTACTCAGCTTTTATAATACTTCCAAGGGATCTTCAGCATTGACCTATTTTATAATCTCTGTACATAACTACCAAACACAGTTCACAATGAACCTGTTGCCTAACTAAAGCACAGCCGAGCACACAATGACACTATGCTAGGAAAAGGCTTGCTTCAAAGAGCGCTATGTAGCGGACGAAGCAAACAAGTTATTTGCCACTACATGAGCGCTTGCGGATATCCGACTGTTGCACAGCAGTCTGTTGCACAAGAAAACGCTTGGTAGGGTTCGCCTAGCAAAGTCCTGAAAACAGTATGCTATCAGCTGTCATTGCATAGACATAGTAAAGCGATGGATAGCGCTATTTAGTAGAGTGTTGGTTAGGCAATGGGCTGAAGGCCTACGTACAGTTCACATACCTCCGTTCTCTCACCAGCTTCAGTCTGGACTTGAAACATAGATACCAGACCTTTCTTGATATTTGTGCAGAATACTGAATCTTGTTCAATGGCATATACACGTCCAACCACACCATCCATGTACTCAAAATAGATTGGGAATGTGATGATATCCATCAACTGGCCTTCCATACCACCACGATGTAGACTGGTCAATGCTGCCTGACTTACCTGTAAAGAAATAAAACACTGTGTTTATGATTATACTGGTAATCAAGTTAAAACTTGGAAAACAGGAATTAAAAGTTTATACTGATTTATTTTAGTTTGATTGTGAAACAGATTCTTTCAAGTTACAACTTACATTAATTATTCTCGACACCTCATTTCTGAAGGAATCCATGGCTATGAGGTTATGAGAGACATGTGCAGAAGCCAGCTTAAAGTTCTCTTCTATGCTGACAGCTGAGCTTGAGGAAGTAGGAATGGCTTTGTTTATATTATAAATGATTAAATCTTTGTATTAGTTTAAGATAGTTTGATCAGTACATCAAGAAAAACTTTATGTTCGATCAACCAACAAAGAATATGATGCACCCTATTATCAACAAATGCTTTGTTTATAGTATTTTAGCAAAGATCTAAGATCTTTGATTTTAGGAAGATATGTGAACACATGAACATGATTCAGATTGCGAGTACTTTTTCTGCAGTGATACTTTGTGTACTTGACATTAATGACATTAACACAGTGATACAGAACAGGAAGTCAGTTGTTAAACAAGGATTAAATGCAGTAAGACAATAATAAACCTAGTATGCTGCAATCAGTAGTTATACATGTATATCATGACAATACTACAATCTTATCAGTCATATCAATAATCATGACCATATTTTAGCTGATAAGCCCATAAATGTATACAACATGACAAAACATCCACAGTGGAAGATTTCCCACTCAAACATTATGATAAAGATAAATTTCAGCAAGTCAAGAAATGATGTAGCGGATTAAAAAATAATACGCTATTGTCCACGAAATAAGGCACAAAGAAAGCAAAAACTTGACGTCATAACAGTAATACTAGTTATACCATCAGGCGAATCATCTGTGATTCCGAGTCTTCAAACATGGGTGTCATATCGAACTCCAGCCTGATTCTCAGGCCTACATCTTGTTGTGCTCTCGAGTCTTTCTTCACTGAGTCATCATTAAATAATACATTGGACTCATATGTATATTTATACGTTTTCCCCACTTCATAATGCACACAGTAACCTGAAACACAGAGATCAAAGAATGTAGGTGATGATGACACACTGGATAATCTGATTCTAAACACAATAATGATCATGTATTGAAACGCAATGAGGATTTTACAGAACGAGGAACAACACATAATAACTCAAAACATGACTATTTATTTCCACAGAATGTATGTAAAATTAATTATAATCACAACTAAGCATAAATTAATTACCATCACGGTGCCTTGGGGGCTTTTGACTTGAAATGGATGTTTAAGGAATGATTGATGAGCAGTTATATAAACAAATTATGAACAACCAGTGTTTCTATGATCTATCATAATGATAGCATGTTTTATCTGTACATTCGGCTTGTGTAACACAGTGTATCATTATATGTATCAATTAAAGGATAGATCGATGATCTCAAAAGGGTCAGTAGCAGATTCTGGACCCTCATGTTTACTATAACCGTACAATAATGTATTCGCATATATACATGCTGAGGGTCAAGGATCGACAATGAGATAGAAATAAACTACTATACTAGACTAGCATGTTCAGCTACTGGTAATAAATGTGAAACAATGACATGTAGTATGATGTAAATTTCACTTTAGTAAAACTAATCTTAAGACTGTGAGACTTGTGGCTGCTATAGATTCAGGACCCTCAATAATGTATTAGCATACATGTATATATATGTATACGAGGGTCAAGAATTGACAATGAGACAGAAATAAACTACTACAATACTAAACTAACGTGTTCAGCCATCAGTAACAAGTATGAAACCACCATGTGTAGTATGATGAACATTTCAATTTCGTAAAACTAATCTTAATTGTATACTGTAAGACTAGTGACATGTGGCTGCTATAGAAGTGTAATTAAAACTTGGAAAAAAGTATAATTTTTTTTATAAACATAAAACTTTACCTTGAACAACAAGAAGTGCCAAGATGATATAAACGTATGCAACAAACTTGTATCCAGCTGCCATGGTTTAATATATTACAGTAAATCCAACATGGAGTGAAGTAACTTTGTATGTACAATCAATGTAGATCTACTCAATATCTCTTGGTTCTAAGTCCAGAGTCCAGGTGCCCCCACTTATATCGATAAATTTATCACACTACACCACCTAAAGCTGATGTGTCAATAAATTAGAGGTCAATTTATGCTTGATGCAACATGAAACACACGTGTACAAACACCGTACATTTAAACTTCAACAAGTTTGTAAGCAAAATATCAAAACAATGAAACTGATGCCAACATCATCAACTTTGCTAACTCCCCACCGGTGGCCCCTATGTATAAACCAGCAAGTGGTTAGTATATAATTATACGAGTTACTTCCTGCACACTCTTCAACAGATTGTATCGATAAGTATATAGAAAACTCAGTTGTTACACATTATTATTTACATGTCAGGACCCCCTAGGGCCGTGTGACAGTCCACGGGAAATGTCTCGTGCGGTTAGTGCAGACGACATCTCGCGTGATTAAACGATAATTGGTTTTCAAGATGGCTGCGCCCATAGACGACGGTGAGAGAAATTGAAATTTTGCCTTTTATCGCGGTTCTTACTCACACATAATTCTTTACATGGATTTATTTACTACTTTATCATTTATTTTATCAGTTGCTGTTAAAATACACGTTGAATTTGGCGGAAAATTTGTAATTCATTAAAAAAGAAGGCAAAAAAGAAACTAACCTAGTATCCGGATGTCAAATTACTTTGGATAACGGGAAAATATTAATTTTACATTACAACATACTATACACAACTGTACATAAAAACAGAGTCTTTAGAATTAGGCAGTGGCTAGCCGTCCGGCACCGGACGACTAGACAGCGAAATTAGTCGTCCGGCAGTGGACTACTAGCAAACGCTACGTGCATTGGCTAGAAAACCTTCATTCTATTTCTACGCATTTTGCATCTACCTTATAATAAAGGTTATATAATAAACTACGAATATAGGCAAGACATGTCAATGCCTTATCTGCAACTATTTTGTGACCTCCCGTATATCTCCGTATATTGTCCGCCATATTAGAATGGTATAAACTGGTACGAAGGAATGCGGACATCGCTGTCGGCATGAGATCTATATATAGTGCAAAAATATCCAAGTTGATTGAAATGGTAATGCTGTGTTAAAGTTACATACAGTAGCATTATGCTATGCTCATTATGATAAGTAGTAGGTAATAGAGATGTAGAAGAAATGGTGTCACAAACAAAGCTAATGCTGCTATTTATTTTTTCATTCGCCGTTTTAATGACACATATATACAAAACAATACAATTTACAATTGAATTTGTTTTCATTTTAAATACAACAACAATATACAATAGGGTCTACCATGATAACATTTATAAACGG
Source organism: Spisula solida (assembly GCA_947247005.1). Lineage (NCBI taxonomy): Eukaryota > Metazoa > Mollusca > Bivalvia > Venerida > Mactridae > Spisula > Spisula solida. Next base: position 32,582,392 of record OX365944.1, on the reverse strand, counting down.
CAACATTGTTTTCACACTATTATATAATGCTTGCCATTATATAACCAGTGACATTCCGAACTGCCAATTAATTACCTTACACAACAATTTTGTTTTTTCAGCATGAAGTAAAATACACAATCCTCATAATACTGTAATTGAAACATCCTTTGTTCCCTTACTACTTCTAACTCTATTTCTAATGCCATTTCTAACACACAGCTGCACCATTGCTATTTGTCGCGCTTTATAAAACCCGACAGCGATTTCCGCATTCATTCGTGCCAGTTTATACCATTCCAATATGGCGGACAAAATACGGAGGTACACGGGAGGTCACAAAATGGTTGCAGATAAGGGATTGACATGTCTTGCCTATATTCGTAGATTATTATAACCTTTATTATAAGGTAGATGCATAATGCGTAAAAAAGAATGACGGTTCTCTAGCCAATGCACGTAGCGTTTGCTAGTAGTCCACTGCCGGACGACTAATTTCGCTGTCTAGTCGTCCGGCGCCGGACGACTAATTTCGCTGTCTAGTCGTCCGGTGCCGGACGGCTAGCCACTGCCTTAGAATTATGTATGCCGAATTCCATTAAATTTCATTAAACATCGCTGCCAACGTTGAAGAAAGTCGTGAATCATGATAGTGAAAAATCACATCTATACATGTAGATATACTATAGATGATAAGATCTTATCTAATGAGGTGCTTGAATCCATGACCCATGAAAGTATGGTTCTCTAACAAGAGCTAACCCATTGGTCTTTTAACCCACACCACTACCGTTCGCCTCCTTCTGGTATTTTAAGCTTAGGCTCATCCACTGTTGGACATGAAATTTTGCCTGAAAGGGAAAAACTGTCTCTGTGTGGTTCTTTAACCTATATGTCTTCCATTCTCATATTTTAGAATTGCCAGTGGTTGCAGTAAAGGAGAACGATGAAGTTACTAATGAAAGCAAACTTTTAAAGGAGACCAATGATAGCTCTGAAGGATCGGCTTCAGATGGTGGTACTGGTACTAGTGAAAGTAAAATTATTGATGAACCTACTCTTTCAAAGTCACAGTTAAAGAAGTTGAAGAAAAAGGAAAAATGGAAAGAAGTTAAAGCACAGAAAAGGTGAAAAAAATTGTTCAGTGCTGTATTTGTTGTTATTTGGTTTAAACTGTATTTATTTCAATATTCCTACATATATACAATAATACAAACATGGAATAAGTAATGGATCGGAAAACAAGTTTTTGAAAACTTATATTAATTCCTCTCCAAGGTTTTTGTTAATACGAGAGGAAACATCAAGTGATGACGTGTTTGAAGGTATAGTTCAGCTTGCCTTTAGATATTACAAATCACACAGCCTAACAGTCGGCACTCCCGCATTAGATATAAGTACATGTTGTTACTTGATGTTCGTTCTTCTGAGCTTTAATTAATTTATTATTTGTGCCAATTGTTAACTTTTGTGTATATTGATTGTTTTTACGGATGATTAGTTAATAGCAAAAGTAAACAAGGATGATTGATGATTAAATCTGCAGTCTGTTATATGCACTGTAAGAGTACCAACAAACTGTTTATACATGTACAATGTATGAAACTAGTGTAGGTAGCTCAACATCATGTCAAATATGGTATTGTTCAATAAATGTTTTAGATGATTACCTAAGTACATGTTTGGCATAATTAGCATTTAATGGGTTTTTGTTGAAATTGAGATGAACATGTTAAGAACTTTTTATCTATAGGAAAGCAGAAAAGGAGCGATACAAAGCTCGTAAACGAGCCTGTCGGGAAAGAGGAGAAGAACTTGGGCCATCAAGAAAACAACTACGTCACAACACAATGTCTAAATCCAGTTGTAAAATAAAGGTTGCTGTAGATTGTGACTTTGATGATTACATGGCTGAAAAGGTTTGTATAATAGTAAATACCCTGTGTCTTGTAGATTTCGTATTATGACAGTTTTTAATAATGTGTAAAAATGTATTATTATTAAGTTAATAAACATTTCATGTTTTACACTTAATAAATACACTTAATAAATATAGGTTTATTATAGCCATTTATTATTTGCTTTCAATGGATTATGGAGATGTTTCAGTGAAAATAACAGTGAAATTACCACTTTGTTATTTTCACTGTCATCATGACGGTCTAAATTATCACGTAGTGACGTTTCAATTTCGACGTGTTTTTTTCCAATTAAGCCAATTACGGCACCTTTTTAAGAGATACTGATGTAAACAGAAAAGTTGTTGATTTTTGGTGTAAGATTAATTTTATTTCACTTGTGATCACATAAAATTAAATTTTCTATGATCACTCAGTAAAATAAAATTCGATCTTACACCAAAATCAACAAATATCCTCTATATATTTGGTGATAATTTTATGGCGCAATTACTCTGATCATGGCAGTGCTCATACATGTATCTCTAAGAAATACATCACTCCCCCCAAAAAAAGAAACTTGTATCATACACTGGTTGAAATTTGATTGAAGTAGTGTGTACTAGCTTCTTTCATTAATATATAACCGAAATTTGGTGTAACGATTAGACAGTACATAATTATCATTGCTTCACTCAATAAAACATTACTTATTACAGGATATCAAAATGCTTGTCAAGCAGATACAGTTTAGTTACTCTGCGAACAGAAGAGTTGAAAACCCTATGCAGTTCTATTGTTGTGGTGTGAGTGGAAAGACTCAGGAAAGACTGGAAAGTCTTGGTGATTACAAAGGATGGGATGTATGTTGATATTTGTGTTTCATGTTTTGTAATGCTACCCAATATTTATACTATGTCCCACGAAAGGTTGTTGGGGGGTATATATATTTGCCCTTGTCCATCAACCCCATAATAATGTGTTGCACATTACTGAAAAAGTATTTTGAGGTATAATTGTCGTGTGTGTATGTGTAGTTGTGCATTTTGATTTGGATTCATGCACTATAAGCAGAGTTATGGCTCTTTACATGGTCAAATGGCAAATGCGGTTATCCGTGTTCTATGGGCACATTTATACATGTAGTTACATTATCACTTAAAAGCCCACATGATGATTGTACATGTATAATAGTCAATGGTTCATTTGTAACACTGACAATACAACACAATGTTAAACGAATAACTGTCAATGTAAACAAAGATCTAATTCAATGTAACAGCTTAAATCCAGGGAACAAACTTTATTTTTCTTAGCTCCAAGTAAAAATGTCTTAGTGGTTAAACTTATTTTAGTTTTATATACCGTAAAGTTCACTTATAAGACTGCTTTGATTATTTTGAAATTATGTTGATATTATTTAATGTAAAGAACCAAAGTCTTAAAGTCTTGTTCTAGACAAGCTGACCGATTCGCAATTAAAATCTTTTTGTTTTTTCTTATTAGTGAAACTTTACTGCTTATTTATTCAGGTTCTAAATATATATGTATGGTGAGGTACCCTTGTCAATCAATAATTTGTTTGTTTTTCTTTCAGATCAATTTTCGCTCACAGAATTATCTTGACATGTTTGACAAATCAACAGTTGTTTACTTATCAAGTGAGTCACCCAACATGTTGGAGCGGTTAGAGGAAGACAAGGTGTACATTATTGGAGGTCTAGTTGATCATAATCATCACAAGGTTAGTTACAGTAGTATTACAGCAATTCAACATAAACGAGAGATATTTGTAAAAACACGTATGCCCCCTTGGCAGCCCAATAGTCAGAAATAGCAAAGGTCACAGTGACCTTGACCTTTGAGCTACTGACCTCAACATCTATGGGGATCATCTACTGTTGACGACAAACCTTCATGTAAAGCTTAAAGATCCTAGGGCAAAGTGTTCTTGAGTTATAGAATGGAAACCGTTTGGTCTACCCACAGACCGACCTACCGCCAGACATGTGCAAAGCAATATACCCACTCATCAATTATTGATAACTATTGTTGTTGATGAATTCGGAGCTAAAATCAGATTGAGCACCATAATTTAGTAATTATTACTGATTTTAACCCCAAATTCATCAACAACAATAGTTATCAAACAAAAGTCATCAAAATTTTGACGGGCTGGGGATACTTTCATGCAGAGCAAGCAATTGGTATACTGTTCTTTTTTGTGCATTTCATGCTCGTTTATTAGAGGTTTTATTTGGTTTAGCTCATTTTCATATTTAAGTGCAAGCTCAATGGCTTTCAAAGACTCCTCTACCAAAATTTCAACCACCTACTTTTCTGACAAAAATAAGCAACTAGTACAGATTACATTTATCTAAGACAATATACAGTAACAGCCTATAATATACATGGTATATAAATAATAAAAAAGAAACCCATAAATACACATGGGTAAAGTGATGTGGGTTTTACTAACTCAAAGAAATTAAGCTGTGGCCAAGATGGGAATCGAACCTGGGAATCTTGATCCCAAAGTGTGCGCCCTAATTCTAGACAACTGTCTCCACATGAAGGAAAGAACAAGATAATGTTAGGTCAGGACCACATGTTGGTAAATATAGGTGGTGTAGGACATTTTTCACGGACTTTTGGTCAGGACAATGATTCTCTATGTATATATTTCAGGGATTATGTCACAATCTGGCAGAAGAGAAAGGTATAACACATGCCCAGTTACCTATCTCGGAATATATAGATATGAAAACGAGGAAAGTTCTAACCATCAATCATGGTTAGTAATCATCAACTCTTCATGTTATTTTGAGTTCATTAGAAGTACATTGTATCAGCTATGATAAAATAGTCCACAGAGTATTTGTTCTTAATTTTGGACTTATAATGAAACTAAACATAGAGCTACTGTTTTCTAAAAACAAAATACTGCAATTGTTGGGTCTCGACTCTCAAACCTGAGACAAAAATACTAGTGTAAGCTGTGAGAACAACGCTCTATATCCATTACAGCTGTACTGCTTTATGGTTTGAATGTTTTAAATTAACCATTTGTATTTGCGTTGGTCAATATGTTTAACCTGCTTTTCCATCAATAAACTGATCTACAGTATGTGTATAAACATCACAACATCCTGGCTGCATTACATAAATATAATTGCAATTTTTCAAAATTGCTGTAATAGTTTAAAAATCAGTATGATACCATGATTTCATCTTAATTGACTATAATTATCATGTATATTATTTCAGTGTTTGAGATTCTTCTACAATTTACTATAAATGGAGACTGGCAGAAAGCTTTCTATACTGTTCTACCTCCTAGGAAGGGGGCCGTTCCTAAAGTTCTTGAAAACACTGACTGTGCTAATGAAACGTCCAAACTAGATAGTGAGGAAATTAAAAATGACTGCGAGGAGAAGAAAACTACAAGTTGTGGTCCAGAAGCTTTAAACTTAAGTGATGCAGTGGTTGAAAGTTCTAAACATGATGTTGTGAATGAGGATAAAGCTCCTGTATCAGTGGAGGACAAGCATACAGAATGTACAGTTACTAATAGTGATAATAATGTGAATACTGCAGATATTGTTCACAAAACACCAGTGGTGGATAATTGTGATGTACCGTCTACTGATAAATCATAGCAGTAAATGTTGCCATAAATTATAGTAGTAAATGTTTTGAGTATGATGTATTTTTAGTCACTTTGTGATAAGGTGTCTTGATCACTCGTTGTCTGTCCTACCTTCTCTGTGAACAATATCACATTGAAACATTCATCCGCCTGCAAAGCCTAGTGGTAGAGCATCCGCTTTGAGTGCAGAAGGTCTTGGTTTCAATCCCAGATTATACCAAAATCATTAAAAACATCTTTTCTCTCTTGCTCGATGTTCAGCATAATTAGTTCCAGGTAACTACTGGTTCGCCCCTTGTTAGGATAATGTGAAAAGGTAGTCTCCATACGAGGATATACTGTTGTCATTTAAATTAATGTTAATTTTTTTTTTTAAAAACACATTTCAAACATTGATGTGGAAGTTTGTGGAATGTGGCTCGAAGATGACAATCCTCTGCTAAATGTGTACACAAGATTCTGATTTGGTGTACAAGTTACTAGAAAAACACTATGATGAAATCTAAACAACTTCTCTCTCTAACCTGCTGATCTGATTGCGACATTATTTCACCTGAGATGTGTATTTGTGAACATCAATTTGAAGTTAGGATATTGTGAAAATTGTTTAACACTTTTTGACAGGAAGTCCCTCGATGTCAGAGATCATTCGCCAATTCTATAGGGAAAAAATCAACCACACACACATGACAGTCTCAGTTGAACCAAAATAAAACAATAACATGAATAGGAAACATATTCATAGGTAATTGGTACTAGGCCTTCATGACTATCAAGGTATATTGCTGGCTTTTGATTTGTACTCAGGGGTTCCATTTGACTTGGGTGTAGACGTTTTGACTGTTGAAATTTCCTAAAAGCCAACTTGACTTAGATTTTGTTGACATGGTCATTGTGACTAAGCTTCATAAAGATTACATGTAGGTCATAATTGTGACCTCTAGCAACTACACAATTTTTTTCTATGATTTGATCTTGTGACCTTGAATGGTCGTTTTCTTTTAAAATCGTGGGTATTTTGCCTATAATATGGTAAAATTTAGTTAAAAGTATCAAAATGACCCTTCAAATTCAGAAATTAGTCTAACCCAGAGTACTAGCATACTTCCTGCTAAAAATGAATAGCTATAGTTATGGCTTGATCATTATGACCATGTGTGGAGAGAAGTACATCAGTCATTTTGAAACTTCATCATTATACTTATGACTATTCAACCGAGAAATTCTCATGTTTCTACATCAGTGTGCTGAATTTGTTCAGCTGTAGTCAATGATATGTTCTAGTATGGTTGCTAAAAAGATTAGTGGTTATTTAAATGCAGGTGTAGTTGCTAAAAAACAAGTAGACTAAAGTGTTTTTTATATATACACATGTATGTACAATGTAATATAAAAATTGATACACTTTGTGGTAAATGAATGGGCAATATATTATTACTACTGATTCTGTTAATGAACTACAAAACCTTACCAGTCTCAAATTTGTAGTTTGTTAACGTAATATAATAAGGAATTTAAATTGAGCATAAGTTGAATATTGCCACTAGTGCTTTGATATAACAGTACACTGAGGCAAGATGGTGTATATATATAGGGCTGCTTTAAGGATGTGACTATTTAATACAGATGTATATCGTATTATAAAAAAGCTGATTGTTATTTAATAATGTAGACTGCTTATGACGAGTACCTGCTTAATTCAGGTGATCACTGACAGCTGCCTGTTTAATTTAGGAAATCACTGACATGTGTCTGTTTAATTTAGGCAATCACTAACACATAATGTAATGTGTAGCGATATGATGTCATACATTAACAATAAGACAGTAAATGACCTGAGGCAAAAATGTGTGCATTTAAAATTTAATTTCTATTTAACTAGTATGTTAATTACCCTCTGGGGCCGGATTACAACCAATACTTACACTCAGCACTGTATGTAAGTAAACTGTACACTGTGATACTTAATTACATATAAATGCAGATTGCAAAATTCACATTGGGAGAGGGAAGTTGCTTAAGTTTCCATATATTGCAAAGCCTCAAGTAAAGACCTCCTAAATAATAAGACCACCTTGAAACTATGACATCACATCATGTTCCATTTCAAAGTTTGGCTTTTTATTCAGTCTTATTTATTGTTGCTAAGAGTTTGCAAGCAGGGATAGTCTTATTTTTTAGATTTGTTTGTTATCCAGGGGAGGCTACTCTACCACAAACTTTCAATGACACCATATGAATTGTTTCCCCTACAATATTTATGTTCAGTTACTTGCAGCCTGCCTAGTCAACAACACTTGGAGACGATTACTCACTGCAATTATGTCATGTGTTGCTATACTGCAAAGATTTTAACCTGATCATGGACATTCTATTAGCATAATTTACAGCTGATTTCTTGTCTATATTTATTACCATAACTGACCGCAGTTGTATATTTTCATAAGCGGGAAGTATCACGAAGACGTCCAATGTGTAATTAAAAAACAAATCAAAAGGACCAATTTTTTAGGATTCATTTGTAGGAAACTTGTAATATATTCATGCATAATTGGAAGGACGAGGTCAATATCTCCGCACTATACATGTACTCTGAGCAAGGGAGATTACTATGTAAGAGTTTGCCTCACTTATATGCTGTGAGTGACAAGCCAGAGCTTTACCAGTACAGATATTATGCACCTGCTCAGATTTTCCCCCAGGGGGAGTGGCATGCTGACCCAGGGGAAGTCACACACTTTTTCTTTTTTGCGTCTAAATGTTCACCCTAGAGCCAAACATTTTGTCTATATCCCCACAGTGGGAGATGCTTGGTGTATCGCATTGCCCGCCATCTTTAAATGGTTGTTCGCTTTTTTGCGGCATCTAAATTCCCATTTCAGGGATCTAAAATCAAGTCTCTTTCCTGGGACCCGAAATCATTCGGCATTTCCAATTCCTGTCTAAAGTCCTGTGTATGCATGCTGCTTCCCCCTGGTGCTAAATGTTGATAGATGCATAATCACTATGCTGGTTACTATGTTGATGTACACTATTCAACCCACAACCTCTTTTTCCTTTTCTGGACTACCACTGGACTTGTACTAATGCTTCTATCACATTGAATATGATATGAATCTACCAGCAAACGCTGCAATCTACCAGCAAACGCTGCAATCTACCAGCAAACACTGAAATCTACCAGCAAACACTGAAATCTACCATCAAACACTGAAATCTACCAGCAAACACTGAAATCTACCAGCAAACACTGAAATCTACCATCAAACTCTGAAATCTACCAGCAAACACTGAAATCTACCAGCAAACTCTGAAATCTACCAGCAAATGCTGAAATCTACCAGCAAACACTGAAATCTACCAGCAAACACTGAAATCTACCAGCAAACACTGCAATCTACCAGCAAACACTGAAATCTACCAGCAAACACTGAAATCTACCAGCAAATGCTGAAATCTACCAGCAAACAATTCAACCTACCAGCAAACACTGAAATCTACCAGCAAACTCTGAAATCTACCATCAAACTCTGAAATCTACCAGCAAACACTGAAATCTACCAGCAAACTCTGAAATCTACCAGCAAATGCTGAAATCTACCAGCAAACACTGAAATCTACCAGCAAACACTGCAATCTACCAGCAAACACTGAAATCTACCAGCAAACACTGCAATCTACCAGCAAACACTGAAATATACCAGCAAACACTGAAATCTACCAGCAAACACTGAAATCTACCAGCAAACACTGAAATCTACCATCAAACTCTGAAATCTACCAGCAAACACTGAAATCTACCAGCAAACTCTGAAATCTACCAGCAACTGCTGAAATCTACCATCAAACACTGAAATCTACCAGCAAACACTGAAATCTACCAGCAAACACTGAAATCTACCATCAAACTCTGAAATCTACCAGCAAACACTGAAATCTACCAGCAAACTCTGAAATCTACCAGCAAATGCTGAAATCTACCATCAAACACTGAAATCTACCAGCAAACACTGAAATCTACCAGCAAACACTGAAATCTACCATCAAACTCTGAAATCTACCAGCAAACACTGAAATCTACCAGCAAACACTGAAATATACCAGCAAACTCTGAAATCTACCAGCAAACACTGAAATCTACCAGCAAACACTGAAATCTACCATCAAACACTGAAATCTACCAGCAAACACTGAAATCTACCAGCAAACACTGCAATCTACCAGCAAACACTGAAATATACCAGCAAACACTGAAATCTACCAGCAAACACTGAAATCTACCAGCAAACACTGCAATCTACCAGCAAACACTGCAATCTACCAGCAAACACTGAAATATACCAGCAAACACTGAAATCTACCAGCAAACGCTGCAATCTACAAGCAAACACTGCAATCTACCAGCAAACACTGAAATATACCAGCAAACTCTGATATCTACCAGCAAACACAGCAAACACTGAAATCTACCAGCAAACTCTGAAATCTACCAGCAAACACTGAAATCTACCAGCAAACACTGAAATCTACCAGCAAACTCTGATATCTACCAGCAAACACAGCAAACGCTGAAATCTACCAGCAAACTCTGAAATCTACCAGCAAACACTGCAATCTACCAGCAAACACTGAAATCTACCAGCAAATGCTGAAATCTACCAGCAAACACTGCAATCTACCAGCAAACACTGAAAACTACCAGCAAACTCTGAAATCTACCAGCAAATGCTGAAATCTACCAGCAAACACTGCAATCTACCAGCAAACACTGCAATCTACCAGCAAACACTGAAATCTACCAGCAAACACTGAAATATACCAGCAAACTCTGAAATCTACCAGCAAACACTGAAATCTACCAGCAAACACTGAAATCTACCAGCAAACTCTGAAATCTACCAGCAAATGCTGAAATCTACCAGCAAACACTGAAATCTACCAGCAAACACTGCAATCTACCAGCAAACACTGAAATATACCAGCAAACACTGAAATCTACCAGCAAACTCTGAAATCTACCAACAAACACTGCAATCTACCAGCAAACACTGAAATCTACCAGCAAATGCTGAAATCTACCAGCAAACACTGAAATCTACCAGCAAACACTGAAATCTACCAGCAAACACTGCAATCTACCAGCAAACACTGAAATCTACCAGCAAACTCTGAAATCTACCAGCAAACACTGCAATCTACCAGCAAACGCTGCAATCTACCAGCAAACACTGAAATCTACCAGCAAACACTGAAATCTACCAGCAAACACTGAAATCTACCAGCAAACTCTGAAATCTACCAGCAAACACTGAAATCTACCAGCAAACTCGGAAATCTACCAGCAAACGCTGCAATCTACCAGCAAACACTGCAATATACCAGCAAACTCGGAAATCTAAAGGTGACATTTGTAATGGTACGAAACAGAATGTGTATGTGTAGCTTACGTTTTAAGTATTTCATCATCTAGGTATATATAACAGGTAAGACGAGTACTGGCAAGATGGTGTACAAGTACGTTCTCTCCGAGGTATGGGTAGACACTAGGGACTCGGAAGATTTTATCGCTTGTTCCTTGGTTACAATTTAAAAATATATAGATGGTAATGCTGGAATTTTATTGCAGAAAAACCCACATACAAAATCTGAAATATATACCTATCATGATCGTAGCTTGCAATTTTCAAACTGATTGTCCATTGTGTTGCAATGAGCGGTTGTTCCCAGGTTAGTGTGTACGTGAGCCAAAAGTGACGAAAATTCTGATAAATGTTGGTTTGTCGAAAACAGAGTGCACGAATTGTTTGTTTATGCGGGTTTAACGCTGTTTCTGAACAATTCATTTTGTGAAAATGCAGTGTGTTGTGTAATAAAAAGGCAAAAACGGATGACGAAAATTCGGACATGGAAGGCAGCTCTCGAAAAAACGACAGACGACACATAAAACGGACATAACACAGACTATATACACACGACAAAATGCCTGGGACACAAAACTGAACAAAAATGACCCGTTCGACTTGGCTGTTTCGTGAAGTTGGTTATAGTCTGGTTCCCGCCCCCAATACGAGTTGTCCCACTTATATTTGAACAGTGTTGAATATCCGATATCATCATGCTGGCACCCTTTAATCGAAAGGTTTCTATTCATTCTATTCGAGTAGCATAATTATACACTCACTGTTTTTTGTTATATTTGCCATTACATGTAGTTAGAACCCAAATGAACAGTTTTGTATAATACATCAGAGACTATAGATGTTATCTATAGTCTCTGAATACATTGATTGGGTGTAGTCAATGCTGCTTTATCCTGAAGATTCCACATCTATGTATGCAGGATGGTTGGACTTCGGAATTTACTATTTAGGCGTAATATACTTGAAACTCGTTTTCTTAAGGTATTGAATGGTGTGATTGTGGTAGAGTATGAAGCCGAGTATTGACCATAACACCATGTTCCGGGCATTGTCGCCAGGAAAGAGATGTGGCAAACATGTTGTCCAAAAACTTTTTCGAACGTTAGGAGCATAACTACTGCGCGCAACTTTTTCAATTATGAGTTCCATTTTATTAGTAATAACCAACAACAGCGCATGCCATGTAACAGGCAGCGAACTGATGTTGCTTAACGAATGTCAATTTCTTGCTAGTCTCGTAGATATTTCTCAAATAGCAGTCTGTTCTTTTACCGTAAATACCTCAATGGCGAAGCATTGTCTTATCAGAGGTGATAAAAGTATCACAATTACCGTTCAACTGTACATGTGTATCATATACGGGGGTTAAAGGCGATTGTCTCCCTTATATTTTTTTGGTATTGCGCTGATGTACACCAATTATTTTCGGAGTTTGGCATTCACCATTTTCGAAATTAAGTGATTGATAGTTCCGATGGATACCCCTACCTTCATTTGCATTCCCCTTTTGGTTATTGGATTCGACCTAGTTATCATAATTATTAAACATGAGTACAATTATTGAAGGAATCGGCTCATATCGGCATTTTTAATATTTTGTGTCATTTCACTTATGAAAGAGTCAGAACGTTAAAAACCTTTTAAGTGACGAAATATATTGATAGTCTTCACAGAAACGGCACAGGCCTATCAATGTTCTACCAACACTTTCTTGGTGCTTCTTTGGGGATGTATGACATTCAAAAAGCTAATTTCCACAGTCCACACATCCTCTATAGAATTGGTGATGTTGGTTAAATAATATTGCAAACTATCTATCTTCAAACAAGTCAAACAATGTGTGCATAATTATGTTACCCGACACATTACTGTACGTTGTTCAAAACGTCATGCGTCTGACGACGTTAATATTGGCGCCATTTCGTGAATCACGCATCAAAAGTGCCACCGGAAAAGTGATTAATTATGCAGTTAATAGACGGTTGCACAAAAATAAACTATTTACAATAGTTGAAAAATGACAACTCTTCTGTCTAATTGCAAAAATAATTAAATACTCGGGTTTGATACTCGGTAATTATGCTACGAAATTGGCGTGATTTTCACTCCATTTTGACACGTGATATCGTTAATTAGGCATAAACCATGGAAAGAATCATGATCAATATAGTCTAATTGTCTAACACTGAAATATTAGTACAATTCCATTGAATAATTAGCAAATGAATGTATATTTTGTAATACATGTATACACACAAGGCGTGCTAATTTTCTACGCAACGTTGTATGACGTCAAATTAATTAATGAAGCAAACTCTACATCATTAATGATATATATATAGAGGGCTCTATGTTGTTGAAATGAATGTTGTAAATTGCCTGCTATCATACATGTTCTATATAACATTGCACCCCTTAATTACGAACTTGATCCGTGGGAAAAATAACACACAGGATGGTCCAACCATGGCGTGTTCGGGGATCACTAGTCTATTGCGCACATAATTTATGAATAAAATCATATCGGTCTTCACATACTGCGTCATATTTTCTTCCAAAACTTTAGGCACCGTGTTGAAAGTTCATTGAGGAACATGTTATTCAACAATTATAAATAAAACAAAATATATTGTGCATCATCTATATTGATCTACGTCTTTGAAACGAGACCCCGCGAAAATAATTAAACGATTATTATCACACTGAATATCATGTTTTGAACAGTCTATGTAGGATGTATTTAATTGCATATTTGTATAAGAATGCCAGCATATAGATGAGGTACTTCTTCGGAATAAATTTGAAAAAAAACGTATGTGATCAATTTACGCCCAAAATAATAGAACTTAATTGTATGTCCAAAGTACTTTTTGTGTCACATGTTTGATGCCGAATCGTAGGTTTTCAACTCTAGTCCTAAGTTTGTACTCGACCTTAGACTTGACGTGCTCAACCCAGGGCCTGGATACACGTAAAACGGCGGGAAAAACTGGTTAACAGACATATTCATATGACGTTACGAAGACGTGCGTTTAAGCGGGTTTATAGGCTAAGTAACCAGAGCCAATTGCAAAAATGATGAACTTTCACTTCGAAGGTAAGAAACAATGTGTTTTGCATACTCATCATTTAATATTCATCATGATTCTACATACATAATTTTTGCTGGGTAGATCTAGATATCTATCAAATATAGAAATTAGAATGTTAAAAATGGGGGCGAACCTAAATCTATCAACTAGGCCGAGTCCACGAAGATCTACAATGTGTATGCACGACATTTTATTTATACTGGTACCACATTATTACTTACAACAACCAACATGTCAGAAAAGTGACAACATTATCAATTAACAAAGCTTTCATATTTTCAGCTCATATCTATAGGCCTAAACCATTTGCGCCTCCAGATATTGCTTTGTGTAATTATAAATCCTACTGTTGTGATCTGGCAGAAACAGAAATATGGCCATGACATAGGTACACCCAAAGCGTTCGTTTTTGTGGTGCAACGTACTTTAACTATAGTTAACAATTGTTAAGCCTATGTATTGGATGATTCGAAATTAAATGGCTCGATCTGCTCAGCGTTTCAGCTATATCAATGCTAATGTGTTGCCGGCTCAAGCTCATCGATCTGTAGTTTAACTTACTTATATTTTTACGTTCCTCTGTGAAGTGTAGAATATCCAGACAGGTTTGAGTCTACAATAGTCATAAAGTCATGAATGTGTTTAGCCAAAACGCGTGAAAATGACGTTACGTCACAGCATTCACATGGTCGTTTTCCCGCAATTTTATAATAACGTTTGTACGAAAGATATCTCGATTTCAAATCCCGAAATCATGGCGTTGAAATCATCAGAAACATTAATGTGAACTTATTCGACATTTTACGATTTCAACTTCAATACATGTATTTCAACTTCACTACGATTTCAACTTTAATATTAATTTTCACGATTTCAACTTCACGATTTTGCGATTTCAATTCGTCTATTCTTTATATCACCACCGCCCCTTTGTGCGTTTGATAACACAAAGAACTAATCATAACATTACAGTAACATAACAGTTATTTTTACTGGTTTGCTTACAGATCTTGAGAAACGTTTGAAGTCAACACGGCTTGCTATAGATAAAATACGAACAAGCGTAGATCTATCACAGGGATCCGACTCTAGAGTTACAGAACCAGACGCGTCACCATTTTCATACGCAGATGACTTTCACAAACCGCACGATGAGTTGATTAACATGCATGGCAATGTTTTATTTGGCTGCAATGTCTCACGCCACACGCTAAGAAAACGACGATCAAAGACGCCACTAAGCGTAAAACACGACGAAATGAAACGTAAAGAAACGTTGAAAGAGGTAGACGACGGTGATTCTATGAATGTTTTAAAATCGACGAAGAAAGAAACAAAGCAGACTTTTGACGTCGTAGATGATTTCGAGGAGGAATCTTTAAACATCAATGGTTGCAGTATTCGTGTTGTGAATAAATCATGGTTCAGAAAACAAAATGTCGCTCGCGGATGGAGTGAAAGTCTGCGTGAAATATTTCTAACTTCACCGGAGAAGAGCTCCAATGACTCTACAGCAGCACCATTAGTGCCTTTATCTGACATAGAAACGTCCCTGGAAATACACAGTTCTGATGCTGATTCTTCGTGGACGGAATATTCGGACAAATGTGGAAATGACACTTCATGGTCAGTAAACGTGGATACCCAAGCGGACAGTGATTCGGTCATAAGTGATTTTAGTTCTTCTGATGCAGCCATGATGCCAGTTCTCAGGTTGTCACGCAATGAATGTGCTTCAGAGAGTTTAGATTCTTCCATACACCTTAACGATAATGATTCTTGGTCTATATATAGCACTTCCGGTTGTGCGTCTAACACTTCCGGTGTGTCGGCTGATGTGGACTCTGATGGAACTAGTGGAGAAGCCGCATGTGATGAAAGTGGATCGCAACCTGATTCATCACTGATTAACGTGGAAACTGAAATAATAAACACAGAATTCGGTTCTAAAGGTATATCGAGTGATTCTATAATTCTTAAGGCATATTCAGAAAGCATTGAATTAAATTCACAAGACACAGGAAACTGTCTAGAGAAACAAAGCGAGACGACTGCAGCGTTAAATGAATTTCAACACGATTTTGATTTTCTTGCCAAATGTACAAATAAAATGTCTACTCCAGAAAAAAACTCACCCGTGCAGTCAAAGGAGGAAAGCCAATATTTGGAAGAACCTTATGTAGATGAAACTCCTGACACATCCAGTAGCATAGACTCTACCGACTCCGAATCAGATTCTAGCCACACTAATGAAACATGTTCATACGTATCTACCACGGATACAAATGGATCCACAATGGAATCATCATATTTACGTCGATGTCAAAGTTCACAATTGCAAACACCACCGTCTGCTTCATCAAACTTCGTACATGGGATCTCACCATTATGTAAAACGAAAGAGATAAAATCGGCTAGCTCGTCTCATTCAACAAAGTTCGTTCGACGTCGAATTATTGTCTTGAACAAATCTCTTCAAGACGCCAGTACCAAACTAGCATATCCAAATAGCAAAGACAAACACCCAACACGTAACGCTGCATTATGTCGCCGATCCTCACCGAATGTTCGACGCAGAATCGTTTTCACGAACAGTAAATTGCAACATGATAACGGCAATAGTTTGCATGTTGATAGAGCTTCGTTTTCAGAGTCGATACGTGACATGATCACACGCGAGTCTAAGGATGAAGCTAATTCCGTATTCACGGAAGCTAACGATATGAAGCGGACAGATAACACCCACTCTAGTCAACACTTATTGCCGAAGTGTGCGTTCAATGATGAGACCGAAGAGGCTGTGTATTATCTTATTACTAAATATCTAGACAATAAGGAGTGTCCCTGGTAAATCAGATAGATATACGCTCGGACATGTACTCGGGGAATGACTGATCAATCGCAGGTTAACACTGCGGATATTTTTGACGTCACTTGTAAAATCCCTGATTATATAGTCCTATTAAACACAAAATGTGTAACTACGGGGTAAAGTTGTTAATATGTTATCACTGCTGTTGCTAATTAATGGTATTATATGTGTTGATATTAACTAATAAAACACACACCCAGGGAATTTACATACTATCCATATTTATAGAACATGTCCTGACACACCCAACGACCGTGCTTCGACCTTACAGGACTAGTAGTTGTTGCTGTTGTTACAACTGCTAGCACGAATCAGGAACGTATGTCTGCGTACAAAACATCTCTAATTTAGTTTGTGGTACAATGCTGTGTTTTTTCGTCTACGTCTTGGGTATAATGTATTGAATACATTTGACTTTCAAATTCATCTATCCTTTTGTCGGATTATGTAAATAACATAGAACTATCTGCGTACATAACACAGACAATATATGCGACTAATGTAGAACATTATTATTCTAAGTTAATGATGGTAAAAGAGAAAACCAAGTGCGAAATGATTTCGTACGTCCAATGGTCTTCTTAAGTTTGCAAATCGCAGAGTCGTTAATTCCTGATGTGGACTGCATTGTGCTAGATGGAAACATGGGTATGGACGCAATCCCTAAGACTGGCTTTAACCCACACCATGGATTAACACGAACCTAACCAAAATGGCCGACGTGCTTCCTTATGTTAATGTGATAGAACCTCTTTTGTTCAAAACCTTACAGTAACAAACTGTACAAGAGTCTCACCAGACAAACAGACAGTCCACCATGCACACTCAACATCAACAATTGTGGCTTTAGTCCACCTTGGGAATTTAACTAAGCGATAGTTTTTTCCGCAACCTTGCAAAATATACAGTGGATATTGTCTATCTATACACAAATAAGTAGTTGGGGGTATTCTCATATACGTTAGTTGCGCTGTTAGATAGCATGTAAATAATGCTCACATGTTGCTTCCGATGTATAAAAGCTGTGCTTTTACTATACTTACCCTGATTGCCAAGCGTCGTAAAGGTTGGGGTATACTTACAAAAGATGCGCTTTTACTAACCCTAACCCTGATTGCCAAGCGTTGTTAAGGTTGGGGTATACTTACAGAAGATGTGATTTAACTAACACTAACCCTGATTGCCAAGCGTTGTTAAGGTTGGAGTATACTTACAGAAGTTGTGATTTAACTAACACTAACCCTGATTGCCAAGCGTTGTTAAGGTTGTGGTATACTTACAGAAGATGTGATTTAACTAACCCTAACCCTGATTGCCAATAGTTGCTAAAGTTGGGGTATACTCACAAAAGCTGTGATTTGAGCTTAACTGCACATTACAAAACTTCTTTAGCAGTCCACTGGCTTCAGCGTTAGGTTCTGTTTTGCCTAATATGGCTTACGTATATTGATATCATCATCGTGTTTTAACAATATTCACCATCAGTGTATAGCGTTATAATTGTCACATTTTCACATATTCGTCATCATTCATTAACGTTGCCATTATCAAATTTTCGAATTTTCATCGTCAGGTTATAGCTCTATCATTATCGTGATATCTCAGGATTATCATCATTCTATAGGCCTATCATTATCGTAATATTTTGTATTATCGCAGTATTCGTTATTGATGTCATTGAAGTATTCGGATTAAATGCTGAACAATTTGTCGTTGTTGAATTAATGGAAACGCGAGGATGCGTCGTTGAAGTTATTAGTATAATTTCGTCACGTGTAACTGTCTCTGTAGTTGTACATCGTAAGTGAATCTGCTGCCTTGATCCACCGCGATATTTCTGATCAACTTCCAACGGGGCGAGCGTGTCAGGCAGGGTGGTAACAGTGATTGATTTGTGGCTCAGGATTTTAAGTTTACACTAAGATGCTCTATACAACCGGCCCAGGAAACTGAGACTCGAGTATGATTTGAATAAATCAAAGTTACTTTCGTTCAGGGCGATCGTTAGATAGAATTGGTTGTGTGCTTATGAAAAAGAAATAACTCCAATTTTCTTTCATACATTTTCTCGTACTCGTATTATTATACATGTATATATAATTATAAAGCAATCCTCAAAAAGAAAGCGTTATGGGATGAAAACAGCATCCATTTCAATTATCTGGAAAATATGACAAAATTGACGCAAGCTCTATTCGAAACAAAGGGCACATTATCTCCGAATATGGATTACCATAAGCCATATATTCGTTCACAGCGCCGACTATGGCTTATCAAGAGCCATGGCTTACCATAAGACATATTAGGCGCAATTGTTTTTTCACCGTACCCGTAGAGGTTATATGTAAGCCCTATTCGTCGTAAACCATACTCGACACAAGGCTCGTAAATGTTGTCAGAGAGTCCACCATGCAAAATCAACGATATTTAATATATTGTAGGATGTGTTTGACTGTATGTATATAACTATGTTCTTTATGGTCTCCTAAATTGGAGGAAGAATAAAATATATATCTGCCGTAACATTTTAACCCTTTTCAAGATATAAAAGTTTGTAGCAATGTCACTTAGTGCGCATATGAATTAGTTCGCATTTAACATAGACCAAATGGGGTACTTGTATTGGAACGTGCAATATGATCGAACTGATAATTATCTAGGAATGGTCATATAGAGTTGTCTTGCATATGAACAACTGGTTATTATGATAATGTCGCGAGGCAATGTCTTCCTATGTATTATCGTCCTCTGTCTACAATGACGGGATGGTTTTCAAGGTGATAATATATTGAAACAGCATTTACCATAACGACAGTAGCTTGGTAATATGGCATATATCTACATAATTATATGAACCATTGCATGTGCGTAGCTCGAGCATTACCGCGCTGCATTGTTTCACAAGTCCAACCAACCACAGACATTCTCGACACTCAAGCTGAACAGCTGAGTCGGTTTCGGCAAATACTGACCTTTTGTACAAAAACATTACGGGGCATGGATAGTACTTGTTCTCGGCTTGAGCGTGGAGGGTTTCTCGTCAAAATCGGTCAAAGAATGAACTACTTTGTTTTTAACTTTGTGTTGACAGATTTTTACTTGCGTTCTTAGCCAAAAATTACGTTACACACCACGTGGTATGTCCACCCTGATCAAAGTCCATTTTACTTTTTGTCGCCAATCTGTCCGCTCGGCTGTGGACAATATTCTAGTACGCTTAAAATATTCTATTTGCACAATTTTGTCTTTTTGCAACTTTGTTTCAAAAAAGCATGTACATGTATGTTGGTTCTGTTGAATGTTGCATTGTGGGTTTTGCTTGTAGTATGTGGCCATCATTATGGTTCGTTATTGTTTGCTAACTCGTGCTCCGGTATTGGTGCTTGTAGTATGTGGCCATCATTATGGTTCGTTATTGTTTGCTAACTCGTGCTCCGGTATTGGTGCTTGTAGTATGTGGCCATCATAATGGTTCGTTATTGTTTGCTAACTCGTGCTCCGGTATTGGTGCTTGTAGTATGTGGCCATCATTATGGTTCGTTATTGTTTGCTAACTCGTGCTCCGGTATTGGTGCTTGTAGTATGTGGCCATCATAATGGTTCGTTATTGTTTGCTAACTCGTGCTCCGGTATTGGTGCTTGTAGTATGTGGCCATCATTATGGTTCGTTATTGTTTGCTAACTCGTGCTCCGGTATTGTTTGACGTGGCACACTGGGTTTAGTTAGCGGGCTGTCGAAGTGGGGTGTCGTATCTTTAAGGCTGTTCGGTTTATATCTTACTCATTTTGGAGCTGTCCTTGACACTTATACTTGGCAGTGTGTTGGGCACTTCTTCATTTTAGGATTTCTGACAGCTAAAACTAGGCATTATAGTCGTTTTGTTGTGGAAACTGGGTCATTCAGCTAGTAACAATGTTTAATACTTTTCGACAGCTTTGGGCGGATCTTTGCGTGTTTAGTTGGGCATTGTGCCTTGTATGATTTTTATGTTCCTGTGCTCGGTTGGTTCAGTTGGGCACTGTGCTTTGTGTGTTTTTAATGTTTTCTGTGCTCGGATGGTTAAGTTGAGTGCTGCCTTTTCTGTCTGACTTAATATAATCTTTTTGCCGCAATCTGTGATTTTTCTTTTTTGTATGAGTTCTATGTGTGCCTGTCGTGCTATGTTGCTTCCACCAAGTGCTACGTTAACTGAACGATTTGTTGGATAGTATAAACTTTAAATAAGCTATATCGTTAATTTAATTAGTTTATACTAATTTATTTTAGGTCGATTGTGAAACAATTTTTTTCAAAATATATTAAGCACTCTCGATACCCCATTCCTGATGTAATCCATCGCCGAGAGGGTATGAGAGAAGAGAAGCCAGTTTCCCCCATACTGTAAGGGAATAACTAGTACCATTTATATATTTTTATACATATTTATTTGGCATATTCTCAATCAAAATCAACATACACAACGAACGTAGAAACACGTGACAATGTTGATTCTACATGTGCTAAATAACTTGTTTATATCACACTTCAAACCGGGTATTTAATTATAATAATGATGTTGGGCAGTGTTTTTGGTGAGTTATGTGTGATTTGTTCATATTCCTGTCATGCTGTGTCTTATTCCAATGATACAGATTGAATTTCCGCCTCCGTCCGCAACTGCAAAGAGATTTTTGCTTCAATCTACGTTAACACCTTGTTCAGTATATATACGTTAGAAGTCAAGCTTTAGACAGAACAGACAAGAAAATTTAGGAACTATCAACGTGGAAAGATGCGCTCCAACATCGAACATCTGAAATTTATTTTCGTTTTTTGCTGCATTCTTTGTCATAATGCATCTAACGCAACATGGAACGATTCACCAATTACTTCGAGAAACCAGGAAGAGAATTCGAATACTGCAACACACGTTGATGGAACAAATAGTGAAGTTAAACTTACTGGTGAAAACTCGGACTTTAATGAACATGCACTTAGAATTAATACAGGAAACAACGAACACTTTGCCGATAGTTTAGAGAGTGAAACTTTGGACAAGATGTATCGACACAAGCGCTCAACGTACCTTATTGTTCCTTTTGAAGAACCAAGTAAGTCGAAACGCATATTTTCTGATTATGGTTACGGATCTCGGTTGCAAACTGAAGGTAAACTCGCCCAATTAGTTGATGGTGAAAGATTTTACGGAGCCGGTGGTCCAGGAAAAAGGAGTGCTGAATTAAGCGACATTGAGTTACTTAACATGGACAACGAAATTATAAGTAATAATGACAAACGCATTGCTTCAGACTATGGTTACGGCTCTAGATTAAAAGCTGTTGAAGATATGGCAAATTCATGGCAGAAGGACAACCTATTTGGAGTTCACGGACCAGGAAAAAGAAGTTTTTCTACTGATTTTGGATACGGAGCGAGAAATCAGGCGGGTGGCAATGTTGCAAATACAGTATCACGTCGGACACTTTTTGGGTCATACGGGCCTGGGAAAAGATCTGGCTATGCTAATGATGATATTGACAAGCGTATTTCAACTGATTACGGTTACGGGTCACGCATCAAAGCACTAGAAAACGTGGCTTCTTCTGCCAACAGTGGTTTATTTGGCATTCATGGTCCAGGCAAACGTAGTGCGGATTCTTTCTACCTTTTCCCGAGTAAACGTATTGTTTCTGATTTCGGATATGGTTCTAGAGAGCAGATTGCAGAAACTTTAGCACATAACTCGGACAGAGACAATGTGTTCGGTGTATACGGTCCAGGAAAGCGATCCGCAGACTCCATGTCCGCAGATAGTGGATACGGATCTCGAATCGGCGCCGGAAGTCAAGTTGCACGAGACATGGCCTTCATTAACGACGTGTTCGGTCAATTCGGACCCGGACGTAGGCGAAGATCTGCCTTTTATTAACACTTTACTGTTTATTGTTTGAGACTAACCAGTCGATCGAAATTAAGTTTAAATTAATTAATTAATTTAAATTGGTGGTAGATAAAACGATATCATTT
The DNA here is from genome assembly GCA_947247005.1 of Spisula solida. Taxonomy (NCBI): domain Eukaryota; kingdom Metazoa; phylum Mollusca; class Bivalvia; order Venerida; family Mactridae; genus Spisula; species Spisula solida. Next base: position 32,559,475 of record OX365944.1, on the reverse strand, counting down.
GTGTTTATAAAGATACCATAGTATGTATGTTATTGAGATAATTTTTATACCGGTATGTAGTAATGTATAAAGTTAATGCTAACAAATCTGTCGAGTTAATGCCGTCTACGAATAGAAAGTTCTCGGATAGTTAAGATCTTTGTACATCTGTATGAAACATAATTGTCATATTATACTTCACATATAAACAAATAAAGAGAAATAAAACTAAATTGTGTCGTTATATAAGTTTATATAATTATGACATGTACACAAATAAAGGGTTTCCATCATAGGCTTTTGGTTCAACTCGCCGTAAATTATGGATCTTCACTAGTCAGAGATCGACCGGGTATTCTCTTCAGTACCTGTTCGATCTTTGACTAGTGCAAATCAATAATTTAGTTGAAACCAAATGCATATGGTTTCCATATAACAGTGTTATATATGATTTTCTTTACTTTGCATGGGCTTACAAACGGGAAATACATTTGTATGTCCCATGAGCTTGAGCGTCAACGAATTTCGGATTGCCGGAATGCCACACCTACATTAAAAGAAGACTTGGTGGTCCATTAAGTATAGTATTCGTTTTCCCCACGACCATTTAAAGGTGGAAAGAGATATTTTATATTCATGTATTAAGATTAGACATTGTACATGTAAGGTACGCTATACATTTAAGGTACAAAATCAAAAATGTATTTAAAAATAAAATATCGGACAGCGATGTGAGCACTCGACAGAAACAGGCACACACATGAAACATACGAAAAAGAAACGAATCACTGATTATAAGCACACACCGCAAATACGCAAGGCGGAAAATGAATCTGACCAGCTACGAAAACACTAAGAACCTACGCCGATCGCCTGCCACCTGAACCAGTCATACACAACCAGGACAAGAGCCCGCTAACAATGAGATAGTAATGTGTTTAGTACATTTTGTACATGTGTTATAAATATTAATTCACAGTGCACGATGCACGTCTTCTCAGTTCATTCACAGATTCATTCCAACGAGAAGTTAGTTTATTCTAATTTATTTAAGGTCGATTGTTGGATAGTATAAACTTTAAATAAGCTATATCGTTTATTTAATTAGTTTATACTAATTTATTTTAGGTCGATTGTGAAACAAGTTTTTCTAACTTATATTAATCACTCTCGACACCTCATTCCTGATGCTATCCATCACCACGAGGGTATGAGAGAAGAGAAGCCAGTTTCCTCTTTTTTGCTGAGCGTCAAGCAAGGGAATTTCTGGTACCATTTTTATTTCGTCTTTGGTATGACGCGGCTAGGGATCGAACACGGGACCTCCCACACTCGAATTGGACGCTCTACCACTGTACGCTTTAAACCAGAAGTTGATGACATATACAAACAATAATGTACAAAAACATTACATATTACCTTTACATTTGGTGATGCAGAATGCTCGTTTACCGAACGGGCGTTATTTTGTTGATCATAATATCACGAAAGAATGGCAACACTCTTGTCAAATAAGGGCACTATATTTTGTGGTAATACATTCATGTCATTTTATGGACAAGTACTCGGTTTTAGTCCATGTTTTAACCATAATCAACCAGACGACGATTTGTGCTTTGTTTGTAATATGAACTAATGCACAGCATATGTAGCGGACTATGTCAGTTGTCCTACATTATTTGTAACATGCTCATCTAGTACTGGATTTTTTGGTGATGCATAACTTCACAAAAAATTGTTTGGTTACGAAGTTACGAATCTGGAGCAAGCCGTTTCCAAAAGGCGCTACCGAGCGCTTTCCTACGTCTATGCAACCTATCGAAGCGGTTCGCTGCACAAGAAAGCGCTCGATAGCGGTTTGATACGAAATATTGGGTACCAAGTAACGAAAGACGATACAGACCTGCTATCGTTTCTCAGTCCGAATGAACATTTGTCAGCCCGATCAAAATGAAAATATATCTGTCTGTTGATAATACACGTATTTTCAATTTGTTTAATTCTATGTGTACTTAATTCAGGGGTAACTAATTTAAAAATGAATAATTAGATATAAACACAGATAACAACTGATTTCAAATAGGCCTTATTTGATATTTTATCTTTTTTTAATGGGTTGCATGAGCATACCAGATAGTACTTTTGTTCAAAAGAAAAGGCTATTTTCATTTCAATTAATCATATTACGATTAAATATCAAACATCTTTAATCTTAATCACCTTTTTTTGTTAAATAAGCCCTGCAAATCGTCACAACATAAAAGAGATTTAGACGGAAAATTACGGGTTTTATTGTATCCAATAACGACAACAACAACATGTAATTAGTTTTCGTGACCTTTATCCCGCGAATATTTTTTGACGATTTTGGAGGGATTTTTTAATTACATCTCGGCGAGGAATTACGAAAATGCATTTGTTTTACTTTCTTTACAATAACCTACAACTACGATGTGGATTATCACCGTCCGGTCCAGACACGTAAATACCCGAAACGGACTTTAATTAATTGTATTGCAAACTTTGCGATGGGAAATAACCGAAACTGATGTCTTTTTCATTAGATTTTCTTTAGATTGGTTGATATTTCGCGCATATGAACGATTCCCGCTCGACTTACTCCGTTATCTCAGAGTAATCATGTGTCTCATAACAGTTTGTAGCATCGTTTATGCACTGAAAATGTTAAAATTTCCTTCCGAAGCGGGCAAAAAAATGGCTGCCTTTTTTGTGTCCAAACATTTAGGAAATAGCCCTCCCCATTTAAAAAGATTGGTTGCGCAGCAACCATGGAAGACTGATGATTATTATCTTTTCTTTTCTAGACAGGGGCCTACGCTAGTTTTTGGAATATTTTTAAACATCATTAAAAAATAAAAGAAAATTTATGAGCTGCCGAATATCGCATTTTAATTTTTTTTTGTTATTCTATTGGCAGCCATTTTCAAGTATCTTTGCTTCAGTGCGGGATTTTAACACAAATTTTTAGATCCATTAGTGAATTCAAACTCTGACCAAACCACGTGCACAGGTGTTGCCGTAAACCGGATCTAATCCGTTGGGCTTCGCCCAACGTATAGTCCGCTATAAAATAACACTTCTGTTAGTGACCACCTTGATTCACCAACAACTGCATATATCTTTAATCTTAAACATTTATCTTGAAAAGACTGTCTGTGTTACAGTATGACTTTGTGAATAAAATAGTCATGTTTATAAGAGGTGAACACCGCCATTAAAGACAACACACGTTCTTTGTGGACAGGTGGTATCCAATAACATGATATACATTGAAAAGAGTTAAAAAGCAAATGAACGTTTGTAATGAGCACACACTCATTGTTAATCGATTCATCTTTGCATTTAAGATAATAAGTTTGAATGATGAATCCCCAATATAGGCAGTGCCTCAATTCTTTCGATCTGTTTTGAATAGCCAGTTGTTTAAAACACACAATAGCAGAATATTTCATACAGGTTATTCTGTATACACAACATGTTGAAAGGTCAATCATAAATAAATATCAACAAAAATACATGCTTGTCTCTATCATTGATACATACATGTGTGAGTACAGAGACGTCGTGCATCCAAATCGGGGGTCTGATTAGGTTGTGGCTCAACACAACACATTGCTTGTATGTTAGCAACGGGTTCGAAAAGACGTACAATGTATAAAGTTGGGTATATTTATTCAAATATACCATGGATATGGCCTGGTGGGTAGCAGATTTTTGGGCGAGTTCGTATGGAACGCGACTACGGTCTAGGGAGACTCGGTTCTATTCGGACAACCATCGTTGTGACTCTAGTGACGTCATTTAAACCGTATGACCCAAACTGGACTAAACCAGTGTAAGGCTGGGGTCACTAGTGTTCCGAAATGCCGTTTTTCTTAAAGTGCCAAGGAGTTCCGAAGGGGTCAGGATGGGTGTATGTGATCTGAGTAAAACAATTTTCAAGGGGAAACTTTCAACAGTTCAGCCGCTCAGCCATCCTTTGACACAGTTTAACTTCCCCTGGTCATTGGGCTACCGATGCGTTCACATGCATAGTTATCAATCACTCAGGCCTACGGCCTTCGTAATTAATTCCTACGCATATGAACTCTAAACCGTGTCTATTCACCGGTATATCACGCAATGTTAACTGCGATCTATTTCCGCTAATTCAAACCTGGATAAAAGAAAAGCTAATGATCTAACGCAACGCGAGAACTCCATACGGGAAGATGAATAAATAATAAAGGAGAGTAATTTGTTTTAAAGTTATTAAAAATGAATACAGTAGGACCTAAGAAATGTTATCGACGAATTGCCCATCGTTGCATTCTGATTTACGTTAAAGCGTGCATGACGTCGCCCCGTCTACAGGTTTCATATATGAATTAAACAGCGCATAAAAACGTTTTTAGAAAATAACATGTAACAGGCTTATCTAAGTTATAAGCATTCCCTCATTTTATTGATCATCCCTCGTTTGCGCTTTGGTAGAACAGATGATCCAGATGACCATGATAACCAATATTTGAGTTCATCTTCATGACGGTCCAGTAAAAAAAGCTACATCTGCTGCTAATGTTATCACATGCACAAAAAAGGATGCGCGTACCCACTAAAGCGTCCTTAATTAATACATACAATGCGGAACACCGCGAATCATTTGATACATTGGGCGTACACATAGAGTCATACTTAGGAAATAGATCGCAGTTTTGCGTGATATACCGGTGAATAGATCACGGTTTAGAGTTCATATGCGTAGGGATTAATCACGAAGGCCGTAGTTACATGGTTACAATAAAAATGATTTCGTCGAACATAACAATAAAGTTCAGATAATCATGACTTTTTTGTCTCCCTGCACCATGGAATTATCAGTTATTTAATCTTTGTCTACACGTACATATTACTTGGGTTGCTGCAGCAGTTATAAGTACACTGGATGAAGTAGTGTCCATTTCCTCATGTAGCTAAGTTGCTGGTTCTTATGGAAGGATAAATTGGTGATGGTTACAATACAGTCCAGGAAAACTGGTAAGGTTAATCGAAACCATATATAACTGATAAGCAGTTCAGAAACGGCGTTAACCCTACTATTTGTGTGATTATCATTTTGGGTAATTTTACTATAATAACAATGTAAGGATGTGTTTGAGCTTAATTAATCCAAGCACGGATTTCAGAAGAAGACACGAAAATAAGAGACCGGGATACGAACCGAGCCACTTTTTTTCTTTTTTTAAAAGCTAACCTTGTAACCACAACAACAAATATGTCCGCACCCGTTGCACCCGTGAGATATCCTAACCGCTTTTGAAAGACCACTTTTCATTGGCTATTTTGTCTTAACCAATCGCGCTGTCTGTTACAATTGCCGGGCATTTTGACTGTTACCTCTGGCTTCGTTTGGGTAATAAAGGCATAAAAGTTATAAACCACTAAATGCGTACGCGGACCAAAATCAAATAGTCCTTATGGAAATTTCTGTTTGCCTTAAAATGATGATATGCCTTGACATAATGGAACTAGAATAATCTTTTTGAGTTTAAAGGTATTGTATAATTATACATGTAGTTGAATGAGTGAATGTGTTTCATCTTGAATATTTGAGATTTTGGCGTATTTGACAAAGCGAAAGTAGAGTAGGTTAAAACCCACATTGGATCGGTCTGCGCGTCTGTAAAAAATTGTCTACCGCCTTTGACGAACAAAATCTTTCTTATTAGCTCATCTGATTTTTGAAAAAAAGATGAGTTATTGTCATCACTTGATCGTCGTCGGCGTCAGCGTTGCAATGGTTAAGTTTTGTGTTTAGGTAAACTTTTTTCATAAACTATCACAAAGCTATTGCTTTGAAACTTGCAACACTTGTTCACCACCAACACCTGAGCCTGTAAAGCAAGACCCATAACTCTGGTCTGTATTTTGTAAGAATTATTGCCCCTTATTGGACTTGGAAAATAAAATGCCTTGGTTAAGTTTTGCGTTTAGGTCCACTTTTCTCCTGAACTATTAGAGATCATTAGAGTTATTGCTTTGAAACTTGCAACAATTGTTCACCACCAACACCTGAGCCTGTAAAGCAAGACTCATAACTCTGATCTGTATTTTGCATGAGTTATTGCCCCCGATTGGACTTAGAAAATTCTTGGTTAAGTTTTGTGTTTAGGTCCACTTTTCTCATACACTATAAGGATTATTGTTTTGAAACTTTCAACACCTGTTCACCATCAATACCTGACCATGTCAAGCATGAACCATAACTCTGATCTGCATTTTGTGTGAGTAATTGCCCCTAAATGGACTTAAAAAAATCTTGGTTAAGTTTTGTGTTTAGGTCCACTTTTTTCATACACTATAAGGGTTATTGTTTTGAAACTTTCAACACCTGTTCACCATCAATATCTGACCATGTCAAGCAAGACCCATAACTCTGATCTGCATTTAGCAAGATTTATTGCCCCTTTTTGGACTTAGAAAATTCCTTGGTTAAGTTTTACTTCAGGTCCACTTTTCTCATACACTGTGTGCTATTGCTTTAAACATTCAACACTTATTCACCATCAATACCTGACCATGTCAAGCATGACCCATTACTCTGATCAGCATTTTGCAAGAGTTATTGCCCCTTTTTTCACCATCAATACCTCACTTTATGCAAGGGTAATGGGCCTTTTTTACAGTGACATGACAATGATCAGATGAGCGTCTGCACCCGCAAGGCGGTGCTCTTGTATAAAACATGACCCCCTGTTTTTTGGGTCTTATTTTGTAGCTGAAACATACTACTTTTCAATGATATATGTATGTGAACTGGCCATAATAATAATAATAATAATAAAGACTTTATTTACCGAAGGTGAAAAACACATTAAGTTACATACATAATATATACACTTTTTTCCAATGCGGCCTTCGTTGAAATAACATTTTAACAAGAATAAAACAAAAGCAAAACAAAAACATACATGTATACATTTCCGACCAGCACTCACTTGAATTATATAACTATGACTCACATTCATGCATAATAACATACATTAACAATGAACTATTCGTTTGATGAAGAGACTAAATAAAAATATACAATGTACAAACAATACATAGTTTTACGAGTCTCAATTATTTTTTCTTTCTAGGAGCAATTTCTTATATTTGGTTTTAAATGTTTTTAAAGAATTGCTTTGTCTGATATTGTGTGGAGTATTATTCCATATTTGAGATCCTTTAAATGCAAATGTGTCCTTTAAATAGTTTGTCCTTGGTCTCGGTTGAACAAGATCATTCCTTTCAATCGAGCGCAAATTGTACGTATTGTTAGATGAAAAAGTTACAAATTCAGACATATATTTAGGTACTAAACCATGTCGACATTTAAAAACAAGTAGCCCAATATGATATGCACATCTGTTCTCAAAATTTAGCCAATATGATATAACCCATTTAGCCATAGACTTTACCCTGATATATTCTGGGGATGACAGCTGTCACTTTACATTGAGCTAAAGAACAATTTTATTTAGTGGTTTGTGACCTAAATAGGCCGAAGCTGGAGACCGCATTCGGAGTTTTAGTTGGTTCTTATATTTATTTCCTATCGTTATACTGGCTCGCTGTGGCGCGCCAGCAAAAAGTGGAGGTTTACAAGTTCTAACTTTATGTGCCAAACAGAGCGTTTAACGAATGGTTAAAGTGGCAAATATCGCGATATAACGAATGGTTAAAGTTGGTTAAAGTGGCAAATATCGCGATATAACGAATGGTTAAAGTGGCAAATATCGCGATATAACGAATGGTTAAAGTGGCAAATATCGCGATTTAACGAAAGGTTAAAGTGGCAAATATCGCGATATAACGAATGGTTAAAGTGGCAAATATCGCGATTTAACGAATGGTTAAAGTGGCAAATATCGCGTTTAACGAATGGTTAAAGTGGCAAATATCGCGATATAACGAATGGTTAAAGTGGCAAATATCGCGATATAACGAATGGTTAAAGTGGCAAATATCGCGATATAACGAATGGTTAAAGTGGCAAATATCGCGATATAACGAATGGTTAAAGTGGCAAATATCGCGATATAATTTATTTCAATTTTTATAGCTTTCCCTGATCGCTTGTTCACATAACATTGTGTATACTACTTCTCTTATTATGGTCTTATCTTAATATACATGTACATGTATATCGTGTTTATTAGTATGTAGCTTAACCGTTGTAATAAGGTATTGTTTTCCACAGCCCTTTTCTCGAATTAAAATGTTTAAAACAATAAAAATGCAATGCTATTATACTGCATTGTTTCAATGCAAGTGACAACCCTGAATAAACTGACAGACGAGTACGAGTAAGCAATATGATATAACCCACCCCTAGAAAGTGTCGGTGTAATAATGCACATACGTTATCATATTTCGACAATTATTGCGTGTGACTGCATATACTATGAATGCAACAACCTTCCTCGATACTGAGTATTTAATTACATGTAATTAATTATTGATATTACTTTCTGATGAACTCGTGAAAGTGGATGAACTGCACGAATCAGTGTTACCTCTTTTATAATTAGATATGCACTCCTTGCAGACACACGTGCCAGTTCTAAATATGCGCTGCTGACACTACCGAGGTGAGAATGGCTACAAATAAACTACGTGGTGATATTTATTTTATTTTTTGGAGTATCTAGCTCCTCGATTTAGAAAATTGGAAAATTGATTCCGTATAGGAAGGGTGCGTAGTAGGTCATGTTGTTGTTTTGAAATCACAGGCACATGTTTTCAAATGATCTGAGTCAAAATTATCTAAGTGTACCCTACATATATGAGCCAATATCCAGGAAAACTGCTATTTTGACAAACTATTTGATTTTGAAAGTTTTTATTGTTTAAAAGAGTAATCTTAATGAAGCAAAATGCAGAAGAAATTTTGTTAGTATATTGATTTTAAGGAAGGTACAGCTGTTTTGTAGAGGTCCTATTCAGAGTATTTTTATGCGACGTCGCAAACGACATTCAAACGTTATTCGACGTCATTGTAACAAGTACTTTTTAAATACAGCATTTGATCTATTCTTGACATAATCTGTTCAAAATGGTATCACGTTTTAGAATGGTGTTTTAAGTATTAAAATATATATCCAAATTGTAACTGTTCACATTTAGAGAAAGGCTACTTCTGTTTTAAGCAACTAACTACTCGCGTTTCTCATTCAGAATAAGTTTCTGAAATTGGTCACCATAGCAACGAAGTAAGTGATTTCGATACTACTCATAAGACATTTTAAAACTAAGATAGAGTTATATATGGACAAATCACTTAAAATTGAATCTTTTGATATGTCAGTTTTTCTTATTTTAGAGCTTTTTTAAAACCTTGTTACATGTAGTAATTACATATTATCATTATGTTTGACGTCGCGGCAGCGTAATAAAGCCATTATTTATTTTTGACAATACACTAGTGTAATAAAGCTTTGACGTGACGTCACTCAAAGTATAGGCGACGTCGTAAAAGTTGCGCGTTTATTATAGTGAAAATAAGTAGTTATTTTATGTTTCAGCCAGAAATGGCTAACATGTGATAAAAAGAACATTACATTTGTGTCTTCTCATATTGAATTTATTAAACGAGTTGAATAAAATAATAAAATGCGAGGCTCTGGTCCAGGAGTGCCGTAAAGCCGTGCCGTAAATATCGTTCGGCACTCCCAGACTGTGCAATAAATATTTTTATTTAATGCTAACTGATGAGATATGGAGTTCTATCAGTGAAATAAAACCTATATCAGTCACTGGTTATCACCTACAATGTGACTGATATAAGCTCCGCCCCCTCACAGGGACTACTTTAATCTACCAAAAGCTCAACACTAAAATGTCTGTAACTTTTTTATTACTGAACGGAAACATGTCATGTGGGGGTTTTTATTCTTAGTTAGACCATTTCCTACAAGTTGGTGTAAGATTTAATGCAAAATTCTCAAAAAAGTCGTTTTCACCTATTCACCATAATCCAAGATGGCGGATTTTGAAGTGAAAAATATGAATGGAATAACATATTCATACGTAGCCTAACCACAGTGGTAATTTGGCATAAATAGTACCAGTTTTGACACCATATAAGCATTAAATAAATAGAATATTTGTTTGTTTTGATTGAATATGGTTTATATCTCATCTTGTAGTGATAAAATTTTAATATTTTCACTCGCGCTACGCGCTCTTGAAAATATTGAATTTTATCACTACACGATGAGATATAAACCATATTCAATCAAAACAAACAAATATCCTCTATTTATCACATATCCTGCGGTCCAGGAGTGCCGTAAAGCCGTGCCGTAAATATCGTTCGGCACTCCCAGATTGTGCAATAAATATTTAAAATTAGCTTTACTTGACGTTAGCCAATCCATGCATTGATCCGTCAATGACGTCATGATAATATCAACGTCGCCATGACGTCGCGCTCATTGTACCGCTGAATTTTGGCTGAAACATATGCAGCGTACATCATCCTTTTGAACAATAATGTGCATTTTTTAAGGTTATGTGATAAATAGAATCTTACATTCGTGCTCATTACATACGAGTTTAATAAAACTCGTATGTAATGAGCACTCATGCAAGATCCTCTATATGTCAAAATAGCAGGTTTTCCTGGAGACTGGCTCATATATAAGTACTAGTGTAGAAAGTTCATTGATTCCGTTGTGATAATTACGCGGTCAAATTCAGTCACGTTATGATCACGTTCTCCATTACACGTGTTACCAATTATACAAACAACAGTTGTGCTAATTAAACTACTTTTCTTAACAGAGACACATCAAGTGTTATACTAGTAGTGCTGAAAATCTCAACCACGTGCAAGGAGCGCCATGTTATGTAGGTATATAAAACAATCACAGATACATAGTCAGAATACGAATTAATAATCACCAGAAAAGATGGACATAAACTACCTCACATTCAAGCTTACACTAGCTTTCTGTATGTTAGGTTTCATCAAGGGATTGCCAATCAGTACAGCAAACCATATCAACATGAGAGATGAAACCATCGACCAAAGTATTGGATCTTCAGGTCGACCGAGAGAGCCATTGCACGACTTAATATTGTTGAAGATTGGAACGTTTATATCATTTAAAAAAGGGGCGACAAAGCGACCAGAAGCTGCTGAGGAAACTGCCGAGGAATCTGCTGAGGAACCTGCCGAGGATCCTGCCGAGGAACCTGCCGAGGAACCTGCTAAACAAGCTTTACAAGAGAAGACTAATCATTGGCAGAAACGCATTGTTTCAGACTTCGGGTTCGGATCTCGAGAACATTTAGCAACAACACTTGCATTGAAAGATGTCCAGAATGACGTATTCGGAACGCATGGACCTGGAAAACGATCTATTATCAAAACAATGACCAATAGGAAGGACTGTGTAACAACGGGAGAAGACACGCTAACTTTACATAATTCTAGCCTTTCGTGCGCTTTATTAAGGCGTTGGTTGTCGTTTCAGAAGAGGAATTCAGTTTTAATGGTAATTACGGATACCATATGAGCGCCGTTGACATGAACCAAATGTAACTCGACATCGGACTCAACGTTCATCTTCAACCATGTAGCAGCGTCTAATAATTATGTTGCCGTCGCCGGCCTAGATTGTTAAGGACATGTAAACACGAGTTTTTTTGTGGAAAATCAAGTGTTAAGATCAAAACAGGGAAATAACAGCCATAATATAGATTCCAAAATCTGACAGTTTTGATTTTAAAACAGATATTCGATCTTACACGTTTACTCACAATGTTGTTGGAAAAATGATGGTTTTTATTCACACGTACTTTGTTATAATTATGCATCTTTACTTGTACAACATTTTACTATGACTCATTATAAAATTATGTTTGTGTTTTATTAAAAAATAATTATATAAATAACAAGGTTTATCTGTTTTATTTACTTGTTGATTTTTATTGTTTAACGAGAATACTAATACCATTTATATAGCACTTTTGTCATGTAAAGTTAAGTTACCAGTTTTCGAGGGTCACTTTCGGCAATTCAGCCTGACATGTAACTTCCCATGGTAAATGGGCTACATCAGGAAACGTGCGTTCGAGTCTCCCTATTTCACTCCTGGTTTGTGTGCAGCCTATATTGAGATATGGTGCCAAGGAATATCGAACATGTACAGCTAAGACACCACCCTCATAGGTACCAAGTTACACCTTGGTAAAGTGGAGCATTGTGAGTTATTAGTGCTCACAAAATTTAAACTGTGGCACAGACGGGGATCTGACCCGGGACCTCTCGACCGCCAAACGGAGATTGTTGACCTAACCAGTGGTCCGAGTTACCAACCCCACCCTGTCTAAGCGTAGTTTCGAGCGTGCGGATCGAATACGACATAGCAATGCGAAAAAAAGCTTTTATGGTCAAGGTAATATTTTGCTTCACCATTCTTTAAATTTAAAACCTATGAAATAGGGAATTGGCCGAGGGTGCCCTACATTAAATGCCCTTTGATCGTGATGCACTGAAATATCCATAGCACTTATATTTTTTCTAACATTCGGGAAAAAACGCACCGGAACCCAGCTGTTTTGTTACCATCCCGTAGTTTTCTCGTCGTAAAAGGATCAACTATCCTATCTAAGCCTTATTTCATCGACATATATATACAATGCATCATATTTAACAAACACCACACTGCTCAAGTAGTTTACAACTAATTGAAACATTGAAAACCCGGCCGTCAATGAGACGTGATTTTATACGACCGAGTTCGAGGATTAGAGCGTACTTTTGATAAGCAGTCAGCACGTACCCAAATACTCCCCCAGCTAAATCAGATTTTACCACTGTTTACTATCTATGGCAGGCTACTAACAGAATTGCCGATTATAAAAATGCCTGCCACATTTGTAGCCGTGGAGGTTTAATATTCATTGAAATGGTATATTACGGGCATGCAGCGTGTAGCTACTATATTTGTCTTTCAGGATATATCAACACTTTAGTCCTTAAATACACACACTTTACACAACGAACGTCAGAATCACGAACCACAATTCCTTAATTTGGTCGCTAATTTATGCGTTCAGCACCACCCAGATTGTAAACGCGAAGTTTGCCTGGAAACAGAATGTATGCTTCACAAACGGGCCTAGCTGGTCATCCTTTCAGTTAGTGTAACTAAATAACATACCTCACATGCCAATTAAACATCGCAACATTTCACTAGATCGATAATTAACAAAAATGTAAGAAATTCTTCTCCGTCAATTTCCAATTCTATTTAGTATTCCGATAAACTTTAGACCTCAACAGATCTCGAAGCGATCGTGTGATTGGCTAGACTGTATGTCGCGTCATCCATAGTTGTTTATTCGTGAAAGTTCGGCCATTTCCGTTTGTGTCCGGTGTATATACTGAACGCCTAAACTGGTGACCAAACCAACTTCGCGATTCTGACTTATATTGTGTAAAGGGTGTGTATTTAAGGACTGAAGTGTTGCTATATCCTGAAAGTAAAATATGTTCGCTACACGCTGAGACCCGTAATATAGCATTTAAATGAATAATTAAAACAAGAGGGCCCTGAATCGCTCACCTGAATCACCTTGCTCATGATATTTTTATATATGAAACTGTAGCCTCTTAAAGAAGACAAGTGCCCTAAATTTGAGAAAGGACCTTATTAGGATGCTACAGACCAAATTTTATGAAGATCCATCAAGCGGTTCAAGAGAAGAAGTCTTTTAAAAAAAATCTATATATCTCTTATGTAAAATTAAGGGAGGCACGGGGTGGGCCAATATTGACCCAGGGGTCATGATTTGAGCAATCTCGGTAAAGGTCCACCAGACAATGCTACTAGCAAAATATCTAAGCTCTATGCCTTTTGGTTCCAGAGAAGAAGATTTTTTAAAGTTTTTCTATATATTTCTTATATAAAATTATGAGATGTCTGGGGTGGGGCCAATATTGACCCGGGGGTCACAATTTGAGCAATCTTGGTAGAGGTTCACTAGACAATGCTGCATGATAAATATCTACGCTCTATGCCTTGTGGTTCCAGAGAAGAAGATTTTTTAAAGTTTTTTCTATATATCTCTTATACAAAATTAAGGGACCCCGGGGCGGGGCCAATATTGACCCGGAGGTCATAATTTGAGCAATCTTGGTAAAGGTCCACCACGCAATGCTTCATGCTAAATATCTAAGCTCTATGCCTTGTGGTTTCTTAGAAGATTTTTAAAGGTTTTGTTACCTGGTTGCCATGGCAACCAGAGTTCTAGATGGATCAACTTTATTTGAGCAATTTTTAAATCCCCCTATGTCAGAAACATCCAGGCAAAATTTCATCAATATTGGTCAAACGGTTTCAAAGGAGATGTCATTTGAAAGTGTGGACGGACGGACGGAGTTCCAACATTTGGGGTTTACGGGGCTTTTCCTTTGATCTAAATGTGTTTTTTTCCACATAAACCTTCCTTCTTTATTTAACTAAAATTATGGACGGAATGAACCTCATAAACCATTGGATGTTAGCCCGGACAGACGGACAGACGAACAGACGAACAGATGGACGTACGGACGACGGACGGTGAGTGATCACAGTAGCTCACCTTGAGCACTTCGTGCTCAGGTGAGCTAAAAATACGACAAGTTATGTGACAGGCACTCCATTTTCCGATATTCGCCTTTCTTAATATAGATAAACAATGAGAAGGTTGAATTGACTGGGGAAGTAGTAGGGTACGTGCTGGCTGCCTATGGTACTTTCGAACTGCGGGCTTTACGGCAATTGCTTTTGAAGGTCGGACCGTGGACAAAAGTCATTTTTAACTCTTTATATGGTATTAGTTTGTTTTCTTCAACGAGTACCGCCAATTTAACACGTAATCGCATTCTTGTAACGATGTATTCCTTCGTGAGCGCATGTCTATCGATCAGGTACAATATGCTACACAATAATGGTGATGAAGAACATGTCGTACGACTGAACGTCTACGTAGCAGTGGTGAGTAGACCTTCTGTTTGAGGAATGTCTCTGGTGGTCCTAAACCATGGACACTTTCTCCACAAGGTGTGTTCACTACATGTATTTCGGTGCACACTAAAGCCTGCCAACGTCAGCCTCACGCTTATAACAAGCGGTCAGTCGACCATGTGTTGTTTATATTACCAATGTTTATGTGTTCGATATGGTTACAAGAGACTGTCATCTATATACTCTGGTTAAACAGTTATCTCCGGCGAGCTATACATCTGTGCATTTAAGATAATATATCCCCTATAATAGTTGATGTGTAAATACCCTAGCTGAGGGCATAACATTGGTGCTTTACGCAATGTGTGCCTTCGAGTTCGGGGATTTATTCAATGTGTGCCCTCAGATCGAGTGTTAACATATCAATGAATTCACGAAATGGTCTTTTAATCATACAATAAACCACTAAATACCACTACATCAGCCTAACAAAAACATATGCTTGTTTGAAAATGTTGGTATGTTTGACGAACAGAATGTTTCTACTATGATACGTGACCCCTTTTATTCTTGATTTTCTTGACACTGAAAGCTACCTCTTTACATTTGTTTAGACGAGGGTGTTTTAACAGAAATGCAACTATTCAACTGTAAGAAGACATTTGTCTCATCTGTACACATGTCATGTTTGACGCGCGAAAATCCCTTTCGGATTATTTGGAACACCCCTCGTACTAAATGATTTAAGGTCGATTGTAAAACAAATTTTCCGACTGGTATAAATCCCTCCCCACACATATTTCTGATACTATACAATTTACGAGGGTATGTTAAATTTGCGGTACGCGTTAAAGAAACACGAACTAATTCAATATAAACAGTTAAAATGACTTGTGTCCGCGTTTCGACCTTCAAATGCCGTTGCCGTAAAGTCCACACGCTCGAAAGTACGCTCCAATCCTTCCCCTCAGTCGTATAAAATCACGTCTCATTGACGGTCGTTTTTTCAATGTTTCAATTATATAGTTTTATCCCCCGCCGAAGGCGGAGGGGATAAAAATAATAGTTCCGTCCGTCCGTCCGGGCCAACATCCAATGGTTTATCAAAGGGATTCGACCCGATAAAATATCTTTCACATCTATACTATGAATACATAAGACAGGGGTCTTTCTTTATGACTGGCCCTCATATACCCAACTCAACATTATGTCCAATATTTTAAACAAGCCGAATACAATCATATAATTTGTACTGCACACTTCAAGACAATATAATATTATACATAAAAAATACAACTTTTATCAATACACGTACACAATGTCGCCTGTGTCGAGCATAGAATGTTCACAAAATGCGTTAAACCCGGTTTGACGACATAACCCTGCACAGACAGAAACTAGAAAACGGCCTTCGATAAAGAAGAGAAATCATTATTTACACACGATCTCAGGAAATTAGTATGACGATAAAGAAAGACCCCTGTCTTATGTATTCATAGTAGAGATGTGAAAGATATTTTTATCGGGTCGAATCCCTTTGTGGTTTATGAGGTTCATTCCGTCCATAATTTTAGTTAAATAAAGAAGGAAATCCACATAAACCAGTCGGTTTATGTGGAAAAACCCCCACGTAAAGATCAAAGGAAAAGCCCCGTAAACCCCAAATGTTGGAACGTCCGTCCGTCCGTCCGTCCGTCCGTCCGTCTGTCCGTCCGTCTCTTCTGTGTGCAACTACTCCTACATTTCATAAGGGAGTTTGATGAAAATTTCACAGAATTACTGCTATAAGGTGCCCCAGGACATATTGACATAAGTTTGTGATTTTGACGGAGTAATTGCAATTTCTTGATTATTGACAGGGGCTGATGGGAGTCAATGTCACAGTTACTAAAATAGATAATTTGTTTTTGATGAATAACATAAGTTATTAGTCCCGAATGTTAGAAAAAACTACAAGTGCTATGGATATTATCACGATCCAAGGGCATTAATTGTAGGTCCTCCTCGGCCAGTTCCCGATGTCATAGTTTGAAAATTAAAAGAATGGTGAAGCAAAACATTACCTTGACCATAATAACAATCCGATTTTTTGCATTGTCTGTCGTATTCGATTCGCACGATCGAAAATACGCTTAGACAGGGTGAACCAGTGTATCTCGCGCCTCTACAAGCCTATTGCAACACATTCAACATATTTTGGCGGCCATCTTGGCGACCATCTTGGATTCTGGTCGATTGTAAAATACGACTTTTTAAAGATAAAGTTTTTTTAAATCATATATATTTAGCTATCAATTGAGACCAATTATACATTTGAGCAAAATTTCAAGGGTAAATACATCGACCTTATGTATTGGACTATTCATACAACATATCTCAGACTTAGGATGGCATCAAATGAATGTGGATTTTTTACC
Organism: Spisula solida; assembly: GCA_947247005.1. Taxonomy (NCBI): domain Eukaryota; kingdom Metazoa; phylum Mollusca; class Bivalvia; order Venerida; family Mactridae; genus Spisula; species Spisula solida. The sequence goes on along the minus strand of OX365944.1, from coordinate 32,542,074 downwards.
TTCCGTCGAATTATTTCTTCAGCTGCCTTGTTTTGAATGCTGACATGATAAATTTAACCACTAACGTTTGTTCATGATTTATTACTATTTTTACACATCACATACGTATTATATACATAAGTCTTTATGGACATATATAATACACAGTATGAACACATGTATAATACACAGTATGAACACATATATACACCTGGATAATTCGTACATGTTAGTCCGTTTATTCAGGTCTTTCACTTGTATACAAACATTGCAATGTCATAATACTGTAGTTTTATTGTTTTAAACACTTGGTGAAATGGTGAAAGAGGCTGGAATAACTAATACCTTATTCGGTAAGCTACATACTAATTCATAGTGAGCATGTACTGCCCAGTTAGGATACTAATAGAGTGACGCAGTGGTCGAGTCCACTAATATGGTATAAAACGGTAAAAACCAATTATAAAGGCTTATCCAGACATCTATAATTCCAATGCTTATCTAAAATACTTTACTTGTTATATTTTGTGTACACATAAAATTAAACGTGCCTCTCACATTATCCTAACTTTACTGTACACTCTTTACTCACGGAACAATCGTTGGGGAGATACACAATTAGAGCGATGATGATTCTCTAACCAGGAAAAATAGAAGTAAAAGTTTACTTTGGGAAAAGTTGCATACATTTGACATGTTTATTACTTACAAGGATACAAAACGCAGGACAAGTGGCCTCTAAGATGATTTTCAATGTAAAATACCAAAGCGTTAGCTCTTGTGATCTGAGAGAAGAATTTGAAGTTTCAACATTTTTTTCTAGCTCCAGTTAGACTGGTGCCTCGGTCCCATTGCTTTCTGACGTCGCAATATACGAATATATTTAATATTCGAACGGGTACCAGTCTAAGCTCCAGTAACCTAATTATGCAATGTTATGCAATGAACCGGAACCATTTGAACGACTTTGACAGAGGACAACCGAATGATTACTGGGAAACACTTCAGAAGGATATGTTGCCAGTTTAAAGACAAGTGTGTACGTATGTACGTATGGACGGAAGACAAACGGTGAGCTTAATAGAATATAATTATTATGAAGTTAAAACACTTCATATATTAGGTCTAAAAATTGTAGAGTATACTAGCCTTAAATTCAAACAATAATTTTGTCCGCAAAAAGACCCGAGTCTGGTTTTCAGACAAAGTCGGCTATTGTTTTGTCTGGTCTGATTAACTTTACTGTGAAGCTAACACTGTCATTGTAGCACTCATTAGTTATAGGCGTGAAGGTGTTTAATTAATAACGAATAAGGTTACACAAAAACAAGCTATACGATAATGCGTGAAAAAGGTGTGTGTGAAAATGTGTAATAATAATTAATATTGCATTACAACATTCCACGAATGACCTTTTAATAAACGTGTGAGTAATCTCTCCTTTCAAACACTACTAATATTCCCTGTTGTAAACATTACAATTATTTTACCATTTGATTTTAATAGAAAGAACACCAAAACAACAACCATTATGTTCGCCTCCCAATGGATGACACCTTGGAGATCGAGGTAACAGTAAGGACATCTTGAACTAATCATCCACTGTGCACATGTGAGCCGTAGTTGTGAGGCGTGGTTGTGAGCCGTAGTTGTGAGGCGTGGTTGTGAGCCGTGGTTGTGAGCCGTAGTTGTGAGGCGTGGTTACGAGCCGTGGTTGTGAGCCGTGGTTGTGAGCCGTAGTTGTGAGGCGTGGTTGTGAGCCGTTGTTGTGAGCCGTGGTTGTGAGCCGTAGTTGTGAGCCGTGGTTGTGAGCCGTAGTTGTGAGGCGTGGTTGTGAGCCGTGGTTGTGAGGCGTGGTTGTGAGCCGTGGTTGTGAGCCGTAGTTGTGAGGCGTGGTGGTGAGCCGTGGTTGTGAGCCGTGGTTGTGAGCCGTAGTTGTGAGGCGTGGTTGTGAGCCGTGGTTGTGAGCCGTGGTTGTGAGACGTAGTTGTGAGGCGTGGTTGTGAGCCGTTGTTGTGAGCCGTGGTTGTGAGCCGTAGTTGTGAGCCGTGGTTGTGAGCCGTCGTTGTGAGGCGTGGTTGTGAGCCGTGGTTGTGAGGCGTGGTTGTGAGCCGTAGTTGTGAGCCGTGGTTGTGAGCCGTGGTTGTTAGTCGTGGTTGTGAGGCGTGGTTGTGAGCCGTGGTTGTGAGCCGTAGTTGTGAGCCGTAGTTGTGAGCCGTGGTTGTGAGCCGTGGTTGTAAGCCGTGGTTGTTAGTCGTGGTTGTGAGGCGTGGTTGTGAGCCGTGGTTGTGAGGCGTGGTTGTGAGCCGTGGTTGTGAGCCGTGGTTGTGAGCCGTGTTTGTGAGCCGTGGTTGTGAGCCGTGGTTGTGAGCCGTGGTTGTGAGCCGTAGTTGTGAGGCGTGGTTGTGAGCCGTTGTTGTGAGCCGTGGTTGTGAGCCGTAGTTGTGAGCCGTGGTTGTGAGCCGTAGTTGTGAGGCGTGGTTGTGAGCCGTGGTTGTGAGGCGTGGTTGTGAGCCGTGGTTGTGAGCCGTTGTTGTGAGGCGTGGTGGTGAGCCGTGGTTGTGAGCCGTGGTTGTGAGCCGTAGTTGTGAGGCGTGGTTGTGAGCCGTGGTTGTGAGCCGTGGTTGTGAGCCGTAGTTGTGAGGCGTGGTTGTGAGCCGTTGTTGTGAGCCGTGGTTGTGAGCCGTAGTTGTGAGCCGTGGTTGTGAGCCGTCGTTGTGAGGCGTGGTTGTGAGCCGTGGTTGTGAGGCGTGGTTGTGAGCCGTAGTTGTGAGCCGTAGTTGTGAGCCGTGGTTGTTAGTCGTGGTTGTGAGGCGTGGTTGTGAGCCGTGGTTGTGAGCCGTAGTTGTGAGCCGTAGTTGTGAGCCGTGGTTGTAAGCCGTGGTTGTTAGTCGTGGTTGTGAGGCGTGGTTGTGAGCCGTGGTTGTGAGGCGTGGTTGTGAGCCGTGGTTGTGAGCCGTGTTTGTGAGCCGTGGTTGTGAGCCGTGGTTGTGAGCCGTCGTTGTGAGACGTTAGCCGTAGTTGTGAGCCGTGGTTGTGAGCCGTAGGTGTGAGCCGTGGTTGTGAGCCGTAGGTGTGAGCCGTGGTTGTGAGCCGTAGGTGTGAGCCGTAGGTGTGAGCCGTAGGTGTGAGCCGTTAGCCGTAGTTGTGAGCCGTGGTTGTGAGCCGTAGGTGTGAGCCGTGGTTGTGAGCCGTGGTTGTGAGCCGTTGGGTTGTGAGCCGTGGTTGTGAGCCGTGGTTGTGTTCGTTGACCCTTCTGTTGAGTCCACATTCAGTATAAGCCCCATTATTGCATATACTACCATCAGGATTTTTGATGTACAGTACGTTTATTCAGGTATGCTACTTGTATACAAACATTGGAATATAACCGCATCGTATATCTATTATTTATACATCTTTTTGGAGAAAAGGGCAACGCAAACCAATGCCTTATTCACTAAGCCATATACTTATAAACATAATACTACGTAAAATGTCCTTAAATTATCTGATCAAAAAGGAATTATCCTATATAATCATTATGGCAAGTTTCGTAAAATTTTCTCGACTTGATTTAGAGATAATTGATAGGTTGCATTATTTATTGAATGACCTTGGTACATTATATTAAAATAAGACATAAATAAGAGAAATGGCAATGTTTTTGTACACAATGTTATACATTTTTGTATATGTAAACAAGTGACTGACCTGAATAATCGATTTATATATACATGGTATCTAAATATCATTGGTATAGTGCGCCCAGGATAATGTGATGTTTACAAACTTGAATCGGTTTGGTCAACTGTTACAAAATTAGTTTTACAAATTACTAAAGAAAACAGATATGGTCAGTATTGTACTAAAAACATCACTGATAAATCGCGCACATCTGAATAATCCACCTTTGTGGAATATACCAGATTTGCCGATTTTCATATAATCCTTGGCGCAATATAGCTCTGCTTTGTCCAATAGTCAAATCTCAAATGGTTTATGAACTTGATTATGAAAAACAGTTCCGCGAGCGTTTGTGTTCTTTGTTGTAATTCAGTGTAGCGTGCACTGTAATCTCCATGTCTTTTTCCCCTAGGATATCCGGTACACCACCCTTAAGTTCTAGAAGTGGTTTTCGTCTTGGTGCGTCCTCGTCATATTTCTGTAACAACAATATACACTTCAATCCATGGAACACTAAATTACTTCAAAACAAGACTCTCTCTGAAAACCAAAAACCCCCTAAAAATCGGACGATTTCTTAGGTTCCATATTTTCCTCTTGGCAATTCAACATTATACGACTTCCGCAATACAGTACTACCAAAATTACCTTTTTAGGGTAATCAGTACACACGCGTTAAGACTTTGTAGGTTTATATTTGGGTTAAATAAAACTGTGGTGAAAAAAATTCAAAAAATAGAAAAATATGGTAAAGCGTTGTAGAAGTGTGATGAATTGTAGTAGAATTTTGTTAAATTGTAGTAATATGGCAATTCTCTTGAGTAAAACACATTGCTCTGGACAAGCGGTGGGTACCAGAAAATGTAATAGGAAGTCTATATTGGTTTTCTGATTGTGAAATAACACAATGCACAGTTCATTTCAATGAGGAACACTTACCCCCTCATGTTTTACTCCAAAACGTAATGGTTTCAGTGCTTTCTCTGGTAGGAATGGAAATATGATATCAAACAATGGCGTGATTAATCGAGCATCTACCTTCTTTGGATCTTGACGACCTGTTGTAAATATTTATAAATATATATCAATACATACTTTTTTCTCAATGAAGACGGCTTTTGATGTATCTACACCCTCTCTGTAATACAATTAGCTATGTTTCAACAGCTATGTTTTAAGCACAAACATTGACAGACTGGCAAGGAAAGAGAAAGTTTCGCCAGTTATTTGGCCTTACTGTGAATAGATTGAACACTAATTTTGTAAAATATATAGCGTGCGTATGTTAATGTATAAGGACGCAATTTGTTTTCTGTTATTTTGTTATAGTGTGTAAGTAGTTCGGGTCTAATTCAACCGAAATAGAGGCAAGTTCAAAGATGAAGTTCGGCCAGCTCCAAATAATGAAACTGACATAGCTAGTGTAATTGACTGATTCGCCACGTTCTTCCATGATGTACTGGAAAACTATGCAGATATGTAATGATGTAAGTTGCAGTATAAGAACTAATGGCTCAGCCCATTTGCTAATATATAAGAACAGAATATATACTTTAGCTTTTTAAAGAATGGAACATACATTTCCCGCGCAATTTATGTTGTTAAATAAGTGCTGTTTGCTTATATGGTGAATAAATTACGAGTATGTGTTTAATCTAATTCATATTTACCAGAAATAAAGCTAACAGTTAAGCCTACGATGACAACAATAGCAAGTGCTGTACAACTATACCACAGGTAGGACAATGTATATAGTCGATCAATACCTTCAGGTTCACTGAAACAATCAGATAAAATATAACAATACTGTACAACTATATCATAGATAGGACAATGTATATAGTCGATCAATACCTTCAGGTTCACTGAAACAATAAGATAAAATATAACAATACTGTACAACTATACCACAGGTAGGACAATGTATATAGTCGATCAATACCTTCAGGTTCACTGAAACAATAAGATAAAATATAACAATACTGTACAACTATACCATAGGTAGGACAATGTATATAGTCGGTCAATACCTTCAGGTTCACTGAAACAATTAGATCACATATAACAATACAGATCGCGTTCCATACATGAAGTATTAAAACAGCATGTGACACCGGGTGCTGAAATATCAGATCTTGATAGTAACACGAGTGAAGACAATGAAGTCAATAGTAAAAAAGTACATACACTTACAATGAACTACCACGCCTTAGGTAAACGTAATAATAATTATGATTAAATTATGTTAAATCTGTTAAATCAACACGGTTAAAAGACTAGTGACACAGACAATTATGTAAACGTTAACACAAAATCTAACCTGATACGACAATTATCTCGAAAGACTTAAGGTTTGTCCACTTAATTAGTTTAGCCCAACCTACATTCTGTCAAAACGTGTCTAAATCATGTGCATTGTAAATTGTATACATTTCTGCTGCAGGAACTCGCACACGAGGTTAGATAGTGATCACACGTGCTATTGACGATATATTGGGTACACGCCCATTTAACAATGTACTGTACTAAATAAGTTATATACCTTTTGGTGACCGCAGTTATAGATGAGTTGAGGTAGGTAGAGTTCAGGAAAGGTATACCATCACTAGTGAGATTCCAGTTACATCCTTTCATGCTGATAGGTGGCTTCCATGAAGAAGGCTTGGTGATGTACGCACCTACCCCAATCCAAAACATCACTATAAGACTGGTCAAAGTACCAACATAAGCTCCCTAAAAGTGCATGACAATGAGAATGCATTTATCACATAGTTACGTTCTGTGTTGGTTTTCGTAGCATGGTCAGGAGTTTGAATGCGTAACTGTTAGTAATTATTTAAATTACGATTGCGTAACAGTTACACGGATAATTTAATGTAAGTACCCAAACAAGAGACCATACTTTATAATAATTATATAAAACATGGGTGCGTTTTTATTATTTCAATTTTAACATAGCCAATAATCTGCATTTGATAACACAGCAAGACACGCATGTAGCCGTTGCATTACTTTCTTCCTCGGTCGTTATTGTACTATTTGGCTAAGCTGTGCTTTAACGTGAATTCGTTTCCTTTCAGAATAAACATGTATAGGTAAAACTGCGTGTTGTTAAGAAATGAATGAATGAATGAATGAATGAAATACGTAATATATGCCGAATGTTATAATACACAACGATATTCTTGTTTGTCTATAGTGACAAGGAACAAGATCCACAAATGGCTAAATTTTGCCCTGTGTTTTTTTTTCAAAATTTGAAAAATGAGTGTCCCTTTAAATATGTTCTATACGAGTGGTATCCGACCAACTCACCCCCTACCAACTCACCCCCTACCAACTCACCCTGGATTTGGACAACTCGCCCGATGTCAATTTCCAAATGTCCAACTCACCCCCCCCCCCCCCCCCATCAATTTTATATGTAATATATTATATTTATTTTTAAACTTAGTGTTAATTCATGATAATTAAGTGTATTTATACACCAATAAATTAACAGATCACTGCTTTCTCGAATACTTGCGAGTTTGTTAGTTATTTACCTTCGTTATTTTCAGAACTCGATCGTTCGGAAACTATGATTTTCTATGCAAGTTATCTAATTTTCCAATGATTTTAAATAAGGTATTTGACTATTGACAATTGATATAATAGATCTAATTAAAGTCCTAATTTGTCAATCATGTTTTTGACAAATTGTTTTATCTTTTTTCTTTGTTTTTAACTTTTTCGCTTTTTTCACTGTCATCACAGCGTTTTCAAAATGGCCACTGTTTGAAAATACTGTTAATTTTACAACAAAAAAAACGCCTCCAATATCGCATAATTGAACATGTATTAATAATTTCATATTGAAATATTACCAATTCAAAGTGATTTTCTTTCAACAAATCTATTATATTTAATAAAAATATTTTTAGGGGGGTGAGATGGTATGTTATTTTTTAAGGGGGGGATGAGTTGGTCATATCCAAATCCAGGGTGAGTTGGTAGGGGGGTGAGTTGGTAGGGTGGTGAGTTGACTGTAAATTACGAGTACATTGTATTTCTAATAACTGTACACTGCCATGCAAATGATTAAGTATGGATATCCCATTTTTCCTTGTAATAAGCACACACATTCTCTAAACATATGTCATATTTAGCAAACAGTGGCATTTTAGCCATTTTCATGACCATTCATAGCGTAAAATCTTCTGAAAAAGTATGATGACATTCTTTCTACACCTTCATATCTTGTACAATTAACGCTAGTTATATAGAAGTATAAAAGTGTAGTAGATATATGACTGTCATCACATTTTTAGGAAGATTTTACGTCACAAATTGTCACAAAAGTGACTAAAATGCCATTTTTAACTCAACATGACATATTTGTAGTTGATTTACTTGTATTTGCAGATAAGGGGGATGTTTTGCTAAGCATGCTCAGTTTTTGGGAGGCGTTAAGCCTCTCATTACTACCATTGCCCATTCCTTAATGCAACCTGACCCGCTTTTAGGCTGCTATGTGAATCCGCATTAAAGTAGTTCCAGAAACGGTCAACATTCACAATACTGCTACATATGTTTCTCCAAATTTTTAAACTGATTTAATTCAATCAGCAACATGTGTTTATTCTAAGATCAACAATTATTGTAAAACTGTTTGTTAAATCGATATTTTTGCAGATAATCACTACGCCGGGTCGATATCGAAGTTGTTTCGTAATATGAAAATGACGTGTTCATCAAATGTCCCGGCTGTATAGCTATATTTAGAAAATTCAGACCAGGGTCACGTGATGGTTTTATCAATGAATCGTATAGGAGAAACTTCAGATCAGGGTCACGTGATGGTTTTATCAATGAATCGTATAATATCGTCTGCAAAGTACTGTTATGCAATCATATGGTGTGACTAAACTAACCGCTTTCTATAGATATCTCACGCTGTGAGGGAAGTGATTACAAGACGGTACTGTAGAATCTGATAAATAGGCGCGTAGTATTATTTTAAAGCCACTTTTGATATACGCATTCAATACAAGTATTACATATAAAATAATATGCCCCTTTTTACAATTACTTAGATACCCAAGATGCCTATATAGTCTCATATGCCTATTTTGAAATTCAAGACAAGATCGGCAGTAAGAAAACGAACATCAAACGTGTAAAGTCGGTTTAAGCTTTGGTAGCAGCAACCAGATCGCATCCAAACAGAACTCTCAGTGCTTTGATTTAGAATGGCAGTGTATATATATTAGATATATAGGACACATTTATAGAAATAATTTCTGAAAAACCCAGGGCCTAAGTTAGTCTTTTGTGAACCTTTGTGGGGCCTATTAGAATTGATAATGGTTATTTCCCTTTTTATAAAACAATATTATTATTTTACACATAGCAGATCTAGTCTCTACAACGTGCGAATGGTCAAATACAAAATAAAGTATATAAAGATATCATAGCACACTTTATGTCATGAGAAAACTTTTAACTTACCACAGTGTTTGCCCAGGGAAATACCATCCCTAACGTGAACAAACCCAGCATTGGAGCTCCTAGCATTCCAAATAACGACAAGGCAGCCTGATAGAAATCAAAATAGACATGTTTAACCAAAAATTTAGTATAGTCAACGTTATTATCCACATATCAAACCATTACTGATAAGCCCTAATGCCAAGGATCAAAGAAGCAATAAAACATTGAAATTTCTGTCCCTTTTCCTATTCTCATATTGTGTAAGACAAAACATGCCAAACAAAACATAAGTGCATTCTGTTATCACAGAGGCTGGAATGCAACTTACAAACATTTTGCTAAAGCTGGACGTTTCAGCACTGAAACATTCAAATTTGACGCAATCTTTATTCGTTTAGAGAATTGCTGATGTAATATTATGTTTCTGACAATTCCATCATTTCATCTCGTTTAATTTGCAAACTTTTCACAAGGAAAATGTGTCGACCGTTATCAAATTTTGATAAGTATAGTAACATTAGTATGGGCTTTTTGGAAAATATAATCCTCGGATACATAACATTAATGTACAAAGCAGATCACTAAATACCAAACTTTTTGAAAAATATTGAACCGATGAAGTATAGTTGGATATATTTCAAATCATAAGTCGCTAGTTATTTGTGCCATGTAATTGTTAGTCCCCTACCGGTTTCTGGATCCTGACATAACTGAAACAGTTTCCAAGCTAGGTTTATGAAACTTGGTATGTGAATAGGGGGCAATAAGGGGATTATGAACGTCTAACAATATTTTAATTCTGACAAAAATTATGGTTGCTATGGCGACAGAAACATTGAAAATGGCTTCAAGCCGGTAGGGGACTTCTGTAGTGCGTGTAATTGGACTTGTTGTATGTGGTTTATGTTTTCTGTGCTCGAGTTTAAGTTTAAGCTGAGTGCTGCCTTCCCTGTCCGATTATCTATTATCTTCTTCTATGCAACACGTACTTGTAAAATGTTACCCAGTTTGGATGCTACATACGTCAGACCAAGGCAGATAACTCCGTATCCAAGGGCTGAAAATAAAACTATGCTTATAGTATACAGATACGTTCATTATATAGACAATCACATAGATACCTGTGTGGCATGTTTTGTATTTTATACATAACAATATTGTTTTATCAAAGTACTTACAAAACATTTTTAGTAACACGCATCATGTTATCATCATTGTAAACAACTGTACAAATTGGGGACGAATATGGTTTGTGGGAGTTCATTTATTAAAATGTTAATAATATTTCATATCTCTTACGTCAATTACATGTTGATCAATGATTATGAAGAATTAAAATTTATGCGTAACTTTAAGTTTTCTGTAAGTGCTTTGATAAATTAGTACATGTACTAGGACCATGAATGTCATTACAAAGCTCTAAATTCCTAATGTAAAACACAACTCATTATAATAAAAACAAGTCGTTTCAACAAAATTCTACAATCGTGCCAGACAATTAGTGGAAAACACTCGACGCCGTAACGTCAAAGCGTGCGTTACACAGAAACTTTACGACGTCATAGCAACGTCAATATCCAAAATAGTCCGGAAATTTTACGTTTAGTTTTAAAAAGGATATAGCTTCCTAAAAGTTAAGCCAATAGCACTCACATATTGTTGTATAGGGTTCATGGAAGTATAAAATCATATGTGGAAAATGTCACTTTCAATTAAACACGTGGAATGATTAAAATTTTATGACGTAATACACAATATACCGGTGCCTCTAGTTATATGGGTAGCCGTTCTCTCATTGAGGTCTGGATATACTGGTCGTATAAAGTCAGTCAGGGTTACAGCAGCCAGAGAGTTCAGACCAGATGATATCGTGCTGAAATATAGGTGCACCAAGTGCAATGAATGTGTTTCCATTTGTTTATAAAACATAGACGACTTGTTGTATTTAGAATAAGAAAATAAAAATACTGACTAAAGTATCATTTTGTTCTTACGCAACAAAACAAAATCATATAGCAAAAATAAGCATTAGGATGTCATTTTGTAACACCGTGTGGTGCATTTATACTAACATAAAAAGCTTGCGCGAATCCAGCAAATATTCTAACGGGGTTCCGCTCAACTATTCTTTCATCAAATAGGGATTCGACCATATATTCTGCTCAGGGCGGTCCGAACAACTTTATTTTTCTTAGAGGAGTGTCTATCCTGACAAGACTAAGTTTTGACAAATTAGTGAGAATATATCATAAAATAACCATATTTTGACCAAAACTCCGAATGAGTTTGGACCACGGTCCGTCCCTCGAGATCTGCACATGAAAGTTATTATATAATATTGATACACTGGTGCAGGGTATGTGTTCTAAAGGCATTACATTTGTAGTACAAGTCAAATGGTTCCTGCGAGCAAATGATGTACCGACTTCATTTGACAGATAATTGACAGGATCCTCGACCTTCTATCTGCATAGTTCAACAGCTGATGTGTATAAAATTAAGCATGAAAATCTCAAAATTGTGAGAGAAAAATAAGCGCGATAGGCCGGTAGCTTTCAAATTGGGAAAATTATATGCACGATAATTTGACATACGAAATTTATCAACAAATTTTTAAATAATTTCATGTATAACAAACCAATTTTCAAGACACTTAAATAGAGGATCTTGCATGAGAGCTCATTACATACGAGTTTTATTAAACGAGTGGGCAAAATGATATGACACGAGGCTTTGCCGAATGTCATATTGTTTTTGTCGACGAGTTTAATAAAACTCGTATGTAATGAGCACGAATGTAAGATTCTATTTATCACATAACCTTAGAAAACGCTCAATATTGTTCAGAAAGATGATGTGCGCTGCATATGTTTCAGCCAAAATTTAGCGGTACAATGAGCGCGACGTCATGGTGACGTTGATAATATCCTGACGTCAGTGACGGATCAATGCATGGATTGGCTAACGTCACGTCAAGCTAATTTAAATATTTATTGCACGGTCTGGGAGTGCCGAACGATATTTACGTCACGGGTTTACGGCACTCCTGGACCGCAGGTTATGTGATAATTGCATATTATGACTCCCTTGTTCCATATAATATGCATATGCCTATAAATAAAACCTCGTATCAGTTCATTTAAAGGTATTATCATAAGACGTGTTTTCAGTGTTCAACAATATCAAAGATCATAAACCAATGCAGCTGCAGTCACCTGCTGTTTAGATCCATGGTCTCAATATTGCCTAGCGCTCACTGAAATTTCGGACAGTTTTGATTTCTTCGGTAAATAAACTATTGCAATGCGACAAAGACCGATGTTATCCGCATGGAATAATGGAATTAGTCTGGTTCACGACATTCTTACGAAATGCATCTTTTTTTGGATTTATTTTTTGAAATCGTAAACCATCGAGAACATGTCACGTGCCCCTCCATGGACTTTTTACTTAAGGCAATCCAATATACCTGCTCGCTCAAGGCTCGCAGGTAATAAAGATATCTACTATTTATAATATACAGGATATCACATGAGTGTCTTTTCATATTGAATTTATTAAACGAGTTGAATAAAATAATAAAATACGAGGCTCTGCCTAGCATTTTATCGATTTTATTCAACGAGTTTAAAAAATCCAATGTGGAAAGTCACAAATGTAATGTTCTTTTTATCATATGTTAGCCATTTCTGGCCGAAACATAAAATAACTACTTATTTTCACTATAATAAACGCGCAATTTGGCGACGTCGCCTATACTTTGAGTGACGTCACGTCAAAGCTTTATTACACTAGTGTATTATCAAAAATAAATAATGGCTTTATTACGCTGCCGCGACGTCAAACATATGATAAATGTATTTTCAATTCAAAGTAGGCTTTAAATGAAATAAGATATGATGCACTCAAAATTGAAATCATCCTTTGACATAAAAACGTACATAAGTGTGTTCAACAGTACCCCTGCACTGAGGTTCACGATAACAAATTCGGGATGATTGAAACATTGGACATTACCTAAGTGTTCCACTGAATATACAAGCAACAAACAATCCGGGCACACCAGGGACATGGCTTAACAAATCCATCACAAACAATGGATACAGCTGAAACATCAATCATTATTCACATAAATTATGTTTCACGAGAACGTTTACAGTACATGTTTATTGTTTCTAATATAGGCAAATGTGTTGTGTTGTGTTGTGTTGTGTTGTGTTGTGTTGTGTTGTGTTGTGTTGTGTTGTGTTGAAATATAAATTGTGAGACTTGGAGTTATTGTGTGACAATATTCAGTATAGTCCTCCCAGGATAATGTCATATTTACAAACATGAATCGGTTTGGTAGTCAGTATTGTACTCAAAACATAACTGATAATTCGTGCACATAATTTTTATCCACCTTTGTGGAATATACCAAATGTTCCCGCCTTTCATAGTATCCTGGGTGCACTATAATACACGGCCACCCCATTGTGTATATAAAATACAACGATCTGTATAAATAATGCCTCTACACGTTTTTGTACTTCAAAGAGCAGGTGCATATATAATTATATATCATCTTTTAATTTTCCGTCGCATGAACATGAATATTGTTGACTCTAGTATAATAAAATTAATTATGCTTGTACATGAAAGAACTGAGAAAAACCCCGAAAGTTTGTATCCCGTCATAGCGAAGACGAAATCAAAATGGTACCAGCGTTTTCCTTGAATGACGCTCGGTCATAAAATGGAAATTGGCGTTTCTTCTCCGAAGTTACGTTTCTTTTGCTTTTATTTATGCTCGCTACCGGAAATCCACATGGGCGAGACCTCAGAAGATGGTAGTCACTTTAGTTCTTGTGGGACAGTGCATGATTCAGATGTCCCAGTTCCGTTAGAATCCCTGGTATACGTGCCGATGTAAAGCATCATATACACAGGACATCGCTTAACTTCTCGCCCGAAAGACTGTTAGTAATTTAAGTTATGTTAGGAGGGAAACGCTGAAAAGCATTTCTATTTTTGACCGTCTGGAGGAGGGATAGAACCCACAACCTTCGGATCAGTAGTCAGTAGCTCTTACCACTGGATCACTTGTTCACCCTATTCTCTTATGTATCGACATCCCAGACCACGTGGTCTATCGCCATCAGGGTTACCACAAGCCATGGGATGTCGAGTGAGTAATATAAGGACTACAACAAGTTTTAACCGAGAGGTAATTAGTACGATCAAATCAAAGCAAGGAATAGGGGGTTGTAGAAAACGTCCTATTGACAGTAAAATATTTCTAGAACAACACCCTTTTGGGGAACACCGATTTTGGTTGTTGTACAAAGGTTGTTACTCTGGAGAGGTCAAATTGTAGAAAATGGTAATTTCTTGAAAAAAATGTTGCTTAAGAGAGGGTGATGCTCATTGCAGGACCGCTCCGGAGATCTTGAACTGCAGTGCACTTACCTGATCTGAGGCCATAATCAGTCCGAATTTTATGGGATCACATGTGCTGTAGAACGCATACATGACAACACCCACCAGACAAGACAGGAACAGTATTACACATAAACCAGGAAAGTTGATCCACAATGCTCTAAAATGAAAGGCAGTAAACATATAAAATGTATTAGTACGGAGACAGTATTCGGGCACCGGACGAACTAGCAGTTACCTAGCTTGAACTAGCTATGCTGAACAAAGCAAGGGTTATATACTAGCACAATTGTTAACGACTTTGGAATGTTGCAGCCTAGGATCGAACCAGAGACCCTCACATTAGAAGCGGACGCTCTACCACTAGGCTATCGAGGCGGACGTTAAGGTTTCTACAGAAATCATATTGCATAAAATGTCAAAGTCATGGAAAGTATAATAATACATGACGTTACGCTCATTGTTGGCGTACATCGGCAATTTATAACATTTTTACACTTCAATATTGCATTAAAATCGTTTTAGAAATACGGTTGTTTATATTTTGATATCACAAGCAAGATAAAAGAATCGCCATGCTAGTAATGTGATCCGCATTTACGTTTAATTATTAGTATATATTAAATTAAACATAGAATGACGGAGAACGTCACAAAAACGTCATGTAAGATGTAACATAATTGACCAAAGCGCAGTGTTTAGCAGCTCGGCAAATTCATAAGTATCTTTATCCGCCCATAAATAAAGATGCGGTGACGTGATGGAAACTCCATTTCGCGTTGTTTCATTGATGTGCCGTTCAAAACTTCCAGTAACAAACCGTGAGCGAAAAACATATTCAACTGAAAACGTAAGATTTAATTTCCTTCCGCGACACGATTTGTTAAAACTTCAGTATTTTCTATAACTTAAGTCGACTTTCTATAATCTTTATTTTGACAAAAAGTACATGCATCCTACTTTTGAATTGGGTATAATTTGTACGATTATGACTTTGAATTAGGCTTTTAACATAGGTATACTTTTTTCTAGCCACGATGTCACACGCATCAAAAAGTGCACAAATTAAAATTGTGATGTTGCTATGCCTCAAAATATTTAAAGAAGTACGCATTTATTAAAACGACAGCGACTACAACCAAAAAGTACATATAATTGTCTGTATTTTGATATGAATAAGTCTTACATTCAACATAGCTTTAATTTTATTTATGAATTTTGGCAAATCTAGCCATAATGTCACACCCTTGAAATTAACGTAACGTCAACGTCTACGTGATCGGTAGAATCGTATCCGTTTTAATAAAAGAGTCGATGTACTGCAGATTTAAATGAAATTTTGTATGAATGAAGTATGAGCTGTGGGTTTTATGTAATTATGGTGTTTTAGTCTGAAATAGTAAGTTTAGCGGTATTAAAAGCGCCACTTGTCGGGACGTGGTTTTCGTAGTATTTTCTAACTTACTTTCTCATTTTTGTACATGTATTTTAATGTCTCGGCAAAATGTAAATCATCTACTTGTATGGAACGATACGCAGCGTATTATTGGTATATTCTATTGTATGTTTAATTAAAATGTACGACTGTAACGCCTTAATTACCCCTCCGCCTCGCCATATGGCCGATCTAAAAACTGCCATACATATTGCGTAAAAATGCACTTATCAATCAAGCGGGTTGCTCAAAACCATTTTAATTTTACAACAATATCTTTTAAACCAATCGCGAACTATGTGACGAATAAAAATATGGGGTTTACGGCATAATTTAAGAAAAATTGTATTCGAAACACCAAAATAAGTCTTGTAACGTCAATAATCGTTAAAAACGTCAACAACGTCGGAATTGGTTACGCTAATGTACGCCAACAACGAGCGTAACGTCACTGTATGTATTATGTATACCGAGTCTGATTCATCTTCATTCACATAATCTGTCAAACTAATTAACCTAATATAAAGACCTTTTCAAGTGTCGCGTCGTTCATTATGCACTGTGTGATCAATATTTTAATCAAATGCATTCAAATTCGAAGTGGTTTGTAACACATCAAGCGGACTAGAACTTGACATTTGATTACTCACATCTGTGCTTGTTTTAATGTTCCACAACTGAGAGCCCTTTGTACCTGGGCTTGATTTGTGCCATATACACTGCCCCACAGGAAGGCACTTCCAATAGTTAGGGCCCAGAAACTATGTCTTACACCGGGATCCGTCCGGAAACTGTAACAGAGTCGTAAATGTAAAGTTCATGAATACAATGTCAAGGAAATAAGAAATTCGTATACAATCAAATATGTGCATAAATGTGACAAATTATAATTTTAATTACATGTAGATGAATGAAACAAAAAGAAACAGGTACAAATTAATAAACATATTCAATTACCATAATTATCCATGCTCTGATTGTTTTGACTCGAAGTCAGATATATCTATGGTTACTTTTTTCCAGAACTATACATCATAGTTTCAATTAGTTTGTACCTATTTATTTGGTTTATACTAATTCATTTAAGGTCGATTGTGAAGCAAGTTTTCCTAACTTCTATTATTCACTCTCGACATCTCATTCCCGATGTCATCCATCGCCAAGAGTGTATGAGAGAAGAGTTGCAAGTTTCCCTTTTATGCTGAGCGTCAAGCAAGGAAATTTCTGGTACCATTATGGTGTCGAACACACTTAGCTGTCGAACGCATTTTAAATGGTGTTGAATGCACTTTGCTGTCGAAGGCATTTCAAATGGTGTCGAAAGCACTTTGATGCCGAATGCACTTCAAATGGTATCGAACGAACTTTAGTGCCGAACGCACTTCAAATGGTGTCGAATACACTTTGGTGTTGAACGCACTTCGGCATCGAACGAACTTTGGTGTCGAACGAACTTTGACTTCAAACGAACTTTGGCGTCGAACGCACTTCAAATGCTATAGGACGCACTTGTGTAACACAAAGTTCAACACTACGTATAAAAAATAACAGCAATATTAGTTAAAGATTAGCACATACAAGTGCATCAAAACCTCAAAGAAAAACAATAAATACTTAAATTAAAGATAAATGAAGTATAATGTATAACTGTGCATGTGTTGTCTGACATTAGGTTATGTTCGCTAGCCATATGCCCGAGCTTTATATCGTTTAGTAAGATCGAAAACATAACATACTCAGTAAAATAGACTCTTTCATTGTTCTTTGCAATTTCCCATGCATTGCTGAAACCTCCCATTTCTATACAACCTTGTATAAGCGTTGCTAGGAGACCAATTATCATCATAGTCGTCTGGAAGGTGTCCGTCCATAACACCGCCTTCATACCACCCTATAATAGTCATATATATAGTACATGAATCCAAATATATCATGGTAGTCAGGAAGGTGTCCGTCCATAACACCGCCTTCATACCACCCTACAATAGTCATATATAGTACATGGATCCAAATACAATGTGTGAGAACAAAAATGCCGTTTTAGCGTTGGTGTACATGTAAGAATCACACTATAAGTGCAAATGTCGGCCCATCACACATCACGACTTTTATGAAATTTTATTGATAGCACTTCAAATTCCTGTGCATTGATACTGGCCCAATCGTTTTTGGGGGTCATTAAAAAAGTTGAGTGGTATAATGCTTTTGTACCTCGCACTAATTGGCGATGATGCCGTACGGTATGTATTCGAATCCCACGTTACACTATGTGCAAGTTATTAATTGCGATGAAGAAGTAATCGCGCTTGTCGCTGACTTGTAGCACTGAAACACAGGTTAGATCAGTTGAACATATAATATATTATTCTACTCAACTAAAATACTGTCTTTATTGATTGGCTTGCAGATATTCTTGAGCGTTTAATGCACGCGTTTCTTTTCATATGCGTAAAACTAGTCAGTGTTTATGATGGAAAAAGTCCACAAAATAGCAAAACAATTTTAACTCAATATTTCTCTCAATCGTGAAAGCTCGGCCATTTCCGTTTATCTCCGGTAAATAACTTCGTGTCTAACTGTAGTATTACACCAAAGCCAACAGGCCGTGAGTTAAAAGTCGCTACCTACGCGTAAAAGTAACAAATTATGTATCCGTCAATAAGATGGTTATTTTATCTTTCCCGAACAGTTTTCTTATTTTTATGATCATACGAAGACATATCATAAAAGAAATAACCCATATCTTTAAATAGTATTCATAATATATATTTCCCAAGCACATGTCAAAAACATCAACAAACATGTTACATGACCCATATTTAATCGGGTTTGTTTACAAAATATACTACTTGACTTTCGGATCATTTCGAGTTAACTTATCGCCTGCACACATGTGATTAATCGTTCCGTGTAGTTTTGTAGTGCGTATTTACTGGTATAATATATCTATATAGATCCATATATTTGTGTGAACATGTATTGACATAATGTGTACTGAAGGGGCTGCCATTTTCTAATCATGTGACTGAAAATAGTTTCAATATGGCGCCTTGTTATGTCAGAGGTCTATTGCAATGCATAAAGGCCGAGGTGATCAGAATGTATTTCTCTATGACAAGTCAAGGGTTCGTGAAATCCAGTATCAGAAGGTACTCTAACTAGAATAGTTTTGACTATGAAACCGGTCTACATGTAGACTTCGCTAAAAAATTATTGTGTGAACTTGACATGCTGAGTAGTCGACCTACATTTATTCAGCATGTTAAGATCACATGGTAATAAAATAGCTCAAGTTTGATATAAGACGTTCTTATTCGTTTGTAAATGAGCAGAACAGTTAAATGGTTAAATTAAATCGTCATGCTTATCAGCGTTGTTGGTTTAATACTATTTAAACTTCATGCACAATTTAAGAGCCGTCGTATGTTGAATTAACAACTTTCAACATTTGATAATACATGTACATGTCCAACTTTTAACGGGATGTTTAAGTAACATAGTAGCATGTTATCAGTGTAAATTTGTTTCAAGATTTATTTAGAACGTCGATCCGCACATGACAAAACATAATATTTTGAAAGAGGTCAAAGATGACCCCTGATCACAATATCAACATGAAATATTTCTACATAATCGTGCTGTTGTCAATGTCAAATACAGACGGAAGAAATACTATATTAAAGTAACAGTAGCCTACGAGGACATAGTTAATATAATCGTTTCAATTTCATAATAAATGTAACCAGAGAAGTGTTATACTCAGTGTGACAGTTTCTTAAGACAAAATATAACTGTCCAGCAGATGACGATAGCCATTGGTCATATCTCAGCTAACTGGAGAGCTGATCTCACGATTGAGATTCGAACATGCAGTGATTTCCAATACAAGAACATTGCACTTATAAACCCGGTTTCAGTGTTTCTATTCCAGTAATAGTTCACGCTTGTTATGATTTGCCATTGCTGACGAATAACTTCCCTTCACGGGATCAAAATGAGAGAAAAACATACAAAATGGCTGGATACTGGTAGTAAACTTGTAAATAGAGTTACTTACGACAGCTGTGTATATGGTACAAAGACTCCCGACAGATACAATAGCTCCCCATAATGATAAACCGGTCACTAAAATAGATTGAAACAAGTTTGAATAGCCTTAAGGATAACTTGATAACAAAAAGGACAAGGCAGGCAGCCCTTAAAGTGGTCAAAGGGTAATGTCTCTTAGGTTGAATTCCACATTTATAGCAAGATTGAACCACTAAACTCCCTAAATACTAGTATGTCTCGAGTAGTGGTCGGTAACCCGTACAACAGCCATGTATGGACAGTGTTAGCGGTAAATCATAGTTCACACAGACGAGCAAGAACAAACTTGAAACGGCATATGTAATGGTAATACAATAAAGATTAAAGGAAGGGTGTATAAACCGATTTCGATAATCTGACCGTTTGTTTATATACGAAGGCTATAACATAAACATAATACAGGTGATCCAGCTTTGATAACATGCATGCAAGCTCTTTATTAGGCTACACAAAGCACAAATTTTTCAATTGCAACCATATAGCGCAGTTGGCAGAGGAGATAGTAACAAATACTATTTGAATAACGTTTTAGGTTCAACCCCCAAACTGTCTCATTTTTTTTTTAAAAAAACGCATTTAAAAAGTTTGTTGCTTATACTCGCTGTTTTGTTTTGTTTTATGGTATCAGGCTGATAAAAGGTATGAAATTTAATTCAAACAGAAGAAGTTAACTCAGACGAACAAGTTTATATATTGAATATTGATCTATATAATATTATATCGAATAAAAAATAAAATAATATGATAAATTCTGCAAAATAAAAAAGACGACTTCTGCTGGGCTTGAACTCAAAACCAAAGATTTCAAACGACAAATATAATTATGTCAACGCACATATCCACAGAGGCACTGGAATATAACACATTGCTGTACTGTTTTTATCGAGTAAATGGATGCAATTTTTCTTTAATCCGATAACAAAACATGCTCCCCTAAACGTTTTGAATGCGCTGAACCAAGAAATCCATGTTATCGAAATCGGTTTATAATCATAGTTCACACTGTTTCGGTTTCAATATTATTTCAAAGCATTTAAACGCTTAAACTTTAGATTGTTGATGGACTTGTACAGAAAAGTGAAAATGTGTGAATACAAATTAGAGAAGCGGTTATTATCTCAACGGTTTCCACGTGTGTGTTAACACATAACTCTAGAATAAATTTGCACCATAAACAGACACACTGTTTACATTTCACATTTGAAGTTCTTGTTTTTAAAGAGATTATTAAAGTTTACATAAACACATTAAAGTGATTCATACCTGCATTTAGCGCCAACGATGGACCATACAATACAATGGACATATAAATTATCTGAAAAGAAACACATAATTAATGAAGTGTCAGTTCTTTGATTATACTATCTATACACAGTACCCTACTGTACTGGATTCAAGGAGAGGTTATAAAAGAGAGAATGTCATTCTGGAGAGGTTGTAGAAGAGAGAATGGCATTCAGGAGAGGTTACAGAAGAGAGAATGTCATTCAGGAGAGGTTTCAGAAAAGAGATTCAGGAGAGGTTACAGAAGAGAGAATGTCATTCAGGAGAGGTTACAGAAGAGAGAATGTCATTCTACGAGAGGTTACAGAAGAGATAATGTCATTCTGGAGTTGTTACAGAAGACAGATTCAGGAGAGGTTACAGAAGAGAGAATGTCATTCTGGAGAGGTTAATGAAGAGAGAATGTCATTCTGGAGAGGTTACAGAAGAGAGAATATCATTCGGCAGAGGTTACAGAAGAGAGAATGTCATTCTGGGGAGGTTACAGAAGAGAGAATGTCATTCAGCAGAGGTTACAGAAGAGAGAAGTCATTCTGGAGAGGTTACAGAAGAGAGAATGTCATTCAGCAGAGGTTACAGAAGAGAGATTGTCATTCAGGAGAGGTTACTGAAGAGAGAATGTCATTCAGGAGAAGTTCCTAAAGAGACAATGTCATTCAGAAGAGGTTGCACTCTATTCTGTCGAAAACTCAAATACATTGAACCAACTTGTGAAATAGATCCAACGTATGCACGCGGAGGAGAAAGCGTGCAAACACGTGAACCACGTGAATCTTGTTACATAATACATCTGTATGTCTCTAAATGCATTTACACTTTCTCATATGTTACGTTTGTATCATATTTCAAAGTGTAGAAAATGTCGACTTGTAATAGTATGCACCGCCACTAATTAAATATAGTATGATATTTGCATGCACACCCCTCATAAAATATATTGTTCTATTTATGTCGTGCGGTCGTCTCTCATAATTAGTTCGATAGGTTAAAATGTGGGAATGGGTGACAGTTAAAAGGCTCAACAAAGTTTTACTCTATATCATTTTTCCAGCATTCTATGGGAAGCTCAACCAAGTGCCCATCGACAGTTTATTGGATGAATGAACAACAAAAACCTGTCATTCACCAATAGCTTGCTGGTTGGCAGATTTGCCAACCAAAATACTGAAGTGCACAGACAATCCAAAGCCACACAGAAACGGCAGCCGCGCCTAGCCACCAACACAAGAGTCAGACATAGAACAACCATTCATGTCCCCAAAAAGGGATATTTCAAGCAAGCATATACACTCACCCCGCAATGACTGCTACACTTTTGACTTATTTTTGGGCATATTCTACCATAAAGGGAGGTAATTATGAATGATAATTACACTACCATACCCCTGTATACAAACTTGACCTCTCCTGTATTGAAATCCAGAATTGTCTTCCGTCAAGTTTACTAACTTATATCATACAAAATTAATATACTTATGGTAGCCTCGATAGCCAGGTACACACGTCCATGAAAAGTGATCTAGCCAACCTATATAAATAGACGGTATTGGACACTTTTATGGACCTGTGGCCAGGTAGGCCATGTGATCCATGCTCTGAACATTGCGTGATCCGAAATTTCCTAGGTCCGAAGTTCGGATTTTAAAAATACGTTTATAAACAAGAAATATATTTAATAAAGATAAACAGCGTTAAGATAGCAGATATGTGTACTTGTTTTCAATAAAGATGCGGACGTTATTTCATGTCGTTGAAATTGAAAACACTAATCAAACTAGAATTTATATAATTATCCATGTAAATTGTGTGTCAGTAAATAAAAAAAGAATAATAATATAGGTATATGTATTAGTCTAGATTCTGCGGTCCGTTATATCCGGAAATTATATCGATTTATAGTGATTCCAAACTTAACTCAGACTTTATATTTAGCGCGCTTGTGTCTGGAAAAACTGTAGACGGGACTTAAAATACCTCAAATTAACGTCGAAATTATAGACAAAAACAAAATGGGAAAAAAGAAAATCAGAAAATAGGCTGATGAAGGATTTAAACTCGAGGCCCTCTGCTCACAGAATGAAATGTAGAAGACTAACGCGCTACAAATATAGCTAATTCGTTTCATTAAATGACGACATCGCGTATTATGTAAACAACAACATAAAAAAATATTAATACGCTAGTAAACACTAATGCGTAGAAGTTCATTATCGTTAATAACATCATTGTTTTTTAACAAAAATGTTTATAAAATCATTTTTTGTCAAAACATGTATTTATCATGAGTTTGTTTTACGTAAATACTATGCATAAAGAAAATAAACGACGAACTATTTTCTTATTTAAAGGTAAACAAATCGCCAAAACATTTTGCTGTCATACAAATTGAGGCCCCACACGGGAAATTCTTTATGAAGTTCATACAAATTGAGGCTAAAAATGGGGAATTGTCAGAAAGTGTCCATACACTTTATACAAATTGAGATTCACCACGGGGAATTGTCTTCCAGCTCATTACAAGTTGAGGCTCACCAAGGGTAACTGTCTTCCAGCTCATTAAAACAAAGTCCTACAATACAGAACGCCGCGATCCATCGCGGCGCCAATAAATCCATTCTATACTTGACCCGGGTCACATTAAGGTCAGACAGTTAAAAATAGAATTAATAAGAAATACACTATGCACTTAGAGAAACGCGAATAACAGATCTGAGTGTGTGTATCTACCGTACCTTTGGTTACAAGTTTAACAGAAATGTAACTTTTTTCGCGGTATCTTTTGTGATGAGTATAGCATATTCTGACCAATGGACGTAAATAAAATCGTTTCTTCTATTATTTTTACAAACATTTCATTGGTTATTAAAGTAGGTCAAATATCAAGCTAGACAGCTAATGCTGAAAAATGTATTGACATTGTTAAAACTTACCATTTGTAAGGAAAATATACATGTGCCCATACGTCTAACACCACGACTAAATCGCTTCTCTAGATACTGAAAAATACGACAAAAAGGACATAATTCTTAATGGCCGAACATTGAATATCATTGGTTAACACAGTGACCACGAACTTTGTTTTGCTGCAGCCAGATGATCTATGCGTAGATGTGCGTAACATTACAGTGGTGCGATGTTTGTTTGACACTAGGTATTTAAAAGGAGAAAACTGGCTTTTCTTCTCTCCTACACTTTGTGTTGATGGATTGATTGGGTTCTGTCAGCAGTAGGCTAAGTTGTCAATGGTGATAAATATAATAATAATAATAATAACGACTTTATTTATCGTGTATTACATGTTTGACAGTTACATCAATTTCCAATATGGTCCAATGGATTATTAATATTAAGTTTCCCAATCGACCTTAAAATTATTGCATGCTTACGAGAATTACAAAGAAATGTCATAGTCGCATAACCTTAATGGACCCATATCAGTCGGAATGGCAGTATGATTAAAAGTTTGCATAAGGATACTGTATTATCAAAGCACCTAAGAAATTCTTAAACATACGTTCAAATTTAAATTCTTTATCATTCTTTAACAACTGCAAATTGCGGACAGCTATGTATGGCTTGTAGGGAGTTCATTAATTACGAGAATCATTAATATTGTAGATCAATATATCACTACTTGTAGTTGTACAAGAATGATAAATAATTAAAATTTGACGGTAACGGTTGTTTAATACTTCCGTAAGTGCTTTGATAAAACAGTTACCAAACTACTGTTTTATCAAAGCACTTACGGAAATAGTAAACTTACGTCTATATAATTCTTAAACAACTGCAAATTGGAGACGGATAATGTTCGCAGGTGTTTTAACTGAATCTTAATTAGTATTGCAGCTCCATTTACCACATTTTATAGTTGTAAACGTATTATAAAGAATTTAAATTTGATCGTAAATTAAGGATTTCCGTAAATGCTTTAATGCAACAGTACCCTGCTGTCCATGTACACCACACTCTCATTCCGACAATTTATGCAACATTTCAACTTGTAAGATTACGAGATCTCATAGTTTATATATCATTTATTATTAACCCCGTAAGTGTACTTATAAACACTGTACTGTAAATGTTTGATAGAAGAGATAACACAACCGTGTATGTATATAATTATTACATGAGATGCTTACGTTTTCATGAGACCACGTATATTGTCAAGCAGGCTATTTTAATCAGTTAATTTTGTTTCATTATACAAATACTGGTTGTAAATTAATACTAATACTAGGATATATCATTGTTTTAAATAATGCTGTCTAACTACCCCGAATTGTAACATGAGAGAACAATGTAATATATAGTATATCATTGTAAGATAACTTGTATGGAGATGACAAGTGTTGGTACTAATGATTGTACATCGACAGAAACTTCAAGTAGCCCAAATGACAGTATTGTGGCAATATCGACTCTTGGATAGGTTGATACAAATGTACAAGTATGTTTGGAGACCATGTGTAATGTAGCATTAAAATGAACTAGGCTAAGACAACGCCATATTACATAATTATCCAGGAACCAGGCATTAACATCAATGTAACATAACCAGGAACCAGGCATTGACAACAATGTAACATAACCAGCCATCAGGCCTTAGCATCAATGGGACGTAACAATTAACCAGGCATTGACATCAATGTAACATAACCAACAACCAGGCATTGACATTAATGTGACATAACCAGCAACCAGGCATTGACATCAATGTAACAAAACCAGCAACCAGGCATTGACATCAATGTACCATAACCAGCAACCAGGCATTGACATCAATGTAAAATAACCAGCAACCAGGCATTGACATCAATGTAAAATAACCAGCAACCAGGCATTGACATCAATGTAAAATAACCAGCAACCAGGCATTGACATCAATGTAAAATAACCAGCAACCAGGCATTGACATCAATGTAACATAACATGACCAAAACCAAATGATCAAATTAAACAGAGTCAGGAACGAGACCAATGCAACTTTTTAACAAAACCAGAAACCAAACTATGATACTAATGCTACATAGTCAGTAACCAGGCCCAGATCTCCCGAAGCATCTCAAGTAGAAATCTCGGCTCAAGTTGAGATTTTGCTGGGAGCAAGGCAGGGTTAAGGTCAGGCTAAGGCATCAATGTATTATATCCAGTGGTCAGGCTAAGACATCAATGTATTATATCCAGTGGTCAGGCTAAGACATCAATGTATTATGTCCAGTGGTCAGGCTAAGACATCAATGTATTATGTCCAGTGGTCAGGCTAAGGCATCAATGTATTATGTCCAGTGGTCAGGCTAAGGCATCAATGTATTATGTCCAGTGGTCAGGCTAAGGCATCAATGTATTATGTCCAGTGGTCAGGCTAAGACATCAATGTATTATATCCAGTGGTCAGGCTAAGGCATCAATGTATTATATCCAGTGGTCAGGCTAAGGCATCAATATATTATATCCAGTGGTCAGGCTAAGGCATCAATGAATTATATTCAGTGGCCAGACTAAGGCATCAATGTATTATATCCAGTGGTCAGGCTAAGGCATCAATGTATTGTATCCAGTGGTCAGGCTAAGGCATCAATGTATTATATCCAGTGGTCAGGCTAATGCATCAATGTGGTCAGGCTAAGGCATCAATGTATTATATCCAGTGGTCAGGCTAAGGCATCAATGTATTAAGTCCAGTGGTCAGGCTAAGACATCAATGTTTTATATCCAGTGGTCAGGCTAAGGCATCAATGTATTATATCCAGTGGTCAGGCTAAGGCATCAATGTGTTATGTCCAGTGGTCAGGCTAAGGCATCAATGTATTATGTCCAGTGGTCAGGCTAAGGCATCAATGTAGTATATCCAGTGGTCAGGCTAAGGCATCAATGTATTAAGTCCAGTGGTCAGGCTAAGACATCAATGTTTTATATCCAGTGGTCAGGCTAAGGCATCAATGTATTATATCCAATGATCAGGTTTAGGCATCAATGTATTATATCCAGTGGCCAGGCTAAGGCATCAATGTATTATGTCCAGTGGTCAGGCTAAGGCATCAATGTAGTATATCCAGTGGTCAGGCTAAGGCATACATGTAGGGAGGTCCGTGAGGCAAATGCAACATTGTAATACATGTATACATGTAGTTATGTATATACCAGACCAAAGCAACGATTTCACATAGCTAGGTACTTAGCTAATGTATCAATATAACACGACCAGAAACCAGGCGATATTATAACAGACACATTAAACATATTCCTAATTACTAATAAGAAAGTGCAAATTATGCACGGGTAATCGCTGCACATGTATTATTGTGCAAGCAGGTATGTATCATAATAATTTACCTCATAGCAGCTTGTCAGACGCAGACGATAGAATATAGGCACATATATATGTGCAGCAAGGAACACAGATCCTGCATACGACAAACCAATCCACCAATACATGGTGCCGTAATTATACATCTCCGCAGGCGTACCAAGTAATGTTATTGCAGACATGAAACTAGCCAATAGTGACATTGACACCGGAGCAAAATTCATCTTCCCGCCCGCGAGCAGAAACAGTTTGGTGTCACTTATCTTCCGGTCTTTGATGGCATAGAAAAATCCAATGAAGGTTGAGACTGCTAAGGTAAGTCCAAATATCACATAATCCACGATGGAAAACGTGTTCTTTTCGCCTGTTTCAAAGCTAAATCCTCTTTCAGACGACATTTTTCGCCAGGTAAATTAAAAATCAACTGAACTAAAATAGAGACTTAGAACAACGCTCTATCAATTCAATTTACATTGAAAGAATGACAAGCGAACATGATGATAACACGTTGTACTTAAAATGGTGTGTAGAGACGCTAACGTTATCAGAAGATTTGGCGGGAAAAAAAATTAAACATTTATTTATAGATTATTCGACCCTAATTTAATCATCTTCGAGATATGACCAAACACTGTCGTCCGAATTGAGATAAACTTAAGATATGAAGGCAGTTTAAAATGATAATGGCCGCTTAGTGCTGATTTGAATAATTTAAAAGTCTTTGAAGTGAACACGAAATTGCAACATTGTAGATCTAAGTACTTATAAGTTATAAGTACATTTTAACGTATAATTATATACGTTGGTGAACATACAAACACACAACAGTTGTCAGGAACAGGTTAGGACCGTTGTTAGAACAAGGATAGAAGGCACTACTCTTTAACAGGTTTATTAAATTTGATATTCCAGATCACGCCCGTCCTAACTCGCATCAATCTTAATGTGATGGTAGGAATAATAAATATGTATTTCAATTATAGTATCTACGTATATATGGCATTTATAGCTCATGAACTATAATAATTACATACATGTATGTTATACGTTTTTGAACGTTTAAATAAAACGGATTCAGTAAATATTGAACATAATTTAATGGTGTCTGTTTTTCTATACATTTATGTTCCACTATGAATATTTTAAGCCTTATTTAGCTGCCGTTTAGCTTAAACTTGTTAATAATTGCTCTCAAATTAATAAATTTTGATCAGTAAATGTAGATCGTGACCTGCTTTGCGGAGTGATTATAGCCTTCCGTCTTCAGAGGTCGAAGTTTGAATCCCGATAGAGTTTTGTACTGATACAACCGACCGGTGTGCTACCAGTTAGTTAAATAGTGGTTCCTTAGTGCATACATGCCTGATGCCCAGCTTAGGGGAGCAGGAATCAGGAGGTTGTGTGTCATTTAAATAAAACACAAATCCGTTGGCTTTTTGCGTAGGGGTGATATAACACGAGGGATGTTGCTACGAGCCCGTACGTAGTGAAATGCATGGTCATATTATGCGGATCTTCAAACACCCTGTCGACTGGAAATTCCGGTCTCAGCTAAAATACGCATTAGATCCTAATAAGTTTAGTATCTAACTCACTGCTGGCTGGATATTCAATTTTAACTGGAAATTCGTATTTATATTTAGTTGAATATTCAACTCACTGCTGGTTGGATATTCAATTTTAACAGGAAATACGTATTTATATTCAGTTGAATATTCAACTCACTGCTGGCTGGATAGTCAATTTTAACAGGAAATACGTATTTATATTCAGTTGAATAGCCAACTCACTGCTGGCTGGATAGTCAATTTTAACAGGAAATACGTATTTATATTCAGTTGAATAGCCAACTCACTGCTGGCTGGATAGTCAATTTTAACAGGAAATACGTATTTATAGTCAGTTGAATATTCAACTCACTGCTGGCTGGATAGTCAATTTTAACAGGAAATACGTATTTATATTCAGTTGAATATTCAACTCACTGCTGGTTGGATATTCAATTTTAAAAAGGAAATACGTATTTATATTTAGTTGAATATTCAACTCACTGCTGGCTGTATGTGTACTGGACTTTAGCTCAAAATTGGCGTACACTACACTGTATTTGAATACTGAACTAGATGCTACCTTATTATTGGAGTGCAGTTGGAACGATAGAATTACGAATCATGATTTGAGAACGTAATGCTAACTTCTCGGAGCAATACACGTTAGTAATGCTTTTATGAGCCAGAGGGGTTCCGAAACTACTAGTTACCTTATAATATCCTAGTTATTGTGTGTTAATAAATACATGTCGTTCATTTGTTTGGGTAATTCATACATCGGTATGCAGCTAGACTAGTTTGCGTTATTTTGAACACCACTCTCTATAAAGAAACTCTTAGAATACAGTTACTTCGACACGCAGATACAGAACAATTATATGGGTATGCACAGAAAATATGAAACTTAAATCGGTGTAATACGAGGGTCATTATATAATTACGTCAGTTCGACTTAATTTTATGAAGCCTGTCTTAGAACATTCCGAACAGCCCTCGTAAGTACACTTATTGCTTTTGACCACTTCTATCTATAATAAGCCCTTAAGAAGACATTGAGATACATGAGCTAAAATAAATGTGACAATACATAAAAAATAACGACTATAAACTTCTGGCTTGATTATTGTAATTTCCTCTTCAATACCAAATAAGGTACCTCAAAACGTGCATTAGATGGATCCATCGTTTTCAAAACATTTCTCTGACCGCTAACACTAATGTAAGGGGAGGTAACAGGTGCGGCAAAGGTAAAAGGTTAGGAACCACCAAATATATTTGTTCTTTAGGTACAATGTAAAGTGACAATGGCCGGCCTTAAATTTCAACAAGTTTTAGTCTATGGCCACCTGACACACATCCACCATCTTAAAGAAGTATGTTAAGCTTCAGAATAATGCAATAAAAAAGCGGGGGTCATGTATCTTCTAAGAAAAGATAAGAAAACACATTTTCGCTATCACGCCGATTGATCCCAGACCAGTTAACCCCTTCTCTACTTTCACTTTCGTATTTGGGTCAAAATGTCACAACATTCAAAATTAAACAATTTCACTACACCACATACATCTGCACAATCACTTTAAACTCAAGTGCATGATTTCAAGGCATACTTGTCAATCCACACCACCATTTCCAGTCAATCCAATGTTTCTTTCAGGACTCTTTGGTTCCTTACCTAAAATGTTCATGATAAGGGAGACCACTCACTGGTGAATATGGAATGAATACTCGTCATTGTTGTTTCCCTTGCAACAGTATACTGCATAAATAAACCGAATGGCTCTACTGACAAAGTACTGGGTGGACAAGCGGCTACTGACTGCTGATCTGAAGGTTGTGGGTTCGATCCCTACTCCAGACGGTCAAAATAGAAATGCTTTCCAGTGTTTCCCACCTAACATAACTAAACTTACTAACAGTCTTTCGGACGAGACGTTAAGCGAGGTCCCGTGTATGATGCTTTACATCGGCACGTAAAAGAACCAGGGATGCTTCTGGAACTGGAGCATCTTCTGTATCATGCACTATCCCCCAAACACTAAAGTGACTAACCTCTTCTCGGGGCCTCGCCCATATGAATTATCCGGTGGCGAGGATAAAGTAAAGCAAATAAACAAATAAACTGACAAAGTTTAACATACGTACTGTTGTTCCATCATGCAACGTCTCTATCGCTAACCCGATTTATATCTACACCATGAAAATATACGTCAGAAATCAAAACTTTTCTGAGGAAAACTTTCATTGAATGGTGATATAGTCTATTAGAGCAGCCAATTACTTTAATTGTGTGCCACATCGATGTAATATGCCATAGTTTACTACATGTATAAGTACGAAGTTGGAAACCTTGTGATGTCAGGTGATGTTGCCATGGGAAATCGCATTCGATCATACATAGACCTGCTCGTAGTCAGTATAATATATGTTCGAAATTGTTATTTATAATTCTGCATTCATCATTATCATGGTTTATTATTTTTAACTTTTTTGTCACACCTATGCATTCTACCAGTACATACTTAACTCATGATCAACAAAATACGTCCAATATATTACACACTTACACAAATAAAACGATTCTAAGGTTACATAAACTACTCACAAAAACTACAGTCCGCTTATCACGATTTTGAAATACTTTGCACGAGCATTATAACAATAACGAAGTTCATTGTCCCGCGTATTTATTGCACACTCCTCAAATATTCTGCCCGCTTGAACAGTTGCTACATAACCCCCTCACCGTCAGCCAAAGCATCCTAGTTTGATCCCCGTGTCGGACCATAGACAGTCAGCACGTACCCTATTTGGACCTGAAACACTCCCCCAGCCAAATCGGGATTTACCACTGTACTTATTTATACTTAATATAGGTAAACAATGAGAAGGTTGAATTGACTGGGGAAGTAGTAGGGTACGTGCTGGCTGCCTATGTGTCGGACACTATGTGTACTGAATTGGTTACATTAGTAATGCGACTGTTATCTACGGTAAAATACATTATTAATGCACATTTATGTATCACCCTTGTATCGAACCCGCGACCTCACCGACGCAATAGACCGGGGCGTTTAAAACAGAACTCCTGTGTGTAAAGTGCGTTGTTTAAAAAAGTTTGTTTTCGCAAAGTTTTAGTATTTTACTATTTTTGCATGAGAAGAATAAGACGAGATCATAACATATTTATATCCAGAGGTCACTCTGTGCTATTCTTTAAAGGTCAAAATAAGCAGCCAAGCAGTGATTGATATAATTTGTACGCGAGATAAAATATTAAGCTTTCAATCGAACGTTTTAACACACTGACAAATTCCACTGGACTTTCCGTTTTATTGTCAGGTGTACTAGTATACTGCGTTGTTTATTTTCTACTTTCGATTTACATATACCTGTCCACTGTCAAATTCCCATGTAATAAACCAGTGTAAACTTATGACAGGTAGACAAACATCTATACAAGTTACTTTAACGTAAACTCCAATGGTAATTAAGATGATTCTAGTTCTATATTAGGCATCATGGAAGTTCCTAAATAAAGAGACATGCTGCTGCTGTTAATGATAATGTTGTTGTTGTTGTTGTTGCTGCTGCTGCTGTTAATGATAATGTTGTTGTTGTTGTTGTTGCTGCTGCTGCTGTTAATGATAATGTTGTTGTTTTTGTTGCTGCTGCTGTTAATGATAATGTTGTTGTTGTTGTTGTTGCTGCTGCTGCTGTTAATGATAATGTTGTTGTTGTTGTTGTTGTTGTTGTTGTTGTTGTTGCTGCTGCTGTTAATGATAATGTTGTTGTTGTTGTTGTTGTTGTTGTTGCTGCTGCTGCTGTTAATGATAATGTTGTTGTTGTTGTTGTTGTTGTTGTTGTTGCTGCTGCTGTTAATGATAATGTTGTTGTTTTTGTTGCTGCTGCTGTTAATGATAATGTTGTTGCTGCTGCTACTGCTGCTGCTGCTGCTGCTGCTGCTGATACTGATGCTGATGCTGCAGATGATGCTGATGATAATGATGATGCAGCCTGCATCAGATTTTGCTATTGATGATGATGTTGCTGCTGCTGCACCCACTGACCTTGCTGCTGATAATGACGATACTGATGCTACTGCTGCTGCTGCTGATGATGATGGCGATGATGATGTTCCTGATGATGACGATGCGGTTGTGATGATGATAATAATGCTACTGATGATGACGACACTTATGCTACTGTTGCTGCTGATGATGATGATAATAATGCTTCTGATGATGACGATGGTGTTGTGATGATGATAATAATGCTACTTATGATGACGATGCGGTTGTGATGATGATAATAATGTTGCTGATGATGACGATGCGGTTGTGATGATGATAATAATGCTACTAATGATGACGACACTTATGCTACTGTTGCTGCTGCTGATGATGATAATAATGCTGCTGATGATAACGATGGGGTTGTGATGTAATAATAATGCTACTGATGATGACGATGATAATGTTGTTGATGATGACGATGCGGTTGTGATGATGATAATAATGTTGATGATGATGACGATGCGGTTGTGATGATGATAATAATGCTGCTGATGATGACGATACTGATGCTATTGTTGCTGCTGATGGCGATGAAGATGTTGTTGATGATGACGATGTGGTTGTGATGATGATAATAATGCTGCTGATGATGACGATACTGATGCTACTGTTGCTGCTGATGGCGATGATGATACTGCTGCTGATGTTGTTGCTGATGGCGATGATGATGTTGTTGATGATGACGATGTGGTTGTGATGATGACAATAATGCTGATGATGATGATGATGTTGTTGATGATGACGATGCAGTTGTGATGATGACAATAATGCTGATGATGATGATGTTATGGATGATGACGATGCAGTTGTGATGATGACAATAATGCTGATGATGATGTTGATGTTGTTGATGATGACGATGATGATGTTGTTGATGATGACGATGATGATGTTGTTGATGATGACGATGCGGTTGTGATTTATCAATACCGGAAAATCCATTATTAGGCCAAAATAACTTAATTATTCTTTTAGTCTATTCGTCAAAATAGGGTTTTAAATTCGTTTTTCATTGCAAAAAAAGTGCTTCAGGATTGATGAACTGATTTGCATTAAAAATAAGTCTGTTTTTTCAATTACAATGTAAAATCACTTTTTAACTGCAGAGGATGTGGACGGCAATAGATAGCGGGCGAAAATGATGCATAACTAATATATAATTATGTTATGGCCTTAATAAATTCCCGTTCAAAAATCCGGAAATTTTGAAATCCCAATTCATTCAGTACACCCAATTCATTACTGAATGAATATTAGCTTTAAGCGTGGTTGAAAGTGCGTGGTATGTTTCGGATAATATATCATAAAATAATTCTAAAATGCTTAATGTAGTCATCCGCCTCCTTATTACATTATTGTGTTCATTAGCAATAACATTTGCTAGGAGCATCTCGGGAAAAGAATTTCAATATCAGTGTTACGGAACACGCACTTTATGTATGTACCCGACGGAATATTGTTCGTCGGAAATCGAGAAGTGCATCAGTTGCTCGCCTGCTGTTTGTGCAAACAAGGGAAATATTCCATTGAGCTGTTCAAGTGTTTGTGACGAGTCGGGTAAGCTTTCACTGAATTATCATTTTAACCTTTAATATATGGATCGAGAGGTCCCTGGTTCGAATCTCGACTGTGGCATTTGGTGATTTTTGAAATGACAGTGATTCCCATTCATCAAGAGATGAAATGGATGGAAAGCCAAAGATGGTTTTGCGGGTTTCGATGCTGTCCCAAGAACAAAGGAGTCTATTAAATATCGTACCCGTATTCCTTGTATCACAAAGCAGTCAAAAATGGATGTCCACGTACTCGCGACTGTTTCTGTTAAACGCAAAAAATACTGATTTTGCGTGCTGCTGAGTGCACAGTCGCGGCGCTTTCTGAGGAATCCTGGGTGGATGGGTGTGGTGATGTCTGTGGGCTGCTTGGTGGACGGGTGTGGTGATTTATGTGGGCTGCTTGGCGGACGGGTGTGGTGATTTCCGTGGGCTGTTTTGGGGACGGGTGTGGTAGTTTCTGGGGGCTGCTAGACGGACGGGTGTGTTGGTGTCCGTGGGCTGCTGGACGGACGGGTGTAGTGATTTCTGTGGGTTGCTGGACGGACGGGTGCGGTGATTTCTACGGGTTGCTGGACGGACGGGTATAGTGATTTATGTGGGTTGCTGGACGGACGGGTGTAGTGATTTCTGTGGGTTGCAGGACGGATGGGTGTAGTGATTGCTGTGGTCTGCTGGACAGACGGGAGTAGTGATTTCTGTGGGCTGCTGACCGGACGGGTGTATTGATTTCTGTGGGCTGCTAGACGGACGGATGTGTTGGTTTCCGTGGGTTGCTAGACGGACGGGTGTAGTGATATTGTTGGTTGCTGGGCGGACGGGTGTGGTGATTTCTGTGGGCTGCTTGACGGGCGGGATTTCTGGGGAATTCTTGACGGACGGCTGTAGTGATTTCAGTTAGTTGCTGGACGGACGGGTGTGGGGATTTCTGAGGAATTCTTGACGGACTGGTGTGGTGTTTTCTGTGGGTTGCTGGGCGGACGGGTGTGGTGATTTCTGTGGGCTGCTGGGCGGACGGGTGAAGTGATTCCTGTGGGTAGCTGGACGGACGGGTGTGATGATTTCTGTGGGTTGCTGGGCGGACGGGTGTGGGGATTTCTGAGGAATGCTGGATGGACGGATGTGGGGATTTCTGAGGGCTGCTGGACGGACGGTTGTGGGGATTTTTTGGGCTGCTGGACGGACGGATGTGGGGATTTCTGAGGAATGCTTGGCGGACGGGTATGTTGGTTTCCTTGGGCTGCTGGACTGACGGGTGTAGTGATTCCTGTGGGTTGCTGGACGCACGGATGTGGGGATTTCTGAGGAATGCTAGGCGGACGGGTGTGGGGATTCCGGTTGGCCGCGGGATGGATGGGTTTGGAGATTTATGAAGATTGCTGGACGGACGAGTGTGGTGGTTTTTGTGGGCTGCAGGGTGAACAGGTTTGGTTATTGCTGAAGGCTGCTGGATGGGTGCAGGTTGATTTCTGTTGGCTGTTTGGCGTTCGAGTGTGGGATGTTCGCAGTGGTTGTCGTTGATTGTTGGCCAGAGGGGTGTGGCGATTTCTAGAAGGATATGGTGATTACTGTTGGCTGTAGCGTAAATGGATGTTAATATTGTTCGTGCTGTACGTATTCCCAAAACAATGTTGACTATGATGAACTTGTACTTAAATGTATACTAGCACGTGCAGATGTGCACCTTTTACACAATTGGGTTATATCTACATTTCAACGAATATAAAATTAAGGAGTGTCTGTGCATAGCGGAACACGTGTGTTTCTTTACAAATCATTATTCGGTTATGGTCGTTCTGAAAACTAGATAGCATAGGCGCATAATCTATATCACATATATTGTTTTATAGATCGAAAATGAGTATTGAACCGAGACTGCACTGTTAACTATAGACTTTATTATATACGTTTTACCCAAAGGTTACTGCTCAGAGGTCATATTCTATCTTAACAGGAGATTCATTCAGGTGTAAAACAGCCTATAAACTACACTGCCCACCAATAATAAGTATACATAGGTTATTTCCCCATTTACTCTTCTGTAATATCTCTATTTGCACAACAGTGAAGCATCAATATTTTTAAGACAATGACTATTTTGGTTCATTAAGTATAAATACATGTACCACATATTGTAGGTACCCTGGGTGCAAAATATAAAGTTTCTTTGTCCTGCTTGTAAATTAATTTTGTCATAAAATGATGGAAATATTTGGCTTTTTGGAGTACATGGTTATTTTAATTCAGGACACCTTGATCTTTTATTTTCTCTTTTTTGACTCAGTTAGTAACTGTAGTTTCAGAAACATGTATAGTTGTGACCATTTGATTAACAGATATTGTGTAATTTATCAAGTTTAATTTTGTAACTGTATACATTTGTACACTGTACTTATTTTTGGTGGGTACTGTATCTAATGCGAACATGTTATGTGCGGTATCGATGTGGTTAAGTTATTTATCTCACATGACGTGTGACTGATTAAACGGAAATCTGAATTGTGAAATGATTGGGGGGGGGGGGCTGTTTTATTAACTTTATAATAACATCTTGATTGCGATTCACCTCATAATCATTGTTACTCATGAGTGTAGCAAGAAGAAATATGATAATTAGATAAAATATACTTTTGGTTTCCCGACCGGTTAATAAACCTATTTATGGTGGGTACGTGTGCTTCCTCCATGGCTTGTGTAAAGTCGAGGCGGTGGCCTAAAGGTTGAGCGCGCTTTGGGGTCGGGATCCCCATATGCACGGCTGCTTAATTTCTCTATAAGAGCAAGAATAATCCATTATAATGCTCCAATTTACATATGTGTGTAATTTGGTACACGAAAGGGTCAACGACCAATGTGCTGCGACTGCCGATGGTGCCGCGTGTCGAACAGCCGACCCAGAAGTTACTGAGATCGCATCCGCTGTTTTAAACGCCAAATGTAGTTGCATGGTATGAAATATTGACTTTATGTATGAATGTAATTACAAAGTTCTGTCGCCAAAATTGTGCAATATCGGTCCTTCAAATCAGTGTAGCAATACCACGTGACTTTTACATCATTAAAGGCTACCAATTCAAGACGAAATTCGTCAACATTTGAAAACAAAAACAGCCATTTGCATTGTATTTATGAAACATACGCAATTGGAAAATACGTAAGCTTTCAACGGAATTTAGGATTCCTATCAGCAGGTTAGCCGTTTTGTCTAACACCCTGTGAAATCTTGGGAAAAGGGACGGATACTGTAGGTTTCACATGGTGTTTGAAAAAAACTGAAAGGCTGCTGAAAAAGATGCTTTTTTGTGGAAAGCATATACTTTTTCCATTAGACTGGCTATTATTTTCGAAGCGAAGCAAATTTTGTCTTGGATGTGTAGCCCAAAGTCACGTGGTATTGCTACACTGAGATTTGTGTTTGAGTATTACTCCTCGAGCATCTTCGTAGTAACCCCCGCTTATGAAAAACATACTATTAACCGGGGTTATAAATAGGCTGGGCTTTGGCGCTAAACAAAGTCTGGTCAGATTTGACCTTAGTTTAACCATTTTCATAGTCTATGGTTGAACCATGGTGACCATAGTTAGCGCGAAAACCCAGCATATAGTCCAGTTATCAGCTGTTAAATTACGCTAATAGAAGGTCGAGGATCACGTGAAAATCATCGTACTGCACTAACACTCAATACACAAAAACCTGTTTTATTTTAGATCATGAAGAGGAAGAAGACGAATACGGTACCAATCCACTACTACCAGGGTTGATTGTTGTATCAGTTATAGCTGCACTTCTTGTGGTTATACTTGCAGTTCTCCACATACCCAATCTGAAGAACAAGATAAGAAGGTAAATAAATACACATTTTCGAAAATAGAAACGCTCATAATCTGTACTTACGAGTATATAGTGAACACGTGGAACTAGTTAATTAACAAGGACCGAAACTATTGGTTATTGTTTCATTGTTCGTTCATGGGGCTTGCGGGTCCTGAAATCTCCAAACACAGCCACAGTTTACCTGAGATTCTGACCAAATTGTAAGATTTTCGCTACAAAATTATCAAAAGTTTATCCATGTGTCATAGCAAGTAGTTCAATCCCGGTTTGAATTATTGTAAGTTATGTTTGGTGCATTGGCACAGGCGTTTTGCGGACACAATATTTTAGCGTTGAAGTCGTGACTTTATTTGAAGTTAAATGATCTTACCCTACCAAACTGTAGTGTTTGAAAGCGAACTGATCTATGTTCTATTTCTAATTGATAAATGACGGGTATTCTCAAACTTCTACGCAGTTATCTCCCTTGCTCCACAGAACAGAATACATGTACTACATATTACCTGCAAGGGGAAGTAATTGCTGTGAAGAGTTTGGGGTATTTTGGTGTCGCATCTTTTGAAAACACTCGCTGTTTATTGTTCAATTGTAGCTTCATACCGCTATGTGGAGACAGGAAGAAGAAGAACACATCGTACTCATATGTTTCCTCAAGTGAGACAAGTGTAGCTACATCATCAACATCGACACAAACTGACCCAGGAAGTATGATCCAAATATCTAGTGGTAAGTATCAGAGACTGTTTCTTTTTCTTTTTTTACTACTGTCAAAAATCATTTGTGAGACTGCAGGGTCATCAATACCATTTACAAATGTTCTTAAACTTGTTGGGACTTTTTGACTGCTAGGATTTGCAGTGGTTTAGTTTTATTTCCTCGATCAACCGTGTGTTGGGTATTGTGCCATGTGCATGTTATAAGCATTTTTGTTTCTAAATGTTCCCTCTACAACTCAATATTATATTACCGGACACTGGCCATGGGGCAGAAAGTTGAACATGTATATAACATTGACTGCTTCTCAACCAGTACATATAAATTCACTCTGCAACCAAAAGCCAACCGTATGCGCATGGGTGTTCGCTCTTTATCTGCCAAGTTCATTTAGACTCCTTATGTAATGTTTTGCAGTTGGTCAAATGATAATGATCTGTATACATGTATATATTTTTGTATTGTAGCTGAAGTGCTAGACAACCAGAGAAATTGTTACGGTGAAAAATTGAAAGCTATTTCTCCCGTGCAGGATACGACAGGAGAGTACCATGAACAAGTGACAAGTAATACCCGCTAGAAACAAATATACCGATCAGAGGACTAGTAAAGATAGTATGGACATGTTTCGGCTGAACGAGGAATCTGTTTTCCTGTGTGTGGGGATGTGTCTGTCTGTGCGGGTGTGTGTGTTTTGTCTATATTGCACTTGTCGGGTCTGCGAATGTGTGTATGTGTGTGTGTGTGTGTGTGTGTGTGTGTGTGCGTGCATGTGTGTGCGTGTGTCTGTCTGTGAGTGTGGAAGTCTGGTTGTGTGTGTGTAATTTAATGTGTTCTAGAGTATATGGTACATGTAATGGTTGTTATCTCATTTCAACATGTATGACTTTATGAATGTATTGTTCACTTTATACACGCTCGTTTTAATTAACGTGCGTGCTTTATAGTATAGGACATTCCATAATTATTTCTTATCGTTTCTTATTGTTAGTCATTGAAATGGGTTGCATTAGATTTGTTAGTATCATTTTAACATGACTATTTCACAAAATGTTGTGTTTGTATGATTAGAAACAAAAATGCTTGCTTGAACGAAGAATTACGATATTCGTGAAAAATGACGTTCCTTTTTGTATTGAAAACCGCTTGAGGTGATGATGAGAATTTTACTACCTGGTAAGGTTAGATAAGTAAATTTACCAAATATGTTATGCGTTTTAAAGGTGGGAACTCACTTATGTCACCTGGCTGTACATATACACAAATTATATAGTTATGCTTGATCTCATTTTATTGATATGTTTTTGTACTTTGTTATAAGATTTGATTTGCTCATTAATTGTTTGTATATAAATGGTTTAAGAGTTTTATTTTGATCTCCAAAATAAATCCTCAACACTTTGACATTACTTTTAGCTTTTGTGATTTGCACCCCCCATCGTCGTCTGTCCATCCGTCCTTTTACAAATATGCACATGACACAAAGAAAGATAAAAAAACAGCGTCGAAATATCTAATCTTAGTTATCTACATCGCACATAACAAAAACGTGTTTAATGAAGCGTTGAAATATCTAATTAAACGCTCAAGAAAAGGTATAAATTGATACGCATATGCATTTAGGAAGTTCGCATAGTATTGCAAGCCTAATATATAAGATACAGATACACACCAAGGACAAAGTTTACAAACCTCACGTGTCCAAATGTTCCCGATGAATCATAGGAAATTCTGTTGGG
Source organism: Spisula solida (assembly GCA_947247005.1). Lineage (NCBI taxonomy): Eukaryota > Metazoa > Mollusca > Bivalvia > Venerida > Mactridae > Spisula > Spisula solida. The sequence goes on along the minus strand of OX365944.1, from coordinate 32,500,954 downwards.
TTGTTTGTACCGTAACAACCTTGTTATCGTGCATGCACTAAAATTTCAGGCTTTATTATCTAGAACAAGTACACATCGTGTTCTATTTATAGAAAAGGTTTTCCCATTTAGTTATTCAAATCTGTTTTTTTCAACTGTCACTACGAAAATATTTTGACGTTTTAACCGGCTTTCAATCATATGCGTGGTGACTTGATATAACCTGTTTTCCTGGAATAAAATACCAATCAGCACTAAAACTACTTCTCTGCGTACAATATATAATAACTGACATTTCTCCATACGCGGAGGACACGATCGTGTATAAGTAAGTCATGCCATGGATGAACACAAAAAGCTCCTAATAATGATCCAAGGTGCTGCATGATTAGCACATCTTGTTTCCGTATGGTACTGTTTAGAGTTCGCTCGATTTGAAAGAAGAAGGGAACAGACTCTGGTCTCGATCAGTGGCCTAGAGCATTAGCCACTCTACCATCGAGCCATTCTTGAATGCATAACAACTGAATATACGACACTGAATTACATAGTCAAGTCAACATAAGAGCAACAAGAAGTAGCCAGTCAATTCTGTTTATCCTTGAAAAAGACGGACACAGCGCCAAGACAATCAACTTCAGCATGTGGCAACCCTTCAACATCTGTATGATGGGCTGTACCTGGCAAGCTGTAAAATACAACTGTATTTTATATCAATACATCAAGGAAAGTAGAGACGAATTGCAACATTATTAAAACAATTCATAGTATCCATATACACGTTAAACTACAAAATCATCTACACATAGTACCATCACTCCGAAGTTAACAATATGTGCCTTGCATTTTTCTCTCATCAATGGTTTTATACACATAGTTTAATGTGACCAAAACATAAATTACGTGTTAAGGTTAATACAAGTATAAGTACCTTCTGAGAATATGTACGCACTGAAACACACACAAGTTGAGTTAATAACTCCGCAAGATACCACACAAAAGAGGTCATAAAATACAACCATAGTACCAATATTTCCTTTGCTAGACGATTAGCATATAAGGGAAACTGGCTTCTCTTCTCTCATACCCTCGTGGCGATGGATAACATCAGGAAAGCTGGGACGAGAGTGATTAATGTAAATTGGACAAACGTGTTACACAATCTACCTATTCAAAATAGATTAGTATAAACCAATACAACAACGCTAAATATTGGAATTGAACGTGCAGGTACTAAAACCTGGTGTTTACACGGTGTTTCACTAAGATATTGATTCAATATTTGCTATCAATGAATTATGGACATTTATCAGTGAAATAACAGTTAAATTAACAGTGAAATTATCTTTTTTTCACTGTTTTAGAAGCTGGTTCCATTCACTGGCACTCGACCAGAGGGTACATTACCATACAAAATACCAACTTGCTTCGTGACGTTCAAATTCCATCGTCATTTTTACTATTAAGCCACTTCCTGTACCATTAAACGAAATATTGAAGCATATAATAAACAGAAACTGTGTTTATGTTTGGTGAAATACCATATTTTATGCCACTCGTGATCACAGAAAATTACATTTTCACTCATGGCTCTGCCACTCGTGAAAATATTGATTTCTATGATCACTCGGTGAAATAAAATTGGACCAAGTGTAATGCGGCATTTTCAGGCCATTTTTGTGTGTAAGTTTTTGAGGACATTTTGTAAATAGATTTTGTGTTTTGTATTTTTTAAATTAATATTTTGTACATATTAGAAAGAGAAGAAAATGAACAGAAATGTATGAAACAAAGAAGTATAGAAACAGATAAGCTATTACGCTGACAACCTCTGATAATTCTACTTGAAAGATTTTTATCACATTTTACAGACTTTACAATTATGCAAATTTCACTTCTGCAGGCTTAACGATTAGATTATCAGGGTACTAAGTTGTATCTGGCAATTTTATTAGATACTTATATGTAATATAGATATGACTGATGACACGATTATTGCATATTCCGAATTAACAAATCGATTAAGTACACGCGGTCTGTTTAGGTAACGCAGATGTCAGAAAGTTTACGCCCACGTTTATGATTTGTTGATGCGAACTTGCATAATCTGTATGAAATGATTTGATTGGCTAAAACAGAAGCCACACACACTGTAGTGGACGTTCTGTAGAGATTTTGGAGGTATTCGAACTTGGTTCTCCAAGCTGAACGTATCAATGGTTTTCCATTAGAATTCAATTACGCAGTTAAAATTATATTTGTTTGGATTTTACCAACACTGACTATATATTGTTATTATATTATTGTTGATTGTGGACTTGTGAGAATTCTCACGCGCAAAATACAAAGTTTGGAAATCCGAACAGTCGTTAGTTCTACTTTATTCCAACAACAGTGAATGCCGGAAAACCGTGCATAACATTATGGTGGAGAATCCGGGTAGCGATATAATCAGTCTGGACTTTCACAGCTTAGCGAGTGTTATTCACTTGAGAAATATTTCCCATACAGAAGAAGCGTTTATATTCAACAGAAATATGGTTGGACAAAATTTACAGTGTAATAGGTGTGGACATAATCATTTTGGACAGTGTCACGCATGGAATGCAAAATGCAATCGTTGTAACAGAATTGGGCATTTTGCTCGTATGTGCACCGTGAGAACAGAAAAATCGGTGAGAACAAAACAACGGGACCAAGAGCGCATGACAAATTTTATCAGACGAAAGACCGCGGAGTCGCTTCCATTCCACAACATCGACAATGATGAACTCCCCACGTGTCCTGACAAACACCAAGCAATGAAAGACAACTACAAAGAACGTTTGCACTATATAGCTAATTTACACTCAAATGCACAAACGCAAAATACCAAACTTGAATTGAAGGTCGGTGAACTAAAACAACAAGTATATAATGAACAACGTCGTCGCCAAGCAATAGAACAAGACAAGAACAGAATTGACTATAATAGTTCTAAACTCAAATCACAGTTAGAATCATACTCAGACCGGATTGGTGATTTGGAATGTGAGAATTCACGTTTGGTCGAAGGAAACAACGTTTTGGTGTCCAACATGCGACAAAGTAAGATGGAAATTGCTCAATTAAATAAGCAAATAATGGAGATGTCCGCAAAGTCAAAACGTGATGATGAACTCATCGATGAATACGCTAAATTTTGTGAAAAGTTATCTAATTTTTCACTTCAACTACGAAAGCAATACCAATCCGCAAAAATAGAACTGATTAACACTGTAAGCCAGATGTACAAGCACAACAATGACAGGCCACCGAGACCATGTTGGGACTTTAATTGCAGAAAATGCGGCAGTGATGTTTATCACCGTTTCCAAAACTGTTTTGCGAAAAACAACAAATGTGAGATATGTGGAAAAACTAATCATTTTGCAGCCGTCTGTGATGATAATGTGACATCTTTCGAGGCAGGCTCTTTCATTGACTGTGCAAACAGGCAATGATTTTATCAGAAACATTTTGGATATGTAAATTGTGTGTATTGAATGGTAAATATTAATTTCAATAATTTAAAGTACCAATCAATTACTTTAGTCAAATTTAGAATGTACATGAATGATGAAATGTTACCTACAAATTGATAAATGAACATTTTGTGCAACGGAATACTGAAAGATTTACATGTGACATTATATTGCGAAGTTATATTGTGATATTTACATTAAACAAATTATAGAAAGGGCAGTATAGAGATCTACAATTCATTTGACTTATGAACTCATATGTACAATTCTACATATTTGAAAATATGAATACTGGTTGTTTTACACAAGTGTCCATTGGAGACAAGTAAATAGGATGAATACTGAACTCTGTTTGTAAAAGTTGTATGTTGTATATATGATATTGAAATCTTACTTTTGTATGTATACATTTTGCAGTTGTTGCTTAAAAGAGATGATTGTTATACAGAGGTTGATGTATAAAGCATTTAATTTTTTGTTTGCTGCATATATGCCAGATTGAAACATAGTTTTCAGCTTATTGAGGATATTTTTATTATAGAACTGTAGAATTAACATAAATTACTTGCAGAAAAAAGACATATAAGGTAATAAATTCCATTAGAGAATATTACTTAAGTCTTTAAGCCTATTTATGCAACTTCATAGGAATGAAGTTAATTAGGAGAGGGAGTAAGTGTAATGCGGCATTTTCAGGCCATTTTTGTGTGTAAGTTTTTGAGGACATTTTGTAAATAGATTTTGTGTTTTGTATTTTTTAAATTAATATTTTGTACATATTAGAAAGAGAAGAAAATGAACAGAAATGTATGAAACAAAGAAGTATAGAAACAGATAAGCTATTACGCTGACAACCTCTGATAATTCTACTTGAAAGATTTTTATCACCTTTTACAGACTTTACAATTATGCAAATTTCACTTCTGCAGGCTTAACGATTAGATTATCAGGGTACTAAGTTGTATCTGGCAATTTTATTAGATACTTATATGTAATATAGATATGACTGATGACACGATTATTGTATATTCCGAATTAACAAATCGATTAAGTACACGCGGAGTGTTTAGGCAACGCAGATGTCAGAAAGTTTACGCCCACGTTTATGATTTGTTGATGCGAACTTGCATAATCTGTATGAAATGATTTGATTGGCTAAAACAGAAGCCACACACACTGTAGTGGACGTTCTGTAGAGATTTTGGAGGTATTCGAACTTGGTTCTCCAAGCTGAACGTATCAATGGTTTTCCATTAGAATTCAATTACGCAGTTAAAATTATATTTGTTTGGATTTTACCAACACTGACTATATATTGTTCTTATATTATTGTTGATTGTGGACTTGTGAGAATTCTCACGCGCAAAATACAAAGTTTGGAAATCCGAACAGTCGTTAGTTCTACTTTATTCCAACAACAGTGAATGCCGGAAAACCGTGCATAACACTTACACCAAAATCAACTACTATCCTCTAAATAATGCTACTAGTCTAGCATCTAGAGTTTTTAGTGTGAAAAAAAGGTCCAGAGCGTTTCTCAGTTTATTCGTGTAGAGGGATGTTTGAAGTTTAATTTTAGCAAGGGTGGACAGCTGAGATCCTGTAGGTTACCATGGAAACCATGATTGCGTCAAAATTTCTCGCCAACTTTTTATTTTAGCACACACCCCGTCTTAATCTAACCTTTCTAACTGGTATGTATAAATACATATCAATTTTATTTTGTGTCGTAACTTAAGTACTGATATAGAGCTCCGAAATGATATGTGTGTCAAGGTCATTTATTGTCAAGGTCAAGGTCATTTAGAGGTCAAAAGACAAAAAAACGGGTACAAAAAGTGTTATTACCCCAAAAAGTTTTCATTCTTACGCGCAATATTGACCATATGCGTAATTAATGCATTTAAGCATCAACTACTAACATTTGTACTTACAATAAAACTTATTTTGTGTTGACATGGCGAATAATAATGAAATGGGAAGGAATTACGTGAGACCACTAAAATACGTCATTTCCCTTGTAATATATGCGTATTACGCGTTATACGCTTATATTGTATTCGCTTGTATATTGCGCATACATGCAATTTCTACTTATATTCAAACTTGTTTCCAACCTCATTACTAAATTATAATAATATGCTATGCATTACCGTTGACCTGCTCATCAAGGTCACCGGGGGAGGGAAGGTCAAGGTCATTGCACGGTGCAGTTTCAAAGGAGAATGCAAACTGCCTATTTTCTCTGGCTTAGACTTCCGTATATATAGTTACACATATATATTTAGGGTTTCTATGGTTTATTTATGCATGGGGGTGGTTACAGTTTCATTATAGGGGTCACATCAAGTAAACCCTTTTTCCGTTTCCATGGATACAATAACATTAACAACAAGGTAAATGCCCATGACTAGCCTAAACCCTTGTGACTTTCACTGATATGATATGCATAAACATGCGTGAACATGCGTGAACATGCTACAATATAATGAGTGTGGTAGTATGCGGAACATATATATAACTCCTTAATAAACAGCATAGCGAGGTCACGAAAGGTCAAGGTCATTTAAAGGTCAGAATGAACAATTTTCTGTTACACAAACATCTACCTGAGATTGTTTACATTTATTCGCGATGGAATGAGTTGATGTCGACAGCCTGTGTGGTTTCTGCAATATACAGCCAATACCTTTGACAGAAATATCACCGAATATCAACATTTGACTGAAAGGTTAGTGACAGGTAAATGATTTACTACAACGGTATAGTTTATTTTAGAAGAAAAATTTCCTCCTTCCATATACACTTAACTGATTTAAAAACGCAACAGTGGGTTTTTGATAAATTTAAGTCAGTTAATGTGCTTCAATTCTATTGAAATTTTACATGTAATGAAATCAATACATGAAGTCATAGATGTGCAAATTTCATTGTAATCAAGGTTTAGATGGTCACAAAACCAAACCACGAAATGTATTGATTGACAATGTCAAGTTCGCAAAATTAATAATGTATTTATAAGCTGCAACTTGCTATTAAAATCAGGCGTCTTTGCCTCATTGGCGGGAAAATAAAGTGTTGTAGGATGTTGTTCCACACATCTATGAGGAAAACACGTATCAATCCAAACGTTCAGAAGTTTCTGCTTGATGATGCACTTCTTGATGGCCATTTGTGTCTGCCTTCAAATTTTGTTTCACGAGTAAAAATGCAATGAGCTCCACAACCTCAACATGAGCTGTCAGAAAGTTTTTGCTCATCTAGCATAGGCTGCATTGTGTCCAATGGTTAAGAATGTACATTTCTTATGTCTATGGCATATCAAACCCGTAACCGGAAGTGGATAATCGAATATGTCAAGATAAATAAGAAGACAGACAAAATGAAGCGATTTTCAACATGGGCCATAATAAACATTACTCAAAATGTTACGGAATGTATATTTTAGCAAAATTACTTAATCGTACGCATCATTGCCTTCAAATTGTAGGTATAACAAAAAATATCTTTGACAGGAAGTGGGGTCTTTAAAAAAACATTCGTTTGGTGCCATCATGTTTACGCGCTTGTATCGTCGGCATACCTGACGCAGACAATCGAAGGTGGAAACTGCCTCTTGAAAACACTATGTAAGTCTAAATATCGTCAACAGACGATAGTTAATCTACTTTGTCATGATAAAACGTCACATAACTGCTTAAAGCAAGTCGATGGCGCCAGGATGTCATGTATCCTGAAAGCGTGGCACCGTATACAACGCACTTCAAAATTTGAGTTTATGTTTTTTTGTTGGGATATCGTTTTTCAATAAATTGTCAGTCAAATCGCCACGCCCAGTGGTTTTGCTCACACGTCACGTGTAAATAATGAAAATGACGCCACTCTGACGTAATGGGCTAAATTGAAATATTTTTTTGTAGAAAATCGTACCAGGCATAAGACTAGCGTCCCATTTATTGGTTTATACTCCAATACAATTTAAATAATAATTAATACAAAAAAATACCGACCCCCAAAATAGTTGCGTTTCTAAATCGGTTAAGTGTAGAAAGAAGCAAAAAACACTGACAATTTTATTTTACTTCTTACTTGATCAGCAAACTTATTAAAAGCATTAAAACTGCTTTTTTACAAAAACAAGCACCTGTTTCTTCTATTTGGATATATTCTAATTTGGTAACCCTTGGAAACAAGATCAAAGATGGCGTCTGCAATAATGACAATTGGTTTTTTCGACAAAAAATGAAACATTCTCATTGTTGTGAGTTGCTTATTGATGTGTTATGTATTTAAATGTACTGTCAAAATTATTTTTGTTTATATAAAAACAAAATCAAATGTAAAATGTTATGGATAGCCCCGCTTCGGAATTTTGTAAAAGTGTAGTAGTTGTCGGATAATCAGAATTTCGGATATTAGAAAATATGACCAAAAACTACTTTCTTATTAACTTGTTTTTGTCATTAAAAATACTGTTTTCTATTTCAGCTGAATCCTTTTATAGAAGTTGGTCTACATAGAATTGGATTACATATCGTAACGCATAACCGAATACATGTATTTAGAACTGAGGAGAGGGAGATATTCTGGTATACACATTTTTATACGAGTACTATAGATTGGTGTTAATTCACGTTTATTTTGAAATGTCCATCTTCCACATAATAAACCAACACATGTTTGTTCGTTTAGTGTATATTTTCTTTATTTCATGGATATACATTTAATATTTTAATATTCAACATTTGTCGTCACTTTCTATGTAGCATCTGATAGAATAGGAAAAAGGTGAAAAACAACTTTTTCCACATTTTGCCATCAATATGTACAGCAGAAAGTAGCAAATGGTCTAACTAAGAAAATGAATACACACATGAAATATTTCCGTTCAGTAATTAGAAAGTTATGGACATTTTAGTGAAAGAGAATCCGTACTCCATAATTTTAGCTGACAAAACTGCATCACTTTTTGGTCCTGTCGTTATTGTTTTTGTAGTTCTATTACGCTATCGCCGTAGCGAAATGTTGTCTCTAAATATGTTTATTAGCCAATCAGATTGCTTTAGCTGCGGGCCAATATCAATAACACTATTCGGCCCGGGTCGATAAATGATATAGATTTTGGCCCTGATGTAGTGGAAGCTTTTGTTTTATTTAGCTAGGTGAATGCTATGTTATGGAGCTAATAATTGATAGTCATTTAATGAATATGTGTAATAGCTTTTGGAAAATAAAAAATGAATTTCGGATATCTACAAAATGGCATATCTATGTTCGAATTCCATTTAATATAGGTGACACTATTTCTAAACAAAATACACTTTTTATGATCTATTTCAGACAAATATACCTTATCAGGAACAGGTCTACCTAGCAACCAATCACAAGTGAACAAAGTATAATACAGAGCTGAAGATAGTACTAGTGATGCATTGATCAAAACATCGAAAAAATGTTTGGTAGGAAAATGTTTCCTTTTGTGTTATTTTACATAAATTTCGCATTATTTTATACAGCCATCAAATTAATTGCAAATGCATGTATGTTTTAGTATGTTTGGTTCAGGTGGGCATTGTACCTTGTGTGTTTTCAATGTTTTCTGTGCTCGGCTGGTCAAGCCGAGTGCTGCCTTCTCTGTCTGATTTAATATTATCTTTTTAAATAATCCGTATAAAATAAATAATTATAGTTTCTTACTATACATACCACTATCACATAAATAAAGTTGATGCATATCATATTTAGGTGACATGGAGTCTGATGAGAGACCTGAAGAAAAGCGTAACAACTTTGAAGAACAATGTTGACAAGCCTCAACGTAACAGTTGGTAATTATAAATGTCAATATCTAACAACTTGCATTAATGATGCTGAAGGATCAAACGCGACCATGTTATGGATGATGATTATAATCCCTTTTGATTATGAGTGTACCAGAAACCCTTGTACCGTTCTTACTTCATCTTTGGTATGAAGTGGTCATAGATATATAGACATCAGACATCCAACACTTAATTATATTGAATGTTTAAATGGTGTCGTGGATGATCTTGTTTGTTCGAAATATCTCGTTGTTGATGGTACTAAATGTACAATTTTTGTGACACAGAATTGTATTTATTTGATGAAAGTTCGCAAAAAAAATGTTTTATTTCTTAACAGGATCATAATTGAGTATAATGGATGATGGAACCAAACCTAAGAAGAAGCAAAGGCGACTTTTTCTGGTTGAACCGGACGCCGATATATGCATCATATGTCAAAAAGACACAGATCAATCAGCTTGCAGTACTGAAAATGGAAGAAGGAAAATTAAAGATGCCGCATGTGTACGAAATGACTGTGTCAATGAACGTTTGTCTAAACTCAAATCTGAACATTTTGTATATCATATGTCTAGTTTATGCTATAAAGCTTACACTCATAGAAAATCTCTTGACTGCGTAGGTCCAGAGGTTGTTAAATCTCCTACTGCGGACAAAAATAACAGTTATCAAGCTAATGCTAGACAATGTAGGTCGGCATTACAAACAAAACATTCAGTAAGTAAATATGATGTATGTGTTATCTGTGCAAATAATTATTGTAAGGGTGAAAATAGGAAATACAAAATTTCTGAGTGTGAAAGAGCAAGAAATTTCCTGAAATCTGCAGTATTTTTACAGGATGAGGTATATACTAGAGTTTGTGATCTGTATGACGAATATTCTGTTTTGGAGCACATTTATACTATCATAGTAATTGCATGCGTAAATATTTGAGGTTATTTGAACGTGAAAGGTGTAAGCCAGATAAAACATATCAGTCTGGGAAAACGATAGTTTTTGCAGCGATTATTGAAAGTATCAATGAAAAACTGATTTCAGGTGAAACCTTATCTATTAGTGACTTGAGAGATAACGCAAATAGAGATTTGTCTATTTCCGATGTAGAATTAACTAACAAGGAAATGCGAATGCTTTTGTTAAATCATTATGGACCAAGTATTATATTCTTAGAGTCAAAAGGAACTGCATCAACAGTGTTTTTTATGAAAGGTAAAAGAGAGACAACTGAAAGTGCAGATTCGTCTGATACCAATGCAGCGATAGACAAATGTGCTGAGACAATACGAAGTGCTCTTATAGAATGTGATTTTCAATTAAATGACAAGTTCTGTGATGCAGTCGACTTAAATGAATCATGGACCAAGACAAGCATACCCGAACCATTGTTTAGGCTTCTTGGTGGGATCTTAAACTTCGACCACAAATCATTTTATGATGAACTTTCTGAAGACATGAATGGGTCACCAAAATCTTGTAACCAAATATCAGATAAAAGAAAGAAGAAAATGGATGCTATTTTCCAGATTTTGTATTACAATCTTCACAATGGTGAAAGAAGAACGCCTCTTCATTTAATGAACTCACAGGTTGTTCACGAGAAATGCAAGAGCAAAGAACTTATAACAAGTCTCAATCACTATGGACTGTCTGTCTCATACAGTGACCTACAAAGATACCACAATGATATGGCTAGTTTTATTCTTGAAAGTAGTAATGGTGAAGTACCTCTACCTAGTATGTTTGATACTGAAAATTTCAAGATCGCTGCATTTGATAATTTTGACCACGAGGAGGCAACACCAAGTGGTATAGGTGGAAGCCACGATACAGTTTCCGTTCTATTCCAAGACAAACCGTATGTTACAAAGAAGAAACCTCGTATTTCGGAATTGAATGTTAACCCTGGAAAGAAAGTATTGCAAGAAAAATTGACTGTCAGGAAATTCTAGAATATGTGAAACCTGCAAAAAAGCCATCTCTTCCAACAAGTTACAACACACATATGAATATGCAATGTGCAAACAACTTGAAACAGGATATTGCGATTCAAGATACTGCATGGTCTCTAGCAAGACTCAATCTTGCAGGTTTAAAAACTGGAGATATATCACCAGTGAATGAAATACAGAATGTACCATCTTGGAGTGCTTTTAATTCCCTAACAACACATGAAATTATTGGACAAATGATAGTAGGGTTTCTTCCTGTCCTTTCGTATCCTGTTACCGAATATAGAACAGTTTATACAGCTTTGAAGAATTTCCAGGTCATCCTGAAAAAGCTTAAGCAGAAAACACTGGCTATCACATGTGATGAAGGGGTTTATCACATCGCAAGGGAAGTAACTATGGCCAGGTCGGAGGAATTTACCGATGTCGTGCTTCTGCTCGGGACATTCCATATGTCCAAAATATTTCTTGGATGTATAGGAAAGTACCTAAGAAATAGTGGAGCGGATGCTATATTCACTAAGAATGCCGTGTTTGGTCCGAATGTTGTCCAATCTGTGATGACTGGAGCCAACTATGTAAGATCATTCAAGGGGATTATGCTACTGGGCGAATCTCTTGAGAAACTGCTGTGGGTTAAATGTTTTAAACGTGCTGATATGAAAAAGTACGAAGACAACTTGAATGTATTAATAGAGCTTCAAGATGCCATAGCAACGAAGGAAAGGCATGCCAGTAAAGTGCTCATTGCCAAGTTCAAAGTTCAAGCGGAAGAATTATTAGAAGATTTCCAGGTATTCGTTCAATGGCAATGTAGCAGAAACGAAACATTCAAATACTGGTATGGTTTTATCAATCTTGTTACTTTGCTAAAAAAACCTTGTTCGTACGGACAGAGAAGGCAACTGGTACCTGCATCTCACAACAGTACAAGATATCCTTCCATACTTTGCAGCGTTCGATTGCATCAATTACCTTAGATGGTGTTCCGTCTACTTAGAAGATATGAGGCAACTTCCAACAACATCTCCGAATGTACATGAAGAATTCATGAAAGGAAAATTTGTTGTGAAAAGAACACCAGGACAATTCAAGGCTGTGGCTGCTGACCAGTGCCTAGAACAAACCATCAACCGTTCACAAAAGAACAGCGGTGGAATCATTGGAAGTTCTCGGAAGAAATACTATGTTGCCCAATGGGAGATAACATACCACGAGATGTTGGCAGTCAGCAATCTCCACAGAGACAAAAGTGGATCGAAACCCTTTTATCAAGAACTGACTGTCAACCATGAATTTAAGACGTCTGAAACAAATGCTAGGGAAGAGAACATAACAGACATGGTTCGTTACATACAACTTTATGAACATCCGTTCAACACTGAATCTACTGAAGTAAAACTGCACAACATAATCAATCAACAAATCATGACAGACGAAATAAGACAAAGTATTCTACAAGTTGAAACAGAAGGCAAGGAAATATATTTAAACTTCAGAATGGAAATACTTATTTTTTTGTCTTTTGACCTCTAAATAACCTTGACCTTGACAATAAATGACCTTGACACACATATCATTTCGGAGCTCTATATCAGTACTTAAGTTATGACACAAAATAAAATTGATATGTACTTATACATACCAGTTAGAAAGGTTAGATTAAGACGGGGTGTGTGCTAAAAAGTTGGCGAGAAATTTTGACGCAATCATGGTTTCCATGGTAACCTACAGGATCTCAGCTGTCCACCCTCGCTAAAACTAAACTTCAAACATCCCTCTACACGAATAAACTGAGAAACGCTCTGGACCTTTTTTTTCACACTAAAAACTCTAGATGCAAGGCTATACTGGAGACCCAGAGATGTATGACCAAAGATACTAACTACCCTTTAGACAAGAACAAGGTTAGTAATGTATCAATTTCCACCAATCACTCATATTTCTTTCTCATTTTAATCATGACTATGCTATTTGAACTACCCTACCTCTTATATATTCACGCTATTTCTTTTTACAGAAAAATTATTTATACTGCTGCTGTGAGATAACGTCCCTAAAGTCATCGGCTTCATGCAAATTGTCCTTATACGGGAGCAACCTTTCCGTCCATTCGCAACATGGTACGTAATATACACATGACGTAGCATTTATGATTTGGCCTGCCAATTTACATGTAGAATCGATTGTCAACATTTGTCATTTTTTTTTGAAACATAAAAGTAGGATTGGTTAGGTCGGTAAAGCTAACATAAGGTATTTACCAAATCAAATGTGAGAGTCGTTATCCTCCTCTACACCCGTATGTCGATAATAACTGGCTAAAAAGACGGTCACAAGTACACCAATGTCATATGCTGAAGGGCCGACACACCAGTCACTGAAGTAGACACGTGCCTAATATGAAACGAAGTCTTTGATTTGTAATGATATCTGACAATGATCATAATTCAGTGTAAGTGTACATGTAAAACGTGTATTACTGGTATGCAAACATATTTACTGAGGTATTTCACTTTACCAGGTATCTTTTAGACGACCTCCTTTTCTCTTTTCACCAAGATAATAATCGAATTGTGCAAAACACATGTATTACTGGTATGCAAACATACTCCCTCAGGTATTCCACTTCGTGCTGGGAGCACATATCACTGGGATTACCGATTGCCAATGCCAATAACACGGCAAAACATGTGTCATAGTAGGTTGAATTGTGTGTCCTATACAACGCCTCCTTTCGATTTCAGTCGATACCGGGCTTTGTAAGTTTTATTTGAGGTATAGATTCGAATCATACGGTATTTGACTAGACGATCCGAAGTGTGAACATCTGTTTTAGAACACATCAAGTTTGTGTCAGATGGATTTTGTCATTTTCATGACTCTGAACCATACAGCAATGATGTTCTTCTTCATATACTCGTCTTTGTTTGAGTGCTGATATTTGTTGATATCTAGATGTTCTTTAAATTTGCGAATCCTCCTTTTGATAATATATCACCGATTCTCAATCGGTGTACCACCGTAGCTCAATGGTTAGCGCGCTTGCCGACTAATCCGGCGACTCGGGTTCAAATACGGGTGAAAGCACTAATATACCGGTAATATTTCAGCAGAAAGCTGACTGGCAAATAAAGGCTATGCTCGGCATAATAAAATTTAATAAACTGTTGTCTGATTCCGATGCACATACTTCATCAACATCAACAATGCTTCTTCCATTGATGGTTACTAGAGTTTCTGTCAGCGATCTTCATATATACTCACTTACCATCACTCCGAGGATAACAATATGTGCCTTGTGTTCTCTCACAGATTAATGTTACCAATATTAAATTACATGTATACCTAACATACATAACCTACCCGAAGAAGTATGTTTGCTTACAATACAAGTAGATTTTTATCGTATTTTGTGTTCTTTATATGCATGTATAAATGTTCAGCCCAATCCCTCTCCCTGTGTTTAGTCATTCTTCTGTTATATATATGTACATTTTGTAATATGTTGATGAAATTTAAACACTTTATCTTATCTCTGTTTTGTGGCTATTTCATTATTTTGCAACATAAAGGTCCACCAGTGACTCTAAAGGTCCATGCTATACGTATCTTGTTGTTCTATATTGCTTCCTCCAGAATTCCTGTATGAGCAGATCTTTTACAAGGCTGGTTGCCCGAACACGGTTAGCACTAAAACTTTTTGTCGCAATTTTATGATGAGATGTGTTAGGATATTTGGCTTGCCATTAGGAGTGGTTTATCTTTTGTAAAAATAATGTAGATTTGATTGATGATGATTCTGGTTTCAAACCATGGTCCAGCTATGGTACAAATAAAAGGGGAGATCAATACCAAGGCGGAAGATAGCGCTAGTCTAGCTACAACGAAAAGATAAGCATAAGAGTACAACATCAGTCCTACCGGTCAGTGACCCATATGGGAGAGACTGCACTCCAGAGGCATCTACAATTAATACCTATAACCTTTAGGTGGGCTAAAATCCCGCTTGGAAGTAAGTTTCGAATTTTAGAAACATTGAATAGTGATTCAGATACCTCAGAATTAGGATAAAAAGGACCTGCCTCGAGTTTGGTGGGGGAAGCCGTCAGTATGCTACACGACGGTCACCTTACAGTCCTGAATCTGGAAACCTTGAACTTGCAATCAATGTGCATTTGTACATCACTGACAAGGCACAAAACATATATTGCCAATGAGATGAAATGGTACAGCCAACTTTGAGATACAAGGAATGTCAGAAACAGAATGGAATGAAGCAGGGCGAACATAGTTAACATAAGGGGAAATATTTTTATACTCTAGTCATAAGGAAGATCAAGTTCCTCTAACCGAAGGAGTGACCATTATGTTGACAATAGAAGCAATGAAAGCTCTTTTTGGATTGGAACAAGTTAATTCATGAAGAACTACTAAGTTCAAACATCACACCATCGCATTGCACTAAACATCATACAGTGCTAAATCCCAACAAATGAGGCAGATGATGGTGTAGAAGAAGCGAATCATTCAACTAGCTTCTTGATGAAACCATCAGCCAATGCAATGTGAAAGACATAACCATTGGGTGACATGAATGTGTTGGTTGGATATGATAACACCAGTAATAAAGATGTAATGGGAACGTATGGTCTAGGAGTGATGAATGAGAATGGTAAACTGCTTATAAATATGTGTGCAAATCATAACTTAATTAAGCGTGGAATAATATTCCCACCAAAGACATGTCGCGCAAACTGTGATTCTCCTGACATGAGAACAGAAAACCAAATAGATCACATCTGCATCTCAGCGAGATTTAGGAGAAGCATATGCGAAGTTCGTGTGAAATGAGGAACACATGCAGTCTCGGATCCCCACCTCATTGTTGTAAAACAAAGTCGAAGAAACATTAGAACAAAAATGCTGCGAAAAAAGTTGCAACAAATCTATGCTAGCCAGCAAGGAGAAACAGGATCAGTTCAGTGTCAGGAACAAGTGGTTCTATTTTGTCTGATTATTAATTAATTGAGCCATGTGTTAATATGTCCGCTCCTAGAGACATTTGGGGGATGTTGCATAGGTATAGTATATGTTCATTACCATTGCCTACACCAACCAATACTGTTGCATAAAAGAACACGTAAACCAAAGCTAAATAACTTACACAGTTTGTGATGAAATGAAGCAAACTGTGACTACATTGTACTGACTAACTGCTTGGATATAACATAATAAAATTAACATGTGCATAAACATTACAATACAATAAAAATATTTTACTATAGGGAATTTAATACACTCGAAGTCCACTACTTTGACTAGAATACGACAGGAGGACCTGTTTACGCCGTTTCAATAGGTATTCATTAATATACGGCGACATGTGCTTACAGTAAGTTGGAATAAATATAAATCAGTACTTTGGCCAGCTTTTGACTCCGGATGGCCCCATATCGAACTTGGTCGATACTGTGAAGCTTTTTTCTTTGATTTGACCTGGTGACCTAAAGATAAAGTCACTGTGACCTCTGCTGTGTTAACAATTCTTTCTTTGATTTGTACTCATGAGCTAGTTTTTTGCCCACGAAAACCAAGACTCTAACTTAGTCTAGATAAAGACCATCGTTGTGACTATGGCTAATAAAGATTATGTAAAAACTGTGATCTCTACAGTGTTTGCCTTTGATTCGGCCTTGTTTTGATCTCAGATGACCCAATAATTGTTTTGACCGAGAAGTTCAGAGATATACATTGTGATCAAGTTTCGTGAAGATTAAATCAAAATTATGATATAAAGTGTAAATAAACCAGTTGTAATTGGACAGATGGACGACGGACGAAGAGCGATCACTATGTGGCAGTTAAGTTGAAATTAATTCATTGTGGTCTTGTAAAATTATGAGATGCCAGAACAACTAGAGAATGTGCTTGGCAAGACAGACTTATAATAACCCTAAGACAGCTTCGATCTTTTACATCTTTGGACAGGTTTATTCATCACCAAAAACTCGAGCAATATGTTTTATATTCCAATTCAGGAGATTCCTGCATTCTGACTAGTTCAGTGGATATACTAAATCCACTAATACAAGCATTTTGAAAGACTGGCCTTTTGCACATAAATACAAAAATGACAATTTATTCTCATTCAAATAACAGTTAAAAGTAATAATAATAACACTACATGTAAAGACTACTAAACGGTAATTGAGCTTATGACAACCCGCTTGCCTTTTTATCACAGAACAATGTTATAGTTTTGTAGTTTGAGTATACACATGTAGTTAAGTTGTTTTAAAAGTATGATACTTTCACAGTCTAAATTACTAAGCATTTAATGAAAACACATTCTGGAATGATTACCAACACTGATTGTTTCAAAGATAGTTAAAAATGCAACACTGAATTACACCGTTAAGCCAACATCAGAGCAACAAGAAGCAGCCTGTCAATGCTGTCTATTCTTTTATATCCTTGAAGAAGACGGACTCCAGCACCGAGACAGTCAACTTCAGCATGTGGTAACCCTTCAACGTCTGCATGGTGGGCTGTACCTAGCAATCTGTAAAATGCATTGTAGTGATTAAATAAAAGTTTACATAATCACACAAATGAAAGTAAAAACGAACTGTCAGATCATTGCCTAAATATAATTGTTGAAGCCAGTCGAATACTTACTATAAATACCTTCTAACAATTTCACAACCAGCGAATTAACAAAGGTACCTCGTAATTTTCTCTCTTCAAGTTCGTCTACATAAGATCAGAAAGGAATATGCATATTAAGGTAAATAATACTAAATATAAATACCTTCTAACAATTTCACAACCAGCGAATCCTGCCGTCTCTGACATCAGGTTGTCTACATAAGTATCTCGGTCACCAATACTAACAGTCATTTGTTGTAAATAGGTATTCACTGAAACACATAAATGATGAATCTAAGTTTAGTAGTAAGCACACAAATGAATGATACAGGAATTATGCGTGTAGGTTCCACGACATGGTGGCTGTAAGTTGTTTTTCTTAGAGATCGATATGATATTACTGGAGACCCAGAAGTTGAAGACCAAAGATACTTCCATTGAGACAAGCATAACTTATCCGGGTAGCAGCAGCGCAAAGGTTCAATCCAGTGACTGAGACAGCAATACGCATAATAGGCTTTGGTATTTTCACTCTCTACATTCTTTCACGTTTGTTTTATTATGAACATGATATTTTAAATTATTTACTGTTCCGCGAATTTACGCAGTTTCATTTTACAGTTAAGTCAACTATCCTGAAACGGCCAGGCAATGTCGTTAAAATCATTGACTGATTTATAGTTGACCTTACACTGGAGCAATGTTTAAATGTATTCACAAACGCAGCCGTTTATCATAGCAGGGGTGTCGGGCGTGTTAGATGCATACAACGTTCCATTTATGGATCGGCATGCCCATTTACAATATGTTTTTCACTCTTTTAGAAACACACAACATTAGGGTTTAACGAAAGGTATCTACCAAATCTCTTGCTAGCATCTATCATCAAATGTGCAAAGTCTCTATGTTTGGCGTTATCTTCCTCTATACTCATGTGTCTGTAATAACTGAATATAAAGTTGGCAACAAGTACACCAACGTCATATGCTGCAGGACCGACATATGCAAACTCAATGTCCATTAATCTCACATCAGTCCCTGAAAAGTAGATGTGTGTGTAACTTCAAACAGAGTTTTTGAGTGAATAGATTATCTAAAAAGGGATCGTTAAGCAATACAAGTGAGTGTTAAAGCCATGTTATTATGATATACCGGTACTAGTATAATAATTATAAATACTCCATTCCTCACTTTGTGCTGGGAGCACATTACTTACTTACTTACTCAGTACTTTTCATTTCCATTGGAGCATATGGCCTTCACTAGAGCTTTCCATCGAGTACGATATGTGGCCTTCGCTTTGGCTTCGCCCCATGACATCCTTAACTTCCTCAAGTCAATGTCCAGGGTTCTTCGCCAAGATTTCTTCCGTCTTCCTCTTCTCCTCGTGCTTTGTGGGTTCCAATCAAGAGCTTGTCTGGAAATGTTAGGATGTGGTCTTCTGAGGGTGTGTGGTCAATCCATCTCCCCTTCTTCTGTAGGATGGAGTCAGTGACTGGCTGTTGTTTTGTCTTGGTCCATGGTCTTCATTGGAGATCTTTTCCGGCCATCTGATACCGAGGATTTGTCTTAGGCATTTGTTGACGAACCCCTGGAGTTTCTTGTCTAGCTGCTTTGTTCGCCTCCAGGTCTCGGCTCCATACAGAAGGACTGTTTTAACGTTGGAATTGAACAGTCTGATTTTTGGTGGATAGGTGGATGTTTCTGTTGTTCCATACTGGTTTCAGAGTGACAAAGGCTTTCCCTATGCGAGCCTTGATGTCCTCTTCAGTACCCCCTGTCTCACTCACTTTACTTCCAAGGTATGTAAAAGATTCAACATCTTTTATCCTCTGTCCTTCTAGGAGGATGATTCTTCCGTTACCGGTATTAACAGGGAGGCATTTGGTCTTCTTTATGTTGACTTCAAGTCCGGTGGATTCGGCTACTTCTTGTAGACGTGTCGTCTTTCGTTGGATGTGAGTGTATGAGTGAGACAGGAGGCCTATGTCGTCTGCGTAATCGGGATTGTGTGGTTAGGGTCCACTGTATCCCTCTTGGTCTGTCTACTGTGGTTCTCATTATGCAGTCAATGACTATTGAGAATATCATGGGCGAGAAAAGGCAACCTTGTCTCACTCCTGATTTCTCTTCGAAGGGCATGTATAGGTCTAGGTCATGGATGACCTGGCATAAGTTGTTGCTGTATAGACTGCGTATTATGTTCACAATCTTGCACGGTATACCATAGTGTCTCAGAATCTGCCAGATTGTGTCCATCTCCACCATGTCGAACGCCTTTTTGAAGTCTATGAAGTTGGCATAAAGATGAGAGTTCCATTCAATAGACTGTTCTATGATGATACGCAGGGTAGCATTTTGGTCTGCACACGATCTTCCAGATCTGAAGCCTGTCTGCTCTTCTCTAAGTTGCTTGTTAACTTCTGCCTTGATTATAATACTAGTAGCACCCGTGTAAATACTTTGCTGGGTATACCGGTACTAAGTAGTTGGATTCCTCGCCAGTTCTGACAGTCACTTAGGTCTCCATTCTTTGGAAGCTTTACTATATGCCCCAATCCCCATTCCTCAGGAACCTCTTCTGAATCCCATCATGTGTTGGATGAGGTCTAGAAGTATTTCTGCTGTAGTGTCTACAGATGCATTTAGTGCCTCAGGTGGAATTCTGTCGGGCACTGGTGCTTTCCCATTTTGGATCATAGAGATTGCCTGTGTAACTTTCTGTTTGGTAACTGGTCCCATGTTGATTTCCAGATCTATACCCTCATCAATTGTTGGTGGGTTTGTCACGGGAACACCATTTAGAAGACTTTGGAAATGGTCTTTCCACCTGTTCAGTTGATCTGCTGGTTTTGCTAGGATGTTACCATGTTGATCTTTTACCGGCTTACTTGGGTTGCTTGTACGTTATGCGAGTTGACGTGTGGTTTGATAAAGAGTATGCATATAATTCTGCTGTGTCGCCTGTTGTACCTTTGCTGCTAGTTGGTCAATCTGGTTTCTCTTATCTTATCTGCAGCTCTTCTCTACAGACTTCTGTAATTGTCTATATTCTCCCTGAACTCTGTTTTTGATCTCTTGTTCTAGCTTGAAGTAGTATTTGTCTGGTTGCTCTCTTTTCTTCTATCTTCTGGATGGTACTGTGTGACAGTCATTGCTTATGTGTTCTTTTCTGGAGGCAGACTGATGTTAGTGTGTTTCCCATTTCTGTTCCAGGGAGCCATATTCAAGGTCTTCAAGGGAGCACATACGTCGTCCGTGATTATTGATCGCCAATGCAGTCTGTCTTTGTTAATATTTCTGTACCTAAACCCAGCCAAGTTTCTACTCCTCCATGTATCTTTTGGATGACCTATGTTCCTCTTTCCAACATCACAATAATCGACAACATTATTGTAGGTTCCATTCTGTGTGCGCCCTATCAAATGCCATCTGTTTTTGTCTGATTTCAACCGATATCATGTTATTTGGCCACATGATTCGACAGTATGTTCCCAAGACATGATTTGGAAAACATCTAGTTGAGTTTGTGTGAGATGACATTTCAAGGGATCTGGTCCATACAGCAGTACTCCAATAATGTTCTTTTTTAATATTCTAGTCCTTGTTTGAGTGCAGGACTTTGTTGATTTCTATAAGCTGCAAATGTTCCCCCTTCTTTTTGATATTCGGTTGCAGATTCTCAATAATAATGTTGTTATATCATTCCGATGAATACAATTTTTAACGATCTGTCTGTCTATGATCTTCGTATGTTTTTGCTTTCTCCATATAAAGATGTTCATGGCCAATCTATGTCCCGGTGATTGATAATTAATCATTTGCTTTGTTTTGGATATCTTGGTGAAGTTGCGCTGGTAAGGCATTGTTATTACTTTGCAAATTATTTGTCGTCTAGTGACTTTGTTAATGTCCATTATATACCTCGTTTATTGTTCTTGTGTTGCTTCCTACATTGACCAATCAATGTGAGGTGTTTCGGGGACAACAGACAATCTTGTTATACAACTGTATGTGTATGGGAAAATACTCCACACTGATGTTGTGTAATAGAGATGATCTTATCAGGGGCTCTATAATGTCTGAGCAATCTACTGAGTAGGTGACCTCATAGATCTTTGCAAAAGCAATGTAATTGGTGTAGACCTTTGTATTCCACTAATTGCGGAGTCCTTTCTCGAAGGGTGAAGATATTGGTAAATGTCGAAGGAGGGATCCATAATTGCTGTTGATTCGTCTGTGGACGTTGCTCGTTCCTAAACGTAAAATTATACCTCTCAAGTTTGTCGTTTTTGTATGGTCTTCTTTCTTTGCAAACATGATTGAAGCTTTGTCCAGTTCCGAAATGTCTTCAAAGTAAGTATTTTCAACTTCATGTATTAACATTGATGCCTTGTATCTGGTCAATGGATGTACAATGTACACGAATATTTTGTACAATATACAATGGAATACAGTACATTGTACCTTCATCGAAAGTATATGATAATAAATATCTGATACAGGCTTGGCAAAAAACATGAACAATAAAGTGGATCTACTCATCATTTGTTGACATGTGGTGGTGTTACCTTTGTTGTACCAAAGCTTGTAGTAAAATTAGGAGGAGGCTGCATAATTATTTTGTATGAGATGTTTCCTAATTTATTCTACACCAATATTGTAAAAATGACAAGCAAAACCAAGTTAATTATCCATTTTTCCACAAATAATTTACCTGAAAACATAATTGAACCAGTATGAAGATCACCATGTAGTAAGCACTCTTTCTTATTATTGAACACATTGAGCATTTCTCTAGCTGCAGTGAGGACGGTCTCATCACCATACACGGAGTCTGATCGTGCCGCCACTTCCGGTGAAGATCTATTTGTCTCGTCATTTTGTACAAACGGTCGTTGAAAAACAAACTGGTCAGTAAGATTGACCATGTTGGAGTTCCTGCAATAAATATAAACAACTGCGTATAAGAGGGCCAAGATGACTGATGCCATGATGCGCAACTGAGAATTGTGGACACAATATTTACCAATATGGTTGTATGTTACAACCTACTTGCGGCTCATTGAACTGGGTGTAAATGTTAAGTCGTCTGAACGGACGCATGTGTGAAAATAGACTTTAACTGGTACTTTTTACGTAAGTATGGAGTGGCTTTGGCAAAATTAGTTAAGAAAAATTAATATAGTGTGTTAACAAAGTTTATTTCTAATTTAATTAGACAGGTGGTTACCTTGTATAAACTCGGTCAAGACGTAGGAACGTTATGACAGCATTGTGGCTTAAGTGTATAAACAATGTTTTTTTCTGTGATTTTGGCCTAGTGAGCAAAGACCCCAGATGACCCTGTATCGAACTTTGCTTTGATATTGTAGAGATAAATATTGTGACCAGTTTCGTAAAAAGTAAGTGAAAACTGTAACCTCTAGCGTGTAATAAAAAACATGGTTAGTGAGAGTCGGCTGGCAGACATGCTACGATACTTAAATTCGGCTTGAACAGTTTGTGTTCAAATCAACTAAAACATGTATGCATAATTATCAGTTTATCTTTATACTTGATTTGAGCGCACGAAAACCAAACTAGATAAATTGATGCAAGTTAATGTTTGGTATTTAATGTATTTAAGAATGCATTTTTATGGTTGTAGTTCATTCTTCAAGAAGTCTGAATGATTGTTTTGCTCTACTGTAAAAGTTTAGTCATTTAGTCAGTGGGAAGAAAGTACAGCTCAAAATGAATTGTGTAAAATGTATAACTTGCTGTTGACCAGGTTAAGTTGAGTGCGGCCATCCCTATCCGATTTTTCATTATCATTTTGCTAGCAAAAAAACTTACTCAAATTCTACATCGAGAGCTTTTATTTGGTCATCACCAATTTTTCCAACATGAGTTTTACGATGAACAACGGCGAGATGGTGTCCCATTTTGTCAGCTAACGTCAAGTCAAATATCCCAGCCATAAGACTCGATCTAAGCATTACATAACCCTTTAAATCTTCCATATAAACTGAAATGCATACATATACTAGCAATTAAGATGTGCAATGACGATTTGTATTTAGTATGACTATGGTTAGGAAATATTTCAACAATATCAAAACATCAACAATAAAGAAAGCTCCATAACGAAACGTATTAGAATTAGTTGTTGTGTTTATTGGGTGGTGTTAAGTTTGGCTATCGGGTGGATTTTGTATGCTTGAAAATATTAATTACTTTTCAGTTGCGATTGCTGCTTAAGAACACGTACATGTAGGTGTGGAACCATTGACAAAAGTGCTATTTTACAAACCGACATTCAATAATGCTGAATAGGAAAGATAAGTCGTTACACAAGGCATCGAGTAAGTTACTCTTTACGTAATCAAACATAAACAAAAATAATTTACAATATGTATTAATTATGCTTTAATTTATGCAAGAACTGGTACTGTACGTAACCACTTGGGCGTTCATTTTTTTCATTACTGAAACTGATTCATCAAGAATTTCGACAACTTGGACATGGGAGGATCATAACTTGTTTAGCATTGTAACTTGTATGTTTTTTATGTTTTCTGTGCTCGGCTGGTTCAGGTGGGCATTGTAATTTGTGTTTTTTATGTTTTCTGTGCTCGGCTGGTTGAGCTGAGTGTTGCCTTCCCTGTCTGACTTAATAGTATCATGTTGTAACCACGACATCATAAGCAGTATGGGAGCATTGTCATATTGTACGGGTTTTTGCATATCATTATTTTCTTATCAATTTTCTGCTTTCCTTCGATTCATGTACACATGTAATTGTTTCAATCATATACCAACCAGTCCTGGCTTGTCCTTTTTTTAAGCAACTGACATCTTCTTTGCATGTAAAAGTTAGCGCCATAATAACTGTACTATAGCTGCCATGGTGAGTTAAGTTATACACATTTAAAATTGAATAGACGAGTCACAGGTATGGCTGTATCAAAGGTTGTATTATACCATATAAAAAACTTACCAGCATTGTTTGGTTTATCGCATGCATAAGGTACAGGCACAGATCCTGGTGACAATGTGTGAAACTTTGACAAAGCTTTGTACTCAATGTCTATCCTCTCCTCGCCTAGAGGGTAACCCTCACCTAGACACTGAAATAAACTGTCTACACTACAAGCGTAAAACACAAACTTTCATAAACAAAAGGCAAAAGAGTTGGCTTACCTTTTTCAGAACATCGATGCTAATCAAATACACGTACAATCAAATTTAAGTAACAATACCACTAGTGAATAGAACCACTAGTATACATCCAGTCTGCAGAGACCACCAATTTTAACTCCATTTAGGCATTGGACCACTTAGTTTTTCAACAAAGATCACTGTTTTCTATCAAATGTGTGGTCATTACATACAGGTTGACTTAATGCTCATGCGCAGATCCAGGTGGGGAGAAAGCCCCCCCCCCCCTAAGTTTAGCATAATGCTATCTTATATAATTTACACAGGCTATTGAAAGGCTTAAAGTCTGATCAAGACTGCCACCTGAAAGGTCCATGCCTCGCCTCAAGACGTGGAGAAGTTGCTCATAAAGAGTACGTTAGTATTATTGAAGTTGATTATTAATTCAATAAAAATGTGTGATGTCCACTAGACACTGTGTCAGAATAGAAAACCCACTGAGAACAAAGAATGTCTTACTTTGATGTATGGTAAAGAATGTTTCACTATGATACTTTTACCACTCGTTCCAAAGATTCTAGCTACAACATTCAAGTTGCCATCTCCAATTTCTTCAACATCAAGTTTCTCAGACGATTCAAATTTCTGCAAAACAATGTCAAATGGAAAAAGAATGAGTTTGAAGGTGAGTCAAAAGTTGAAAGTACGACAAGGAGATTTATGCTATGAATACATCGCTGTCAATGTACATGCATTTGGGTACTACATGTAGTATATGTCATACACAATGAAGCCCTAGACCAGCCTCACACTCCCAGTATTCCAAGTCACACTAATATTTATCGGCAAAGACATTAAACTTTGTCCTACAATATTTTACTTTAGGTTGTCTGACAAACGGTAGAAACGTATATAATAGTGTTAATAAGTATGGATCAGTATTTTTTCCAACTTTCTCTGCGGTGATATCTCCTGCTTCGCCCCTTACCACCACGAGGGGCAACCCTCCCGGTCACAATCTTGCTCTTGCCATACAAAAAATATACCCTTGGCAGCTCTACATTTGTATGTAAATGATTATTATACCAAAGTAATGGAGCTAAACTAACAGCGCATTTGGTTCAGTCATTGTAGTGCTTAAGGTTGTGTACCAAATAAGGTGAAATTCAACAGCGCTACAATGTTTAATAGGGACGGTGGTATTAGATGTGTCGAGATGGAAAAGCTGTCAGGGATCCAGCATGTCCGAGTATGGTGTTCTAATGGCGTTCCGTAAACACACTGGGCTGGACTTAATTTATCAGGACATTTATATACACGATATTCATGTATAGTACAGCACGTACTATAGTACTGTGTAATTATCGTATTATATATCTGATAACTATAGTCGATTAGAGATCATTAGATAAAATAGAAAAGGTGCATGCCTCTGGAGGCCATGCAAAATAAAAGATGTCAACAAATGGATTAGACAGATAAGCTGTCTGCAAGTGGCTGCTTAAAATTCTGACGGTCCAGCCACTATACAGCTTATACGGGCATCCCTGTATAGATTGCGTCGAAATGGTTTGACTACAAAGGGATAATTCAATAGTATGAATAAACTTACATATGTATCTGGTATTTCCGTGCATTTCCTGACACGATCTACCCATTGGTCCATTATTGTAGCGGTACATACGCTGCTGAACGAGAATGACAGCCAGCGTGCAAATGTCAACTTCCGTGTTTACATATCGACGCATCCGGGTCAAAATCTAGAACGTTTTAACTAAGCGCAACGGTAAAAGGCGAAATGAGATGAAATGGAGCGAAATGTGGCGAACTGGTTGGTTATAACAGAAAATGTTGGGAAAACTGTGTAGACTGTTTCTGTGGCAACAAATTCACCAAAGATGCGTTAATTGGGTTCAATAAAAAAATATAGACGTACTTAGACTCATGTTGGTGAACAGCCGATGGAGCTACATTGAACGGTTTAGGAGATATGCAGAAAAGGTCAACTCGTAGGTATTAAAATACAACTCAGAGATCAATACGCAAGTGTGTAGAAAATTCCAATTTCCAAACTTAAAATAGTATAAGCATGAATTCTGGCGTTTTATGACTGATCCCAGGAGAATAACAACCCCTTGCTGCGCAGACAAATACTCCACGTTAATTTGTAATTCGATAATTCCAAAGAGATCTGAATAAATATTGGCAGATTCAAAGATCTAAATATACGTTTAGATCTTTTGCAGCTTGTTTTTGCAAAAATACCAAAACAAACTCGGTTCTTCTTAAGGAAAATCGCACAAATTATGTCATCCGAAAGATGATTTATCTCCCGAGACAAAGCTGTTGGCACACAAACAATTTCATTCTTATTAGCACAGCAAATGAACTGGCATCAAACATCACCATGAACGTCATGCTGGGGGCTGGCCAAGAAGGGGAAAGGCGGAAATGCAATGTGTGGTTCAATGCGGGAGCAACCAATTGACATTGAGTGAATCCAGACAGTGTAGGCTTCCTCTCAGTGTGGACAGCTGATATATCTAGTGCTAACTGTGCGTACCTTTAACATGCTTGTTTAACATATCTCAATATAAGATACGATAAATTTATTAACGTCTCACTTTGTACATGTTTGTTACAAATATACATGTAAAATGATAAAAATGTAAAACATGCACAAAACCACTCAATATAATTATGTATTAAGTAAGATACAACATTGTTGCATCCAAGGGACGAGATTTCAACGTGGACTATTTTATACTTGGTTGTTGGGTGAGGAATGGAATAAGATGTAGATATAAAAGACAATACTGTCTGTCTAGCATGCCGCTTTCTCTATGGGACAAACTATTGATGTGTACAAGACAAGTACTGTAAAATGACATCAACAAAAGTTAAAAAAATAAGACTACCCAAAAACACTGGTGACAGTTTCATAATAGATGCTTAATCGTGTATACATCAGATTTTCATGTTAAATAGAAGCTTACAAATTTACTCTGAAACAAGAAGATCGAACATTTGTCTGACATGGATTGCGTACCTAATTTAATATTAACTAAGGATCTAACTTCTGTGTGGATTCTAAATAATAAAAACTTTACTTCTTGGTTTATTCCTCGTGCAGTACAACCTATCCAGCGAGACCCTCTACAACCTATCCAGCGAGACCCTCTACAACCTATCCAGCGAGACCCTCTACAACCTATCCAGCGAGACCCTCTACAACCTGTTGTACAGCATCATGCTTTTTGTAGGACATTTCAGTTATATACCTAATTAAAGCACTGATTCACACGTATATAACATTATGCCTACGTGTACATGAAGCATGATGTCATGGCTTGGCGTAACCATTGCTGATAATAGATTAGTATGAATAGGAAAGATACATGGAATACTTTTTTGAATGAGTTTCGTGTTTTCTGTACCTTTTGTTATAGATCTACATCATATATATGACAAATGTACAAACAACGGATGCAGGAAAATCATGTTACAATATTATACGTTTGGTGGTCAGTCTGCCTGTGTTGATGACCTAAAGATACCACGGGATACGTATCTTGAAAATTTAATATGCTACAGTATCCGAGTGGGATGCTGGCACGTTCATTGTCACAATTTTAACGCCATAATTATGTATTCAGTCAAACCTCTTTGTAATGATCGTATACCCAGGAAAGAGAAAACAAGTGGTCTTTATGACAGGTGTTCTGTCTTGGCAGGTTAAATGTTATTGGAAACAGACTGAAAGCAGATCGTACATAAGACACGGTCTTTATATATATGTAGGTATTGTGGAAACGTACGTTAGTTGTTTTAGTTTTTGTAGTATTTATAGTATAATTTTTTGCCGGACCCTAAAATCGCACAGAGAGCCTGTGGTTCGAAGGTGGTCTTTAAAGGGACTGCCTCACATATTGGTGTATTGCAAAAATAAAAAAAATTGTCAAATATTCGTT
Source organism: Spisula solida (assembly GCA_947247005.1). Lineage (NCBI taxonomy): Eukaryota > Metazoa > Mollusca > Bivalvia > Venerida > Mactridae > Spisula > Spisula solida. The sequence goes on along the minus strand of OX365944.1, from coordinate 32,471,930 downwards.
TAATTTTGGTATAGTTGCCTGTTTATCCCATAAACAACCACACTGACATCTAAAATAATTCGAGAAACTTTGGCATTTTGTAGTTAATTAGTATTTTACATCAAAAATGCTATAGGGTATTAATACCCTATAGAATTAACACTACAATTACTTAAATTGTCTGAATTTTTTTCGCATTTGTGAAAACGATCGAAAAACGAACCAAATACCTCACTGATGTTTACGCTGTAGTTTGTTGATGTTACAGTTCAATCATGTGTGAATTACATAATTCACAAAGCATGTTGGAATAAAACTTAGGCATTTTTTTCAAGAAAAAAATACTCAGTGGGCGATATCGAGAGTGGTTAAAATTGCTTATCTGCACCGAAACCTTCATAAAGCAACAGTCAGTGGCTTTCTACTACATTAAGTCTTGGTTAGGTTGGAAAATCACGACATACAAAAATTTTAGCCCAATCTGTGAGGCAGCACCTTTAACACAAATAGACGTATTCAAGGGACGCTACTCCTTATTGTTTATCAAAGTATTTTTGTTTACAGCAGTGTTACCAACCATTCTCTCGCTACATTGTATTGGATAAATCCGGTACCCGGTTCTGCTACCGTGTATTAAATGTATTCTATTCTGTCGTGGGAACATTATTTCGATATCAACCGAATAAGAGTTTTTCGTTTTAACATTATTATTGTCTAGTTAGTGCAAAAGTGCGTGTTGTGACTTAGTGTAGGGAATTGATTTACTCAATTAGCAGTAGACCGGATACGGATTTTAAACTCAACCATTTATCTAAGGTCAAGGTCACCAAACGCAAAACATGGCAGCAAATTCGGACGAGGAGCAAAGTCTCCGTGAATGTGAGAATTACGTGCAGAAGCATAACGTGCAACAGCTTTTAAAGGAATGTATAGTGCAATTATGCATCAACAGACCGGAAAATCCCACCACTTTCTTGAAGGAATACTTCGAAAATCTTGAGATTAAGGTAAGAAGATAAACTTGGAAGTTGGATTCTACATGTAGGTCTACCACTGTACTGTATGATTGTATCTAAGATTGGAACTGTATCCTATTTTACCCAGTACCTGTTGCTTGGGTGAAACGTCAATCTGTTCTACCTGATGCTATTTTTATGTTGCTTTTTTGTAGGAAGAATGCAACTGCCAACAAGATGTTGCTCACTAATTATTGCCATTATCTTGCTGTTTCAAGACATGGGTTGTGTATTGTTTTGAATATATTTTCACTGATCTGCGATGTCTATCATAATTTGTCAGTGGCTTGCGAGTAGTTTATCTGACATAATCAACATCGGGCAATTGGTTTCTTTTCTTATCGATCCTCTTCAATTGACATTTATAAAGAATATTTGATGTGTAAAAGAACTTGCCATTTCCATTATACTTGATTCTCATCGAGTCGATCCTTCTCATCGACCCGAGCCCTACTTATTTTTGCAGAATATAAACACGCGCAGTGATGGTTCCTTTCCAAAACATATGCAAGTTTGAAAGTGGACTTTTTCCTGTCATCACAGCAAAAAATGTGCATAAAAGCGCATGTAACCAATTTTTGTGGACTGATTTAAAACCAACCCTGAAAAATCCATTTTGGTAAGCAGTAATACCTAAGCTCGTAACCATGGGTTTTTGTTTTTGTCCATATTTTTGTCAACATACTTGTCCACATTAATTAAATTCTGTAAATAGTATCTGTGATGAACAAACTTTATGTTACCACTGTGTTTCATAAAATAATTCAGTCTTTGGGTTAATTATAGACTGACCAATCGGAGGGATCGGGTCGATGAGAAAGTTTCTGAATGACGGAGCCTCTTGACTGGTACTTGCTTCACAGTAAATATTTTAAGATTATAGCTTTTTTATTCCAGAAATGGTTTATTTTACTGTAGTTCAGTATTTTCTCAGTCAGAAAATGAAATTTAGTTGCAGACCAAACAATTTGAAGTGTGCATGTAAGGTTTTTATCTCTTAGGGGATCGACTCCATGAGAAAGCAGTATAATTAGCTACATTTCACATACATGTAGTTATACTTGTAAGGCAGTGGCTAGGGAACTGGCATCGGACGACTAGACAGTGAAATTAGTCATCCTGCGCGGGTTTGCTTGCAAACAGTATGTGCATTGGCTAGGGAACCGTCATTCTATTTCTATGCATAAGGCCATATTAAGGGACCCGGAATTTCAGTTATTTTCTTGTAATTTTTTAAATTATTTTTATTTTTTTATTTTAAATACAATTAGGGCCTAACATTATCTTGCACAGCAATTTCATTTTTTCAGCATGAAGTAATATAGTTTATACTAATTGATTAAGGTCGATTGTGATACAAGTTTTTCCAACTTATATTTATCACTCTCGACACCTCATTCCTGATGTTATCCATCGCCACGAGGGTATGAGAGAAGAGAAGGCAGTTTCCCTTTTGTGCTGAGCGTCTAGCAAGGGAATTTCTGGTACCATTTTTATTTAGTCTTTGGTATGACGCAGCCAGGGATCGAACCCGAGACCTCCCTCACTCAAAGCAAAAGCTCAACCACTAGGCTATCGAGGAGGCGGTGAAGTAATAAACTTTTCTCATCCTCATAATAATGTAACTGAAACACTCTATGTTCCCTTACTACTTCTAGCTCTATTTATAATGCCATTTCTGATACACAGCTGCACTAAACCCAACAACGATTAACGCATTCACTTGTGCCAGTTTATACCATTCTAATATGGCAGACATTATACAGAGATACATGGCCGGTCACAAAATTGATGAAGATAAATGCACTGACATGTCTTGCTGATTTTGTAGAAACATGTATGTGATACTTATCACAAGAGAATAACTGAAATTCAGGATGGCTAATGCATTGAAATAGAATGACGGGTCCCTAGCCAATGCAGTGTTGTACTGTTTGCTAGCGAACCTGTCAAGTCGTCTGGGCCGGTTCCCTAGCCACTGCCTATAAAAAATATCAGAGAATACACAGAATTTAATGATAAACTGTTTCTGAAAAATGTATGTGTGGGTTGACCTAAACAATTTCATCTTGACTTAATGGCCAGGGTCTTGAGACCTACTCAATGAGCTGTTCTGTTGTCAAACATAATTGTGTAGGCGTTGAACCACCAAATATATTTGTTCTTTAGTTCAATGCAAAGTGACAATGGCCGGCCTTAAATTTCAACAAGTTTTAGTCTAGTCCCTTTGGCCAGTTGTCACACATAATATATCATAGAAAAGATTTTGCTCATCAAAGATAGAGAATGAACATATTTTCGCTATTGTGGGGTTTGATCCCAGACTAGTAATCCCTACTCTACTTTCACTTTCATATTGAGGTCAAAATGTAAAAAAATTCAGGATTAAACAATTTGACTACATCACAAACATGTGCACAATGACTTTCAATGCATACCAGTACCACCATTTCCAGTCAATCCAAAGTTTCTTTCAGCACTCTTTTGAGTGCATCATCATTTGGGCCGCTTATGTATTTAGTGGTTCCTTACCTGATCTAAATATACAAAGATTGGAATGATGTGCCAAATCTCACAATATCTCGTGGCAATCTTCTGAAATCTCACGAATTCTCGTTTGTTCTCAAAACCTTGTATCTCCTGTTTTAATGAACACAAGCAAAAACGAATAATTCTATGAAATAGATATATTATTCAGCTTTACAATGATATCTCATTTATTGCATTCAGTCAAGGAATACAACAATGGACCTTAAAGAGCCAGACCTATTCTCCTTTTAACGGAAATTAAAAGTTTATCAGAAAATACCCAATTTGCCTCATTCAAATAATAATTTTCTGAATTATATAAGAGGTAGACAAAAACCAGTTACCTCATACAATAGAAGAAACTTAGCTCTTCAAAATGAGACATTGGTCATTTGAAAAGGGATGACAAACAAAACTTTTGATGCAAAATAACAAAACTGATGCATGCTATTTTGCATTTTCTCCTTGCTTTCAATTGAGTGTCCAATCTGTGTGTTTAGATTAATTCTTTGGAAGTAGGGCCGAACTTAAAATGTTCTTGGTTTCCCCATCCCGACCCTAGCAGATTTAGAATGGGTAGGTAGGTAGGGTAAATAATTTTTTTTGAAATTGTTTCAGTATGATAGTTATTGGTTAAGACATACACATAATGAAATTTAGAATTAACTTTAAGGTGAAAACCAACAATAATGAAATTTAGAATTAACTCTAAGGTAAAAACCAACAGTCTTAAAGTTAATGGTAAGAAAGAAGCCAGTAAACAAAAAAATAAAATTTTCAATTCCAATTTTTAATAAAAAAAATATTATTTCAATTTGGGCAATAAAATATTTTGGGTAGGGCCCTTTTTAGTCGGGTAGGTAGGGGATGGGGAAACAAACAATATTTTATTTTCGGCCTAGGCAACATTTATTTACGTGATTCATTTTTTTGTAAAAGAGTGGGATACATGTATGTTCTACATTTAGGTTCCTGTAGAGATGGCAATTTTAAATGAGTTAACATGTCGTTACTGTCGTCGTAGACAGCTTGTAATGTGAAACCTATTGCTAACGTCATGAGCTGCACAGTGTCGTACTTAGAATTTCTATTTTGTTGGATTTGTATTGTCCAATCAAATGTGTTGATGGTGCAATAACTTGATACATGTATGCCCTTTCCTTGAAGTTGAAGATTTAGTTGTTGAATCAGTTGGTTTGTTATAAAAAAAAGATCTGGGTTTGGTTCCAGGTTGAGATAAGTCATACCCTTCCATGAAAAATTGATAACAATATCTACTTTCCTCTTTTTCCTCCACATTCCACATGTGGAGAAGACTTGCAGGTTTCTTGTCGTACAATGTAGTTAAGTTTTAAGTTCTGGATAGCCTATTTAGGGTACAATCCAGGAAACTGGTCTGGTAAAACGGCCTGAAAATTTGGTGAGAAAAAGTGTAAAACAAAAAACTCCTGTGTGGCTGTATCTGCTCATTACTTCCCACCTATTGGTAAATATACTAAATACTCTATAAGTCCTTCATGTTCTACAATCTAACATCTTTAGTTCATTTATACAGATTTGTATGTGATTTATTTTCTGATTCATTGATTTGTAAGCTTATTTGTGGATGTAATACATGTAATTTCGCTACTCAAGACTTCCAGGCAGTGCCAGTATAGTGTATTATAGCTTTTCTCTACAGAAGTTCAGTAACGGTATCCAGGAAGCAATTACAGTCAGCATTCTTGATTTGTTACTGAAACCTTGGTGGTTGTAGCTTTTTGGCAAGCTATTTATCTATTTTATTAGAAATAGTTTAGGTGAAGCTTTTTGGCTCTATTTGCTGATGTATATTAATGTACTAGTTGTTCTTGGAACAATATTTGTCTTGTTACCTGACATGTTAGTACCTTATTTACTTGAAGATCTATGAAATTTAGTAACATGACAGGGGTTGCACTGCTTCTGAACCTGAAGGGTCATTTTGATACTTTTCACTAAATTTTACCATTTTATAGGCAAAATACCCATGATTTTAAGAGATAATGTCTCTTCAAACCAAAATCTTTTAGGTCAAAATGTGGCTTTTTGCAAGTTCCAAGGGTCAAGACCTGTACTCCCGAGCCAAATGGAACCCCTGCATGAACTTTGTGTAAATATGTCAGTGTAACACAATATCAATGTCTATATAAAATGAATACCAAATTATTCACTGATCTTTTGTTAAGTCAGGCATTTGTACTTTGTATCATTTTAAGTCATTTATAATTTTATTGCTCTCTTTAATAGGGGATTTATGCGCGGCCGGGAAAATCCCAATAATAATTACATGCAAAAAACATGTGATTGTTGTTGTTGTAGTTTTGCATTGGTTATGGCCTAATTTTTTTTGACAGACCGGATGCAGAATAATGATTTGGTAGACTGAATTTCACGTCCCATTTCCGGTAGAGGCAAGTTGTTGCTCAAGATTTGAGAACCAAACTTGTTTATTTTATTGTTTTCCAATATGAAATATAAATACAGGTCCGATCTTCTAATAGCGTTTCGGCATGTAAGCCTGCTTCAAATCATGAAACTTATTGAAAAATACGAATCTTATTAAATCCAACTTAAAAAAAACAATATGGCGACATCGTAAATGACGTCACATCATTCAACGCGACGAAATCGCATGTTAAGGCGACGTCGTCACGCGGCATAGCGCGCCAACTTGTGAATATGTTGAATTGAAATATGAATAGGAAATAAAAGACGAGTGTAAAACTAATAAATATTTATAGGGCATATCTGTGTGCAACCCGTCTCCTAAATCGGATAACACTTTTTAATAAGTATTTGTTCGCGTCTCCTATGTGGTGACAGCCAGAGCTGAGGCTAGATCTATAGTCTCGGTGGAGCAAACAAATTCCGTAGTCATTTTTTTACTCTGCCAGATTATCCAAAAGCCTGATAGGAAATCCCCGCTGGATGCAGTGCATTTGTTCATATTAAGATATGACTATTGTAAAGATGCACAATTATTATGTTAATGCTCCCCAACTATAATACATTGGTAAACTTCAAAGTTTGTGTATTAAGTGCTGTTTAAGTTATGTTATCAGTCAGTTGTGTGACAATGTATGTCAATGATGATGGTCATAACGCCACTGTACGGTATATTTAGATTTTATGATACATTGTTATAATAATGATATTTGCTTTCCTGGGTTAAGATCAATACCCCTAGGTTACGTAGTGACATACTGAATCTTGAACGTTGACTCCAGGACCAACACTCACTGTTATTATATAATCTGAATTAATCATCCTGTCATAGGCAGCTGCTGTCAATCAGGTGACCTTGTTATTTTGAAAATTATGTATAGGATCACTTTACCATTTTGTATCCAAAATACCAATACCAGACAGTAATTAATAGATAAATTGACTTGGAACCAGAATTCGCTCGGAATCCTGATAGTAAAAATTTGAATTTGACTTCTTTAATTTTTCTGGGGTCGCTAACAAATTACAATGACACTGGCCCATATCAAACATAGTAATTTAGTACACTAACTACAGAGATTTTAATGTGATCCTCAACCTTCTATTAGCATAATTCAACAGCTGATTTTTTGTCTATATTTACAACCTCGGTCGTTTGTTTAATTCCAAAGCGGGTACATGTAGTATCACAAAGATTCTTGTGGTGTAATACAAACACAATTCTGAAAGACCGATATTGCCTGATTTGCTTGCGGAAATTGGTGTATAATGTTGAATGCAAGAACCTTGTAATATATACATACAAAAAGGTTAGGTTCAGGTTAATATCTTATATTATAAAATTATGACAATTAATTGACTATCGTTACATGTAGTAGTACATTTCCATACATTTATTTATTGACAACTGTATAAAACAGAATGAGATAGTATGATCGAAGTGTCAGCATATTCAATGTGTTATAATCAAAGGAACAACTCAAGGGTCCGGTAAAGGTTCCTGGATTCAAGAGCAATTTGATATCGATTACATTGGTATATAGTTAATCATTATCTCTTTAACTATTTAACTGGAAATAATGTATGTTAATGCTTTACTGACTTTAAGAATCGTTAGTAAGGTTTCTATTCATAGCCGACAACTTGTTGATGTTTTGTGGAAGTGATTGATCCAGAGACTGTAGAAATATTATACATGATGTAGTTATAGTATAAGCCCAGTTAGTAACCAGCTGACCTGTCCATCACCTAGCTAACTATGCAGTACATTTATATGATTATTGTAGCCTGCTGCTTTATAACTATGGTCTATCACATTGTATCAAATCAACAAGTGGTATCATCCTACATATTTACATGGGAATAGACACACTCAATGTATAAAACTAGCTTCATTATTATTCTGACAACAAGTTGCCCAAGAAGAAGGCATTTAAGAAGGCTCACACTGGCAAGCTCAGACGATAATTAGAGATGTTAGATTTACATATGGGAATAATTCCCTCAATTTATCACAGAATGTTGCAGATTGTCGCTCACACTGACTTTAATCATACTCTTTCTTCTTGCCACCAGCTATCAGATTCTGGATATTTTTGTTCTCAATTTTACAAAATAGCCTTCTTGATTTCTTCTTAAAGTCTTCATTTTATATCCGTTTGAACTGACAGTGTGTAAACAGGAAATCTAGTTAAAATACTGTGTGTCAGTGTGTTCATTTAAGGCCCCAAAAGCAAACTGGAACTTAATCATTTACGCACATACTTAATTTGTACATTAAAACTTCCTGAAACTTAGTTAGCTTTAACTTCATTAAGTGTAACTTTATTAAGTGTTTTTAATCTTTTGATAAAATTATACATGTGTGTATGCTTGTGTATCATGAAGCTTACAATGTTTATATTTTATGTTATTCCCATATTAATCAGGCCCCGATCTCCCGAAACATCTCAATCTGAGCTTAATCTCAACTCAAATTTTGTCACCTATCTTTTTAGGTAGTTTCCTTGCAAAATTGTACTCTAAGTTGGTATGACAAAACAGAAACATTATTCTGAGTTTATTACAGCAAAATTTTGAGAGTTCAAGATTCAGATTTATCTCAAATTCAGACTTTGTAATTATCAAAATCTCAATTTGAGTTGAGATTTCTACTTGAGATGCTTCGGGAGATCTGGGCCAGGTCGCATTGTATTGAAGTAAATTTCCCAGGATTCCCTCTCAGTTACACAAGAATTGGATTTCTCAGCTGAGTGTTTATGGGAGTCACACTTGTAAAGAATTGGATCATGTCAAGCCCAACTTTTGACTCAACACTAAAAAGGCGACCAATTCTTCGTTTGACTCCCTTAGATGCTATTATGTCAGAAACTTGTGTGACAGTTGATGGGACCCAAAAACTTTGATTTGAGAAAAAACTTTAAATTGAACTTTTATTTGAGAAAAAACTTTAAATTGTTTAGAAATTATCATTAAAAATCACATGCAATACCATACACAAATCTCTGGCTTAGAAGTAGAAGGTTGTTAGTACAAAATCAATATTTTGAGAGAAAAAAGGCAAAAACGATCTGAAAACTACTCTTTACTTATTGGAAAAACAAGCTTTTTAAACAGTTTGGTCAACATGACCACTTCCGATTTTCATGAAAATAGGCTGATAAGAAGCGCCTTGAGATAAAAATTTTAAATATGCACTAATCACTGTCTTGTCATATAAGGTCGTAAGTAGTTTTTATGACCTTCTAATTCTAAGCCAGCAAAATGTATGTCGCAAATCTGAATGGCGATTTTGAAAGTGTTCTATATAATGTACAGGTTGTTACCATATTTGAAGGTATTATAAAACATATCGGTAGTAAATACTCAATCTTAATCACACAGCATGCAATGAATTTCGTTGTTTTCATGCACAAAATAACTTTTGCAAATTTTTCATTTTTCAAATAAAATATTTGTATAAAAGTCTTAATTGGCATGATACTTCATATGGAGGAAAGTTTGTTTTATTTATTTATGATAGACTCAGCAGCATTTGCCCCTTGGAAATATAATTTCTACAAAACGCTGCAAGACAATATTGCACTTAAACCAGTCTGTATAAACCATTTATATTGGAACCTTAGCATCCTTTGAGATTCTCCAGATACATTGGCTATAAATTCTACTTGATATTTGTGTGGGTGGGTGTTTGTATTGATGTGAAATTATATGCTTGAATAATTAGAACCCTGGCCTGTATCAGTAATCAACAGCCAGAATTATTGAACAAAAGCAGTCAGCTTGCAGTAATCGTTTAAGGCAAAATTTGATGGGTTTTTAATGATTATTATATTTGTAATGTATTACTCGGTTAATTTGGTGATGTTCCTTTAAAGACCTTGGTGTGACCAAATGCATTGAACATACTCAATTAAGTAAAGTATCATTAACTTATATGTGTCAAATTTACTATTAAAATTCTAAAAGAACTAGCCAGCCAGCCAAGTAACAAAGTGGCTTTATGAATTGGCGCATGATCAAGGTACCTGAGAACACATTATACGCTTCCCAATTGATTTCCAGTGCCTAACACTAAATAAGCAGGAAGGCAAAGTTAATGCAAGTTATCATGTTTTATCATTACATGTAAGTAATTTTGAAGTAAGATATAACTGTTAAATTGAGTCAGTAACCAATGTAATAATAACCTAAAACACATTTAGTGTGATTACATCCGCCACATGTACTATACATGCAGTTATATATTGTAGACTTACCCACCAGAATATAAATTATCTACACTTTTTCTTACGTATATAGCTACATGGTTTTGGCACATACATATTATTCTTTCAGAGCGCTACTGTTATAGCTATAATGTATGATTAACTTCTGGAAAATTTTGCTCTCGCTCACAATTACAAAAAATACGACATAGTTGTCAGGCATGCAATACTGGAAAGTACTCAAACACGCATTGTGACACTCGTCATTGTCGCTAATAATTAGGCTGTGAATACCAAATGATATTTTCTGTCTTATTACAAAGATATATTTCTGTGTCATATATAGTTTAAAATACTTATACACCTTATCATATATATACATGTAGTACTGGTATATTGAAACTAATTGTTCCTAATAGATCTCAGCAATGTACAGGTTATATTTTAATACAGAAAGTCAATATAAAAACTTTAAATTGGAAGCTCAGAATTGAACTATTTACATACTGAATTATTAAAATCTCTTTGGTGTGAATTAAGTGTGAAGCTCTTAACTTTAGTTACATTTTTAAAACATGTGAAAGTGCCTTTGCTGTCCATAATTGATCGGAATCTTATTTTGTCATAATTAATTGACATTGATTTTACATATGTATGTGCTTATAGCCTAATTAAACTTTATGACTTCATAGGTTTTCTGTAAGGAAATATATACATGTAACTCTATGAAACCAACTGTAGAGTCAACTTTTATAGCTTTGTCTTAAAAGCTTGTACATCTTGTATCATATTATATTATCATTACATGTATTGTCAAATAGCGAGTTCCAAGTTATAATATCGAATAAAATGTTGTCCATGTCAGAAAAATGGTCTGTTTCATGCATTAATGCAATTTTAATGTATTTTTTAAAAAACGAGAATGGCTTTTAAGCCTTAATTAATTTCCTTATCATAGTTTCTGAGTATCGTTATAACATAAATTATTCAGATATATGATCATATATCCTTTTGTGTGCGTGAACATGTGCAGTTTCTGCAGTATAATGATCAGGTGTGGCAGCTTAAAGTATTACATAGCTTAAGTATAGTTTTTCAGTATGGTTATAATTATATAATGATAAACTTTTCACAAGGTATTAATTTTTAGACTCATTTATGTTGTTCATTCAGTCATTTGAATTTCTCTATTACTAGACCGGGACAAATAAAGCTCTAAAAGAATCAAGTATCCATTATTCTTCTTCCGATTGATTTGCAGCACCCACTTTGGGGCTTTATCGCTTTCAACTCAATTTTTCGGCTTTTAAGTTATAAGACCGGAATATAAAGTGACACAGACAGGGTGCCAATTGTTGTGTGCATCATATGGCTTTAAATCTTGGACCAATTTGGGTTTTTTCCAGATCGCCATCATTATGATAGGTAGATCTAAAAAACAAAATTTAATGTAGATCTAATCTTCTCGTTCGCTAATACACATTGTCAATAAGTCCAGTTTCAAGGATGAACTTAGAAAAAAGTTGTCCTCCTTGAAGGCCTGATGATGTCATCACCATGTCGCTTCTTATGGAATTTGATGATGTCATCACCACACGTCGCTTGATGATGTCATCACCATGTCACTTCTTATGGAATGTGATGATGTCATCACCATATCGCTTCTTATGGAATTTGATGATGTCATCACCACGTCGCTTCTGATGAAGTGTGATGATGTCTCAGTGGGCCATGTTACAGTTCTCTACTGATTGTGTCACTTACTGTATTGGAGCACAATGTTCTGTGGTACATTTGATTGTAAATTATATGTAGATGAGAAATGGGGTAAATGTATACAGGCAAACTGACTAAACAGTCAATTTAATAATGTTAAAATTATTGATTTTATTGAAAAATTATTTTACGTGTTTGTAAATAAATCTTTCCTACATATAATTCATTTTAGTTTGTTATCTCGTTATTTTCTGGAAATCCTGCAGATGCACTCTGTTTATTTTTGAACGTCCGTCAAGTTCGGATTATATTCAATGTTGCCATACTATTCATAATTTTGATCACTCTGACTCAATTATACAAATGTGGTAGAAAGTCTGAGACATTAATTTTGTATGTTGACATTTCCAGATAACAATGTACTTATCTTCTTAGGTCTGTCAACAACGAATGTGAAATAAATTGCTGCAATATACATAATAGTATATAGGAATGCATACAAGATGGTTTTTACATGATACCTCATTTCTGCAGTACTATGCTTTTTTTTACTGGTGGCATGTTGCACTTGTTGCGATTACAAATAGACTGATGCTTTGTACCATATCCATGCAGTTCTTTAACTTACAATTTGCCAGGTTCAATTTTGAATCTATAAACTGGTTATTACCCAACATGAAAAGTAAAATATATTGCACAATTATAAAGCTTATGATATTGCTGCAAAACATGAACGAAAGCTTCTGTTTCCAGATTTTGAAAAGTTTAGAATACCTGAGTGAATATTTACTGTTGTTATATATATGTACTCCCAGCCTGTGGCATGTTGTGAAGCTAAGGTAAGCTGGTGATATGCCATGGAAAACAAGTATGCATTTAGCTGATAAAAAACTATTTTCTCAAGAAATGAGGTGTTATAGACTGTTTGCATTGATAATAATGTGCTTCGGCTTTCTTCAGTGTATTTCCTCACTGTTGTAGAGATAGCAATTTAGGAGATGATTGAGTTAATTCTGTTTTAAAACGCTCCAGACAAACCTAATTGATGAGCCGCTTGCTGACTGCATGGAAATTCGCCCTTGAGATATTTCATATTTTTGTTTAAGAATTATGGATTGCATTTTAGTTTGCTTCATTTAAATAATACTGTGATGTATTTGGCGACTGTTTGATACATGTAAAATAGTGTGTTCAGTATAATCTCTTACACCGTGTATAACTGAGTCAACTTCCGTTTATTGCAAGAAGTCATACACATTGAATTGTATTATTAAGTCTCCCAATAAGTCATACAGTAATAGGAAGTTACAGGTGGTTTTGGTCGCAATAAGTCAGGAAAGCTGATTTAATTATAGCATTGAAAGAAATGATGCTATGATGAGGTTTATTAAGCTGATAGGTCTAAAAAGTTGAGCTAACACTAATTGTTAATTCAGCTACAATTGCCATGCACTTCCCTATAGAACTTCCAGTGCTTTGATAATGCAGTAGGTAATCAATAACATTTACAGTTGTTAACTTTTTAGTTATTTCACTCATTCAAATATGATATACTATAGAAAAGTTCATTATAAATCAATATATACACTCACTGGGTCAAGTGTGTGGAAACAATATGTTCAATAAATAACCCTTTTTAATTGTACCATATTTGTCCATTTAAAAACACTCTTAATTCTTATAAATTTAGTATATTAGAAAAGATAAGAAATATTTCTCCGACTATCAATTTTTTTAATATTGTTATGTATATCGCAATAATTATTGTATAAAATACTTGTATTTATAAAAATTATATGTAATTGTAATATTATAAGTATTAAAATTTTATATTGTAGTACTTTTATGGAATGAGATGTGGATAGTGATTGACGATCAACCTAAAATAAATTATTAATGATTGTCCTGATGAAGGTCTTTGTTGATGGAAACCGGTAGATTAATAAAAGAAGTTAAACCTTTCCCTGTTGTTCTTGATATGTTGTTTCCCGTTTACCATTTTTGATACAGTGTAAAATAAATTATGTGTAATGTAAATTTAAAAAAAAAATAAGTAAAAAGATAATATTAAATCAGACAGGGAAGGCAGCACTCAACTTAAACAGCCGAGCACAGAAAACATAAAAACACATAAAGTTGAATGTGCACATATGTTATTACCAAAAACTTGATGCAAAGAAAGCAGTCAGTGTGGTTGTCAGAATAAATGGAGGGATGAATGTTTTGGTCTGTTAAATCAATTTATTGCAAAACATTCCCTATAGATGTGCGGTATGTAGTAAGATTATTTCCATGTTACTCTGCATGACAGAACTTATGTAACAATATTACTGTGTTTCATGTTTTGTTGTACTTTTAAACATATTGCAGTTGCACTTTAATTGATCGAGTTACGAATTAGGTCATTAATTGTTATTATTGTTTATTATTTGCCATGAATATTTATCCTTATATATATCATCAACCCTTTATTCTGCCTGATCTGAATCCATTAATTGGGCTGAATTAATTGAATTCAAGCACTCTTGCCAGGCTGAAATTTATGCCCTACCTTACATAATTTTCAGCATTTAATCATAATAAGCATCACAATTTTTTAATTCGCTCAAATTATAACTTTATATGTGTTATGTATGGGAATTTAAGTTAACACTGCCAATGATTTAAGGAGGTTTTAATGTTAAAGCTTTAAAGGTAACGACACATTTGATGTATATAAAAAAATCAAACTAATCTACAGAAAAATGATGCTGAAAAGCATATGAATTAACATTGTATTAATTCCTTGTCGCATAACACTTCCGATATATTCTTGAAGAATTGAAAAGCCTGCACTATACCTGAAAAGAAAATCTGTAGTCAGTTAATTAATGTCTTCTATTAATTGTGGAGACCTGTTATAATTATACAGGTAAATTGCCAATACAATTTGTCCAGGGGTAGTGCATTGCTGATCTATGCATCCTGCAGCAAATTATAAAATTTCTTTGAACTTTAATAGATTAATGCTGGAGTTGTCTGACACAATGTTGATTAAATCTCTGACTTTTTTTGCTAGCTCCGGCATTCTGAGTGTGTGTGGCTGCATGTACTTGTATGTACCGTATTTTGTCAATTTTCCTAGTTAGCTGCTTATATTAATTTTGCCTTCTGCATTTCAGAGATAAAAATGTTGCACTGATTCTTGGTAAAACTCACTTTGACTGAAAAACACAACAAGTTGTTTACGTTGTTGATATCACTGGAGTTACTCATATAGTGTACATGTATACAACATAATAAGTCTGTTTGGCAAGTAAGCTTGACCTGAGAGATGATACTGTATGACTGTCAATGTTTACATCAGTATTTACCAGAATCCCGGTATTCATATAACTGGCGGAAGATGTATTGCTAATTGTTGTACGCTAGAACTAGCTACAGTAATATACACACCACTTGTGCATTCACCCAAAAGTGTCTCCGAACTCTGCTCAATATTGGACCATTTTCCTGAGACTTAAATTTTATTACAGACAGTTTGTTCACATGATTTATTTGTTTACTTAGAGAGATATAATTTATAAGTCCTGTATCATGTATGAATGAAGTGTTTTGTTAAAGTCTAATTTATGATATTAACAAAGAATAATAAATTCAAGCATGATTGTACTTTATAGGGAGCCGTGGCCCAATTGCTATAGTGTTAACAGTTACTGTTAAGTGTTTCACCTTTTTGAGTAATTATAACATGTCTCATTACCTGCGGGCCATTACCTGGGGGGGCCATGAGACAGCAGGTATATTGGAAATCTCAAAGTGAAAAGTTCATGGACAGGCACGTGACCTGTTCTCAATGTTTTACGATTTAAAAAAAAAAAAAAATGAAGCATTTTGTAAGAATGTCGTGAACCAGACTTAGATACCATTATTTCATGCGGTCTTTGTCGCTTTGCAACATTCTATTTACTGAAGAAAGCAGAACATTCACTGTGAACGCAAGGCAATTGAGACCATATATCTAAACAGGTGTATGCAGCTGCATAAGCAAAGTGCTTTCCGGTCAATGATAAATATAGTGGGCGATGGATTACATCATGTAGAGAACACATTGCTAGATTTAAAGAAGCATGGTATTGATACATGATAAAAAAAAATCAAATTCTTTGGAATTTGTTCGGCACATAACACAACTAGATAATTAGAGGATATGTGATTGTTTAAACTGAATACGATTTATATGTCATCATGACATTTGTTGTGATAAAGTTCAAAATTACGGTTATATATTATAGTTGGTTATGTTAGATTAATCGATATTGTCCAATATTACATGTATTTGAATTCTTTGGACAGATACATTTAAACATACACCGGAATAAATTTGATCAGGATCCATACTACAAAAAAACACATCCTAAACAATACAACTAAATTTTCTGCCAGCAGAAAACTACTTGACTTGTATTATTAGTCCCCTACCGGTTTTTGACCGGAGGGGACTATAGGTTTGCCCTCCTTCAGTCCGTCCGTCCGTCAAACATTCTGGATTCTGACATAACTCAAACAGTTTCCATGCCAGGTTTATGAAACTTGATATGTGGATAGGGGGCTGGTGGGGACTTCTGTATTGCTTGCAATTCTTAATTACTTGTTTTCAATGCATCAAATCATAATACCCAGGTACTAAGTATACGGCGGCTATATTGGAGTCAATTATGCTTTAGGTCGGTCACTTGTTAATCCCCCGCCACGAAGTGGGAGGGGATTATAGGAATGGTCTCCGTCGGTGCGTTCGTGCGGCCGTGTGTCCGTCCGTAACAAAATCGTGTCCGCTCTCTAACTTTTTAATGCCTTGGCCGAATTGCATGAAACTCATACCAGTAGTGTTGTTCAGTCTTAAAACATTTGATTGAGTACCTGAGAAATGATGTACCTGTCTGCATTATCAGTCAATATTGCCCTACATTTTGATCAAACAGATAAGAACAGTAGGTATTATAAATAAGTTATAACTTTAAACCTCCCTCATCTTATTGTAATCTCATGAGGTATTAAATGTTGAATATTTTCATCTATGTGTTTTGGTTGATATAGATCTTCCTGCAATGCACTTAATGTATGGCTTTTGTACACGTTATTTGTAATAGTTCCCTAGCTTCCATCATTTTAGTACCAGGCTCCCCCCTCATGGAGAAATGTAGGTAACACAATTGCTGTTTTGCATGATTGTTATGGAAGGTTTTCATAGCTAAAACCTCAAGATTTGAATTATGATTGCAAGAAAATCTTAATAGTGTTTGATTATACTTAAATATGCACAAGCTTATATATAAATAATTGGCAATCATAAAACATATTGCAATCTTGCGACTCCGCATCTATGATCATATCATTTGCGCTACCTTTTAAGAAATGTACTTCAAATCCCCCTAAGCAAGCTGTATATGAATGACCATGGTTCAACATCAGCCATGCCATTTCAGTTATAGTGCAATCATAAGCAATTTATAAATGCCCCCTGTTTATCCAATTTATAAATGCCCCCTGTTTATCCAATTTATTAATGTAGCAATTAACAAATATATTATTTTGCCATATGAATTCCATTTTAAATTAAACGCCCACTCCATTCCCAAGATTGATGCGGTCTTAATATCCTGTATTTTTAATCCCATTATTATGCATGTCCTGTCCCCGAGGTTTTCAGAAAAGATGACATTTTGTTCTTCCTACTGAATCACTGTAGAAAATCTCCGTTCTATTTCTGGCGAACACATAAAATGGCTTTTCTTGATCTTATTCATAGATTTCTGATACAAGAGCACTTTTAATGGACTTGTCTCCAACAGACCTCACAATTTGTTGTTCAGTATTCAATTCATTTGGCCCTAGACACATTTGGCAGTCAATTTCTGAGACATTCAAATTATGGTCACCAAATGAAGGCTTTTAGGAAATTATACACTATGAGATTAAGGTCAGCTGTGGAGCCAATTTTATTAAAGTTAGCTACAAATTGCTGATATAGTAGTGAGACTAGTAGTGTGTCTTAATAAAACTGTTTAGAGCTTGAATTTTTTCAGCCTAATTGTTTTGATTAATTACAATAATAATGATGAAAACGCTTGAGGTCAGATTATATCTATGCCTTTAATATAAGAACTAAAATGGTTGCATGGCAACATTCTTGTTTTCATTATGTCTTCAGTGAGTATCTTTTGTGTCTGCTTAAGTAATGTCCTTGCTGCCCTCCCTAAGAATGTGATGCTAAATCCAATATACTGTGCTGTTTAATCCAATGTATGGTGCTGATAAAGCTTGGTAATTATCAGCAGGCTGACGGATGGAAAATTTCATTTTAGACTTACCAAGTAACGCCTTGATTATGGGTAATTACATTTGATATTGTCTGTAGATATGCCAGATGCATTGAAATGCCATTAAATTTGTTCCCGGAAAGCTGCTTAAGGAGTGTGGCGGAGATAGTAGTTATC
Organism: Spisula solida; assembly: GCA_947247005.1. Taxonomy (NCBI): domain Eukaryota; kingdom Metazoa; phylum Mollusca; class Bivalvia; order Venerida; family Mactridae; genus Spisula; species Spisula solida. Next base: position 32,453,540 of record OX365944.1, on the reverse strand, counting down.
GAGTATGGAGATGATTAGGGGGCGTTAAATTGTCACTAGTGATTTGTACTGTGCATGATTGAATGTTGGCTGATATAATCAAATCTAGAGCTTAGAAATTCTGCTGAATCTTTCCTTGGAAATTGTACATATTATGATACCGTTACAGTATATGTTATTTCCTTTGGTGATCCATTTGAATTGTATAATTAAAACTAAGTTGAAATTGTAGTACTTAATTGGCAATTATATAGAGGAAAATTGTTTCACTAGTTTTCAATTGACATAAACTTATATTAAAACAAGTTCTAGAAATTTTATTAAGCAATCCTTATTAAATAATATTTCCTGAACAAGTTTAATATAAGTTTGTATCAATTGATAACAAGTGTTAGATTGGAATTCCTTTTATCATATGACACCAATAACACGAAAATACACATAAAATTCTTCCCGTTGAAAAATGGACTACACTATATAAACGACACCTAAACAACGTCATTTACGTCAAATAATGACGTCATGTAGGAGAGAAAGTGACCTGGATACAAGGAAAGTCATGTGATAAAGTATATTACGAAACAACAACATTGAACAAGAATTTTAATGTCTTCCGCAGTCATTAATTTACTGTAATACAGACCATTACAACTTTCATCACCATTAACATTTATGTAAACATAGGCTTCCAACCATCATCATTAGCATTTATATATACATAGGGTACTAAAGTGATGTTAGACAATTTCAAGCAGGTTTAATAAGCATGCATGCAACCAGTGAAAAGTGCATAAGATCTGACCTATTAAAATGGCTGCACCAGTCACAGACACGCACGCCATTGTTTATTGCTGATTCAGTATTAAATCATGTGTTGATGTTAGTTAGAGGTTGTTGTTTAAGACAGGTGACAGCCTAATTTAGGAAATCTGTTGATGTTGGTAAGAGGTGGTTGTTTAAGACAGGTGACTGCCTAATTTAGGAGATCACTTATTCAAATCTGTTGCGTACATGTATGAGTCAATTTATACATATATGATTAATGTTGTCTGGGTTATAGCATTTGCGGAGATCTTTTTTCAATGCAATATTGTACCGATAAAACAGCTGTGACATAAACGTATATAGTGAACATTTGACCTGGCGCTAATTAATCTTTGTGTGTTTTCGTTATTGTACTGCAGGACTGGTTAAAATAACAAATCTGATTGGACGATGGATGAGCTGTATATTCATGGGTACCATATACAATGTTACAAGCTATACATGTATGTTCTCTCTGTCCTTGCTGTACTACTTGAAATATGATTGTTTTGTTTATACATATCTGACTGATAATCTCTGGTTAAAATGTAATAAAGCAGATGGTTAATGACTATGTTTGCTGTGTTATATGTTTTAAATGGTGATGATATTGCCAACATGTAACTAATAGACTGTTAACAACTTTCCTATGTTGTTTATTTTCTGTAAAATGTTAATTGATTATACAATTGGATAATGCTATGACTGGGAAAGGCTGCCTATATCAATACAGTACAACCTCTGTAGAGCAAGTATTGACCAGTGATAACTGAGGTTAAATTTATTGTAAATATTGACTTTGGGAAATGGAGGTACTGTATGGTTATAAATGTTGTTGCTCTACAGTGGACTGCTCTGCATGGAGAGGTTACCAAACAACATCATGATTTTTATGCAGCGGCATGTACTGATGCGGAGGCATATAGTGAAAAAATCCAAAAATTTTAACCAAAATTACTTTCAAGTTGTTGAAACTCAAATGTTGTTAAAATCTGTCAAGGCATTGCTTTCAAACTCGGCATACTTGTTGAATATCATAAACACATTAAATGTCTAACATTATAATAGCTATCTAGTTGTAAGAGAATTTAGATGATATGTAATTATGATACATTGATCCACTGGTCCCACCAGTTATGTACCACATTGAATTATATTAAAGCATTTAAGAAATATGTCATTATTTTTCATGCAACTGTTAAATAGCTATCGACATAACTTTAACAGTATTATGTCTCTGTAGTTGTTTACTTATATTCTCAACAAAAAAAAATGGTATGGATGCTTGTTAAATTGTATTGCAATATAAAGTGAGATCTGCATGTAAGATTGTTAAGTCGGGAGCTATATTTATTTCACTAGCAATGTTTATTTTTAGATTTCAGCTCATGTATTTGCTGTCGAAGTTAATTTACATCATACATTTCTACCTGTACTGTTAGTATAATACAACAGCCAGTGTTCTCTTGTGTCTTACAATTTTGTGATCTATACAGGGGAGTTAACTCACATCTGATGTAGGTAACTAATGGTGCAGCAGTTGTTCCCCTTTATAAACTTTGTAAAATTCCACGTATACTACAGTTTTACTTGATATTAAATAGATGTTATGGTTAAAACAATAAAAAAACAGTTTTCAAATATATAAGCAGCAGATTTTTATTACTTTAGGGAATCTTTCAGAACTAACTTCATCGGAATTAACAAAAGCATACAAAAGATCCGTGAGACACAATGGAAACGACACCGATAGGTCATAGGTGAGGTGATTAAGAATGTGTATTTAAATGAGCAACAGTACATTAGTTTTCATACTGATCAACACATGTCTCACTTTGAACCAATGTTTTCCTCTGTATAACAAACATGCAGCTGTATATACTCTGTCTCTGTAATATGTTGCTCCTCTGAGGGAACAGCTAGTCATTGTGTCTCCTTATCTGTAGGATAGTCACAGGTCTGCTTCAAGTGTGAAAGGTATCAGATTTCGATCACTAGTTCCAGGTAACAACATTCATGCAATGGGCAGTTCACCCACAGTGTCTCAGTGTCAGGATATTGTATAATATTATACTGGGTCGACCTCCATAACTAAAATACTGTTGACTTGTCAGGGGGGGGGACTTTAAACAATATCTAAACAAAAGTGTGTTACTTACTATGTAGGTATTGTTTGACCAGATTATACTGAGACTCCTTACATAATTCGGTCAAGTCCGGAAAATTCCGAAGTTATAAAAACATATAAATACATGTATCGCTATATGTGGCTTTATTGAGTTGCTACTAGATAACAATATGTGATGGCTCAGTGGTTAAGTGTGCGGGGTGATGACCACAAGGTATCGGGTTCGAGGCTAACTAAATATATTTTTTATTTAACATTTTTATCTTTTTATGCAAGTATGCTAGTTGTGAATTATAATCATCCCTATGTTCACATATCCATTACACAATTCAGTCATACATTAAATTTATAATGACCAAATTGTTGAAGCCTTTTTCATGTACTTGGAATAAAGCAATATGCAATTGAAAATATTACAAAAACCGAAAATAAAGACAAAGTAATATAAGAACGTACGGGGAATAGTTTGATTCAAGGATAGATAGTTGAAATAAAAATATTAATGACAAAAGCTTGCAGAAAGTTTCGAACCTGAAACCACTTGCGTTAAAGGCGCAAACGTTTCCACTGCGCTACAATTCATGCTTAATTTTTCTTTCGATTTTGTAACAAATACAGAGATTACTGCACATGTAGTAAATAAACATACGAATCGAAAACAGCCGAGTACAGCCGGGGGGGGGGTATACAGACTTTAATCAGAGTCTCAGTTTAATCTGGTCAGACAATATGTGGTTTCCTTGTGAAAGTCAGGAAAGCTGTTATAAACCACCCATGTTATGTTTGCTGTTGTAAGATATTTGCCCTGATTGATGATTTATCAGATGATGCATAAATCATTTGCTGTACAATTTGTTTGTATTTAATGCTTTCCAGGAACTTGATAAAATCCATATCACACTTATTATTATCCTCGGCCTAAAGGCCGAGGGTATATTGGAATGCCAAAAGAAAATTGACTATGGAGGAGCAGGTGACCACATGTCAATGCCTGATTGGCTAATGTGTCAGTCTGACTTAAGGTGAGTCTAGACGGTACATTTTGGTTTAAAAATGTACTGTGTAGTTACATGTAGTATACTTCTACCACACAGTTTCTGGAGATGTACCGTCTAGACATATCTGCTGTAAATGGTCTCAATGTTTGAATCACGACAGGGGGTCTGCATTGTTACTATTGATGTAGAATGTTTGAAAATGGTTTGGCCAAAAGAATTTATGAAGTGTTTCCACGTTGATTAGGTAGGATTAACCGGTACTCTAACCAACAAGCAGTTTCAGCCATATACACATAGAGGAAATCATGGTGTGCACGAATTATCGATAAAATACAGCTACGACTGACAACTGCAAATAAGTGGTTCGATGAAGAACGTAGTGCTATTGTTACTACGTCTATTTGTAATATCCAATGCGGAATATTGGCTATAATAGAATCGAATTAATAAACATGTACCTGTGTTTTATCTAAAATAAAGCTTGTTCAGGTGCGCATCCAAACTAGTGACTGTGCTTTATTCTACGATAAAGCACATGTACACATTCATTATTTCTTAAGTAAAGTTACTGTTGTAAATACTGGTCTGGCCGAGGAAAACTATTTGACTTGTAATAATGAAGATAGCATTCCAAAATATATGAGAGTATTGATGTAACAGTATGTATCAGCTGAATGTTGTTTGTTAGCCTTGTTGTATGAATAGATTCGTTGTTTATTAGCCTTGTTGTATGAATAGATTCGTTGTTTATTAGCCTTGTTGTATGTATAGATTTGTTGTTTATTAGCCTTGTTGTATGAATAGATTCGACTGGATAATGGGGTGTAATGAAGCGCCTGCTTTGAGTGTGGGAGGTCCTGCGTTTGATCCCAGAGACCCAGATCACATGCCAAAGGTGAAATAAAAATGGTGTCAGACTAAATGCTCCTTGCTATAATTAAGTAAGTATTTCTCTTATACAGACGGTTGGACAAATAGTGGTCGGTCAGACATGTGGTTCAATGGTCAGACATGTTGTACTGGTCAATATGATTTCAGAAACCGTTATTGTACATTTATCTATTTCCTCAATGATGTTCTTTTCTGAAGCAATATGCCATAGTATATGATTGTGTATATGGTTAAAGAATGATAACCATAGGCCCATCTCTGCCAGTTTGATTTTCCCAGTTAACACAACATTATGTAACTACCGGGAAGATGGGCAGAACCCTTAATTAAAGACTGTGAGTACTGATATATTAAACAAGCTGCTGAATTATTCTTGATTAATATGACAACTGTGACAGTGAGAATTTAGCGTTGGGTTTTAATTAATTGGTGAATATAAATGTGACCTGAATAAAAGTATTTTAATTAATTAATGCGCACAGATTCAGTTATTAAGCTCTGTTAAACAAGGAAACTTGATACATTGTCGTCACTAAATGTGAAATAATTTGCATAAATGGTGTAGATAATCATAGACCAGTGCTAATTAGATTAATTTTGTTTGGTTTATGTCCTATGGTGTGTGAAGCCTTAAATATTGCTGTTGAAATTGTATAACCAGAAAAGTTTTGCCGCACATTCATTATTTTTCTTCTACAATAGAATTGTTGTGGCTGTGGGCTGGTGTGCTGGATTTGTTAGCCGGTAATTCAAGGATTCGATTCCCGATTGTGATGCGATATACCCATCAGCAATGTCCTTATTCCTCCTGATCTTTACAAGTTATTGGGTCCTTTTTATGCCCCCCTATCGATAGATGGGGAGGCATATAGTGATTCACCTGTCCGTCCGTCCGTTCGTCCGTCCGTTCGTCCGTCCGTCCTGGTTAACCCAAATTGACCGTTTCTTCTAGCATAAATATGGCTTGCTACAAAGCTTTCATACTTGCACGGATGTTGTGTATGAACACTCTCCACACGCCTGTATCACCTTACACTATTTTGACCTTCACCTTGACCTAATTTTGGACTTAGACTTATTTATGGACAAGGCTGCCACAGGGGGCATAAGCGTTTATTGAACGCAGTCTTGTTGAAAGGTTAAGTCAATACAGGTTGATCATATAAGGGATATAGTTCAGTAAACCTGGTTACTGGTGAATATAATGCTTCTGCAACTTAACAGAAAAATTGTTGAGAAATTGTGTTAAACATAAATATACATGTTACATTAATTAATTAATTAAAACATAAACTATGAAAAACCGTTGTATACTGGCTGTTATACAATGGTTTGGAGTTCTGACGCATACAAATTAACCACGAAGGTCGTAGGCCTGAGTGGTTAATAACAAGCGTCAGAACGACAAACCATTGTATATATAATATTTTATTTCGATTCTAACAAGATTTAAACTCGGAATTATAGATTAAGCCAGTGTTATTTTGCGAGATCTATGTTGTTTACGTTACTTGTTTATATATACCTGCATGACGTCATAAAAATGACGTGACGTCACTTTCATTGTATATCGGCCGATATACGACGTTATGATTTGTTCTTTGTCTGTATAGGCAAAATCGCGGGTGATGTTAGAATAATGTTTATACAATTTTATTAAATTTCAATTAAAGAAGTGATTTAAGAAATAATGAATATGTAGCTGTGCTTTATTGCGTAATAAAATTTAGGCATGTGTTTGGATGTGTAGTAATTAAATCACGAGTGCGTAGCACAAGTGATTTAATGTACACATTCAAACTAGTGCCTATATTTTATAATACAACAAAGCACAGCTTCCTATTTATTATTTCGATTCTAATATCGCCAATGCTCTGCCATTTATAGCACAAACAATTAGACCGGTTGACGTCGAAGTACTTTCTTTCCTAGGAACGTTACCGTCACCGTTAGTCATTTGTCATAGTGTATGATGTCAAACGTGACGTCATCAATCAGCTATGTTTTATTGCTGTAATAAAAAATGGTAAGCTCAATATACGCAAAGAAGGCAAATCTCACGTGCTATGTTAGAATTTCTTACAATTGTATTAATTGACGCACAATCTGTGACGATGAGGCTTAAAAATACAATCATATAATATTTTTAAATATCTTCTTGCCTTAAAAATGGATGTGACATCAGCAAGACATCAACAGGACACGACCCGCTGTATTCTGAATGTTTTCTGTCGGCCGTTTATAATATTCATGTATCCAAGGTAACATGCTGTGTATTAATGACCAACATGTCACTGGCACGGTAGAATTTGCATAATTTTGCATGTCTGATGTATTAAACTATCTTCCATGTGAAATTTAATTATTTACTTGATCAGTTAACTTTCACTTACAGGAATAAAACTGACACAATGTGGATGTTTTAAGTGTCTGTTGGATTACACTCTGGTGTTGTTGTTGTTTCTGGTCTGTGTTATGTTATAATGAATTAATGGACATAGCTATACATTTTCAGTTTGTGTGGATTCTTTAGTTACCATAGTGGTTCATATATAATATGGACTATATGATAGAGGAATTTCATGTCTGTAAGCATTTTATGTCACGCCCAGAGGAATTTTATGTCAATGGCTAGAGGAATTTCATGTCAATGGCTAGAGGAATTTCATGTTGACGGCTAGAGGAATTTTTGTGTCGATAGCTAAAGGAATTTCATGTCAATGGCTAGAGGAATTTCATGTCAATGGCTAGAGGAATTTCATGTCAATGGCTAGAGGAATTTTATGTCAATAGCTAGAGGAATTTCATGTCGATGGCTAGAGGAATTTCATGTCAATATGGCTAGAGGAATTTCATGTAAATTGCTAGAGGAATTTTATGTCAATGGCTAGAGAAATTTTATGTTGATGGCTAGAGGAATTTTATGTCATGGCAAGAGGAATTTCATGTCATAAATACCATTTTTTGTTTGCAAAATTTTTTATGAAGACCTAAAGGTTTTATTTATCATAGCATGAATAGGTTCTGGGAAGGTAGGGGAATAATATTAGCAGCTTCCCTGAGAAATGAAGCCTTACAGTTCATGAACAATTCATGAGCAGTTTACCAGTTGTTCATGAATCAAGTTCACAAATTGAATAGTCAGTGAACAGAAAATGGGACATATCCGTGAAGTGTTCTTAAAATTTGAAGGTCATGAACTGTTCTTGTACACTTATGGCATGAAGTGTTTATGAACTGTTCATTTCAACTAGATTCATAAAAATTCTTCAGCATTTTGTTGTTCATCACCAGTTCATGTCAAACATCAGCACATTTTTGTCATTATGCTGGCAGCCATTTTAAAATCTGTGATGTTGTCAAAATGTCTACAGGAAGTTATGTTTCATGAATAATTCAAGAACTTAGCATGAATTAATTGCTGAATAGTTCAGGCATGGTTAAAGAATCGTCTAGAAATAGTTGCTCATGAAATGTTCATTAGGTAATATTTATGGCTGGATCAAGAACAGTTCATGAACTCTTTAAGTGTTCAACAATAATTCATAAACTGTTGCTGAACACATTTCAAGATCAGTTCATGTCTAAAAGCTCATGAACCAAGTTAAAAACTTATCAAGACTTGTTCATGAACAGTTCATGATTAGAGTCAAGTGTTCATGAAATCATGAACAACACTTGGCAGGGGCGGCAAATGGCTGCCACTGCTTCTATATGTACATGTAGCAGAAAATGACATCATAATGTCACTATAGCGACGTCAAATACATTTCATTATAATCATCACACTGATGAAGGCCATGTTGGCCGAAACATGTTTGTGAGTTACTAATTAAAGAAAATAATTGAAGTAAGTTGTTGCTGGTGTATTTTATTTAATTATATGTAGCAGGAAAATCATAACAGCCAGTCAAAACTTCTTCAAATGAATCAACAGGATAATGACATACAAAAGAAAGGTGGCTGCCTGAGCCAAAAGCATGATTTAACAAATTCCGATCATAAACTAATGCGTTATTTAAGTCTAAATAATTGGCAATCACAATTAAAATTACTCCTAATTAATCTGAGCTACTGTTGATTTTGATAAACTGAATGGTAAGTCCTACATTATAGCAGTGAATATTGTTTTGCAATAAAGAATAATGTGTCAATTAACATGATCGACTTACATCTTCTTTTTCCTATTGAAGTGCTGGGCGCTCTTTGGAGCATCAAACACACTGGTATGCATGTATGCATGGGAAATGATGATCAAGGGATTTGTGTTCGTCATAGAATGTAACAAAAAACCATAAATTGTTTGGCCTAATTGCAGGATTCTCTGGCTTAACAAGTTCTCTTCTAGCTAGGTATATATTGAACACAATTTTATATGTTGTGATGACAGAGGTCAGTAATCTCTCCTCTGTGATGTGAGTAAAAATGCTTCCATGATCCACACCGTATAACGTGGTATTTTGACACTCGAATGATATTTGGACACTACGAGAAAATCCAATAGCGTATTTGGACAGGTGTAAGTTTTTCAGTTTTTACCTACCAACATGATGGATTCTATAAGAGCTGTTTGTAGTTTCTTTGAGATGAATAAATGGCCGATATATCGGTGTATTCTTGGACAAAAAGAAACAAAAACGAGCGAGTTATCACTTAATAAGTAACCAGGTTTTCTGTTTTCTGCCGTTTATCTACACATTTCTACATTTCTGTGTTATTTCCAAAAAAAGCAAACATTTTGTGACCCTGTATATATAATATAATGTTTCATCTATACACATGCCAAATTTGAAGTCAAAAGTCTAACCACTGCAGAGATATCCATGTTCAAATTGGACCGGGTAGATGAAAAATGATAACAATGACACTACTTAATTTCTGTTTAAAGTAGATAACAATGACACTAATTTTCTAATAAAGGTGGATAACACTGACACTATGCTTTTTTTCATGCATATCTCCGGGCTGACCGCTGTAGACAACAATTACTGCGACCTATAACTAAGAACTATATATTATAAAGATTAGCAAGTAACGGCCTAAATCTTAAAAAGACATGCGGTAGATTGACAAGTTCTCGCAAAGTCACGTTTGCTTATTGCTCATTTACATTAAAGTGAATTATAATTTATGTCTTGTAGATCAAGCAATTCCCTACAAAATGATACCTTCTATTCTTGATTAAAATTGGAGTACAAACAAAAGTGTTATGAAAATACTAAGGCCCCTGCATAAACCAAATATCATGTATTATGTCATTTTTCTGCTATACTAGTAAAATTTAAGTAATAATTTCAAAGAATTTTCTTAACAAATCTTATGGACAATATTGTCTTGCAACAGAGAAATAACAATTCTATGAAATGGCTGAAACTTCATAAATGAGCTTCACGCACATACATGTAAATATAATGTTTTCTATTTCATGTGAGTTTGCTAAATTCAAAGATATGCCGCCTGACAAAATAGCATTTTCTACAGTCTCTTGATGAGTTTCTTATATTTGTGATATTTGAAAAAAACATGTGCGCCGTCTTTGATGCTTTGCATAAAAAATAGTCTTGTAGGATACGTGGATAATACAAACGCATACAACATACGGTCACTTATGTAACAGAAGCAATTAATTTGGGAAGAGTTGGTCAGCTAAGTAGGCCGTAGAGATTTATAGGATTTTCAAGTCACTGTCGATTATTACCCAGCTGGTAAGCCCCTGCTAAATTTTAGCAACTTTTCCGACCTCTTGGTAGGACTGGTTATATACTGTGTGATGATCTATTAACAAGTTATAGGATACAAAATCATTACAGGTCATACCATTAGCTTTACATCACACACATTATTTGTGGCAGGGTTCTCAGTTAACATTTGTTTTTCAAAGGTTTTTCCTCTTCCATATTGTTACTTGAACTTTGGTGGGGGGGGGACACTTTCCACACTTTTGTTTTCAGTGGTTTCAACAGGAATTACACTTTGTAACATGAACTTTAGGAGAGATTTTGCTCACTTTTTGTGTCGGGGTTTCAACAGTTACTCACGGATGGAGTGTAATTAGTAAGCTGGATGTGTTGGCACTGCATGGATTGTTAATATATGAATTGGATACATTGTACATGTACATTGTTTATTGAAGCGTCTCTAGCTGACAATCTGTATGAGTTGAATTCATTTCATTATTGTGGATTAGTTGATTGCATTATGGAACAATAGTATCGTGAAATGTTACCGCCATTTGACAGCATTCTATCCTGAATATCAATAATTTCTCTCGTTTTTCAGTGGATTTTTCGAGGATTATTATACCAGTAGCTGATTTTATAACTCTTATATTTTCATTGATGTAATATGCATTTTGTTATAATCTTTTTGTCAAGGATTTCTTTATTTTTTCGTGAATTTAAAAGTACCATGGCAATATAGCTGTTGTTATTAAATCATTCTTTGAATTGATGTAACAAAAATAAATATGTATTACCATAATTCAGTTATGTAAATTAAGTTGAGTTTAGAATTAAGGAAGTGCTGAGAACATGCACGTTACGCGATTAGTAACTTTTGAACTTGAAAAATCACTTCAAATTCCGGTGCTCAATTGTTCTATTTAATTTGCTAATAATGATGTGTTTTATTTGCCAACAGATGGTTTAACTGTTTACATTTTTTCTTGTGAAGTGTTTTGTATAAGCTCATTCCTGTTTGCCAATTAGGCTTAAACAAGTGCTTGCGAGCTAGGATAAGAAAATTTGTAAAACAATCAGTAGGCATGAAATATCATTCTTATCACCTGTTTTTCAAGAGTTTGTAAAAGTTTCGATTTAGTTTAAGATAAAAAAAAGCATGCCAGACATGTTACAAGTCAAATAGTTCCTGCGAGCAAATGATGTACCGACTTCATTTGACAGAGAATTGACTGGATCCTCGACCTACTATCTACATAATTCAACAGCTGATGTGTATAAAATTACCGGTAAGCATGAAAATCTCAAAATTGTGGAAAAAAGAAGCGCGATAGGCCGGTAGCTTTCAAATTGGGAAAACTATATGCACGATAATTTTACATACGAAATTTATCAACAAATTGTTAAATAATTTCTCGTATAACAAACCAATTTTCAAGACACATAATTGCATATTATGACTCCCTTGTTCCATATAATATTTATATGCTTATAAATAAAACCTCGTATCAGTCCATTAAAAGGTATTATCATAAGACATGTTTTCAGTGTTCAACAATATCAAAGATCATAAACCAATTCCGATAATTCCATGACAATAGACATTTAGAATTTTAAGTCTCTGAATAGACATTAACACTGAATGGTAATTCTCCTTATATGACTCTGGAGACCAAAAGAAACTGTATATGTTGTTAATTTTATCAAGGGAAACAACCAGCACTAATTTTACCCGCTGACCCTTAAAAATCCGAAAAATAATTTACGGAGCGAAGTGCCGGGTACGAATTGTGTTGAGTATGAAAAAAAATATTCAGGACAAACAGTGGGAAGTGGTACGAAAGTATTGAGTATGAAACGTTAGCGAAGAATTTATCCAACAATAAAACGATCTAAACTCGTGTTTTATACTCTTTTAATCGAGTTGCGCGTACATTTTTATCGTAGGGACGGGTTTTGAGGATAATTTTGTAGTTCTTTCTAAGAATTTCGGCTTGCCCGGGCCGACATACGTCAGCCATTTTTTTGCGTAAGAAATTTATCGGTTGCGTAAAAAATATCGTTCAGGTGTTGGTTAACACCCTAAATTCCGTAATCCTGACACATTAACCATAGAACTAACCTATTTTCGTTCAAGAAAAATTTGAAATCTTGTAACGACCGGTTTGATTAGTCTGGTTCACGACATTCTTACAAAATGCATATTTTTTCGGATTTTTTTTTTGAAATCGTAAACCATCGAGAACAGGTCACGTGCCCCTCCATGGACTTTTTACTTTGAGCTATCCAATATACCTGCGAGCTCAAGGCTCGCAGGTAATAATGAACTAATAAAAAATTACCTTTGTTACATGCACTGGTTTTTATGTACAGTTTACTGTAAAGTTTACTGCTAAAGTATAAGCTAAGCTAATAGGTTTTGGTGTGTGCATCACAAATTTGTGCCCACTCTGGATATATTTTTCTGATCTGGTACCAATTGTACTTAGAATATAACCTACATTATGAGCCAATGAAAACGCCACATTTTCGCGGTTAAATGAAAATTTAATCATTAAAATTTTCTCTTAACAGTCTTGACGGCATGCGTTGGCGCTAATTTCTATCGGCCAATCAGAATGCAGAATGTTATATTCTAAGTTAGTTAGAACATATTAAGTAAATTTTAATGACTAAAAAGGACTCGCTTCGCTTCGCTCGCTCCGCCCTTTTTAATCATTAAAATCTACTTAATATGTTCTAACTATAACATAATATAAATTTATAGCATTAAATAAGGACACAGTTTAAATTAATTTCAACTTTTAATAAACTGCCCGATGAAGTCGGATCATGTATTGATTGATAAGATCAAACCTGAGATAAAAAGTCAATAAGCAGACACATGAATTGTCGAAAAAACATTTAATTTTTCTGAGCACCTTAAAAAAGTTGTGACAAAACTGTTTTACCTTTAATTGCTCGTTAGTGAACACTGATATATATCTGTATCATATCATTAGTTCTGTTCTTGTTATATATTGAAGTTTGTATGATGTTGTTGTCAATCTTATTAAGTCCTTGATTAAGATTTAATGTTCATTGATTCCATTGTCATGATGTGTTTGTATAGTGACCTCATAATGTATCAATCACACAATAGACGTATTATAGTTGAAGTGTGAAGCTGAGAGACAGATACATGTTTTGTATAGTGCAATTGGATTCCAAGTCAGGTTTTAATGGTACTTCGAAATCAGCTCAAATGTTGTATGGATCGCATGGGCATTCCAAATTATTATTGAAAGTCAGTAATGCATTCCATATAGAGAACCCTATACTGAAGTGGTGCACAACATCAATTAGCAAGGCAATTATCCCTCGATTTGCTATAATCTGATTGACCAATGTTGTTCAATTATATAATGAATATTTTGTGGTGTACTGACAGATTGCCTGATTCATCAGTTTGGGGCGATTGCCAAACCTAACAAACATGACAAAACTTTGGACCTAAGTAGCTCCAATATTGCATAGTCCTTTTGATGATAGAGCCTATTCTAGTAGGGTCACATGTATACTAGTATACTGGAAGATAGTTGAGATCATTTAAACTACCGGTAGACTGTTTGGTTCCAAGATGATCAAGCAGGTGGTTTTCCATTGGCATTGATTGGCAAACATGCATGGCCAGTCATGTTGTTGGACTAGGTGGGGTTAATATTGGAGAGGTCAGCAAATTAATTATAGTACCACGTTAATAATGAGTCCAATTAGATAAACTTGGGATACATTTTATAAAAGGTGAACTTCTAAACAACACCATGATGACAAAACTAATTATCGGCAACAGTAAAGTATCCATTCATGGGCTTTGAAATCACCCTTTCTGTAATAAGCTTTCTGTATACCTTTATGAATCAATGTCATATTGATGCAGCGGTGTGTGATTTGTACAACTCACATGTTTCATTGATGAGTAGCTTAATTTGCTATAATGCTGATTCAGCAGTCCTTTACTTGTAACAACTAATTGTACTTTCTCATGTATTCCAGCAGACAATAACAGACTGCTTATGTACTGATCTGGAAATTTAAAGCTGGAATTATTTTTATTTCTTCTTTTAAATAAATAACAAAACATGTTTTCAGTTCTCCAGTCACAAAGTTACAGGGTGAGCTTTTTGATCACTCCTCATCCAAAATCTTCGTCGGCATCTGTCTGTCCACAATTTGCTTATGTAGACACTATAGGTCACAATTTTGGTCTATTCTTGATGAACTTGGTCACATTGATCATCTCAACAAAGTCTGGGTCAATATCGATATTGTGTCATCTTGGGGTAAAAAACTAGATCATAAGTGTGCGACTCACTCACTGGATGCATTGATATTTATTATTGTCATGGAAGGCTTTTAGTTCAAATTGGGGACGGTGACATGAAATTCCTCTTAAGTCCAAAAAATGCTAATCTGGTTCAAATTCATTTACCTAATTAATCATAATTAATCGAGGACAAAAACTCATTGTTATATAGTTTGAGTTATTTATAGTACAGAATGGAGATTGATGGCTTAGATTTTTTAGACAGGTTAGATGTGTGGATTTGATCTTGACACCAGTATGGGTTATTTTTTATGGCTATTGTACGTGACTTTTTCCTTTTTCTGGATATTGAATTATTTTAGTGAAAAGGATGTGCATGTATTTTGTTCATAAAGGTTCTAAATGTCTAAGCTTCTAATTAACTCAGGTTCCAGATATTATATACTATTAGATATAATATTTCTTAATGAAATGGCTAATTTTGGTTCAATTAACTTCAAAGAAATCTAATTAGTGATATGATATAATGGAAAAAGTAATGTAATTTTCTTAATTTCATTTATTAATTTGCTGATTCTCTCACTGTTTTTATACACAATAAATGGTCTCTGAACTTAGCACAAAAATGTTTTAGTTGAGTATCTGGATGGATTACTTGTTTAATACATACATAATTTCTTTTACTTGCATTATATACTAGAAATCTCCAGTGTGTACATTTTTATTAATACTTATAATTACAGGGGTCCTATTATTCCGGATTAATCCGGAATCCGGATTGGCTGCAATGGAAAGAATGAACTTTTCTGCAGAAAATAAAAGTTATTTGATAAAAAAATACCAAGTATTGACTGAGTTATAGTCATTTGAAAATTTTTAGCTAAATTTTGACAATAGAACTGTGTTTGAAACTGAGTTTCGGTGTAGATATGTGTGGTAATGGCATTCAAAACAGACTTGCGTCTTATATTCAGGATTGGGCATTATGCCTCAGTAGAACCCCTGTAATTAGTTATTTTTGCCAAATTAATTTTTTATAGATTGAAGCTTTTGAAGGGTGGACAGGAAATGTGTGCTTTACCATATGCCATTATAATTTGTCAGTCATGTTGTAAAATAATTTTCTGATTTTGAGTGTATTTGTTACTTTATTTTATTGATAATACGGGATCAAAGCTGGTGGATTTTTAAGTGATTTCTTTCAATATAAACTCATTATAATACAAAAGTTGACATTTACATTTGTTTGACCAAAGTGTGTACTTTCTAACTTGTTTGAGTGATAAATTCAGTGTTTGGGAATAAATACATGCAATAATTCCGTATGGATAGATTCGACGATCTACATATTTCGGTAAGTGCAAATTATATCAAATGTTCGTGCATTTATGTTAATTATATCAATTACTAAATATTTGTGGCAATAATGAATACAATTATTATATGTCACACATATATATACTGTATGTTGCTGTTTACTATGTTTTTATCACCTGTACATGTAGCTCAGGTTAATTTAGTAAGGTCTTTGGCTCGCAGCCTTTTATTGACTGCAGGTTCTAAATACCCAGATCATGGCCAGATGAGGTGTATACTTAGTAGAGATGAGGTATATACTAAGTAACTTTTTTCAACAAGTTGCCTCTGCATGTTTTACTGGTGCAGGAACCCATTGCCATGCCAACTGTAGCATGTTCCTTCATGTTCTACTGGTGCAGGAACCCATTGCCATGCCAACTGTAGCATGCTCCTTCATGTTCATCTGGTGCAGGAATCCATTGCCATGTCAACAGTAGCATGTTCCTTCATGTTCTACTGGTGCAGGAATCCATTGTCATGTCAACTGTAGCATGCTCCTTCATGTTCTACTGGTGCAGGAATCCATTGCCATGTCAACTGTAGCATGCTCCTTCATGTTCTACTGGTGCAGGAATCGATTGCCATGTCAACTGTAGCATGCTCCTTCATGTTCTACTGGTGCAGGAATCCATTGCCATGTCAACTGTAGCATGCTCCTTCATGTTCTACTGGTGCAGGAATCCATTTCCATGTCAACTGTAGCATGCTCCTTCATGTTCTACTGGTGCAGGAATCCATTGCCATGTCAACAGTAGCATGCTCCTTCATGTTCTACTGGTGCAGGAATCCATTTCCATGTCAACTGTAGCATGCTCCTTCATGTTCTTCTGGTGTAGGAATCATCCATTGCCATGCCAACTGTAGCATGATCCTTCACGTTCTTCTGGTGTAGGAATCATCCATTGCCATGCCAACTGTAGCATGCTCCTGCACGTTCATCTGGTGTAGGAATCATCCATTGCCATGCCAACTGTAGCATGCTCCTTTATGATCTTCTGGTGTAGGAATCATCCATTGCCATGCCAACTGTAGCATGCTCCTTCATGTTCTTCTGGTGCAGGAATCCATTGCCATGCCAACTGTAGCATGCTCCTTCATGTTCTTCTGGTGCAGGAATCCATTGCCATGCCAACTGTAGCATGCTCCTTCATGATCTTCTGGTGCAGGAATCCATTGCAATGCCAACTGTAGCATGCTCCTTCATGATCTTCTGGTGCAGGAACCCATTGCCATGCCAAATTTAGCATGCTCCTTCATGTTCTACTGGTGCAGGAATCCATTGCCATGCCAACTGTAGCATGCTCCTTTATGTTCTTCTGGTGTAGGAATCATCCATTGCCATGCCAACTGTAGCATGCTCCTTCACGTTCTTCTGGTGTAGGAATCATCAATTGCCATGCCAACTGTAGCATGCTCCTTCACGTTCTTCTGGTGCAGGAACCCATTGCCATGCCAACTGTAGCATGTTCCTTTATGTTCTACTGGTGCAGGGATCCATTGCCATGTCAACTGTAGCATGCTCCTTCATGTTCTTCTGGTGCAGGAATCCATTGCCATGTCAACTGTAGCATGCTCCTTCATGTTCTACTGGTGCAGGAATCCATTGCCATGTCAACTGTAGCATGTTCCTTCATGTTCTACTGGTGCAGGAACCCATTGCCATGTCAACTGTAGCATGTTTCCTCATGTTCTACTGGTGCAGGAACCCATTGCCATGTCAACTGTAGCATTTTTCCTCATGTTCTACTGGTGCAGGAACCCATTGCCATGTCAACTGTAGCATGTTCCTTCATGTTCTACTGGTGCAGGAACCCATTGCCATGTCAACTGTAGCATGTTCCTTCATGTTCTTCTGGTGCAGGAATCCATTGCCATGCCAACTGTAGCATGCTCCTTCATGTTCATCTGGTGCAGGAACCCATTGCATGTTCCATACCACCCAGACATCACACTTGCACTAACATGACTTATTTTGTGACAATTATTGAAGATAATACAGGTTTTAATCAAAGTTCATTTCTTCAGCTACAACACAATTCGCTGGCTTAGAAGGTCATCAGTACAAAATCAATGTTGTGAGAAAACAAGAAAAAACTGGCTGGAAACTTTACTCTTTACTTATAAAAAAACACGCTTTTTAAACATCAGTTTGGTCAACATGACCGCTTCCAATGTTCATGAAAATAGCTATGCATGTTCATATAAAGAAGCGCCTTGAAATGCAGTTTTCAAACATACATGAGTCTTATAAGTAGTACTTATGACCTTTTAATTCTAAGCCAGTAAATTTTACAATGCACCTTTAATTTCTGATGTATTGGCTGTCATTGACTAATGTTCAATGGTAATGGTTTCTAATAGTAATTTAATGACTGTCCATCAGATGTACTTTAACAGCTTAATTAACTCTTAGATGCCAACATTGATGAAACATTAAAGATAATCAAAGCAACTAGAATAAAGATTACCATAGGTTTAAAGGTGCTGCCTCACAGATCTGGCTAAAATTTTTGTATGACATAATTTTCCTACCGAACCAAGTATTTATATAATAGAAAGTCATTGGTGGTTGCTTTATGAAAGATTTATGGCATATAAGCAATTTAAATCACTCTTGATATTTGGCACTCAGTATTTTTCTGTTTGAAAATATTGCAGAGTTTCCTTCCAAAATGTTCTGTAAATTATGTAATTCACACATGATCAAACTGTAACTTCTACAAACTAAAGCCGAAGCATCTGTGAGGTATTTGGTTATTTCGCAATTCGTTTTCATCAAATGGAAACAAATTTCAGGCAATTTAGGTGATAGTAGTGCTAATTCTATAGGGTATTAATAGCGGACTATACGCAGGCCGTTAGGCCTGCGGATGTCGTTCCGCTTTACGATAACACATGTCACGTGATTTGGTTAGAGTTCGAATTCACTAATGGATTTGGAAATTTATGTTAAAATCCCGCACTGAAACAAAGATACTGAAAAATGGCTGCCAATAGAATAACAAAAAAATTTAAAATGCAATATTCGGCAGCTCATAAATTTTCTTTTATTTTTTAGTGATGTTTAAAAATATTCCAGAAAAAAGCGTAGGCCCCTGTCTAGAAAAGAATAGATAATAATTATCAGTCTTCCATGGTTGCTGTGCAACCTATCTTCTAGATGGGGAGGGCTATTTCCAAAATGTTTGTAAACAAAAATAGCAGCCATTTTTTGCCTGCTTCGGAAGGAAATATTACAATTTTCAGTGCATAAACAATGCTACAAACTGTTATGAGACACATGATTACTCTGAGATAACGAAGTAAGTCGAGCGAGAATCGTTCATATGTGCGAAATATCAACCAATCTTAAGAAATTCTAATAAAAACGACACATGTTCCGGTTACTTGAAGTGAAGTTGAAGTTGACATGCTCCGGTTACTTCCCTTTGCAAAGCGGTTACTTCCTTTTGCAATACAATTAGTATAAAGTCCGTTTCGGGTCTTAACGTATCCGGACCGGACTGATAATTCCACATCGTAGTTGTAGGTTATTGTTAAGAAAGTAAAACGAATGCAATTTCATAATTCCTCGCCGAGATGTAATAAAAATCCCTCCAAAATCGTCAACAAATGTAAAAATATTTGTGGGATAAAGGTCGCGAAAACTAATTACATGTTGTTGTTGTCATTGGATACAATAAAACCAGGAATTTTCCGCCTGAATATCTTTTATGTTTTGACGATTTGCAACAGGATTTATTTAACAAGAAAAGGTGATTAAGATTAAAGATGTTTGATATTTAATCGTAATATGATTAATTGAAATGAAAATAGCCTTTTCTCTTGAACAAAAGTACTGTCTGATATACTCATGCAGCCCATTACTGTATAAAAAGGTAAAATATCAAATTAGGCCTATTTGAAATCAGTTGTTATCTGTGTTTATATTTAATTATGCATGTTTAAATTAGTTACCCCTGAATTAAGTAGACCTAGAATTAAACAAATTGATAAACGTGCATTATCCACAGACAGATATATTTTCATTTTGATCGGGTTGACAAATGTTCATTCGGACTGACAAACGATAGCAGGTTCGTATCGTCCTTCGTTACTTCGTCCCCAATATTTCATATCAAACCGCTATCGAGCGCTTTCTTGTGCAACAGACCGCTTCTGTAGGTTGCATAGACGTAGGAAAGCGCTCGGTAGCGCCTTTTGGAAACGGATCGGTTAGGTAACAGGCTCCAGGTTCGTAAATTCCTAACCGAACAATTTATTGTAAAGTTATGCATCATCAAACAAATCCAGTACTAGATGAGCATGTTACAAATAATGTAGGTCTGCTAAAAATATGCTGTGCATTAGTTCATAATTATTACCCTATAGAATTTTGGGTGTAAAAATGCTAAATTACTATACAAAATGCCGATGTTTTCCAAGTTATTTTTTATGTCAATGTGGTTGTTTATGGCATATACAGGAAATTATACCAAAATAAAATGAATATTTGACAATTTAATTTTATTTTTGCAGTACACCAATACGTGAGGCAATCCCTTTAAAACAAAATTGGGTATTGATTCAATGAACAAAAAAGCTGTTTATCTTTGATCAAATTATTTCCCCTTACTTATGATATGGTACATCGTTTCATGCTACTTATCTTTTCCATGCTTCTTCACTAATACAAATTCTGAGCCAAATTACTTAATGAACCGTATAATGGAATATATAAAGGAAGACACTGATTGAAATAATAATGTAGAATGTAATGTGATGAGAGTTTAAGCACACTGGCCATGTTGCTAAAGACTGTAGGCAACTCACCTAAACATTATTTATCTCAATTTGATATTGTACAGTAAAACACAGCAGCTACATATATGAGCCAGTCTCCAGGAAAACCTGCTATAATGACATTATGTAATTACTATATATGTAACAAGATTTTGATAAAGCTCTAAAATAATAAAAAATACATATCTAATGATTCTATTTTAACTAATTGACCCATATAGTACTATACCTTAGCTTTAAATTTTCCTATGAATTATGTTGAAAACACATACTTCGTTGCTATGTTGACCAATTTCAGAAAAGTACTCCGATTGAGAAAAACGAGGATTTATTTGTTTAAAACAGAAGTAGCCTTTTTCTGAATGCAAACAATTTCGATTTTATATATATTTTGAAAAGTGAAACATAATTTTAGAATTTGGTACTATTTTGAACAGTTTATGTCAAGAATTAATCAAATGGTATAATAATGAAATACTTATTTCAGTTACGTCGAATAACGTTAGAATGACGTTTGCGACGTCACACAAAAAGCTCCGAATAGGGACTCCACAAAAACAGCTGTAACTGCCTTAAAACTCAAGTATTAACATAATTTATTTTGCAATTTGCTTATTTACATTATCCTGTAATACTAAGGAAAATCTTAAAGTCAATATTTTTGTCAAAATAGCAGGTTTTCCTGGAGACTGGCTCATACACAGTTAATCAGAGTACCTCAAGTTAATATTGTATTGTATCTTGTATGATAGGGGACAGCACCTAGGGACCATGCAAATTTCAAGAAAAATCATAAGCTCTATTTAATTGTCCTATACTTAATTTAGACTAAGCTATATGATAATAAAGAGGGGAGCAGTTAACTGCAATCATGTATAGATGACAGATGCATCTTTCTGTGTAGTCACTAGCTATCATTACAATGTCAAGATTCTAAACCTGATTGTTTCTAAGTTATACCTTGGCTTGTTTATCTGTTTTCATGAGGATAAACTAAGGGCACTGAACTGACTATACATGTATAATGGAATTTCTTGACTGGATTAGAATATGAATAATAACTGTATTGTTATGATACATGCTGGCTGGAAACATCTCTGTTCATTATCATGATTTTTCTGTTTTTTCTCCACCTGTCGGATCTAATTAGGCCAGCAACAGTTCCTATTACTGCCAAGGTTCACTCTTCTATCGATGGATGCCTGCTTCTATTAGGCTTGTCTATTATCAATATAGTGTTACAGGATCTGAGTTCTGTTGCTAAATTACTAACATGTTGTCACTAATGTGACTATACTACTGCTTGTTTGGAAATTTAATAAGACTTTGATATTGTTATGTATTATGTATGTGAGAAATAATGTTATGTTGTCAATCATATGATACATTTGTGTCATATAACTGTATCCTAGTTGTGATACGGGTTTGTGTCATATAACTGTATCCTAGTTGTGATACGGGTTTGTGTCATATAACTGTATCCTAGTTGTGATACGGGTTTGTGTCATATAACTGTATCCTAGTTGTGATACGGGTTTGTGTCATATAATTGTATCCTAGTTGTGATACGGGTTTGTGCCATATAATTGTATCCTAGTTGTGATATGGGTTTGTGTCATATAACTGTATCCTAGTTGTGATACGGGTTTGTGTCATATAACTGTATCCTAGTTGTGATACGGGTTTGTGTCATATAACTGTATCCTAGTTGTGATACGGGTTTGTGTCATATAATTGTATCCTAGTTGTGATACGGGTTTGTGTCATATAATTGTATCCTAGTTGTGATACGGGTTTGTGTCATATAATTGTATCCTAGTTGTGATACGGGTTTGTGTCATATAATTGTATCCTAGTTGTGATACGGGTTTGTTAAGGCCTTTATTTGTATCATAATCAAGTGATACGCATATATTGTAAACCAGAGAAATTGTGACTATTATTGAAGACTTTTGGATATGTGTTGTATATTTGAAAGCATTCAATTTAAAGTTTGATTATAAAATCAAGGCACTCGTTGGTATGATGCACAGCATAATTAATGTGCATAAATTTTAAGTCACTCACAGTATCAAAGAATGTTCAGATGTGCTAAAAACAATGTAAACCCCTCTTTTACATAATAAATCAATATTTTTAATAATAATAAAAATCTGAGAAACCAAAACAATGTTACATAGAAATTCTGCATGAAAAATGATAGTAAAATTGAATTGTATTTGAATGAAGCCTAAAATATTGTTTAATCAATTGTACCTCCCCTGTATTTTAGCAATTCTTAAATTACTAAAATTCTAATTATAAAATATCAGCGCAATTGTTTTAATTATAAAATATGAGGGCAATTGTTGAGTTAATTAAGTACCAGTAAAAGGACATAATTTTTCACCTTAATATACAGCATGGTGGGTGCTTCTGCACTCTGCAAACTAGTTAATACAACCAGTTTTTTCTTAACAGTTTTAATCTGTTATATTAATTATGTATGAAGCTATTTATATGCACCACCTAGACACTATAGATCTTTAAATGTAATTGAATTTCTGCCTTATTAATCGTCTTAACCAATTTGTCCAAGGAAATTCATATCCACTTCACCGCAATCATACGTTGACACCTTTTCATATTTAATCTGCAATAATACTTCGAAACAGTAATTAACCTATTTATGAAAGTCTATAGTAGTCTAATGATTAAAGGTACTGGGCATTGTTTCAAACAAAATCTTTGAAGAAATGAAATAAGTTAGGATAATTCACTTCAAGTAAGCTGCATGCATCCGGCTTACTGAAAAATACAGGGTATACATAAGTTGGAGTGACTCGCCCTAGACCTCCATGGACCAGAGGCGGCCTTCGGTTCCCCTGTGTTTACCCGGCATTCTACTTTTCCTCTTTCGTTAACAAAATCTTCTTTGCATCGAGTGCGAGTCTGTGCTTTATTAGTTACTGCATTCACAAAGCTATTAAATGCTTCGTCATGAAGTCTTTCTTCTTGAACTATAATTATCTGGGTAAACTGCCTATATCTGGGTGAACTGCTTTAATTTATTATTATATTTCCTTTTCACCTAAAAAGTAAAGCCTTAAAATAGATTACATGCGTGCACTAATATAGTATTAATCGTATCAAAGAAGTATATACAAATTAATTGGTATGATAAATGGTCACTTAGTTGAACTCAATCAGAATTGTCTAATTATAGATTAATTGACGTATAACTTCAGCATCTGTTTCAAAATTACGTGCAAATGGACTAATGTGTTTAGAATCCAATGGTGATTTAAGTGTATGATTGCGTTGCTGATGCGCATTAAGTTTATTGGTTTTGAAAACTGGAGAGAGAAAAAAAACATGAGTTGTTTATGATTCTTGTGGAGATGTTTTGTAAGGTGAAACATCGGAGCATTTGAGATTTGGCAGTGGTTGGAAATAATTTGAATTTTAAAGTGAAAAATATTTGACAGATTTAAGCATATTTGAAATGGATTGTTTATTTCAACATGTTAGAATTATAGACACTAACCTGTCCTAGAAGTTGTACTCTAACTGAAGTGCCTTGATGCTGTAATGCGGTGATAACATTTATGAATTATTGACATTCAGTGTGAAAATATGATTTTTATATAGATTTCATATCGGCTGATGATGAACGTGTTTCCGCTATGAAGGCTCAGAGTGATGACTTTCACAAATCTGATATTGTAACATAATGCTTCAGTTTGCAAATTGGCAACATTTTAGTTGATAATAATCCACTATACGATGTTCTAACTGCTTGATAAATTAGGGGTTTGAATATAGCATTTGATGATGGAAACTGATGTACGCAGGGTGAATAGGGAAGTTCTGTTTGTTAAAGGCAAGGTAGGTTCTTTTTAATTGAATTTATTAATTATTATGCCCCCCCCCCCATCTTTGATGAGGGGGTATATGGCTTTGCTCATGTGACGGCCAGACAGTCTGTTGATAGACCAAATGGTTTTGTTCAAACTTGACTTGGAGGTTTTTCATCAATAGTAGATGACCCCTATTGATTTTGAGGTCAGTAGGTCAAAGGTCACTGTGACTTTTACCATTTCTGACTATTGGTTGCCATGGGGGCATACATGTTTTACAAACATCTCTTGTTTAATAATGTACTGTTATTATTGTCATTAAATTTATCTACAAGATTCAAATGCACAGATTTTCCTACATTGCTATAAATGCCAGGGGCCTACAATTACGGAATAATCCGGAAATCCGGATTTGCTGCATTAGGAAGAATTATCTTTTCTACACATAATAAAAGTTATTTGATGAAAAAATTCAAAGAATTGACAAAGTTATGGTCATTTGAAGTTCCATAATCTGAATTTTAATAATAAAACAATGTTTTAAACCTAGTTAAGGTGTAGGGATGTGTGCTAATGGCACTCGAAACAGACATGCGACTCGTTTTCAGGATTGGACAATATGCCTCAGTAGAACCCCTGAAATGCTAATTACCATTGTAAATGTATGTAGATTAAATAATGCATATGTTTGATGTTGATAATGTGACACATAAATTAGGTGAGCTTTTGTGATCTCTCTTCTCCGTACCCTGCACACTTAATTGCTTGTGTAGATTATAGAGGTCACAACTTGGGCTAAATCTTCATGAAACTTGGTCACAATTATTTAACTTTAATGCAACTAAATCTAAGTCAAGTACGATATTAGGTAAATTATATTATGGGGTCAAATTAAACTAGGTCACTAGGTCAAATCATAGATAAACCTTGTTCGGACACTAAAGTTGTGGCCTGATCATTATCAGACTTATGTGACAGCAATCATCTCTACTAAATCTAGGTCAGGTTTGAGATTACCGGTAGGTCATATAGGGTCAAAAACTAGGTCAATTATAGGTCAAATCATAGAACAACCTTGCAAAGTCACTAGAGGTCACAATTACGACCTAATCTTTATGAAACTTGGTCACAATGATCATCGCAACAAAATCTAGGTCAAGTTCGATATTGGAACATTCAAGGTCAAAAACTAGGTCTCAAGGTCAAATCATAAACTGTTTGTTCTGTTCTATTCTGTTCTGATAGACATTGTGTATGGAAGTCACTACAGGTCACAATTTTGATGTAATTTTTTGGAGGCGTTTAAGCCTCTCATTACTACCATTGTCCATTTCTTAATACAAAATTAACCGCCTTTAGGCTGCTATGTGAATCCGCATTCAAGTAGTTCCAGAAACTGTCAACATTCCCAATACTGCTACATATGTTTCTCCAAATGTTTTAACAGATTTAAGCCAATCAGCAACATTTGTTTATTCTAAGATCAAAAATTATTGTGAAACTGTTCGTTAAATCGATATTTTTGCAAAAAAATCACTACACCGGCCGATACCGAACTTGTTCCACAGTACGAAAATGACATGTTCATCAAATGTCCCGGCTGTAAAGCTATTTTTAGAAACTTCAGACTACGGTCAAATGATGGTTTTATCAATGAATCGTATACGGTCTGCAAAGTACTGTTATGCAATCATATGGTGTCGCTGTAATAGCTAGCCGCTTTCTATAGACTGTCTCACGCTGTGAGGGAAGTGATTACAAGACGGTATTGTAGAATCTGATAAATAGGCGCGTAGTATTATTTTAAAGCCACTTTTGATATACGCATTTAATACACATATTACATATAAATTTATATGCGCCTTTTTAACAATTATTTAGATACCCAACATGCCTATATAGTCACATATGCCTATTTTGACATTCAAGACAAGATCGGCAGTAAGAAAACGAACATTAAACGTGTAAAGTCGGTTTAAGCTTTAGTAGCAGCAACCAGATCGCCTCCCATTAGTTCTCTCAGTGCTTTGATTTTAATCATGGTTAAAAGTTTATCTAAAGTATTTTAGTTTAGGTCAATTACAATGTTGGGTTTTCTGGGTTAAAAAAATTATGGCAGGTCAAAGTGTGCCAAATGATAGAAAAACTTTGAAAGAATGAAACTTAGTTTTGATGCACATTGTGTTTAAAGTTAAAAAGGTCTTTGAGTAATGATCGACAATGATAATGTAACATTAATTTATTCATTCATGTTACACTGATGTGTATGACATCAACTGAAAAACCACAATTGTATTTTTTTTTTGGAGAAGATTTGAAACCTTATAGACACTAAACAGAACAATTCAAACCACTACAGTACATTACTTCTAAGTTTCACGGGCACAACAAGGTTGTATCTTGCTTTATAGTTTATAGTGAGATACAACTTTGTTGCACCAAATGGACAAATTAAGTTATAATTACTATATGAAAAACGTGTTTCACTGACGTACATTCTGACATGAAGTTTATCATGAAAGTAAGATGTGCATGTCTGATAAAGTAGATCATGGTCTACTGTACACAGTCAGATACATAAATAACCATCTCTCATCCTCTTGTAACTTCTATATCATGATGTTCATATAATTTCCACCTTTCAGGTATTTTAGTGTAATAATTTTGATATATGACGTTATATAACTTGTGCGGATCCAGAGAGGAAAGGGAATGAATTCCCCGTGGAATTTTGGTTGTCACATTTTTAGTTTAATACCTATACCGGTAGGGTTTTAAGAGTCTGATGTGGTCAAGTTCCTCTTAAGAAAAAAAGCTAGCTCTTTTGACTACCTGAGAAAAATAGCTAAAAGAAAGTGGTCGGACCCCTGAAAAAAATAGCACAAAGACAGTGGTCGGACCCCAGAAAAAAATAGCACAAAGACAGTGGTCGGACCCCAGAAAAAAATAGCACAAAGACAGTGGTCGTACCCCCTGAAAAAAATAGCACAAAGACAGTGGTCAGACCCCCTGAAAAAAATAGCACAAAGAAAGTGGTCGGACCCCTGAAAAAAATAGCAAAAAGACAGTGGTCAGACCCCCTGAAAAAGATAGCACAAAGACAGTGGTCGGACCCCTGAAAAAAATAGCACAAAGAAAGTGGTTGTACCCCCTGAAAAAAATAGCACAAAGACAGTGGTCAGACCCCCTGAAAGATAGCACAAAGACAGTGGTCGGACCCCTGAAAAAAATAGCACAAAGAAAGTGGTTGTACCCCCTGAAAAAAATAGCCCAAAGACAGTGGTCAGACCCCCTGAAAAAGATAGCACAAAGACAGTGGTCGGACCCCTGAAAAAAATAGCACAAAGAAAGTGGTTGTACCCCCTGAAAAAAATAGCACAAAGACAGTGGTCGGACCCCCTGAGAAAAATGTCTGGAGGATCTGCACTTATACAATATGTAAGATTCCGTTTTTTAGCTGGAACTGTATTATTTTAAAACCGTTAACTGGTTTTATTGACTCTCAAAATAATACATAAACATCCACCGTGAAGTGGTTTCATTTTATCCAAGATATTAATTGATGATAAATTTAAATTCATTGCAATGTTTGACATTTAAATTTAGTGTTTGAATTTTTTTCTATACCTAACCTTATCAAATATATATCATTGGACATGCCATGTGTTCCAGGAGCGGAAATAAAACAATTATTCTATTTTAGGCCTATGTACTCTGGGTACTTTGCAGTTTGACCTCTCCAAAATGCCCTTAATTGAGATGAAATAATTTTGGCTGTTTAAGACTAATGTAGGTTTATTAAAGTGTCGGTGACCTGAGCACACATGACTGACACTTGCAGTATGATATGTACATTATAATTAATATTTTCTTATTAATTAGACTCAGAGTTTGTTTTGAATTTAAAGCAGTGTCAACGTACGCGTTATAAGTAGATTGATTGATATTCTAATTTTATTGCCATGTCATGTTTTAGATTTTGATTTGATATGTGGTTCTCACATAAAACAACTGTTGTCAACCTGACAGATTGGTGTATTAGTGATAAAATGTACTTAATTTAGTTACAGTACAACCTCTGTAGAGCAACACCCTTTGGGAGCTGCAAATATTGGCCAAGGTTGTTGCTCTACAGAGGAACAACTTTAGAGTAAATATCAGCTTCCAGCAATTTTGAAGGTGTTGTTTTATAAAGGTTCTTGCTGTACAGAGGGCCATTCTAAAGAGATTGTACTGTACCTATATTATTTGAGCGTATCAAAATGCAGAAGAAGACATCGTGAGGGTAGTCTTCACTGCAAGTTTGAAGAATCTTACTAACTTAACCGTTTCCGTAGTAATAAACTGTTACCAGTATATGGTATCAATGATAATAAGGTCGTATGGATTGGAATTTTATGAGGTATGAAATAACTTTATCTGAACCATTGTAGAGTTCATGTGCGTAAATGGCTGCGGCAAAGTTTGTATTTCCTTCACATAGGCTGACATTAAACATTCATTTTCTTATTATTTCAGACATTAAGATAAAGTGAATAATTAAAACTAGAAAGGAAAACTTGGATTTGTTTTATGTTTCCTCTAACATAGTTCATTTGCTGAGTAAAACATGTACCTAGTCCATTAGCTAATTAATGTATTGTGTATATAGTTATTTAATTGCATAGAGTAACAAATCAGATATCTTTGTTGTGTAAGGGAGGTAAATCATATTGTGCTTAATTTTGGTAGTACTAACATATTTACCTCCCTTTATCACAATATTTTTTTCGGATATTCTGATGTTGGCTTGAAACTTGTTTTATTCCACTTTTATTCTGTGGTACTTAAGTTACACTTTTACATGTACAGACAGAATTTCCATCAATAAGAGCTTACTGGTCAAATCTTCATATTTTCTTGCTGTTTATTCCCAGAATTTACTGTTTGTTCAAAATACACAGCATACATGTATATAAACAAGTCAACTTCTGGTTATTGCAATAATAATTCCAATTATTTGCCAGGCTGTATAATGTGAGATACTTACTTGATTCTTGGCCTTCTATTAGCATTATTTATCTGCTAATAATGATATTGTCTATATTTATAACCAATGATTGTATGTTTTCACAAACTGACACTCGAGATGTATATATTTATGCAAATAAACTTTGGACTGATATTACAAAATTTGCTTGCAGAAATTGATTTATAAAGAAAGAACCTTGTATATATTCATGCATAAAGGTTTAAACATCGCGTAAACATCACTGCACTATATAGATACATAACTAGCTAGCTATTATATCGATGTGCAGCAACTGCCGATAGAGCAGTTGAACAGCCTTAACTCAGTTGTTTATTTGGTTTATTTGCTCAGGATTGACAACTTTACGTTTCTTTACAACTCTTTCAGTTTATCTTGTCCTTGCAAAACATAGTAGTCTTTGAAATAATAATAAATCAATAAAACATTGTGAAGTGTTGTTGCTATACTGCCTTAACTGGTGTTGAAAGTTTTGCTCGTTTAAACCAGCTTTACACTGATCATGTGACTTTACACCGATCATGTGACTTATGTTTATCATGCTAGTTGTTTATTACAGTATTATTAAATACAAATAATTTGTTAGTTATCTGTTAGCATGAAAAATCCATTAGAACCTATCATCAGTCCATGTTTATAACAGATCGTGTTTTTATTGACTCAAGATAGTTCCGACTTCAAGGTACATAGTAAGTTTTATGATAAAAGTTGCCCCCTGCTCAATCAAGGGAGATTAACCATGTTGATAAACACAAGTAAATCTCTTTAAGGTTAGTTTGTTGAACTCTTTATGACTTAAGTGAAAATGATATGTTAATATTTATGTAAAATTTTAACAACAAATCTCAAATACCTATAAACCCATACCCGTATACTTGGTCGAAATTCATGAAATTATTTAAATGATTTTTTCCAGTTTGTGATCTTGTTTGTAAGTTAATACAGGATTGATTGGGATTAACACATTTAAGAAATACGGGGCTGTGCCAAATATTATACCTGTCATTGGTTTTAACAGATAAAATAAACTTCATGAAATATTGATAACGACTTATTTATATATCAACATATATTGTTTGTGTATGATCGAAGAATGGATTAAATAGTTCATGTGTGGATATTATATTTAAAGCTATATAATTTATGTGTGAAAAGTAATTAAGATTATATATACATGTAAGGTTTAATGTTTTAATTATGTACAAACGTGTAAGTGGAATATAGTTTACTCCAAATTTCTTTATTTTTCTTGATTATTCCTCATATTATCATTTTGAATTTTGTTGTTATTATTATAATGTTTTACTGTAAAATTCCACTAATAAGACCATTATTTTAAAATCATGCCAATTTTTGCAATCATAAATAGGAAAAGAATTATGAAGCTGACAGCCAGTTGTGGGTGCTTTACAATGAATCTCATTTCTTCACTGCGGTTTACTGTACACAGGATTTTGCACGTTGGTTTGAGTAAAATCATTACTTTTCCAGACATTGGACTGGAAACGAGTGTAAGTTCAGCCACAATATTTTCCAAATGACTGATTCCTTCGCGCATCTCGAATGGCTTTAAGCATCTTCAGATATTTATATAGCCCTAGAAGACATCGAACTATAGCAGGTATTCGTTTAAGTGCTTAAATTACCTTGAAATGGGCGACTGCTCATGCACTCTCAAATGTTGATCGTGATGCTTCAAATGTGTTTGGAATGATTGTATTACCAAGGGATAATTGTTTTTGAATTGAGTATTGTTTTTGTGATGAGCCACAATATGTTTAGTCCAAATTTTAGTAAAAATGACAAAAGTACAAAAAGATACTTACTATAACTCCAACGCGATAAATTGCAGTACAAAAACAAACACAATATTGCCTATATTTTTGTTATGGATTAAAATCAAGGACCGTTAAACTTACCAAAGAAAGCATGCAAAAATTTGGCACAACATATAAAGTTTTCATGCTCCTAAATATTCAGAAACGATAAATATAGCGGATTTTGTGTTTGTTTTTGTATTGCAATTTATCGCGCTAGAGTTATAGTTCAATTTTGAACTCTGAGCCATAACCTTTCGGACTAGTCCATTTTGGCGGGTAGACCATACTTTATTACGTTAGCATGTCATTATTTAATTATGTGATTCTTACATATATCTGTTTGTTATCGAATTACAGTTTAGTGCAGTCGGCAACGTTCAGGATTTCTAACCCGAAGTTCGATGGTTCAAATTCCCAATTCGCTCATATTTTTAATTCATTATTTTATGTTATTTAAAGAGTATACTATTTATAAACTAAAGTTTTTTTCTTTTAACTAATCCGTGACAATGTGTTGATTCAATTTATTTCTCATTTTCACTTATAGCGATCGTTTCCATATTCCGAGTTTACTGACAACCTGTAAATACGTTCTACAATACACATGCAAGATCTAAAAATATTTTGAAATATGTAACAAATATGGCTTACCACATACTGTTATAACACGGATATTGCAAGTTATGTGCATTTATAAATAAAAAAATGTGCAAATATAAATTTTGGTATTTTGGTGAGATTCGAACTAGCCCTGGTCAGACAAAAGTTATTTTACAATGTATCAAGCGCTATACCGTTACGACCATTCAGACATATGGAATAGTTGGCCTTAATTCTATTACTTACATTTTTCTTTAAACCTATACCAACCTATATCGATTAATGGTTAAAACTTTAAAAGTGCAGTCACGGCTCAATGCTCGAAATCGAACTATATATAGTGTGCCCAGGATAATGTGATGTTTATAAACATTAATCGGTTTGGTCAACTGTTGCAAAATTGGTTTTACAAATTACAAAAGTAAACAGATAAGGTCAGTATTGTACTTAATACATCACTGATCATCAGATTAATCCACCTTTGTGGAATATAACACATTTTCTCATCTTTCACATTATCCTGGGCTCACTATAAAACAGATACAAGTAACTGTACAGAGTAATGATGTTTACTGTACTGAGTATTGCCAAGTATCTTGTAAGTGTACGGAGTATTGAACAACATCATGATTACATTACTCATTTACTCGCAATATCCAGTGTACAGGTATACCGCAGTGTTCTTGACTGGGGGCAGGTTAATTGTTCTTCAAGTGTCATATCGGCTTAAAAATATAGTGATTATATTTGGGATACATTGTAGATGTTGTCAGTAGTTTGAAGTATTTTCTGCAAGTTTGTACTGGTATATAATGTTCCAGGAAAATGGTTAAGTCAGCGTCATGGTCCCTGTACAGGAAATAAAATTGCATAAAAATGCAAATAAGAAGACATTTTTAATGTTGACATGATTTGTACATATTCACTACATTTTACTGTACCAGTATGTGCGAGAGCTTACAATTGAATCCTTGCGGAATACACCGCGGAGTACACCTCATCCACCGAGGGAAGATAACTCTGAGATTCAAGTTGGACAGTTAATAGATATCCTTGATCATGAAGTAGCTAAAGTAAGTATCTGCAAGTACTTCAATCTAATTATCATACTTACCCTATTTTGATTTAAATATCATACTTACCCTTACCCTATTTTGATTTAATTATCATACTTACCCTATTTTGAAATCAATCAACAATTTTGTTTGGTTGAAATATTTGGTATATTTTAAAAGAAGTGCTATGTTTCTCCGACAAGTTTAAATACTATAATACAAAGCCTTTAGAGGAGAGCTTATTGTTGTGTGACACTTTATTAGAAGTGATGTGATACAGAAACATAAAAGATTGCAGGTTCACTCGATCTAAGTTATAATTCATTTGTCTGCCAGGGTCAGTGTGATTGTACCAGTTTAAACACCTATAAGAATTGTAAGTCTGTGGATTAAATTATTTTAAAAATAGCTCAGACATATGTTCTGTTAAGCAGGCTTAGTTGAAATTATGGTAGTGAATATAAGGTTCTATAATAAACTATTATTAAATCACCCTGTTCCCTAAATAGTAACTTGGCCCTTTATGGGGGAATTTCATCAAACTTGTTTCGGAAAGTGTGGCAATGAAATCATGGAAGAAATAGATATTATGACAGCCAATGATGCTAAAAAGGCTAAGGACATCGACAGCAACTTGGAGAATAAGTTTCTATAGTCTACACAAAATCTTCCATTTATCTTTCTAACTGGAACCACAGGAGTTGTCCAACCTTCTGCTTTTAAAATGTATTCTAACTTTGACAAACCTTCCACAAGTGCAATTAGCCTGAAATTCTTACTATAGCATAAATGTGTTTATCTCATGTTTGACGTCGCAGTAGCGTAATAAAGCCATTATTTATTTTTGATAATACACTAGTGTAATAAAGCTATCACGCATCGTCATTCAAAGAATAGGCGACGTCGTCAAAGTTGCGCGTTTATTATAGTGAAAAATAAGTAGCTATTTTATGTTTCGGCCGGAAAAGGCTAACATGTGATAAAAAGAACATTACATTTGTGACTTTCCACATTGAATTTATTAAACTTGTTAAAAAAAATCGATTAAAAGCTCGGCAGAGCCTCGCATTTTATTATTTTATTCAACTTGTTTAATAAATTCAATATGGAAAGACACTCATGTAATATCCTCTATTACTATGGAAAATAAAGTTATGAAATAACTTATAAATATTCAAAATCTAGGAGCTTTGATGGGTATTAGCTGGACTCGCAAAAGAGCCTTCAGCGCTGCTTACTTGCATGGCCCCTGCTATATTTCCTGTTTTTAACAAAAAAATGCCTAAATTTTACTTAGTATATTTCATTTAGAGTCTGGAAAACACGTAAAAAAAATATTGCTGAAACCTGAAATATTTATGCTTAGCTGAGAGCCAAAATACTTCATGCTTCAGTGAAAGTTGACATACTTTATTGTATGCTAGTAATAGCTTCGCTGGTAGCCATGATTATAGTTGAAAAACAGTCTAAGTACTTTAATATACAAGTTTACTGTTTCTGGGAGCCGTGATAGTTGAAATACAAGAGAAAATACAATAGAATATTCTGCTGATGTGTTTGGACACATCAATATTTATTTCACTGATCCTGACATGATTATACATTCACTATAGTACTGTTTAGTTCTAGTTCAACTCATGTTTGCTCATGACCTCGAGGGATTGTTTCTCTTGTTGTACTCTTATTGTACTGTTATGATGGCCATGGACACAACAATCTGTTACACTGTGTTAGTCATGTTACATTGAAGTCATATAAATATTCCCCAACAGCTTTGTGTACTAATGATCATGCCAGTTTGCTTTCGGTCATGTTCATGATGTTACAGCAAAGCTGGTCTATCTTTATACAACCTTAGAATGGATATACAGTTGTATTTCTTTCATTCCCTAGAACAATATGTTCCATATTTTCACTGGAATATTTATATTATGACCAATTAGACAACTGACAGATGCATAATGTGACATATGTGGCTATTCTGGTCAAATATATTCTCCAACTATTGAAGTGTACGTCTCTAAATACACTTAAATACCATGTTACAAGAGTTACATAAATAATTCCCAAATGGATAGATTGGTGTGGCATAGTCTTTAGGTACATTTCTGTAAAGTGCTGCCTATCACAGTGCCTTTAAAGTAATATGATTAACAGTGGCAGATTTCTGTCTATATATGCAATAGA
Organism: Spisula solida; assembly: GCA_947247005.1. Taxonomy (NCBI): domain Eukaryota; kingdom Metazoa; phylum Mollusca; class Bivalvia; order Venerida; family Mactridae; genus Spisula; species Spisula solida. The sequence goes on along the minus strand of OX365944.1, from coordinate 32,418,085 downwards.
ATGATTAATACTTTACATTGAGACATATAATGTGTACTACCAGAAAGTTGTAACTCTATAGGGAACGTTTTGCACAAAAATATAAGTTGTTTGGATTATAAGTTAAGTACTTGTTCTCGGCTTGTACTTCAAATATGTCTTGTTAAAATCAGTCAAAAAATAAGATGCTTACGTTTATTTTTAACTTTTGAGTTGACAGATCTTTTCTTGCGGTCTTAACCAAAAGTTACGTCACATATTTATCACATGGTAAATTGTCCATGCTGACAGTTGGCCTAAACGTCTTGAGCATATACCACATATATTCGTATATCAGCAGTCTTGAGCATATACAACATATACTCGTATATCAGCATTACATGTGATTATGCCGTTGGAAATCCTCTTAGTTTCTCCTCCTCTGATATCTTGATTCAGTAATTTACAGTTGTCATTATTATTATCATTTGTAGCATGTATATAGGAGTTGGTGAATGCTTCATTTATTGGATGCTGTGATAAATACTGACATTGATACATTACTATAGGAGAAAGTTAGAATGTTTGTATGTAGATCATGTCTTGATTATACAAACATAGAATACAAGTAACAAACAGGAAGTTAATACTGACTGACAATACCAACTTATCCACTTATAGACACCAGCGTTATATATACTGCTGTTTGTATATGTCGACTGTAAGATCATATCTATATGTTGGGGAAAAATTTTTATGGATTTTTTGGAGATAGGATCAAATATTCGAAAATATTATGAAATCTGTTAAATATTCAAATCAAAAGTTCTTATTCGAATATTCAAATTTTATTATTGAAGTTGTATGACAGAAACTAATCAAGAATGGAGGTATAGATATGAAAATGTAAATTTTACCAATAATTTTGTGTATAAGAATTTGAACACAGCCCCTGCGAAATGTAGTTCATGATTTCATGGACACTTGACTCCAATCAAGAACTGTTCATGAACAGGTATTGATCAGTTCTTGATCCTGATTCATAAACTTTTGGACATGAACTGACCTTAAAATGTGTTCATGAACAGTTCATGATTTTTTGATGAATACTTAAGAGTTCATTAACTGTCCTTGATCCAGCCATAAAAAGTACCTGATGAACATTTCATGAACTATCATTTCTAGACTGTTCTTGAACCATCCATGAAATGTTCATCAATTAATCCATGAAAAGTTCATGAAACATGACTTCCTGTCACATGTTGATGACATCACAGATTTTCAAAATGGCTGCCAGCAATGACATGTGCTGATGTTTGACAAATTTTATTGAGTGTTTTTATCTTAATGATTGGTCTTATAAAAGGTAAGTTGCAGACATATGCATGTCAAGTTTAAAAGTATCTTGTGTGACTTTAAATATCTAATTTTAAGAAAAGTTGTGTGAAAAATATAGGAAAACAAATTAGCAAGTGGGTGGGGTACGTCTAGCATGAGGTTTTAAGAATTAGTTTTCATGAAGTGTTCATGAAGTGTTCAAGAAACAATGCGTCTTTTTTTGTATGTTTATTTATTTATATTATATAAGGTTACTGTATATTGTCTTAGATAAATGTAATACATTTTGTGTATTTATTAATTGCTAATTTTAGTAAATTGAATAGTTGGTAGTTTTAAACTCTGTTAGTGTAGTCTTTGAAAAGCTATTGAGCATGCATGTAAATCTGAAAATGAGATATATCAAATAAAATATACTCAAACTGTTCAAAACAACAATGTGAACAGAAAATCATGTTGCAAAAGGTACAAAAGGTAGCTAAACTATTAATCTGATTGAGGCAAACAATTGTAATGATAAAATAACAATGTTCCAGTAGGTTTTATCTGATATTCAGGCACATACATAATCCTTCAGCTATGTTCCCGATTTGCAACTTATATGAACATTTATATACCTGCACAATGATTCTTTTCTTATTTTTAATATTATGAGGCAATCATTGTACCAATAATATATTTACTATTTACAGTATAACCTCTGTAGAGCGACATCCGGCGGAGACAGAAAAAACTGCCGCTCTGCGGAGGTGTCGCTCTGTAGAGGTTGATTGTTTTAGAATGTCGTTCATAGACTTATCGAGTGTACATAATCACGATAATCTTAAATTGATGTTGTTTGTTTGTGATGAAGTGCATAAAATTAGATCACTCGTAGTCGCGCGTTTTGCGATATAATTCTGACGATTATTTAATTAACATCATTGATTAGATACAAAAATGCGTACAATTCACGGGTTTAGTATTTATAGCTATTAAACGCAACTCTCAACATTATAAACCGAATCCATATTATTTTACGCACATGCCGTTAATTGAATTGTTTACCTTCAAAGTGTTAAAATCTCTATTATGTCATATTGCTCATTACACAATTTGCACACGTGATAGGTAATTTGTTTACCTCTCGCGTGTAAATTGGTCAGTGCATATTATGCTGAAATTGACAGTTTTAGACGACGTGATTAACTATTAACACGACGTGTACGTGAATTTCCTTTCTTATACTGATTGATAAGCGCGTATTGATATTTCATTTACAATTACTAATAACGACTTTGATTTTAAAAAATCGAGTTTTACTGTGTCATATTGTCGAACTGATCCCATAGACAGTCGCTAATTTACCAACGCCCGCGGCTATCGGCTTTAGTTACCTGATGAGCGATAATTATTATAATCCACGAAGGTGGGAAAAATAGAAAACAAAATCATATGGATTTATGTAAACACATGTGAATATGCCGTTGTAAAATCACACCTGTCGCTTCTCAGAGGTAAACCATACAAAAGGTAAACAATTTTAACGGCCGTTTGCCGCTCTGCGGAGGTGTCGTTCTACGGAGGTTAAAATAAGAGTGAAAACAAACGGGGGGAAATAAAAGTGCCGCTTCTCGGAGGTTGTCGCTTCTCAGAGGTGCCGTTTCGGGAGGTTATACTGTATACTTAAAACACATTTTGGACTTTAAGTCTTCATACACACATTATAGAGCTTCATTTTATGCATTTTGATATACTTAGTTTATTTCACGGGTTGTTCATGAATACATTTATCTTCTTGAGCTGTACATAAAATATGTTTGTCCTTGAAATTGTCATGAAATGTGTAATCATGAACAGTTCATGTCCAAAATATGAAGTCTAAATGAGACAATAGAGATATATAGCAAAAAGTTCATGAATTGTTCATGAACATTTATTTTCATGAACTGTACATAAAATCAGTTTGTCCTTCAACAGTGATTTATTGAAGAACATCTGTGCATGATTAGTACTTAAAAAATCCTTGATGGTATGACTCATGCCCTGTTCATGAACCATGCCCAGTTCATGAATCAATATTTCATGGTCACTTCAAGAAAAGTCTCATTTAGAGTTCAATGATTTTTTATGAATTTTTCATGATATATGGAAATGAACTATTCTTATATATTTCATGAAAAATTCATGAACTGTAACAGTTCATTTCACAGGGGCAAAATCAAATCTTATTGATTATTTTCTTTAAATTATTATACTCATCTACATTTTGTATTTTTCTTTTGAAATTTAAATCTACAAATTCATGACCCTGTAAAATTGCTATTTTACCCAAATCAGAAAAACTTTATGCTTACATGTTTAAATGAGTTTACAGTATTTGTGAATTACATTGGTAAGATAAGGAATGATGTTTTCTATTATTGCCATGGATCACGATGATGATGTATAATTGGTTGCCAGTGTAATTTCGTTTATCAAAATACTTTGGAGGCAACATTGATGTGGGTAAATAAATCAGGCCAAGAGAGAATACTAGTATATCATTTATTTAATTTTTTTTAACTGTAGTTAATCATTTTAAGTTATATTTACTGTTCGTGAATGTTTTAAGCTTAGTATACTGCAAACTTATTGATGCACTGAGTAATAGAAAGCTGAGTATTTATTATAATGATAATCACAGTCATGTTTGTATTTTGTGTTCTTAGGCCAAAACAAATTAATATTGTGTTTCTGGTAGCATGCTAAAATATGGTAGGTAGGAAAAACATTTTATTTTTTAAAATTATTGGATTGATTTTTAATGTGCTGGAGAATCAATGGTATACTGTAACTAAATTCAGCGGAACACTATAAACTGTTTAGGGAAGGGGCAAAAATAATAGGGTTGGTAGGATTAACAGAACCACAATATCATTTAACAATGCCTATATCATATATATTGCATTTTCTTCCTGTCAGTCACCTACATGCACTTGTACATATGTGTTGTTAAGAATGACAGCTTGGAGATGATATACTTCTATTGTGATTTACATTATCAGGGCATTTACCTGGTTCTCATAACTACATGTATTCTGTGCATATTTTTGCAGAATTCTGAACCATTACCATCTGAGACTATAATTTATTGCTGTCTGATTTGTCAGGTTTGCTATAGGTCTTCCAAATGAAATACATTTTTAAAAAATATTACAATTTAAGCTGTTTTATATATCAGGGGTCCTACAATTTAAGAATAATGTTGAAATCTGGATTTGCTGCATTTTAAAGGATGAACTTTTCTGCCGAAACTAAAAGTTATTTAGTGAAAAAATACCAAGTACTAACTAAGTTATGGTCGTTTTAAATTTCATATGCTGAATTTTAACAATAGAACTAAGTTTAAAACAAGAGTATTTGTATAGGAATGTCTGCTTTATAATGGCGCCCAAAACAGACCTGCATCTTTTTTCCAGGATTGGGCATTATGCTTCAGTACAATAATTAAGCCCCGAGCAATAGGGTATCACACCAGAATTGCTTAAAGAAAGACACGACTGGCTGAGACTGGTCCCTTTAAGTCAAATTGGCCAATTCCTGGCAGTGCAAAACTTGCTGCTGCACAAGTAACAACTGTCACAGTTAATCATGAACAAACAAACATTTATAATCAGTAAATCAGTTTTCAGGGCAACAGAACAACTTGTCATATTGATTGAGCTGTATTTTTATCTTGTCTCTCGATCCCCCTTTCTAATGCTTTATTCATGTATTGATCTACTGGTTCCCCCACTGCTATCTTTCAGTATCATGGTGAAGTATATATAATGGTACCAATTTGGCGTGATAGCTGGATGACAATTTTAGTTTGTGTGTCTGATTCTTGGGACAAAGCAATTTTGTCAACAACTATTATATCAATTTGGGCATCGCAGTTGATTGTTGTCAAAAATCAATTTATTCATTTGTCGTTTATGTAGCTCTAGCAGACTCTCCCTTTGCCTAGACGAAACTGTAGATGGTGAATTAGAAAGAAAGTTTTTTTGTTAGATGCCTCCAAATATTTTGGGCATATATACTTGCTCCTTAAATTTCTATTGCTTTTATGAACACATGAATAGTTTTGAACAAATCTCACAGGAAGGGAAAAATTTCAGTCTTATATTTTATTCAGAAGACAAACTATAAAATTACAACAACTTAATATAGTCACCATAAGTCAACAGAGTTTAACTTCTCTTACCCAATCTATTCACCATAAGTCAACATGGTTACTTCCCTTACTTAATGTACTCTCCATAAGTCAACAAGAGTTACTTCCCTTACTTAATGTATTCAGACACCATAAGTAAACAGTTATTTCCCTTACCTAATCTATTCACTATTAGTCAACATAGTTACTTCCCTTACCTAATCTATTCACCATAAGGCAACAGAATTACTTCCCTTACTTAATTTACTCACTTTAAGTCAACAAAGTTACTTCCCTTACTTAATGTATTCTGACACCATAAGTATACATAGTTACTTTCCTTACCTAATGTATTCACCATATAAGTCAACACAATTATTACTAATCATGCAGTGTTTAAAGGTTGATTTGACACCAGAAAATCAGTCCATGTAAACATAATTATCTCCATTTATTGACTGACCAAGCCTACAAATATCCAGTCTGCTGTTAATGGATATAACAAGATTTCCATTGACTTTGTCCGGATTGTCTCTCAGCTTTGCTTTAATCCATGGATCAAGTTCCTTCCCATTCCATTAAGCTTGGTGTTTGAATCACATTAAGCAGGATGTGATTTAGTGATGTAAACAATATTTGTGATGGTTGATATATCATAATATTTTGATGTACTATTCTTGTATGCAACATGTCCTTTTATGACAGTTTTATTTAAGGGACAGATAATTATATTTTAAGCGTATTACCTGTCACACAGTGATGTAACACATCCATCATGATTTACTTTGTTCTAGAAATGTTCTTTTTCTAATGTGTGCCATGATTTTCACAAAAGCCATTGGGTTTTCCCTCTCCATTGCAACATGGCTAAAATTGTGTGTTTATATAGTCCTGAAAATTTGACATGATCCTCGACCTTCTATTAGCATAATTTAACAGCTGAAATCTTGTCTATATTTATAACCCCAGTGAATGTTTTATAAGTGGGCAGTATCATGAAGACGCTCAAGGTGTAATACAAACACAAATCTAAAATATGGATATTGCACAACTTGCTTGCAAAATTTATATATTCAATGCAAGAACCTTTTAATATATTCATACCTAAAGAACAGGATCAGGCCAAATTCTCTGTGCAATCCTTGGCTTTATTAAGTATTACATACCATATCATACCTATGTTACATTAATTGTCAACTAATGACCTCGGAGAAGTATAATTAACCTTCATTTTGTTGTTTACAAAATACATGCTAAATTAATGTTGTGGTCTGTGTGATATATTGTCCTCTATTGATAATTGATTATGCCATTAAGACAAACTGACAACTGGTATTTCATGTACATGTGTGTGAAAAGCGAGTTTCGAGAGAGCTAATTTGCATATGAATTGACCGTAAAAAGCGGCTAGGTAGCTATTTCTTGCTATCAAATTAGGTTACAGCAGCCTAAGGTAGCTGCTACCTGAGGTAGCTGTAACCTAGCGGTTTTCTTTCTGTTTTTGTTAGAGTATTATTATAAGCTCTGAAGGATTGTTGGTAATTTTTTTGTGACTGGTGTCTGTCTGCTGGTTTGGTACATTCATAGCCCTAAATTGGCCCAAAATTAGGTCACAGTCACAGTGCTTCTGAAAAAAAATTCTTACTTTCACAGCGCATAATTTTTTGTGTGTACCAAAAAGGAATTGATCAAGTTTACCACAGGGCTGCATGTAGTCAATTTATATTAATATAATATAAAGATAATCTATAGGATCATGTGTAATTTCAAGGAAGGCTAAAACACTGTGCCTGCTAGATCCTGAAGTCTATTCATTACCATTGATTGTAATATATAGAGGAACTTGTACATTGCAAACTACTGCAATAGCTTCTGTCTGATTCGATTATTATAAGCTCCCAAATGCTTGGGCTAAATACACATCTTATTCATTGTAACTCATCGTTCAGGGTTATAATCTGATCGTAATCTGATCATCAATGGTGATCAAACATTCTCAATTACATGTATGGTTATACTCCAGTTTGTTTTCATTAGGTGTTATCTCATGGCTATTGGGGATATATAATTATATTGAAAGTCTTATAGAAGGTCTTATGTTAGATTGAAAAATTATATCATTGTGTAACACTTATCATGTACAGTATTATACACTCCGGTACAATATCATACACTCCGGTTCAATATCATACACTCCGGTACAATATCATACACTCCGGTACAATATCATACACTCTGGTACAATCTCATACACTCCGGTACAATATCATACACCCCGTTACAATATCATACACTCCGGTACAATATCATACACTCCGGTACAATCTCATACACTCCAGTACAATATCATACACTCCGGTACAATATCATACACTACGGTACAATATCATACACTCCAGTACAATATCATACACTCTGGTACAATATCATACACTACGGTACAATATCATACACTCCGGTACAATATCATACACTCCGGTACAATATCATACACTCCGGTACAATCTCATACACTCCGGTACAATATCATACACTCCGGTACAATCTCATACACTCCGGTACAATATCATACACTCCGGTACAATCTCATACACTCCGGTACAATATCATACACTCCGGTACAATATCATACACTCCGGTACAATATCATACACTCCAGCTAATGATTGTTGTTATCTCCCTTGAGGCATTCAGGTCTTCATGTGACTCACAGGAATGTTAGTGTCAATTATATTGACAAAAGAATTTCGTTATCTATTTTATATTTCTAAATAAAATTGTCATTTATTAAATTTTAAAAGTCATCCTTTGATGTTTTTGTTGATGCTTTTCTTGTAGTTGATGTTTATACTTGTTCAGTGTCAACCATGTGTGCACTTAATTAATTAAATGTATCAAATTGAATTTATTTGTTACTTAATTGTATCTTTTCTCCGATCCTTTTAGGATGTCATGATTATTTGTTGTCCTGTGCTGTGCACTTGGCTTTGGAGATGTCTTGTATAAACAAACAATCATGTAAATATTATGCTGTTGTTTACCATGAATAAACAGCTAAGCCACCTATTTACGATACAAAGTCCACAGATAGGCATCTTCTTCCTAGGAATTTCAGAGAGGAGAATATAAGGGTGATGGAGATACATAGCCTGATCAATAATGCCGTAAGCATTATGTAAATGGTCAACATCGCGGTTCCATGTGCTTCACAAATTATGTAAATTTTGAATTTCGTCTATTGTTGTAAATATTATGCATACGTATGAGTACAATGAGATTTTGTGTATGGGAAGTAATTGCAAGGCAAGTTGAAGTCTTTCACTAGTTTTTCTGCTAAACATTATAAAAGTGTTAAGTGGTATTGGGAATCTCTATAAACTCTGTTACAGAAAGATGCTACCATTATTTCAGCCTGCCATTGATCTTTATAGTGGGAATTTTTCCAGTTCATTAGCGACTCTGAGCACTCATTTCCCTGTCTTGAGTTTTTGAGTCAGTATGGGACTAATTGTTGTCCAAGCTGTGTATATTTTATGGTGATGTATGTTGTATAGAGCTTTATTGTGGTTTTGACATTTAGTGTAGTCGGCTAGCTTGCTTACAGTGTTTGACAAGAGGCGAGGTACTCCGAGGTACATTACAACAGGTATCACCGTGTAGTAGGGTTATAATATTGTATTGATGTACAGTGTGTTTAGTGGAGTGAAAAGATGAAATCTTGGGGTGTTTTCAGAAGGATTCAAATAAATATTGCATTCCTGTGAAGAAAAAACCTGAACTTCGGTGGATAAATTGCCACTCTAAGGAGAGAAAGTTTAAACTTACATGTGTTGTATAGTTTTTGGCAGTATTGGAGATTAATTCTGGAATTCTCAATGTTACTTGGTGGAGTAGATCAAGGTGTAGGTGCAGTGTGGAAGTAAATATTCTATGTTTCTACATAAAAATCTGGAAAAGTAATAGTTTGTATGAAAATAGAAGTGGGTAGTGTTGAATGATTAATATTTTAAGTGCATGATCGTGGAATAAATTTGAAGGTAAAAGTGTTTATGTTAATGTACCAGGTCTGTTAAATTTCTGTCTGGATTTCATACCATCAAGTTTGTTTGTAGCTGTGTAGATTTTGACATAATGGGTAACAAATTCACCAGAAAATTAAAACTTGGAGAACCCAAGGACAAGGAGAGTGGTTCATCTCCGGCCCCGGCTGCCGCTTCCTCTGATGGCGGCGCAAACACTCAGGCTCAGAATGCTAATGCAGAGAAGCCAGCAACTCAGGAGGTTACTGAGACTGTTGTGACTGCAGATGAAGGTGCTAAAGTAGTTAATAATGATACAAAGCCTGCTGAAGTTCCCCCAGCAGAAACCACTCCACCCGCCGTAGAGCCAAGTAAACCTACAGAGCCAAAACAAGAACATCCTCAAGTAACAATAAAGATTGATGAAGTTGGTCCAAATGATCCTGATGCTGATCCGGAGTCGGTATTACTAGCCAAAGAGGAAGAGGAAAAGGCTAAACAAAAAGAATTAGAAAAAAATGAGGTATTTTATTTTTAAATTTAATGAGAGTGAAGTTACTTCCAGCATTATTTCCCTCCTGGATTACAGAAGGAATGTGGGTTGAACGTAATTAAGAGAATAAAGTTCAACTTAATGAAATTTCAGTTTAAGCTTATAGGTTTGCTTTTTCCCTACCCATATATCTAAGTTATTCTACGGTTATTTTCTGTAACAAAATGCCTGAAGTGGGTTAATGTTTGAATAGTGTAGCTTTTCCCAGTAATCTCAGGGTATAGAAAATTATCCTGGGAATGTCAATGTAGTTTGATGATGACAGCTAGCCTGTGGTTATTTCAGAGTTTTCCATTTGTAAATTACTACAAAAGTGCTCATGCACTGTCCATGTATGATATTAAAACAGTCCAATATTAAACAGGTTGGGGACAAGACTAAATTTAGTAACGCCTTCATGTAACTAAATTTAGTTACATATGGTGACAAAACTGCATGAATTGTTTGATAATTTAGCTTGATAATTGCAAGAAATTGACTGGGCAGTTTTCTTCAGTAACATCTATAATGTAGAAAACTTACAAAAAAATAAAATTTCACCGTTGCGTTTTTTGCATCAACTTATTTTAATTAAAAGGGAGATAACTCATATTATTTTCCAAATTTTATTTATGCAATAACTTCGCTGTTTTACGTCCGATTTCAATCAGATTACCTGCAAAACATTTTAATTTATTAATTGTAACAACATACAAAGCAACTAACTAAAAATATTTTGATAGTGAATGGTAATATCACTTTTTTACAAACGTTTCTAAATTTAGCGTTGTACCCAACCTGTTAAAGTCCCTATCTTATCTGCAGTAACATCAGAAATTTGCTTTTACTGTCTGTTACCATTGTGAGATTTATTGAAATCATTGATTGATAATTAGCTGGATTCCTAATTGTTATAGAAACTTTGACTGAATTTCTGTCATCATCAAATGATGCAAAAGAATGCAGATAGCTATTATAGGTTATTGCAATAGAAACATGCTTTTCCTCTACGGAAACATGCATTTTTTCTACTAGCATTTCAACACAAAACATTCATTTGTACTACGAAAACCAGCAATTCTGCAATAAAAACATGCATTTCTACTACGAAAACATGCATTTCTACTATAGAAACAATTGCATTCAGTGGTTCCCTTATTTGTTTATGATTCTTTCTCAGTTATTTGGTGAAATTGAATGCTGAAACTTGACAAGATTTTCTCTCCATATATTCAACTCTTGGTTCTCTTATCTGATTATTCTAGGAATTATCTCTGTGATTAGTTGCAATAAAATGTTGGAATTTTACTACATGGGTCCAGTATTATGTTGAGAGAGTAATAAAATTTGTTCTCACCGAGTTTACAACAGGTTCTATTATATATTCGTCTAACTTGATTAAGAACTTAGATGTTGAAGATTTTTTGTGAAAATCATTAAATTTGCACTAGATTTATTGTAGTTGAGTTTTTGAGTTAATGTAGTAAAAGGGATATTGCTGGGGGATGAGGAATGTCATGCTGGTATTACTTGTCTGATACGTATTATGACTGTGTACGTGTGTATGTGTGTGTTCAGGACCTCGGTGATTGTTTGCCAGGTAAATGTTTAAATGTAAACAAAGTTGACTTTTTTTAACAATTGATCCAAAGAGTGTCAACCCTGCTACAGGGTCTAAAAATAAATAGGTCAACAGCCTCCTGTTAGACTGTTGGAGGCTGTCTTTTTGTATTATTAATCTTTGTGAAAGTTGGTCAGAATGATATCTTCATGGGTCATCTGGGATCAAAAACTAGGTAATCAGTTCAAAGAATATGAAAACCTTCAGCATGCAATTTAAATAGGCCGAGTGAGTGCATTATGTATTTACTTTGACTTTTTGTGAAATTTGGTCAGGAATTTAATATGATTACCTAGGTTACCATAGAAACTTTCATTACTATATGGTAGATGAGTGACCTTAAGATCCTTTGAGCCCTCTTGTCTATGCCTAACACCATCTCATAATATTTAATGATGTGAAGTCTCTCATAATGAGATTAGTTTAAAATGCAGCAGTGCAGCACTCTGTCAGTCTGGTTTTTGGGCATTGGGGGTTTAGATAATTTTATCAATATTCTGCCAGTGATGTGATGTACTATATAGAGGTATCCCATGTGTCAGATTTCAGTATTAGGCAGAACTTAAAAATATTCTTGGTTTCCACTTCCCGACCCTAGCAGATTTAGAATGGATAGGTAGGTAGGTAAATATTTGTTTTCGAATTGTTTCAGAATGATATAGCTACTGGTCAAAACATACAAATAATGAAATGTAGTAATAACTCTTAAGGTGAAGAATAACAGTTTTAAATAAAGGTACCAAATTTAATGGTAAGAAACAAGCCTGTTTACAAATAAAACAAAACATTTTTTTCACCAATTTTTCATAAAAACTGTATTATTTCAATTTGGGCAATAAAATATTTTGGGTAGGACCCTTTTTATTGGGTAGGTAGTGGATGGGGAAATAAACAATATTTTATTTTAAGCCTTAGAAACCTGCATTTGATGGAATGTTTGATGTTTTTGTTGCGTAACGGCAATGCAGAAAGGTAGACATATGTTATATGTTGTTTTAATGTTTTAGTGGTTCATTCAGCACACTTGTATTTATAAAGTTCCAAACTGCATATACAGGCTGTCATGCAGTATTACTCAATCTAATTTTATTTTCTTCAATATAATAATTCTGAGTGTAATAATATTAAGGGTCTTTAGAATAATGACTAGCAGAGCATGCAGTCAGCTAAAAAAGTGTAACTTTGTCAAAAGCGTCCAATAACTGCGAAAAGGAGCTACCATATACTTGGCATACAGCCTTCAATATTTCATATGCTGACAGGCCTTTAATTGAATTTGGCTGTCACTTGAGGATATCACCATGTTTTCACACCAGCCAAATTTGCTTGTCTGTCTAAATGTGTGATATGCTGGTTGTTTGCATTAGCGATTTGCACCAAAATTTCATAATTTATCTCTTCTAACAATCAGTTGTTCATTTTCATCCAATGGTTTGAAAATTTAAGTCAGTCAGGATTCAGGTGTGAACACATTATTTGTTTATCTGTCGCTAAGTGTGTTCATCTGCCTTACGTTCAAGGAAAGTAACCTGCAAACATGTTTAACAATCACGGGTTTTTGTCGATATAATCCTTCGTTGTACGCTTCGTTTGCGGCATACGATTTGAAAGTACTAATTCACGTTTTTCCCGTTCTCAGTACGAAATATGTACGGATGCACAGGTTTTACTATTCACATTTTTTTGTTTGCCTCTGTCCGCCATTTTGTTTAATTAAACTAATACAAGCACACCACCTCCGGATATGGTTAGCCAAACTTGGCATACGTTGACAAACATGTTTTTTAAACATACCATTCAATGAATAACAGGTGCGTACCAATAGCGAAACGTACGTCACATAATGTTTCCTTGAACACAGGGCTGTTGTCTACCTACTGACAATTATATTAAACCCTAGTGATTTCTATAATAACCCTAAAGGTATAAGTTTGTAACGTAAGATATGGTCGTTTTAAGGTATTCATGCATCCATGAAATTAGATGGCTGTCACTGACTGCTTATATGACGGTTGACTGCTAGTTCATATCAGATTTCTACTTGTTCTGTTTTCATACAGTTTACATAGTTATTCATCCAGCTTTTATATTGTTCAGGAATTTTTAACTTTTTTTCAAATTTTAATAGAAAATTATTAAAGGTTGTGCATTTATTTCTGTTTTGCTTCTTAAATTTCTATGACTGAAATGGTTTTAGTAAGGGCCTTTGTGAGTTCATGATCAGCATTCTAAGCTTCCCCATGGACCATGTAACTATTAGCTAATAGCGTCACGGTTTAATAATATATTATTACTCAGTGTTCAACTCGAAGTGATCGACTAAACATACATACACTCAGCAGGTTATATGATTATATTGGTACCTGAGTATACCAACTGGAGTGCAAGAGGTCATGGTTCAATCCTAATGGTCATGTCAATAAATGTGCAAAATTTTGCCCTTAGATATACTTTCTCGTCACTGAGTCAGTGTGTATTATAAACTACCTTAATGATGTATTCTTCAGTTGTCTTACTGATCAAGATAATCATTATAAAGCTAGTATGATATATAAAAGACTTAAATGCTATTGGAATCATTTACCATTCTTTCTTATTGATGTCATGTCTACATTTATTTACTGTGTCAGAGTTGACATTGCTGTCAGGAATCCAGAGTTCCATTTGAGTGTCTAGCCTTACACATAACTGAGTCAATGTTTCGTACATCTCTATAAACATACCTAATTATAGTTAAAGTATTAAAAATTGATGTTGTGGTATAATTTTAAGTCTTTATTATCTTCAAGTACCCGGTATTACGACATATTATTTTCAATTTAACATGACAATTTGAATATTGTCATTACTTGAAATTAATGATTATATTAAAACCCCATTAAAAGGTGAAATATTTGTTGTATGAAAGTATTAATGCAAATTATTCATTATTAATTGGGCTGTTTAACTTTGACATAATTAATACTTCATTGATTACTATATAACACAACATATATATAGTCAAATCAGGGTAACAATTCAGTGACGCAGCAGTCGAGTCCAGCAGCAGTCGAGTCCACTATAATGGTGTAAAACAAATTATAAAGGCTTATGCTGTACAAACAACTATAATTTCAATGCTAAATTTACATTCTATATTCCCTCTACCTATTCAGACAATGGTTGTTATTTTCTGTGTACACATAAATTGCAACGTCACTGTCACATTATACCCTAACAGGACTGTAGTTATCTCATTATTTATATGTTCTCTGTCACTGTTGATATATTAATTGGTTGCTCTACATGCATGACCATGTGCTTGACAGCATTAAATTACGCTATGTATGGGATTAATTCATTCCATCAATTTCTGTTCCTTCTCTGAACTGTATTAACAACTGCCTGGTACCCAGCTTGTGACAATGTTCCCTGTATTACTTAGTCAATTACTGGTACCTGGCTGTGATACTGGAACAGTGGTGTAATCAAGCTTTTATTTTTCATCTAAAGGAAATCAATAGTTTATTAATTAAGTTGCTTTATCTGTTGTTAACAGTGTATGCTTCTATGCTTTCATCTTGTATAGTCTCCAGCAATGATTTACAGCTAAATCTATCTTTTATCAGAAGAATGAACTTGGCTAATTTTTTTATCGATGTTTTAATCAAGGTTATATATGGGTGTATTACGTTATCTAATTAAGTCAGTTTTTGTATCAATCTATACCTGGGTAACAATTGACCCAGAGGCGGTTGATATAGTTAATTCTTACCTCAGGGTCACTGTGAATCACCTGGAGGCGAACAATGTCCATGTATCCGATGTAATCTCGATGTCTATATAGATATAGACATGATGTACACGCTGGCTGATGATCGGCATTGGATCTTGGACAAAGGATGTCCAGGACTGGCTGTTGATGATGGTATATTATTTCTATCTGGTGGACATTTGATGATGTCATCAAATGTCCATTGACAAATTTCTTAGTCGCTAAAACCACACCTGGTTTTTGTTTGAAAATATCTCGATGACTGGCCTTCATGTCCATCAACTCACTGCACCCGACCCGATTAACAAAGAAGTATGATGGACAATCATCGGACAGTGCGATTGCAGCTTGTATTTGAGACCAAGGTATTTATACAGGGTATATATCTCCTAAATAGACTGTGACATCGACAATTCTTATATTGTTACATGATTTGTCTCCAGCCTGAATCATTTAGCTTCATTATAAGCATAAAAATTCAATGTGTGAGAATGTAGCTGACTTTCTCTTTGATGTTTGGGATCAAAATATTGATCAGTGAACCAATTTGGTTTTGAAGAGAATTTTATCATTTACACTTTGTACATTCAATAGTATTGACTATCCAGATTTACATGCCTATAGCTGGATAATCATGTTCACACAATACAACATCCAAACTGTTACATCCAAACTAGAAGATGTTATATTGTTCAACAGTTATAACAACTGTAAATCGGTATGGCCAGAGTTCTTTGATTTTTCGTTACGAACCTCCTGTCCTATTTTTTGGCATTTTCAAAAAAAATAAAATTGGAAATCTAAAATTGTATGAATTTACAATTTTTTTATATCAAATATTTTGATGATAATGTTTCTATACACCTTGTTTTATTATGTATTTAACAAGACACTTTATCAAGGGAGATCATTCTTAATACTTGTCCCAAAAAGCTGCTCATGATAGCTAGGTTTAGCACATTTTCTAGTTCATCTTTTATCAGAAGTATTATGTGCATATAATAAATAATGGCGTAAATTAATGGCTCGAATATTATAAAGCTAAAAAACATTGATATATTATAAAGGGAAATGTTTGTTTTGTCTTACTTTTTTCATGTTCATTGTTTCATTGTGTTAAGTTTTATTGAAATACGTGTAATATATCCATGAATTATTCTGTAGAATGATCCATGAATTATATCTTTGTTAACACCATAAACATGTGGAGTTGAATAACTTAACACGCGTGACTGGATTGTTCTCAAATGGACATAATTGTCACATTCAAAATTAACGTGAAATAATTAGAGCATAAACAATATTGTCCATGGATGAAAACACTTCGTTAGGATTGTAAGGGAAAAAAGGTTTTCTAATCAGTCTTAAATTACGTATTGTTGAAAAATGAAACTTCATTGTAAGGTCATTATAGACAGTGCTTACAGCTTTTGAAGTTAAACTGCATGGCTCCAATGTTATATGCAGTGGTTCAATGTTCTCATTGTTGTTCATACAATTAAAGGTTGTATTCGTTGTTTATTTTGATGATAAAAACTTAGACCATGAATAACGCTGTCAATGTTATTATGTCTGAGTGGGGTCAGCATATTGATATTAAGTATTTACTCTTAAAATGTGTTATTATATCTATACTGAGTTCCAAAAGTTTGGCATATTTTTTTGAATGGGAAATTAAGTACAAAATGGTTTAAAAAGTCGATGAAATAATAGAAACATTCTGTTATATGCTGTAACTAATAGTCCTATCTGTTGCTCTATAGGTGTATACATACTGTACTTTCATATTTAGCCTACATTTAATTTTTTTCCATTTTCAAAGGAGGTGTATAACTTACAGAACTCAGTGTATAATTTTATTGCTAAGCCTAATGTGCTTATGGTTATCCTCCTTAAAACTTAGTCTAAAGTATAATCATCTCAGTACATCAAGGTTGACCTACCCTATAATTACCTTGGATATTGTTCACTATTCATATAGCCTTAAGGCCTACTTTCTTACTAAACTAAGTACAAGCTCCCGTCTAGTCACTTGTGAGAACATTATTGTCCATGTTTAGCCTGTCACAAAACATGAACAACGATTTAGGGTATACTATGACAGATGTTGGTCAAATCTAACTGTAAATATAATTGGCTGCTGCAGGGTGTATAAAATAATAGTAAGGCACTGTAAACAAGTAGTTTACTTACAGTGTGGAATTTTGTTTTTGTTGACAATTAAAATGTTGAGAAATTGTCCTTTGAAACTAACAAATATTTTGTGGTATTAAAATAAACATATTTTGAATGTTGTCTTGTTTGTGTGGCACTGTGTCACTGTGATTGCATGCTTCATTGGATGTCACATGATATTACAAGCTAATGTTTTACAAAATAATAGTCCTGCCAATCATGGTCATTGAGTGCACCATCTTCATTTTCCTTTCCAGTTTTTAAAGCTCTCTTTAATTATAGCTCTCTCCAATGATACACTGTGAGTTTATCAATGCATTCAATGATTCATCCAGCATCTATTTCAATGATAATGATCGTCTGGTGGCCACAGTTTTCTTTGCACAACTTTGTCATAGATTACTTTTTGTCCTTGAGTCATCTCTCGGTATGATCAGTTACCATATGTGTGAATATAATATGTGTTCCTGATCTACACAGCAGAATACTGTTGGTGTTACCAAGATAATCATGGTGCTATGTGTTCCTGATCTACACAGCAGCATACTGTTGGTGTCACTTAGATAGTCATGGTGATGAACAAAGTATCATGGAGGAGCTGCTTGACAGATACATGCTCTGGGTCACACTAGCAGTGTATGTAGAGTGTCACTGTTACTAGAGTGCTGTAATGATTAGATAATGGATTGTACATTAAATCTTCATTTGCCCCTTTAATTGAAATCGGAGATCATATTGGTCAAACTAACTAGGTTTTTTAGAAGACTGAATGATAATGCACTTTAATGTCTGTCTCAGTGACGATTGCATGCCAGAACAAACTCTGTGAACATCCACCCAAGGGTTTGTTAATTTGTTTGCCATCACCTAGACAGTCTTATTAGTGCATGGTTATTCGATATTTTCTTGCTTGATTGGCCAATCATCACCTCAGACTTCTACAGACTACTGAGAGTTTAACAATTCATTATTATTATATTTGTTTCACTTATGTTCCAGCTCCTTGTAAGGATTAAGTTAAGGCTTGCTGGCATTAATTAAATTGTAAATGCAAGGCGTTATAATGTATACCAGTGAACTTCACGTTTAGTCATTTTACCAAAAAGTCTGTTTTCTACATTTTCCCAAACATAAATTGTCAATTTTTGAGGAGTTCAGGTTTTTCACCCAATTGTCCTTCAAAAGAGTTCTTGAATTCTCAGGTGGGCAATATAATCAGGATTTACTACCTGCCAATTTGATTAGCACACTTCTGAGTAATGGTTAAATTAAAGGTTAGTTCTTTAACTTCCTTATGGATGCATGGAAGAGGATGACTATACTAAATCTTGATGGATGGCGGATAATTAAGAAAATACTCAGTAGTATGTCCTAGCTTACATGTGAATGACATTCTCCGAGTAAGCAATAAACTGTTTATGGTAGGTCTTTCTGAAGATAGCTGAATGTCAAATAGTTAAAGTAGAGTTTTATGTTGGGCATTGATGTTGTAAGGACTGTAATGTTTAACATGTTCTTTCCTGACTAACAAATCTAGCATCATAAAGTCTTATTGATCTATAGTGATAGTAAATGAGAGGCTTAAAGACAATCCTATCTTTGATCATTCATTCTACTGTAGTACTTAATTTGCATGCATTCTTATTGAATGTTCCATGTTTTTATTGAATGTTCCATTGGTGTTCTCTGGTTGTGCCTTTTTTATTAAAGATTGAGAAAAAAACGTGTTAAATGATCATGAATGATTTAAAGAACAAATGGGAATGTCTTGCAAGAAAGTGATCCTTGAAAATTATAAGAATCTCACACTCCCAGTTGGAGGACTGACAATTTCAAAGATTATGGTAGCCTGTTTGTAATTCAGTGGGTTTTATAGATAAAACAATAAAATATAGTATTCTTAGAATGATAAAGACCTATGAATTGTAGAAACAACTACCTTAAGTGTAATTTGTTTGTCATGCTTTAAAACATGAACATTTATAGCCTGCCAATTTTTTGATGTCATGCATATGCATAAAATAATAGCATAAAATCATCATGGCATATCTCCTTGTCAAAGTTAATTTTGTCCTGCATAGAAAACAGTCTCTGAATTCAGAATGGGAATTCTGTTAGGGACTATGCACCTAGGTCTGAGGCTTTTATATTGTCTGTACATTCAAGTGTGTAATTAATAATGGAATACTGGCTTTGATCTTTTTGTCTGGGATCTGATGGGGCTATCTGTTTGTTCACATTATATGATGGCACTTCACAGTCATTGAGATACTATTGTGATCAATGCTGTTAGAAAAAGTATTTCCTTTCAATCAGGCTTGTCTGTTCAAATACTCACCCTTTTGTAATGAAATTTGGATTGTCTAGGAATACTGCTTGACAAGCCTTATATGACAGTTTTATTGTTAACTCTCGCTTAAGGTAAATAATGCAATTTTCAATTTGTCTTGCCTGAACTGTGGATTTATGTTTGTCATTGCTGACATTGCTCCTGGAATTGGATTATAGTGTTCATATTATATTTCTAACCTAATACTTAGTTGTTACACCATCACTTCAAATATAGTCAATACTTACATATACATGGCATTTATTCATTTTTACAAATACTGCAAAACTCTTTGATTATTATGATGAACTAATGTTATGCATGTATAGCACCATACATGCAGAAACCAAAACTCACCTTCGCATATTTATTATTTTGTTATTCTGGGTACCTGGAACCGAAAATACAATTGCAGATGCTTTGTCTAGAATACTGGAAAACACATGGCACTTGATGAGCTAACAAAAACGCCTTAAAATTAATGTGGTTTATAATTCACTCATGATTTCAGAACTCAAGGACACATGTTTACTGTTATTATCCCAAAACACCTTTACACTAAGTCTTAAATTGTTATCCAGAGTTAATCAATGTGAACTGCATTAACAAACATTAGTTATTATTACACCATTCAGTCAATACATTCAGCATACATTAAAGATTATTTTCAGTCATAAGTTTATTACCGTATGAGTCATCAGCAGACTACCTTAACTCTGATTTTTTGCACACACCATTAGGAAAATTACCAGTACAGGACAAATTGGGAAAATAAGCAAAAACTAACAATTTTGTTATTCAAATTTATACACCTTTACCATTTAATATAGCTTTCATTTCACAGCTAAGTTGTTAATGTTTGAACATAGTTTTTCCATTTGTACATCTCAGTAAATATTAATTCGTGCTCCTCCCTTGATATGAGTTAGGTACACTTTAGTTTCTTGATCAATGAATACTGCCTCATTGTTTTACTTTGTGACTTTCAACCAAAATAATCATTCAAAAGCTGCAGTGTGTTAATCACCTTGTTTTCCATTTGAAGTAAAATCTCTTGGGTAATTATCATGAATGAATGAATAAATAATTCATTTAAACCTTCACAGAATTTCCATGATATTGAATAATCTGATCTACAATATTGTACATGTTATTTTTAGAAATTGACTTAATTATTCCAATGAACTTTTTTACGCTTTTCAATGAATTATTTGAGAATCCTGTCCCTGTTTACTCTACAGGAAGTGCCTATTTCTCTTTTAATATCTAAAGAAAAAAATTCTTGGAAACTTCCTGGCAGTAATTTCATCCTTTTGTTAGATGAAATTGGCTTGTTAATTCTGTCTCTTCCTGCCCAGCACAATTTCACAAAGTAGTCATTAGATGTGACATGCCGTAAGCTTGGAATTCTGCCATAAAGCTCCATTAGTATTCATAAGATGGGGATACTGTAATGGTTGGATATTATGGAGATGTGTGTTATAATGTTCCCTATGTAATACTTACATTATATGTTACATTAATACAATAATCATCAGATATGTGACATTTGTGCGTGATACACTGTTGGTATGCAGAGCTACAATTCCCCCTGTTTGGCATGCCAGACTGTTACTAATGTTCAGTGAACATAAATTGACATTCACTAATGGGGTTGCTTTTAACTTTGACTTCTGTAATTTGTTCACCATATATATTATAGAATGAAATGAGTTTTATTTCCTTTACAAAGGAATCTTGTGTAACAAATTATTTTTCTCAAGTTGAGTTTTTTATCTCGTATTCAATGATTGCATTAATAATTATGAAACCTTTCTTTCTTAGTTGAGTTTTTATTTCTAAGTGTCCAATTGTTAATTGTAATGAAACTTTTTTCTCAGAGTTTTTTTTTATCTCGTTCAATTATTGATTATTGCAATGTGTGAGCTAGGTCGCCATTATGTTTGACTAAAAATTGCTGCGTATACTTAAGTAATACTGAAGGTCGATATGTGTAGTGTATAGGTCTGTTTGTAATTTTTAATACTCAACAAAAATATGTTTTCAATTAAAAAAATAGTATAAAGGCTATTAAAACAGAAGAACAACCTATATTAATGCTATAGATATAATTTAAAACTTATCTTTATTATCAGGCAATTATAAATGAAATTATCTTCCAGAATTGCAATAAAAAATGAATGCCCCATCCTATATTATAAGGATACCCATTCCTGTGTACTACAAGATTTCTCTTCATAATTATTTTAAAGTATAATGACTCCTTTGTGTATAAATGATAACATACATGATCAGAAAAAAGTATACAACAGCTGATTACTCAGAACTCTAATCTTTTACCCTGGGAACAATTATAAAGGGATTGAATCATGATGAAACTCAGAATTCTAATATTTTACCCTGGAACAATCATAAAGGGTCCACTTGAATTATGATGAACACTGGGTTACCTGTCTGTTACTGTAGGCTGCTGATACTGTATATATTACATGCTAGTTCTGTCTGTTACTGTAGGCTGCTGATACTGTATATATTACATGCTAGTTCTGTCTGTTACTGTAGGCTGCTGATACTGTATATATTACATGCTAGTTCTGTCTGTAACTGTAGGCTGCTGATACTGTATATATTACATGCTAGTTCTGTGATCAGGGTTGTTCTATTAGTTGTTATGGCATCCAGGAATGTTAGATAAAAGTCTCAGATGAATTCTGATGTCATTTATTGCTTGTAATGTTATAATATAATATAGAAAGTATGGAACAGATTGTCACTACATGTTTCCTCTGTGTGATTTATATCTCACAGTTCCTGGAAACCTGAGTTTATATACGTACTGTATGAGTTAATATTTCCGTGGGACGAAAAGTTAGCGATTTTTGAATTTCAGACATTTAGCGTGTTGGAATTTTAGCGATTTTTTATTTGTTTGTTTTGTTTTCTGTAGGCGGAATTTTTGTTTGAGAATCGAAATAGTTGGCAAATTTTGTTAATTCGTAAATTTGCCTTTATTAGCCTCACGCTAACTTACTCCAGTTTAGTGTACGTGCAGGGTATGTTTAAATCATTGTGCAGTGATTTTGGTGCATTAATTTGTGATGATTAATTAAACATAATGTTTCTGGGTTTTCATGCAGTGCTTATATTTAACAACAACTCTTTAACAACCATCTTACATTCAGTACTCTCTTGAAAGTTTATGTTATAATTAAGAAATAAACTATGAAAAACCGTTGTATTCCGACGGCTTTTGAATATTTTATTTCGATTCGAACATGATTTAAACTCGGAATTATATATTAAGCCAGTGTTATTTTGCGAGATCTATGTTGTTTACGATACTTGTTTACCTGCATGACGTCATAAAAACGATGTGACATCATTTTCATTGTATATCGGCCGATTTACGACGTTATGATTTGTTCTTTGTATATATAGGCAAAATCACCGGTCATGTTAGAATATGGGTATAATTTCCTTTCTATTTGAGGCTATAACTGAGTTTTCCATTGCCCTTTAATCGCCTATTGACCTCTGATCTCTAAGCCCCATATTAACCAATTTGTGCCTGACATCTGGGGACTTTAAAGGCACCATTGACTTGTTAGGAAGCTTCCTATAATAAATGTCTGTTATGTAAAATCTAGAAAATATGCTTCATACTGGTCCTTCACTCGGTCACTGTTAAATTGCTACTTATTGTGCTAATATTGCAATCAATACCCTCAGATAAGTGTTTGTGTACCCATAATGCATTGCTATTTATTGTGCTAATATTGCAATTGATGCCCTCAGATAAGTGTTTGTGTACCCATAATGCATTGCTACTTATTGTGCTAATATTGCAATCGATGCCCTCAGATAAGTGTTTGTGTACCCATAATGCATTGCTACTTATTGTGCTAATATTGCAATCAATGCCCTCAGATAAGTGTTTGTGTACCCATAATGCATTGCTACTTATTGTGCTAATATTGCAATCGATGCCCTCAGATAAGTGTTTGTGTACCCATAATGCATTGCTACTTATTGTGCTAATATTGCAATCGATGCCCTCAGATAAGTGTTTGTGTACCCATAATGCATTGCTACTTATTGTGCTAATATTGCAATCGATGCCCTCAGATAAGTGTTTGTGTACCCATAATGCATTGCTACTTATTGTGCTAATATTGCAATCGATGCCCTCAGATAAGTGGGATGTGTACCCATAATGCATTGCTACTTATTGTGCTAATATTGCAATTGATGCCCTCAGATAAGTGTTTGTGTACCCATAATGCATTGCTACTTATTGTGCTAATATTGCAATCGATGCCCTCAGATAAGTGCTTGTGTACCCATAATGCTCTTTAATGTTCATACACTAACTTAATATCTTGTGTACCCATAATGCAATGTTCGTACTCTAACATCTTGACTCTTCAATCATGGATCACATGTAGGATAAATCGATCATAGAGACTATAAAAGTTGAAGAAGAAATTCTATTTAGGACTTGTAATGCTATTACCTTAGTGAATAACACATTGTCTTATTTTATGCCTCAAGCAAAATAGAAATCAAATTGTAGGAAAAGAATGTTGTTGCTATTAGCACACCCTAAATAAGATTTTCTCACTTTTAACAGTGAATAAATGTTTATACTGGTTTTTGTCTTGATTGGGTTTAATATTGATTGAATCAGTGTCTGTATTAATTACTCTTGTTTCTGAAATTTCAAAATAGTAGAATTGCATGGTTGTGATCATTTGTTGTATTTTGAATGAACATGCGTACAATGAATTGATGCATCTTGATGCTATATAAGAGACCAAACTGTTTTAATTACCATGTGTAATCACTATAATAATAAAGGTTCAAAATAGTAAATACATAATTATCTAAGTATATAAAGAATATATAAATAAGAAAAATAAGCTACAGCATTATTGACACTCCATTCTGTGCTGTTACTCAATTTGCTATTGCAACATTCCCTTGTGAAATGACCACAGTTACTACATCTACAACAACGTTTATGTGCATGCCTTATATCCTTCACCTTTTAACGGATGTGGGTAATGTAATTTAAAACAGTTTATAGATGTTGTTTGTCATATGATGTGTTTGTATGAAGGTGACATTATGAAATATGATTAAATGCTGTGAAGTGTATATTATACTTTAATATAATTTTGGCATACAATGGCTGAGGTGTTACATAAATTATATAATATATATATACACAAATTCATCATATTTTACCATTATGAGGATAAATTTTTTATATGATATATCTTGGCTGAGAAAATTTGACAGTAACTGTTATAAGCTCGACTTTTCGAAGAAAAAAAGTCGAGCTATTGTCGTGACGGAATCGTGTGCGTCGGCGTCAGCGTCTGCGTGTGCAATTAAGTTTATTGTCAGAGTAATTTTCTCAAAGACTATCAAAGGTATCCACTTGATACTCAACATAGTTATTCACCATCACAAGGGGAGTCTATACTGACAAGGCTGGTAACCCTGTGACCTATATCTAGGAGTTATCTGCCCTTGTTACTCTTAGAATTTTCACTCACACTATCAAATACGAGGAAGTTGAGCGTCCAGCACTCGTAGGCGGTGCTCTTGTTATAAATACCTAGCACTCTGTGATTAATGTAAAGTGAACTGACTATAATATGTGGGATATGACAGAACAATGCGGGACTGGGACAAAGTTGAAAGTTGAAGAAAATCTAGTTGCTAAAATATTATATTTTATGTGTCATGTAAAAAGGAAAACAACTGATATTATTGGTATCCCTTATAATGTTATATTTATATGGTATATTTTGTTCATGTGAAGTAATTAAAATTTGTGACACATATTGTGCTTGAACGTTAAGCTGACTCAGTGCATTTCAGTGAATATGTATTGACAATATCAGAACTTGTCTGTAACTGTACATGTAACCACAAACATATAATACTCAAGTCTTGACATATATTGCTAAATTCCTAAAGATTTAATCTGATCAGCATGACCCATGAATACATAAATGGGGTTAATTTATTCATCACATATAAACCTGTCTTTGAGAGCATCTAACTATTGCTATCTTAAACTTTCTTAAGACATCACTTGACATGTTGAAGTCAAGTATCCTTAAGAAAGATTTTTATTCCCCGACCCCCCCCCCCCCCCCCCCCCCCCTCATCTTTGATGAGGGGTTATATTGCTTGCACATGTCTGTCAGTCTTTCGGTCATATCAAATGTTTTCTGTTCAATAACTCAAGAACCCTTTGACCTAGGGTATTCAAACTTTACAGGGAGGTTGGTCAGCAACAGTAGATGATCCCTATTGGTTTTGAGGTCAGTAGGTCAAAGGTCAATGTCACTGTGACCTTTACCATTTCTGACTATTCAAATGGTTTCTGTTCAATAACTCAAGAACGCTTTGCCCTAGGATCTGCAAAGTTTACATGGAGGTTGGTCATCAACAGTAGATGACTGACTAATTGGCTGCCATTGGGGCATATATGTTTTTACAAACATCCCTTGTTCAATTTATATCAATCACATGGTCTGAAAACTGGCCTCTTGCGGTGGCGTCTAAATATATGTTGGCTAGCTTTTCATCTGAGCACTCACGGTGAATGTTTGAATGTCAAAGTGATATCGGAGTCCATGACATTCATTGTCGTCATTTGATATTTGTGGAAAGCTGTGATCATAAAAGTGAAAATTAGAGAGTTATTTGAAATGCTTGAAGTTTTAATTATACATGTACATATAT
The DNA here is from genome assembly GCA_947247005.1 of Spisula solida. NCBI lineage: Eukaryota > Metazoa > Mollusca > Bivalvia > Venerida > Mactridae > Spisula > Spisula solida. The sequence continues at coordinate 32,391,441 of OX365944.1, read as the reverse complement.
ATTTATTTAACCTGAGCCATCTCACAGTCAGTATAAGCTGCACACAGTAATTGATTGTTCACACAAGAGTCTTGAGACTTTCTGGAGCTTTTAGATTTATAAACAATTACCTTTCCTTCAATGTGTTTTCTGCATTGCAGGAGAATAAAACGTAAATTATTGGTTGGTTTTAGCTAATAATACCTCAGCCATGTGCATTTTATGCTCTCAGGGCTTGTTGGTATTGGCATTCACCATTTAATGTCTTCATTACATTCTAATTAATAGTTTTCTAGAACTTTGGTGTAGTTGATTGACATTTGTGTACATTATTTGCCAGGCAATTCATCTATGCCTCCGTTTGCTCTGAGATTTAATCAGTAAACTGTCTATATTATCACCAAAAGTGAATGGCACTGATTTGAGTGCTGTGCAATGTCAAAAGTGTAACTCCCTTGACCGGACAGTGATTTGTTGGTGAAAAATTTGAGTACAACATTCAGTCCAGTTATAGTCCAGTTAGGGTAAAAATCCAGTGACGCAGCGGGCGAGTCTATTTTAACGGTAAAAAACTAATTATAAAGGCTTATTCTGTATAAACAACTATAATTTCAATGCTAAACTAACATAATATATTCGCTCTACCTGTTCAGACAATGGTTGTTATCTTTGAGTACACATAAACTGCAATATCCTAACTGGACTGTATGATCATAGTTATAGTGCGCCCAGGATAATGTGAAAGGTTGGAAAATTTGGTATAGTCCACAAAGGTGGATTACAATTATGTACACGATTATCAGTTTTAAGTACAATACAGCCCTACGTTCAAGGAAAAATAACGTGACGCACGTTTCGTACCTGATACATACCAGGTACGAAACGTTTTGTACTGTTTGCGTACCAGGTACGATACGTTTCATACCTGGTACGCTACAGGTATGAAATGCACATCACGTGATTTTTCCTTGAATGCAGGGCTGACCTTATCTATTTATTTAAATGATTTGTAAAACCAATTTTGCCACAGTTAACCCAACCGATAAATGTTTGTAAATTTCACATTATCCTGGGCAGACTATAATAGTCCCTTGCTAGGCAGTGTTGTGTTGATCTTTATTTAAGTACAACATCTATAGTTAACAACCTTGATTGAACAATGATTTGTTGATGTACATTTGAGTTCAACATCCAGAGTTAACTCCCTTGATTGAACAGTCCAGTGTATATATGAGTTCAACATCCAGAGTTACCTCCCTTGATTGAACAGTCCAGTGTATATTTGAGTTCAACATCCAGAGTTAACGCCCTTGGTTGAGCAGTGAGGTGTATATTTGAGTTCAACATCCGGAGTTAACTCCCTTGATTGAACAGTGATTTTTTGGTATATATTTGAGTTCAACATCCCGCGTTAACTCCTTGATTGAACAGTGATTTGTTGGTGTATATTTGAGTACAACACCCATAGTTAATTCCCTTGGCTGAACAGGGATTTGTTGATATACATTTGAGTACAAAGTCCAGAGCTAACTCCCTTGGTTGGGTGTAATTTAGTGGCCCTCGCAAGATTCGTTTAATCTAAACTTGTGAGATATTGTGAAACCTCTTTGACCCACAGCTGAAGGTTTCCAGTATCTTCCTTTTTTACTGTGTCAACTTTAACCCATTATGGTTTGTGCTTTTGGAATTGTGTTGATAATTTGTTATTCCTATTTTTCAGGAGCAGAAGGCTAAAGCCAAGTCTGCCACGCCCCCTAGTGATGAACGAGAAGATGAAGTATCCATGACACCACCACATCCTGCCTCTAAAGCTAGAGGGCGCCGAGGTGCTGTAAGTGCCGAGGTGTACAAAGAGGAAGATGCAGCTCAATATGTTAAAAAGGTGAGAAGAATTTATTACCTTGTTGAATATATATACATACATCAGAATTCAATTTTATTATGGTATCACAGGACTTTGAAAACTCAATATGAATGAACAAATTGGTAGTTCTTGTGCTTACCTAATATAATCTCCATTTTACTGACCCCACATTATTGCAGCCCTTTCTTCTCATCGAACATCATCTCCCTTTTGCTGACCCCTATAGTTATTTCCCCTTTTCTCTGTAGACAGCTTTCAGTAATAAAACGGTAAAAATCATAATGAATTTTCTAAGAAGTGTTGTTTATGGACCCATATATCAAAGTCTTGTAGTTTCCTAAATTTCCTGAGCTGACAAACTATGCATGACTGCATGTAGACGATGGAAAACTTGATGAAAACAAGAATGTTATGTTATTTCATTGATTGCTAGGTTACAGACATCTTTAGTACACAAGTTTAACACCTTTGGTACTAGTTTATGAATCACTATTATCCTCACAGTTCTTCCTCCAGGGAAGGCTTCTCACAATAACATTTGAACACAATAGTTAATGGCCCTTAAAAATCCTTACGTTGAAAGCATGTGAGTGTGATCACCTTAATATGCAGTGTCTTTCTGCAACAATTTGACAGTTAACACTTTAAAGGTCACATTTTCCGCTTAGCTTCTTGAATCTGTCACAAGGTTTGTCTCCTTGAAATCTTAGCCAAGTTTGTTAAACTGGCCAGTCAGCTGGGGTAAAAAAGCAGGACACCAGGTCATGTTCGATACTAGCTTGGTCACTTGGAGCCAAAAACTTAAGGTCATAGAATACAAAGTGTTACTGATTGTGTCATATCCTGGGGTGAATAGACCTTTGGGCCATATTTACCCATGTGATCAGTGAATTATTGTTGCAAAATGTTATGCTTCCCTGATTACAGTGGACAGCGGATTGCATGCCCTATATTAGTCACTGCCTTGTTATACTAACTTCCTAATAATAAACTCAAATATATAGTGTCTTTGAAAGCATCCTAGTATATTATGAATATACCTCATAGCAAATTATCGACTTAAGCACATGCTGTCAAACTTTAGATTCAAATTTCTCTCAGAATTGCGCTCTATTTGCAGCCTTTAGTTACTGTAAATTCTGATTATGGGAATAACTGATGCTAGAAACGTGTCATCTCTACTGAAAACAGTCATTTATTGTCCATGTAGGATAATAAAACCTTTGGTAATAAAATTACTGTCATTTACCTGCGACTCTTCCATGAATATTTTAAAGGATTATGTGGTATATATGCATTTAGAAAAGCGTATTGTTTGCTTCGAAACGCTCAGCTTTAAATGTTGAAAGTGACACATATGCCATCCTTGTATGCCATTGCCATTTACCAAAACTACTTAATTCATTTAAAAAGAAAAGACATAATTTAATGAATCTCGCCTGGCTTGAACGTTTTCATTTCTTTGAAATTTGTATATATTTTGTGAGAAATGCTAATTGTTTCAGTTGAACATCATCCTGGGACTGCAAGTTTGATCGAGTCATTATATTGTCCTATAAAAGTATTGAATATAATTAAGTAATTCTGATGTGCATCTGAATGAAGTACTATAGTTTAGACCCTGTTACAGTATAGTAGATAGCATCCCTGATATCAAACTACAGTAGTTGAACACTTCGCAATTCAGAATAACAATGCCTGTTTTCAGTTAATTCATAAGTCGGGTTTAGCTACCCAAGTTGGAAATTTACCTATACATACAGTATTTTATCAATTTTCTAGGATGCATATTAAAAATCCATCTTCTCTCCCATTCATTTCTCTTAAGCATGTAAACTTTGTATTCAATGTGTCGGTTAATGTTGAGTATCTTATTTTCAGACCATGGTTTCTATTTCTAGCTTTTCATTATAGCAGCTCAGTGGTGATTGTTTACTTACAGACTTAACCATGAAGTGATTACTAAAGGTGATAGGTACCAGAGAAAATATAACAAGAATCAGGAATGTTTTAAATCTGTATAACGTATTGATAATTATTATAAGTGCCACTGTGGTAACAATTACGAAAGCATGAAATTACACCTGTAATTAATTGAAGTATCTAGGTTAACTTTGTATATTTGAGAAGAAAATTTCCAGTTACGTTTACCCTATAATTATGCCCACCCCTCTTTGATGAGTGGGTTACAAATACAGTGAGAAATTGTCTACAATCATGACTGACATTATTACTGGCATGATGTGTGTCTCACAATCGGTGTTAGGCAAGACAGTTACTGTTCAATAATTCAAGCATGCTTGACCATAGGATCCTAATACTTTACATGGATGTTGGTCATGCAGTAACGATGTGTGACACCCAGGCCCTTCCCCAGGTGTGACACCCAGGCCCTTCCCCAGGTGTGACACCCAGGCCCTTCCCCAGGTGTGACACCCAGGCCCTTCCCCAGGTGTGACACCCAGGCCCTTCCCCAGACATTTCTTAAGGCGCCAGTGCATTGCTAGGATTTAAGCTTACACAGATCCATGAGAATGGCTAAAAGTTTTAAAAGTGATAACTGCATGGTTATCCTTAATTTAAAGGCTAATTTAATAACTTTTTCACACAATACAAGCCATAATCACTCCAATAACACAATGCAGACGAAAATATTAACACCCATACTGATTTAAAGACACCATACTAGGATTTAAGGCGCTGGGGGGGGAAGTTGAATCTGGATTCAAGGCGCTTACCACAGCACCTTCTGTCCCTGGGGAAGGGCCTGGTGACAGGTCAGTGAATGATCTACATTGACTTTGAGGTGATTAGGTCAAGGCCAAAGGTTTTCTGGTTTTAAAAATTGCCATTAAAATATCATCTATAGATTTTTGGTCCCTGGGTCATAGTTGTGACAAAAGGGGAATACTATTTATGTACATGTTACAGAACTTTGTTATCATGGGGACCATCGCTGTGGTATTGATATGTCTTGTATAGTCAGACAGATGGTAATACCATTTATTTTACCATAATGACTCTTGGCTTAGCCATCTTCCTATAAATAAAGTATGATTGTGTTTGCCAAAAGATGTATTTGACATTTGTCTGGAAGAAAGATTGGTCCAAGTCATTTAGATTGTCTGAGGTCTGAATTATCTGATTATACAGTTAGAGTACATACACTGTGTGAGAGGTCATTCTTCTACTGGCCATCAAACATCAGCATATTAGGTTCTCTAGACTTCCAGGATTGTTCAAATTATTGTAGCCCCTCAGACATCAGCAAATTAGGTTCTCTAGACTTCCAGGAGTGTTCAAATTATTGTAGCCCCTCAGACATCAGCATATTAGGTTCTCTAGACTTCCAGGATTGTTCAAATTATTGTAGATTCTGTGGGTCATCATAACTGCTTTCCTCCCTGGGTCAAGAATTTTATTTCTTTAGAGTGATAAATAGAGAGAAAAGTTTGAAAATCTTCTTCTGAAGCCTTCTTTAAGGGCCTACTACTTCTGGCTTATTTAGTAACTTTGCATTGAGTATCATCATGTGTTGTTCAATTAAATTATGCTCCTGTAACCCATGCACGAGGAACTCTTGTTCACTAAAATAGGAGGGATAAGTTCAATGAAATGATGGTTAAGTTTGCCAAATAACCCAAAGTCCCAAGTTACTGTAGTATGATCATGAACAATAAATTGTTCCTTACAATTTGGTGTGTTACATTTCTTAACATGCCTTGTAACCTATGCTAACACAATGTGTTCATGTAAAATCTGCTCTGAATATGCCTTTTGTTTGCCAAGCTATGTCATATCAATGCCGTCATTGCATCATATTGTGTGACGGTAATGTGTTGTCTCCTGTCTGATTTGTGTAAATGAATGTTAATACAAACTGATGGCATGACGCTAAGGCATACAGACAACAGTAGTACTTGACATGTCCTGTAAGGCCAGAGTTCTTTGATTTTTCGTTACTCGGACCCTCCTGCCGTATTTTTTGGCATTTTCAAAAAAAAAATTGGAAAACTTTAATTGTACAAATTTTTTATATCAAATCTTTTGATGGTAATGTTACTATATACCTTGTGTTATTATGTATTTCAATATTTTACTAATGATAAGTAGGTATAGTGCTCTAATATACCACTGTGTCATAGGTATCATTGAAAAAATATCTTAACTGAAATTTATTTTAAAATAAATTGTACATGTAATTAAATTTCTGTAGATTTTTTAAAATTCTTTATCAATGATACAGATACCTGTGCACTGTATTTGTTTTAAGATATTTTTGCTGTTAGAACTAACATTGTTGCTTTCAATAATGGACAGTCATTGACTACAATCCACTATCAACTACATTTTAGGAGTTTTTCTTTTTATATTTACCCCTCCTCCCCAGGACTTTTTCCTCAAAAATGTCCGAGTAACAAAAAATTAAAAAACTCTGGCCTAATAATCTGTACAGATGTTGTATTTTGTTAGCTCACCTGTCACAAAGTGACAGAGTGAGCTTTTGTGATCACTCTTCGTCCGTCGTCCGTCGTCCGTCTGTCCGTCCGTCCGTCGTCCGTCAACAATTGGCTTGTGTAGACACTAGAGGTCACAATTTTAGCCTAATCTTTATGAAACTTGGTCACAATGATCATCTTAACAAAATCTAGGCCAAGTTCGATATTAGGGCATCTGGGGTCAAAAACTAGGTCACTAGGTCAAATAATAGAAAAACCTTGTGTAGTCACTAGAGGTCACAATTTTGACTTAATCTTTATGAAACTTGGTCACAATGATCATCGTAACAAAATCTAGGTCAAGTTCGATATTGGGTCATCCGGGGTCAAAAACTAGGTCACAAGGTCAAATCATAGAAAAACCTTGTGTAGTCACTAGAGGTCACAATTTTGACTTAATTGTTATGAAACTTGCTCACAATGATCATCGTAACAAAATCTAGGTCAAGTTCGATATTGGGTCATCCGAGGTCAAAAACTAGGTCACAAGGTCAAATCATAGAAAAACCTTGTGTAGTCACTAGAGGTCGAAATTTTGACTTATTCTTTTTGAAACTTGGTCACAATGATCATCCTAACAAAATCTAGGTCAAGTTCGATATTGGGTCATCCGAGGTCAAAAACTAGGTCACAAGGTCAAATCATAGAAAAACCTTGTGTTGTCACTAGAGGTCACAATTTTGGTCTAATCTTTATGAAACTCTGTCACAATGATCATCCCAATAAAATCTAGGTCAAGTTCGGTAATGGGTCATCTGAGGTCAAAAACTAGGTCACAAGGTCAAATCATAGAAAAATATTGTGTTGTCACTAGAGGTCACCATTTTGGTCTAATCTTAATGAAACTCTGTCACAATGATCATCCCAATAAAATCTAGGTCAAGTTCGATAATGGGTCATCTGGGGTCAAAAACTAGGTCACAAGGTCAAATAATAGAAAAACCTTGTGTAGTCACTAGAGGTCACATATTTGGCCTGATCTTTACGAAACTTGGTCACAATGATGATCTCAACAAAATCTAGGTCAAGTTCGATATTGGTTTATCTGGGGTCAAAAACTAGGTCATAAGGTCAAATCATAGAAAACCCTTGTGTAATCACTAGAGGTTACAATATTGGCCTAATCTGTATAAAACTTGGTCACAATGATCTTCTCATCAAAATGTAGGTCAAGTTCGACAGGTGAGCGACCTAGGGCCCTTTGGGCCCTCTTGTTACCTTATAGAGCTAAGATATGTTTGGGGGAATCAATCCTTGAAAGTTATGTTTGGAGAACTGAATCCTTGTGATATGTGTGCACCAGGGATTTATATGTGTGGAAATTAAGGAGTCTTGACAAGACCCAGTTGCACTCAGTGTCCTTGCTGCTTAAATGTCCAATATAACCATTATATGTGACAACCAAATTGACTGTCTATGTGTGACATTTTCTGCTGCACCTTACAATTTATTTATGGTTTCTCTCAAATTGATCTGATTAATGAATACCTGAGTAAAATTGCTTGGACGTGATTTATAATCAATACAATGCCAGTGCTTGCCAGTGCTTGTCGGTATTCAATTTCCGTACCATTGTTCTTGCTGCTACTCTTATAAATTTTTTTTGTCAACTAAATCTCACTATCTCATACATCTATAGTCCAGTAAGTCCTGTTTGTCACATTCCTTAGTTGTCTGCAGATAACTTTAAATTACTTAGTCGGATGATTAAATGGTCTAAAACAGGTGATTTCATTATTGGAAACCATGAATGTATTAATTGAAAGCTTAACAACCATGGTAAGACTCACTACAACTATTGTGAGACTCACTCTCGAGACTCAATACAACTATTGTGAGACTCCCTCTCGAGACTCTCTACAACTATTGTGAGACTCACTCTCGATACTCGTTACAACTATTGTGAGACTCCCTCTCGATACTCGTTACAACTATTGTGAGACTCCCTCTCGATACTCGTTACAACTTTTGTGAGACTCCCTCTCCAGACTCACTACAACTATTGTGAGACTCCCTCTCCAGACTCACTACAACTATTGTGAGACTCCCTCTCCAGACTCACTACAAATATTGTGAGACTCCCTCTCCAGACTCACTACAACTATTGTGAGACTCCCTCTCCAGACTCACTACAACTATTGTGAGACTCCCTCTCCAGACTCACTACAACTATTGTGAGACTCCCTCTCCAGACTCACTACAACTATTGTGAGACTCCCTCTCCAGACTCGCTACAACTATTGTGAGACTCCCTCTCCAGACTCGCTACAACTATTGTGAGACTCCCTCTCCAGACGCACTACAACTATTGTGAGACTCCCTCTCCAGACTCACTACAACTATTGTGAGACTCACTCTCGGCAGCCATATATAAATCAGTTCAAAGTTTAACCATTTGTTTTATGATATGGTTACATCATAATACGAAGTGTAAAAATCCGGGTTTTTAACCAGATTTTGGTGTCTTGGCAGGATGATGGGCAGCAATGAGCATCCACAATTGGTTTCCAACTGATAACTTCATGAGATATCAAGATGAAACTTGCTGTATAGGTAGCTTATGTGAAAACGCTGCTTAGGATTGATTAAAAAGGTGGGTGGGTGAGGTCAATGTCAACAAGGTTACTGTTTATAAAAAAATAAAAAAAACTTTCCACTTTATAACTTCAGTTTAGGAATGACCGAGATACCATGATGAAACTGGCTGTTTTAAGGTAGCTAACATGTGAAAACACTTGAGATTGGGCTGGTTGGGTCAAGGCCACAAAACAGGTTGTGCAAAATTATGCTTGTTTCCTCATGTACAAATTTTTACTAAGGCAAATATCTTTAACATAACATCATGCAGTTTTTCAAAAGAATTGAAGACTGTACCTCTACAAAGTCAGTTCCATTCTGGTAATTGTGTCCATGATAGCAAACGTTTGCCCCCTGGCCTTAAATACCCCATTCCCAAAATTGGGGGAAATTTGCCCTGGAATGGTTGCTGACACTTTAAGGTCGCTTAACATATAGATAGTGAAGGCACCCCAGGAATTAATATGATTATTCTGAAAATTTCTCGAATACATCAAAGCATTACAATGGTTCACCATAAAACATTACTTCAACTTGAATAAAGCAATTTATAGCATCCACAAACAAACTGAATTTAAAGTAGTGTTACCATTTCTGTACTGATTACTGTCTCTCTTCTAGCACTGTGAGCTTCTATTGGTACCATTTCTATAGCTATAAATTGTCTAACGTTTTCGTGATGGCGCCTTAGTCCGTGAAAATACAAGATGTGTTAAACTTTCCTTATTCTCATTTTGGCAAGTAATGCAAATAATATAATAACAAACAGATAAATATTTGATAGTAGTAGCTGAGCTTGTTTATTTCTATTATTTTAGCTCACTTGAGCATGAAGTAGCCTCTACCAATGATGTTCTAAATCTTGATTGTCACATGTTTTCTGTTGAAAATAAATTCTCTACTCAAAGGTTTATAAAATTTACATATTTTGATGTCCTTTAAGGCAATTTTAAAAGTCATACTTAAGGGCATCAGATTCCCTGTGAAATGGCACCATGGTTGCATGACCATGGTCAACATCGGTTCATTTCACCTTACCGGTGGTACTCACTGGTGAGTGATTTTTAGCCATCAAGGCTCTCTTAATTGTATAATTCTTTAAGGGGTATCTATAATATTAAAAGCCTCACACTGAAGCCGCAACTACAGTGCACTAATAAAAGAAGTATATGAATAATTTCCCAGTAATCAGAGTTTTCATTCACACATACATCAAATATTGACACATTCATGCTGTGTGTTCACGAGTTCTGGTATTTTAAGTCTGGTGTATAAATTGTTACTGTATCCTATGATTTGTGGCAATTTGTCTTCATTCATCATGGTGTCTGACAATTCATGCTGGTTGTCCTTTAAGTTCTCATGAAGTATTTCTGAAACAATCCCAGATATTCCAGCTTAGAGAAGTAAACAAGTAAATAAATTGTGCTGCTTTTTTATGTTGAGCAATTCGGAATATGTTTCATGATTCCACCTTGAGGGTGTTCTGAGTTGTTTGTTGGCTTTTATGCCAATGACTGATCATACGTAGAACTTTCAGGTAGCCCTCAGAATTACTCCATCTAAGCTACAACCATATGTTATTCCTGCATATGCAGAAGCATTTTACCACTTTCCTAAATAGATCCATTCAGATTATGAATATTTTCAAAAGAATTTGATACAACTGGTATGGAGTATTTTTTGCTGTGTTTCTAAAAGACACCCTTTGATGTTAACAGCAATGTTTGCCCTCATAATACTGTAAATAAATGGGTTAGGGGTCTATGGAATAATAGGTTTAATTAAAACTATAAGTAGCACTTGGTCTGTACATGTTTGCACGATAGTGGGTTGGCAATGACACTGTATCATTGCAATATGTGCGTGTATTGGAATGTCCATTCTTTTACTAAAACCAGAGAAGATCTGTTATATATCTTAGCACTTTCTGTCTTATTTGATCATACATTATACTTAGTTTCTGTTGGTTTTGTCAAGTTTTCCTCCAAACCAATCCATTTTGTTATGTCCAGCCTGGTTCCCATGAAATGTCAAGTTTTCCATAAACTAATCCATTTTGTTACATCCACTGTCCGAGTGCTATAGACTGCAGGTTCCCATGGAATGATTCCACTGTCTCTGATGGATTAGATAGTATCCAGTTTGATGCAGAGAGGTCAGTTTATTATAATGAAAATCATTATTCAAGATCTAGTGTGAATACAAACCTGTCTAAATGCTTCTGTGTATATCTTATCAATTACCATGACTGCAAAATTAACTAGTTGTGTCAACATCTAGTACAGACACAGCTCTAGTCCCTTTTGGGAAATTGTGAGTTACATGTATGGTTCTTATAATAACTATGCTGCGGTACTTGCAAAGGTACGTTGTATATAATGGTGTGTCACAATGTGACGAAATGTGATCAAAATCAGAAGCATGCTTGCAATTTTAAGTGTAGTAACAATCATGTACGTGGGGAGATCCAAAAGTAATGTCACTGGTGCTGTAAAATTGTGCATACTGTACATAAAAAACGCAATTTTACTTGTAGCTACATTAATCTTTTTCCAATATAATGGCTAAATTTCATGATAATGCAATTATTTCTTTTTGCGATATACGTGTACATAGGAGGCCGACTAACGGACATCGCCGCAAGCCAATGATGTCAACAACGTCGTAAACAAAATTTGATGTTACTTACATCATTCCTTTTCAAAGTATCATCATTGATGTTTTATACAGCGCTCATGTCTGTTCATCCATTTTTTAAACACATTTACATACTATCGCCTTTACGTAGTGAGGAAAACACACTGTTACGGGCCTGTCTTGATTCAGGGTCATAGAAATACACCCATGTCTCATCAACTGTAATTATATGCTGGAAAAATAATGTCATTTTCGTGTGCGGCGACATGACGTTAGTGGTATATTTTGAATGTTTATATCATGCTATTTTAATATTCGAACAATATGACACAAATGATATTAATCAGGATTGAATTACTTTATATTTTGATATAGATTTTATTGACGTACGCCAACTAATAAACTCAACAGCGGAACAGTGACATTACTTTTGGATCTACCCACGTATGTGTTACGTTTGTACTTCACAATGAATATCATGGTACATCACAAAGTGAAACACATAATCACATGTGATGAGGACAACTACCATCATAATGAACAAGAGGAAATGAGAAGAACTTCAGTGATTGACAAATGAAACCCAACTTCTGATTGCCCTCCTCCTCTGTTGATCTGTCAAACCTTACCAGTCACAACTAGGCAAAGTGACACTAATAATATCAAATATACATGTTTCAATAATTCTGTCTTTCTCTATTGCAGGTGGTTCCAAAAGACTACAAAACGATGGCGGCTCTCTCCAAAGCTATATCTAGAAACGTCCTGTTCTCCCATTTAGATGATACAGAAAGAAGGTATACAATATTATGTACGATAATTGTACCATTGACAAGGTATACAGTTGTACAATAGCTAGGACTATTGACTCATCCATGAATGCATGTTAATAGACACAATGTCTGAGTCATGTTACAATAAACATTGTCAACAACCATGATTACATGTAACAATGTCATGTCCAACATGATGGGTTTCAGCTTCATCATAAACATACTGTATAGAATATGACAAAAGCTAGATTATACTGTTACACCTCAACAGTATATATAAAATGACAGCTGCAACCCTTGGGACTAAAACTCTGCTCTTTCTATGGCTTGGTTACCATTTAACTGTGCATTACGAGAGTGTGAGATCATGCAGCTTGTTACAGGCTTATAAATTACTGCAAGATTCCAGATCTGACAACAAATTGAGAATAATCTCCCTGGTCACAATATGAAAATTTGCCCTGGTCACAATGTGAAAATTTGCCCTGGTCGCCATGTAAAATTTGCCCTAGTCACCATGTAAAATTTGCTCTGGTTGCCATGTACCTGGTCGCCATGTAAAATTTGCCCTTAGTCTAGGTCACGGCTGGTTACAGTTACATTCCATGAAAATTTGACAACATGAGTGATTTACCTCCTCATGTGGAGATTATTTGCCTTTTCCTAGTGGAAGGGTAAGTTATAGTAAAGAAATAAAAATCTGTTCGCATATTTTGTTGGTGAATAAAACATGGGCAGGAGTTCGGATGCGGAAAAAATAAATCACGAGTGCGTAGCACGAGTGATTTAATTTTCCGCATCCGAATGAGTGCCCGCGTTTTATTCACCGACAAAATACAAGAACAGAGTTTTTATTTCGATTCTAAATACAATAATATACCGCACTATTAAACTGCGCGCATTCCATTTTCAGCCATTTGACATTTAACATAATTCCACGCTGAAATTGAGTGGCTTATTAGCTGGTACAATTACCTCCCTCGTTAATGAAAACAACCTTCGTAATTTTCTGAAGGAAATAACACAATTAAAACATTAAACAATTTTAATAACACGAGTATAGGGTAGCTATTTAATGAGATGAAAAATATAAATGAATTGATAATCAGAAGTTTTTATGAAACTTAGTTTCGAGATTATATTGGAGTTTCTAAAAATAGATGCGTCATAGCTGTAACACTGGATACCCGTGCATCTTGCCTTGTCATGGCGTTTCGTTGAAGATTTACTATAAATTATACGTTCATTCATTCATAAATATGTCACGTGATACGGGGCGTAAATAGTAACAGCCAATTTGATACCATGTTTTATGGGGGTAATAAAACATGGCCATGTCTGCTCTATATTTAATGGATTAATCCGCAGATCGTGTTAGAATACTGGTTAGCATACATTGCAAGAAAACTGGTTTTGTGAATCAGCTGATGTGTATAACTTGTACACATTATTGACTAGGAATTTAGACCAGATCGCCAGGTTACAAATCCAGCACTGGACTAAGCTGTGGCTACACAACCTCTCTGTTACTAGGTTCCTAAATCTTAGTCTTGTTTCCAGGAAATAGTCATATATATCTATTTATATTTATTTATATCATTGATGAGGGGGTATATTGCTTTTGCACATGTCAGTCCATCTGTCTGTCAGTCCGACAGTAGACCAAATGGTTTCCATTCAATAACTCATGAACACTTAACCCTAGGATCCTAAAACGTTACATGAAGGTTGGTCATCGACAGTAGATGGCCCCTTATGATTTTGAGGTCAGAAAGTCAAAGGTCATAGTCACTGTGACCTTTCCATTTCTGACTATTGGGCTGCCAATGGGGCATACATGTTTCATAAACATCTCTTGTTTATTTTGGTTTTGGGTGTTAATTATAGACTTTTTGTTATGTAACCATATTGATTGCCAGCTATAACATTAACTTTCTCTACTTTGTATGTTGCAGTGATATTTTCGATGCCATGTTTCCGGTCCACAGACATGCAGGAGAAGTTATTATACAGCAAGGTAAGGCTTTACTATATATAGCATCATGGTAGACTGATACACTCCAGGAAAACATTGGTTAGGTCAATCTGGCACCTTTAACAACTTTAAACCTGAATAAACCTAAACCTGCTACACTCTGGCTTGTCATATCTTCAGTACCAGTATTTGGAGTGCTAAAGAAACCATGGAGGCCCCAATCTCCAGAAACATCTCAATCTGAGCTCAATCTCAACTCAAATTTGTCACGTATCGTTTGAGATAGATTCCATGCAAAATTGTACTCAAATTGGTATAACAAAACAGAAACATTATTCTGAGTTTATTACAGTAACATTTTGAAAGCTTGAGCTTCATATTTATCTCAAATTCAGGCTCGGATTTGGGCAAAATCTCTATTTGAGTTGAGATTTCTACCTGAGCTGCTTCGGGAGATCAGGGCCTGATGTAGCAGTTGACGATTGTAGTCGGCCCCAGTACATGTGATCTGAATATTATTACAAATCCAAGCCCAGTGTTAAGCATGGTTGGGTTCCATGGGTTGGTTCTCAAACTTTATGGTCTCATGAATTAAGCAAAGTAACCAGTTCAAGTAACCTGTAAAGCTGACAATTATTAAAAGATTGATAATTCAGTTATTGATTTGAGCAGCAAGAACTGGTTCTAAAATCAATGGAAATTGAATTAGTTTGATAGCAAAACTTAATGATAGAAGCCTTGCGAAATTTTGTGATAGTGACACAAGCCTTTCAAATATTTATATTATCATAGGTTAATCAAAATGAAGTTCGTTTTCTACCAAGTGTCAATTACTATCTTCCAATTGATGCTGACTTTTTGTGCAACAAAATTGCATTAGTTGCAGCATGGAGTAATGATAAGATTAATCTTCCACTGTTGTGAGAATTGTCTAGGGTGTAAAGAAATAAACACAAAGTAATTTTAGGGATAATTGCATTGTATTAAATTCTCTGGTTAATTATAGGGATTCAAATGTCGTGAACGTGTTGATTCAAGTCTTTGAGTGTTGGTTTTAAGTCGTGAACGTGTTGATTTAAGTCTTTGAGAGTTGGTTTTAAGTCGTTTGTTTGCTGCAATTAAACTACTGCTGTTTTCATGGGAAAGTTTTCTGGTAGAATAATGAAGTTTGTACGGCAGGGTCATGTTACTGTGGAGGAATTTACGTAGTGGATATTTGTTGATTTTGTTGTAAAATTGTATTTTTTTTACCAAGTGTTTATCGAAAGCAATATAATTATTTAGCTTATCATCATTGGCATCACATTTAAGACATTGACTTCAAATATCGAAAACAGTGAAATTACGTCCCCCCCACAATTAGCGGGAGATTGAGACATATTGATTCATGTTGATGTTGTGCTGGACATCTTCTGTCTTAGGATGGATGGATGTCACAAAGCTTGTCTATGCTTGTTCTCCTTAACCATTGGTCAGATTTCAATGCAACTACACATGCATACTTGGTACCAAGCCTTTTTGTGCATATTGTTGGAATTTTGCATCGGAAGATCATTAGCAGAGTTATAGCCCTTTGCTGGAGACAAACATTTTTGTGTCAAAAACTTCTAGTTCATTAGTTAATCCATAGAAAAGTATCAAATCAACTTATCTCATAAATAAGTAAAAAAATTGAAATTGAACTTTTATCTGGTACGGGAAAAAACATCAATATAATAATGAAATGAAAAAACCGATTGTTTTGAATCGTATTTCAATGTTTTCTCTTGTTTTAGATCAATGATCTCATTGTTATGGCTTTTTCTAGGGACAATAATATATTACAAGCAATAAAACATTGTTTCACACTCAGGAAACTCTTAATGGATTAACCATATATTTCTTTGAAAAGTTTCATAAAATGAATAAATTTGTCAAGTTTTTAGCATAATTGTTTGTTTTATTGTAAAACTGAGATTTTTGTTTGATGCATTAGATAATATTTCTGAATAAGAGATATTGACTTGAAATTTCATCACACTCAGATATGACCCAATTTTGTTGACAAGGGGAAGTAACTCATCATTTCTGGTTGAAGATAGTAGCAGCCATATGTCAGGCATTCTGCCATTTTGCTTGAGACTATAGCTGTGTCTCAAAATGTGCGCATAATATATTTTATTCTCTAAGAAAACAGAATAATCTTATTTAAGACCTATTGTTATGTACAGGTTGAGTTGGGAAACCAAACATGTTCTGACATCTCGTTATTTACGGGATCATGGTTGTCTTTACTTAATCAGTTTCTATGCAAAATTTCATGTTCATCTTCAATAATATTTTATGTAGAACTTTAAATTGTAAGTTGCGTACAAACTGTTACTAGATCTGGTCTACAAATTTTATCAAACCAGTTAGGGAAACAAGTCGGATACATTAGACTATTTATGTATAGTGGTCACTGGTCATTATGTAAGCCAAAAGTTGCTTAGAAATCAATGGAAGATATGAACAAATAGGCTTGGAAGGAATTGATTCTGCAGGTTATTTAAATTATAAATAAGACAAGGGTGATGCTTAATTCAATGTTAAATATCACTAGTACAAGACGTCAGTACATTTCGCCTAGTGTCACGTTGTTCCTGACATAATTCTACCAATAACCATATGGATACTATTCATACATGTAAAATCTATATATTATATCTACAGTATAATCAAAGTATGTCTAGGTCAGATTTATATATTACAGTATGATACAATTTACTGGTATTGTTGCGGACAAATCTCATAGGTTCTGTCTGAGAGCTTCGTTGTTCATTACAGCTAATGTATTCTTGTCTAGAAATGACATAGACATTCTCATAGATCAATCGTCCCATCACATTTTATAGATTACCTTCTGAAACATTGCAAGATCGAATCAATCTGAGGTATTTAGTTCAAAAAGCCGAGATGACATAGTTTATCTGGTACTAATATTCCCTCCCGAGTTAAGTCTTAGGTTCAGAACATTGCATGTAAGGTTTGTGTGTTTGGGCACCACATTATAACAAGTCAGGTGCTCTACCAACTGAACTAATCGGGCTGATGACAGTACAGAGTAACTGTATCTGAGTCAAATACTGGTCCTGTGACATACTCTCCTGCTCTACTATGATGATGACTTCATGAGCCTAAATGAGCTTATAAGCTTCCATTTTTAGCTCACATAAGCACGAAGTGCTCAATGTGAGCTATCGTGATCGCCCTATGTTGGTCATCCGGTGTCCACCGTCAACAATTTGACTGTTAACGCTCTAGTGGTCATAATTTAATCGGTTAATCAGTTTGAAACTTGGTCACAATGTTTGTCCCTATGAAATCTAGGTCAAGTTTGTAACTAGGTCATCTGGGGTCAAGAACTAGGTCACCAGGTCACATTGAGGAAAATCCTTGTTAACTCACATTTTTTACCTAATATTATGAAACTTGGTCATAATTTTTGTTTCTATGAAATATAGGTGAAGTTAGTAACTTAGTCATCTGGGGTCAAAATCTAGGTCACTAAGTCACGTCAAAGAAAAACCTTGTTAACACTCTAAAGGTCACAAAAACTAGGTCACATCAAAGAAAACCCTTGTTAGCTCTATAGAGGTCACGTTTTTTGCCTTATCTATAACCTGACACATTGTTTGTCTCTGTAAAATGTAGGTCAAGTTTGATATTGGGTCATCTGGGGTAAAAGACTAGGTCACTAGGTCACATTAAAGAAAAAAACTTGTTTATACTCTAGAAGTCACATTTTTACCTCATCTTTATGAAACCTGGCCGCAAGGTGTGTCTCTGTAAAATCTAAATCAAATATTGATATCATATCATAATTGTCATATCATAACAAATACTGATTCTGCCTTAACTGCTAGTCGTCAGGTGAGCGCTATAGGGCCAATGGCCCTCTTGTCATATAAATCTTCAAACTTTTATTTCATGGTGACCTTTTCATGCATTTGCCCTCTCCTGAATCCTACAATATGTCCCTTTGGCGCAACAAGGTTGTATATCACTATATACAATAATAGAGAGATATGTAACAAGGTTTAGAACCGGCATTTAGCTTTCAAACTTCAATGCTATATTTTATAAAATCATATAGATTAATTTCTATTTTAATAAATAAATTAATAATCTTGACTTTAATAACTAACTTCACCAAATGCACTTTATAGCCTAAAGCTGAAAGTCAGACTCTTATTAGATAAGATCTGTGGTTTTAAATAATTATGATCCATAATTACACATGGCAACATAATGGCTACTGATAAGCATCTAAGAACAGACCAAGTATTGTTCCTAGAAACTGCCCATGGTCAAATATATTGTTTATAGTCTTTAGAATTGTCACTTAATGATCTTTATCAAAACTTAATATGTTAATATTTTATATTATAAATGGAGACTTTTGATTGGCTAAGAACACTTGACCAATCAGGTATGTTGAAATAATTTTCTGTATGTTTTAAATTATCGTTATTGAATTAGTCTTAAATTATGAATTGAACAGTTAACATCTACGTTTAAATTAATTGGTGTTAGCTTAAAGTCATCTGGTTACAAAAAGTTACAAGAAATTACGGTTACTAATACTTAATTTATCTGGTTTTTAAAGTAATAGAAGTTGTTATCATTGGAACTGTTGAATACATGTAAAGAAATAAATGAAGAAAACTGAAATGGGACTTGTCGTTACGTAACATTGTTAGAATATTGTTGACAAAGAATCAGCATTGGAGATACTGATATTATCATACGCAATAATTAGATTGCAACATTGGAGAACTACTTGATACACATTGGAGATGCTAATACAACGTAGTACATCAACTGTTACTGATGTACTAAAGTGAACATCACAACATTAGCTTTAAGCTAAACATTTGAGAACACTGCACGACTGGAGGTTTGGAATACAACAACAACACGAGGTTACGGGTGGTGATCGATTAAGACACACTAAGCGAGTTTCCCCACAAATAGCGCGACAGTCGACGCCTCCGCCCAACCTCCGGTCACAGCTGTTTATGGTGGAGAATCCGGGTATACAAGATCCATAAAAATGAGGGATGCTGAACGAATATAATAGAAGGAAATCTACTTTGAAACGTTTGGGAAGATTTTGATGAGTGGTGCATACGATAACATGTACCAGTATAATGAGGGACAACCTTTCGTGAGAAGTACATATTACAACCAAATCCTGTGGAACAGAGGAAGCCAAGAACTGCCAATATTAAAAGTGCTATAGAATGAACTGTTGCTATTGAAGTTATCCACACACAGTTGGTAAGTGGAAATCATTATTTTGTGCTAATATCTTTATTGTTGCAAGGTTCAGCAGTTGCTATTTACAAAAGTTGTTTTCTGTTATACAGTATAATTTCTGTTATACACTTGTTATTTACTTGTTATCACTATAGATTTTAATATAGTCCAATATAGGTGAATTTTGTTTCATCCAATTATATATTATTTACAGAAACCAAATTTTTTCATTAAATTTTTGCGCATAAATTTTCATTGTGTTAAAATTTTGATTGAATATCAGATATTAAGTATATATCTTGAAGGCAAGAGTAAAATTTTGTCAGGTTCTGATAAATTTCATGGAAAATTGAAGTTTTTGCTTACAATAGTACAAAGTAATTATTATTAGGTTATTGATAACAGTAAGTTTTCGAGAAGTTATACATACTTCTTTGCAAGTAATTAGTTTTATACGTAGAAATAACAGTTTTCAACAAATTAAATTATTAAGTGTTTTAGAGAAAAACAGCTTAAAATGGCTCCACGTAAGACGAATTGGCAGTGTTCTTAACAAGTAATTGTTCTACCGTACGTACTATAGATATGAACGACCCTCAGTTTCCCTGAATGTCTCCCTTAGACCTATATGATAGCAAGTTAGTGCTCCTAGACTATTTGATTCAGGAGCTACAACTCTTATGTTAGTGAAAACCACGCACGTTAATTTAATTAACATGCGTGGTGAAAACATTATAGTTTACAAGGTATTAAAGTCCCCCAGAAATCAATGAAACTTTAGAAGCAGTGTAATACACTGAAACTGTTTTAATAACGATTGAAATTTTTAGACTCATTTAAGACTCAAAAAGGTCCTTACGTTTGCCCCTATCCTGTCCTTCCAAAATTTCACCATCTTCCCATATTGGTGACTGTAGGCTTTAAGCCGTCCCAATTTGATTATAGTGGTATAAGGAATATATGGTAGCTTATGGTGGCAGAGAGTAAAATGGCCAAGTAACCAGATGACTAAATATGGTAGGGTTGGCACCGGTTGAAGCTGTCAATGGTATCGGCCATACCTTGCTAACTCTCCATTCACAGTGTATACTGATCACCTATCAGTCAAGTGGATAAAGCAAATTAAGAAATTTGGTGGACGCCATGGTAGATGGGCACTGCATCTGCATCCTACAAATTCCAGATTGTCCACAATTCTTTATCTGCTTAATGGAAATACTGATGGTCTTTCAGGGTATACATACCCTGAGAATGGTAAACTATGGGAATTAATTCTGTTGACATTGATGATAATTGTTACCAACATGATAAGCCAGAGCGCTTGGTTGTGTAACCCTCATTAATGGTCATGATCAGAACCCATTACCACCATCAGTTGATCCAGCCACATTACACACTGAAGCAACACCAAAACATCAAACACAGCACAGACAAATATCAAACAGAACCATCAGACTCACAAAATAAACGGTTACCTCCACAGCACAGAACATAAGTTGCTATTTGAACATCAGAATCACAGAACATAAGTTGGCACAAAGACATCAATATAGATACAATTTATTGATGCAGAGATGACATGACATTCACTCGGGTTTGTTAAATACGCATTGGTCAACGGCCTTTACTCGAACTCTATAAAGTGTGTCAAACAATTCTTGTTTAGAATTTGTGCCAAAATTTGTCAAAGTGGTTCAATATTTGTTCATAACCCTAGAATTCAGATTTAAATTGTTGTATGCAGTATATTAGATTATTATTTCGCTTAATCATATGTCGCTGGTATTTGAGGTAATGATGATTACAAGTATTTTGTATCAAACTTGTGTTTAACGGATGAAACAATCAATTTACCTATGGCCACTTTTATTAAAAGTACACTTTCAAAGATATTAGTAAATATGAGATAGCAACTGTGGTTTTGCAGAAGTAAAGATGTTTCATAGAGTTTTGATTTTCACAATACCATTATATATTGTATTTGCTGAGTAATTGACTAAAAGTGATTTCAAGGTACTTATTTAGATAGATGAACAGATTCTATAGACACTGGACCTACAAAGAAGTAAGAATGAAACGAATGATGAGACAAAATCATTCAGAGACATCAGTTGAAATGTTTCATATAATAAGGTTGCAAAAGTAGTTGCATGTTATAGCATGAAAACAAAAATTAGATATTATATATGTGGTAGTTGGAATAAAATAATAATACGGCTGATCCCATAATGTCACATAATACTAGATTGATCAGTTGTCAGCAAAGTTGCAAAACGGGTACAATCATCATGGATGAATTGTTGAAAGAAAAATATATATATATAGATATAATGATACGGCTGATCCCAAAATGTCGCATAAAACTAGATTGATCAGTTGTCCGAAAAGTTGCAAAAATGAGTACAATCATGTTGAATGATTTTTGAGATGAAACAAAATATGGTAATGATACTGCTGGCCCCCAAGGTTGCATAATACTAGATTTGGTCAGTTAGTCCGAAAAGTTGCACAAAGTGTGTATAGAATATATTGAACAAAAATAAGTAATGATACTGGTGATCCCCAAGGTTGCATAATACTCGATTTGATCATGCAGTTAGTCCGAAAGTTGAAAAAGGCAGAGAAAGTTGCAAAAGGCAACAGTAATAGAAATTATGAAATAAATAGATATTGCACAGTTTAGCCAGAGTTGTTGCAGAAAGCAAAGATATTAGAATTGCGCAAGACTTATATTATGTTTATTGTTATTAAATATGTCTATAATTTTTGTTTATATCAGAATGCAATCAGATAGATTGTTAATGCCAGGCATAGGCATGACAGTATGTACATTTGTAATTAATGTATGTTAAATACAGGTGAATTTTAATGAAGTACATTATCTGATCATTGGATTTTCACATTTTAGTCATTCATTTAAGTATGCAGTTTTTCATAAACATAAGTCATAATTGTTTGACTATTTATTTACTGCTTTTACATTTTCTTAATGTATAATTATTGCAGGTGAATTTCAATTTAGATAGTACAATTTTTATTTTCACATAAAGCCATATGCTTCAGGGCAAATTCTTCAAACATAAATTAAGGCTTATAAGTAATGGATCCAGAAATTTTAATGATTATTGTATGTGAAATAATGCCTTGATAATACTGTTGGTATTATTGCAAGTGAAATGTGGTTGACTTATCATAATCATGCATATAATTTTTTTAAGAAGTTATTTTGGTATCATTTCAAGTGGTTTGTTTAGTTGGCTCGCGACTAGTGGCAAATAGTTGTTAACTGGCTATTCAGATTCAATTGAATTTTCAAATGAATTGTTTAATTGGCTTTTGACCAGTTGCCAATGGTTATGAGTTGATTACTCAGTTCTTTGATAAAGAAAAGTTAAATAGATTTTACATTGCCACTTTGAATATATTGGTAGCATCACAAACTGGGAAAATCCAGAATGTTAGGACATGGTTACAATGAACTGTTGAAATTTGGAAAACTTCAAAACTTTCCGGTTTCAGCCTTGCTGGGACACTATGTTTATTTAACTCTAACATTTATGGAATAAGCACAATATATTCGATGTGCGTGGCTGAGAATGTTTTAAATAAGTAAATTTTGACCAAAATGGGTCATTAGTTTTAGAAATATGCATTTGAGAAGTCAACACCATGCAAAAGAAAATGTTTTAATAATTGAATTGAAATATTAAGTTACATTATGTCTAATTGATATGTTTATTTCAGGTACATATGTATTGTTGTTATTATTATTATTGTTGTAATTGTGTATGCAGTTCTGTCTTACTAGAATTATGTATAAGAGATGATAGGTATTTTTACAGATGATATGTTAATTTCATTTTGATAAATTGTTGTTACTATCAGATTGAGGACAATCTTTTTAGAAGGAAGGGTGACATGTAACAAGGTTTAGAACCGGCATTTAGCTTTCAAACTTCAATGCTATATTTTATAAAATCATATAGATTAATTTCTATTTTAATAAATAAATTAATAATCTTGACTTTAATAACTAACTTCACCAAATGCACTTTATAGCCTAAAGCTGAAAGTCAGACTCTTATTAGATAAGATCTGTGGTTTTAAATAATTATGATCCATAATTACACATGGCAACATAATGGCTACTGATAAGCATCTAAGAACAGACCAAGTATTGTTCCTAGAAACTGCCCATGGTCAAATATATTGTTTATAGTCTTTAGAATTGTCACTTAATGATCTTTATCAAAACTTAATATGTTAATATTTTATATTATAAATGGAGACTTTTGATTGGCTAAGAACACTTGACCAATCAGGTATGTTGAAATAATTTTCTGTATGTTTTAAATTATCGTTATTGAATTAGTCTTAAATTATGAATTGAACAGTTAACATCTACGTTTAAATTAATTGGTGTTAGCTTAAAGTCATCTGGTTACAAAAAGTTACAAGAAATTACGGTTACTAATACTTAATTTATCTGGTTTTTAAAGTAATAGAAGTTGTTATCATTGGAACTGTTGAATACATGTAAAGAAATAAATGAAGAAAACTGAAATGGGACTTGTCGTTACGTAACATTGTTAGAATATTGTTGACAAAGAATCAGCATTGGAGATACTGATATTATCATACGCAATAATTAGATTGCAACATTGGAGAACTACTTGATACACATTGGAGATGCTAATACAACGTAGTACATCAACTGTTACTGATGTACTAAAGTGAACATCACAACATTAGCTTTAAGCTAAACATTTGAGAACACTGCACGACTGGAGGTTTGGAATACAACAACAACACGAGGTTACGGGTGGTGATCGATTAAGACACACTAAGCGAGTTTCCCCACAAATAGCGCGACAGTCGACGCCTCCGCCCAACCTCCGGTCACAGATACAACCTAAGCTTGTTGCACTAAAGAAATGATTGTAGGTGCAAACTGTTCATTATACAGGGGTCCTACAATTCCGGAATAATCCGGAAATCCGGATTTGCTGCATTAGGAAGAATGATCTTTTCTGCACAAAATAAAAGTTATTTGATGAAAAAATTCTAAGAATTGACAAAGTAATGGTCATTTGAAGTTCCATAATCTGAATTTTAATTATAAAACAATGTTTGAAACCTGGTTAAGGTGTAGGGATGTGTGCTAGTGTCATCCAAAACCGACTTGCAACTCGTATTCAGGATTGGGCATTATGCCTCAGTAGAACCTCTGTTCATACCTTATTTGGTCAATGTCTATGATAACAATATGTAAGTTAAAGTCAGAAACGTATCAATTTAATTTGAGATTGATTTTATTGCATTGCCATCGTGTAACAACTGTAACTGTAATGGTTTATTCCATCCCATGAATTCAGTCACTGTTCTGTAAATGAAGACTTGGCCGTATGTTCTTCAGGAGATATTTTGCCATTAACTCAGAAATTGTTAGAATGGTTTATGGTCCATAGTGTAATTTACTTTGTGGGACGAGGAGCCTGTAGCTGATTGCCATGTAAATTGCTTCCTGCATCAACTTTGTTCTAGAAATGAGGTTGAGTATTATTACACTGTTGGCTACAATGTATGTGATTTATTGATGAGTTAAATGATTCTGTCTGTACAATTTCTTGTCTTGATTCTATTGGAAAATTGTTGATTTTGTTATGGTGTTTAGCTATTGCGTTATTCCCTATGTCCGTTATTCCCTATGTCCGGCATATGTTGAACGTTGGATTTCGTCAACAAATTGTCATGTAAGCACTGTAAAAAAGGACACAGTTTTCACTTAATCTTTGCACAAAACCAGGTCACAATGTTGTCTCTGTAACATCTCGGCCAAGTTTGCAACTGGGTCACCTGGCGTAAAAAACTAGGTCAGTTAAGGCCAAATAATTGTTAAAAAATATTTTACAAGCACTCTAGAGGTCACAATTTTAACCTATTCTATTTGTCCAACTTACATTCAAACTGTACAATGACATGTTCAAAGTTGAAGGATAAAGTATTTAAATACCAAGTGTATACACAGAGAATCTTATCACAAGTTGTCAATTGATATAAAGTTACATTAAAAGAGTTCTGGAAATTTTATAAAGCCAGTCTCTGTTGAGCTTAATAATATTTTGATATAAAGTTACATTAAAAGAGTTCTGGTAATTTTATAAAGCCAATCTCTGTCGAGCTTAATAATATTTTGATATAAAGTTACATTAAAAGAGTTCTGGTAATTTTATAAAGCCAATCTCTGTCGAGCTTAATAATATTTTGATATAAAGTTACATTAAAAGAGTTCTGGTAATTTTATAAAGCTAGTCTCTGTCGAGCTTAATAATAATTCCTGAACAAGTTTAATATAAGTGTGTATCAATTGACTATGAGTGTTAGATTCTTTTAATCATATGACACCATTTACACGAAAATACAAAATTTCAAATTTATTGGCAAATAAAATACATCATTCTGTTGAAAAACAGTCTCCATTATATAAACAAAGCCAAAAATAATGTCATTTACAGGTTATTATGTTGTCATTTAGGAGAGAAAGTGATGTCATTTAAAGGTTAGTGAAGTATAAATAAAATAAATAAATAACAATAAAAATCTTTATTTTCTGAAGGTAACATCTTAAGACATATATATGATAGAACAATACACATCTTATTTACAACATAAGGCCTTCCATTATTAAAAGTATGTATACACATATCGATCAACAACATAAAACTAGAAACATCATTTATAATGTGTACAAATGTATAAACGTTTACGTTTAAAAAATTGAAATAACATTCATTCATTCATTCATTCATTCATTCATTCATTCATTCATTCATCCATTCATCCATCCATCCATCCATCCATTCATCCATCCATTCATTCATTCATTCATTCATTCATCCATCCATCCATCCATCCATCAATCCATTCCTTCATTCAATCATTCATTCATTCATGCAATCATTCATTTATTCATTCAATCACTCATTTACTATTACACTCAGTCATACATATAAGAATATACATACTTGTTATACTAACCCGAATACAAGGAGTCCTGTGATAAATGTATGGATCTTGTATGTACCGGTGTATACCGGTACTTAGTTTCCACAGTAATTGAGGTGACATATTGGAATGACTATTATTATAGTGTCCAATTAGCACACTCAACACTTCTATACATAGTATTGCTGTCTTGGGAGTTCTCCATAATAAATGGGGTTTATCAAACTGCTAATGTTTCTTAAAGAGTTCTCAGTGTAAATTATTAGGTATGTCCAATTGATTTACGTTCTTGTCGGATGTTGTGTATCTGTCTTCCATTGAATATCCCTTCCTTTGTGTTCAGACTGTACAAGGCTTAGTTCTAGCATGTTATGTCGGAATCAGTATAAGGTTTAATTCTGGCATGCTCTGAGACTGTATGAAGGCTTATTAGTTCTACAAGTTCCCATATGACTCATTTACTGTTAAGTATAGGACTTCTAACCAACATAAAAGTAATCGAATGTCCTTTGAACTGTAGTTATAATGGTCTCTTTGTGCGATTCATTTACCAAATGACTGGTTGTGGATTTTATCATACAAATGATGCAGCTAATTAATAAAGCTTAATTGCTGACGGTACGAAATCACCTGCATGATGACTTACTGGACTGTTACACAAGATTCTCTTCTTATATCTTTATTGTAACAGTCTTCATGAAGTCTGTGATTTTACACCATTGATCTAGAAACCCACAGTTCAGCTTTTTCCATCTAAAAAATTACAAACATTTAAAGGATAAAAAAATCCTCGAGAACCTCGTGGGAGAGTTAAATTTAGATTAATGGAACAGCTCTCTGGTCTGAAATCCATTTTTAGGGCTGAAATTTAGCACAATTATCAGCATGTTGTTGAAAATGTTAATGCCCCTGGAAGTGTTTTGAAATCTTTGAAAAAAGTCCTTATTGCTCGTTCAAGATGTTCACTAGATGTTCACACTGACTGCAGCTGAAGTTGAAGTGTAAGTGAGGACAAGGATTATCATATAAAAATGAGCTGTAAACTTCTAATAGTCCAGGAATAATTATTACATGAAACATTGACTGTATCAAGTTGTGAAATAATCTGTAAGGCTGTTACATATGGAGGTTTATTTACCTTCAGGTGAATGTGATGTGATAATGACACCCATATGATTTCTATATAGTTCGATTTCGAGCATTGAGCCGTGACTGCACTTTTAAAGTTTTAACCATTAATCGATATAGGTTGGTATAGGTTTAATGTAAAATATAAGTAATATAATTAAGGCCAACTA
Organism: Spisula solida; assembly: GCA_947247005.1. Lineage (NCBI taxonomy): Eukaryota > Metazoa > Mollusca > Bivalvia > Venerida > Mactridae > Spisula > Spisula solida. Next base: position 32,363,551 of record OX365944.1, on the reverse strand, counting down.
TTCCATGTGTCTGAATGGTCGTGTCGGTATAGCGCTTGATACATTGTGAAACAACTTTTGTCTGAATCTCACCAAATAAAATATATTTTTCTGTTTTTAATTTATATTTACACATTTTTTAATTCATAAATGCACATCACTTGCAATATCCGTGTTATAACAGTATGTGACAAGCCATATTTGTTACATGCTTCAAAATATTTTTAGATATTGCATGTGTATTGTAGAATCTTATGACGGCTAATCAACGTAATACAGGTTGTCAGTAAACTCGGAATATGGAAACGATCGCTGTATAAATGAAAAATAAATTGAATTAACACATTCTCATGGAGTAATTAAAAAAAGAAACTTTAGTTTATATACTCTTTAAATATTAAACATAAAATAATGAATTAAAAATATGAGCTTATTGGGAATTTGAACCACCGAACTTCGGGTTAGCAATCCTGAACGTTGCCGACTGCACTAAACTGTAATTCGATAACATACACATATATGTAAGAATCACATCATTAAATAATGACATGCGAACGTAATAAACTATGGTCTACCGCCGAAATGGACTAGTCCGATAGGTCATGACTCAGAGTTCAAAATTGAACTATAACTATATTTATGTTAAAAGAACAAAGGTCAAGGTGACATTTAATGCTTGTGACTATAATTATATATATAACCTAAATAATATGAGAAACTCTTAAGTTACACATAGCACAAAAAGCAAATTTTCCTTACTTCATCATCATCATCATCATCATCATCATCATCATCATCGGACACAGATCTAAACTAGAATTCAATACATGTGTTTTCATTGAAACTTAAATCGATCACATTGTATTCGGTAGAAAAAGACATTTACAAGTGTCTTTTGCAGACTAATTCACATGATCGATCGGTTTCTGATTAGATTCCGTTGGTTTGTCAGCTGCATGGTTTAATAATGCATGTTATGAAATCCATTGTGTATTGCAGAGTTTAAATGCTCTGATTTCAATGTGTTCCATGCAGGAAGGGGGTGGGGGGTTGGGATCAGGTAGTGTTTTTAATAAATCGCTGCAATTAAGCACAGCTATATTGATTCAAATGATCAATTGTAATGGAAATCAAATCTGGTTTGGTAAAACTATGATAGGTTCTGTTGTTGATCGTATCTGAACATGAGTTTGTGCATAAATATGGTTGTAATCTACCATTTGGTAAATTTAATACGCCATATGTGAGTGAATTATATGTGATCATCTGCAGCGAACAGGCTGATGCATTATGGTATATACATGTCGCTAGCTTAGAATGAGAAGGTTGTAAGTGCTAGGTACAACATTATAGGACCCATTCATGTTTGAAATCTCCATCACATGGCACTTCTTATGAGCCTATCAGAAACAGGTCATGTTGACCAAACTCAAGTTGAAAACACTTATTTTTCCATAAATAAAGAGTAGTTTTCTGACAGTTTTTTCTTGTTTTCTCAAAATGACTTTTCTCATTCTAAGCCAGTGATGTATAAGTCGTAATATTTTGTGGTTATACCCCACAGAATGAATCTACGTCTGTAGTATTCTGTACTGTATATAGATACTAAGTAACATTCTACTGCATGATTTTTATAGTAAAAATTTGAATGTGAACTGAGACTACAGTGGCATAATGTGGTATGCACAGCATAATCTATAAAGTATGTTTGCATCTGTCTGAGTAATTAGTTTCACACCTTAAGACATTCAATCAATCAAATCACTTCACAGTTAAATCAAGTTCTCAGCTGTGAACACAAGATGTTCCACACGTTTTAAGTTCAATCCATCCTCGGATCAATTCTGAAGAAATGTATACATGTATTTCATGCTGCCAAAATATTGGAAAGTTACTTTTTCTTTGTAACATTTTTGCTTACCAAAACCTTTATCCATATCTGAGTACAAAATAAGTATAACCAGTGAAGCAATTATGACCATGTGAATCTCATGTCACTAAAATCATCAAATTGTCAACATCAATTTTTCCGCTTGGAAAACAAAAAAGCTTGATAACAATAAATACCAATCAAATTTCATTTTACAGTCTGACAATTGTAATTAAATCCAACCAATCATGTGCTGTTTTATATTGAACAAACCAATCAAATTTCATTTTACATTTTGACTGATGATATCTGACCAATCATGTGCTGTTTTACATATTTCAGGTGATGAAGGTGACAACTTCTATGTTATAGATCAAGGAGAAGTAGATGTAAGTACTGTATTAACCTAACTGCAGTCCTTTCACAGCCTTCAAATATGGAGAGCCAAAATATTAACATAACTGCAGTACTTTCACAGCCTTCAAATGTGGAGAGCCAAAATATTAACATAATGTCAGGGCTTTCACAGCCTTCAAATGTGGAGAGCCAAAAAGTTTTCCTTTTTCAAAAGAGTCAAATTCTATAGCACTATGTCAAATTCAAAACTCGAATAGCAGTTTCAAGATTCAAATGAAGCACTGAACTGCAAATCTCGACATTTAAGCTACTAAAGATTTGAACTTCAAAATGGAAAATGTCTCAGTATTCTATTAGATGTTTTAATAGCAATGGGTTCTTCAACAGAAGGATTATGCTAAAAGTATGTGAAGGCTCAACTAGTTTAAGTCTGTGTGTTCGAAAGTTTGGTCCTTTTGGCAGGTATCATGCAAAATACATTACTTTTACTTGTGACAGTTTCGGGAATGTTACAATCAGTGTGTGAAATATTTTATCTTAGTTCTGTTTGAGCTGGAACCCACCAGTGTAACTGTCAGTATCACCCCTGACTCTCAACAGGCCCCCACCACTGCCCAGAATTTTCCTAGGAGGAAGAAATGTACCAACATTTATTGTAGTCCTGTTTTTAACTTCGATACCACAAGATCAAATAAATCAACTTGTCGTCATGGTGTTGGAGACATGTGACCTCTGTATGGATGGCTTTATTGACCTAATTGTCAGTTGCACACAACTTCCAAGAACAAGATTTCATTAAACATGAAATATCTGAATTTCTTGGACCATTATTGTATTGATATTCTCATTGATGGGAATCTAGAGTACTTGTTCAACTATTGAACAGCCCGTATTTCCATGTATTTCATGGTATGACGAGTTCAATTATTTCCTTCTTTACGACCACGACCCTGACATATCCTAGTAATCTTTGCTTGATAAATTAATTTCGTGAGAGCTTTATAGGGATTGTAATGGATATAAACCTTAGGAAGCAATTATCAAATATATGATTGACATCAGTCAATGTTAGGGAGGCTGATGATAGTGCCAAGTATTTGTTAGTAGTCATGTTTTTGCTTTTGTTAGTTTGTTCCGAACTGTTAGAAACATCTGTTGTTTCAGTTAGGTAAACATGTGATAACATATTATTTGATCTGACTAGGGGGGATTTAATCATAATTGAGGCAGGGGCATACATATAGCTTGGGGATATTCAAATATGTAGGCAAGCAGACTAGGGTGGTCGGGGTGCTGTTGCCCCAGAAAATTAAAAAAATATATAGATAAAAGATAAAGCCCCCCCCCCCCAAATCTACTGATACGGAACAGCTGTTTCTAAGTAATATGAAATATACCTCAGAATTAACCCCCTGAAACATCCTGAGCTTTTACTGCAGTTTGGATCAATTATTTTTTCACTTTTGAGAACCATGTGGGCGCAGCTGCATAATCTATGTGCAGATAGCTACATACCTGCTAGGGAATGTATTAACATGCAGTTTATGTTGGCAAACATCTGAATACTCAGTACTGCACTGGTGTTTTGCTTCTTGTAAACATTTAAGTGTGTCAGACCTGCACTGACGTTAGGTTTTTTGTAAACATTTAAGTGTGTCAGACCTGCACTGATGTTAGGTTTTTAGCTCACCTGTCACAAATGAAACTTGGTCACAATGATCATCTCAACAAAATCTAGGTCAAGTTCGATATTGGGTCATCCGGGGTCAAAATCTAGGTCACAAGGTCAAATCATAGAAAAACCTTGTGTAGTCACTAAAGGTCACAATTTTTGGTCTAATCTTTATGAAACTCGGTCACAATGATCATCTCAACAAAATCTATCCCAAGTTTGATATTTGGTCATCGGGGGTCAAAAACTAAGTCACAAGGTCAAATTATAGAAAAACTTTGTGTAGTCACTAGAGGTCACAGTTTTGGCCTGATCTTTACAAAACTTAGTCACAATGATCATCACAACAAAATCTAGGTCAAGTTTGATGTTGGGTCATCCGGGGTCAAAAACTAGGTCACAAGGTCAAATAATAGAAAAACCTCGTGTAGTCACTTGAGGTCACAGTTTTGGCCTGATCTTTATGAAACTTGGTCACAGTTAGTACTAGTCACAATGATCATCTCACCAAAATCTAGGTCAAGTTCGACAGGTGAGCGACCTAGGGCCCTTTGGGCCCTCTTGTTTGTAAACATTTTAGTGTGTCAGACCTGCACTAATGTTTTGCTTTTTGTAAACATTTAAGTGTGTCAAACCTGCACTGATATTTGGCTTTTGTAAACATTTAGGTGTGTCAGATCAATTTTAATGTTAGTTTGTCCTTTAAATAACTACTATAAAGTATTGGTCAATTAACCAATCAATTGGTGGAATAATTGATTATATAGTGAAATCAATCAATTAATCAATTAGGAAACAATTTGAAGTGAAATTTACGTTATAATACTGAATTGTCATATGAGTATTGTGACTCTTTGCTGAAAAATAAAATTTGTTTTAATAGCAATTTATTGAGGCTGTTTTGGTGGGAACGGGTTTGCTAAGTTTGTGTTGTGAATTTTTAACCGAACCTATTGTAATTGCAGAATGAATACTTGTAAGATATATACATATATATATTTATACAGTGTTTTCGGAAGTCACTCAGTTATCTATGTTTTTGTTTGCAGGTGTTTGTAAATACAGAACATGTGACTACGATAGGCGAAGGTGGTAGTTTCGGAGAGTTAGCTCTCATCTATGGTACTCCTAGAGCTGCTACTGTTAAGGTATGCCAACATATATTATATAAAGATGAATATCAACAGCAACACTCGTTGAAATTAATTAAATAATCATGTGAGACATTTAATAAAGAGCCAGAGCCAGGGCTTTTTTTCACTATATACGAGTAATATAGGCCCCTTCACAATTTGCTATAGGCCCCTTTCACAAACCTAAAAGGCCCCTTAATCCACAATTAGAATATGCGTCATGGTTTTTGTAAAATCAACTTCACAAAGCACCAAACAAACAAATAACAGATAACAGTCATATATTCCTGTACAGGACTGGATATAAAGTATTATATCATAGATACATGCATGTTTTGGAAAAGTTGACAAAAAATGAACTATCGTCTGAAAAATTTTGTAGCATAATTTGATGATTTATCGCGTTAAGTTTTTCACAATTTGAAAAGTTTCCGCTGCTACTTTTTAACAATTTTGAGAATTTTCGCACAAAATTCTCACAAAACAAAAGGGCTAAATGGGCCTCTTCACAATTCAGCGAAAAAAGCCCAGAGAGCTACACATCAATACCAGGGCAGGTTTTACTATTCAGTTGTTCATTTATTCATCTACTGGTTTCAGTTCCTTCTGGACCTTCATTAGGATATCAAAACTTACAAAATTAACACTGAAGTATACTAGGGGGTTATAAAACGCATCTTAAATCTTCCAAGAACTGAGCCTTCTTTCCAGAGCGGCCCTCTTTTAATCAACTATCTCTGTTCAACGGTATTCCTTCTTTTGTGTGTGACAATTTTCTATAAACAAAGCTCACTCAGCAATCGAAGGGGTCTATAATATGGTCTCCCGTTGTCTCCAACAGACTAATAATGGCAACCCTTTTGTCGGAAAGTGCTATAATTTGATCTCTTAAAATGTTTTTGCTTTGGATATCTTGCTCAAATTTTTGTATTCACTTTAAACAATTGTGATTTTTTTCTGCAAACATTTGATTGAAATTCGGTAATTTGTCTGTGCATCACATTATTGTATGCTAGCTCTCTCTGTTTTACATTGATTCAATGCCGAGAAATTTTTATGTGAATTGTGTGCTTTGAAAGTTTGTATAATTTATCCCAATTGATAGGAGTTGCAGCAATCAAGCAGACATTGATCCTACTGAAGGTTTTGTATGATTTCCATATCAGGATTTGTAACGACATGTGATATCAATCAATATGGTACAAATGTGAATTTCAAAAATGAAGAGTAACATAGGATTGCCTGTAGGGACTCACATCGCTTGAAGATATCAAATGTTATAATAATGTTTATAATAAATACAGTAATGATACAAATTTGGATGAAACGTGCTGAAAATTAAATATCAATACCCATAAACAATCTATTTTCGTTTAAGACAAAATTGTACCAATTAACGCACCTTCGGAATTGAGACATTTTATGAAAAATCACTTTTTTACAATTTTTGACATTGTTTATGTTATTTTGAATTAGTGCTGTGTAATATCTACTTTCTCGTGATAATTACAATTAGCAGATAAAGTTTAGTTTGTACAACTATTGATTTGTTCATTGTCATCATTATAAAGTCCTAACAATTACGTTAGCAGTTCTCTTCTCACATTCCTGGAGAGGCATGAAAAATACGAATTTCTGAATTGAAATTTTTGTGTTTAGTTTATTTATGGTTAATTTGTTAATTCAGGGACTTAGATGTATGTTAGAGTTATTGCATTTATTTGAATTTTTCTTTTTCAAATTTTTGCACCTTTAATATGAACAAAGAGTGTATACGCTTGGTACCAACGAGAATATTCAAATCAGTGGGTCAATCAGAATATTTAATTGTGTTATGAATTATATAAATTATTATAGAATGTTCCAAATAACTCACAAAGGTTTTAACCGTTTACTCCATACACATAATATGCTGTTCTCATATGAAATAAGCTGGAAATTGAGTACACATCTCATGTGCAGCTTTTTTGCACAATTATCAAGAGTGATTTCCCTTAGTAAGGTGCCTTGTTAAGTCAGTTTTCTTAATTGGATTGTTTCCCCTCAATTTTAGTATTAAATTATTAAAAAATAATTGATGAGGGTTAAGGGTAAGGCCTGGATGACGGAAATATTCGAAGCTCTTTAATTGCACTAAGGGAGAAAGATCATTGATTAACATTTACACATCCGTCACCTATGATTGATTTGTTTGTTTGTTTTGTGATGTTTATACAAAATCTTCAATATGCAAGTGTCTATCAACTATCAATTTCCAATAAATGTATCAGAACACTACCATGTGTATCAGCTCAAGCTCCTGTATGGAAGAGGTTAATTATGTTTTTATCTAACCCCAGTATTACTAAGGTCATGCAATCAAAAAGATAATAATTAATCTGACAGGGAAGGCAGCACTCAACAGAAACAGCAGAGCACAAAAGATACCAAAAAATAATTCATTAATACAAGCTAGTCTCAAGGACTACCATCATATTATAAGTAGGCACTGTAGAAACGAACTTCAGGATATGTTGGCAGGATTGTCATTTTGAGATCTGTCATAGACTGTTCCTTTGGTATGGATGGAACAATATTGCAAGTAATTAGCCAGACTCATAACTTCTGTCAGACAGCGTGTCACATGGGAGACTTGATGGGAAAGCGTTCTCTCTTATAGATCTTTCACGCCAAACGTTGAATGCGTGAAAAAGCTAATTTCTCCACTCTTACTGGTGTATCATACAATCTAGCGGTATCTGTCAACTTATTCCTGATATGTTAAATAGGACAGATTAAAATCACTGGTGCTGTAATTCTAACCTTTCTGGCTTGTTTTTGTGTAAGATTTTATTGTCAAAGCCCTGAGCTCTTTTAACTAACTGTGAAGCATCGTGATAAATATCTGGAAAATATTTTGACATCTATTTAATTGCCTTCTAGCTGAATGATATCACTATATGTATTTTCTGTTTTCAGGCGAAGGGAGATGTTAAGTTATGGGGTATTGATCGTGACAGCTATCGAAGAATTCTTATGGTATGCGTCCAAAAGTTGTGTGTTTCTGTAAAATCATTATTTTTCGAGGGAATTGAATTTTCGTTGATATCGTTGTTGAACTCGACCACAAAATCTTATCCCCACGATTAATCAACATCCCCAATTCAGAGCATAGTTTCACCCTTCCATGTTTTGTCATCCACAATTTACAACCCCAAAAAAAATGCATTTTCATCAAAATCCACGAAATTTATAACCCAAAAAAATTATGATTTAACAGTATTATATTTGATGCTGGCTGCATGCAACATATGATATTTTGTTGTAATATTGATATTTGTGTACAGTTTCTAGCAGTAACATGACGACCCTCATTGACATGGTGTAGGAAACAATACATTACTGGGTAGTTGATACTCTACTGGGTATGGTAATTTACACGCAGTTTTCATATTTACATCGATTTTAGTTAACAATGCACTTAGGATTATTTCTAGCAGCTGTTGGCAATCATACTGAAATGTCTAAAGTGTGATCTACATTTTAAGCTCGCCTAAGCTCATGTAAAAGGGGGGAACCTTAGCTCATGGTTGTGCAATGAGGCATGAAAATAAGGGGCTCTTGAGCTCATGCTGAGCTATAAGCCATGAAAATAAGGGGCACCTGAGCTATTAGGCATGAAAATAAGGGGTACCTGAGCTATAAGGCATGAAAATAAGGGGCACCCGAGCTATTAGGCACGAAAATAACAAGCATCTAAATCAAGTAAATGTTTATAATCAGACTCTTATCATTTAATGTGTTTGTGTGTGTGTATTTACAGGGTAGTACAATTAGAAAGAGGAAGATGTATGAAGAATTCTTAGCTAAAGTTTCTATTCTTGGTAAGTGCTATTACACTATTCATGTTGACACATATGTTGAATGTAGTGATATTATATATTAGGAAGGTTGCCTATTTTATCCTGCGGAAACATGCATATATACAATAGGAGAAATAGGTGTATGTATTTAGAATCTTGTTCCACTGTATATGCTATGGCTTGAATAAAATATGCAGACATAAGGGAGGCAAGTACATTTGAGGGGATAGCGTCTTGTTACCTCATTTGTTAGTCCCCTACCGGTTTTTGACCGGAGGGGACTATAGGTTTGCCGTCCGTCCGTCAAAAATCTGGATCCTGACATAACTCAAACAGTTTCCAAGCTAGGTTTATGGAACTTGGTATGTGGATAGAGGGCAATAAGGGGATTATGCACGTCTAAAAATATTTTGATTCTGACAAAAATTGTGGTTGCTATGGCGACAGAAAGAGTGAAAATATGCCCAAATCTGGATCCTTTTATAACTCAAACAGTTTTCAAGCTAGGTTTATGAAACTTGGCATGTGGATAGAGGGCAATAAGGGGATGATGCATGTCTAAGAATATTTTGATTCAGACAAAAATTGTGGTTGCTATGGCAACAGAAACATTGAAAATGGCTTCAAACCGGTAGGGGACTTCTGTATTGCTTGCAATTCTCAATTACTTGTTTATTTTACTATGGTCCAGCACACCAATGATATACCTTTAAGCTCAGAGGAGTTTGTAAGAATTTATGGCCGAAAAAGTCTATTGTACATTATGAATATCCCCTAGAGGTACAGTGGCCCTCTATGCCTGCGGTAAAACTTTCCACTTCGAATTACTTTATGGTAGAAACGTTAAATATATTCCGTTCCTATGTATTGCACACATAAACTTTCAATTGCAAAATACTGATCAGTCAGAATGTCAGTTGAGATTTGCCCATTCAGAGAGCAATTATAGCCAACGTGACATTTAACTGACATGGCATGCTGAATGCACATCTAGTTATTATGCAAGATGTAAGGAGAGTTTCCGTATGATGTAGGGAGAGTTTCCGTATGATGCTTCGTAAATTAATATATTTCCATGATTCAGTATGACAAAGCAATATTTCATTGTTTTTGTTGCTAACATTTGCTCATATTATGTTTCATACCCATTGATCAGTCTACAAGTTAGTGAAATATTACATTTGTTGATAATCTGTGGCTTGTTGCCATATTTGTAGCAGTGTAAATTCTTATGCTCTGGTGAATGATGGAAAATTTCATTGAATGATTGAATACTGTTAGCAAGGTTATAAATGTTCACGATTCTCAAACATTAGAAAGAACTACCGGGTATATCGCACTGTGTTACCTTTTTTTTTCTTTATGACTTCAATTTTTTAGCTCCGTGGCAGGTGAGCTTTTGTGATTGTTTTTTGTCCGTCGTCCGTCTGTCAGTCCGTTAGCTTTTTCACCGTTAACACTCTCAATTTTGCTCTGATCTTCATCAAACTTGGTCAGTAGTTGTATCGCAATGAAATATAGGTCAAGTTCGAAGTTGGGTCATGTGGGGTCAAAAACTAGGTCAAAAGGTCAAATAATAGGAAAACCTTGTTAACACTCTGGAGGCCACATTTTTGCTTTGATCTTCATCAAACTTGGTTAGTAGTTGTATCTCAATGAATTCTAGGTCAAGTTTGAAGTTAGTTTGAAATTTCAAATTCGTGACTGTAGCGAAAAATTAATCCCTCTGGTTTTACATTACATGCTGACTGATCAGATTGTGTTTCTGAAAATGCCTCAATTCATGCAAATAAGAAATATAATTCACTTAAACAATGCAATTTTTAACAAGCATGTTTTACATGAATTATTTACAAAAAAGTGGATTTGAAACTTAATCTTCCCAAAACATGTTTGTGCTGTATACATATGATGTGTGATCAATGTTCTATGTATACATATGATGTGTGATCAATGTTCTATGTATACATATGATGTGTGATCAATGTTCTATGTATACATATGATGTGTGATCAATGTTCTATGTATACATATGATGTGTGATCAATGTTCTATGTATACTTATGATGTGTGATCAATGTTCTATGAATACATATGATGTGTGATCAATGTTCTATGTATACATATGATGTGTGATCAATGTTCTATGTATACAGATGATGTGTGATCAATGTTCTATGAATACATATGATGTGTGATCAATGTTCTACGTATACAGGAGTGACTAAGGAACTTTACAGCATGCAAATAGATGAAATGGTTTTCATTTCATCACTTGATGCATTCTTGTTCTAGTGAAACCGCCACCATGTCATCTATATACTGGGGGTCTGGACCCTTATCTTCCAGTTAAAAGAGTGGCCTATATTAAAATATTCTACCTCTACCAGCAGTTTCAGCTATATACACATTGAGAAGACCACAATGTGCATGAATTACTGATAAAACACAGATACGGCTGAATAACTTCAAACTGCAACTAAGCCTTCCGAGGAAGAAAGTAGGGCTGCGGTTACTATGTCTTGATGTGTTGTCAAATGCGGAATATTGGCTATTTTAGAATATAATAATGAATGTGTCTCTATGTTATATCTATTATAAAGCACAGTCACTTGTTCGGATGCTTACATTAAATCACTCGTGCTACGCACTCCTGTGGACCATATTGAAAATTGATATTACTGTCAAATATGTAATCCACAATAAATAAAGTCGTTATTATTTAATTACTATACATCCGAATTTGTGACTGTGTTTTATTCTACTATAAAACACATGTACATATTCATTATTTCATAAATAAAACACATTTTGACATATACTGTTGATTCAAAGTTATCTGTCACAACCGCGTAAACAAACATTCAACACAATCGAATATTACAGGTATGTCAGACTACGTCCTAACATCATTAGTACGTTTAAATGATCAAAATGTCAAATGCCCTATAGCCGAGTGGTTAACAGCTATGGTTTTGTGAGTCTTATTTTGAAAATGTACACAATTTACTGCGAGTTCAAATCCAAACAATGCCTAGACTTTTTAATTTTGCTTAAACTATGTATATTAATGCTTTTGCTCATTCCTGTGATTACATACATACAATAAATAAACTAGATCTATTGGCATTTGTATTCCAGCACACCAGGATTGAGTTCATTCTAGGAAGCTTGAAATTTCTGAAATGTTTGCATTCAATGTACTAGTAAATAAAAAACATAGTGTTTCTATATCAAGCCAGCTACAATATTTTGCAAAGAAAAGTATAATAAACTTTTATCTGTCGATATAAAAACATCAGACAAAATATTATAAAAAGAATAACAAAGAAAAGGTGTATCAGACCGGATTCGAACACTTACTTGGATTTCGCCAATGATTTATGCTGATACCATGCATTTAACGCCCTACGCTAAGAACGCTTATGAAATGTACTACGCTTATTTTAATACATTAAACTATGGTCAAAGATTGTATGAGTAAAATAAGAGCGCTGATTGGTCAATACATACATTTACCTATTAAGAAATGGAACATTCTGGCGGTTTTGACTGATATCTTTTAATCGACAGTACAGGTAAACGTTTGTGATGAAACATGTGATCTTCAGCATGTTTCACTCTGAATTTACAATTTAATCATTCTTCAAACATTCTTCAATGGCTTAAAATATATTTAACATCATCAAGAGTTGAGCACCTTTAACGACATTGATCAGTTATTCTTCTAGAGAATGTATGATCGAGCCTTTATTAATGACATTGATCAGTTATTTTTCCCTAGAATGTATGATAGAGCTTTGTTATTCCACCATTAGTGGGTACTGATTGAAACCATTATGGGATTTGATTGTTTTTGTACTGACCGGATATGACATTTATTAGTCCCATGAATTAATTATGAATAGTATCACCTATAGTTTATACAATTATCATTGTTTGTCTGTGTTATGTTATTGAACCTACATCACACTGTGTGTGAGGGGTGATCCAGAATTACCTGGATGCAATGGGTATTAAAAAAGAAAAATTTAAATAATTTTTAATGATAATAATTAAAAGTGGGTTTTGGCTATTTTCGTACCAGTCAGGCGAAGAATAAAAAAAAACTTTTTAGAGCAAAAATTTACATAATTCTGGATCACCCCTCAAAGGTATCTGTATGGTGATTGCATGTATAGTTATGGCAGCTTAATATGATCACTTGTTGTTTCTACTGGTACACTGATTTGTTCATATATATACAGTAAAACCTTAATACAGAGACTACTCTTGGGACCATTGACAACTGGTCTTTTATTCAGCTGTTCTTACTAGTTAGGTTGAGTATAACAGAGCAAACAGTCACAAATGGACTATAGATCCTTATTATTGAGGTAGTCTTATTATAGAGGTGGTCTAATTATTGAGGTGATCTTATTATTGAGGTGATCTTATTATTGAGGTGATCCTATTATTGAGGTGATCTTATTATTGAGGTGATCTTATTATTGAGGTGATCTTATTATTGAGGTGATCCTATTATTGAGGTGATCCTATTATTGAGGTTGTCTTATTATTGAGGTGATCCTATTATTGAGGTGATCCTATTATTGAGGTGATCCTATTATTGAGGTGATCTTATTATTGAGGTGATCCTATTATTGAGGTGATCCTATTATTGAGGTTGTCTTATTATTGAGGTGATCCTATTATTGAGGTGATCTTATTATTGAGGTGATCCTATTATTGAGGTGATCTTATTATTGAGGTGATCTTATTATTGAGGTGATCTTATTATTGAGGTGATCTTATTATTGAGGTGATCTTATTATTGAGGTGATCTTATTATTGAGGTGATCCTATTATTGAGGTGATCCTATTATTGAGGTTGTCTTATTATTGAGGTGATCCTATTATTGAGGTGATCCTATTATTGAGGTGATCCTATTATTGAGGTGATCCTATTATTGAGGTGATCCTATTATTGAGGTGATCCTATTATTGAGGTGATCTTATTATTGAGGTGATCTTATTATTGAGGTGATCTTATTATTGAGATGTCTTATTATTGAGGTTATCTTATTATTGAGATGTCTTATTATTGAGGTTGTCTTATTATTGAGGTTGTCTTATTATTGAGGTTGTCTTATTACTGTACCTAAGACAGTATGTTGCCATGTATGTATATATAGATAGGTCATGCATCAAACCGTACAATTGTGTAGGAATATGTTGGGAAGATATTGTCTAAGTGTTAGACATGACATTGCAGGCCTGAGATTTGAATATATCGGAATCAATGCAAATTGTTAAGTACTTTGCTATGCAAATAAATAAAACAGCTGAGCAGACAAATATGGTAGCTTTAAAGCAGTACTGTATAATTTATCGTTCAGACAAATGCATTGTGCTTCAAGAGGCTTTAGGCTTCTCTACCAAATTTGATAACCAAGTCTATGAATATAAATCTTACAACACTTTGCTGTCATAAAGATTGAGGTCCATCTCTGAAGCTCTGATGTTTTGCTGTAGGGGATGAATGACGACATGTGAAAAAATAATTTTAGTTTACCTTATGGATACAAATTAAACTTCAAGATGTGCCAGACTCAACATTTATATAAACATATATTTAACTGCTACACATATGTTACATGTTTGTATTATAGCAGAACCTGACATATAAGTCTTATGACGACCTTGACCTCAGAACAAGAATAAACCGGTCATTTTAGTTTATTTCAAAATGTTATCAATCCCAATATTTGATGTATTTTATTTATAGCAAAACCAAAACATTTGCTGTAAACTTTAACTGAATTATAGTAGACATATAATATTGTATTTTTACAGAAAATCTTGACAAGTGGGAGCGATTGACTGTTGCTGATTCTTTAGAACCTGTCCAGTTTGAAGATGGTCAAGAAATTGTAAAGCAAGGTGAACCAGGAGAAGACTTCTTTATTATTCTCGAGGTAAGTCATGAATTAAAAAAAATGGCTTCATTCGTTGATGATATACTGCTTAAATGCTGTCTGTAACTGGTTGTTAAAGAGGGATACACAATAAAAGTAAGGTGTAATGCTTATTTTATCTGCCAGGGTTGGTCTTAAGTGAAAACTTTAATATTTTACTTAATTTAAAAATATAAGCTGCAAATATTTCCCAACAAACGAAGAATAGTCCTTGTTTTCTTTGTGCTTATTGTAGCTCATTACATAATGCTTTTAAGCTATGTAAAAAACTGATTATCTTGATGTTCCTGTTTATCTGAAACACTTAGTTTTATGATTTTAAGAAAATCCTAAGTTTTTGCTTTAATGTAAGTGCATACCAGCCCAGGAATGATAATCTAGGATATAATGATGTCTCCCACATAATGATAGTGGGGGTAGATATATTGATATTGTGCAAGATAAATATCTGGATGTCACAAAGTTTGTCTGCTTTTGTTCTTCTTATTTTGATAGAACATCTCATGAATACTTGGTACCAAAAGATTATATTAAGTCAGACTGGAAAGGCAGCACTCAACTTAACCAGCCGAGCACCAAAAAACAATGAACACACAATGCCCAACTCAACCAAGCCATAGGGATCGCATTTATTGTCAGGAAATTTAAATTGGTTGCCAGAGTTATGACCCCTTTTGGGTGACATATATTTTTCTGTCAAGAACCTTTCTAGTTTAGTCTGATACTTCACCTTATATCTGCAAGATGTGGCAGAATATTAACAATACCCTCACTAGCTGATTGTACAAGTTTTCATGGGAGCCATATCACTCCTATCATATTCATCATACAAACATATTTTAAAAAATCAAACTTTTCGTTTTGCAATTTTATTCTTGAGAAACTTCATTGTCTGTAATCGTTATCAAATATCAAGTCCAAATTATTATTTAACATGAAACTTATTCATAACTGGAGGGTTAAAGTTGCTATTTTGGATTTCTGATTGCACTGGCTTGTTACATAGCTGGAAACGTTCAATGGTATGGATTTTGTTGCATTAGACATGTAATTATAGACGCTGCTTCGTGCAAGCATACGATTATTTAGTCATTAGTAAAAACATCTTAGAAGCAGTTTGAAATTGAACTCTAAGGGATGGTTTGGGAATCATTGAACATGAATTTTGAATCAAGTTAATCCTTATTCTGCATGTTTTATACAAGGTGTTTTAACTTTCCAAAAGTTTTGTGTTCATATTTACGGTAAAAAGGATGTAATATGTCATAATAGTGTGTGGTATAACAGTTTATTTAATGGTACATTTTACAGTTTGGAGTATGCATCTCCTAAAGTCATTATGAGTGTTTCCATGTATATCGCCTTGATTTTATAGCAACCATTTTATTTATGTTCGCTATGGAAAATCATGCGCAGATCCTGACGGTGGGTCTGGTCTGGCCTCCCTGGAATTTTGACAAAAATGTGGATATCTTTTATTTAAGAAATAAAAATCTGTTCGTGTATTTTGTCGGTGATTAATACACGGGCAGGAGTTCGGATGAGGAAAAAATTTCCGCATCTGAACGAGTGCCCGTGTTTTATTCACCGACAAAATACAAGAACAGAGTTTTTATTTCGAGTCTAAATACGATAATATCCCGTACTATTCAACTGCGCGCATTCCATTTTCACCCATTTGACATTGAACATAATTCCACGCTGAAATTAAGTGGCTTATTAGCTGGTACAAATACTATAAAGTTTACGTTCATTCATTCATAAATATGTCACGTGATGTCAGGACAACCCTTTAAGAAACAATATTGACACATAATGAATACTTCATAATGTAGCAATTATGTAATACTTGTCATATTTGGTTTAACAGTTTTATATACACACACTATGTGACTATGATTGTAGGGTTCAGCAGCTGTATTACAGAGACGTGCCGATAATGAAGAACCGGTAGAAGTAGGCAGATTAGGAACGTCCGATTACTTTGGTTTGTATAACATTCGTTTATCTCCGCTTTTAATGGTACATCTTAGGCCACATTTATTATTCTTATAAGGTTTAGTTGCAATATTTTAAAATTTTAAAGTCAGAAGTGGGAATCGAAAAATAAGAAGAGGCCCTATGGGGGTCCCCGGTTACTCACATGAGGGGTCCCTGGTTACTCACATGAGGGGGTCCCTGGTTACTCACATGAGGGGGTCCCAAGTTACTCACATGAGATGGTCCCTGGTTACTCACATGAGGGCAACCTTCTTAATAACCAGATTTTCCAACGAAAAAAACTGGTTATAAGATTGGTGAAGCTGGCGGGCGGGCAGGTGACCACAACTGGTTGATAACTTCAGTTAGGAATGAGATATCATGATGAAACTTGCTGTTTGGGTAGCTTTTATGAAAACCTTGCTTGGGATTGAAAGTGGGGTCAGTTTGGGTCAAGGTCACTGTTTCTAAAAAAAATAGAATTAGCCTTGCTGCCACAAAAGTCTGGTTTTAATGGAATTTCCAGGTCTTGTTTTTCCATTCCCTCATCCAGACAACAAATTTCTCAAAAAAAATCAAAACGTTTCCGTTAACCTAAAGATGAAAAAAAAACAGTGGCCTTACTAGTACCTAGCAGTAGTACATTTAGTCTACATGTCTATGTCTGTACATATATAAATGATGTAGATATGCTAGCACTTTCCATTCTGATCTAATACCTCCATTAGACGATGAGACAGAATAATGTCTGGGGTTGTTAATGGAGAGATATTGATGGTAGATACGGGCTTAGATTGCTAGACATGTTATACATCTATTGACCTATCTTCCATCTTGGCAGTAAGTTGAGATTCTTTGATGATGGGAATTTTTCAATGATTTGTCTTGATTGTCCCATGTTGGTGATTTTTAAAATTTTTAAATAATTTTCCAAGTCTAATAATAATTAAGCCAGTAGCTAGCAGCCGTTGTTGTTCATATTCATCCCTTTGGTGCAACCAAGTTGTATCTTACTATATAGTGAGATGTAACAACCTGGTTGTGCTAAAGGGACGTAATGCTTGATCATGTAATCAGCTAGCTACTTGTATTGCATAGAAGTTTTGCTATTTATTTCCGCCATTCCCGCATAAAAGTCGCGGGGGAGGGGGGGGGGGGCATATTGCTTTTGAGCTGGATTTGATGTCTTTCTGAATGGAAATCTGTGTTCAAAGTTTGTCCATGCTTATTCAACCACTGGTTGCATAATTTGATGGATGATTATTGCCAGAATTATTGCCCTTCAATTGTTAAAAATAAGTTTTTCTGTAGAAACTGTTGTTCTCCTTAACAATTGGTCAAATTTCGTTCAAAATTCATGAGAATAGTTGGTACTAAGCCTAGTATATGAGATGTATGATTATTGCTACTGGAATCTGAGAGTGATGGTCCCTTAGTGGTCAAATTAATTTGTCTGCTCTTGGTCTCCTTAAGCATTGGTCAGATTTTAATGAAACTTCCAATGAAATACTTAGTACCTAACCTAGTTGTGCATAATGTCAAGAATATGTATGTCTTGTTCTGTAAAGTTTTCAACCCCTTTTCAGAGCCTGGTATTTTGTTGTATTGATTTAGAATAAATGTACTTTAGTTAAACGTCCAGTATAATGAACTTACTTGTGTTTTATTTTCAGGTGAAATTGCACTGCTGTTGGACAGACCTCGTGCTGCTACGGTCATTTCTCGTGGACCGCTTAAATGTGTTAAACTGGATCGTAGTAGATTTGAACGAGTCCTCGGACCTTGTGGTGACATTCTTAAACGAAATATTTCTCAATATAACAGTTATGTGTCATTGTCGGTATAATACACAATAAGGAGGTATTTTAGCCTAGCGTTGTTTGGGTCATTCAGCAATAAGCATTGTGTATGTTTCATTTTATATAAAACATATTATTAATTAATTAACACAGTTTTGAATTACCGTTTTTAGTTCAACATTTTCCATTACCTACCCTAAAAAATGCCGCCTCAACATCATGCTGATACACGCGAAAGAATGTCATTGAAGTTAAATCTTCTCTTCACATGACAATTTAATGTTGTTTCCTATGAATTGACCAGATGCCAGTGTAGAGAACACTCCGCCCATTTATTTTGCGATGGTTATCAAGCGAATCTATTGGATCAAGCAAACATGTGCAATACATCCAGTGATTTTACAACCAAACTTGAGTTCTTTCATTGGTCAACACGATTCTTGATTTACATGCTTGTAAACCGCTGTCACCTGATCTATTATCAGGGTGTATTATACAGTAAAGTTCCTGTAATAAGACCACTTTGATTATTTTAAAATCATGCAGATTTTTGCCAGTTTAAGATCCCAAAATATTAAATTTAGAACAAAAAAGGTCCGCTAATAAGACCGATTCGCTATTAAGACCACCTTTTTGACTGTCATTATTAGCGGAACTTCACTGTTATATATGTTGCTCTGGATTGTGTTATGGTAACCTTTTTGTTACTATGATATAAGAAGTTTTAACTGCTGCTCAAGGATGTTAAGTTAGCAAAGCGGAAATTTTGGGGGAATTTCGGCAATTTACACAATTCGTCATTGAATACTGCGCTCATAAATTTCGGTCTACAAAGAATGCTACATAGAAACAAAAATCGCCAGGGGTCCTACGATTCCGGAATTTGCTGCAATAGAAAGCATAAACTTTTCAGCAGAAAATAAAAGATATTTGATGAAAAATATTGAAATTTTCATCAGCTGAATTTTAGTAGAACAATCATTAAGCTTAGTTTTGGTGTTGGAATGTATGCTGATAGCATCCGAAACAGACTTACGACTTATTTTCAGGATTAGCCATTATGCGTCAGGTTAATCCCTGCTCCTGCTTAAGTCATAATTTGCTAATTTTTTGGCCTGCAGGAATATCTAGTAGGTCCTGTGTGTGGTGCATCTAACAGCAAACTTTATTTTGTCCTGGTTATCCAACTTATTAACTGATATGCTTTTTGTATTTGAAGAACATTAATTACTGATAAAAGTTGAAGCTCTGCATGATCGTCATTTATTTATTTTGCAAGAATAATGAACGATTCTCCCAGAGGAAACATACAGTTCCAAGTTTTTGTTCTGATTTGCTTGAAACCATTAAATCTGCATGTTGACAATTTGATCAGACTTGTGGAGATAATATTGTAGATTTTATGTTTGTGATAATCTTTAAAGTAAGGCAGGAAGGTATTGTCTTGATAGTGTTAACTATTTGTGTGTGTTATTACTTTGAATTTTGAACAGTAATTTTGTGTTTTTTTTGTGACGATTACTTCAGTGAATTTTCTTGGGTGATGTGATATATTAAAATAGAAGTATCCACAAATGTCAAAATGAAATTCCATTTATTTGGGGGACGATTAAGCCCCTCAAAGGTAGCATTGTCTATTTCTTATTTTGTAGTGAACACTCGCTTGTAAGACAGGAATAATATATTCTCAGACGCTTCATAAAATACTAGGATGATTCATGCTATATATCTGTACAGTCAGAAATTTTTGAGAGGGATTGATCTAAACTATAATCACAAATTCATTATTTCACAAAACATTTTGCCTATAAATGTAGTAAAACACAGGATTTAGTTTGTCGGACGTCAGAAAATTGCAAACATTTATCATTGCATACTACTTTGAAATAACAAATTTGTGAAATTTAAACCTCACAAAAATTTCTGATTATAAAGTAATCAGGCATTGGTATGTTTCTTTCTTTTTTCTTTCTAGAAACCAAATCAAACCAACAACTAGTCTCATTTTGTTTATAGTTTCATAAATCCATTACTAGGTAAAATATTTATCATTGTATGTATAGTTGTACATGTGCTTGATTTTAAAATCTGCAGCGTAGAGCAATAACATTATCATCGCCTTGAGACGACCGAAAACATACACTAATATTATTGTTCATCTAGTTTTGTTGATCATTCATATTATACATATGAATGTACATGTAGTTTATTTTGGATTTTATTTGCCAATTTATAGGATAGTGTTGATATGAGTTTGTTACACTGCTGGTATATTGTGTGTGTATATACATGTATGTCTACTGTTAGCCCAGGTTCTATATCATCATTATTATGTAGCAGGAAAATTATAACCTTCAGTTTTATTATATTTTGTGTTAATAGCGGGGAAGTTTCAGCCATTCCGTGGATTTCGGTAATTTTATAATCTTCTAATTTCTGCTAAACGCAGGGAAGAGAGGTTTCCACCATTCAATGTATTTCCATTTTTCTACCCCAGAAAACATCATCTTTTAGATTAATTTAAATAGGAATATAGGATCGGTTGTGAGTTGTCTTTGGAAATCAATTTTCTTATAAGAGTCTAGAAAACACATGTTATTAAGGGTGCCTTCGGTGAGCTTAATAAATTGTTTTCTAGACAAAATTAAGAAATATTGATCTCAAATCAACTAGGGACGGATTCACATTACCATAGTTTCCGAGTCAAATCAACGTCAGAAATAATGAATTTAAGCTGACAACATTATATTTTTGTGCCGAAAAAGCTGCTGATGTCATGGATTTGTTATCACACATGTTGGAGAATATTATTCCTTGATTTTTCATATGGATGTGATACATGTAATAGAAAGCGTTGGGAAAGCAAGGGGGGGGGTATAAACAAAATTACTTTATTAAAAGTATATTTCCACTGAATAGTTAGGAAATTGTCACTGCCCAGGTACTGCATTCACAAAACTTCTCAGACATTTTTTTGTCCAAGAAAAACTAATTTTCTAAGATTTTGGATAATTTTCTTATGCATGTATTTTGAAAATCTTAGTTTTGTCTTAGTTTGATTTTTATCTACGTATTTCAATATGAAAACAGTTGGAATTGTGAGATATAAATTTATATCTGAGTGATAAATTCTGTGTAAGAAATTATCTAAGAAGCTTTGTGAAAATCGGCCGGGATGTTTTATAATGCAAATTACCTTATTGCCTTGATAGCATGTGGTTTTTTAACCATGCCCAAATAAAAATGATGGCTCGCAGTTTTAATTTATTTCATGTATTTGTCATTGGTTTATGATTTGAGAACAATTGTATGTTGTAGTACAATTAAGTTAAGGATATTGTTTTTTCTATGTACTTTGGAAGCTGGTTTTAGAAGTACTTCTTTGGCCCAACTGCTTAAGCACTAAGGATAGAGGGATTGCTTGTCACCCATGTGATGAGGGTTTGGATACTGGTTTGGGCACATCGGTCATGTTCTCCACAGAAGTGGAAGTCGTCAGTTGCTTGTGGATCAGCCAATCAGCACCAGTAGATAATTAATCCCAGGATGGCTAGGAAGGTTTATGGTGAATGTTGCATATGACTGACTAATTATTTGAATATTACAATAAACTTGATAGAAAGAATATTAAACCGAAAGATGACACAAGGTTTCTACAACATATTAACTTTACAAATCTTACTGTTAGAGAACCTTACCTCTTAGTTGTTTGCAAAGCCTTTATTACTTTATTTCTTTAAGACACAATATCATGCCAATTTATTAGTTTATTAAAAGGGTTTTTATGCGAGAATTAAAAAGATTAAGCCTTATCTGATGGAAATACATAATGTATGTGGTCGAAATATAGATTCAATTACCAAGAGGGACAACTCTTTATCTAATACTGTACAAGGCAGTAAGTTGTTTCCCTTGGTAATTTTTTATGATTTTAAAGCTCATCACTAATCATGTAAAGTATTGTATAGTTCACTGAAACCTTCATATAGAGCAAATCATGTTCTATCGCATAAAAATTTTAATCTATCAGATTTTGTGTTGTTTTTTTTTCATTAAAAATAACTGTAAATGTTTGATCATACTGTAGTGTTAACCATGGGCTGTTTCAGTAGAACATTGTAAGTAAAGCATGCTTGATCAGTGAAGAATTGAGACATTTAGTTTACTATAGATTGTAAGTAAAGCATGCTTGATCAGTGAAGAATTGAGACATTTAGTTATCTATAGAACCATGTATTTATATTAATTATGAAAGGATATATGACATGTTTTGATTAAACAGATTGAATGTTTTATAGTAGTTGTTTTATTTTACTCTCCTTTCTACTTCTCTATATAATATACATAACATAATGCTGACTTAGAATGAGAAGGTCGTAAGTCAATATTTTGAGAAAAAAAAATGTCTGAAAACTACTCTTCACTTATGGAAAAAACAAGCTTTTTTTAACTAGTTTGGTCAATATGACCGGTATCCGATTTTCATGAAGATAGGCTCATAAGAAGCACCTTGAGATACAGATTCTCATTCTAAGCCAGCGATATTATGCTAGATTTGTAACCCTGCAACCTGTTCTGGGTTCAGTTCCCTGCCATGTAAATTAGTTATCAATGTTGGGAGATGCCAGCAACTTACAGGAGACGGTGTAGTTCATCACCACATCCAAACTAAAGATATGGTCTTTTGTAACCTTGTCACAATAATTGACACTGTAAATGATTTACTATATTAGCCATGCTTGATATGGGTTCCGATGGGAGTAGCTAGGCCACAGTGTGCTCCCCAGTAAACGATATGGGTCGATTATCATGACCCTCCTGTTTATGTGGAGTGGCAAGCATATGTGGGTCTAGAGAGCGACCGGGGTCAATCCAGACCCCCCTGTAATTTTGACAAAACTGTTTATACATTACACAAGTGTGACAGGGCTTAGAGTCTGACCAGTACAACACCCTAAGACAATATAACATGTTAGACCTGCCTGAGCAAAATAGCTGACCAGGCTCCTTTGAGAAAATAAAAAAAATCAGGAACCATGCTGGCCAAGAAATTTATATTCTCACACAGGAGTCCTGGACCAAAACAATGGCAATATTCACCTTACCTAAAGATCCTGACAGTATACACATCCAGGCTTAGTATAAACAAATCAAGTGAAGTTCTGACAGTATGTTCAACTAGGCTTGGTACCAACTATACATATCAACTACCGGTATCAAAATTTCTTGCGGTCCCCGAACGCCTTCTTCTGTTTGACCAATCAATACATGTTTACTTGGTAAGAACACAGGAATTTTAAGTTCTACCAATAAAATATTATACAAGTCGGTCCATCACACATCACTCTATACGTATATATAATACTGAAGGATAGCAACGCCTCCCCCCCCCCTCCAAAATGGAATCCCCATAGCCAGTGCTTACTACTAACAAAATAAAAGATACAAGCGATCAAGTTAGCTCATTTGGCGAAGAAAACTTAAATGTACCCAATCTAATCGACAATCAATATATTTTCCTGAATTAACGCGAACTATTCGTGATTTACTTCTCAAAGTTCAATATCTAGTACATCTTCGGTGCCATTCTGTCTCTTCACAAACCACGCACCGAGCTGAGTCTTTATATGGGAAACCCTGTATTTTCCACTCACAGTCAGTTGTTTTTGTTATTTTTAACACATCGGCCCACTATTTGCACACGATAAACTCGTGCACCGATCCAAGTGAGTAGCTAACAGGGTGACGAATCAACGGGGTTTACGCACGGATACTGAAAGGAGCTAAGTCATCGGTAAGACCTGTTTTTTGCCAATATCTCTAATTGTTCGTACACGATTCTTAATATTTTGCAGTGCATAAAAGACAGATAAGCATTCTGCTTCTAACCATGTTCAAACTTAAAGGATTCTCTTCCTAATTTGGACGCAATCGTTGGCCAAAATTGACGAGTAAAGAAACTGATGTAAACAATCGTGCTGCATGCGACGTGAAATTGCATTTCCCATTTCAGTTTACCGTAAAATGTTGTATTTAGTAGGTTAACTGTGTATCAAACCATTCGAATACGTTAATGTATTATATGGCTATCTTTATTTATCATAAATTGACGTTTCTGCATGATTAAAGTGACATTTGGAGAAATGCTGTCGTAAACGTGAATTTAGAGATTGCTGTTGTAAACGTGATAATTTTTCTTTGGATACCTTCAAAACACAAAAGATTAACACAAGCTTTATACTAGTAAGTAATCCATAATAATGAATTTACTTACTAATATATCAATTATTTTGCAGATAGTATGTCATGGAAAAGCGACGAAAATAATGTTTGTCTTTGTGTCGGATGTGGAGGATGTTTACAGTCACGTCCCCATTTCTAATTAAGAACGTATGGTTGACACCATGGATGAAGTCACGAGCCGGTTAAATGGAAGTAATAATCTACACCCGTTATGGCGATTTTGAAATCACCAATAAAACCTACTTTAATATATCCACCAGTGTGGAGTTATTTCACTTAATTAAACTGCACAAAGTGTGAACACACAGACACAGAAGGTGCTTATGAAAATATTCAATATGGAATTGAACAAATCTTAGACCACAACAATCAACATGACACTGTCGATAGCTGTTTCAGTCATCTCACTTAGTGTTCTGTGTTGGTTCTTCTCATGTATTGACAGGAACCATGAGAAATGTGCACAAGGAAGGAATAGAAGGAAAGCACAATAAAGCTAGGAAAAAACTAGCAAAATCAAACATGACAAATGTGTCTATTGATATGATAAGAGACTATACTTGAACCGATGCCAGTTCCTGTAGCAGTTGCACACTTCATTGAGACAGTTGAAAACCAGATGAGAGTTCATGGAGATGTACTCGTATGTGAGGCTAACTTTTGTAGATAGTGATAAGCGGATGACAATGATGTTATTACGTGCAAAAGAAAGGGTAATAATGAGATCGGTTCACAGCCGGATTGCCGGGATACAAATCCAGCGCACTAACCACTGCAGCAGCTAATATATTGACTGCAGTTTTGTATATGCCAAGAGTCAGAGTAAAACCTCACTAATAAGACCGCCATTGGTACTTTGAAAATGCACTTATTATAGATTTGGTCTTAATATTAGAAGTATACAACTGTGAAATCGTGGAAAGTAACATACAAAATTATGGTTTAGGTTCTGAGATGGCCTTTAAGTGAAGTTTAACTGTTCATCTTTGTTTATGAGATACAAATGTATATAAATATGATATTTGCTTATGTATTTGAATAAGCTTTTTAATGACAAACATATTATTTATACAGTAAAAGTTACATATACATAATCAGTATTTGCGATACATGTAATAAATAAAATTAATAGCAATACAGTTTTAATGTTTTTTCGCCATAGAGCTTTTAATTCACAAATGCCATTTGTGAGCGGTCTCCTTCAGTGGATTATGCACATTGACTAGACTGTTAAAAGCTGTAGGAATACAACATAATGTAAAGGGTACATGTTGTAAACTTTCAAACATATTAATTCCAAGAAATTCCCATCTGAGCCATAATATTTCTGTTGATTGGATTTTACAACAGTTTTTATATTTCTTCAAATAAACGTTCATGCAGCACAGAGATGTATTAATCCTGTTAAATTTAACCTATCACGTAAGTCCAGTGCTTGTAATATTCAGTCGCAGCTTCATTGATTAGCATGTTACTGTCCAGCCAGCTAGAATAATAGTCAAATGGTAGCATCCATTTTCACTAACAGGTGCCTGCTAGGAATGCTCTTTACAACAGCATCTGTAATAATAATTAATATTATAAAATATGCCTGTCCATATATCATGATTTAATGATCAAAATGTAACAACATGGTGAATGGTTGATAGTTTTGGTTATCTGGGATTTACATTTATTGCTAATGAGTGATTATGCCCTGTGCCCTAGCCCTCAAATAATATCGAAAAGACGGCTCAAACCCGTCAATTTATAAATAAACAAGAGCCAAAATGTCATAAAATACGCCCGCCTGTGGAATAGTGAATGAAAATAAAATAATCCAACTTGGCCTATTTCACAAAATAATCCAACTTGGCCAATTTCACAAAATAATCCAACGTGGCCTATTTCACATTGTTTTGGTAATTAATAGGCTATCCTACAAGAAGGCCTTGGATGATTTGGACTATACTTGAACTTGGTCTAGATATTATGCTCATAAACAATGTCAACACGTTTGAAGATGACCAGTTGAGAACTGTTTGAATGAGAGTACAGACAAGGGAATTTTCACATTTTGTGGTTATTAAAGGACCACAACCCAAGAAGGCATGGGCTAATTCAACCTTCAATTAAACTTGGACTAGATATTATGCCCATATACATTGTCACCAACGTTGAAGATAAGCAGATGAAAACTCTTTGAACTAGAGAACAATGTCAATTATTTTGGTAATTATTGGACCATAACCCACGAAGGCCTTAGCAATCGCCCTATAATTGCACTTGGCCTAGATATCATGCCCATAAATAATGTCAACAAGTTTGAAGACGATCCTATGAAAACTGTTTGATCTAGAGTACAGACAAGGCCAATTTCACATTTTTTAGTTATTGAAAAACCATTACCCAAGAAGGACTGGGCTGATTTGGCCTGTACTTGACATTGACCTAGATATTATGCCCATAAACAGTGTCACTAAGTTTGAAGACGATCGGGTGAAAAATGTTTTTGTTAGGAGTACAGACAAATAATAGGAACTAAAAATATCTCACTGAAATTTTATAATCATGAAACTGTTATATCTTGAAATTAATACAATGTATATGAATTGGCTTGAACACACATAAAGGATATATGTTACATTGACTTTATAACTGCAAACAGAATAATTAGTTGAACCGTAATGGTTTACACGTTGCAAGCAGCATCTTACTTTAATCACGTTTACGACAGCAAAACTTGAAATGTTCACAAAGTTTCCATTTTATAACATACATGCATTTAATGTTATTCAAACACTTTTGGCATACAAAATATACTTTGGACTTCACTATCTGCTTACAAAATCAACTCAATTGCGATGAAATGTTTAAAAATCATAAATGCACGTTGCGTGCAGCATACAGTCTACGGCGAATTCTCAACATGTCAAATTTTGGCCAAGGATAGCGTGTTTATTAAGTAGAGTTTTGTGGAATATTTAATATTGGCATGACGAGCAGCGTAAGCTGTCTTTTATGCGCTACGAGAAAATGAAAAACAAGTTCATTTAGAACGTTTATTTGCCAAAAAACGTCACTTACCGAGCTTGTTGACATCTATGAATTTGCACTGGTAAACCCCAAAAAGTCACGTGATTCGTCACCCTGGCTAAGGAATGTCACTGGTTTGTAAATATTACTGATTTGCCACGAGGAAAACGTGCAACGGTTGGAGATAAATGCAAAATGATCAATTTGGAAGTCTAGAGTCACTCCCACTTTGTAGAAACACTTAAGGGCATTCTATAGTGCGATAGAGCATGTTTTCAGGAAGCGTTTTTTCTTCAAATTAAAAGTTGGTGGACATAACAAACATAGCATTACAATGTACTATATACCCTTAGAGTTAATCAACAAATACGCATTAATAAAGAATATTTATCATAGCTTGGCAACACTTTCATAGCAAATCTTGCTCGGCTACCCTATCCCCTTAAATGTAATTTAATATTTGTCTGAATGCGTGGTTTAGTGACGACACCAAATGACCGAATGGCACCGACGATGTACTAGATATTGACATTTCGTGAAGAAAATAAGGAATATATCTCGTAATATCACAGGCCCGGATTCAGAAATTTTGGAGTGGGGGGCACAGGTAGCTATTGGGATGTTTTGGTGGGGTGGGTGCGGGAGGGGTATCCCCTCCGGGCGAAGATTTTTTTTACTTTTCGAATTAAAATCATGCAATTTCTTGCACTTTAAACTTTTCAAATCAGAAGTCAAGGTACTAAAATTGTACTGCTACATCAACAGAAAATACGACGAGTAACAATTATTTAAAAAAATATTTCAATTCCCTAAAATTTACAATACAGGCGTCAAATTATTAAAATTCACGCTACATAATCATACAACGTAATTTTTTATGCAATTATTTAAACAAATGTTTACCCCATTAAAGAATTTTTCAAATAAGAACTTAAAATATCAATTTTTGAGTAAGACGTTAAATTATTAAAAGTGTAGATCTACAAATCAAAATACATAACCCATGAAATAAAAAATATTAGACTGAAAGTTTCTACAGGTTCAGATCGATTTTCGATTTTTTGGTAACATTTTAATTAAAATCATGAAATTCCTGAACTCTAACTTTTAAAAATAGCCTCATGAACTTTTAAAAAATGTGCCCCCACCCCTTGCGAAGATTTTTGTCAATTTTGTATTGCCGTTTTTATGTTCTAAAAACTTACGTGAAATTATTAGAATTGCATTGTTACACAATCAGTAATAAATCTACCAACAAGAAAATTTCGAAATGTAATTTAAGTTCTATCGTGTCACTATTATTAAATCGATCAGTTCACACATTATTGTAATATAGATCAGTGATTCAAACACAAGTCATCCACGAAATCATGATCATTCAAACGCTTAACAATCCTTTGGCGTCTGACTGATACAGATTAGGAGTAATTAGGGCCTGGATAAACAACAGGGGGCACATTTTATTGCACTCGCTTCCGTTATATGTAATATACAGAGGCTGT
Source organism: Spisula solida (assembly GCA_947247005.1). NCBI lineage: Eukaryota > Metazoa > Mollusca > Bivalvia > Venerida > Mactridae > Spisula > Spisula solida. Next base: position 32,334,202 of record OX365944.1, on the reverse strand, counting down.
TATCACAAAATATCGACCCGTAGCCAGATCGATTGTGTTTTAACATTTTTGGGATGTATAAAATGGTCACTGCCAGGCCAACTGGGGGCCCCTGTGCCCCCCCCCCCCGGTGGCTCCGGACCTGTATCAGACGAAAGTGAATATTTTCGATTGCATGCATTCTCGTTCACCAGAGTATTCTTCGTCCGAACTTGACTAACCACTGATGTATGAGGATGGATTGCATGAGGTACATATAAATATATTCGTCGAATGGGCTAACTTGATCGCTTGTATCTTTTATTTTGTTAGCACATGCTACGGGATTCCATTTTAGAGGGGAAAAGGCGTTGCGTTCCTTCACTCAGTATTATACGTATAGAGTGATTTGTGATGGACCGACTTGTATAATATTTTATTGGTAGAACTTCAAATTCCTGTGGTATATCTCAAACAGTAGTAGCCTTTCTCTAAACTTGAACATTTACAATTTGGATATACATTTTAAGCTTAAAACATCATTCTAAAACGCGATACCATTTTGAACAGTTTATGTCAAGAATTGATCAAATGCTGTGTTTATAAAGTACAAGTTACAATGACGTCGAATAACTTTTTAATGATGTTTGTGACGTCACGCAAAAAGGCTCTGAATAGGGCCTCTACAAAACAGCTTAATTTCCTTAAAAATCAATATACTAACAAAATTTCGTTTGCATTTTGCTTTATTAAGATAACTCTTTTAAATAATAAAAAATCTCAAAATAAAATATTTTGTCAAAATAGCAGGTTTTCCTGGAGACTGGCTCATATATAATCATAATACAAGTACTATAATTATATATGTATGTAGAGTGATTTGTGATGGGCCGACTTGTATGATATTTTATTGGTAGAACTTAAAATTCCTGTGGTAAGAAGGACATTATAGACTCTACGTGTACTGCCAAGTACATGATAGTAGAGACAATTATAATATATAAGTTAAGGTAGCATAACTACCTGGTCAAAATTTTGCTACGCATATTAAGGTCGACGTAGCACGACTCTGTTCTATTCAATTCAACGTTTTCTGCGTAAGTACAGTATACGTATGTTTGATTAAGTGTCGGTATTCAGAGACGTAACTTTGAACTTAAATGTCAATGTTGATGCAAATAAAGTGTACTTTTATACTAAAAACTATTGTTATTTGCATTTCCATTATATTATATCATTGTGAAAGGGAGTATACTACACTTAGCATATCATTTTATTAAAGGGAGGTAATATTAATAAATTTTCACTCTCTGATTTTGTTGATTATATAGGCCTTCTCATTCGGATATGATAATTGGCAAGATTTACATGTTTACAAAAAGGAAATCTAATTAAAATCGTGATTTGGTACAAAACAACGGGGATTAGTTTTCGGAACAAGTTAAAACATTAGGCTAATTATTAGGACTAAAAGTCATTTCACCTGACACGGTGGCGCAACGTAAAACCACTTTCACATTTGTCATGCGACGGACGTGTGAAGGGTCTGCGATGCGTGGACTGCATCGTGCAACGGGAAATATCATCGTGGACCCTCGTTGTAGAGTTTTGGACATGTTCAAAATTGTCTACGCCGTCCACAAGACAATCACGGAATATAATACTATATACATTAAATGTATACTTATTACCATATTGCCCTATACGTCGTCGCATGACGGACGCACGATAGACGCACGATTTGTTTGTGATTTTAAGCTCAAACTAAGCATCTAGAATCATACCACTATCATGGTAGTTATAAGAGTGTGATGAACGTGCGATGGTCGTGCGATTGTCGCATGAGAGTCTTGTGGACAGCCGTGAGTTAATCTCAAGACCGTCGTACGACAATCGCATGTATACTTAATAACTAAATACCTGTATATCTAAATACTCTAACTTGTTTTATTAATTTATAAATATTTCCATCATTTTATTCACAAGAAAGCCATTATTTGAATTAGGAATCAACTGTTCTACCTTTCATGTCTTTTATAACATGTGGACATCTAAAATGTCTCGAAACAAACAAACTAACAAAGCCTAAAATATGCCGCACCAGCGGACCACAAAATGCATTCTTATAATTATATTGATTATGTATACATGTATTTCAGTACTTAGTACTTAGTACAAGTACTTCCCAAGTTCCTATTTGCAAATATTTTCGTTGGACGGTTTGATTAATTATGCACTCCCGACACATCATTTCTGATGGTATCTATTACGACGATGCTTTGATAGAGGCAAAGCTAACTATTTTGGCGTTTGGCGTTCAACAATGGTTTAGTTGTGTCAGTCATGTATATTTCGTTTTTAGATGATGCAGTCCATCTGCACGGAATTCAAATTTAGCATGATGCTATTTCTCCGCACTGAATTTAAATTTGTCTGACAGAAAATACTCATGATTAGCTGCACATTGATAGCGCATCTAACTTTCATATCAAGATATCATTTAACACGTTTATATTACATGTTAAAAATGTGACCGATTTCCTAAAGGTGCGTCTCGACAGTACATTTTGGTGTATACGTTTTAACCTACTAGTATAAGTCAAAATGTACCGTGTAGTACACTATACAATATTCTGGAGATGTAGGCTACAGCCACGTTAAAATAATAATATCAAGAATAAAAGAAGCTTGTAATCGTCGTTAAATAATCGTAGGCACGTACGTTACTGTAACCATGTTTTCTTCTGAATTTGGGCTGATTTTATTTATCTATCTTTAAATACTGCTAAAGCCCCTTTCGGGTAAACTAGCAGATTTTGAAGAAAACAAGGAAAACATGAATGGGCTTGATGGCGATTGTGAGCTTTAATTTACTGTAATAATATTACCGATAAAATATTCTCTGTTACAATGTGTGTTTCTGTTCGCCAGCAAATAATACTAGTATTGAAAAAGAATGAGTAATTAATAGCGAGTTCTAACGTTAGTACGCATAATTAACGCTGTATATTTTAGCCAAATGTATCCCAGGCAAAAAAAAGAAACGTCTACTGAAATATAGTTTTGAGCCTGTGGCATCTTTTTACGTAATAAACGTGTTACTTAGTTGTTAGTATAGTCACCAGAAAGCTTTAATGCTAGCTCTAGTGTCTGTTTGGATTGCAATAAACTTTCTCGTGAATTTTTATTATTACCTCCCTTGAACTAAATTGATAACTTAGCATTGTCCACTTCCTTTTACTATAAAATATTTAGTGCAAATATAAAAAATAAAACTTTTTGCTATAAAAGTAAACTTAATTGTCCATAAATATTTAAACTAAACTTGAAGTTATTTGTTTGAATACTGACATTTACCAATCATACTTAATTTAATTTTCCTCGAGTAATCGGTGAACTTGCAAAAGGTGAACTTATGCTTCGTCTAACGAAGCATTAATTTTGACAGGTACTTTCGCTACCTTAGTAGATTATCATTCTATAAAAACTGAGTAATATAGTGGATATAGAATTGGGAAGACCGTACCAGGCTATGTCATACATATTTCTGTTTTTCCCCTTTTTATAAAACATGAACTCGTATACAGCCATAGTTATGGTGTATACATAAAACTGCACTTAATTTGTCCAAACAAGTTCTTTAATCAATCAATTTAACTTTCCAATAACAATTTACAGCGTGTGGAAAATGGTAAGAAAATGTAACCCATTACCCAGATGGTTTGGGTCAAGTGTTACAGTCCCTGGGGCAAAATGTTACGTGTAGTAAATACCGACTACCCTGAAACTTACCTGCCAGAAACACGAACGGAGGTGAAGACGCGAGTTTGGAAATTTTGGGATTGTTGGATTTTGATTGTTAGGTACCTAGTTATATTTTTAATACTTGACCGCCTTTAGCCGCAAAAAGTCGGCCATTGTGTTACATATACGAACCATGTTTAAGCGGTTGAAATTGTTGATGTATAGGTAAAATGCTTATTCAAAGAACTTTGTCAACATTAATTTAAGTGTTGATAAACGACAATTCCAATAAACTTAAACATATCATTTAAGCGTTAAGGTTTTAAACTGTTTAGATTACTTCCTGTAATATGAAATTACACGATGTTAGTAGCAATAATAATACATCATCAAACATATATACAATGACAATGACAAATTTTTATTTCGCAATATAAGGCCTCCGGCCCAAAATACAAATAGCTTGATAACTCACATATATAGTGTCAAAAAACAATAAATACAAATGCATGGAATATAGTAATACAGGATGTTGAAAATAACAATGTTCATGTTTATGAATGGGATAATGGCTATAACTGGTAACTAATTACGTACAATATTACAGTTATAAGTCTTCATGTATGCAATCATCTTAGGATGGACTTATTTGAATAGGTCACTAAAATCATGAGTATTGCGTCTTAAGATAAGTCCGTTTTCAATATATCTCGCTAAAGCAAAAACACTCTCTTTGGCTCCATCAGACAAAATTTTCACAAAGGTACGCTCACACGGTATTCTATTTGTCCATTCATGTCTGAAATAATGTTCTCTTAACTTGTCATACAAAGGGCAAATAAGAACAAAATGATATTCATTTTCAACTACATAAATATGATGATTCAGACAATAACGACAAAACCTGAAATCTCTTTCCACGTTCATATGACGACCTTTCTCAATCATTAAGTCGTGACTTGAACAGCGGAAATTCGTGAGAGTTCGTTTCAACTTGTATGGTATAGGTAATGACAGATAGGTTCCTGGGGTAAGTGCAGTTTTAAATACGTTTTGTACGATATCGCCTTTGGGGAAGAATGAATCTCTTCGAAAGTGTTTTGTTGAGCACAGTCCTTCAGTCGTAAGGAAAACATTTGAATAAAGGAGTCACTATATCCGACCTCGTTAGCAATCCAGACATAGCCGAATCCGTACTGGAATAATAGTATCTTAACATGAGTTGCCCAAGTCGTGCGTCCACTGTCGTCTAAACTTCTCAACATGTTGTAACACTGTTTAGGTAACCTATTGTTTGGTAAGGATGTGAGTTTTGTCCAAAACTTAATGCACCTTGTCATATACGAAATGGATAAAGGAGCTCTCCCACATTCGCTTATAGCTAAAAAGTTCGCTACGTTTTGGTTTAGACAACAGATGTGTTTGCAGAATCTTGCTTGTACACGCTCGATTTCCTTGCAATACTGGTAAACCCAAACGTCCGATGAATACACGAGTATAGCTTTGACTATGGAGTCGAACAGTTTAAATGCTTCTTCATAGCAAAAATATCCATAGTGTCGTTGGTAGTTGAATATTACGTTAACAGCTTTAGAAGCTTGTAAGGATAACATCTCCCTAGTTTTTGTCCAACACAGTTTTGGAGTGAAGAAAGCGCCCAAGTATTTGTATTGAGAAACGACTTCAAGTTTATTGCCGGTAATACCACTTTTCATTGTTTCTAAGGGGTCCGCCGTTTCTGAACACCATAATTTTGCTTTTATCTAAGTTAAGCTTCATACCTGTTGCTTCTGAAAATTCACTAATGCGGTTAATATGGTCTTGTAAGTTAGCTACAGTGTCTGCAACGGTCGCAATGTCATCAGCAAACATAAGAGCATGTAGCTCCTCTATATCGTTAGTTATGAATATTCCATTTCTACAAGCAGACTTCATGTGTGATACGAGATCGTTTATAAATAGAGCAAATATTATTGTTGAGCTGACACACCCTTGCTTTGTACCTATTTCGCATTTAAAGTACTCGGTAAGTCCATTTCTAAGTTTTACACACGATCTCAACTGCCCATACATTGATCGAAACACTGCTAATAACTTGCTATTTCGACTTATGCCTTTGCGTACCAGACTGTCCCATAACTGTTGATGACCAAGGTTGTCAAATGCTTTAAAATAATCTATGAAGAATACATAGCAACGACCGTTTCGTTTTGATAGATACTTCTGAATGACAGCGATGAGGTTAAATATATTGTCAGCGGTTGAGTAGCCAGCTCTAAAACCGGCCTGAGATTCGTCTATGATAGAAAACGTTTCAGCCCAGAATGTCAATCTGTTACTTAATATTTTCATGAAAATCTTACTCAAACTATTCGTCACGGATATAGCTCGAAAGTTTATTGGGATCATCGCGTGAGCCTTTTTTATGGACTGGAGATATAAGACTTTTGCACCATTCACATGGAAATCGGCCCGTATTTAAAATAGAATTAAACAATTTATTCAAGTACGTCAGTGTTATATCCAGTGTTTGTTTATACATATCCATGCAAGTCCCGTCGGAACCAACTGCACATGAACTCCTTAATGAGTGAATACTGTTAATTATTTCATCATCTTCAATGGGGATGTCTAAAATTGTATTATCAATTTCGGTAATAGCGTTATCGAGTATACTGTTATTGGGTTCTTTCGGATCTGAACTAGCGAATAATCCCTTAAAGTATGATAGCCATTCCGATGGGGGTATAGTGTCAATGTCACTCTTTACAGGTTTCTTAGCAGCTTTTATACATTTCCAGAATTCAGCAGGTTTGTTTCTAATGTTAACAAGATGTGCACGGCGTTCACGTTCAAGTGTAAGTCGCTTCGCACGACACAAGTTTTTGAATATATTTTTGCTGCTTATATAGTTTTGTAGATCAGATTTCGCATGGGATATACGAAATTTTCGCAACTTAGAGTGTTTCTCGTATTTCGCTTTGGCGCAGTCTTTATCCCACCAGTCTGGTTGGTTATTAACATTAGCGTTTCGAATACCTTTACTAGAAGTTTTCACTTTCATGTCATTCCCTGCTTGTTGGAACAAAGCAACGAAGGTGGTTTGATTGCCTTCTATATTAGATTCGTCCAAACTGTTGACAAAGTCTGCAAATAACTGTTTGAATATATTTTTGAATGAATGCTTATGGTTTTCGTTCCATGTAAACTTATTTCAAACCCAGCCAATAGTTAGACAATGCTATTGTCGTACTACGGACGTACGTCGATCGTACGACGGACGTACGACAACTGTTCATCGTGAGGCTGTCGTGCGTCAATTGTTACGTCCCTGTGAAGATCGCACGACGGACGCACGATAGTTCCCAAATTTCGTCGTACGCCAATTGTTAAAAAATTTAAAAGTTACCATTAAATATGTCCATTTGTGCCATGTAAGAACTATGATGAAATAAACAGGTGAAGAAACAGATGCGTGGAGCTCGGATATGAGAAAATAAACAAACACATATATTTAGAACAGATTTTGCAAATGCCAGACTTATGGTGTGGCCATGTTGTCCCACAAACGTGAATGGTCACCAGCATCAACCATTCCACCAGCATCAACCATTCTACCAGCATCAACAATTCCAATTGTTCTGTTCTGAGAATCGTTCCAGATAGTAATAAACATTATACTAACATAGCTTAGTACCATTCAATTGCGAAAAGAGATCTTACAATTCAGATTATGCACTCCCGACACATCATTTCTGATGGTATCTATTACGACGATGCTTTGATAGAGGCAAAGCTAACTATTTTGGCGTTTGGCGTTCAACAATGGTTTAGTTGTGTCAGTCATGTATATTTCGTTTTTAGATGATGCAGTCCATCTGCACGGAATTCAAATTTAGCATGATGCTATCTCTCCGCACTGAATTTAAATTTGTCTGACAGAAAATACTCATGATTAGCTGCACATTGATAGCGCATCTAACTTTCATATCAAGATATCATTTAACACGTTTATATTACATGTTAAAAATGTGACCGATTTCCTAAAGGTGCGTCTCGAACATTTTGGTGTATACGTTTTAACCTACTAGTATAAGTCAAAATGTACCGTGTAGTACACTATACAATATTCTGGAGATGTAGGCTACAGCCACGTTAAAATAATAATATCAAGAATAAAAGAAGCTTGTAATCGTCGTTAAATAATCGTAGGCACGTACGTTACTGTAACCATGTTTTCTTCTGAATTTGGGCTGATTTTATTTATCTATCTTTAAATACTGCTAAAGCCCCTTTCGGGTAAACTAGCAGATTTTGAAGAAAACAAGGAAAACATGAATGGGCTTGATGGCGATTGTGAGCTTTAATTTACTGTAATAATATTACCGATAAAATATTCTCTGTTACAATGTGTGTTTCTGTTCGCCAGCAAATAATACTAGTATTGAAAAAGAATGAGTAATTAATAGCGAGTTCTAACGTTAGTACGCATAATTAACGCTGTATATTTTAGCCAAATGTATCCCAGGCAAAAAAAAGAAACGTCTACTGAAATATAGTTTTGAGCCTGTGGCATCTTTTTACGTAATAAACGTGTTACTTAGTTGTTAGTATAGTCACCAGAAAGCTTTAATGCTAGCTCTAGTGTCTGTTTGGATTGCAATAAACTTTCTCGTGAATTTTTATTATTACCTCCCTTGAACTAAATTGATAACTTAGCATTGTCCACTTCCTTTTACTATAACAATATTTAGTGCAAATATAAAAAATAAAACTTTTTGCTATAAAAGTAAACTTAATTGTCCATAAATCTTTAAACTAAACTTGAAGTTGTTTGTTTGAATACTGACATTTACCAATCATACTTAATTTAATTTTCATCGAGTTATCGGCGAACTTGCAAAAGGTGAACTTATGCTTCGTCTAACGAAGCATTAATTTTGACAGGTACTTTCGCTACCTTAGTAGATTATCATGAATATAGTGGATATAGAATTGGGAAGACCGTACCAGGCTATGTCATACATATTTCTGTTTTTCCCCTTTTTATAAAACATGAACTCGTATACAGCCATAGTTATGGTGTATACATAAAACTGCACTTAATTTTGTCCAAACAAGTTCTTTAATCAGTCAATTTAACTATCCAATAACAATTTACAGCGTGTGCAAAATGGTAAGCAAATGTAACCCATTACCCAGATGGTTGGGGTCAAGTGTTACAGTCCCTGGGGCAAAATGTTACGTGTAGTAAATACCGACTACCCTGAAACTTACCTGCCAGAAACACGAACGGAGGTGAAGAGGCGAGTTTGGAAATTTTGGGATTGTTGGATTTTGATTGTTAGGTACCTAGTTATATTTTTAATACTTGACCGCCTTCAGCCGCAAAAAGTCGGCCAATGTGTTACATATACGAACCATGTTTAAGCGGTTGAAATTGTTGATGTATTATTAAAATGCTTATTCAAAGAACTTTGTCAACATTAATTTAAGTGTTGATAAACGACAATTCCAATAAACTTAAACATATCATTTAAGCGTTAAGGTTTTAAACTGTAAATAGATTACTTCCTGTAATATGAAATTACACGATGTTATTAGCAATAATAATACATCATCAAACATAAATGTAAACATGTACAATAACAATGTGCAATATAATTAACTATTATAAACGACATTACAATATCAGAAATTGTTTAAATACATTGAAATAACATATGAAACGTATCTTGCAAGCATGACAATTAATGTGCTAGTATGTATAATATTTAACGTTTTAGGAGCGAAAATGGCGTAATGTCACAATATATCGAGTGTTGCCTGCAAGACTGCAGTATATCCTTCTTTAATAATAAGCAGTAACGACAGTTTTGCAGGCAACCCTCGATATGTTGACGTCGACTTGGGCCGACTGGCGTTACATGTACTTATTAAAACACTAATATTATGTAAACCCTTCGTTGCAACAAGTTGAAATTTCGTATGTGAATTAAGGAATGGTGTGAATGTATTCCTGTAAGTTTTCACCAATATCAGTCAGATTAATTTTTCACCAATATCGATCGTCCGGGTATTAAATGAACGACCCTCGTATACATATTTTATCTACGACATGTCTAATATTAATTTTGATTTTAATTTGTACTTGTAATTTGTAAATTTTGTTATAATTTGAAATGCTTTATTTATGTACATGGCTAAATTTCTGACGGGTTTCACGTTCGCCGAATTTAAAAGTGATTATGTTTTCAGCATGTTCGGGTTCCGCAAATAATACTGTCCAATGTATTGCTTACCTAACTGTGTTTTACAAGTTACATTCAAATAAGAAATGAATTTCATCTTCTAGTATCTGACAATGGGGTCATAATCTGTTATTCCCCGTAAATGTAATCATTTTGTGTATTACTTTTACTCGTAGGATGGACTTTCATGAATTCTTTCAATAAAAAGTGCCTTACTGAATTCGACCCCGTTCGTTTCTTTGGCGACGCGGACACCGTCGGGTGCGAAACACAGACGCGGAAATATGGAATACCAGTCTTACAGTGATAGGCCTACCTGTAATGCGTAATGGTTGACTAAAGTAATAGTTCAATATTGCCAAATCCATTGCAGCACATGTTCTATATGTACAAAAAATTAATGATATTCTACTTGACACTTAACTGTGACTTCCGACATAATTATCACCACCTCAATTCCAGAATGTTTTAAGTGTACAAAAGTTCATTTTGAGGAAATCGAATTTAACTTGAATGTTTGACCTCTCTATCATTTTCAGTAGGCCTAACTCATTGCACTAAATTTATTGTTTATCTCTACTGTAACGTCACAATGTCGCAATGTTCTAAGTCTTTTCATTATATAGATATTGAAAAGCGCTTTCCAACGATACCAAAAACGATACCCTAACGTTCTGGAATTGAGGTGGTAAACATGCACACTCAATATAAACACGAATAGTTTATAATTTCGTAAGTGGAGATGTTTTTATTACCTCCCTTTGATAAAAGTTCTAAATAAATGCCGCATATTTCCTTCCACTCAATGTTTTATAGTGTTAATTCAAAATGTAACCATATTTATAATATAATTTAACGTTAATTAAAGTTGATCTTGAAAATTAACATTATATTATATGTCAGTGGATATTACTAAAAATCTACAATAAGTTGGTGCATGCCTGTCGTTACCGTACACTTCCGCTAAAAATTACCATATTTGGTCCGTTTTTCGGCCAAAATAATATATTTTTGTCCAGGTAGTTCGCTACCTTCAAGAACATTGATCTTATAAAGTTAACTTCTGATATTACGAACTGAACAGAACAGACGAACTGAACAGAACAGATGAAAACATTTTTCTGCACAGATTACGTACCACGTACGTATACCTCGCCGGCAATATTATCTGCATGACCACATCAAAACGTGACTCCGGGTCAATATAGACATACATGTAGGCCTACATCACTGACCATTACATTGATGAAGGCGGAGGAAAGGGAAAGGTATATCTTTTCTATTCAAGATTATTCGAGGGTCTTATATAAGCCTGTACAAAGTATATCAAACCTGAAATTATCTTGTTCAAGAAACTGTTTTTGTATTGCGGAATAGTAATACTCCAGGTGATTTTGTATGAATTTGATGCACATTAGAATCCGACAAAACCTAATGAATTTCATTCTCAGTTTCAGGAAGCAATCTACGCCACAAGACCAAACTTCTTGACATTCAATACTAATTTATAAAGTCTTAGCTGAAACTTAAAAAAAACTATTTTCTGTAAAAATCAGACTAGATTTATTGTATTGCACATTTATCCAACTGCGAAGGGCTGGTGTCAGATGCAGAGTGCCTACAACCCGAATTCAACCAAGATACATAGATCTATAATAAATTTAGTTTATTAGTTGAATTGGGCCCATACTACCTAATTACTTAGCTAAGCGATTCAGAGTTTCCTGGAATATGTAGTGAACATTGTCAAAGCGCAATATAATCTAAATGTTCTGTATGTACAATCTATCAATGCCATTCTACATAACACTCAGCTGTCACTTCCGGCATAATTATGTCTTGGTAAACATGCTCAAGCAATACAAACATGAATAGTATATATTATTAATTTCAGAACTTTATCAAAGGGAGGTAATAAAACATCCCTCTTCTGAATCAGAAGAGGGATGTTTTATTACCTCCCTTTGATAAAAATTCTACATGTATATGAATGCCATATACAGCCTCCCATTTCATGTTATATAGTTTTAATGCAAAAGTAACCATATTTATAATAAAAGTAAACTTTAATTCAAATTAACCTTGAAAATTAACGTCATATTATAATTTTATGTCTGTAAATATTACTAGTAATCTATTATAAATTGGTGCATGAATGCACAAACCTTTTACTTCCGTAATATAACCATATTTGGACCGTCAGACGGCCAATAATGTTATTTTTGTCCAGGTAGTTCGGAAACGGTATCGTTCAGCACAGATTGCTGATTTGACCGCTAGTCGGCCCACAGGTAGTCGGTCAATAAAAATAAATTTTTGTCCAGGTAATTCCATAGTGTAAAAATGAGCACACGTTGAATTGTATTAATAATTATATAATTTATACAGTCCAGTGAGGATAAAAATCCAGTGACGCTGCGGTCGAGTCCACTATAACGGCGAAAAACCAATTATAAAGACTTATACTGTACAAACAACTATAATTTCAATGCTAAACTAACATACTAAACTTCGCTAGATACCTGTTTAGACAATGGTTGTGATTATTTGCCTACACATAAACTACAACGTCACTGTCACACTATCCTAACTGGACTATAGTATTGCAATCACCGGATGTTTCAAACGCAATAATGAGTAGATCTACACGTTGAATTGTATAGTATCACAATGATGAGCCTACAGTGATTTGGTTTAAACACGTTGAATTCGATACCTCACACAAATGTTTACTTTGATTAATAATCCTAACAGAACAGAACAAAATAAACCCTTTTTGCACATTTTACGTACTGGTAACCTGAAGCTCGCTGGGTATATTGTTTCACATTAAAATAAAACCCCGAGTCAATATGAACATAAATCACTGATCATTATAACAACTTTAGATCTACACTCATTAAAAGTTATAAGTACACCAACTTGTTACGCATGTATCTTTTTATTATACATGATAGCTTATTAAGTTTTTGCATGTGTTCATGCGAGTAGTATAACCACGGATATTTGTATTTGGCTTGGTGTAAGCAGTGAACCGTGAATTCTCAAAATGCAGAAAAATGCACGTGCACAACACTGTATTGTACAATGTCTAGAAACGTTGATTACACATTGTCCAGCAATACCAAAACCTCCAAAAACATGAAATCTTAAGAATTCTGAATACAGAAAGAACAAGAGATGTTTGTAAAATATGCATGTCTCATGACAACCGAATAGCCATGTATACTTAAGGCCATCCCGACCTTAACCCTTTACCTACACATTTGTAGAAGTCTTCTCTTTATAACAAGCAACCAGTCTGTGAAGTTTTACTATCTTAGGATTAACCGTTCTTACATTGTGGATCAGAATCCGTTGTGCATTCGAAGGTCACGGTAATTTTGACATTTGAACCATAGCGACCTCAAATTCAATGGGGCTCATCTACTGATGATGAAAAACCTCCACTTAAAGTTTGTGGGCTCTAGGTCCGTTCGTTCTGGAGTTATTAATCGTAAAACATTTAGTCTACCAACCGACCGATCGACATGCATGTGTTAAGTAATAAACCCCACATCTTCGATACGGAGACATAAACTACTTCACTACTTACAATTCCTAACATGTTTAAACATAATAACTTTAAAATAAACATAAAATCATGCATGTTGTAGATCTAAATAATTTAGTAATTTTTCCAGCTAGAAGCAAAATGATATACACTATTTGCATGTATCGCTATTTACTGTGTTAGTGTACTTATAACTTCTAATGAGTGTATGGGTTGCTACTAAAGGTTATGCGAAGTGTTATTTGATCTGCCTGAACAAGGTATATATCACTGGCTTAGAGTTAGAAGGTCGTACTACTTACGACCTTATAAGACTCATGCATATGTGAAATCTGCACTTCTTATGAGTCGATGTTCATGAAAATCGGAAGTGGTCATGTTGACCAAACCGAAGTTTAAAAAGCTTGTTTTTCCGTACCGTAAGTTGAGAGTAATGTTAGTTTTCAGACAGTTTTTTCTTGTTTCTCAAAATATTGACCTTCTAATTCTAAGATAGCGTGAAGTTGGCACAACATACGACATTGAAAATTCAATATTTTGAATGAAGTTCTACTAGTCGGGAGTCCATACAGAGAAAAGTGACGGGCCATATGGGACCGGAGAGTAGATTGAATGTGGCATCCACACTGGTCTCATTTTCGACACCGCCTACAATAGTATTTTGATAGTAGGACAGAAGAATCACAGGTAACTATATTATTGATAAAGAGTATTTTTTTATAAAATTTATGTTATCTTAGCAAAGTGCAATTGTACTAAAGTGGTCAGCTTTGTATGGTATCAAAACAAGAATCGCCTTTCGATATCTTCATAAAGTAATTACATTCATATGCAACATTGTCAGAACTACCTCCAGGTAAAATTCCATCGAACTTGATCAACAAGTTAAAACATTCCTTAAGCCCTTCTGTATTAATTTTTAAAACATTTTCAGATTTTCATACTTAAATATTTATACGTCTTCGCCAATGCCATACAAAGTTGAAAACGACTCACGATAGTGATCCGTAGGAATTTCATTCAAAACATCCAACATTTTCGTGCGTAGTTCTGACGTCGACGTCACATTACGAACAATTTGCGTAAAATCTACCCTCGGATACACGTACTACTACCTACCTAATCCTCTTCGCCCCAAGAGCGGCATAGGGCATCTAACACTCTTCGCCATCTAGGCCTGTCTTGTGCTGCTGTCTTTGCTTCTTGCCATGACATGGAGGTGGTCTTGAGTTCTTTTTCCATCGTTCGTCTCCATGTCAGGACATGTCTTCCCCTCTTCCTCCTCCCTGGAGGGTTCCAGTCAAGGGATTGGCGGACAATGTTGTTGGAAGCCTTCCGGAGGGTATGGCCAATCCACCGCCATTTCCGCTTCTTTATTGTCATGACAATTGGGGACTGATTGGTTCTTCTCCAGAGTTCGGGGTTTGAAATTGTCATCGGGCCAGCGGATTTGGAGGATCTGACGTAGGCAGGTGTTTACGAAAACTTGCAGCTTTTCATCCGGCATGTGGTGTGTCTCCACGTCTCTGAGCCATATAGTAGGACGGGGATCACATTGGAGTTGAAAAGCTTCAGTTTTGTTGGTAGACGGATGTTATTGTTCTTCCAAAGGGGTTTAAGGGTGACGAAGACATATCTTGCTTTCCCGATTCGTGACTTGATATCTTCTTCTGTTCCCCCTAAAGTACTCACAGCACTTCCCAGGTATGTGAAGTTCTTGACGTCTTCGATTATGCCATCCTGTATGGTAATAGGGCGACTGTTTGCTGGATTTATTCTCAGCGTCTTTGTTTTGCTGGTGTTAATTGTCAGCCCTGTTGATTGAGCAACCTGTTAAAGATGGTCAGTTTTCTGCTGTATATGGTTAAAGCTGTGAGACATCAGGCAGATATCGTCTGCGAAGTCTAGGTCTTCCAGTTCCTTTTCAAAGGTCCACTGTATCCCACGTGGCACATTTGTGTTTGTCTTCATCACCCAGTCGATCACAAGAAGGAAGAACATAGGCGACAACAAACGTCCTAGGTCGGACTCCTGTTGTTACAGCAAATGATAGTGAGAGGTTGTGGATGATTTGGCAGGTCATACCTTCATAGAAGCAGCGTATGATGTTGATGAATTTGTCTGGTATGCCGTAGTGCTTTGTACATGATCGTCCATAGCATGCTCCGCTCGATCATATCGAACGCCTTGTGGAAATCTATGAAGTTCAAGTAGGCTGGAGACTGCCATTCTATAGCCTGTTCAATTATGATACAAAATGCTGCTATTTGGTCTGTACATGACCTTCTTGGTCTGAACTCTGCTTGTTCGTCTCTTAGTTTCTCATCAATGCTGTTCTTCAGGCGTTCTAGTAGGACTCTGGAAAGCATCTTTGAAGGGAGGAATAGTAGTTGTATTCCTCTCCAGTTGTTGCAATCGCCCATATCTCCCTTCTTGGGTAGCTTCACAATAATCCCTGACTTCCACTCATCAGGAATCTCTTCTTTCTCGCAGATGTCATGTATGAGCTTTAACATAATATCAGCTGTGATCTTGTTGTCTGCCTTCAGGGCTTCTGGTGGGATGTTGTCTAGACCAGGAGCTTTTCCAGCCTTTATCTTGTTTACGGCTCTACTGATCTCGTCTGCTGTGATGGGTCCCATGATGACTTCCAGTTCTTCACCAGCTTCGACTTCAGGAATGTCTTGGACTGGAGGACCATTAAGGATATCACTTTAAGTGTTCCTTTCATCGATCTAGTTGTTCTTCTGGTTGGTTAGTGTTCTCCCATCTTTGGCCTTGACTGGTTTGCCCGTGTCTGTCTTATGCCCTGTTAGTTTCCTGGTGATATCATGAAGTGTATTGAGATCGTGCTTCACAGCTGCTTCCTGTGCTTGTTTGGCCATGGTATCAACATATGCCCTCCTATCATCACTGGCCATCTTCTTAACTTCCTTTTGTTTCCCTGTGTACTCTGACTTTGCTTGTGTTGTCTGGGCCCTGGTCTTGACAGTGTCAAGCTTGTTTTTAGGAGTTCGTCTCTCTTCTTTCTTGGCTATGGTGCCATCCCTGAGCCAGCTCTTGTACGTCCTGTTCTTATGTCCCATCTTCTCTTCACAAGTGGATGTTAAGGCAGCCTTGACTTGGTTCCACTTGGATTCCACCGTTCCCACATCTAGGTCAGCGAGTGCTTGGAACCGGTTCTTCAATGAGATAGCGAATTCTACTTTCGCATCTGCTGAGGAGAGTTTTTCTGTATTGAAGCGCCTCTTCCTTTGTGGTCTGGCATGCTTGTTGTTTGAAATTCGCGCCTTGACTTTGTCTATTATCAACTCATGGTCTGAGCCAGCATTAGCACCTCTCTGGACTCTCACATCTAGCAGTTGCCCTCTCCATCGACGCGATATTGTGATGTGGTCGATCTGGTTCTCTGTGGTGAGGTCTGGAGACTTCCATGTGGCCTTGTGTATGTCCTTGTGCTTGAAGAGCGTTCCTCCAATGATGAGGTCATTTTGGCTACAGAAATCTGCAAACATCTCTCCATTTTCGTTTTTCGTTGATAATACCTAGTCCTTCTCTAGCCATTGTAAATTCCTGGCGTGCGTTATCGTCACCAACCTTCGCATTCACATCTCCCATAAATATGGTTATGTCTCTTCTTGCTGTTCTATCAATTACTGTCTGCAACTGGTGGTAAAAGTTGTCCTTATCCTCCTTGTCAGCCACGTTTGTTGGGGAATAACATTGTATGACTGTGACTTTCTGAAATCTGGACTGGAAGCGAGCTGTTAGGATCCTATCGCTTTTTGGTTCCCAGTCTAATAGGCTTCTGAGGGCGGTTTTATTCATCACCAGGCCTACTCCATTCAGATGTTGTGCATTGTCGCCAGTCTGACCAGAGTATAGCAAGGTTTCACCAGTAGCAAGTGTGACTCTCCCTGAGTTGGTCCATATCACTTCTGAAAGTCCCAGGATGTCCAATCTGTATCATTGGAACTCTTTTGTAACCTGCGCTGTCCTTTCTGTTTCGTACATAGTTCGTATATTCCAAGTCGCAATCCTTGAGACGGTTCGTGGAGAGAGGAGTTTTGTCGGCGGACTAGTCCCCGTCATGAACTCTCTCCGGGGTCGATTCCTTTGATAGCGTATTTGTGGTTTATGTTGCGGTAGCGGTAGGTCTTTTTACGTGGTGAGGATGCTGGCCTCACGCACAACCCTCCTCCTTTCGCAGCCGGGCTTGGGACCGGCCATGGCGGAGAACACGTACTGCAACCACATGCTTTTCGTGTACAAGCAATTCACAGTGCTCCTCGTGCGAAGCGCCATGACAGTTGGCAGTGTAAACGACATAATATGCTATCCAGTCACATGTAAATGTACTTGCTACAATGGAAAAAATATATTCCAGCCAACAATCAATTCACAATATACGATTTAATTCTTAACCCTAATCAAATTTTGAGTAGTATAATAATACACATCTTATCTTCCGCAGACTCAATTGTGCCGATTTTCATAAAAATATAACAGTCGCCTTGTGGTGCAGATTTCGAATATGTATGGGTCTTATAAGGTCTCTACACACGCGTCTAAGTCAGTTAATAAAGAACAGAGATTATATTATAACAAATTATCACACCTCAACTACAATGCACACCAGATAGAATGTGTCATACTACAGATACATGGATAAGACTAATACCGACCCTCATTCTTCCCTTCCAGCATATTATTTATGCCTTTGGAACTTTCTTCTATCTCATCTGGCAGTAACTATCATCTACCGTCGAGGCATTTAAGTCGGGCGTGATCGGACAACTGTAAATGTCGCGGATACATTTTACCATTTTAACCCTGCGCTCGTTGAGCCTCAAATATCATCTCACCTTGTTAATCATTTGCACATTGTTCGACATTGCTCCTGAGTTGACCATGAACATTAATGGACGGAGCAGAGAATTAAGATTTAAACCTGTAAACTTCGGTGAATTAACTATATCTATATATTAACACATGCGATCGCAAAATTGCAAAACTACCAACAATGTCTTCGTCAATGCAAATAGTTTACATTTCATTCTTTTTATGATTTATTTAATATACGTACATTTAATTTCTAACAGGTATTCGATTGTTTCATATTTTCATATTGTATTTCGTAGAAAACATAACCTAGCAATTTTCACGAGACAAATTAGGCGGAAATCATACACTAAATATAACAATTAAATTATTGTGTATTACACAAAAACTCGTCCTGTTACAAATGTCAGTATAACACACCATAGATTGTTGATGCATTATTTATTTGATGCAATTATCACCTTATTTACATGTATTTTCTGTTATCGGTCTCTATTTTCCTTATTTCGTATCGGTGGAAAATGTGGCACGCGTTAAGGTATACGGCCACCGAGATGTGGAGTTAAATAAGGGAATGGGGAAACTAAAGTCAATTCAAATGGTTCGACAAGTAATAATTTGACGAAACTTACGTATAGGGACGAGAATTCATTGTTCAGAACTTGACCTTATTGTATTCTCATGAATTCGTGGATTTCTGTTACATCAAACATATCAGTCATTTTACATCCAGTCTCAAAGACTTCTGGGTATGTGTACACCTAACCTTAATGTCAACAAGAGTAATCTATTGTCATAACAACCGACACACTTAGGATCCTTGGTAACTGGAGGAAAATATTTCACCGATGTACGTCCGCGACAATCTGATAACAGAAATAGGAAGTTAACGAAATAATAAAGGAATAAAACATACTGTGATTAAATTGAAAGACATCGAGTGGGGAAATCAACAGATTATGTAAGTACATTGTATAAGATTATATTTGTAATAATTTATTTATGAGAAGTTTGACAAGTTTTTTTTCCATGAATCAGACAGAAGCAATATACCGATGTGGCACATATTCACAAAGCAAACATGCCGACATCGATTCCATAAAAAGACAATCTGCTTATAGGTTCTCAGTTTTGAGAAACGGGTTTCAAGACTTTTAGTGCTTTTGATTTAAACCATGACCATAATTTATGATGATATGACAAACACAACACTTGAAGGGTTATTTACAGTACATACTCCTCGGTACGTTCATGTTTTAGTATCAACGTAAATATTGCAGGGTATAAAATAAGATGTTTTCTATGACCGACTGGTCAACAGTATATTTGAGCTTTATGGAGACTACCTAGTCCGCATATTGTTGCGGCACGGGACCAACCGACATTTACTTGTTAGTAAGTACTAGTATGCTGAGCGTCAAGCAAGGGATATGTTATATCCGTACCAGCAATATTATTTGTGAATAGACTAAAAACCGATTGAGCCACAAGTTCTAACGGCAACTTAGATATAGCTACAGCGTTGATATCATTTCAAGCAGATACTATATATAAATAACTTTAGTCTCTGCTAAGACTAAATGATTGAAGCACATGAAATTCGTTACCATTACATAAATTTTCTGTCATCAGCTGGCAGTATTGTTTTTGTACAATTATATTCATTTGTTGTAATATTTGTTTTGTTCGTTGTAAGATAATTCGCAACCGTGAGTTTGTTCTTTCTTTCTGGAAAGTATTAACAAACAATATAGCTACAGCGTTGATATCATTTCAAGCAGATACTATATATAAATAACTTTAGTCTCTGCTAAGACTAAATGATTGAAGCACATGAAATTCGTTACCATTACATAAATTTTCTGTCATCAGCTGGCAGTATTGTTTTTGTACAATTATATTCATTTGTTGTAATATTTGTTTTGTTCGTTGTAAGATAATTCGCAACCGTGAGTTTGTTCTTTCTTTCTGGGAAGTATTAACAAACATGACTATTCCATGTCTCTCATGGCGTTCGCATGCGTTGTGCGCATCAACAACCGATGTTCAACACAAACTTTTGTGTTTCAAGTGTTTCCTAAATACTGTAGCCACACAGAAACGACGGAAGCGCCTAGCCATCCACACAAGAGTCAGATATAGAACGAATCATCCACATCCCCAAAAAGAATATTTCAAGCAAGCCTATATACTTAATCAGCAACGAATGACACACCATGGACTTTGAACTCTGTGTATAATTAGCCATAAAGGGGGGGGGGGTGTAATTATAAAGTCGTTGCAATGTAACTAAGCTCATACGTCTTTGTATAGCAGGACAACGCTTTCAAAAATGTCAGTTAGCGGATACATGGAATGGGGTATCCATGATAGTAACTACTCATGATCTTATGCGGAACGCGGAAGCGGACCACGTACGTGTGTACATATGGCTGTCCGTTGGTTGTCTGTTCGCGTCATCTAGTATGGCTAGATTTGACAATGCGTCATTTAACGTTGAGTCACTATCGTATCGTGAGAAATACACCATATTTTAAACACTCCTTGAGGCTTGTGATAACGATTGCTTGACGGCTCTAACCTGGCTCTTAATCGTCTAAATTATCATATCAGCTCGCGTCATACAATCGATCTAGTAAAAGTTACACTCGGCATCAAGTGTTATATAAATAAATCATAATTACCATCAGCATGGGAAGGAGCAATAAACTGAAATGATTACAATTGTCAGGCTCTATGAGTAAACACATGGTCCTTCGTATCATTAAAATTCGTTCATGTTCAACCAAATTTCGTGCTCAAGCGTCGAGTGTTTCAAACAATAAATATATGATAGTCCCATGTTTTTTTTCTGATTATTATATAAGTTGGTCATCCTTAAAACAGAAACTAAAGCTGCTTTAAATGCTAGTCATGTGGAGTTGAGCATGAACACAGGTTTGGTATCATGGGGACCAGGGCTGGTGTTCACAAAGCATATTGGGGGGAAAACTTAAATATATTGACATAAGTTAAAAAATTGAGCAGCAAATAGTTTCTGAGCAAGGAAGAATAACCCATGTTTTCTTTGTGATTATTGTAGCTGTTTACATTATGCTTCCAAACAATGTAAAACATTGATTATCTTGATAAGATTTTTAAAAAATTCTAAGTTTTCCCTTACGATGCTTTGTGAATATCACCCCAGGCCCCGATCTCCTGAAGCATCATAAGTGGAAATGTCAACTCAAATCAGATTTTGCTAAAATCAGAGTCAGAATTAGAGAGAAATCTCGCATGGAAATTAACATATGGACAAGGGTAAGTATTTGAGATGAGATCTTGCTCAGATTGAGATGCCTAGGGAGATCTACATAATGTATTGGTCAGTTTAGAATGTGAACCGTTGATTTTTATCCTATAACTAAACATTGTAACCCTGCCTATTGTAATTTTTCTACCATATCATTTCATCACAATTGATTTAGCTTCAACAATATAATTATGATCTTCACCGAGTTAAGAGTATCATATCCGTAGTGAAATTTGATATTTTTGATAATTTTTTTATCGCAATACGTCATACACGTTGAATGGTATAGCCCCAATAAGTCATACAATGATGTGGTATTGTCAAGCTCCGATCGGGCTTGATCATTGACCTTTCAAGTACAAACCCGTCAAAATGGTGTTTTAGCTGGAGATCATTTTGAATAATTACCTTACTATTCATATTACCAATTTGTTGCATGAACCTACATGCAAATATCTGTAAATTTTGCTGCAAACTTCTACAAGAGCAAGAATAAAGTAATTAAAGTTGTTTTGTATGAAATAACGACAATGATAGAGCAAAATATCATTATTATTTTAACATTCAAGAACTTTCATGCCAACGATAAGGTATATGAAGACGTCACGTAGCTATACAATGGTCCCGTTTCATAGACATATCTTAGCTAAAATATTTCCGTAGAATATTGAGAGCATACTGTGTGAACTATCGTATTGTCGAGGAGTTAAAACCAATTTGGATGATGATTCTAGTTAGCAAAACTGTGCTTGGATGTACTAGCTATTTAGTTAGCTCATATTGTCAAAGGAATAAGTCACATCTTAGCTATGTCTATGAAACGGGCACCAGTACTTCTACCCATATTTTTTGTACACAGAGTTATATCCTTTCCGCTACCACGATTTTTTGGGGGGTTATGAGAAATTTATATGGTCCCTATACCCCGTCCCTGAGACACTATTGACTTGCAGCACTGATAAAAACTCGATACACCCGGATGCTACACACCTACCTCAAACCGAAAGTAGAAAAAATTGTCAACATTTCGACTAAAGGTCACCGGAAATGATGATGTGACGGTGACCCTTGCGCGAAAAACTTTTTTTTTTAGCTTGACAGGCCTACTTTTTGGCCCCTTTAGGGCATTGGTCCTGACCCCTTTGTCTAGCCTTATATTCCTGCTATAGAAAAATAAAAACATTTTGGCGCTAAATGTTAATGCAATTCCACAGGGAATCGTACCGCAATGGTGGGCACGACCAGTAATTTCAGTTTTGTAAAATCTACGTTCAAAGCCCTCTTTAAAGGGGTCTAGCGGGCCCAAAAACATGTGCACGATCCTGGGCCCTTAATATCCTGTAGTCTGGGATGCCTGTGTACCCATGACATCAAAATTCCCGAATTTGGGCATTTAGGTCGAAAACTACGGAAGGCCGAAATGGCCATCCCGGCGAGTCTGCATTAGTACGCTATGGTAGCGGAAAGGATATGAACTGAAAAACACACTTGATAGGCTCAGCAAGGCGTCATGTACTTGTGGAATTACTCGTAACGTGTCAAGCATTGTATAGGTGTTGCAGACGTCATTGTGACGTTGTGAAACATGACATATATGTGCTAGACAGTAAGGCGTTGTGTACAACTGTGATATCATGATGATTTAATATTAAGGGTTTTATATTAGTGTTGATAATGCCATATTGTAACGCACGTATAAAACAATCCCACGCACGTTCCCCTGTTGCTAACTAATCATGCTCATTGACTAATGTTTCTGTAAACACGAGGGTTGTTTTAATATGAATGTGATTATATAAGCGGATTTAGCTCAATGGTAACGCATTGGACTGTCAATCCAGAGTTCGTGGGTTCAATCCCTGACATTGGAAGTTGACATTTCTGAAATATTTATAATATTTCACACGTTATCTGACCGTGTGGTCTGCACATTATCTGGATAAAGGTGCCAGGAAGCTGTGTATCGGTGCTATACCCCGGGCACATTAAAGAACCAGACTGTATACTAGTATTCGAAATAAGAGCTAGGCGCACTTCTGCAGCACATGACATTCATGTGTCTCATGTCTCTCTCTCCCTTCAGGGGTTTTCTCTCAGTCTGTCCCTCTGGTCAGATCATGCTGTATCTGCACTGGTAGAGGATGCACTTGCGCCCTAGTGGCTGCAACACTATAATGTAAAGCGCCTTTGAACGTGTGTTCGCATGAAAAAGGCGCTATATACCGTCGAGTAACCTCAAATCGTGATACCCTAGTAATCGTTATAGTGGAACTTCTTTCAATATCTTTATTGATAGTTTAGTTATGACGTCATTAGCGGGAAAACCGAATGAAGGAATGTTAAAGCTGACCTTCTTATCTATAAATGAAACAAATAGCATTTCAATAACGTAAGAAAAAGGATAATTACCGATCCATCGAAAAATGGTTCAAATTTTGTAATGCCAAATGGTTCCAATCGATTTACATTGAAATCATGCCGTGTGATGGATTTTACATCAATTGTTTAGCCATCGTCTGTTTGTTTACGCTTTTCCACTAAAGGTCATGGTCGAAATGGTCTGGTTCCTCAATATGCAAATTAAATTAAGGGAGGCAAATGATGACGTAATCTTATACCATGCGGACCCAGAACAGTTCATTTCCTTGGAAAGTCTTTGTATCATAGAAATATTTGGTAATTCACAATGTTGTTGCTGATTTCAGTTGAAGATCAGATATTTTTGAACGTCATTCGGCACTCAAAATTAATATTATTTTGCTAAATTGTTCGTAGATTCCTGATTTACCCAGCCTTCTACGGATCTATGTTGTGAAAGCGCGTAGTGATACACATTTCTAGTGCGGTCTTATTTAGTTTCTTAATTATTCGTTTAAATTGAAAATTGGTAAGAGATTGCACTTTAAATGGCATACTGAATCTTTTAAGTTTAGAATTATGCTACATTCAAGGTGAAAACTCGATCATACGTGATTTTACGACACTAAGTTCAAAGGTCACGATTTCAGGTATACGAGTGTTATTTTATGCAAATTCTGATGACGTCATTAAATGGGCGGCATTCGCGATAATGGTCGAAAAATTGTTGTTGAAACTACTTGTAACATTTTTCTTAATATGTTGCCTTCATTTTGATAACGTTATAATCTCAAATTGATGTGTAATTGATCATTTATCGCCCGTTATATCCTTAACCTAACGAAAACCGGTGACTCCACGGTAAATCTGGTATATTTTTAGCTCACCTGTCACAAAGTGACAGAGTGAGCTTTTGTGATCACACTTCGTCCGTCCGTCCGTCCGTCTGTCCGTCCGTCAACAATTGGGTTGTGTCCTCTCTAGAGGTCACAATTTTGGCCTAATCTTTATGAAACTTGGTCACAATGATCATCTCAACAAAATCTAGGTCAAGTTCGATATTGGGTCATCTGAGGTCTAAAACTAGCTCACTAGGTCAAATTATAGAAAAACCTTGTGTAGTCACCAGAGGTTACAATTTCAACTTAATCTTTATGAAACTTTGTCACAATGATCATGTCAACAAAATCTAGGTCAAGTTCGATTTTGGGTCACCTGGGGTCAAAAACAAGGTCACACTGTCAATTGACATTTTCTACTCTTCAATTGCCTCGCCCGAAACTACATCGTGTCTAGGCTCTGCATTGTATATAAAACGCGTGTGTTAAAAGAATGACATGTATTATATATTAATACTCTCGCACTATCAGTTTATCATACTGATTGTAACAAATTAATAATGACCAGTGTGTAGCACCATGAAATATTTAAACCTCAGGCAGTGTGTGCACTCATTTAAACCTTTCAACATGTAGTCTTCATGGTCACTAAACTCTCTGCTGTAACTCTCTCTGTATACATACAAGTAAACTTTCATCAACCAATGAAAATGTGTATCAGGGTTCACAGCAGTTTTGTAAAGGTCAAATATTAAAATATTCTAGTATTTTAAGCAGGGTGCGAATTGTAATGGTTAAGAGGAAATCAAAGCGCTGTAGGGAGCGTAGACATTTTCCTGAGGGTCGTGGGTTCAAACCCCACTGGAACCATAATTTTTATTTTTTTAATTTTTATTTTTTTAAGTATTTAGGTATTGTTTGGTCTTCATGGCATGTATTTGTACAGTTATATGGAGGAAAATATTTTCCCCAAAATATTTTGTTTAAATTATAGGTCAAATCATAGAAAAACCTTGTGTAGTCACCAGAGGTTACAATTTCAACTTAATCTTTATGAAACTTTGTCACAATGATCATGTCAACAAAATCTAGACCAAATTCGATTTTGGGTCATCTGGGGTCAAAAACAAGGTCACATGGTCAAATAATTAAAAAATTTGCAATAGAGGCTGAATTTCCTTAAATTTTATTCAGAAAATGTGTAGGGTCACCATAGGGGTGTGCATGCACTAGTACGACAGGTGAGCGACCTAGGGCCCTTTGGGCCCTCTTGTTTATATATCTACCTTCTCGACAAGACGTTAGAAGCCACACAGCGTGACATGCATTGTGAGGGATAATATATAGACTTACTTGAAATACCTTGTTTGGGGAGATACGGGTGTTATGTTCTGTGTCTGCCTCTAACGTGGGTTGCTAGGGAGCAGCCGCTGCTGCTTTTGTTTGAATTTAATTGTCTTTGTATTGACAGTATATTAATTATAAACCACAACCAAAATTAGCAATACATGTAAAACCACAACACTAGTTTGCATTACAAAACACACCGTGCGCGCATGTAGTAATGTATGTCGTTTAAGTATAAATCAAGGTATTGGCATTCAAATTGATGTACACAATAAAAAATACGTGCACATGTATGCCATATTTTACAAAGGCAATTTTTTTACAAATTGAAAGAATACTTCAGACCAGTCACAAGGTTGTAGTGTGTCACGAGGTTGTAGTGTGTCACGAGGTTGTAGTGTATCACGAGGTTGTAGTGTGTCACGAGGTTGTAGTGTGTCACGAGGTTGTAGTGTGTCATACCCTTGCATGGTAATTGGTCTTTTCGATTTGGCTGTTTCGTTGAGCAGGTCATAGTCTTCTTGCCGTCCCCTATATTACAGTATACAACTATATCACTGCTACTGTAATATTGGGGGCGGTAACCAGACATGAAACAAACCAGTCGAAAAGTCCTATTCGTGTATTGACATGAAGCGGCCATAAAAACGCATCTTTCTGAAAAGTGAAACTTTGAGTTGTTGAGCTTTCCTACCATCGGAACTTACCCGATCTTGTCTCTCAGGATTTAAATCTGTTTCAAGACACTAAAATACATTGTAGGAAAAATATCAAACACGGTTTTAAGCGCGATTTGAATCTTTTTCAATGTGCACAGATCACGTAAACGCATTTAAAAATTGGTTATCCGACTGAATCTTCGCACACATGTTGAAGGTGAATACTTTCAAACGAGGAAATCAAATGTTTTTTTTCATTAAAATTTATCCAGGAGACATTTCCAAGTGTTTAGATGTTTTCACATTTGAATACACCTCCTACGTAGGAATGCGCGCCGCACCTTTTTAAAACACTAGATTATAACTCTTCAATTGCATTATCATGTTTCGTTCAAAACAAGTGAGTCAAACACGTTTGAACCAAATATTTATAAAAGGGTGAATAATCATAAATAATTTACATGCATATGGAACAGAAACTAATTACAACATATATTAGTAATTTTCATTCCTCAAACATTCTTTCAGCAAAACAACCGTGACTCTTCTTAATCGAAACCTTAATCTGAACTAAAGGAACGGAGTGCCTGTGTTTACAAATCCTTGAAAAAAACACGATTTAATGAACTCTTCTAGAGCGTATATGAGTTTTCGCACTGTGAATTTTGACGCGGTGTGACGTTTGATGTTGGGCATGGTCTACACATTTTCGAGTAACGTTGTGCATTGTCTGTGCCTTTTTGTTTTCATGTGTCCTTTCGTGTCTTTCTGTTTCCGTTGAGTGTAACTTCTGTCCGGAGTTTCGTATTTGTTTTAATTATGAAAATATGGGATTGAATCTAAAGTTTAGCTCCAGTTCAGTTTACAGTGGAGTTTTTCAATCATAAATAATATACATTATGTCATAATTTCTAAGTATTCGTCATTTTGAAACCGGGGCCATTTCGATGCAGCTAGGTGTTATTTTATTCGCATTCACTATTCGTCCACTATCTGTTTCGTTTGCGCTATTCGTACCCTACCCGGGTCGTTTATAAGTTTACACGTAACTGTAGAGTTATGGATGTATTTTTTTGGTTGCTAGTTTTCTCATTTCCTTGCTTCCTTGTCTCCACTGTGTTCGTGAAACATGATTATTCTACTTGGGCTTACTATTTGTTTAAGGTAGGTCGCTCGACAGTGGCCATAATTCTTTTTTGCTGTTGAAGCGTGGTTATTTTACCTGGGATTATTAATTGTTCTTAGTAGGTTACTCGGCTAGGGGCATACTTCATTTTTGCTGTTGAAACGTGGTTATTTTGCCTGGGATTACTATTTGTTTAAAGTAGGTCACTCAGCTTGGGGCATTTGGCTCATATGTATTGCTGAAACTAGGTCATTTAGCTGAAACCTTGACACTGAGCTTTTTCTTCTTTTGTCTACTTTTAAGAACTTCTGACAGCTTAAACTAGGTACTTCAGCCATTTTACTGTTGGAACTAGGTCATTCAGCTTGGGCATTCAGCTTGTTGATTGCTGAAACTGGTTTATTTAAAATATCGACAGCTTGGGCATGGGAGGAGTATACCTTGTTTGGTTGGGCATTGTGCCTTTTGTGTTTTCTGTGCTCGGCTGGTTCAGGTGGACATTGTACCTTGTGTGTTTTTTATGTTTCCTGTGCTCGGCTGGTTCAGGTGGACATTGTACCTTGTGTGTTTTTTATGTTTTCTGTGCTCGGCTGGTTAAGCTGAGTGCTGCCTTTCCTGTCTGACATAATATTATCTTTTTGAAACTTGAACCTACATAATATGTAAGTCTATAAACTTATAATGACGAATAAAAAAATAAGATAGCTTTACAGAGCTTTTATTGATCACCTCTCGTACAAAATTGAAACACAATTCCACGTTAATATCCATAAAATACGGCCACCGTGGTTGAATAAATCTTGTATCAGAGGTTCTAAAAATGGTCACTGTTTTTTAGAAATCTTGTCTCATCTGTCTGGCATCACGGATTCGTTTAAAGTCAGGATCAAATTATCGTTTAATGTGTGTACATGTAACCGATATAGTTAATAGAAGATTGACGAAGCATAAAATAACTTTAATAAATTATCGTTTGATGTTTGTACATGTAGCCAATGTAGTGAATAGAAGAGTGACGAAGCATAAATTACTTAATAAATCTCAAGTATTTCCCAAAATGGCGGTAAAACACAATTCATTTCAGATTTTTACATTTATACAGTCAATGAGGATTGTACGAAAGCCCGGTGGTGACTTCAATGTTCACAGTTCATAGTTCACACTCCACAATTCATACTTCACACTTCACATATTATACTTCATAATTTACAGTTCATAGTTCACACTCCACATTTCACACTTCACACTTCATAGTTAACAGTTCTCAATGCACAGTTTGCAGTTCTCTCTTCATAGTTCACAGTTCACAGTTCGCAATTCGCAATTCGCAATTCGCAGTTCGCAGTTCATACTTCACAGTTCGCAGTTTACACTTTATATTTCATTTAATACAGTTCACACTTTATACTTTACAGTGAACTTTGAAGTCACCACCGGGCTCTCGTAGATTTGTCTTTTATAAGGGTCGTTTCATAATGAATTGAAAAGTTACGTACTTGAGACGTTAATAAATTTATCTTATCCCAAATTCTAAATAATTATGGCGATAAGCGTTTTTTAAACTCGATAACTGGCGATGAAACATTTGAGACATCTACCCTACTCACCAGGCTTGGCACCCTATCACTATTTTCAGTTTTTTGTCTATAATAAAGCCTTACTCGGAGGGATAATTCGAATTACGGTTCTTGGGCAGCCCCGTAAGGCTTTTTGCCAATTACTATACCAGAGAGTTACACCCCTAAAATACCGTAACATGTATGAAATAATGTGTCACGGAAATTACATTGAGAATAGCTTAACGTAATAAGCGGATTTAGTTCAGTGGTAACGCACTAGGCTGTCAATCCAGAGGTCATGGGTTCAATCCCTGGCATCGGAACTTGACATTTCTGAAATATTTATAATATTTCCCGCTATATATGGCCGTGTGGTCTGCAAAGTATCTGGAAGTGCCAGGAAGCTGTGTATCGGTGCTATACACCGGGCACATTAAAGAACCAGACTGTCTATTCGAAATAAGAGGTAGGCGCACTTATGCAGCGCCGGACATGCCTGTATCTAATGTCTCTCTCTCCCTTCAGGGGCTTTCTCTCAGTCTGTCCGTCTGGTCAGATCATGCTGTATCTGCACTGGTAGAGGATGTACATGCGCCCTTGTGGCTGCAACACAATCATGTAAAGTGCCTTTGAACGTGCGTTCACATGAAAAGGGCGCTATTTAAATCTGGTATACTTTAATGTATCGATTGTAAGAGGGCAACGTTTAGTCAATAAAAAAGACGTAACATGAAGTATGAGACACCCCTCGTATGCTAATTTATTGTAGGTAGATTGTGCAATACGATACAATACAATACAATATACATGTACTTTATTTCTTCATGGGTACATTAGTAACAACAAACGTGCGAAATAAGTTATATAACTTATATTTAACTACTCTTCACACGTCATGGAAACCATCGCCATGAGGGAATGAGAGAAGAGCTGTGTAAGTAAAGATTCAAATAAATCTCAAGCCAATTTGTCTAACTTAACTCACCCTGTCAGCCTAGTGGAAGAGCGTGTGTACGCTTTGTATGAGGTCCCGAGTTCGATACCAAGCCGCGTCATAACAAAGACGAAATAAACTACCGATAACTCAGGATAAACAGGGACAATTGGATTCTCTATAATACCCTCATGGCAATTGATTCCATTAGTAATATGGTGTGGAGAGTAATAAATACAAGTTGTAAAAGCCTGTTTTCATACCTACAATAAATGAGTATTTACTATACAGATGAATGTATTTACTTGCAATATAAATGTGATTGTTTACCACTTATTCGTCAGTAATACACACAGGGTGCATTTTCTAGATTAACATTTTGTGAAAATCCCCTTATACGTGCACACATAACAAAACTTTACACCGCACTGCATTGACAACTTCACACACGTGACATGTTGGTTGTAGTTGCGATAAAATTAGACCGATGTTTTGCAGCATTTAACAGATTGGTCGTCATGACAACGTGAATATTGTTATCAGTAAGATATCACCCGACGCTTCCTGTTCAGATCATCAAACCCAGTCGTGCTCGATGATGTTGAATGATCTGGTTAACTGATATTTAATATCCGATACAATGGCATTAAGAAATACGATCGATTTCTGTAGGATGAAATGATATGAAACATAACCCAAATGATTAACTTGAAACCACTACCACCTTAAATATATGATCCCCAGATATTTAAAAAAAGCGTCACGTGGTTTCAACTTTAATAACTACACGTAGATATCTTTTTATAACTACATCTCTACATTTTCATTGGC
Source organism: Spisula solida (assembly GCA_947247005.1). Taxonomy (NCBI): domain Eukaryota; kingdom Metazoa; phylum Mollusca; class Bivalvia; order Venerida; family Mactridae; genus Spisula; species Spisula solida. The sequence continues at coordinate 32,302,909 of OX365944.1, read as the reverse complement.
CATTGCTAATACTTAATACTAATACTTAGCAACTTTTCTAAGTCCTCACTTACATTTTGGATGATAACTTTGTCAACCATGTATATTTCTCAATGAAATTTGGCTATAATATGCGCGTGTTATCGTTTTGCAGAATTTGACATCCACACGTCGATTTCGATATATATTTATTGAATGAAAACCATCTTAACATAACAACTAAAGATGTTAAAAGTCACAAATACAGATTTTGATATCTTGAATGACCACCATGTAGTCTGATATTTCTGCTAGCTGTCACAGACGAGACTCGGAAGCATTGCTGAATGAACTTGAAAAGTAGTATCACGTCTCCGGAATAGCCCGATGTAACGTCATAACGTCACTTCAAATTGACAAACGCTCTGGCAACCGGCATTTTACGACAGACCACAAATAAAATTACCTTTAACTGAACACTCGAAGACATGCATATGTCGTAAATCGATCAGACAGTGATGTTTTAGGTAATTATTCTGACTTGTCGACAGAAAATGCCTCACTGCACCGTACCGACGTCACGTCATCTTTTTTCTGACATCGTCGGACGCATAACTGTGGTATTAAAATTGATTTTTAAATGTTTTTCATACGTAACGAGTCTTTGAGCATAATTCGCAAGTGTTTGGAACAAATTTCGGGGATGTGAAACTGCGCAGAGGCAGAAAAACACAAAACGCACGAGCGTCTAACACCGGCAAAATTACTTGACATACGACCAGTTTGTGACCTGGATTAGTTTGTCTGCCGCATACAAACATCACTTGAGAAATTTAATCGCGTCGCTGTTTGTAATAAAAAAGTTATTAATCGATGAAATTGAGGACTTAGAAAATTTGTTAAGTATATTTAAAGTAAACCAATTCTTTTAGTGCCGTCGCAACATACTCATTTCAAGGCAGTTTCCCACTGAAGATATCAGCCCCGCAAAAGGTACCAGCAGAAAATGCTGAAGACTAAGTCGATACGTAGTTGTCCATTTGAAGTAGGCTCCTTGAAATATTAACGTGTAGATAATGATTAGCTTAATGTAGGTAACCACTGAAGATTAACGCTTGCCTAAAGGTAGCTATACTGACGATAAACCCCCGTGATGTGTACCTACAGACAATGCTAAATGTAGATGACCACTGAAAGTAGACACATTGTGAATGGTACCTACAGACAATACTTACCTAAAGTTACGGGTCCACTGAAAGTAGGTACCTTGTGATATGTACATACAGACAACGATTACCTTAAGTTACTTACCCACTGAAAGTAGACACCTTGTTATATGTACCTACAGACATTGCTTACCTAAAGGTAGATGACCACTGAAAGAAGACACCTTGTAATATGTACCTACAGACAATGCTTACCTAAAGGTAGATGACCACTGAAAGAAGACACCTTGTAATATGTACCTACAGACAATGCTTACCTAAAGGTAGATGGCCACTGAAAGTATACACCTTGTGATATGTACCTACAGACAATGCTTACCTAAAGGTACCGGTCCACTGAAAGTAGACACCTTGTAATATGTACCTACAGACAATGCTTACCTAAAGGTACCGGTCCACTGAAAGTAGACACCTTGTAATATGTACCTACAGACAATGCTTACCTAAAGGTAGATGACCACTGAAAGAAGACACCTTCTAATATGTACCTACAGACAATGCTTACCTAAAGGTAGATGACCACTGAAAGAAGACACCTTGTGATATGTACCTACAGACAATGCTTACCTAAAGGTAGATGACCACTGAAAGAAGACACCTTGTAATATGTACCTACAGACAATGCTTACCTAAAGGTAGATGACCACTGAAAGAAGACACCTTGTAATATGTACCTACAGACAATGCTTACCTAAAGGTAGATGACCACTGAAAGAAGACACCTTGTGATATGTACCTACAGACAATGCTTACCTAAAGGTAGATGACCACTGAAAGAAGACACCTTGTAATATGTACCTACAGACAATGCTTACCTAAAGGTAGTTGACCACTGAAAGAAGACACCTTGTAATATGTACCTACAGACAATGCTTACCTAAAGGTAGATGACCACTGAAAGAAGACACCTTGAAATATGTACCTACAGACAATGCTTACCTAAAGGTAGATGACCACTGAAAGTAGACACCTTGTAATATGTACCTACAGACAATGCTTACCTAAAGGTAGATGACCACTGAAAGAAGACACCTTGTAATATGTACCTACAGACAATGCTTACCTAAAGGTAGATGACCACTGAAAGTAGACACCTTGTAATATGTACCTACAGACAATGCTTACCTAAAGGTAGATGACCACTGAAAGTAGACACCTTGTAATATGTACCTACAGACAATGCTTACCTATAGGTAGATGGCCACTGAAAGTAGACACATTGTGATAGGTACATCCAGACAATACTTACCTAAAATAACTTTCCCACTGAAAGTAGAAACCTTGGGATAAGTACCTACAGACAATACTTACCTAAAGATAGTTGACCACTGAAGGGCAACGCTTTTTGTTGACTACACTCAGCATATAATACGAGAGGTGTTCAACTCTAAATTTGGACAAAAAAGAACATCGAGTTTTGTCATGCTCGCTTGATACATTCGACATATCTCTTTTTAACCATGTATGAAAATGTGTAATATGTATGATCACTGTGTAATGTATAACCACTATTGTTAGAGCGTAATTAAGAATCAATTTGGAGATTGTGTTGATTTTTGGCTTTTTAAAAGGACTGCCTCACATATTGGTGTATTGCAAAAATAAAATAAAATTGTCAAATATTCGCGTAATATTGGTATAGTTGCCTGTATAACAATTAACAACCACACTGACATCTAAAATAACTTGAGAAACTTCGGCATTTTGTAGTTATTTAGTATTTTTACATCAAAAATGCTATAGGGTATTAATAGTTTAATACCCTATAGAATTAACACTACTATTACTTAAATTGCCTGAAATTTGTTCCCATTAGATGAAAACGAATAGAAAAACGAACCAAATACCACAATGATGTTTACGCTGTAGTTTGTTGATGTTACAGTTCAATCACATGTGCATTACATAATTCACAAAGCATGTTGAAAGGAAACTTAGCACTTTTTTTCAAGAAAAAAATACTCAGTGGGCGATATCGAGAGTGGTTAAAATTACTTATTTGCACAAAATCTTTTATAAAGCAACCGTCAATGGCTTTCTAATACATCAATACTCGGTTAGGTTGGAAAATCACGATATACAAAAGTTTTAGACAAATTTGTGAGGCAGCACCTTTAAAGCAAAATGCCCATATACTAGTATTATAAAATTTATGTTATCTTAGATATTATAAATTTTATAAGTTTTGTTTGTTTATTTACTCTTTATTAATGATACAGTTACCTGTGAAATAGTCCAGCTACAAACCAAAGGTAACTTGCATTGCAGTATAATTTATTTTATTTGCTAATTTCAGACCTTTTTAATGGAATTTCTGACGGGTGACATTCTGTCACCCTTGACCAATGTGTGAAAATTTGGGTAAAACGCTACAAAATATAAACGAAAACTTTTGGAACCGGTGAACTATGATATCATTTATAATCATAATTTATACTAAACCATACTTATGTGTAGTTATTAGGTTGCAGTTGAACATCGCACAATTTTCCTGCCGTGTATGTATGCAAAAGGTGGTATTTATTAGGTAAAACATTCAACAATGCAAGAATAGGAAGACTAAAGCGTTATTGGCCATAATATTTGGTGCATAGTCGCTGTGATAGTTTAATAGTGACTTGCGATTAAGATACCAAACAGCCTTAGGTAGGCAATGGTAAAAAAAAAATAAGTGGAATCAATGTGGTTTAAAAGGTAATGATAAGATGGATTCAATGTTACAGCATTGTATTAAATATACAGGTTCAGTACAAATCGACACAGATTGGAGTTGAAAGGGGCTAATTTAGTAAAGCCAAGAACTTTATATGCAGTATAAGTTCTTAAATCATATACTAATAAAAAGAGGCAATACAGAATTAAGCTAAATACATACAGTATGTGACGTGATCGTTTAAAGTACAACATATATGGGCAGAACAAAGCGCCACAGCCAAGCTTGCTTGACGCACGCCCATACAAATAATTTATAATATAACAGTTTTAACTGGCAATCTATTGAGAGGTCTAAATTTCTTATCCTGTACAGGACAAATAGAGATTTCTTGGCTCGATCAGATACATGTTTTGTACAGGTAAAATAGAGATTTCTTGGCTCGATCAGATACATGTTTATTACATCATTAATTGTCTTCCTTGTAGAATAACCCTCCATCTTATTTTAAAGTAACTATCTATTTCTAGCGCAAAATTGTCTACACGTACATATACTTCTCCTCCTACATTTTCTATCTCCAAAGGCAAGGAGTTATCAAAATAATGTTTATATTCCATGTTTTACCGAAATATTAAAACGTGTTTAGTAGATCGGACTTTGTGATTGTTACTCAAACTTGTTACACATTGAAAGTAATCACTTTGTGATGGCACCGAAGGACAAAACTTGGACAATTGTTACATGAATGTGAAAAGTTGGAAATACATTTAACCTAGAATCTTTAGATAAACGCGCATATTTATTTACACATGTAGTCCATTAATGACACTATCTAAATTAGCGACTGGCTAAATTCTATTTTATGTGACTGACTGACGTACTTTGGTTTCGACGTCAGTGGGCGTGGAATCACAGAGAGAGATTCAAATTACTTGCAGTTTCTATCATGTAACCAGCACGTGACACACTTACACTTTTATATAAGACTGTTTGTTCATTGTTTTCAGATTATTTAGAAGATCACTATGGCGACACGAGAATGCACGATTATATACTCTTGTAAGTAAATATTTAATACCATGTTCATTCTAATATCATGATTTCGTATTCACTGTCTTCATTATACGTACGAATGATTATTCGTCACTACTTTTCTCGTGCTATCGTAGATGTGCAACGCGGCATACCAGTATTGATATTATATAAATGCGGAAAGTAATAAACTATTATTTAAATGATAATATCTAAGCCAGTGTTAATGAAAACGAATGTATTTTGTACAATTAGGAAAATTCGGGTTATTATGTTTTTCATACTAGTATTGCTTTTCTTGAAAAACTATCTGTGTCAGCCCTTCATTGTACCTGAGCATTTGCTAACGTATTTGTGTTTCTGAGCAGTCGAATCGCAGTTTAATGTTGTACAGGTGTTTTGACTGACTGGCTGGTTCCATCAGTAATGTTTTTTTCTTTAACGTATATTTTATTGGATGACTGCGGGTAATAATTGTTTCGCCTCAGAAGCGTAATCCCCGTCTGATTGCTGATCGCAAAATCATACAAAGCCTCACATTTTAACAAAATATTTCTCCGTTATTAATACCACTAGTAATATACATTCACCCTTTTGTCAAATAAAGTGGGATGCTAGGATACTCCATCATATTGAATTAAATGTTTCTGTTGGCAAAGTGAAAATCGCTTAATATTTCGTGAGCTTGTTTGGGCCATGTACCGTTTGTCAAAAGTCGATGTACCGCTTGTTAAAGGTCGGTTTCTGCAACTGTAATACATTCGAGGAGAAAATGTATGTTTCATTGGATTACTGCAGGATGAAGGGTCATATCCATCATACCCGTCTGATAGGATCGCACAAATTTACACTTTCACATTTAAACATGTGTAACACACTATTTCTCCATTTAAAAGTATATGCATATACTGTTTTGTCAATTAAAATGGAATTATAGGAAACACTATCATACTGGCATTTATATGTTTCTGTTGATATAGTAAATTATTTTTGATGTTTTATGTAAATGTTGTACTGGTAAAAATATTAATATTTTGTGAGTTCGATTGGGCAATGTAACGTTTGTAAAAGGTCGATATCTTCGTATGTAAAACTGTAATACATCTGAGGTAAAATGGTTCGTAGACTGTTACATATATGCAAATAAAGAATACTTTGCTTTGTTTCCAGGTATATTGATGATCGGATTACAGGTCAGACTGTCAATGGAAACAAGTAAGTTTGTCTGTGACATTTATGTGACTGCTCATTTTGAAAAAAATCATTTGTCCCTACGTCAGAAACTTATAAATTCATTTTACGCTGACTGTAGCTACAACATACGTAACAAATAACCCATTATATGTTTTGTTCAAACTTCTATAGGCTTCTATACTAAACATCCAAATTCACATAACTCGAAAAGGTCCTAGATATTATAACAATATGCGATAAGGTTCACGATTATATTGATTCATATACAAACACAGATTGTGAGATCGAATACAAGAGGTGACCCACCTATTTTTAACTGACAGTGTTGAACATCCGTTATTTAATGCTGACACGACCTAATCGAAATGTTTCTATTCAACCGTATGTATTTATATGTCAATGTTTATTATATTTGTAATTTGAATAAAACCACCATCAACTTTTTTGAAGGTGAATTATCTATAGCCTTTTGAAGATTTCTTTACAATAAATGGTGCTATTATTGTTTGAGGTTTGACTGTTATAGGCGTATCCATGTAAATTATTTTGTATCTGTTTTTATTAAGCTACTACCGGTATAATAACATTGAACTTCACGGGTACCACCACAGAAGGGTCTACGTCTACGGAAGGGACAGATAGCACGCCGACAGCTACAGACCGAACTACTGAACAAACCACAACTGCGGTAGGTGACGACTTATATATCTCACTGACTCATATAGTGTGGCCCTTATTTATGTAAAGGGTAATGTTCACCAATTGCTTAATTAAGACGTGATTTTTATGCCCACGTATCGATAGATCGGGAGGCCTATAGTAATTCACCTGTCCGTCCGTCTGTGCATACGCACCCACTTTACGTTGTGGGGTGTGGAACAATAGGCTATATTTAGACTCTATTCATTCCGTTGCTTACGGGGTGCACAATGTTGCTTATGGGGTTTTACAAACAAAAGGATGAACAAAAGAAAACCCCACAACGTCAAGTCAGTGAGAACGTCCGTTCGTTAGTTCGTCCGTCCGTCCTGGTTAACCCAAATTGACCGTTTCTTCTATCTTTATTATGGCTTGCTACAAAGCTTTCATACTTACATGGATGTTGTATATGAACATTCTCCACACGACTGTATCACCTGAGCCCATTTTGACCTTCCCCTTGACCTAATTTTGGACTTAGGCTTCTTGGTTAACTCATATTGACCGTTTCGTCTATTATTAATATGGATCGCTACAAAGCTTTCATACTAGTTTCGGGACAAATGTCGTGATTTTTTTTATTTCTTGACATTTTTCAATGAAATTTCTACAGATTTTCTACAAATTTTCTACAATTATAACTACATGTACCAATGTGAAACACATACCTAAATATCAAGAAAAACAGCACTTGTCCCGAAACTTTACGAATATCAATCGTATGTACAAAATATGAAAGTGTAGCAAGAATGTCATCATGATATTTGCAACTATTTACCATCATTAAAATGGTCTACTTCATTGAATGTGTTGTTCATGTTTGAAATGTTATGGTACTATCTAAGCCATATTTACTTGTTAACTTGTGAAAGCATGTTTCGGTGATCCATTGATTTGTATGCAGTTTTGTATACATTCCAGACACCTACTGTACATTGTTACAATGGAACATGTTCAGGCAATGTTTCGGATGAGACTGATTATAGCTGTATCAACGACACAATAACAAACAAGTGCGAACTTGCTGAAAGCGAGAGTTGTTTTGTAAGTATCTGTACTTTATATGTTCTTTGTATGAGCAAACATGGCTGTATCTTTACTGAATAGCCCGATTATTGCATGTTTATTGGTATTGATATAAGAAATCAAATATGAAATCGAGTTAGGAAAAATTCTGTTATTTTTGGGATACTTTACCCCAAATTGCACCGAATATATTTGGTCAGACAACATATTCATTGCGTATTTGAGAGTTTCGAAATGTTTCATCGGCTGTTTTTTCCTTTAGCAAATTGTCTTCAAGAACAGCTCATCCATCATTTACGACGTTGGATGTAGAAGTAACTGTGAATATATGGAGGAGGAAGGGGAGGGAACTGATACAATATCTACCACAAGATGTTGTGATACACACTTATGCAACAACAAACATATCAACGACCCTGATCCTGAGAACTCCGCAGTATCTGTGACGTCATCAATGTTTGTAGTCGTATGCCTTGTCGCGCTTTTAGTTTAAAATTACATTGTATGAATGCATATTTCTTGCAAACTGTGTAAGACGCAGGTCAACATACATGGACTGTGTGCCGGAATTTGGAACAATCTAATGATATCTCATAGAGATGGAACGGTTGTCATAAATGTAGAATAGTAATGTTGTGTCCTGCGTCATAATTTCAAACTTTCCTTGCATTCAGATCACCGAAGCAAGACTTTCCGTGTTGTGTTTATATGCGGCCGTCAATTTATAATCATTAACTCTCGTCATGTGTTGTTTAATGTTGCACTAACTTGGTTAGAAGTTCAGAAATTGTAGTTTATATGTCGTAACACATTTTATGATACTACTGAAAGTAGTAACGTAATCTAGTCACGTTGCTGTCGGGACGTAATTAGTTGGGTAATCCATGGTATTCGAAACGTATTCAAAACATTCTGCCGGCATTATGTGTTCATTTTGGTCCATGTTGGTAGCCACTATGAATGCTCAATATGTTCGGGAAGTGATCGCCTAATCATACTGAAGAGTGCGTTTCTGATGACAAATAATTACCATTAAACAAGTATTGTCGCATCGCTATAGTAGATTTCTGAATAATGTGCTGGTTTTCATTTTTATAGATGTAATAAATTGTAAGACCTGTGGTTAACCTTGTTGTTGTTGTTTTTACAACATACCGGTACTTACATAAAGTATCACATATTCATTTAGTAGTATTCACGTGGCTAACGTATGCCTGACGCCACTTGGGTAGAATTCCTGTCTTTAAAAATTATATCATGTTCGATCTTCTTATAAAGATGCGTTGATTAAAACAAGGGGTAAAGTGTTTTCATGTATTTTTAAGTTCTTTGTAAATCGGTGTAGCTGACGCAAACTGATTTCTTGCAGGTTCAATAAAAATTCTAATGGGCGCACATTGAGTGTATGTCTTCAACACGATATTGACTGACGTTCTAGTGATATTGCGTACTAGTATGTCTTTTATAACCTGTCACTGTGGCCTTTTTGTTAGAGGGCAATACATGGCGGGAAACTTTTATTTACACCGTCACGTTGCATAAAGTTTTCTATTGGGTAAATGTAAATACCATCGACTACAGCCATTCGTGTGCTTGTGGATATTTGCCGTCAAAAGTACAGCAAATCTTTTAAGTAACTCTTTATCTCCGAGTGCAACCATCCCAGTCCCTATGGAGTATTCACCAGCATTTTGAGCAATTCATTAAAAATTCCACATCAATGAACCAAGTAATACCAATCCATAAGTCTTACTCACCGTGCACTACCGGTTCAACCCAATTTAGTTCATAACTGGTTACTCGTATTCAGTAGAAGTGAGTACCTTATAGAGCCTGGAATATAACTGTAAAGTGTTGTGTTGCAAGAGTACCATATACTTAGGGCTATATATGGTGGCATAAACTATGGGGCACGATATAGTTAAACCAGGTGATGGAGAGTATATGCACCCCATCAAGCCTGGAATGGCTGTACTCTGTTGTTGCCGAGTACCCTTTAGGGACTTGATTGTTTGCCATCGGAGATAGTGAGTTACCTAAATACTTGTAACTTGGATTTGCTGTACTGTTACGGTTAACACCCAAAGTCACCAAGAAGGATGTAGCAAGTGGTAGTAAGTATCCCCTGGGGGCTGAAATAGTTGTACTTGGTATTGGTTAGTTCCTATGGGCATTGCGACATTGGAATGCCTGAACTGAATAACAGACGTAGTTATTGGATTCGGAAGAGATGCAGAGTGCCCATTATAATTTGACAATGATAAGTGCACTAGATTAGTTGGCGATCTGGGTTTGATTCCCTAGCGGGGCAAATTATAAACCCTAATATCAAGAAAATTTGACATAAATGTTCCGGATTGAAGGTAAACAAGCCACTGTTTATAACTGAAAAATTATCGAGGAACAACGCTAATCCGAATAAAGATAACTTGTACTCTGTAGTGGTAAGTAAGTCACGCGGCTGTGTTCCGTTTTTCTACAATGGCTGTTATGGGCGACGATGAGCATCCCATCTGACCCAATTTCTGTATTCTGTGGTATTCCCTCAATAGCTATACTCTGTGGCAGTGATCGAGCCCCTACGTAAGAGATATACAAAATGATATTTGCAGTCTAAAAAAAAATGATTTAGGGCAACAATGCATTATTTAAATTAATTATGTTATAGTTAGAACATATTAAGTAAATTTTAATGATTAAAAAGGTCGGAGCGAGCGAAGCGAAGCGAGGCCTTTTTAGTCATTAAAATTTACTTAATATGTTCTAACTAACTTAGAATATAACATTCTGCATTCTGATTGGCCGATAGAAATTAGCGCCAACGCATGACGTCAAGTCTGTGAAGAGAAAATTTTAATGATTAAATTTTCATTTAACCGCGAAAATGCGGCGTTTTCATTGGCTTATAATGTAGGTTATATTCTAAGTAATATAAGATGTAGAAATTGCATTCATTAACGAAGTAAAATATTTTACATGATTTTATGAAATGTTTTGTAGAAATTGGTCTCATTTGTAGTTGAAAACAGAAGCAGGCCCTCATACTACAATTTCAAAGTGAATATCTGAATCCTATTTTCTATACGAGGGTTGTTCAAATTTGAATGCAAAAAGATTATATTTAGTCAGGCAGGGAAGGCAGCACTCAACTTAACCAGCCGACCTACTAACTAGCTGAATGACACAGTTTTCACAGCAAAAGGACTATATTGCCCCGCTTTAGCTGTAAGAAATCTTAAAACGAAGAAGTGCCTAACACACTACCGACCAAGAAAATTAAACGCCCCTTGTCTCATAGTTTAAAAACTGAATAGAAAAGATTCAGCAAACAAAAGGCAGAAAGCCCACGCTGAATGACTTAGTTACAACAGTAAAACTGCTGAACTACATAGTTTTAGCAGCCTTTAGTCTAAAAAGTTAAGTAACAGTATTAAAACGTTGAAAGGCCCGATTTCAGCAACAAAAAATCTGAAAACCTTAAAACGAGTGACCCAGTTTCAATAAGTAAAATGACGTAATTGAACAAATCGAGATATGACGTAATGAACAAGTCATTAAGAATTGCAAGCAATACAGAAGTCCCCTACCGGTTTAAAGCTATTTTCAATGTGTCTGTTGCCATATCAACCACAATTTCCGTCAGAACCAAAACTGACGGACAGATGGCAAACCAATAGTCCCCTCCGGTCAAAAACCGGTAGGGGACTTAAAACTACATTAAATGACCTCAGGGGACAGAACACTACATCCATAACTCCACAGCTGTACATAGACTCATGAACGAACCAGGTAGGATGCGAATCGCGGGGACGAAATAGTAAGAGGACAACCGGCAAATACGAATAAATAACTCCTAGCTCCTTTTGGCCCCGGTCAAAAAATTAAATACTGAGAAATTATGGCATATTATCGATTATTTAAAAATGAAAAACTCGATTGTAAACGGAATTGGCGTTTAAATCCAAATACAAACCCATATTATAATAATTAAACAAAATACGAAACTACCGGAAGTAGCACCGACCCCAACAGAAACCGCGGGACACGCGAGAACAAAAAGGCACAGAAAATATACAACTTCACTCGAAAAGGCGCGGAACATGACCAACATAAAAAACTAGCACAGGAACATGTAATACAAAACCGGGCATCCAATCCCGAAAGTCTGCTGCTTAAGTCAGTCAAACTAAAACGGAACAAGAGCCAGTTGATAAGAAATTAACAACCGGACAAAACATACACCACAAGGACAATCCACAACAGACACTGAGTATATGCAAGTTTGAAAGATACGAAGCAGCCTTGTGCTGGACAACGAATTTGCAGAATAGCACATACAAAATTAATAAAGTTTAACAAAAGGCAGAGTGGCCAAATATTTTTGTATTTTTTCCTATTATACTATAAAGTGGACAGTACAAACACAGAGGAAGGTTGACTAAAGGGCTTCCGCCTTGGAACGGACAGTGACACTTGTCACTGGGGGCTTAAACGTTTTACAGTGCACCAAACCTCACACTTACCCAATAGACAACCTTATAGAACAGGACAGTGTAAATAAATGTTTCCCGCCATGTAATGCCCCCTAACAAAAAGCCACAGTGACCGGTAATAAAGGAATGTAAAACATGAAACATTATATAAAATACAACCATCGAGTAGCACAGAAAGTACTCAATGACCTATCAGAAGTCAGAGCAACAAGAGAGCAAAACATTTAAGGGTACGACAAGACAATGTAACAGACAGGCATCAATGCCAGCCGTCCACAAAGGCTTGAGGTTAGGCATATCATAGAGTCTGTATATTTTCCGGTCATCGCACAATGAAATAAGAAGCATAGCGGTGAGCTGTTAATGGGTCCACTGCTAAGCATGCAGTCCGTTGCAAAATTAAAGGGTCATATCCTCAGAAAACGTTTTATGATCTTGAGAAACACATCATGAAAGTGGCTTTGACCCAAAATCATTCGAAATTTGTAAAGCACATCACCATAAAATTCAGGCTGAGACAGACCTTGTCGCAGAAGTGTCTTTAAATTAATACCATATTTAGAAATGAGATCTGAATTACGCCTATAGACTTTTGCAAACGTTTTACGAAGTTTATGGAAGCGATAGCCTTGTTGCAGTAACTTATTAGTAATACAAAGATTTCGAGTATTGAAGTCCTCCACCCGAGAGCAAGCTCTAGCAAAACGGATTAATTGAGAAGCGTAAACACCATATGAAGTTGACCGTGGAATATCTCCATCCAAGTGTGGGTAATTTACAATATCGAAGTTAAAATCATCTCTCTTGTCGTAAATTTTACTAACAATTTGACCTGCTTCTATAGCAAGGTCAAGGTCTAGGAATGATGCGCGTGTATCAGATGAATTAGCTTTATTTAGTGTTAATTCGGCTGGGTAAATTTCTACGATCTTATTAGAAAAGTAAGGATTGTCAATATTTAAAATGTCATCAAGGTATCGGGACGTATTATTGAACGCTGTAATTTCCTCAGATTGGTGTTCGGGAGACAATTTTAACATGAAATCACGTTCATAACAATATAAAAACAGATCTGCGACAAGAGGTGCACAATTAGTTCCCATAGGAATACCGATAATTTGTCTATAAATGGTATTGCCCAGCCTAACAAAAATGTTGTCAAGAAGAAAAATAAGGGCTTCACAGTGATGCTTTATCTTTCTTGTATCAATGATTTTTTTAAAAATAGCGAGCTTTATATCATATTAGTATCCTAAAAAACTTGCTAAACTTTATTTTATCAGTATATTTACTAAGGGATTTTAGAAATATTCCGTCCATTTTTCATATTTAATTTTGAACTTGCCATACTTAGGGGGTTATAGTAATCTGATGAAATGTAAGGCAAGTTGTTTACACTGACTAGTGTCAATGTATTCATAATTAATTATCAATATAAAAATATTTGTTAATTTACTGATGTACATGGTGTTTTACAATATCTGTCCCCGTAACAACCGAATGCCATGAAACAATACTTGATTTTCCCTGGCATTTTCATTTACCAATGGAAAGCTATCATTTCAAATCTTTTTTGATATACATGTATAACATGACCATGTTACTATCACTGCAACCCAACAATTAAGATTGTCGCGAGAAGTCGTTTTTCTATAAATGACAAAATGACGAACAAAATGATTTTTGTCAAATCAATAATACAGCTTGTAAAGTATTACATGGTATATCCAGTTCAATAGTGTTTATAAACAAAATAATATATTATTTGAAAGTTTCGTGTATATACAACAATTTAAACAGAAGTCAATGTAGGTAAGTTTTTTCGTCGCCTAGCAACTGGCAACCAAATCAGCTGTGGAACTCTATATTTTAAGTTATCATAGATGAATGAAATTTTTAAATCGATATAATCTTTTGTTTCTAAAAACTTTAAAACTGTATCAAAATATGGCTTTTTGTAGCAGTCTTAATTCCAGGGTTGAATTGATTGTAACATAGTCATGCCTTATACTCCGACATGCCCACTGATTCTATTAAAAAATGTACATTATTTTCGTAAGCGGACACTTTTGTAAGCTATAAGAAAACTGTTTCACTCAGAACATAATTGCCATAAATGGTCAATTAGACGAAAACTATGACAAATCTGTGCAACAGTTAAATACACGACATAGCAACTGATTGCCTAAAGCATAAAACATGGAGCTAGGAAATTATAAAATCGCACAGCATGGATTAATATGTTGCATTACTGTAAAAAAACATCAAGTTTGTGGCGTTAAATTTTACTCAATAGCTTGGTTAGACTATATCATACAATTCAATCCTCACAATTTACCTACACCCCAACAATTATACAACAATGGCTTATTTTTCAATACACAGATCAGGGAGTAAAACTCCTCTAAATTGAATGATTTTACAGTATTAATTATCAGTAGTAATTGAAACAGAACTACAAACCATTTGTAAGCTTGAAACTTATATTGTGCAAGTTGACAATCATTTGCAAGAAACCTGAATTATATACATCAACCGATTAGTGGCTATATGAGCATTGGTGATGCCAGTAGGTATTACTTCAATGCAACATTATATCAATAAATATATCCATGTGAAAAATGTATGTTTAACCAGAAAATCTGTCATTTCGTTAAGGATCTTATCATGATACAAGCAGTTTTTTTCAAATACATTGTCTTAACATTCATAAAACAGTTTACGATCTATTTGAAGCATTTTTATATGAACATGCTAATAAATGCTCAGCACTGTATGAATGGACAGTTTTAGATAATCCCTTAGGATCATTAGGCCAAGCTTTTTTTGAACATCAGAATTATATTTTCTAAAATGAAATGCAAAACATCTTCTGTTCTTGAATTGTGCCAGAATAGATTTTGATAAGCATTGTCTCTCTGGTGATCGTTTTATCTTTGTCAGAGGATAAGTCAGGTATAGTACTAGCTTCGCCTCGGACAATTATGTTTTTTGTGACACTTTTGACAAATAACTAGTGCAATATCTATTACATATATTGAATAAAACTTGGAAATATTAGCTTTCCTTAGCCATGTACGTTACAAATGCCTAGGCATCGAAATAGTCTTTGGTAAGCTAAGACCGTTACAAAGAAACACATTTTCTAAATGAAAAACCTGTTACTTTAAATATAAACGCTAAACTTGAATGAGAGCTTCTTGGAAGTTAAAATACATATCATTTCTGAACAACGAATATGTCGTAGTATGCTGTATAATTGAATTAAAATAGTATAACATCGTGTTTTCAAGGTCGCTATCAATTCGAATTTCATTACTGAGTTCGTCTCCCGTTACGCACAGAAATTTTATTCTGTCAAAAGACACATTGTGGTAACGGTTAACACAAGATTTAGCACCAGAAACAACATAGTTTTGGTTTACTTACTACTAGTACATGCATATCAAATCTAATTATTCGCAAACATTTTTAGAAGAAATGACATCAACACAAACAACAACCGGACGACGATATCGCGTACGAAATTTGTGACTTTCAATATAACGATTTGTTCAGTTAAGCGTCTTAATCCGATTTATACCTTAATTGTACGAATCTTGAATCAGAAAAATGGGCCCTTATGAGTTGAAATGGAGTTAAAAAAACGAAACACTGATAATTCTAATTGTTACATTATTTTCTCGTTCGGTTATGCGTAGGGTATTGTGGTATGTGGTATTTTAGTGTTAAAGATAGTTTCCCACTGGCTGTAGACACCTTGTGACAGGTACATACAAACAATGCTTACATAAAGGTACCGGTCAACTGAAAGACGACACCTTGTGATAGGTACTAACAGACAATGCTTACTTAAAGTAGAGGATTATCGCTGAAAGACGACACCTTGTGATAGGTACTAACAGACAATGCTTACATAAAGGTACCGGCCAACTGAAAGACGACACCTTGTGATAGGTACTAACAGACAATGCTTACCTAAAGTAGAGGATTATCGCTGAAAGACGACACCTTGTGATAGGTACTAACAGACAATGCTTACCTAAAGTAGAGGATTATCGCTGAAAGACGACACCCTTGTGATAGGTACTAACAGACAATGCTTACCTAAAGTAGAGGATTATCGCTGAAAGACGACACCTTGTGATAGGTACATACAGACAATGCTTACCTAAAGTAGAGGAGTATCGCTGAAAGACGACACCTTGTGATAGGTACTAACAGACAATGCTTACCTAAAGTAGAGGATTATCGCTGAAAGACGACACCCTTGTGATAGGTACTAACAGACAATGCTTACTTAAAGAAGAGGATTATCGCTGAAAGACGATACCTTGTGATAGGTACTAACAGACAATGCTTACATAAAGTAGAGGATTATCGCTGAAAGACGACACCTTGTGATAGGTACATACAGACAATGCTTACCTAAAGTATAGAATTATCGCTGAAAGACGACACCTTATGATAGGTACTAACAGACAATGCTTACCTAAAGTAGAGGATTATCGCTGAAAGACGACACCTTGTGATAGGTTCTAACAGACAATGCTTACCTAAAGTAGAGGATTATCGCTGAAAGACGACACCTTGTGATAGGTACTAACAGACAATGCTAACCTAAAGTAGTTGCCCACTGAGGACCAACGCCATGTGACGTGTACTGACAGAAACTGTTTACATAAAGGAATTAACTGTTGCGCATTGAAGATAAACCCTCTATGCTTGGTACCTATGGCCAATGCTTACCTAATTGCCAAGATACATCATGTGATTGTTACTGTAACGGTTTGCCTTTTGTGTTTTATGTGTCCAACCGATGTTATAGTTCGCTGTGTTGACACTATGTTCCAGTGATCGTGTTAAGCCACACTGTCTTTCACAAGATACTAAGCTGGTTTAGTCGTATATACGAGGGGTTATCAACAGATACGCGGAAAAGTGATGGTATTTCTTTGTTTGTCATCGTACGTGGTTGAAACTTTCTAAACATGAAGATAAATACATTTTAAATTGATTCGTCGCTGGTCATCAATAATAACCAAAGTCAGAACGAACGCGGTTTCCTATGACAACGTCACTCAACGTCATGCGGCCCAAGTTTTCATATTATCCAACGTTGCGCGTATTAAACTATGACGTACTATGCGTATGTTTGTAATGTAATAATATTCTAAAGGGCGGGTTATCAATATAATCAAGATTCCTAAAAAATGATGAGAAACCTTTTATTACAAACTAAACTGATTTACACGTAAAATTTATATGTAAAATTATATAGAGGAAAAATTGTTGATTATGGTGTAAGATCGAATTTTATTTCACCGAGTGATCACAGAAAATCACGAGTGAAATAAAATTGATCTTACACCGAAAATCAACAAATTTTCTGTTTATGATATGCCTCAATTTCTCTTAAAATGTGCTGTAATTGGAAAAAATCACGTCGAAATTGGAACGTCACGACGTGAGAATTATGACGTCATGATGACGTAACGCATATTTTAAAGCCCGGCACCGTTGACGTTACGTTTCTTTTTCTGCATGATACTGGAACCAGCCTCAAAACAGTGAAAATAACAAAGTGGTAATTTCACTGTTATTTTCACTGAAAAAACTGCATAATCCATTGAAAGCATATAATAAATTGCAATAACATAAATACTTTGAGCGATATTGGACTTTCAAATAGGTTTTTAATGTCCTTGTGTGTATATACCAAATTTCCCAAGACCAACTAATCTGATTGGTTGATAAATATGACATTATCGATAACTCCACGGGTGACTTCACACCATGTAAAGCGGTAAAACAGTACACTTCAAATACATAGGTTAAAGAGATTTACCAGGCGACTGTTACAGGAACCTACATACAATGCTACCTCAACGTAGTTGCCAACTGAAAGTAGACACTTTTTGCTTGGTACCAATGGACAATGCTTACCTAATGGCCTACTAAAACAAGACATCATGTAATTGGTACCTACATATAAAGCTTACCTAAAGGTAGATGGCCACTGAACGTAGACACATTGTTATATGTACCTACAGACAATGCTTACCTAAAGGTTGATGACCACTGAAAGTAGACACCTTGTAATATGTACCTACAGACAATGCTTACCTAAAGGTAGATGACCACTGAAAGTAGACACCTTGTAATATGTACCTACAGACAATGCTTACCTAAAGGTTGATGACCACTGAAAGTAGACACATTGTTATATGTACCTACAGACAATGCTTACCTAAAGGTTGATGACCACTGAAAGTAGACACCTTGTAATATGTACCTACAGACAATGCTTACCTAAAGGTTGATGACCACTGAAAGTAGACACATTGTTATATGTACCTACAGACAATGCTTACCTAAAGGTTGATGACCACTGAAAGTAGACACCTTGTAATATGTACCTACAGACAATGCTTACCTATAGGTAGATGGCCACTGAAAGTAGACACCTTGTGATATGTACCTACAGACAATGCTTACCTATAGGTAGATGGCCACTGAAAGAAGACACATTGTTATATGTACCTACAGACAATGCTTACCTATAGGTAGATGGCCACTGAAAGTAGACACCTTGTGATATGTACCTACAGACAATACTTACCTATAGGTAGTTGCCAAATGAAAGTAAAAACCTTGTGATATGTACCTACAGACAATACTTACCTATAGGTAGTTGCCAAATGAAAGTAAAAACCTTGTGATATGTACCTACAGACAATACTTACCTATAGGTAGATGGCCACTGAAAGTAAAAACTTTGTGATATGTACCTACAGACAATGCTTACCTAAAGGTAGATGGCCACTGAAAGTAGACACATTGTTATATGTACCTACAGACAATACTTACCTAAAGGTAGATGACCACTGAAAGAAGACACATTGTTATATGTACCTACAGACAATACTTACCTATAGGTAGATGACCACTGAAAGTAGACACATTGTTATATGTACCTACAGACAATGCTTACCTATAGGTAGATGGCCACTGAAAGAAGACACATTGTTATATGTACCTACAGACAATGCTTACCTATAGGTAGATGGCCACTGAAAGTAGACACATTGTAATATGTACCTACAGACAATACTTACCTAAAGGTAGATGACCACTGAAAGAAGACACATTGTTATATGTACCTACAGACAATACTTACCTATAGGTAGATGGCCACTGAAAGTAGACACATTGTTATATGTACCTACAGACAATACTTACCTATAGGTAGATGGCCACTGAAAGTAGACACATTGTTATATGTACCTACAGACAATACTTACCTATAGGTAGATGGCCACTGAAAGTAGACACATTGTTATATGTACCTACAGACAATACTTACCTATAGGTAGATGGCCACTGAAAGTAGACACATTGTTATATGTACCTACAGACAATGCTTACCTATAGGTAGATGGCCACTGAAAGAAGACACATTGTTATATGTACCTACAGACAATGCTTACCTATAGGTAGATGGCCACTGAAAGTAGACACATTGTAATATGTACCTACAGACAATACTTACCTAAAGGTAGATGACCACTGAAAGAAGACACATTGTTATATGTACCTACAGACAATACTTACCTATAGGTAGATGGCCACTGAAAGTAGACACATTGTTATATGTACCTACAGACAATACTTACCTATAGGTAGATGGCCACTGAAAGTAGACACATTGTGTTTGGTTCACAAACTAGTTACCCTTTGATTGTAATCCCTTTGTGATGGCACCAAGGGACAAAACGTGGGAGATTAATACATGCATGTGAAAAGTTAAAAATACATTCACCAAGCTATTTTCAAGATCTACGCGCTATTCATTTAGAAAACATTAACAAAGGGAGTACATTATTGAACCTATCTGGCTTAGCCACTGCCTGAATTATATTTTATGATTGACTGGCGTGCTATGATGGTGACGTCTTTGGGCGTGGTACCACAGAGGGTGGTCCTAATTTCTTGCAATTTTATCATGTAACCAGCGCGTGATACACTTTTGTTATATAAGGTTGTTTGTTGATTGTTTAAGATTATTTAGAAGGTCAATATGGCGACACGAGAATACTACATTATAAAAGCGTGTAAGTAAATATTTAATATTATGTTCATTCTAATATCATTTTTTTATAATCACTGTCTATATTATACATAAGAATGTTTATGAGTGTGCTATCGTAGTTGTAGCGGCATACCAGTATTGGTATATATACTATCATAGAAAATCTTTTAAGCGATAATTTCAATGCAGTTTTAATGACAACACATGTGTTTTGTACAGTAGGGATAGTTTGTTTTATTATGTTTTCCACACTAGTATTTCTTTTCTGGATGTTTATTATCTCTATCGGCCGTTTTCTGTACCTGGGCGTCTGCTAACGTCTTGATGTTTCTGAACAGACGAAATTGTAGTATAATTTTGAACAGAGGTTTTGGTTGTCGGGTGCAATTCAGTAATGCTATTTCTTTAACGTATGTTTCATTGGATTACTGCAGGAAATCATTATTTTCGGCCTGAAGGGTCATATCCGTCATACCCGTCTGATAGGATCGCACAAATTTACAATTTCACATTTAAACATGTGTAACACACTATTTTCCATTTATAATAATATGCATATGCTGTTTTGTCAATTAAAATGGAATTATAGGAAACACTATCATACTGACATTTATATGTTTCTGTTGATATAGTAAATAATTTATGATGTTTTGTGTAAATGTTGACTGGTAAAAATATCAATATTTTGTGAGTTCGTTTGGGCAATGTAACGTTTGTAAAAGGTCGATATCTCCGTATGTAAAACTGTAATACATCTGAGGTAAAATGGTTCGCAGACTGTTACATATAGTGCAATAGTGTATACTTTGCTTTGTTTCCAGGTATATTGATGATCGGATTACAGGTCAGACTGTCAATGGAAGCAAGTAAGTTTGTCGTTGACATGTATATGGTTTCCGTCCAGTATTCATTTGATCCTACGTCAGAAACTTATAAAATCATTATACGTTAAATATAGCTACACCATCCGAAACAATATAACTAAAAAAATGACCCATTTTATGTTTTGTGCATACTATTATGACCTAATTTTAAAGACTTCTATATTATATATCCAAAAAGATAATATAAAGTCGGACAGGGAAGGAAGAACTGAATTTAACCAGCCGAGCACAGAAAACATAGAAATATCACATTCCGCAATTAATCCAAATTCACTTGTCTCGAAAAGGTCCTAGGTATTATTACAAAATGCGATACAATTTACGATTATTAGTTAATGGATTCATAAGAAAACAAAGATGCGAGATGTAAAACAAGAGGCCCCCCAATTATACACTCAGCAACACTTTTAAGTACACACGTGGTTTTAGCGTCATACCTTTTTATGTATTATTATGTTTGCATGAAATTTTGTGTACATTGTATCGACTATCACAGGATATGATTAATCATGTTTTGTCTTCAAAATGAAATACAGCGGTTCATTGAACCATGAAACACCAAAAACCGTAAAATGACCGTACAATTGACGCGTAAGTGCAAACACTTTTATGTATGGTAATTCAAATTTAGGATATATAGTCAAATTAAAGTTTTTTGGTTGTTGTGGTCAAGGGGAATTAAGCACGTAGGAATTTACTTTTTTGATGTAATGGCATGTCAGTATTTCTAAACCTAAATTGGGCTTTGTTTTTATCCGTGTGTTCTTATTTCTGTCTCCGCGATAAGTACATACCCTTGAAACGAATCAATCAGCAAAGCTGGCACATATCTGCATTAGCAACCTGACAAACGCCCGATGAACACACGGCAAAATGTGTGACTTTAGATTCTGCCCATGTCATCATTTGTTAATTTTTTATGACAATTGTAATCAGATGTTAAGAAACATCAGTTGTATTATTATGCCACACATCCAAACTACATATGTAGAACATTTCAGTAAGATCCAACGCGTATTGACCGAGCTTTAGGAAAATAAACACGTGTGTACTTATAAGTTGGTTAAGTGTATTTGAATAGTGTTGGATATCCTATATTTTCATGCTGAAACGATATTATAATTGAAATGTTTTTTTATTTAACCGTGTATTAATATATCAAGAAACATATATACACTCAATGTTTAATTATTTTAATATATTTGTTATTTTATTAAAAACACCAACAACTTCTTAGCTGCATTTTTGTCTATAGCCTTTTGAAACCTTTGTTCACAACATTATTCTTGTTATATAATATCCCAAAATGGGGGATTACACTAATCTTTGTTACTAAAACCTAGGTCCCACTGAGCATGTTTTGCCTCGGCGTTGAACTCGCGATGGAAATTAATGAGCTTCTGGAGGCACCAGGAACATGGTCCTCGTGGTCTATGGGAAGCTTCGGGGAAGTCACGAAACAATTGTGAAATCGGGAGGACTAGTGATAAATCGGAGGCATCAGGATAACACCCGGTGAAGCTCGGGAATATCCCGGGGACGCACCCCCGAGGCATCTGGAACATCGGGGAATGATCGGGGATGCTTCCGTGAACAAACAAATTATGTAAGGCGTCACAGAAGCTTCCCCGACACATCGACGTTTCGCTAAAGTGTCAGGAACCTTCGGGGATAGTTCAATCTTTGGCGAACATTCGGCGATATTTCGGAGACATATCGCGGTTTCATAAGTTGATATTTATCGGGGATGATTCGGGGGTTACCAGGAGGCATCGGAAGAACTCCCGATGTGTTCCCGACGTTATACGTCGGTCCCACTGCCTCGGGGTGTACTACCGATGACATTTAGGAGCTTCGGGTGATTATCGATAGCCATCGGGAGCTATCAGCCAACGGGAAAAATGATTTGTAATTCCATATCGCCGATGAGGAATTTCTCAGTGGACCCAGGATTGAGCCATTCTATATCAAGAAGTATTTTACTGAAAATGTATTAAATATATTTTAAATGTGTATAAATGTGTCTATTTTTATTAAGCTACTACAATACAATCGGTGGACTCCACGAGTAGTTCTTCTACATCTACTGTACGTACTACGGTAGGTGACTTATATATCTTACCGACTGATTATACTCATATTGAAATTTAGCTCTTATTTGTCTAATGGATAAGGTTTTTAAAAATAAAAACGTATTTTCCTGTTAATCTGGCCTTTATTTCTAATAAATTGATAATGGTTTTCCAAACATTAAGCAAGCATATCTCAATATTCCTCTTTGTCTATATTCAGGTACGCTTGAAACATGCCATGTTAACAAAAATGGCATTTTTATGACGTAGAAAATTTCCAAAAACCATGATGATAGTCATGCTACACTTTTACATAACCAGTGTTCTACATAGAAGTATGCCCGAGAGGTGTTCGGAAAGTTCTGGTCAAGTGCCTTGAAACATCCTATTACATGATATTTTAGTGATAATTTGAACAATTGCAGCTACATATAGCAATGTGAAACATGTAACTTTACGTATGTACAAACTATGAAAGTGTACCATGAATGTCATCATGATATCTGCAACTATTCCACACAATGAGTTGTCATGAAAATGACCCGCTTCATTGAATGTGTTGTCCATGTAAAGTTGGGAATAACTCGACAACAACACGTGTTCCGTATTTTTATATTATAATTTACGTTTCGGCTTGCGCCTTCATCAGAATATAATATATTTTTTTGTCCATGTAAGAAATGTAGTAGTACTATCAAAGCCATCTTTACTTGTTAGTGAATGCATGAGTTGAAAGTATGTTTGTTGGTCCATTGGTTTGTATTCAGTTTTGTATACATTTCAGACACCTTCTGTACAATGTTTCAAAGGAACATATTTGGGCAATATTTCGGATGAGACTGATAATAGCTGTATAGTTGCAACAGTAACAGACACGTGCGGGCTTGCTGAATGCGAAAGTTGTTTTGTAAGTATCTGTACTCAATGTGTTCTTTGTATGAGCAACCATTGCTGTAGCTTTACTGAATAATCGGATGATTGAAAGTTTACTGCCATTGATATAAGAATATGAAAACAAAGTTTGGATAAATATACCACTGTTTACACGGTACTTGTTCAATTATTGCACGGTGTTTAAAACAACTTTTAATATGCAGTAGAGTTCTGCTAAAATACCAGTCAAACAGGTAGTCTTAAAACAGGCAACATAAAAAAGGGTAACCTTAAAACAGGTAACCTTAAAACAGAAGGTGAAGATTAAGATTTGAATCTTTGCTATGATTTCGTACTATGATAATTGCATATCTGATGTCTATTTATAAACTGTATTGTCCCTAGACAAATGGTCATGTATTGATTTGACATGTATTCCTTACGTTAATGATTGTATACATGTATGCTAATATTTATTGTATGTTGTTTCAAGGTGATAAGAACTATTATGCTTAAGCCGAATAAACTTTTCTGTATTCTGGGGTGGTATTCAATATTGATCTTATTTAATTGGATAATAAGGATAGCCAATCATATACCCTATTACTAACCAAGAGTTTGATATGGTGTAATCTGATTGGTTGTCCTTATCCTTAAGTCAAGTAAGATTGATATTGAAAACCACCCCTGGTATAATTGGTGTAACACTGATTTCAGGTATAGTGAATGTCGCACCCATATTCATGTAGAGAAATTGTTTATTGCTTTCGGCAACAAAGGTTAATACTATGTGGTAACCGAGACCGTAGATTATAACTCAGTTGGACCTCTTACTATCAAGTTTGGTTAATATCAAAGTGACACATTGGTCGAGTCCACTATTACGGTGTAGAACCAATAACATGTATAAAGGGTTATCCAGACATCTACAAGTCGAATAGTTTCCTGCGGCTGATAACTTAGTTGTATTGTTTATGATGTGTTTTTTGCCGTTTGGGTGCAATTCGAATTTATTCCGGTGTAAGATTAAATTTATGTTTCTGTCAAAATAATTCCAATACGTGTAATATCGGAAAATACCGACCAATCTAACAACAAACGCCATGATGAGATATAAATCGTATTCAGTTTGAACAAACAAATATCCAACAAATTAATAAATAACAAATTATTTGGTTGTGTTAAATGTATGTGCCGAACGAATGAACAAATTCAAAATAATTAGAAAAATGTTGATCATGTATCAAAACCATGCTTCTGTTAATCTAGCGATGTGTTCTCTACGGGATGTAGTTCATTGTCCACTATATTTATTATTGACCGGGATGATAATGCAGCTGCAGACTCCTGCTGTTTAGATTTGTGGTCTCGCGTTCACAGTGAAATTTCGGAATAGTTCTGATTTCTTTGGTAAATAAACTATTGTAATGCGATAAAGACCGATGTTATCCGCATGGAATAACGGAATAGTCTGGTTCACGACATTCTTACAAAATGCTTCTTTTTTGGATATATTTTTTTGAAATCGTGAACCATCCAGAACATGTCACGTGCCCCTCCATGGTCATTTTACTTTTGGCAATCCAACATAACCTGCGGCTCAAGCCGCAGGTTAATAATTTCAATGCTAAACTAAAATACTATATGAACTTTACCTGTTCATACAATGGTTGTAATATTTTGTGTTAACACGAAATACAACGTCACTGTCACATTATCCTTAGTTTTTTGTACATAACGTAAATTGTGTTCTAAAAGGGCGTACTACTGCAAAGGTACACACATATTTGGTCAGACTACATATTCTTTGCGTAGTTTAGAGTTTCGAAATGTTTCATCGGCTGTTTTTGTCTTCAGCAAATTACCTTCAGGAACAGATCTACCATCATATACGTGCTTGGATGTAGAAGTAACTGTGAATATATGGTGGAGGAAGGGGAGGGAACTGATAAAATATCTACCACAAGATGTTGTGATACACACTTATGCAACAACAAACATATCAACGATCCTGATCCTGAGAATTCCGCAGTATCTGTGACGTCATCAATGTTTGTAATCGTATGCCTTGTCGTGCTTATAGCTTAAAATTACATTGTATGAATGCATATTTGTATTTCTTGCAAACTGTGTAAGACGCTGGTCAACATACATGGACTGTGTGCCGGAATTTGGACCTATCTAATGATATCTCATCGAGATGGAACGGTTGTCGTTAATATAGAATAGTAATGTTGTGTTCGGCGTCATAATATCAAGCTTTCCTTGCGTTCTGATCATCAAAGGAAACGGATAAAGCCGATGTTTCACGATTTGCTTTCCGTGCTGTGCTTTTGTGCGGCCGTCAATCTATAATCATAAACTCTAATTACGTGTTATTTTATGTTGCACTAACTTGGTTAGAAGTTCAGTAAATGTAGTAGAGCTCTATATAAGTCATATGACATTTTATGATACCATTGAAGGTAGTAACATAATCTAGTCACGCTAGAGGAGGAATGAGCAGGGGTTGGTATTTATAAAGCGTCTTAGTAGAAAACTAAGACTTTTTAAAATCAAAGCACTGAGAGTGCTGATGGAAGGCGATATGGTTGCTGCTACTAAAGCTTAAACCGACTTTGCACGTTTAATGTTCGTTTTCTTACTGCCTATCTTGTATTGAATGTCAAAATAGGCATATGTGACTATATAGGCATGTTAAATATCTAAATAATTGTAAAAAGGGGCATAGTAATTTATATGGAATACATGTATTGAATGCGTATACCAAAAGTGGCTTTAAAATAATACTAGGCGCCTTTTTATCAGATTAAATGTGTAAAGTCGGTTTAAGCTTTAGTAGCAGCAACCAGATCGCCTACCATCAGTTTTGGATGGGGCATTCAGCTGAGATATTTTACGTATTGATACTAGGTCATCCGGCTAGGGCTTTCACGTTTTTTGTTGCTGATACCGGGCCTTTTAACGTTTTTATACTGTTACTTAACTTATTGGGCTAAAGGCAGCTAAAACTATGTAGTTCAGCAGTTTTACTGTTGTAACTAGGTCCTTCAGCGTTGGCATTCCGCCTTTTGTTTGCTGAAACTTTTCTATTCAGCTTTTTAACAGTTAGGACAATGGCTGATTAATTTTCTTGGTTGGCAGTGTGTTGGGCACTTTATTATACTTTTCGACAGCTTGGTGGATCTTTGCTTGTTTAGTTGGGCACTGTGCCTTTCATGTGTTTTATGTTTCCTGTGCTCGTTTGGTTCAGTTGGGCATTGTGCTTTGTGTGTTTTTAATGTTTTCTGTGCTCGGCTGGTTAAGTTGAGTGCTGCCTTCCCTGTTTGACTTAATATAATCTTTTTGGTAGCTACTCTGAGTGTTCAATATGTTCGGGAAGCGATCGCCTAATCATACTGACGATTGCGTTTCTGATGACCAACAAGTTTTATTCACCATGAAACTGATATACTGGCAACGCTATAGAATCTAGTCTTGATTACTGGATTATGTGCTGATTTTCATTTTTATAGATGTAATAAATTGTGAGTCATATCGTAAATATTGTTTGGCATATTGTTTAGCACCCAGTACAGTGAATTCATATAATAGGTTCACAGGGAGATCTAGATTTGAAACGTTTTGTGAGAGCTCTTCCTGCTAATAAAATTTGAACAAGTCGAGATCGTCCGATGATACTGTACTTAGCTTAAGCATTAACTATCTTACATTATGTAGACAAGAATATAATCATAATATGATAATTATAACTATAATAATCATATTTTTATATCAGATACTATACTAACACCCAGCAGATTTACCTATTTATACATAGAGGAAACGAAGGTGCTCTTGAATAGATATCAAAACACAGCTGTTTGGTATCGTCACGTTTGAGTCATCTACTAATCCAAACGACGTAACGTGCCTTGGAGCTGGTGACCAGTATTTAAATGAACATTTACCCCATCTGGCAGAAAATTTCCATCGGTATTTTCGAATAAACCAGACAGTAAGGCTTTGGAAAAATATGGATGCCAGATCTGAAAGTGGTGCAGATTTTTTAAGAGGGGCAACAACTCTTGCTTCAGAGCAAATTTTCGAAAACGCCTGATATCCTATATTCTGGTGTGAAATTTTTGTTTATGCATGTATTGCCACATATTTGGATGGATATTCCTCATTTGATAACACTGACCAGTTTGAGATAAAGATCGTGTCAAGGTCATAGTGAGAACAATAGCTAACAATTTATATTTCCTCTCAATATTTCTAAATATAACATATGTTTTGAATTCAATTTAGTTATGAAAATGAAAGTTGTTTTGGTTAGTAAATATTGTCTGAACAGCCATTTTATGCATAATTATGCATGTTGGCCGAGATGGCATTCTTACGACCCCCTGACATTCTATGATATAATGTGATTTGTTAGTTTACATATGTAGTGTCTCATATGTGCATTGGTATTATTTATTTTATTATGGACATCAGATGAACATACACCTAAGACCAATGTTAGGTCAAGGTCATTCCAAGTTCAAAGAGAGAACAATAGCTAAAAATGATATTTTCCCGTTATTTTCATTTTGTAACTTATGCTTTGAATTCAACTTGGTTATGAACATGATAGTTGTGTTTGTTAGTACATATTATCTCGTGTAAGTCAATTGTTTTATTAAAAATGTTTACTTTTGTAGAAAAAATAGACATTTTATGCATATGCATGTTGGCCGAAATGGCATTCTTACGAAAACCCCTGGTACTCTATCATCTAATGTGATTTTACGTATGTAGTGTCTCATATTTGCATGGATTTTATTCATTTCATTATAGACATCAAATGGATTTACAGCTAAAACCATTTTGAGGTAAAGGCAATGTCAACGTCAAAGTGAGAAAAATAACTAAAAAGGTAAAAACTGATATTTCTTCTCTATTTTTTACTTATTCTCGCGTATGTTTTGAATTAATTTTGGTTATGGAAGTGATAGATGTGTTGGTTAGTGCAAATTATATTTTTACAAAGTTTTTGTTTAATTAAAAAACATTTGTAAAACAGCCATTTTTATGTCCATGTTATCAACGAGGAGCACGAAAAAAACTCATTAAAGGTTTGATTTGACTTTGAGAGGTGCCCACAGTGTTGCACATCCGATAATTTCATGCTGACACGCTTTAATCGAAATACTTCTATTCAGTCGGGTACATAAATGTGTCGAGTAACATGTATACTCGCTGTGTTTTTATATTTGCATTTTAGTTAGAACCCAAATCAACAGTTTTGTAGGGGCATTATTTTTCGCTATTTGAATGTAATTCCAATTGATGATAAAACATTGATCGAATGTAATCAATACTACTTTATCCCTACGATACCAAAGTCTATGGATACATGATTGTTAGACTTAGGCATTTACTAGTCTGGTGTAATGTACTTGGAATTCGTGTTATTAAGGTACCGAATTTGGCATTGTTCGGCATTTACCATTTTCCAAATCACTTGATTTATGGTTGTGATGGATATCCCTACCTTCATTGACATTGTTGTTTTGGTTATTGGATTTGTCCTAGTTA
This sequence comes from Spisula solida, assembly GCA_947247005.1. Lineage (NCBI taxonomy): Eukaryota > Metazoa > Mollusca > Bivalvia > Venerida > Mactridae > Spisula > Spisula solida. The sequence continues at coordinate 32,273,142 of OX365944.1, read as the reverse complement.
TCATATAACCAATGGGTACGATTATTGAATGAATCGTCACTTTTTACCATTTTTAATATTTTGTGTTATTTCACTTACGAGAGTATCAGAAAGTCTTCTCAGAAATGGCATATCTGTGTTCTTGGTGCTACTTTGCGGGTGTATGACCTTCTAAAAGCCAAATTCAACATCCTCTACAGAATTATTGATTTAGGTTATTACTAAACCAGACAGTGAGTGCCTATATACCTGACACATTACTTTACGCAATTTAAAATAGTTATTTAATTTATTTCGAGTTAGCATGAAAATAGCGGATATCAAACACTGTTCGTTCAAATATAAGTGGGGCACCTATCGTATTTCATGTTTCTACTGAGTTCCGCTTGTACATGGTTAAATGTACCAGGAGCTAAAAAATAAATTTGAAAGCCAGATATTTTGTGAACGAATACGCTTTTTTTGTTTAAAAGCATTTCAAAGTCGTCAGTATACTCGTAAATGCGAAAGGTTAAATGAAAATATAAAGATCGAATTCGATGGTAGCTTGCGTTTCCAGTACATTACGAAGGTAACATTAGAATATGATGGCTAGCAACACTCTCACACCAGCTGCTGTCAAGTGGATCTTTTTCATGGTTGACAAAATACTTTATGGTGGAAAAGGTAATCAAGATTATTCTATTACGCGAATTTTTTGTCTTTTTTTGTCTTTATCGTTTACGAAACAGTGGTTTATATCCAGTGATCATATATATGATTACGGCCATTTAAACGCTTTGGAACTGATATACAATCAGGGAAAAAATAAACGCACATTTTATATTAAAGAAAACTTTTTTCAAATTCATTGAAATTGCAAACAGTCATGCATATATTATACTGTTATTGACTTATGTTGAGGTGAATAATTATGATGTTGTGTTGTCCTGAAAAAAGTGATATTGACCGATGACGAAGTCAGAGGTCAATATCACTTTTTGAAGGTCAACTAAACATCATATTCATCGAAACATAAGTCGACAACTGTTATATTGTATACCATGCCAGACGTCAAGGAAATAAAACCTATTAGCTCTTTTTAAATTATAACAACTTCAGTCTCTCTTCAGAAACAAAAGACGACTCTTCAAAATTTTAATGTTCTAGCTAACAATGCTCTAGTTATGTATATGTATGAGAGAGTATTAACGTATTTATTAACGGCATTTATCATTAATGGCTAGGTTAGAGCCTATAAATATGTACGAGCAGCTGTAGGCCAAATAATACGGGAAATAACGTTACGTTGTCTGGAACGTTATACCGCAGGAAATGACGTCACGCCATAAAAAAGTGATATCCACTCAAGCCTCGGTTTCGGGAGGTGTATATTAAAAATTATAGACCTCTCGTGCAGGCCGTTTAAGCCAATCAGAATCCTTGTTACATAATAGGTATACAATATTATTAATGAGAGTACATTTATATTTTCATTGATTTTTGTTAAGGAATAACATTTTTACAGAGGTTTAAATCTAACAGTAGAGCATGGCACAATTCACACATTTGCAACATTTAATACCTGATGTTGCACCCTTAACAACAATGAACTACGCTTCATTGATGCTATGATGGTTGTCATGTGCTATTTTAAGATCATGCTCCACTCTTGAATGAGGGTCTGGTGAGGTTCATCAACGTAACTCGGTAGTGGTGTATTGGCACGGATCCGATGTCCGAGTTCGCCTAAGACATGCATATTTATAAATTCGCTTGGGGACAAGCACACAGTTTTGCCTGAGACCGACACAACTGCTATACAGGCCAATAGTGCCACCAACAAATAAAAATATGCATTTAATCATTGTTTGTGATACTGCTAGTAAAGATGAGTAGGAGATATGAGTTGCGACTTTTATCGGCTAAACCTAAAATGAAATGTATAGTTATCGTCTACAATGAAGATCGAAACAAAAAATGAATTAAAATTAAAAAATACGATATTTAGAAAACGGATTTATATTTTCAGATAATTTGTCAATTTACTCGTCATTTGACTCCTATTATCGTCCTAGCTGTGGTTGAGACTGACCGGAAGCGATCCTGCGATGGAGCATGCATATAATACCGCCTTGTCTATGAGTTAAATCCGGGGTCTCCCTTTGTGAGGGCGGTCCTTAATCAACCTATTGACACTATAAATTGCTCTTTCAGCCTTGTAATTGTAGAAACGTGACAATGAAATTGCCTAGCGACAGCAGTACGACTCATTCACATTCGAACGCGTCCAGTTTCTTCCGAACGAATGTTTTCTGACAAATATTGCATGTTTTAACTTATTTTGAATTATTTTATTTGATGAGTTTTTGAAAGTGTTATCAATAACCTACTATTCGTAAATACAAACGTTCCGCTTTTCGACTTCGCATGAGCGCCACGTGCTAAACATTATGTTTACCTCTTCTGGTCAAACCGGTTTTAGAACAAATGTAATTGTGTCAAAAAATGCACAGGAGTCGAGGGTTTAACTCCGATAGCATGCATATTTATAATAAGAATATATATCAAACTTATTTAGAATAAGAGGCGTTTATTTTGTCCCTGAGTGTATAATTAAGAATATTCGAATTTCCTGTTTCAGCTGTTTCTTAGTGACCAAGTTGTCATTCGGAAACTTATATCTGTATATAAAGTGAAGTATAATACTAATTCACATCACTTACAACGCCCAATTCCATGGATAATATGGCGACTTGGAAATACATAATTCTTACCTCAAGTACGTAATGATTTAAATTATTATCCTGCTAGTATTATTTTCAAGACACGCGTAAATACTGTTTGATTAAGACGTTTGCTATTAAGATAGCACAATTGTCTGCTTTAACTAAAATGCATTTATCATAATCGTTATATAATATAACAAACTGTTGTTTTGATAATTTGCTCACCTCATTTCTTTACAACTAACAACATTTGCATACGAGATAACTTTGTTATGTCATACCTTTATTACCTGGGTATTGTTTTATCAAATCACTTCCGTTAATCGTAAAATTACGTCCAACTTTATATACAATGTATAACTTTTAATATTTTTTCTAATGAGAGCGGCAGGCAGACATAGTAAATTAGAAATATTTCTTTTTGTTGGTCTAATTCCTCACCATAGACCCAAACATGACGTTTAAATTCCCACTGTGGCAGATGCTTGGTGTATCGAATAACCCGCCATTTTTAAATGGTTGTGCGGCTTCTAAATTTTTCAAAAACGTATCTAGAAACCGACCAATATCTATATCTCGAGACCACGAATCATTCGGCGTGTCGAATTCCCGTCTGTCAAGAATCGTCTTCTGTCTTAAGTCTCGTGTCAAAATATTTATAGGCGCATAAATGTAAACTATAAACTCCATGTATGCATATGCAATGGTATGTGGCCTTATCACTTTATGTTTTAGACTACTAACACATCTGTTTGAGAAGTAAAGACGTTATGGTGTATTGTGTATGAAGCTGTACGCATTGTAAAAAAAACAGTGTTTGAAACAATAATATCACCATTATATCATTTATTAAAATGTTCGAAAATATCTGAATGGTGTGAGTGTCATGTACATAGCGCGTGTGAAAGAACGATGTCTACCCGCCCATTGCATTCCACTACATATGTAAAAATATCCATAAGAAATCACACATAGAGCAGAATGATACGAGGGGTGTACGAAAAGAAATTAACTTTATGCATATCTTTGTATTTGGGGGGGGGGGGGTTCTTGCTTCAAACGTGGTGGAGTTGTTCACTTAGTTATATCTCGCAATATTTACCGTTGGAATGTTAATGACACTGCTCATCACGTGGTGACCAAAACGTCAAACTATTTTAAATGCAAAGACCATATCGAAACTCCCCCTCCAGTTTTTTCAAGAGAAGGTTTTACGTGGTATAACAAAGGATCACTATCATTAACCAAAAATGAAAAAAAAATATCATGTGCTACCAAAAATTCTAAGAAGTCCGTATTTGTAAAACACACACAGTCAGTGATGAAACTGATATATTTATTTTTCTTCACCCAAAAAGTTTCTGCAATTTAAAAAACAGAACCAATCGGCAAATATGTAACATAGAGGATCTTGCATGAGTGCTCATTACATACGAGTTTTATTAAACGAGTGGACAAGAATATGACACGAGGCTTTGCCGAGTGTCATATTGTTTTTGTCGACGAGTTTAATAAAATTCGAATGTAATGAGCACGAATGTAAGATTCTACTTATCTCATAACCTAAGAGAACGCTCATTATCGTTCAAAATGATGATGCACGCTGCTTAGGTTTCAGACAAAATTAAGCGGTACAATGAGCGTGACGTCATGGCGACGTTGGTATAATCCTGACGTCATGAGCGGATCAAGGCATGGATTGGCTTACGTCGCGTCAGACTAATTTACATATTTATTGCACAGTCTGGGAGTGCCGAACGATATTTACGGCACGGCTTTACGGCACTGCTGGACCGCGGGTTATGTGATAAAAGAAGTTTTAAGATATTTTGTGCATAAAAAACGTCAGAAATTTTTCATAAAGCGTCGCAGTGTTAATGGAATAGCCCATACGTACCTTTCTCGTGAAAATGCCTCTTTGCACTGTGCTTCTACTGTAAACTAGTTTTTGAACGAAAAGTTCACGCGAAAGCTTTATCACCAAATATTTTCTGTATACCTAGTCCTATGCGACTAGTTTGAAGTTCCTAGACTTAAATCACGTTCGGTAAACATAGGTGCCAGGTAACCTATGTGGTAAGCCATATTGCAGTAATAAGTGTTGTACCTTTAGCAGGAGACAAAACATTACTTTAATATTGAATTTAAAAGTTAAATTACTCTGCAATGTGTATAATAGAGTTTATTGAAGATTTTCTGTGAGTTTTAGTAAATTATTAGGTCATTAAAACATTATAGAGTAAGTTGAATTCCTTTTTGAACACCCCTCGTATCATATGTTTAAATATCGTATCTTTTAATCATTCACTTGTTTCAGTCATCTTGGAAAAGGGAATATATGCTAGACCGTCAACAACATCGTCAAAACAGTCAACAAGTCAATGCAAGTTTATTGTTTACATTTTATTAAATTATCTTATAATGCATATGACTACGCCCCTTATCTTTGATGATAGGGGATATTGCTGTACACTTGTCGGCCGATGTGTCACTGTGTTCGTCGGTCGGGGGGCCGGATGGTTTCCGTTGTATAACCCAACAGAAACGCTTGAACCTATGTTCCTCAAACTTTATATAGAGATGATCATCAACAGTATTCGACCCTTGAAAATATTTAGGTTAAAACATAACCTTTATCATTATTTACTATTGGCTGGCATGGGGCATACGTGTCTTACAATCAAGTTTGGTTTAAAATAGTAGGACACGTCAAATTCCCGTTTTTTTAAACAACTTATGTATGTACGATGTAAGATATAACTGTGTACCAATCCGTATTACATTCAGTAGCCAGTCAAGCAATGACGATTGACTGAACAATTGAACCAAACATATTAGTCTAGTGAAATACTTGATCAAGTTATTGAATCACGCACGTTATCTCCACAATACCATGTGCAGTGTGTTTCGATTGTAAAAAGGTTAAATCTGCAGTTTTAAAATCTTAGGTATTTGCATGGTAGTCATAGCATTAAGGGTACCAATACTGTTTGCATTTTTGTTTTAGCAGTGAAACTATGTTGTGTTATTTTATATTTTGTCTACATTAACTATTTTACATTTATTTTAAGCATCACACGGAACATATTCAACAGATTTTTCGACGACAACTTGGTCGATAAGGACACATATGACGGACCAGGTTAGATGACTCCTTTTTACTGATTATAAGCATATCAAATATCGATCTTACTGGTGTAATTCTAAATATGTTGTACGTTATTGTGATTATCAGTCAGTATGGGTTGGGAAATTATTAAATGACTGTGACATTTAGTACCCTCAGCCCAGGAAAGACATATTCATGGATTTCCTATTGGCTGTATTCGTAGAGCTGGGGTGGTTTTCACAAAGCATCTTAAGGGAAAACTTAGTATTTTCTTAAAATCTTAAATTTCCTTCAGTGTATCAGAAGAACAGAAAAATCAAGATTATCAATTATTTTCATAGTAAGAAGCATTATTTAAAGAGCTACAGTAATCACGAAGAAAACATGGGTTATTCTTCGTTTCCCGTGAAATATGTGCAGCTCAATTTTTATCTTAAGTAAAGGTATTTAAGTTTCCCCTTAAGATATCTTGTGAATACTAGCCCAGATTATGGTTTGGTTCCAGTTCCTAATACTAGTATTACGGAATTATAACTGTAATAGTTTTGAACGGGAACGGGAATCAAACTATAATCTGCTCTACAAAATCAGCTAGTCTAAAGGCATAATGTCTTTAAAAAATCATATTTTGCGATCCACAGAGACCAGAAACTATACTTTTATTTTCTGAGTATTAAGTACCTCGATGTGTATACGTTTCAGGCTCGTGCTAAACAATGTTACAATGGAACATGCACGCTGATGGTGTCAGATGAGAGTCATTACAGTTGCACAAATGTAACTATACTAGACATATGTGTGCCTTCCGAAAGCGAAGTTTGTTATGTAAGTAATCGATGTACACATCGTTTTAACAATGAGTGGGTGCAAGCACAGGTTACTGTATTAATGATGAGACTAAAAAGAAAAACAATTGTGAATAGAATGAGGTTCATCTATGGCTTTATTTAGCTATGCGTTTTGTCAAAAATAAAAATGCATGTTTTTATAAATCCAATGGGGATAACGTATAGAACGGAAGTGATACCCCTGACGGTTTTCGCCTGTAAATTTCGTCGTTTCGGTAAGTAAATCTTGATTTTTCTTTGTTTTGTAAGACGCTTTCAATGAAATCAACCAGCCCACCGTACCCGGCCCTGTCGATACCTGCAGACCAAAGCCCAGTTTCCCTCCAAATACCTATGATTAAGGCGAACACTCGATTCTAGTGCGGTTTTTGGTGACTGCACCCCTGACGACCCGTCTACATTTATTCCAATTTCTATCGATTTGCATGGTGTGTTGCTGTTTTATAGGGCCAACTTCGTTGTTTACCTTATTCTAGGTATGCACTTTGCAAAATTAGTTCGATGCCGCCAGGTTATGAGGCAGAATAAACGAAAGAACCACTATGATACCCCTGACGTGCTGTCCCTAGCTGATACCCCTGACGCCTCAAACTGTTTATAATGTTGTAATACGAGACGGTCGGCTCTGTTAATGTTCAACCACTAACAAATCAAGATTATAATCAATACAGTTATTGCTTAAATACATGAATAACTTGCTAAACAATTACAATAGACAAAAACAGTTGCATATGCATAGATTTGGAATCGTACAGCAAGTCAAGTTGTGTGAGCTATAACAACTCATATTACAAATTATTATAAAGGAGTCCGTATTAATTTATTCATTAATCTTAAATTTCGACGGCTCATAGATGAATATTGGAACAACCGTAAATTGGTTGTTATTAAGATGCTGTTTGCTGTGCGGGCGCCTTGATACTTCAGTAAGTACTACTTTGGAAGCTCCACCAATCAGAACTCATGATTCTGGCACTTCTCTACCAAATTTAGAACAAACCGTTAAAAGAAGTTCCTACGCATTGTTTCATTGATAAAATAGACGTTATATAACCAGACACAGGCAAAACAAAGACTTGCAATATAAAATATCAATTAAGAAGGTACGCGCACCTTTGATCTAACGATCGAATTTTCCGTGAAACATCTTAAAATGACAGAACTATCTTCTAGAACAACATTGAAATCATAAAAATAAGATGTCACCACGCCCGTTTTCGACATACATGGCTTTCTAATGTATTCCATTGTATTTTGTTCATTTTATCTATTTCCTGCATTTATGGCACCATTATGTTCTTTTTAAGATTTTTACTATATGAAACTACTTTTAAGCAATGCATGATATTTTATGGGTTCAATGGTCACTTCTATTGACATAAGTCACAATTCTGGCTGCTTGGTGAACAAATTCAGTATTTGAACATAATGATAAATAGTTACCCCATCCACTTGCAAAAAAGTGTGATTTTCAAATGAACGTCAAAAAATATCTAAGAATCGAAAATAATTTAGGATTGGTCATAAGTTGAGTATCAAATAGAACACCAGTTTATTCAAATACAAAATAGGGATCACCAGCCTTTTTGAGGAGTTATTTACCAAAAAGTAATAATTATGAATACATGTGCATAAAATTAATCTAATTTGCATATTGTAATGAAATTTTTTTCATTAAAAATATTTCAAAGTGTGGCTACTTCATATAACTAAACCATGCACTACATATTATATATAAGCATATGCATTTGAACAATTGTAGGGACTTATTGTGAACCCATATTATTCGCAACTTTGCCGTTCCTACCCACTTTTCATACATGCAAAAAATAAAAAAATAAAAGTATCTATTTTGTGCAATAGTATTATGTTTATTGTCATTAATCGACATTCATATGCGATTATTGAAACTAAAATTCATGTTTGTTCTTATCTAATACGATTTTGAAATTTCGCGCATGCGCACAAGGCAGCTCGGATCTCCTTAACAGAAATCGAAAGCGACCCATTTTGATTGGCTATGTGGTGTGATGAAGTATAAACTGAATTCATTTTTTAATGTTAACGTTATTTTTGAAAGCCGATTTACTATTAAGAACTATAAGTACGCAAGGAACTAGTTTACGGATTTATTTATATTTTCTTACTAAGGTAGGTAACAACTGCCAGATGTTTGGTGGTATTCTTCACGTGAAGAAACTATTTTTGTACAGGGAGACCTAAAAAGCATTCTCTTTCGTCCCTGCTGACTATTTTTACTTGAGTCATGTTTATCTTTCTTCTTTGGTCTGTGTGTATTTAAATTCGATTTCTTATTACTCATTGTTAACTGAAAATAAACAGATACAGACACATTTGGAATCGAGTATTTTCTAGGTATAACTTTAAAGTATATATACTTGTATATTCGTCATCACGCAGCATTCAATGATCAAAAATAAAATCCCAATTTACAAAGTCAATGAGATCGTATCATTGTCAAATAATTGTTCAGGATTGACCATGCAGGGAACCTCGGTGAAAACAGAGAATTATAATGAAAACACCATTTGTTAATACATGTACATATATCAGTAATATATCTTGCATAATTCACATGTAATATACAGTTTACCACTTATTTTTAGGCGTCAGTGATATCAGTTAGAGACAGCAACCGACTAGGGTATCATAGTGGTTCTGTCGTTTATTCTGCCTCATACGTTGGGCTGGTTGATTTCATTGAAAGCGTCTTACAAAACAAAGAACAAGAGCTGTCCACGAACAGCGCGCTCCACTATTCGCAGCGCCATGCTAGGATAGTACAATCATTATATATTAAAAACAAAATGTTCATAACAGCAGCATTACCCTCAGCTATGTAGAGGTTGGGGCTCCTAAGTCAAAAAAGGGGGATAATTTGGACAAATTATGCAGGACTGTTACCTACTCATGTGTAGGTCCTCTAGGTCATGATGGCAAATAAATAAGCATTTCTTAGTAAAAAACGGGGCATAATTTCAACAAAATGCTAAATAGTTATCTTCTTCTGTGTAGGGGTTGGGGTCATGCTGGTGAACAAGTGTGCGCAGTATCAAAGCAATATATCAATGCACTTTGAAGATATTAGAGGTTAAAAAACCTGTACCTAAACATTAACATTTGCATTTTCAAGTCAAACAGGGGGCAAAATTTCAACAAAATGCTTGATAGAGTTACCCACACATGTGTAGGGGTTGGGGTCAGGATGGAGAACAAGTATGCAAAGCAATATGTGAATGCACTTTGAAAATATTTGAGGTAAAAAATCTGTACCTAAACTTTAACATTTGCACTAAGTTGAAAAAGGGGGCATAACTTCATTAAAATGCTTAATAGAGTTACCTACCCCTGTGTATGGGTTAGGGTCATGATGGTGAACAAGTATCGAAGTATCACAGCAATATGTCAATGCACTTTGAAGATATTAGAGGTTAAAAAACCTGTACCTAAACTTTAACATTTGCATTTCCAAGTCCAAAAGGGGCATAATTTTAACAAAATGCTCGATAGAGTTACCCACCCCTGTGTAGAAGTTTGGGTCATGATGGATAACAAGTATGCAAAGCAATACTAGTATGTGAATGCACTTTGAAAATATTTGAGGTAAAACAACCTGTACCTAAACTTTAACATTTGCACTAAGTTGAAAAAAGGGGGCATAACTTCACCAAAATGCTTAATAGAGTTACCTACCCCTGTGTATGGGTTGGGGTCATGATGGTGAACAAGTATGCAAAGTATCAAAGCAATATGTCAATGCACTATGAAGATATTAGAGGTTAAAAAACCTGTACCTAAACTTTAACATTTGCATTTCCAAGTCCAAAAGGGGGCATACTTTCAACAAAATGCTCGATAGAGTTACCCACCCCTGTGAAGGGGGTTGGGGTCATGATGGAGAACAAGTATGCAAAGCAATATGTGAATGCACTTTGAAAATATTTGAGGTTAAAAATCCTGTACCTAAACTTTAACATTTGCACTAAGTTGAAAACAGTGGGCATAACTTCACCAAAATGCTTAATAGAGTTACCTACCCCTGTGTATGGGTTGGGGTCATGATGGTGAACAAGTATGCAAAGTAAAGCAATATATCAATGCACTATGAAGATATTAAAGGTTAAAAAACCTGTACCTAAACTTTAACATTTGCACTATTTGCACTAAGTAGAAAAAAGGCATAATTTCAACAAAATGCCTGATACAGTTACCTACTCCTGCATAAGGGTTGGGGTCATGATGGTGAACAAGTATGCAAAGTATGAAAGCAATATCTTAAAAGACTTAGAGAATATAAGAGGTTAAAAAACCTGTACCTAAACTTTAACAAAAGTGTTACGCCGACGCCGACGCCGACGCCGACGCTCGGGTGACTGCAATAGCTCCCCTTATTCTATGAATAGTTGAGCTAAAAAGCAAGATTTACTTACCGAAGCGACGAAATTTACAGTCGAAAAACCGTCAGGGGTATCACTTCCGTTCTATACATTATCCCCATTGAAATATGTCCTATATGTCTAGTATACTAACACTGTCTTTCAATAACTTAAGCATACCTATCCCAATGTCCCCGTTATATGTCGACAAAGCTATTGCCAAGATGTCATGTTTAACATAAATGTATTTCATTTTTAGCCATTTTTAGCCATGTCTCTTCATGACGTATAGCCTTCCCCATACCACGATGACATTCTTGCTACTCTTTGATATTTAATACCTATATAAATCAAAGTACTGAGAGTGCTGATGGGAGGCGATCTGGTTGCTGCTACTAAAGCTTAAACCGACTTTACACGTTTAAAATGTTCGTTTTCTTACTGCCGATCTTGTCTTGAATGTCAAAATAGGCATATGTAACTATATAGTCATGTTGGGTATCTAAATAATTGTAAAAATGGGCATATTAATTTATATGGTCAAAAGTGGCTTTAAAATAATACAACGCGCCTTTTTTATCAGATTCTACAGTACCGTCTTGTAATCACTTCCCTCACAGCGTGAGACATCTATAGAAAGCGGCTCGTACATGTATAGCCATACCGTATGATTACATAACAGTACTTTGTAGACGATATACGATTCATTGATAAAACCATCACGTGAGCCTGGTCTGAAGTTTCTAAAAATAGCTATACAGCCGGGACATTTGATGGACACGTCATTTTCATATAGCGAAACAAGTTCGATATCGCCCCGGCGGAGTGATTATCTGCAAAACTATCGATTTAACGAACAGTTTTACAATAATTGTTGATCTTAGAATAAACAAATGTTGCCGATTGGATTAAATCAGTTTAAAAATTTGGAGAAACATATGTAGCAGTATTGGGAATGTTGACAGTTTTTAGAACTACTTGAATGCGGATTGACATGGTAGCCTAAAGGCGGTTCAGGTTGCATTAAGAAATGGGTAATGTTCATATTGAGGGGCTAACGCCTCCCAGAAATTGAAGAACAATGGTTGTGTAAAAATATAAAAGTGTAGCAAGTTGGCCAATGTGGTTTTTGGGAGGCGTTTGCCTCATTAATCGTCGTGAAAATGGACAAAAAATGACATGTTTGGCTAAACATGACTCATTCTTCGAAGTTTTGCCAAAATATTACAAGGGAAATTGGGATATGTATGCTAATGGTTTACTTTGAAATGTTGAATTATAGGACACATTTATAGGAACATGCATTTTTATTTTTTGAAAATCACAGAGCCAAATTAAGACGAAAGTGAACCTTGTCCTTTATATAGTACAATGTAATTGTTACAAAAACAATGTTCTTTTTCTGTTTATCAAAAAGACAGTTACATGTTGGTCCAAGGGACCACAGTTCACTCACCATTCAATATAGACAAGACAGGTTGACTCCTTAGGGTAAGGAACCACTAAATATATAAGCGGCCCAAATGGTGATACACTCAAAGAGTCCTGAAAGAAACATTGTATTGACTGGAAATGGTGGTATGCATTGGCAATTCTGCTTTGAAATAATGAAATTGGGTTTAAAGTCATTGTGAACATGTATTGGATTCAGTGAAACTGTTTAATCTCGAACATTTTGACATTTATACCTACGCGCTCTTGAAAATGTTGAATTTTATCACTACACGATGAGATATAAACCATATTCAATCAAAAACAAACACATATCCTCTATATACTGTATCTTAGCTATATATTTTCTTATGAATAATGTCGAAAAGGCACCTTTCTAGACCGCCTTCGGCTTCACATGCTTTTAACATTGAACCGTGTTCTCAAACGTAAGAGCGGCGTCCAACACAAGTACACAATGGGAGTAATAATAGGATCAGAATACACATGTGTTGCGAATTTAGTGTTTCAAAAATATTTATCAACGTTGTTTGTCTTCAGCGAACCGCATACAATTCTACAGTATCTATCACTTACGAACTTGGATGTAGGAGTAATTGTACAAATGAGGAAGGGAATACCACTCAACTTATATTTACGACGAGATGTTGTAACTACGACCTATGCAACGTCTACGAGCGTCGTAATGTTGATCCGTCTAATCATTTTTCCACAAGCACAACTAACTCTACAGGCACAACTTACTCCACAGGCACAACTAACTCCGCAGGCACAACTAACTCTGCAATATATCTGACGTCATCAATGCTTGCAATCGTCTGCCTTGCTGTGCTTGTATTCTAAATTGCCATTGTACAATTTATAAACATATGTCGATATAGTCGTGGTTGCCAAGTTATGTGTTTATTTTATATTGTATATTTATAATATTATCAAGTATATTTTGAATAGTGTTGATAAGTTCAGTTTTGTTTGTTTTACATATGCATGTTATCCTTTTTAAGCTAAAATATATACGTACTATGACGTTGAAGTGCGAAGTTAATTGAAACAATGAGTAATACAGGATGACTAATTTCCCACATAACTTGTCTTAGTCTTCAAACCGTGATGTTATATTCCCGCAACTTGATATTTTTAATTATTTTATTTAGGTCGATTGTTAATCAAGTTCTTACAACTTATATCAATCACTCTCGACGCCTCATTATTTTATTACTCGATATGAAGACAACACGCTTAACAGTAATATTCTATTTAATCACACACTAACATGGTTTCTAAATAATAATAACGTATAATATAAATGTGGATAAGTTAGGCCGCTCAAGACAATACCGGGTACCCGTGTATGTCTGTAAATCCTGTCGACCGAAAGGAAAACGGATTCGTTATTCGTAATTTGATTATGCTCCCACTGATTATTCTACTACCCTTGAGATGTACTACGACTTCCGCAGTGCGAGCCACAAGCCGTGGCTGTACGTAAGACACCAACCAAGCTGTAAATCAACCGACAGTCAGATCGCGATCCTCCCACCATCGGGTTCCCGGAAAATGTAAAGGACCGCAACCCGGCACGATCCAATGTACAGCCCGGATGCAACAACACTGTGAGACACGCAAGCCGTGGTCGTATCATGCCAAATTACTGAGCCACAAGCCGTGGCAGTGAGTACACAAACAACTTACTATGCCACAATCCGTGGCACTGTATACACAAACAAACTTACTGAGCCACAAGCCGTGGCAGTGAATACTCAACCAACTTACTGTGCCACAAGCCGTGGCAGTGAATACACAACCAACTTACTGGGCCACAAGCCGTGGCAGTGAATACACAACCAACTTACTGTACCACAAGCCGTGGCAGTGAATACACAACCAACTTACTGTGCCACAAGCCGTGGCAGTGAGTACACAACCAATTTACTGTGCCACAAGCCGTGGCAGTGAATACACAACCAACTTACTGTGCCACAAGCCGTGGCAGTGAATACACAACCAACTTACTATGCCACAAGCCGTGGCAGTGAATACACAACCAACTTACTGGGCCACAAGCCGTGACCGTGTGTACACAATATCAACAACCTAGGAATTACCATTAGAGGAGGGCAAAACCTAATACTGCGCAACAGACACACTCACTGATCAACCGTATGATACCTTTCCGTAGTACATCGTTAAGTCTCAACCAATTTAGATTCCCTATCAGAGGCACCTCATTCCCAGTCGGGTCCCCGGAACGAGAAGAGGAGCCCTGAACGGGTAAACACGTTTAAACTACATAAAACATTTAATATTGGAAGAAATATCTAGGTAACATCCGTTCTCCTCTCGGTCGACCGAATTTTTCCGCCACAATAAATTATAAAATTTATACCCCAAAAATTCTGAAAAACCGCAACTCAGTTCCTTAAGATCATATTCCATATATAAATAAACCCAAACCTACATCATTAAGGTGAATTCAATCCAACGGGAATACCCCCAGAATTTGCAACGATATCCGGTGTGGAGATATCAAATTGTCCAATCGTCTTATTTGAAGGCCGATTCTATTAACTCGTTGAACTGCAAATCCTGAAACTATACTGTATAACATGAATTTACTTTCCGAACATTTGTTAGCTTCCAAGTGACACTTTAAAGTGAACTTGTAAGTTTCTTACTCGGGGTACAGCGTTTGTTTTCACAACAACGTCTGGTTCGAATGCCTATATGTCGCTATATTTATATGAAGTTGCTGTGTGATCATTAACTTGAATGAAAAGTAAACAATCTGACCGTCGACAGCACACGTTACTTCTCATAAGAAACCTAGCAAGCTGAATGGCTCTATAATATCACATACAGTACGGAGACAATGACCCGGCCCCACCACAAGCACGAATACGATACAAGGTCCTGCATTGATTAATCAATAGAGAGGTTGCGAAAGTCAATGTGTAACGTGTACGTGTACGTCAATACTACTTTTGAGTATTACGTCATCCAGGTATGTGTAGTTTCTACAAGTAACGGACGTGTGACAGACGAAAATATCATGTGTACTACGTCACACAGGTATGCGTATGCACGGGAAACCCTAGATTTTCGCCGGTAGTCTCAGTGAGTTTATATAAACACTCATTATCGATTCACGAAGAAATCATGTTACAACTGCCTTGTGATGTTACACGCACACGTTGTGGTTCGCAAGCCAATTTCGACTGCAACGCGTACGTATACATGTACGGGTAGCTACACGTACACGTAGTCGTACACGTTCGAATAGCAACCTCTCTAATGTTCGAGCTAATCGTCAATATTTGTCCCTTAGCTCTGTTTTTGAACCACACATCGAGCGCCCTCGTGATACTCTTCGCTCATGAAAATATACCACAAGAACAAAAACATACACTTGTAACAAGATAGCTGTTGAATTATGTTCAAGAAGGTCGAGGATCAGGCCACACTTTCCGCACCTTACGTTCCTCGGATGTAAACAATGTAGGCCTCTGCAAAAAGGCATACCAAACCGACAGTTGTACCGTAAAACGACTGAACGTAACATGTGTATTAATAACTTTGACAGCTTCGTAGTAACAGACTGGTGTAAAACAAGTACATGTATATGTAACGATCACAAATTGTACTATGTATGTAATAATTATACTTAACTTAGACTGCAGCTTGATTGGGTGCCCTGGTTAAGACAGTGAATACACAAGAAAGTAGAGTCAGAACCAATGCCTTCTCATTGACGTCGATCCTTTTCCTAGCTGCGACAGCATCCTAGTTTCTCTTTAATAATATTACCATTACAATATACATATTTATGTGTAATAAGGTAAGTAAGTTTATTTTCAAAGTATCTATAGGCCAAAGGCCTGTCAGACATACACACATTACTACAAAACATATATAGCAAACATGGCAACGGCAAGTATAAATGTACATGTACATATGAAAATAAAACGACAACAAAATCAAAGTGAGACAAGGCGAAAAGCAGCCTGCGGACGTGCGAATTATGCGTGGATAAAGAGAGGGAGAGAGAGCAGTTGTTTAGCAGAGAAGGGTAAATGGTGAAAAACAATTTGTTTATAACAGTCATAATGATAGAAATAATCTTACATATGGATGGCAACGCCACAGGTTACAGTCAGGAAAAGAAAAAAAGGATATTGACATGTAGGGGGGAATGAAAGCATGGAAAGATAGTTAGCTAGGTCATACAGCGGAGAAGGGATACATAATTTACACAATAATAACACAATTGTGAAATATAAAAATACATATTTACACATGCAGAAATCAATATCCATCTTAAATATATACATTGCTTGGGAAGAACATGATCATAAAAACGTACGTAAACGAACAAAATCAATAGGCATTTTGACACAATAATTTCCAACAAAACAACCAGTCTTCCTTTGAAAAAAATATCTGTTTAATTAAATTACCTCTTGTTGAATTTTAAATGCTTTAAAAATAAAAACACTTAAGTTTCTAATTGTTGATTCACAATTATTATCAAAGAGTAATTTTAACTTGAGTATGCTTGGTCTTATCCAGTAAAATCTATTGATGTAAGCTTCTCGTAAGTCATTATATTTTGTACATTCTAGAATAAAATGATATTCATTTTCGACCTTATTGCAAGAAAGACATAATCTATTTCGTGCTTCAATTTTTGGTCTTTGCCATCTACCTGTTTCTATGCGAAGATTGTGTGAGGAAAATTAAACGAGTCATTGCCGTTCTATATTTTGGGATATTTACACATTTAAGAAAATATTGATAATCAAAATTAATAATTTCCTTGTAAAATAATGCCCTAGAGGATTCTTCTACGCGTGCGTGCCAGTCTTGTAAGCTGGTATCATGTAACCGTTGTTTGAAAATATGGATGAATAATTTGTTGTTTTCAACGCCTTGGTTTAGCCAAACATCTTGGAAACCTAAGTTTGATAGTAGTGTTTTAACCGACAATACCCATGACTTTTTATTCGGATATAGATCTGCATCTATTTTTAGTATATTATATATCAATTTACGGTACTTATTT
Source organism: Spisula solida (assembly GCA_947247005.1). NCBI lineage: Eukaryota > Metazoa > Mollusca > Bivalvia > Venerida > Mactridae > Spisula > Spisula solida. Next base: position 32,255,590 of record OX365944.1, on the reverse strand, counting down.
TCAGAACTATTCAGAACTTTTAACCAGTATTTAATTATGCGTATGTATCTGATGTTTTTTAGACTAAATCGACCTAATATACCATATATGAAATCATTTTGTGTTGATCGTTTTACTCTTAACACATTTTTACAATATATCGTATGAATTCTCTCTATATGCTCTGCGTTACTGAAACCCCAGACCTCACATGCGTAACACAATATGGGTAACACTAACTTATCAAATAGTTCTAATCTGTGTGCTATAGAAACGTCAGTGAATTTCATTAAATATTTATTTAATATAAATATTGCTTTTTGAGCTTTTCCCACTAAACTTTTTTCTGCTTCTGCAAAAGAGCCACATTGGGTAAAGACAATTCCAAGATATGAAAATACAGAGACTACTTCAATGTGTTCTCCGTTTAAATAAAAGTTAATGTTTCTAGGAAGTTGACCAGCCTTTCTAAATACCATGATTTTTGTTTTGTTTATATTAATTTTCAGCTTCCATTGTATACAATAATTATTTAAGATGTCCAATCCTTGTTGCATACCAGCTTCCGTTTCCGAGAATATAGCAATATCATCGGCGTATAACAAAAGGAACAATTTAACCATATGCATTTCAATACCTTTGAAATTATTAAGTACAAAGTACTCTTCGATGTCATTTAAAAACATTGAGAACAGGAAAGGGGATAGACAATCTCCCTGTCTAACTCCTAGCACGAATGTAAATTCGTTGCTAAGCGTATTGTCCACTTTGACACGTGTTTTTAGGTTAGTATACATATTTCTTATTACATTCATTATTTTACCCCTGACACCCATTTTAATTAATTTCATCCATAAAGTATTTCGTTCTACGTAGTCAAATGCTTTGCTAAAATCGACAAAACAGCAATATAGTTTTTTACTTGAATTGATCATGTGAGTTATTAGGCCATGCAGTACAAAAATATTATCGGTAGTGCTCATATTGCCTCTAAAGCCTGCCTGCTCTTCAAGATAAACGTTATAGTTTTCAGCCCATATGTTAAGTCTGTGGTTTAAAACGCTTGTAAAAAGTTTTCCTAATGTGCTTAGTAGTGTGATTCCGCGGTAATTTGACGCATCATCTATATTTCCTTTCTTATATCCCTCGGACCATGAACTGGGAAAATAGCCGGTATATAGAATAGAGTTGAATAAAGTGCATATGAATGGAGTCAGTTCTTTTTCTCCATGAATGAAAAATTCGTTTATATAAAAATCGGGTCCAGATGATTTTCCATTTTTGAGCTGTTTAATGCTTTTTGTTATATCTTCATGACAAAAAGGTGAATCTAGCTCTTCGAACATTACGTCAAATTCGTTATTAACAAAACGTTCGTTAAAATAAAGTACGTCCTCATCCGGGTTAAAAAAGTGATCATCGGGTGTATTTACTGATTTAAAGTACAATTCAAAAGTGGATAACGGTATATTGGGTTGTTTAATATGTGACGCGTCTTTTAACATTTTCCAGTACAATTTAGCGTTTGTCTTTCTATTTTCTTCTAAAATGTTGGTTTGGGCAATGCTAAAATTTCTTTTGCATCGTTTCATTGTATGAGGCTGGAGAAATTGTATAAACAAGATTCTAAACTATTAATGTCATTACTGGCCAATGTCTCAAGTTCAATAATATTCAATTTCTCGTTGAAATCATTTGTGTTTAACATGTCAGTATATTCTATATAAGCAATGACTGCACTTGACAATTTTAACTATCGCGATAATTGTACAATATACCAATACTTTCTCAATTACAAACCCTCATAGTAAAGTAGGCCTAGGACCACGAGCTCCTAGATTCTAATTCAATACAGGCCACTGTTAATATAATGCAAGTACATGTATGTGTTATAGAATACTAGGATAAACCCCCTTATGCATGTTTACATGGGTCAGTAAATTTCTTACTCGTATCCAAGATCGTGAAAACGGAAAAGGTACATTCCACTCGGACCAGTACGTAACGACATCCTATACCCTGCTGATAAAACGATTGACTCTTCGACAACCCTGGCTGATTGTTCCATGAGTAAGACTTGAGTCTGCTATAGTTCGGAGAGATTTACCTGATCCCGCACCCTCGCCCGAACACACCAAGGTTATTGCGCTGATCATACAAGTTTTTGCAAGTAAACTTGCAATATCGGTCCACCAGAATTGTATAGATATTTCACCTAGAGCGTCTCCCCCCCTCATGAAAACATACCAACTACATAGACCAAGTATCAACTGTTAAATAAGACTAATAACAGTTCGAGATGCGCGTCAATCTCGCCGGACTATACCTGATTTATGGACGTTATAGCCTAGTCTCACAAACGCAGTGATCAGTCATCCACTACTACATGTATAAAGTAAGAAAACCGTGCAGTTGATTGACATAAAGGTATAGGATAGAAAACGAGTGGGTCGTCTATACGATATAGACACGAGCGTAGCGAGTGTCTATATCGTATAGACGGACCCACGAGTCTTTCTATCTGACTTAGACCATGTGGTATGTTATTCTTAGCACAATTAAAAGCACAGCATTTTAATCAAATACGAAATAAACGTGTTTATCTATACATGTATCTTTGTATGAAACTGGGCAGCTAATATTTCGTGACAAATTTAAATGCAGTCCAGTGGTAGAACGTCCGCTTTGAGTGCAGAGGGGTCGATCGTGGCATATTACAGACGAAATAAAACTTGCCCAAAGATATTTATTTTTAGCTTGGTAGGGATAACTTTGGGCCCCTTTAGGGCATTAATCCCGACCCCTTTGCCTAGCCTTATACTCCTTCTATAGAAAATTTAAAAAAAAAAAAGAAGCTTTTTGGCGCCAAATGTTTCTGCAAGTCCACAGGGATTCGTCCCCGTTGTTTGGTATGACCAGTAATTTCAGTTTTGGAAAACCTACGCTTAAAGCCCTCTTTAAACGGGACCAGCGGGCCCAAAAACCTGTGCACGACCCTTGGCCCGTAATATCCTTTAGTTTGGGATGCATGTGTACCCATGACAGCAAAATTCTCGATTTGGGTCGTAAACTACGGACAGCCGAAATGGCCATCCCGGCCAGTCTGCATTAGTACGCTATGGTAGCGGAAAGGATATAGAAAGAAATCTGGATTATTTTAAACTGTATACAACACAATCTATCAGGCTTGTGGATCAACAGCATGTTTGTAATTTTCAGAATTGATGGAACATATAGCTGATTGTTATTGCTAATTTTCCATCCGTGTGTATTTTTATTTATATCTGCTAGAAACTATGAGCTTTATATATGCTGCGTTTTTAAATGTGATGAGTATATACATAATCCTGTTGATTGGGCACGATTTTCTCGACTTGAATGGACGATTTTCTCGATATACATGAGCGTTTTTCTCGATTTAAATAGACGATTTTACAACGCAGTCTCTTTGATATTTATCACGGCAATACGAGACGCTGATTGGCTGACAGCAGCTAACCATGGTCTAATACCAGTTACAATCTCGTGATCGACCTTGAATACACAACTGCCCATTGTAGGTGACTTATAAAAACTTCGGCGGCCGTTTTAACCATAAACATGAATGACCCACTAGCTAATTAAATTCCATTCTAAAGTATACCAGAAATGCACGTGAATACCGTGGTACACCGAGTGTTGTATACACTAAGCACGAGTGTATCAGTATAAATCTTATAAAATGTACCCCCGACAAAAAAGTTATCTTTACAAACCAAGTGTCTAATCAGCCAAATGCCCCAGTGGCAAATTATAAAAGAAATGTTCAGTCAAAACCACAGGTAGCTTTATCATTAATAAACAGTACCTAAAAAAAAATAATTTAGAATTCTTATACAAGGTGTATTTCCCGAAGAAGCGATCGTACAGTCACTGGGTGTATTTTTTTTTTCATAATTTAAAGCATTTACGGCATTATTCATCTATTTAAAGCTGTGGGTAATCAAAAACATCTTTGTGAATCGAAAGCATTCGAAAACATGCTTAAATTTACCTTCGTAGGATATAATTCATTGTTTAAACTTTGATTTTATTTTTCGAGGGCGTACAACGCTGTAGGGACGGTTGTAGTGGTTTTTAGTGTGTCTGACGGGTATTTCGAACGTATTTTATAACGGTCGTTTTCATTGGCGTAGTATACATCGTTTGTACGCTGGTAACCAAGTCCTGGTTAACCCCAATGAAATCAACCAATGAAAATCGTTGTTACAAAAAGGAAATGACGCGCATCATTCGGAACATTCGGACAAACATGGAGTCATTTTGACATTTAAATATGCCAACGATTCGTTTTTCGGCTTACACGTATACATTCACTGAAGTGAACATGTGTCAACCAGGTAAATCTGTTCCAACTTTTTCGTTCTTTAATTTCACCGCATTATTATGTTTCTACACAACGATAAATTCGACATATGTTGGTGATTTCCTCAATTTTTCTGTTTTTTTTTGTTTTTATTGAGTCCACCCCAGTGACCGGGTGGACACCGTGATACGTATTTATGGCATAACTGTTTAACTACTTGACCAATTTCGATGGGATTTCGCATGAAAGTAGTTATAGTCATGTTTTTTACGAATATAATTACTTTATGAAGATATCGAAAGCCAATTCTTGTTTTTGATACCTGGAAAATTTAACAATTTTTTTTTTTTTTTTTTAGGTACTGTTTATTAATGATACAGTTACCTGTGGTCAAAACGAGTCCGCTAATTTAAACCACGTGCCTGGTAATATACGCCAGTTACCCCTTTGTCACGGTCTGAAACAAAATATGTAATTCGTCCCACAAAATAAAATTTCAACACGTGGCCTTACCGTGTGTTATATAAAGCATAGCAGAGAACATTTGGCCTGCCGCTAACTATTCCTCGTGTGTTTTCTCTACCGTACTTTAAGCATGTTTGATTACTTAAAATACCAATTCTGATTGGACAATGTATAAGTTACTATAAGTCAACCATATTGCCTAAAACGAAGCAATTCCCTTCCGATACAAACTCACTAAGCTGTGCCGTTGTACTTGAGACTATAAATGGTACCAGTAACTTTTTACCACGTGGCGGTTAAATTAGTAAAGTGAGGCGACAAAGCTGTAAGACCCGCTTCACCGTTAAACCAATTATTATTATACTAGAAATCAATTTACATCAATTTTCAATACATACATGTTGAAATAACGGTATTACGAACACCATCCCAGTGTCGACTTGACCCTTTCCGACTAATCCGACTCATGTGTTTCTATAAATTTACCAAACCGTGAACATAAAACCTGTTCCACTAGTCATGTTAGAACTACAAAACAAAAACGCATTACTTATCTTTTCAACCCTCTACTACCTCACATCAAAAGTGTTCAAATTCGCCGTTTCTCCAGATTTGTTGACCATGAAACCACACCGAAAAATGAAAAAAAAAATACTAACGAACTGTCTGGATGTTACTGAACAAGTGCGCGGTGCACGAGATTTACTGTATAATACCCTCGGATGGTACCCTACTACGACGCTGTCATACAGCGATAAAACAGTACCCAGCCAAAACCGACCAGGTATGACTAATGCCTTTCGGACAAAGCTGGTGCGTAGCCAACACGATTTAGTGGGGATCTCGAAAAATAAATATAATTATTTTAATTCTAAAATAATTTTGCATTATTGATGACATCCATCAACACGAGGCTATGGGAGAGAAGCCATTTACCTTATTTATGTTGAGTGTCTAGTTTTTAAATTTGAATTACTGCCGTTTGCCACAAAAATGCGTGTACTTATTCAGGGATCTATAAATAGTCCATGAGTTAATAGTGACAGTTTTATTGTTTATTTATGCCCCATCTCTACATAATATAAATGCAATTAAAACAGATAAATATGAGGACCACTTGAAAAGTGTTAATCAGTTGGCGATAACTCAACATCGGTGCCTCAAGAGTACATTTTCTTAAACATCAATCTATCAGCTCGACAGTCGTGGTATTTTGATCTTTTTAATTACATGTATAACGCATTGCCATTTTATTGGTGTTTAAACAAGACATGGTTTAAAGCACTGAACTAAAAATATTTCATAACTACGTAAGACAATTGTGTTATATGGGATCGTATGGTTTCTATGTAGACCATGAGCCAGAGGGGGTTTTGCTCCCCCACAGGGGGAATTTTGTGGACCATATTTTTTTGAAACCCCAAGGTGTGGCGAACATTTTGGCATAAAGTTTGCAACTGGCGGGTGGGGCTTTTCTCCATTACCACGCTTTAAAATACGTTACCCCCAAAATATAAAATAAAAATTGTAATTTTTAAAGATAAATTGTACCATTATGCTATTTAATAATTCCAAGTTTGCATATGTTATTCAAGAGTGTAAACTAGTAGCTGCAAACTGATTGAATTTCAATGCCAAAATGCAATGATAAAGAAGATACATATGGGAAAACATACGTTACCCTAAAAAAACAAAATGTTTTTGGCATAAAGTTTTTTATTGCAAATTTAGATGACCAGGTAATCAAATGATGAAGTTACCATTACAAAGTTCAACATTCAACCTAAACAATGATGTATATATTGTCATTATAGGTTAAGAGATAGATGTTTGGTAGCGATTCTTAAAATGTCACCCATTCTCCAAAACATGTGCGTTTTTCATTCCTTCAATAATTTCAAGTATTCAAATTGTATTATACACATTTCAGTTACATATAATACCACTTTACATATTTATAATGGTTTATATTATATATATTAACAAGTCTCTTACTTGTAAGATATGTTAAGGCATTCTACATTGCACTTTACGTTACCAAACATACAAATTAAAGTGCATGTCGTCAGTGTCTTAAAAACGTACTTAAAACAATTAAAAAAATAACAATTTAATCCTACTCAAAACTTATTAAAGGTTTGCAGTTCAAACTGTATACATTGTATTTAACTAAACAACATGTTAACTATAACGTACATGTATTTAAATATCAAACAAAATTACAATTTACTAGCCTTGTATTCTGTTACTTTAGATAAACTTTACCAATAAAATTAGTTGATTTTCAAATCAAAATATCTTTTATCGCAGTTTGCATTTGAACTTTCAACACATGTATTTAAAAAACAATATAATGTATGGCTTTAATAAGTGGGGTAGTTACACAATATGGCATATAATGGTTGAAATCTGTATTGGTGGGTTCCCAATATGGCATAGGATGGCTGAAATCTGTATTGGTGGGTTCCCAATATGGCATAGGATGGCTGAAATCTGTATTGGTGGGTTCCCAATATTGCATAGGAGGGTTGAAATCTGTGTTAGTGGGTTCCAAATATGACCTAGGAGGGCTGAAATCTGTGTTGGTGGGTTCCCAAATTGGCATAGGATGGCTGAAATCTGGGTTGGTGGGTTCCCAATATGGCATAGGAGGGCTGAAATCTGTGTTGGTGGGTTCCCAATGAGGCCTTGGATGGCTTAATCTGTGATGCTGAGTACCCAAAATGGCTTTGGTGACTGCACTCAGATTTGGTGGGTTCCCAATAGGGCCTGAGATGACTGTACTCTGAGGTTGTGGGTACCAAATGGAACCTATGATGGCTGTTCTCTGTGGTGATGGGCATCCAATACAGCCCGGGATGTCTGTACTCAGAGGTGGTGGGTACCCAACAGGGCCTGGGATTACTGTACTCAGAGGTGGTTAGTACCAAATGGGGCCTGAGCTGGTTGTTCTCAGTGGTGTAGGATAGTCAATAGGACCTGTGATGGCTGTTCTCTGTATAGGTGGGTACCAAATCGGGCCTGAGATGGTTGAACTTGTGGAGGTGAGTACATAAGCTGACCTGGGACGGCTGTACTAGGCAGTGTTAAGTACCAAATAGGGCATTGAATGGCTTTCCTCAGTGACTATGAGTATCTCTCAGGCATAGTATTATTTGGGATTAGTACCCTCTTGGGTCTTATATGACTGTAGTTTTGTACTAGTGAGTAACACATAGGGCATTGTACAACTGTGCTCAGTAATCGTGAGTACCATATAGAGACTTACATGTATATGGCTTTACTCAGGTGTTATGAGTATACCTTAGGGCCTATAATTAAGGGTGGTGAATACCCAATATGGTCTTGGTTGGTTGTCCTCTTGGTTTTAAGTATCCCATAGGGCCTCAGATATAGCTGGTACCATTACGAATTCAATAGGAATGGCTGTATTGGGCAGTTGTAAGTACTCCATTGGTTACGGAATGTTTGTATAGACAGTGTTATTAGTCCCCCATAAGGCCTGGATTGACTTTTAAGTGGTTTAAGAACCCCTAAGAACATGATATGGGTGTACACGGTGTTGGTTACACCCCATTCAGGCCAAATATATGATGGTGATGAGTACCCAATTATGCCTGATACTGGTGTAATTGGTAGTGGTAAGCATAACAAAGGGTTTGGTTGAGAGTACCCCTTATGGCTTAGTATGGCTATAATAAGTGGTAGCGACTACCCCATACGGCATTGGATGGCTGTACTCTGTGATGGTGAGCACCGAATGTGACATTGTGTGGTTGTATTTGACAAGTGTTATGCACCCCATATGGTCTTGGGATGTCTGAACTTTGCAGTGTTGCATATCCCATAAGGCATATTTTTCGTAACTTAACCTTGAAATGACCTTGACCTTGACTTCAAAGTGGTCAGTCTTGTATGTCCATATGATGTAGGTTATCAAATGAATAATATCTAAGCAAATATTTGTGACTATATACATAAATAAATAAAAATGCATGAGAGCATTGAATTTTAAGTATACATTGTATTTGTAAATTATGGCGGCCATCTTGGACGTCATTTGAATTTCCGGGTCCACACATAGGCAAACATTTTGGTATATAACATTGCTTGTTCTACTTTAGCTGTCACCTACATACGCCCAAAAAATCACCAATTGTCACCAAACTATATGTGTTATACCGACATTTTAACTGAAATATTGTTGAAAGGTAACGTAATTTACATGGCATTTCATATCAATTAACTATTTGTGTAGTTGTACTATAGCTATATACATTATTAAGCTTCATACTAATCAGTATCATCATTTCTTAACTTAAAAACGTCATATACGTTGACTTTTTTTAATATTCTAGTATTTTAATGCGAAGTAACGTAAATTACGTATGTTATATCACATTTTTTGCCTATAGTAATTTGTACAACTGATAGTTGTGATATAAATACATTTAACATACATAAATGTCTTCTTTACATGATTTATTGAACAATTAGCATGTTTATAATATCATTTAAGCAAAATTAGTGATTCCTGTAGAAAATCGCATAGTCACGTATTTCAAATCTCCGTAACTCGTTAAAGCCCCAACAGAAACTTGCAAACTTTTGTCTGTGAATGCCACCTACCATAAGGTTTAAGAAAATCATAGTGTTGGAAATTCCCCCTGGGGGGGAGCAGGGTCAATTGTCAGCTCAAGGTCTAATGTGTTGTTTTCAAACTTCCTTCAGGCTGATTGAAAATTGATATATTTTGCCAGATGTATCATTGTACTCTTAAATAGCAATCAAAACTTTTGAAAACGTTAAAATATTAAAAAGCTATAAAAATATAAACATTCACATTCGAGACCCAAAATACCACACATACATCCTAATTAATACTAGGTATATACTAGTTAAATAATAAACACAAATCAATATGTCAAAACTTCTAGAATCTGATATGTAATTTTATTCGTCGGTCGATTTCTATCCTTTTTAACTCAATTATAGTTTTTACAACTAAAATTTATTTTCTACCGCAACTAGGGTAATGTTATACATGTAGTCCCATTTATGACAAACAAAAATTCACCCCTGTTGCCCTTCATGTAATTCTTCTTGTATGACATTACCATCATGAGTTTTTATTTTTTTTGTTTTTCACATTATTGCATAATGGATATGACGTCATAAATCTAAGATACGTATTTTTGGTCATGTGATCATGATCTTTGAGGTATTTTATTGGACAAATAATGAATAATTCAGAATTTATTCATTGTGTATTAGCACACACAGGTAACTGTATCATTGATTAATTTAGGAATCCAATTGAAAGTTGTATTTCAGAAGAAATTGATCGTACAGTCATTGAGGTGCATTTTGTATTTTCATAATTTACAGCATTTACGGCATTCATCATCTATTTAAAGCTGTGGATGAACAAAAACATCTTTGAGCATCGAAAGCATTCGAAAAAATGATTAAATTTACCTTCGTACGATATAATTCATCGTTTAAACTTTGATTTTATTTTTCGAGGGCGTGAAACGCTGTAGGGACGGCTGTAGTGGTTTTTAGTGTGTCCGACGACGACGACGCAAGAGGTATTCCAAACGTATTTTAAAACGGTCGTTTTCATTGGCTTAGTGCCACTTCAATGTGAGTTTTCAATCCCAGTTTATTTATTTCCAATTCTCCGCCAAGCTAACTTGTATCTTTCCTGTTGGTCTCCACTTACTTATACATAGCTTGTACACCGGGAACCAAATCCTGGGAAACCCCATTGAAATCAACCAATAAAAATCGTTGTCACAAAATGGAAATCACGCGCATCATTCGGAACATTCTGACAAACATGGAGTCATTTTGACAATAAATTATGCCAACGATTCGTTTTTCGGCTTACACGTATACATTTACTGAAGTGAACATGTGTCATCAAGGTAAATTTGTTCCAACGTTTGCGTTCTTCAATTTTACCACAGTATTACCACATGATTATGTTTATACACGATGGTAATTCAACATATCCTCAATATTCCATTTTTTGGTTTTATTGAGTGCACCTCAGTGATCGGGTGGACACCGTGATACGTATTTATGGCATAACTTGTTGACCGATTTCGATACGATTGGTCATGTTTTTTTACTCTTAATCAATGATACAGTTACCTGTGTTAGCACACTTATATGTTTAAAATAGCTATATGTTTGACTTTCCCATCTAAGACGTCAGGTAGTATAACACGGTAACAATGCATATATGGCATACTGTCATGAGTATTTGGAACATGGCAGATTCCCTGCGCAACTAAAGCAGTATACGGTACATGTAATGTGCAAATTCCAAAATTCAACCGGATTAAATTAGAGAAATTATGAAAACGACTACTTTAATGCTTTATTTTCTCGCATTTCCAGTATTCCATACCCCTAGTGGTTAAATGTCGAGTGAATGGATAATAATTATTCGATTGCAATACTGGTTTGTTGGTTGGCTAGGCGAAGGTTGTATCTTTCAGAAAATGTCCACTTTTATACACATTACTTAAATATTAATCAGATTGTATAAATGTGTGACATTCTTTTTTCATTTGTAGAAAATTGTATGACTGATCTACATGAACGATACTTATTATTTGTGAGGATAACAAAATGAGTAACACAGTGGTCGAGTCCACTATTGCGGTGCAATATCAATTATAAAGGCTTATCCAGACATCTATAATTTCAATGCTGAACTACAAGACTTCACCTGTTCAGAAAACAGTACCATGCTCACACGGCATACATGTGTTGTAACAAGTTTTAGTTCCATGCTCACACGGCATACATGTGTTGTAACAAGTTTTAGTACCATGCTCACACGGCATACATGTGTTGTAACAAGTAACAAGTTAAAGTACCATGCTCACACGGCATACATGTGTTGTAACAAGTTTTAGTACCATGCTCACACGGCATACATGTGTTGTAACAAGTTAAAGTACCATGCTCACACGGCATACATGTGTTGTAACAAGTTTTAGTACCATGCTCACACGGCATACATGTGTTGTAACAAGTTTTAGTACCATGCTCACACGGCATACATGTGTTGTAACAAGTTTTAGTACCATGCTCACACGGCATACATGTGTTGTAACAAGTTAAAGTACCATGCTCACACGGCATACATGTGTTGTAACACGTTTTAGTACCATGCTCACACTGCATACATGTGTTGTAACAAGTTAAAGTACCATGCTCACACGGCATACATGTGTTGTAACAAGTTTTAGTCGGTTGATGCATGATACGTCAGGAATAGTAACGTACAATAATATCTAACCTGTTTTAGCCATCTATGTACATGCAATATAATATAATTTTGATTGATTTTAAAGATCGCTTTGAGGTACTTCATCCGCAAACAGACATGCGAAATGTCAGACTGATAATCCTTTTTCAAATGACTATATATATAAATGTATTTTCATTATCGTTCATGAGTGTGTAAACTGTGCAGACACGGAACAAGCGCCAAACTTAGAGTGTGTAAACTGTGCAGACACGGAACAAGCGCCAAACTTAGAGTGTGTAAACAGTGCAGACACGGAACAAGCGCCAAAATTAGAGTGTGTAAACTGTGCAGACACGGAACAAGCGCCAAACTTAGATGTGAACAATGTATGTTTAAAGTCTTAGAAATAGATAAAAGACACAAGGGACAAAGTTAAGCAAATACGGACATGGAAGCTTCATCGTATTTCCCTAATACAGAAAGTTGCACCGAGTGGTCTTTTTGTGTGAGTGTTCATTGTCCTGCAACAGCATGCACCCTACAGACCCATTGCTGGTCTGTGTTTGTTCAATTTGTGAAGGAATTTACGTTTGTAAAACATGGCATTAATGCATTTCCCATATTATAATCAAGCATCGTTGCTACACAGTTCACTATTTCTTAAAAGGCATTGGTGCAAAGTAGATATAGCCCCACATACATGAATATTTTAATATCTCTTGTTCATATGATTATATAACAATAAACAATTGAGCAATGTAAGTTGTATTGCATACTCATGTTGAAGTTGTCAAAACACAAACAAAATAAGGAGTAAAACACTTTTTGTTTTAGTCTGTATGATAGCGATTAGAAATTTTATCAATTTATTCTATATAAATTGCTGCTCTTGTATTGATACACATGTACTGATAATTTCTGGCAGGTAAATAAATTTTGAAAGTTGTGACTGGCGTTATTATTGAATACCGATATTAACGTAACAGTAATGTCACCGCTGTATGAAACACATGCACATTTTACATTACCCATGACATACCATTCTGGCAATGCCATCGTTTATTTGTTCAATCACTAAATCGCCTAGAAGCAACACCGGTGGGTATACGTAAAAATAGTGCTTTGCGTCCGTTGCGATACGTTGCATTTCTGCTTTGTCAGCACTTCCAGCAGCTAAGGTGATAACATCCGAGTATCGTTGACGCATCTTTGAAATTGTATTATCATATGTTTTGGTGGGCATCAGACGGGGGTGAGCAATAGGGAACGATCTTTCAGCCTGAGATATAATGATGAGAACGTCTGGTACATTCGGACGATTGCCAGGCATGAAGTAGTCTGTCGCACGTTCTGCAGCAATTATGTTGTAGGCTTCCACTGCCCGAACATGTTGTGGAGTCAGTCTATCAAAAGCATTCAATACTTCCTGTTTGGTTTTATGACTGAAATATTAAAAATTGCAAACGGAGTATTGCAAATATAAATTTAGCTTAATTTAGATTTTCACTTTTATTAACAAAATACACTACTGGAGTTTTTAAACAGATATTTATTACTTATCTTAATCATTGTGAATATTGTTTTTCTTTTTAGAATCATACCGAGTGTTTGTGGTAGGCTTATTTTATTTAATCATTTCATGAAAAAATAAACAGTGTCACAATAAATGGATCAAAATCAATCCGTTTTAAGCTGAAGTAACTTTTAAATGGTTGATGGCCTTAACCTGTTTAGCTCCCATATAGTAGATGCGTGTAGCCCATAAAACGTGCCAAAAGCAATTCGGTTTTGTGTGTCACTAACGTTGAGTCTGTTTATGGTTGATTTGATGTTATGTTTCAACACCTGGTAAAACGGAGCAAGTGCTGCCGAATCTTCTAACATGATGACTACATCTTTAATGCACTCTGAAACAATAGTGTTTGTTTAACAATGCAAAAAGTTTGAATTTCACTGCGAATAACACTTTTTTATTTATAATTATACATGTTCGGTCTGAGACGAAGGCGATGGTGACAAATCAATGCCAGCTCAGTTTACACAAGGTGACGCTACTAAGTCCGTGATTGACAACAGTTTAATGCCTCGTTAGGAAAGACCGATAGAGACTCTCAACTATTATGAGTTCATGAATTCGGTATTTAATTCAACTCATTTTAGTACATGTATCATGTATTCAGACTCACGTATCCAATTTCACACATTCGTGAAATAGAATTCTTGATACTGAAATTGTGAATTATTTAGGTTTAGTTGAAGAAATTAAATATTTTATTTACGAGGTTGAAGTCGTATAAACATTAATATATCAATCGGACAGGGAAGAAACAGATACAGCAGCAAAAGAAAAGCACAGGAAGAAACCATAACACTATGCATTGACCGACACAAAAAAGAGAAATAATGAAGCAGAACTCCTACTTTATGTGCTAATTCGATCCAAAAGTGTACAAAATGCTTTGAATTTGATCCAATAGAGCTGAAATCGTGGATTCGTGAAGTTGAAATATCACAGCCGTTAATATTGTTTATACGAGGGATGGTCACGAAGATGACGAAACTTCATTATCAAGATGATCAATTTGATTGAAGTTGAATTATAGAACGAAAAGAAATTCGCCAACGTATGCGACAATTAACGATACCCTTAACAACGATGCAACACGTGGTCGCCGCACACCAAAATTGTTATATTTTTCATCTTTCGTTCTCCTGAACAATGCCATTTTTAAAGTCATCTATTTAGCTAATATTCACGCAAATATAACACATCATACGTCAACGTCAGGGGTAGTTTCCATAAAATATAATGTTGCTTACTACATCCGTTATCAAATTAGCACTGTGTTTATCTGAACAGTTAATGAAACGGAAACAGCGTCATAACGTCAACGCGTGATATTGCATTGTGGAGCGTTATCAGAATGTTGCGGGGGAATATGAAAAAACACTGAAACCAATGAAATGATGAAAATGTGCGAAAATTTAAAAGCGTATAGTCCGGCAGTTACCAACAAACGGCACGGACGATTCAAAGTGCACAGATGATCAATTGAAGACAACAAAAGAGAAAGGTGGCCATCGACAATGATTCCGCGTGAACGTTAGAGGAATCATTTGAAAAGACAGACGTAAAACCTTTAGACCGATTGTCAGCGAGATCGATATTTCTCCTTTAACTGTGTATGGGATATATACGAAAGAGTTAGGTACGTCGAAAATCAGACATTCGTAGCCTTGTATGGTGACTTCGTGGGGAAAGTGATCCATACATTGGGCCTAAATCGTGCTTGACGTTATGTGATGTATGCTAATGTATAGAAGATTGTGATGGTATTATTTATTATTCCTTATGAGCAAAACAACACGATTCACAACATAATTATACGAACTTCCCGATCAACCCTCGTACATGTTTATGACATAATGCAAGCTCATTAGAACTTGAAATCCGCGTAAATATGCTCATTTGATACATGTAAATTTGTGTTACACATTTCACTATATACAGGTAATTACAATACATACAGACATACCATGAGGATTCGGTATTTGATTAGTAAATGGCGTTGTCGGCATGGGTGTTGTTGTTGCTGATGTTGTTGTAGTAGTCGTGGTTGAAGAAGCGAAGAGAGAGGGCAGGTTACATAAATCGTGATCACAACAAACGGAGTACACGTTGCGTTCATGCCGTGAGTGTGAGGTTGTTACACTTCTCTTGCGGAAATCGGTACTGCACATCTTAAAACAGACAAATACTAGTATGCTACTAGACTTTAGTTGCATAGCCCAAGCAAGTTAGAGATATAGTGTGTACATGTAGTACCATTACCATTAATAAAATATAACTCAATGATATCCAATCGGTAGTTTAATACGACACCTGTATATAGCTAGATATAAATGTATAATAGTCATTAACAGTAAGTGTCTATATACCAATATACCAGGTCACATAACAATGTTTGGATACCGCTTCACCAAGTCAAGCAACACTGGTAGATGTCCGGATACCGCTACACCAGTTCCAACAACAATGATAAATGTCCGGATACCGCTACACCAGTTCCAACAACAATGATAAATGTCCGGATACCGCTACACCAAGTCAAACAACAAAGGCAAATGCCTGGATACAGCTACACCAAGTCAAACAACAAAGGCAAATGCCCGGATACCGCTATACCAAGTCAAGCAACACTGGTAAATGTCTGGATACCGCTACACCAGATCAAACAACAACGATAAATGTCTGGATATCGCTACATCAGACCAAACAACAAAGGTAAATGCCATGATATAGCTACACGAGATCAAACAACAGCAATTAATGTCTGGATATCGCTACACCAGACCAAACAACAAAGGTAAATGCCCGGATACCGCTACACGAGATCAAACAACAACGATAAATGTCTGGATATCACTACACCAGACCAAACAACAAAGGTAAATGCCCGGATACCGCTACACCAGATCAAACAACAACGATAAATGTCTGGATATCGCTACACCAGACCAAACAACAAAGGTAAATGCCAGGATACCGCTACACCAGGTCAATGTACAGTGATAAATGTCTGGATACCGCTACACCAGATCAAACAACAAAGGTAAATGTCTTGATACCGCTACACCAGATCAAACAACAAAGGCAACTGTCCGGATACCGCTTCACCAAGTCAAGCAACAAAGGTAAATGTCCGGATACCGCTACACCAGGTCAATGAACAATGATAAATGCCAGGATACCGCTACACCAGATCAATGAACAATGATCAATGCCAGGATACCGCTACACCAGGTCAACGTATAGTGATAAATGTCTGGATACTGCTATACCAGATCAATAACAAAGGCAAATGCCCGGATACCGCTACACCAGTTCAAACAACAAAGGTAAATGTCTTGATACCGCTACACCAGATCAATGAACAATGATAAATGACAGGATGCCGCTACACCAGATCAATGAACAATGCTAAATGACAGGATGCCGCTTCACCAGTTCAATGAACAAAGATAAATGCCTGGATACAGCTACACCAAGTCAAGCAACAAAGGTAAATGTCCGGATACCGCTACACCAAGTCAAGCAACAAAGGTAAATGTCCGGATACCGCTTCACCAAGTCAAACAACAAAGGTAAATGCCGGGATACCGCTTCACCAAGTCAAGCAACAAAGGTAAATGTCCCGATACCGCTACACCAAGTCAAGCAACAAAGGTAAATGTCCGGATACCGCTACCACAGATCAATGAACAATGATAAATGTCTTGATACCGCTACACCAGTTCAATGAACAATGATAAATGTGTTGATACAGCTACACAAGATCAATAAACAATGATAAATGCCAGGATACCGCTTCACCAGGTCAATGAACAATGATAAATGTCTTAATACCGCTACACCAGTTCAATGAACAGTGATAAATGTCCGGATACCGCTACACCAGATCAATGAACAATGATAAATGTCTTGATACCGCTACACCAGTTCAATGAACAATGTTAAATGTCTGGATACCGCTACACCAGTTCAATGAACAATGATAAATGTCTGGATACCGCTACACCAGATCAATGAACAATGATAAATGTCTTGATACCGCTACACCAGTTCAATGAACAATGTTAAATGTCTGGATACAGCTACACAAGATCAATAAACAATGATAAATGCCAGGATACCGCTACACCAGTTCAATGAACAGTGATAAATGTCTGGATACCGCTACACCAGATCAATGAACAATGATAAATGACAGGATACCGCTACACCAGTTCAATGAACAAAGTTAAATGCCTGGATACAGCTACACCAGGTCAATGAGCAATGATAAATGCCTGGATACAGCTACACCAGGTCAATGAACAATGATAAATGTCTGGATACCGCAACACCTGTTCAATGAACAATGATAAATGTCTGGATACCGCTACACCAGATCAAACAACAAAGGCAAATGCCCGGATACAGCTACACCAGATCAATGAACAATGATAAATGCCACGATATCGCTACACCAGTTCAATGAACAATGACAAATGTCTGGATACCGCTACACCAGATCAATGAACAATGATAAATGACAGGATGCCGCTACACCAGTTCAATGAACAATGATAAATGACAGGATGCCGCTACACCAGTTCAATGAACAATGATAAATGACAGGATGCCGCTACACCAGATCAATGAACAATGCTAAATGACAGGATGCCGCTTCACCAGTTCAATGAACAAAGATAAATGCCTGGATACAGCTACACCAAGTCAAGCAACAAAGGTAAATGTCCGGATACCGCTACACCAAGTCAAGCAACAAAGGTAAATGTCCGGATACCGCTTCACCAAGTCAAACAACAAAGGTAAATGCCGGGATACCGCTTCACCAAGTCAAGCAACAAAGGTAAATGTCCCGATACCGCTACACCAAGTCAAGCAACAAAGGTAAATGTCCGGATACCGCTACCACAGGTCAATGAACAATGATAAATGTCCGGATATCGCTACACCAAGTCAAACAACAAAGGCAAATGCCCGGATACCGCTACACTAGATCAAACAACAACGATAAATGTCTGGATACCGCTACACCAGGTCAATGAACAATGATAAATGACTGGATACCGCTACACCAGTTCAAACAACAATGATACATGTTTGGATACCGCTACACCAGGTCAATGAACAATGATAAATGCCCGGATACCGCTACACCAGGTCAATGAACAATGTTAAATGTCCGGATACCGCTACACCAGGTCAATGAACAATGTTAAATGTCCGGATACCGCTACACCAGGTCAATGAACAATGTTAAATGTCCGGATACCGCTACATCATGTCAATGAACAATGTTAAATGCCCGGATACCGCTACACCAGGTCAATGAACAATGTTAAATGTCCGGATACCGCTACACCCGGTCAATGAACAATGATAAAATACAGGATACCGCTACACCAGGTCAATGAACAATGTTAAATGTCCGGATACCGCTACACCAGGTCAATGAACAGTGTTAAATGTCCGGATACCGCTACACCAGGTCAATGAACAATGTTAAATGTCCGGATACCGCTACACCAGGTCAATGAACAATGTTAAATGTCCGGATACCGCTACACCCGGTCAATGAACAATGTTAAATGTCCGGATACTGCCAAGTCATCAAACAATGATCAATGCCAGGATACCGCTACACCAGGTCAATGAACAATAATCAATGCCAGGATACCGCTACACCAGGTCAATGAACAATGATACATGTCCAGATACCGCTACACCAGTTCAACCAACAATGATACATGTCCGGACACTGCTACACCAGTTCAAACAACAATGATACATGTCCGGATACCGCAATACCAGGTCAACGAACAATCTTTTGAAAATGGTATACGTATATAATTATTGACATCAGCGTTTTTAAAAGATTTTTAAGCAGTATTTTTATACTAACCAGCTTCGGACCGCATAGCATGCTGAAGTGACGTTCCCAATTGGAAGTGTCTTTTGTTCTTATCATGCATTTCTGGCAAATAACAACAACATTTTGATATCAAATTATCACCAACTGCAAAAAGGTGTGAAAATTAATCATTTTTGTACTGGTTCATCGAGAAAGAAGTGTTTTCAAACATACATGTATTTTCAACCACACTCAAGTTTACATTTCATATTGTTTATAATCAATAAAATTTTGTGTCGGATGCATGACTCATCAGGTGTCTTATATTGAAAATTAAACAAGAGTTTTAAAAGGGCCCTAGGTCGCTAACCTGTCGTTGTAGTTCATGTAGGCTCCTTAATGGTGACCTCAAATAAAACCATTACAACCTCTTGCAGCCTCTCGTATGTGCAAGTTGTTCACGTTGTCTTAACCAGCGACCTTGTAAGGTTTAAACCAGATATTCCATATTGAGGTTTAAGCCAAGTTGTGTATATCATTTGACTTTATGACCTAGTTTTTTTACCCCGGATGACCCCATATCGAACTTCACCTAGATTTTGTTCAGATGATCATTGTGACCGAGCTTCATAAAGGTAAGGTCAGAAGTGTTACCTTCAACACAATAATTTATCGGGGGATAAGATTTACATCAGATAATCCATATTGAGGTTTAAGCCAAGTTTTGTTTATGATTAGATCATGTGACCTAGTTTTTGTACCCAGGATGACCAAATATCCTACTTGACCTAGATTTTGTTTAGCTGATCATCGTGACAAAGTTTCATAATGCTTAGGTCAAAATTGTGACTATGCAGGGTTTTTCTATGATTTGACATAGTGTACTTGTTTTTCACCCCGGATGACCCAATATCGTACTTGACCTTGATTTTGTTGAGATGATCATTGGGACAACGTGTTTATTATAATTAGGCCAAAAACTGTGACCTCTAGTGTCTACGCAAGCAAATTGTGGACGGACGACGAGTGATCACAAAAGCTGACAGGTGAGCTAAAAATGCAGCGTATCATTATTCATTATATCTTGTGAACGCATTGTACGATGGTAATTGTATAGGGACTGCTTGATCAATGTAGCAATATTTTCTCATATTGTAGGCATGCAGTAAACATTATAGCCGAACTATTTTCTCATATTGTAGACAAACAGTACAACATTATAGCCGAACTATTTTCTCATATTGTAGGCATGCAGTACAACATTATAGCCGGACTATTTTCTCATATTGTAGACATACAGTACAACATTATAGCCGAACTATTTTCTCATATTGTACACATTTATCAATGGTAAATATACGAGGGATGTTCAGAAATAACGTAGACTTTTACTGTGGAGTTCGCATTTGTTGTAGTACGAAAATTATAACTACCCCATCACAATTCGGAATCTTTCTGAGATCAGTACACCAAATTATGTATATCTGTAACAAGTATGTCAAAAATTATGGCTTCTCAAAACCAGTCAGTACCACGCAACCGCGGGGCAACACAAATGACGTCGGTGACGTTACAATGTCGGTGTCGATGAAATAACCTCAACGATCACTTCACTAAGTCGCGAATATAAAAATTGACACCCAATGCACTTCTCAAAAATGCATTTATACTTATTGCGATAGTAATGTGCGATAATGTTGGTGGTAGTGTGCTGAATATTGTGTAGATTTCTTCTATTTCTTCCTAGACTGTGCATTACGTGTTTGTGTCTAAAACACGCAACGTTAACGTAAACGCTGCGACTATATGTGTTCTAATGCCACCTTCATCTCTTTCATACCATTTTAATATCATGTTAAGACCAAATTATGACTGCCAGAACGCGTCCTATGCATATTATCGATCATATTGGAGGTTTGAGTGGGAGTTTCCCCTAATTCCTTTATTAGTTATCACTGCGCGAATTTTTGTGTTAATAAACAACGTCATGACGTACGTTGTGGAATGTAGAAACATGTGCTATTCACATATTTCGTATTTCTATCCATAACGTTTAAATTATACCAAAACGTCTGTGTAAAGTGTTTCGACATAGCATGATATATTGGCGGGGTTTTAAACAGAAAGTTTAACCTGATATGATACTATAAGCAGTGAAAGTAATGACACAAAGTGGAAAAAATGGGTTGCCCCAGGTACACGTAACCATGGTTATGTAACTGGCGGACATATCTATAATATCCATAAAAAATTAAAAATGTTTTGAAAAATATGCAATCAGGTGGCCAGATAATTCCGATTTCAAAAAACATGTTCATATATAATCTGTCTACAACATTGATCGTTTTACAGCAAAAGTCTACGTTATTTCTGAACGTCCCTCGTTGATCGTATAGTTTGATGTTACTATTGCACTAAGACATGTGCATGAAGTCACTGGTGTTATTTAACCGACTTACCTCACCTTGCGCACATGTGATCGTATTACATTGACTTATATTTTGAGCTGTAGCATGACAATTGTAGCAAACGACAGCTATAATTAAAGAGAAGTACAGAATTATAGATATGTACATGATACTTGATTTCTTATCTTACAAGTACGAGAGGTATCCCACTTATATTTGAACAGTGTTGAACATCGAATATGTTCATGCAAACACGAAATAATCAAATAACTCTTTTGTATCGTGGTGTGTTACACACACTCACTGTTTGGTTTATTTGTAATAATATTTATGGTAAGAACAAGAAACAACACCTTTGTAGAGGGTGTGGTGTTTGGCATTTTGAAGGGCAACCACTCTCATAGAAACACACAGAAGGTGTTGGTTGAGCATGGATATTCCATTTCAGTAAAGACAATACGTACTTTTCGTATTAGGTATTATGTGTTTCGTTGCTGTTATATGTGATATTACGTAAACTATCAAAAACGCCAACATGTGACGACGCCTGCCATAATCGGAACCATTGGTTATATGATACCTAGAACAAATCCAACAACCAAAATAGCTACTTTAACGAAGCTATGAGTATCCACAGGAACTGTCAATCGGTTTATTTCGAAATTTCTTCTTGTCGAAAAATCTAGTTTCACCAGCTAAATACCACAAAAAGCAAAATAATACAGACAAAGGTATTTAACGCCGTACATGCTAGAACGGAACAGTTATTGCAATTACTCTGATTAGAAAATGTTTTATCATTGAGAAATGTATCATAAAAGAATAGACTGCTATTTGAGAAAACTTTACGAGGCTACCCACAAGTTGGCTTTCGTTAAGCATCACTTGCCAGCCTATTGCCCTACAAAAGTGTTGCTTTTGGTGATAACTAAATTGCAAATGTAAAAAAACACTATGTGTACATTTTTCTTGACACATTATTATACATGGTTGAATAGAGACAACATGAACATATGGGATGTTAGAGACTGTTCAAATATAAGTAGGACACCTTTCGTACATTAGTATTAACATTTACAGTGTACATATTTGTATACATTGGCTAGTTCATAATTATACTGCAAGTATTCTCATCAGTCGTATGTTATCAATTTCACTCACGACACCAGAGCATTTTTGTCAGCCTTTAATTTACTACATATATTTAGAGCACCAAGACCAATATGATTGGTGTGGTTCGATTGCTCTTCACATCAACGTTGTTTTGTTTATCATTTTATTTAATTTAGCTGTTCCACCTAGAAATCAAGACAAACACGCTCAATATACTTATTTTCCAGACTATCTGCAGCAAACATACGTATACCACGGATAGTTTGACATGATCCTGACATTTATGCATAAATATATTATACGAACTCATAAATAGTGCACATCTGATTAATCCACCTTTGTGAAATATACCGATTTTCCCGCCTTTCTCATTATCCGGGGCACTATATATAATTTTCATTAAAAAGGATGATAACTAAATACGGAATACTTGAAGCAAACGACAATATGTTACGAAATAACAAAAATATTAACAAAATATAATATTCAGGTCTTATTTGCTCGGTTGAATAGAGAAGATAAAACGTTGAGATAGTGGTAAGATTAAACATACAATTACTTACGACATTGAGCACAGGATTGTGGACATACTGTCGTCGC
The DNA here is from genome assembly GCA_947247005.1 of Spisula solida. NCBI lineage: Eukaryota > Metazoa > Mollusca > Bivalvia > Venerida > Mactridae > Spisula > Spisula solida. The sequence continues at coordinate 32,231,989 of OX365944.1, read as the reverse complement.
AATTCTATGGTCGTCGCACATGTTAGGATTCTGTGCGGCCATGAAAACACATCCGTTATGATCAATATCTTGACATGTTGGTGGTCCAGCATCCACTGCACATAATGACAGCACAGTCAATATAAATATGCCTGCAAACAAACGACTGTACCGTAAACCAAGTAAAGTGTGTGTCAAGGTTCGTTCCTGTCAGAAAGTATGGCGTCTGTTTTATTTTACTAAGATAACTATCGAAGGTACAGTACTAACTTTAGGAACTCCGTTTTAATGGGCACCGATGTCATGGATTTATAGAACACGGAAGTAAGCTAACGTTAACGTCGGCTGTCATTTAAAGATGAGTCGACAAACAAAAATAACTGCAAAACTGAAACATATCCAAATGTATGCATACATGTATTACACATTCATATTGTTAAACACTATGCTATGCTTTAAGTTATGATGACTAAAGGACGGGTATTCGTATAATTGGAGCGCAACAATGAATTTGCATGTACATTGTATGGACTTCGACGAGCATAACGTGACGTAAACGTCAAGCGAAAATTGAGAGTAGGGTAAAGAAAACGGCCGACGGTGTAAAAAACGTCAGATTATTACATAAACAACTTCCACAGTTTATCAATACCACGTGACTTATGGCTACAGGTCTAAGTAGAAGATTGTCAACATTGGAAATCAAAAACAGCTATAAGTATTTTATTTCCTCATCGATTTCTATTAAATTTACGCCACGGTAAGGGGAAAATTATTTGCTTTCCATGAAGTATAGGATCTTTTCCAGTAGCTTGACCGTTCTTTCCAGCACCCTGTGAAACTTGTATTTTCCGCGGTTTCACAGGGTGCTGGACAAAACGGCACAACTGGACCTGTAGCAAAAAGTCAAGTAGGAATAGACAAAACGTGTCATTTAGAACAAAACACGTATTATGGGAAAACAGAAGGCATTTATTCGCTTTTCGCAGAACGAAAGCATTTACAGCATCACAATATGTATGAAGTGTTATTCTTAGATAAGGTTAACCAAAAGTTTAGTTCATTACAAGTTTAAAACATTCAAAACAATAACAAAGGAAATATAAATTATTTGAACTTCACCCCGTCCCGACGTCGTTTACGTCATAATTGAAACGAGATCAACACGTTTATTCACGTCGTTTGAAAAGACATAGGCAGTCAAACCAGCTAACACTCTACATAATGGTGTCATTGTACAATAGGGAGACTGCATGAAAATTTGGTCAAAATATACGAGGGTCATTCAATAGATATTGCAAACTATTAATTATCTTTAAAACCCGACAAGATAATTGAAGGAAATTTCGCATAATAAATATTTAAGTCATTTTCGTTTTGTCCAGAAATTTTAAGGATCTTAACGTCGATGACGTCATCAGCGCGCGCCTTTTTTCGACGTCACTTAATACAACATGGACGCGGTAACGTCACAAGACTAACGTAGTTAATATAACAATCGAGGGCCGTCGAAACAAACGTTCCCCAATTTATTATTGCCTTACCAGAGGCTTGTGTTAAGATGTCCTCTGTCATTTTCCGAAGTGGTGAGACATTCAATTGAAAATAAGATCGGCAGACTTGCAATCAAAGAATACCGGTGTAAAGGTCAGCTTATCTATGCAACGGCCCATACTAAACAGCAAACAATGAGGTAATATTTAAAAGCAAACACAATATTCACATGCGAAAAGTAAGTCCTGGAAAAGGGGAATATTTTTGACTCAGTTCATTCGATTTTGCGGAACCGGTTAACCATGTGCAAGGATTGCGCTCGGTGGGTGCTCAAATTTTTGACGTCAGACAGGCAGAACGTCACGTCCAACTCGTTACCGGCTTGCTTCTAACAATATACAAATGCAAGGATAACCACTATCATACTCATCAAGTGAGAAATTATTAGGAATACATGTACAGGAATACCATTAAAACATGTAATACCAATTTATATCTTCTGTTACGCATAAAACAATACTTAAGCTTACATTCACAAAAGTTATTTTACAATGCCTATATTCTACCACATCTTGATTATTGCTGTACCATTTGGGGTAACTGCAATGATGAACTATTAAACACTGTTCTTAAATTTCAAAAGCGCGCCGCAAGAATTATCCTCGATAAAGATTTCAATGCTTCATCGACAGAATTGTTTACTGAACTGAAATGGATGATATTTTCAGAAAGAGTAAATTACAAAAAAAACCATCTTAATATATAACTCAATAAATATGCAATCCCCTGACTATCTTACTTCAAAATTCATCAACAACGAAGCATCTGATATTATGCTAAATCCACACCTCTCAAGATATACCAAACTCTTACTTTCATGAAACATTGTTTTAGTTATACATGTATTAGTATTTGAACAAGCTACATGTTTGTTTTATTTATCTATGTCACATCAATAAAACAATCAAATAATTATTAACTAACGTACGTTGTGTAATTTGTTCCTCCATTGCCTTCTGTGTTGGTGAATGGTGAGATAACATCGACACGAAAAGTTCATTTTGAGCCGTGATAATGTCAAGAAAGGTGCATACAATGTACACCTAACACATGTACCTTATCGTCGCAATTGCAATAATCATATAGTCTATCTATAGTATATTACCGTTTAATCAGGTCAGTCACTCGTATATAAACATTGCAATTTCTCTTATTAATGTCTTATTTTAATATTTTATGCATTAGTATGTGGCTTAGTTAATAAAGTTCATGTATTGGTTTTCATTGCCTTTTTCTTCAATGCAATGTTTGTACCGGTATACAAGTGACAGACCTGAATGAACGGAATATGTAACTCGTTTATTCAGATTAGTCATTTATTTACATACATACCATTGTGCACATAAACATCGCAATTTCTCTTATCATTGTTTCAATGTATCCAATGATATGTTGTGAGAATGTGGCTTAATGGCTAAGGTATAGCTCGCCGGAGATAACTCTAGCATTACATACAAACAAACTTGGATAATATCAACACTTTACGGTCATCACTGCCGCTTGTTGGCAGTGTTCATTGAAAGAGTACAAGTATATGCATAAAAAGCGATTTTGCAACGAAATCAAACATCAATCGACGTTTGAAATGTATTTGATTGTCAATTCATACCACAGGGTATTGACGCATATTCTGTTCGTGTGTGCGATTGCCTTATATCTCATACGCAGAGATATAAGGCAATCGCACACACATAAAACTAATATGCGTCAATACCCTGTGATTCATATTAATTTTGCATACGATGCTAGTGTTATTATCAGTGGACTATACCCCATGGTTATTAACAACACCAATTACATCCAGTAAGTTGTTTTGTGATTATGAGGAGAACAGCGCGAATTCTAAAAAATGTTTTTTTTGTAATGTATTGAGAAAATAATTCAGGTGTTATAGCTTCTTTTTCAACTCTAAGATTCAGATAGCATAAAACGAAATACATCTACTTAAAAGCCACTGCATTGTTACACTAATTAGAGTTATATGCGACATGTAGGCTATCACATACAAATCTGAACAAACAACGTTTTGCATGAAAGAAAAGAAGCAGTTTAAACTCCAACAATGATTGGGGTTTCCAGGTAATCAGCAAAACTATAACAGACTCGGGCAAATGTTTTCATCTCAGGAGGCCATTACATGTGTTATATAATCAAAATATAGATTTGAAAACTATACTTCAAACTTTACATATTTCGCTTGACGTCAGAGCACAATCAGGCACGTGATTGACCGTCTCTTTAGAACTCCACATCTCATAACTTAGAAATTTTACGGGTCAGTCAAAAATAATCGCGGGTTGCTAAATACATGTAATGGAATATGGAAATACATGTATAAGTGGTCGTATATTTTCTATATATCATCGAGAAATATGATATCTTACTGATGTAATGGCGAATTCCAATCTTGGTTATTGCAATGTAATTCTTGTTGCCAGGCAACCAAAATATACAATCCAAGGACATGCGTTCACGCTGTTAGATGAAGAAAATAGCACGTTGTCATGGACACACGAATTAACATATTTGATGTTTGTAAACCTATTATTCATTTCACAATACATAAATAGTTTAGATAAACCTCCTTCTAGTTGGTTTGTTTCATCCAATAATGAAAATATACTTAAACAAAAGTATAAGTTGTCATTTTATTAGATGGTATTAACACAACAATTTTACCCCTCCTTAAAACAATCAATCATTTAGTTCCAAAGCCAAGTAAATGTAATTTTATTTTTATAGATGTTACTCTTTCTGGACGCCGCGTGATATATAGAATGTAATATATATGAGCCAGTCTCCAGGAAAACTTGCTATAATGAAATTATGTAATTACTATATGTAACAAGATTTTGATAAAGCTCTAAAATAAGGAAAAATACATATCTATTGATTCTATTTTAAGTAATTGACCCATATAGTACTATACCTTAGCTTTAAATATTCCTATGAATTATGTCGAGAACACATACTTCGTTGCTATGGTGAACAATTTCAGAAATAGTACTCCGATTGAGAAAAACGAGGATTAGTTGTTTAAAACAGAAGTAGCGTTTCTCTGAATGCAAATAATTTCGATTTTGATATATATTTTGAAAAGTGAAACATAATTATAGAATTGGGTACTATTTTGAACAGTTTATGTCAAGAATTGATCAAATGGTGTAATAATGAAATACTTATTTCAGTTACGTCGAATAACGTTTGAATGGCGTTTGCGACAAAAAGCTCCGAATAGAGCTCTACAAAAACAGCTGTAACTTCCTTAAAACTCAAGATATTAACATAATTTCTTTTGCAATTTGCTTATTTAACATTATCCTGTAATACTATGGAAAATCTTTAAGTCAATATTTTTGTCAAAATAGCAGGTTTTCCTGGAGACTGGCTCATATATATATATTAAAATGTGAAATCGTTGATTAGTTTTAAGAGTACCATGGCAACGACATAAATGCATGCTGAGAAAATTGAAAAAGAAATCACGATGGGTACTGTGCGTTTAAAGTTAAACGAGAACCGTTATAAACATAAACTCGCCTGTCAGGTAAACTTTAAATGGATTCGATATGAAATAGTGTTCAAAAGCTGATTCCATATACCAAAGGCGCTGTAATGCAGTGGATAAACAAACACTACCCACCATTGCAATGTCGGTTCGATACCCACCGTTTAAAAAAATATTACATGAATCCATGTTATAAAGTCTTATATTATGCTACTGTCTTAATAGATCGATATTTCAAATGATCAATTAGTTTATGTTGTAGTGAATTTATTATATACAGTTGTATGATTATTGTACTGTAAATAAATATACAATAATTGAAAAGATACGACTTGATAGAAAAAGAATGAAAACATAACCCACGAATTAATCTGTATACCTTTATACTATGTGTATCTTATTATATTAGTTACAAATAAAACAAATAAGGTACTTGTAAAAAGATAAGCACTTTAAAAACTTGGATGGGGTCGAACCAGGGGCGAGATTGAACAAATCTCAACAAAATCACAGACTAACGAAGGGGTTTGAAAACCGGTTTTCAAGTATTATACTATTGATTAAAGGGGTCTCTTTTATTATATAAAACATACGCCCCACCCTATTCTTTTGAATGGGACAGTTCCCTCATTAGTAATATGAACTAAGGCATTGCCTAAAAAGGTGATTCATTCATCCAAAGATAATAAATTAATCAAGTTATTAATGAGTAGGTATCGTAAAAAGAGAAAATTAGTTGCTTTTCATTTGCTACAACCAAAGCAAATTTTATGAATTAATATCCCCGGCCTTATGGGTAATCAGTAAAATTAAGCAATAAAAGACATTGACGAGCATCATCACAGTAATATTGGTCTTAACCGCGCTTGTTAAGGTACAAACCTCGTCATACGAGTTATGTTTGTACATATATAATATAATTATGCATGTACTACTCAAAGTTTGTCCAATCAAAGCTTCATTATTTGAGTCTTGTTTGAAATAATAACTTGCATTTTTAATAATTCGTGTAGTGTTTTATAGTTAGTTATGCATCTTTGATTATTCCATTGGAAGTTATGATATCAAATTATGTTTATGGTCTTATATATTACCCTTGAATTTAACACCTATGGAAAATGGGTATTTTAGCAGATCCATTAGAATTCTTTTTAAAGCGCTGACTGTGTCGGTGCTTTTCGGAGATCATGACAGACCTTTATTACTGCGAGTATTCATACCGACATCAACTTTTGGCATGATGTCATCTGCACATTCAAGATTGTTAAGTTTACTTCTTCCCTGTAATTCGAAGTATATTATTTAACTTAACAATAGTCACGAAAAACGCGTGGTCACATACGTGTTACTTTGGTTATAATACAAGTGTACATAATATTATGATGCGCTTACTATATTGTCTTAATGTGTAATTTGCTCAACTTATCTCGTGGATCAATGCCCCTTTATTTAACATATGAAAACAAGTGCAAAAGTCATATTGTAGCAATTCCCTCGTAGGTCAGTACGCTCAATCCACCTGCTATTCCGCTCAAAATAATTATAAAGCTTTAATGTCCATATATAACGGTCATTCTGGGTAATATTGTCCGCATTGAACCACTATACTGGTTTTGCCACACCTTAGCAAATAAATACCGGTGAAGACGAGGCATTATCATAGACTAAAATTCATCAAGCTTGTGTCCAGCAAACATTACCCATGATTCCGAGTCAAAGCTTCTCTATCACAGAACTCCTTCATGGAACAATGCAATGACATTGTCGGGTCTCACGGGATAGACCTGTCAGGATTTGCACCATGTACGCAGGAAGAAGCAGATACCAAACTTGTGTTGCATGTCGAAGATGCTGTAGATCATGTAATTTCGAGGATGGTTCAAACTGTCGATACGGATGTTCTTCTAGTTATTGCAGTGGAAGAACTTTGGGTTGCCTTGGGACTGGAAAACCCTTACGTTATATTGCTGCTCACACAATTGTAACTCGCTCGGGCATAGACAAACCAAAAGCATTACCGGTCTTCCACGCCTTTACACGATGTGACGAAACATTTCTTAATTAAGTGACAGCTGCTTCCAATGCTTTCGCTCTGTGTCCTAATAAAAGACATGTTATGCACACCTACAGGTACTTTTAAAAGTGTTATGTTGGTTTGCTAGATATGACAGCAAAATGTGGTTTTATCATATTTTCGAAACTGTTGCCAAAGCAACCGAATTAAAACATTTGATTATCTTCGTTCTGCATTTTGAAATATTCAACAGGGTTCTAGAATGTTCATATTTAGCATGTACATGTTTGACCAATAAACAAGCCTTTATGTATACATGTACACATGTATTATACAAAATGTATGCTTTGTGGGAAATTCCATAACAAAAAGGCTGTCTTCTCAGAACATTTATTGTCAAATAAATAAATTCGTATTCAATAGCTGGGTTTTCTTTTCAAATGTTTATAGTGTTCTTTTGCGATTTTTCATATCGTTCAGGTAGCGTAAACACTTTTGTTTGCTACTGTTTCACTGGAAATTTAGTAAAATGAATGTAAGTCAGACGTGTAAACAAAAGTTCGCATCACCCATGACATATCATCGTGGCAACGCCATTACTGAATTTCTCTACCGCTATACCACCTAGAAGTAACACTGGTTTATACATATAAAAATAATGATTCGCGTCGGTTGCGATATGTTGCATTTCAGCCGTGTCAGCACTGCCAGAAGCTATGGCGATTACATCCGTGTACCGCTGACGCATCCTTGCAATTATATCATCATACGACTGTTGGGACATTAGAAACGGACATGTGTGAAATACATGGTGTGCCTGTGATACGATTATCAGGACATCAGGAACATTTGGACGATTGCCATTCTTGAAATTGTCTGTCGCGTATTTGGCACCAATAATGTTGTAGGCTGAGAATGCCTGAGAATTTAGCAGTGCCAGTCTATCAACGGCATCGAATACGCCCTGTTTGGAGCTATAGCTGAAAGTGTAAAATTGTTGAAACTGAACATTATGCATTCAAAGAAGGATGTCGGCTTTGAATTCATGGCGTTTGTGGGCATGGAATGCGTTGAAGTTAGTGGTATCACGTAAGTGTAATAGTCATAAACAATTATCCATGCTGTGTTACCGAAAATTATATCTCAACAGTAAGCTGATATATCATATTTCGTCTGATCGAATTAAAAATAACTGCAATAGACGTCAAAAAAGTATGCCAAAATCACATTTAAGTAAAATGATTGGATGACAAAATACTAGTTTTGCAAGAGTTGCCTCCCTTTAGTTATAAATTGTGCATTTTTTGTTTGTAAACACACCAACTGGAGGTTGTATTCTGTTTTCTTCCATCTTTTTAAGTTTTCCAACTTTAGGACTCAAATAAAGTACGCAAAATACATGGCTCTTCAAATAGGTTACCAAGTCATTACTTTTTGAAAATAGCCGTTTAAGGTCTAATGTGGTTTTAAGGTCACTGATGACGTCGAATAACAATGGCTCAACGTCAGGTGACGGTTATGACGTCATTCCTCACTCGAAAACCACTTGAAGTCATTTCCTGTTTTGACTCGAAACGGACTGAAATCATGAATGTCTATGAGCGATCGACAAGCAAATGGTCTTCATGGACAAATGTAATACGTAAGCTCTAATAAAATGTGTGATTTATTGCATGTGCTCTTCGCTCAACTTTACAAGTTTTCAATAAGTTTGATTCATATTAAAATAATTCAGTTTCAAGCTAAGACAAATCTGGTTGTTACCTGTCTAGATCCCATACCGTAGAAGCCGAATTGCGATTAAAAATACCCAAAGCTATTCTACTTTTTGTGGCACTAATATTAAGCCTGTTTATAGTTGATTTGATGTTATATTTCAGCTGCTGGAAAAACTGAGAAATGACTGCTGAATCCTCAAGCATGATGATCACATCTTTAATACATCCTGAAACAATAAAGTTTGTAGAACAGTGCAATGCGTTTACAATTCCTACGTTTGTAACATGTTTATATACATTTATGCACGGGGCATAAATAGACAGGACTAGTGCGTTCAGAAAGTATCAATATCAGCTCCGATTACCAAAATGTGACTTGCCCTTTTTAATATGAATAAGCTCCCTGAATGGAAACTTATCGGGCAACAGTTAAATGCAGATTCAACAGAGTTCCGTTTGAACAAGCTGATCATTTTCCCTTTACCGCGATGCGGGATGGTACGGTGGTGAAACCACGGTGACACGATGGTGAAATCACGATTGCACGATGATGAAACCACGATTGCACGATGATGAAAACGCGAAGGCATGATGGTGAAACCACGATGCCACGATGGTGAAACCACGATAGTGAAAACACAAAGGCACGATGGTATTATCGTTGTTCAACAATCGCGCCATCGTATCATCATTGTTTCACCATTCACCATTGTAATGGTCAGCGTTGTTTCACCATCGTACCATCGTGTATCGCAGAAAAGTTAATAAAAAGCTAGGTTTATCCTAACGGAACACCGTACAATTCTGTTTAGCCGGTATTAAATGGCTCAGTGTTTTCTGCATGCAAATTCGACCAAGCGATTTAAATGTGTCCCTATTCTATGGTTGTGTATAAAATCGAGTGTTTTAATTTAGCGCATACGGGGTACGAATGAGGATCGCGCATACGGTACATACACACCTAGTCATGGAATACCGTTTTTACTTTGTTCTGTATAGGCGACATGGAATGATAAATTTGAATGCAAAACAAAACCTTCTGCTGAAAATTACTCATTTTTCAAGCAAACACATGAACTTACCGTGTTGATTTATTGATTGAGGGGTTTGAGTCATTGTCGGCATAATGGTTGTCGTTGTTGTGGTGACATCAAAGAGAGATGGCATGTTACATAAGTCCTGATCACAACAAATAGAATACACGTTGCGTTCATGCAGGGAGTGTAATGCTGGAACACCCCTCTTGCGGAAGTTAGTACATACCTGAAAATAACAACACCCAAATTATGATTTCATGGTTCTAACAAGGTTGAGAAATTGTACCGATAGTAATATATTAGTATTCTAACCTGTACACACCCAAACAGCAGAAAACTTTGTAGAAGAGAAAGTGGTGTCTTAATGGTACAAGAAAAGTCAGACAATGATGCTGTAGTAACCGTCCATGTATCATTACTTTAAGTATTGTAATAGATGTACGAGGGGTGATCAATATGCACTGCCCAAAAGTTCTAACCCGCCACCATAATTATGTGTAATAATTTTGTTAATACTGCACGTACTCTCATGAAATTTTGCATACCAATACTTGGATAATACTTGCATTTAATTATTGATTCATGGTGGCAGATAAATGGCCATGTTACTCGTTACAGGTGCGTTACGTTATGAAGTCTTTTTTACAAAGTCACAACATATTTCACCCAAATTGTTCATGAACTCGTGCATATTGCAACGCAACAAGCACGAGATTAATTTATCCCAACCGATGTCTGCCCTCCGAGAAAAACACGTAACATGCCGAGATTGAAGCAAAACGAACTTAGATGAAGTGTAAGAATCTTACGACAAAATTTCTCAAAGACTATTTCAATGATATGTCAATTTTGCAAATTTTGCTTGAGTGTTGATTTTCAAAAATTGAAGGTTCCTGCGAATGAAAAAACGAAAAATCATTAAAAAAACAACTACAGGTAAAAATCGTTTTTGTAATAAATAGCAAAACTAAGGGCCGCAACTTTACCCAAACTGATGACCCACAGAAAGGTCAACCGCGTTCTGGCCCCGATCTCCCGAATCATCTCAATCTGAGTCGAGATTATTCTCAAATACTGTCATGTGTCTTTGAGATAATTTCCATGGGAACCCAGACTCAAAGTTTGCACCACAAAACAGATGCATTGTTCTGAGTTTATTACAGTAAAAACATTTGAGCACAAACTTTAGAATAATCTCAAATTTATACTCTTGACTTGAGCAAAATCTCAATTTGAGCTGAGATTTCTACTTGAGATGCTTCGAGAGATCGGGGCCTGTTTGTGACAAATTCAACATGTTAGGTGTTTTTCGCGTAAGAAAATCTTCACTAACATTAAAACCGTACATGAACACGTGCTTTTCGCCGCGCATGCATTACACGTGGTTGTGCTAGGTTACGTAACACGTCTAAAAGTGAATTAGACCGCAAGTAGGCAAAAAAACCCAAATATTTGACTTCATCGGATATTCATATGTCATTATGTGAAATTTCGTGTTAATAATTGCATTATTAAAAAATGTTAATAAAATAAAAATATGTCAACTAGGAATTGTGTTCACAGTGGTTTTTCGTAATCTCATGAGTTTTCCTCTCGAGTCAATTTCAGCATTTTATGTGTTTTTTCAAAAGGATCCGTCATCAGTAATGCCGATTTTGTTCATGGGCGCGTGAATTCTGGTCCACATGCATTCCACGGGCAAAAATGCATTATTACGCAATACACCGAATGCCATGAAGTTAAGTGAAAAATGGTCAAAATAAACCAATACTCAGTTGCATCTCTTAATCATGTATCGGTATGCGAACTTTCAGGTGAATACATGCATTTTTTACAAAACGGGAATGAAATAAAAATTGGCGGTTTAGCACTTTTGGGGAGTGTATTCGAGAATTTGCCTTCCAATTTGAACTATTGATTATAGTACAATGGAACTATCAGCTGGTGTAGATTTATTAACCATCTAGCGAATTCAGTGTAGCAATACCACGTGACTTTTGACTACAGTTACAAGTAAAATTTTGTAAACATTGGAACACAAATATAGCCGTAAGTATTTTATTTCTTCATCGATTTCTGTAAAATATACGCCACGCTAAGAGGAAAAGTATTTGCTTTCCGTGAAATATAAGATCTTTTTCAGCAGCTTTACCGATTTTTCCATTACCCTGTGAAACCTACACGTTCCACGGTTTCACAAGGTTATGGACAAAACTGCAAAGCCGCTGAAAAAGATTTTATAATTCATGGAAAGCAAATAATTGTCTCCTTAGCGTGGCGTATATTTCATAGAAATCGATGAAGAAATAAAATATTTATGACTATTTTATTTTCAAATGTTTATAAATTTCTTCTTGTAACTGTAGTCAAAAGTCACGTGGTATTGCTACACTGGAATTGATGCATTCGGTCGACGGTGGTTTACTCTAAATGAAAATAATTTGCGTTCGAGCCTTGCTGTCAAATCAAAATGCTTGGTGGAAAATTCTCGAATTTATTGATCACCCCTCGTGTTTTTATACTAACCACTTTTGGACCACACATCAGACTGTAGTAGCGTTCTCCATTTGAAATGTCTTTTGATCTTATCATGCATTGCTGTCAAAAAAGGATAGCACTATTTTAATACCAAAGTATAATTATGAGCTTTACTGTTGTCGTGTGGACTACAAATCAAGAGTTTCCTGGTTCGAATCTCGACCGGGACACTTGATCCTTTCTGAAACTCACCCAATAGTTACTATAGATGGACTTGCTGGTAACCAAGAGTTAGTCTCGTGTGTATCGGAGCTATACACTGAGCACGTCAAAGAACAAAGGAGTCTATTCGGAATGAGTTAAGGTAGCGCACCCGGATTGCACAAAGTCTCTTTCTTTTCCCTCGAAACCGGAGGTCAATAACCATTTAGACAGGGAAGAACCGGTTGTCCACGCACTTCCGACTTTTTCAAACAAACAAACGACCGAAATGTTAATTCTGACGCACATTTGAAATGAAACCCCTTAATTTATTAAATCTTCTTTACAATTTATAACAGAGAACTAAATGTTAAGAGTACATTGATATGGTTGCATATTTCTGCAAGCAGGTAACAACATAATTATCCAGATAAGTAGATGGTTAACGTTAATATCATGTTGATTCTTAAACAGTATCTTAACTATAAAATATTGCATGATACTGCCATGAAACCACTGTTGTTATTTAACCGACTTACCTCACCTTGCGCACATGTGATCGTATTACATTGACTTATATTTTGAGCTGTAGCATGACAGTTGTAGCAAACGACAGCTATAATTAAACAGAAATACAGAACAATAAATATGATATACTTATCTGATAAATATATAAGACATAATGTTGCATTGAATTGGCCGATATAAATGAAAGTATCACGCCGTTTAAACCTGTTGCGTCGTAGGCAGCTCTTTGCTGATAAAATAATTAGGATGCGTATTTTATAAACAGTGGTACATTTAAGTAACATCCAAACAACATACAAACACTACATAGCGGCTAAGGTTCTCTGTTAAATAGTTTGATTAGCTGTCATAGTCGTTAGCACCAAGTCATTAAAAATCTGCGTTAGCATTAACATCTTTAATATTGCCTTCGTCGCTAGTTATCAAAAACCAAAGCTGCCTATTTCGATGACATAGTGCATTTTAAAAGTATGTACATCCACGAAAATAAATAGCCGTAGATATATTACATTTCTCTCGAGTACATTATCAGCAGTTTAGAGAGTGAATAACATTCAATAATGAAGAAGCCTTTTCAATTATTACCATTTATCACTAAATCTACAGATAAGGCTTTCAGATACAGGATACAGCAACTTACGACATTGTGCACAAGACTGTGGACATACAGACGTCGCAATTCTATGGTCGTCGCACATCTTAGGATTCTGTGCTGCCATGGAAACACATCCGTTATGATCAATATCTTGACATGCTGATGTTCCGGCTTCCACTGCACATACTGACAACACAGATATTATGACTACGCCTGTAAATACACGATTGGCGTAGACTAAACATGTACCCGATTCATTCATTTATTTCAATGTTCCTTCTACTAGGTGTGAACGATTGTTAATCAAACTGTGGTTATATTAATGCAAGCATACTTAAGTTCACCAGACAATCACATAGAAGATAAATACGATCCATGTACTAGTATTCAAACTAGAGTGTTGATTTCCCTGCCCAATTTGTTATCATATTTTTGTTAAAACTTTAATGCCTTGAATTGGCTTTGATCTGGAAATTAATTCAATATATCGACTGTTTAAGGAATATGTGCATGTTCGAATCGATTGTCAATACTAGTCCCACTGAAGGTATTGTCCTTTTAGTATTTCTTTTGTATTTATACTAATTCATTTTAGATCTGTCTTGCAAAACTGATCGGGGCATCGCATTGTTTTTCATGTGGTTGCATAGGATTTTTTATACTCATTGTATCAAGAAGGTTCATAATTAAACGTACATGTCGGCATTGTAATGTACATTTGTTGTACATGCGCTACTGTTCGGTTTATGTATGTGTGTGTTTTAGACCTCACAATCTCGTCATTTATCAGAGTAACTGAACTCCCTGAAATATATAATGTTTAAAATTGATAATTATTAAATAACTTACGTAGCGTAAAGTGTTCCACCATGGTTGTTGTAAGTGAATTGTTAGATAACATAGAAACGATATGTGTTCATTTTCATCATGTCACAAAGGTGCACGGTCTGTGTACCTGACAACCTACATTATCGTCGAGACGTCGAGATACAGATTATTCCACTTAATGTATGACCTCAATAAATACATATGTATATCGTTTAACTTTAAATTGTTTTGTGATTATGAGGTCAACAGACCTGTAATTTGAAAATAACCAAGCATGTTGTCTGTTGCGTGTTTGCTTGTGGATTGTGCTTCGTTCTTGTGATTGGTTCTTTTCTGCTAGTTCTTGTTCCGCTAATGTTTGACTGACTAAGGCAGCGTGCTGTTGTAATAGGTTTTCGTGTTTTATACAGCTTATAGAACTTGACGTACTGTTTTAGTTTTGTCATGCTCATTTTCGTTGTTGTCTTTTTGACTTGTACATTTGTACTTGCAATTGGTGATCTTTCTGTGCTTTCGTGCTGTGGTCTTTCAGCTGAGTGTTACCTTCCGTGTTCGGTTTGTTATCATCTCTCTGTATAGTGCAATATTTTAACGTGTCAAAATTTACATAATTACATGGTAACTGCACACCATAGATCAGTTATCCTCCCGGACTTAGCTATTGTGTGCTATATCGTATGAGGAGTACCATTATTGTTCATCATATGAGAGAGGGTCTAGAACTGAATCATAAGGGAGGTTTGAAATAATATGACCTCTGCAGATATTTCGTTCACCTAAACTCTAAATATTAATGTCAGCTGTTTGATTTCCGTCGTCCGTAATCAGTTTGGTAACACTTTAGATGTCACCGTTTTGGTTAAAAAATTGTGAAAAGATGTCACATTGTGAAGCCATCAAAGAACATCATAGAGATCTCCTGATGATGTTATACGCGTCGCATGAATATGGTAGAAATTTTGTTGTATGGGTGAATCGCAAGCACATAGTCGAAATGTCGAGAATTTGGTTTGCGACGTTGCGTTCATCTTACGGTGCTAATATTGTGTATAGTGATTGCAGGATGGTCTTACAGCTGTCGCTCGAAACCCCAGTGATTATCCAAAAGATGCCTCAAAATGATCGTAGACAAATGTATGGCTGTAACAAGGTTGATGTGAGACAGGCTATAGCTATAGTGTAATATACGTGCTATGTGCTACATGTTTGTTTACGGAGTCATAAACACAAGTATTTTCGAAGGAAGACAACTCTACATTCTGATTAAAATTTGGCGTGGTACGACTTGTCGACTTCGGACGCAAAACATGGTGTCCATATACTAGTAGAGAGAAAAATGTTATCAAACACCAAATTAAGTCAGGTTTTCGGAATAGAAGGATTCGTGTATTTTATTTTCAGGTATTTTTTAACAAATGATTTCTACTGCTCTATTTGAGAAGAATGCATTCATTCGGGAACTGAAATGTGCTTATTAGTGAGGATGGTGGATTCAAAGTCAGCCACGACCAATTAGCTCCGTCTGCTGTCGTCCATTCCAACTCACAAATAAGGTTCAAGTATTGGTTAATAACGGTGAGCACGGTAGGCGTGCATCCTGTGTTCCATCAGAGCAAAATTACATAGGTTTCTGAATATAAATCCAGTACAATTGTCTGAGGGAAGTTAGAAGCGTTGTATCGGGGATTACTACCATGAACACTGGACGTCTGTTGGATATCACCCCTTTCTTTGTCATTTACATGTACGTGAATCTATTGACATACCTGATTTTCAGAAATTAAACATTCACCACTACTAAAATGGGCTTCGATAATCAACTGACTATTTCTACATAAGTCAATGATTGTAATGAAATGTTTACTTAGAAACCTTTTAGTACATATTTCAGGGTCGACCGCTGTAGCAACCTTTCACTTATAACTGACCCATCCCTGTCAGAGACCTTTAATAGATATTTCAGGGTCGACCGCTGTAGCAACCTTCCACTTATAAATGACCGACCCCTGTCGGAGACCTTTAACAGATATTTCTAATATTCAAAAAACGATATTTCAGCATTTTTAATTCCCACCA
The DNA here is from genome assembly GCA_947247005.1 of Spisula solida. Taxonomy (NCBI): domain Eukaryota; kingdom Metazoa; phylum Mollusca; class Bivalvia; order Venerida; family Mactridae; genus Spisula; species Spisula solida. The sequence goes on along the minus strand of OX365944.1, from coordinate 32,215,473 downwards.
CTATGGGGGAGGGGATTATAGTAATGATCATGGTTACCAGAGACAGTAGTTCTACTGTGTCTGTTGTTACATCCGTTCGTAACAAAATCGTGTCCGCTCCATAACTTTATGACGCCTGTGAGCCGAATTCCATGAAATCTTCAGCAAATGTGTAACCAGGAGTTGTTCGATGTGTTAACTGATGTAACTAATAAAGACGACGTGTAGAATATTCGCCAGTCAACTTCTCTTATAGCATTCAAAAGGTCTTACCTATCATGGTTTTACTCTGATTGACAAACTTAATGTAAATGTATTCTGAGATTTTGTGAATAATTTGACTATGTAACATAATATATTTGATACCATGTTGCATTTTTATGTAGACTATAGTAAGATTTTTATTACCTGTCGGAGGTCATCTTGCCTATGTCACTTACGGGTACGTGCCCGAACCCTAATTGTCAATTGTATATGACTCATATGAAAATTACTGTTGTACATTGAACAACTATACCTGTTTCTACCTCAGTGGTCAATGTAATAAATATTCAATGGCAAAGTACCTGCGACAGGTTGAAAAATCGACCTATAGTATTGTTATATTTTGTTGTTGTACTTCTGACTGTTTATTGTTTATGTCATACGATTTCTGTACACATGTTTTTGCATAGAGGCTCACAGGGAAGACTGGGCTTGCCCAACTGTGTCGCCTCTTAAAATAAAGTCGTTATTATTATTATTATTATTATTATTAATCATTCCACGTTGCAATTGTGCCGGCTCCAGGTCAAGGTCAGAGTTCAAGGTCAAAGGTTTGAACCTCACAATTTGTGTCCGCCTCATAACCTTTTAACGCCTGGACCGAATTCCCTGAAACTTTCAGCAAATGTGTAACTCATGAAGACGACATGCAGAACAAATGTTCCAATTTAGCCGACTCAAGGTCAAGGTTCTATATGTTTGTACAGTATTCAGTCATACGGAGAGTACCCAGTCGCTTATCTCGACAACGGGTGAACTCTCCATGTAAGTTCCAGGTAACTGATGGTTCGCTGATGGTTCGCTTGGTGTCTTGAGCAGCACAAACGTTTGAGTGAGGCTGGGCTTATCAGAACTTGGACATAAAATGTTGATGCCACCTTTATTGGATATTGGTTTTAATGGCACCAGTACGCCACACTAAAGTACTTTCCGTGCTTTGATTTAATTCTGGCGATCCAGCCACGGATACTGTAACGCGTCGAATTGGTTTGACCAGCTCAAACCTGTACCCGTATTCTCAAAACTTCTTAGATATTTTCTAAAGAAATTTTCTTAGACGAAAAATATTTTACTTATTCAACCTCAATATCAAACTAAGAATTTGTTTTAAGCCGATCTCGATAAGCGTAAATGAACATTCTACCCAATACTAACACATGATAAATGTGCTAGCATAACTACAATCATTACGGCAGGCGCGTAGCTAGCCCATAATCATGTGGATTCACTATTGTGCTAGGGGGGTCGGGGGCATGCTCCCCCGGGACTTTTTGAAAACAATGGTGTAACCTGGTGCATTAGGAGCGTTCCCGATGTGCTTTATTTAGTTCTAACAACGTAATGTTTAGAATCATTAATTTGTTAATACACGCTAAAATTGGCCGAGTACTTCTCTGCTCAAAAGAAAGCTAACACATAAATCAAACAAATGTACATCTACGAGTCGCATTTTCAATGATTATGTTCACATAAACTTCAGATATGCTCATAAAAGTCTATTTGCCCGTCCCTTTTCAGGGCAGCAATTCTTTCTGTATGATAGCATTGTCAACCAATGTCCATATGTCTGTAGCTACTCCAGTAAGCGAAAATGGCAGTCCAGACCGACGTTCAGTGGTTATGATAGATCGCATATATTTTACACTTCTTATAATACTAAAACTACCTCTCAGCTCAGGCTCTGGAGACCCGTATGGTGATTAGTAAATCAAAGGAATGGTTAGAACAGTGACCTTTTATAGTTTTCCGAACCGAACAACAACCAAGAGACGATAAAGGTGTACCTCAGAATGTTACACCTGTAGGTGGAATCGCCTTTTAGCTCTAGATAGCACTTCAATTGTAGGCTATTATAGTGGGGTAGCCGCTTTAAAATGGTAGACCGAGTCCGCACGACTAGTCCATCACATAGACTATGCATGCGGGATCGGTTTATCATTTCTTCTCTAGCAACAGCGTAGTTTCTTGAAAAACGGTTTGCAGATTACCGATTTGCTGCACTGAGTTGAGCAAGTTTCTAACGTCTGCTTCTCTGCAGGCGTACTCGCATAATCCATTGATTCAAGTTATTGACTTCGCAGTGAAACTAGTTGCTGGCACCTTTGCCTAGTCACACGTCGTAATGACTCTCAATGAAATTTATAACTAGATATTCCCTATACGCAGGTGTACTGGTGTGAGTTTGTTAACGTCAAAGACTACTACAACAACTACAGTATGGTAGGTTGGTAGTGTCAAACACAAGTACAGCTTATAAAAGTAGAAAAGAAACACAAACAGTCTTGCGTAAATAATCGGCTCGATGTCTGAGGATATCACAATGTGAATTCTATAGAAATTTGGAATACAGACACGACACAGAAGGAAAGCGTTTAAAGTGAATTATGTTTGAACTTTTCCTGAAATATATTTTTTTCAGAATCATGTGGATTCAGCTGCGTACTCGCGTATAGGTAGCTACGCGCCTGATTAGCTTTATATTAATACGTTTCACTGCAAAGCTGTAACTCATTCGCAAGCTGGCAGAAATCAATATGTAGGCCTACGCGTAAGCTAAATATCATGTCATGAACTATCGAATGAATAATGATTCATTGTTTAAACTGTACAAAGTTAAACAAAAGCTAGCCAGATACGACATTTTGATCCACTTCCATAATCATACTTAAATAGCGATTTCGAAATATACGCGACGTGACCTTTACGCACATATGCTTTATCCTCACAGCGACCTGAATATTGATTGATTTATAGATTCACGTGAACAAGTTGTTGTATATTTTTAAAAAGTTCGTTACTACGTATTGATATTGCAAAACGACGCTATGTTAAATTCTAGGACGTTTTAAACCGTACTACCCAAACTTGTGTTGGATATAAATGGGTGAGTATATTTTCTTATTTGTTCACTTTCGCGTGTTTCGTATTATTTGTGATAGCTTCTTCGGTACCAAATGTGATAGATTGTCGAACACCCATCTCGTATTTTAATAAACACATATATACAGTGAGTAGATACCTTACTGCATGTGAGTGACACTCATTGTAAAATCAGTCGCGGTAGAAAATCCCTTCAACAATGTGGATTTCCTCCACGGGTGGATAAATTGCCGGTTTCATGTGGAAAAGTAAGTTTAACTTAGTAATTAATATGATACTGGTCAGTTGAATGAACCGCCGTGTATAACTACCAAACTCTTGAGATAACCCGAATAAACAAACACACGGGTATAAAATGTATAAATCGGTTAATCAGGTCAGTCACTTCTTTACATAATAATATAAATATAAACATTGCAACTTATCTTATTAATGTATTATTTTAATATACTTTGTGTTTTAGTATGTGGCTTTATGAGTAAGGTTTCCACTGCCATTTTCTCCAATTAAAATGTTTAAAACAATAAAAAAGACAATATTATGATATTGCAATATTTGAATACAAGTGACAGGCCTGATTAAACGGACTATACGATTAGAATAAGTAAGATCAATAGTATTGGCGGATGAAGAGAGGTGGTTGCTGGCTTTAGACGATTGCTTAACATAATAAAGATCATACACAACATTGACAGTATATAACTGATAATGCAACGTAATTTGACCTGCGATATTCAGAGAAAAACTTCAAACGTCTAATCAAAATGTCGAAGGTATACTTAGATAAAAAAAATACCGAATGAACATCTTGAACTATTGTAAACCACATTATCTCTCTGCTATATATATATATGTGTTATATTGGTACAATGAACTTGGAGTGTTGACATACTGGAGGTTAACCGTTGACTTTAGAGGACTTCTTTCAAACATACCCGGCAGATAAATATACATGTACATGCATTTCAATATCTCATACACATACACTCATTCTGACATTATGTAACTCGCATATGGATCGGGGGAACGGGTCATATGCAATACATGTATATAGGTTTCAGAACATTTATCAAGAGAGTGAGAATTCGCGTTTGTGTGCCGAGGTATTTATATGCAAATGTGCCCACCAGCTAGCTATAGGCCGTGAATGACAGTTATTTTATTGTTTTTTTTCATCCAAAAGTCTGCCGATAGGCACTTAATACATCATCAGAATAGGTGATCTCCTGTAAATATACCGACCGCCTATTGTTTAAGGCGACGAACATATGCCAATAAAATAAACTGAAACTAAACCTATGGAAACCCATGACTAAAAATAACGACAGCTGTTGCATGAATTAGATCTACATATATACTTTTATTATTTACTTAATCTTTTATGCTAGAAAGCTATTCAAGCTATCGAATATTATTGATAATCCTACTGAACCGTATTTTATTAGTCAATAAAGATATTTGCGCTAAACACGAATTGTACTACATGTACTTAAAACTCGCGGTCTATAATGACTACTAGTATTCATGCTTAACCCATTATAAGTCGTCTATTAACACAGGGTCACATCTCTGTCATACAATAACTGCTTTGGACTTTTTGCGTTCGACTGAAACAGTCGTAGGGCGTGACCATTCGGTTTTATCCCTGCCTAATTTGCCAAAGATCTCTAAGTTTGAGGGAAGAGACAGAAAGTTTGCGTGCTGCAGGACTCCGGTTGCGCTAGCAGGCTAGTTCTTTCCGAAAAGACTTGTTGGCTCATTAACGCTCCTGGTGTATAACACCGATAAACGCGAGTCAACATCTGGGTTACCAACAAGTTCAGCTCTAGTGGGACAAGACACACTGAAAACCATTTTTGAAGTTCCCAGTGCCCCGGTTGAGATTCGAACCAAGATCCTACGGATTGGTTGTCGAGAGAAGTAACCACTCGGCAACTGTAACAACATTCTGTCATGGGTGCTTGTCGAGTATCTATGGGAGTCGGACGAAGAATTGGATACGCACATAGTAAAACGTTTGAACCCGACAGAGACAAAACAGGAAAATCAATATTTCCCATAAGCGCTACGAATCGATTGAACAAATGTATTTCTTTTTTGTTTAATCCATTTATTGTGAAAATTGTATAACGACATGAGAAAAATACATTTGTATAACGATTATTCGATCAGGAAGTTTAAACACTACAGAGAATTATGTCCATAGGAAATGACTCATTATCTTATATGAAGTATTTTCGAATTGGGCTCTTACATGTTTAAGTCTACGTACGTTTAATGTAACGCTAGTTAACACACAGTGAACCTCTGTTTAACCACAGCAACTTGCATTTATAATTTGAAAAAAAAAAGATTTTTTTTTCACTAGGCCTACTGTACTATTAAAATATAGACAGGAGTGCAATGCGATTGTATCCCACGAACTATTCTAATACAAATATTTTCTCTATACCAACTTGACAGTTAAAACACATGATCTAGGCAGTTAAAGGGGCTAATAACAATACAGAATACATCCGCACCTCAACCGATCGGTACCGATAATCGTCTAATATCGGCTTTTAAAGCCAATAACAGCCGTCACTTGATTTAACTAGCCTAGCAGTGGAAGTTGGCAGTCTAACAATATGAAATTGGCAACTTGTCTAGAAACCTAGATACTCTGGCATTGTGATGTTGGCAGCCTAGCAGCCTGCTACTCTGGCAGTGTGATGTTGGCAGCCTAGCAGCCTGATACTCTGGCAGTGTGATGTTGGCAGCCAAGCATCCTGAAACTCTGGCAGTGTGATGTTGGCAGCCAAGCATCCTGAAACTCTGGCAGTGTGATGTTGGCAGCCAAGCATCCTGATACTCTGACAGTGTGATGTTGGCAGCCAAGCAGCCTGATACTCTGACAGTGTGATGTTGGCAGCCAAGCATCCTGATACTCTGACAGTGTGATGTTGGCAGCCAAGCAGCCTGATACTCTGACAGTGTGATGTTGGCAGCCAAGCATCCTGATACTCTGGCAGTGTGATGTTGGCAGCCAAGCAGCCTGATACTCTGACAGTGTGATGTTGGCAGCCAAGCAGCCTGATACTCTGACAGTGTGATGTTGACAGTCTAGCAGCCTGATACTCTGACAGTGGGATGGTGGCACCCTAGCAGCCTGATACTCCGACAGTGTGATGTTGACAGTCTAGCAGCCTGATACTCTGACAGTGGGATGGTGGCACCCTAGCAGCCTGATACTCTGACAGTGGGATGTTGGCAGCCTAGCAGCCTGATACTCTGACAGTGGGATGTTGGCAGCCTAACAGCCTGATACTCTGACAGTGGGGTGTTGGCAGCCTAGCAGCCTGATACTCTGACAGTGGGATGTTGGCAGCCTAACAGCCTGATACTCTGACAGTGGGATGTTGGCAGCCTAGCAGCCTGATACTCTGACAGTGAGATGTTGGCAGCCTAACAGCCTGATACTCTGACAGTGGTGTGTTGGCAGCCTAGCAGCCTGGTACTCTGACAGTGAGATGTTGACGGCCTAGCAGCCCGATACTCGCAGTGTGGAGGTGGCGGCCTTGAAGCCTATCAGCGTGGAGTTGGTCGTCTAGAAGCGTAGCAACGTGGAGTTGGCCGTCTAGAAGCGTGGCAGCGTGGAGTTGGCCGTCTAGAAGCGTGGCAGCGTGGAGTTGGCGGCTTAGAAAAGTAGCAGCATAGAATTGGCGGAATAGGGACCAATCAGCTTGTCGTTGACGGTCTAGAAGCCTGTCAGTGTAGAGTTGGTGGCCTAGAAGCATAGCAGCGTGTACTTGGTGACATAGAAGCCTAGTAGTGTGTAGTTGGCGGCCTGAAGCCTAGCAGCGTGTAGTTGGTGGCCTAGATGCCTAGCAGTGTGGAGATGGCGGTCTAGAAGCCTCGCAGCTGCACTAGCCAGGTGTGTCTATTTATACATATATTGCATCTAACCATTGGGACTCTAAAACCACAATTAGCATTTGTTTGTCTTATTCTAACAGTGTTTATTTTCAGAGAAAGGTAGATGGGCAGAAAAATGTCAGGTATCTCCGGGGGAACGCAGTCAACAAACTGGTGCTGTCAGAAAGAAGAGGACATCATTGTATGTTGGACAGCCAGCCAATATATTTTGTCGAGGGGCAAGATTTGATGGAGTTTCCAAACTTCAAATACATGTACGTAATATATCGGTACTACTACAAGTATATCAACGAAACCCCTAACCCAATGAATAAATAGTTAAATACCATTTTACAGTTTAAAAAATTCATGTATCGACATACATGTACTGTATAATCATTAATACTCGTGGGGGCTAAATTTCGTGGATTTCAAGGAAGATCTCAACCACGAAATCAAATCCCCGACAAATTATTATACAAATAAAGGTAAGGAGAATATGGCAAAACTGTTGAAAAATAATCTAGTATAACCAAACTCGTCGGATTTCTACTCCCCAACGGATCTACATGTACAATAAATATGAAAAATTACAAATCGCAAATTTTTGTTTTCAAATTCATACATGTTTACATTTATAAGTCCTCTTACGAGGGGCGTTCGATATGTAATGTCTTTTCGGTCACAAATTAGAAAATTCATTGATATATCTGGAAATCTTTTTACATTTCTGGAACAATCACTGGACTGTTGTTTCTATTGTCTTTTTCAGGGCTTAGTTTACATTTACAAATCCTTAGATCCAATAGAAATCTTGAAATCGAGATTTGCTGGTAAGAAATATAACATCACTACTAAGCCGTCATCAGTGTTTACCTCTGTTGTGTATTCGTCACTCGGTGGCGTATGCGTCGGGTTAAACCTTGTGGTGGAAGTTTGTATGTATGCATAATTATTTACAAGTACGTTATAAATACTAGAAGTCTATGTTGTTATTGCAGCCCCCGCCACCAGGTTGTGCTCCGAACGAATTACAAGCAATGTTGATGAAAAATGAGGGAGACGTTTGTTTTACACCATCACATGAAAGAGTGAAGGAACCGGGAAAATTTCCTATCAAATCAAATAACAAGATTACTCCAAATGTCACAGTGGTTTCGTCCATTCCAATGGCTCGGACCTCCTATGATTCGACCCAAAACGTTTCAGAGCAATTACATTGCCATGATAGTGCAGTTGATAATACGTGAATTGTAGACACTATGAAGTTAGGATAATGTGAGAGTGAGAGTGACGTATCATTTTATGTGTACACAAACAATTACATTCTATAATTATCCCAACTACATGGACAATACTGTATTATTCGAAATGGCATGCAATCAAAATTTGTTGTCTACATTTGATAGAAATGGTGAATTATTCAGCTCGTGTCATCCATGCATGTGCCATAACTTTCATTATTCAAATTGCATAATTGTCATTATTCTCGTAATAGTCGGCAAATAGTTGACAGACAAATTCAGCATTGTTTTGGACTAGTCGTTATTTTCTTATATAAATTGGCATCGGCCCATTTTTATCACATACATTCTGCCACTAAGTATGACCAAGGTGGTCCATCAGGCCCCACATTCCCCCAGTCCTTAATTCGTACACACATTTGGTCTTTTCGTTTTAGCTTAGTAGATACGTTTTATGCACAATACAACCTTACGTTTTCAACGTATGAAAAGGATTTCATCAATTTCTATTTTAACCAATAAAACACCCCAGTTACAGTAAGGACACTCAAAATAAAGTTGTTAAGTAGATGCGTAGTTTTTTAAAGTGTACTTACTGTAACTTACTGTAACAATTTTATTGGTTAAAAAAGAAATTGATGAAATCTTTTACATACGTGTTTTCTCCAGCTTATCGAGTTTTTTTATAATGTGTCGCATGAATGCTTTATCTGGAAAGATTGTTCTTCAAACTGAGGATGCAAAAGCATTTCACAAAACCACAGGAAAGAGTGATAATTTTTTCTGTTTGTGCAAGTGTAACAAAACTATCTGACATTGTCGACCTAGGTTAGTACAACTAATCAAAATGACTTGAAATGACTTTTTTATGGTTTAAGAAATATTGCAATAGGACAAAAAATGTTGCAAAAATACATAATGACTCTTTTGTCATTTTGTCTCTCTTTGTTTTTTTAAATTCTAATTCTAGTCTTACATTCAGTACACTCGTGACCGTCGCAAATATGTTATATTGTCTGGATTGTATTTAATAATGAGCAATTTATTAGTCAAAAGTGAGTGTCGCGCGTGTAATTGATAGTCTATGAGTATTAAACTTGCATTGACAGGTGAACATAAAAACTGGCGTTAGATAATACAATAAACTATAAAATATTCAAATGCATCATCCGACTCCATAGACTTAGAGACAGACACAACTATCGGGTTGTCATTCAACACACCCAAGTGAAGTCGAACATCTTTGACACGAGTTTAAGTATAGAATTCAGTATAAGATAAATTAATACTGGGTCCGAGGAAAGAAATCAAATAAAAACAGCGAAACATGACAAACCATTACATGTACATGTAGAATGAAAATTAAAAATAATTATTTAAACAAATATTTTAATGGCTTTTTAAACAATTTCTTCATATTCTTGATGACAAAATGAAAAACAAGACCTGTCCACGAACAGCACGCTCCACTTTTCGCAGCGCCATGCTAGGATAGTACAATCATTATATATTCAAAACAAAATGCTCCATAACAGCAGCATTACCCTCAGCTATGTAGAGGTTGGGGCTTCTAAGTCAAAAAAGGGGGATAATTTGAACAAATTATGCAGGACTGTTACCTACTCATGTGTAGGTCCTCTAGGTCATGATGGCAAATAAATAAGCATTTCTTAGTAAAAAACGGGGCATAATTTCAACAAAATGCTAAATAGTTATCTTGTTGGGGTCATGCTGGTGAACAAGTGTGCGCAGTATCAAAGCAATATATCAATGCATTTTGAAGATATTAGAGGTTAAAAAACCTGTACCTAAACTTTAACATTTGCATTTCCAAGTCAAACAGGGGGCATAATTTCAACAAAATGCTTGATAGAGTTACCCACACCTGTGTAGGGGTTGGGGTCATGATGGTGAACAAGTATGCAAAGTATCAAAGCAATATGTGAATGCACTATGAAGATATTAGAGATTAAAAAACCGGTACCTTAACTTTAACATTTGCACTATTTGCACTAAGTAGAAAAAAAGGCATACTTTCAACAAAATGCCTAATACAGTTACCTACTCCTCCATATGGGTTGGGGTTATGATGGTGAACAAGTATGCAAAGTATTAAAGCAATATGTCAATGCACTTTGAAGATATTAGAGGTTAAAAAACCTGTACCTAAACTTTAACATTTGCATTTCCAAGTCCAAAAGGGGGCATAATTTCAACAAAATGCTCGATAGAGTTACCCACCCCTGTGTAGGGGTTGGGGTCATGATGGAGAACAAGTATGCAAAGCAATATGTGAATGCACTCGTTGAAAAAATCGATAAAATGCTCGGCAGAGCCTCGCATTTTATTATTCTATTCAACTCGTTCTATAATAAATTCAATATGGAAAGACACTCATGTAATATCCTCTTTTTATCATATGTTTGACGTTGCGGCAGCGTAATAAAGCCATTATTAATTTTTGATAATACACTAGTGTAATAAAACTTTGACGTGACGTCACTCAAAGTATAGGCGACGTCGTCAAAGTTGCGCGTTTATTATAGTGAAAATAAGTAGCTATTTTTATGTTTCGGCCAGAAATGGCTAACATATGATAAAAAGAACATTACATTTGTGATTTTCCACATTGGATTTATTAAACCCGTTGAATAAAATCGATAAAATGCTCGTTAAATAAATTCAATATAAGAAGACACTCATGTAGTATCCTCTATATGCACAACAGTCTAGCCGACAACCCTCGAATTTTGCGTTCTCTTTCTATCACATATCCTGGTAGCTATCATAATTGCTAAGCACGGTATGCATGTTTTCAAAGGTCCGGCCTGATTATCGGTACACATGTACTTGCCGACAAAACCATTTGCAAAATACGTAACATTAGTGAAATAAAAACGCATAGAGAAACAAGAAGACACACACATACCTCAAAAATAAAATGATTGAAACAAAAGCTTATTTTTCTAGTTTGTTTCAATAACTAGATACATGTTGTGAGATGAGTATGAGTATGAAAAAAAAACATTTAAAGATACTTTGTGACGCTGAAAATAGTCATCTTAATTTGACTAGCACACTATGGATCTCAGCAGTCACGATCTATAGCCATGGTTGTTTTTAACCCTAACTCTGTATTCGTTTGTAGTAGCTTCTTGTCACTAACCAGCTTAATTTGTTAGTGAATTAAAACTCTGGCACCGTTCTCACACATAATTTGTTATTAGGTCCAAGCTCCGGCTGAACATTGTTTTATTACTAACACAGAAAATATGTACATGTAAATAGAAAGATAATTTTTTTACAAAGAGAAAATAATAGCTAGATTATTCGTTTTGAAAAAACGAAATCGACATATCCAGAGAGAATAATTATGGGTTTTTTGTCGTAAACCGTCTTCACCTAAGCATTACAATTTGATTTATTACAACCACGCATCCAATTCATTCGTTAACTAAACTCTTTAAGCGCTCTTTAATAATATATTGTCTTGTTAGCGATCGTAATTGCTGTCCGAGGTATGCATGTTTTCAAATGTCAGTATATTATTAACACCACCAAGGCTGATATTTAGAAAACATATTACTAGTAGTAGAAAACTAAAATTGTCGTTAAATAATAAAAGACAAGTTTCACAAATGGCTTATTTTGACCGTTTGATTTTTCAAAAAGTAAAAGTGCATCTTGCTATAAATATGTCATATAGTTCTTATAACTTTAAAACACAGAGAAGGCAGCACTTAACAGAAACAGCAATCTCCCCACATCGATCATGGTAAGCTTTTTGGGTTTTGCCAGCTGGGACTAGGGCAGATCATTGACTCGTTCGATTGTGTGTTGGATATTGTGCCTTTATAGGTCATTCTACATGGGCATTTAACTTTTGATTGCTAAAACTAGTTCATTCAGACTTTTCACAGCTGTGATTTGGATGGATCATTTTCTCGTTCGGTTGTGTGTTACTTACCTCCCACATTGGTGTATATTTGTAATTACTCGGAACAACAAACTTACCAGCCACGTTGGTGTATACTGTATACTAGAAACAACATGGGTACCTGCCATATTGCTGTATACTTAGCGGAAACAACACATTTACCTGCCATATTGGTGTATACTAGACACATCATACTTACAGTCATATTGGTGTATAATTACTAGCAACAACATGCATACCTGTCATATTGGTGTATAATTACTAGCAACAACATACATACCTGTCATATTGGTGTATAATTACTAGCAACTACATGCATACCTGTCATATTGGTGTATAATAACTAGCAACAACATACATACCTGTCATATTGGTGTATAATTACTAGCAACTACATGCATACCTGTCATATTGGTGTATAATAACTAGCAACAACATACATACCTGTTATATTGGTGTATAATTACTAGCAACTACATGCATACCTGTCATATTGGTGTATAATTACTAGCAACAACATACATACCTTTCATATTGGTGTATAATTACTAGCAACAACATACATACCTGTCATATTGGTGTATAATTACTAGCAACTACATGCATACCTGCCATATTGGTGTATAATTACTAGAAACGACATGCATACCTGTCATATTGGTGTATAATTACTAGCAACAACATACATACCTGTCATATTGGTGTATAATTACTAGCAACAACATGCATACCTGCCATATTGGTTTATAATTACTAGCAACAACATACATACCTGTCATATTGGTGTATAATTACTAGCAACTACATGCATACCTGCCATATTGGTGTATAATTACTAGCAACAACATACATACCTGTCGTATTGGTGTATAATTACTAGCAACAACATACATACCTGTCATATTGGTGTATAATTACTAGCAACTACATGCATACCTGCCATATTGGTGTATAATTACTAGCAACAACATACATACCTGTCATATTGGTGTATAATTACTAGCAACAACATACATACCTGTCATATTGGTGTATAATTGCTAGCAACAACATACATACCTGCTATATTGGTTTATAATTACTAGCAACAACATGCATACCTGCCATATTGGTGTATAATTACAAGCAACAACATGCATACTTGCCATATTGGTTTATAATTACTAGAAACAACATACATACCTGTCATATTGGTGTATAATTACTAGCAACAACATGCATACCTGCCATATTGGTGTATAATTACTAGCAACAACATGCATACCTGTAATATTGGTTTATAATTACTAGCAACAACATGCATACCTGTCATATTGGTGTATAATTACTAGCAACAACATGAATACCTGTCATATTGGTGTATAATTACTAGAAACAACATGCATACCTGCCATATTGGTGTATAATTACTAGCAACAACATGCATACCTGCCATATTGGTGTATAATTACTAGCAACAACATGAATACCTGTCATATTGGTGTATAATTACTAGAAACAACATGCATACCTGCCATATTGGTGTATAATTACTAGCAACAACATGCATACCTGCCATATTGGTGTATAATTACTAGCAACAACATGCATACCTGCAATATTGGTGTATAATTATTAGAAACAACATACATACCAGCTATATTGGTGTATTATTACTAGAAACAACATACTTACATGCCTTATTAGAGTATACTAGAAACAACATACTTACCTGCCATGTTAGTGTATTATTACTAGCAACAAAATACCTACCTGACATATTTGTGTATAATTACTAGAAACGACATACATACCTGCCATATTGGTGTATTATTACTAGGAACAACATACTTACGTGCCTTATTAGAGTAAACTAGAAACAACATACTTACCTGCCATGTTAGTGTATTATTACTAGCAACAAAAAACCTACCTGACATATTTGTGTATAATTACTAGAAACATCATACGTACCTGCCATATCCGTGAATTATTACTAATAACAACATAATTATTGGTGTATACTAGAAACAACATACTTTACTGACATATTGGTGTATACTACACACAACATACTCACCTGACATATTGGTGTATACTAGAAACAACATACTTACCTGGCATATTAGTGTATACTAAAATCAACATACTTACCTGACCTATAGGTGTATAATAGAAACAACACACTTACCTGACATTTGATGTATACTAGAACAACATACTTACCTGACATATTGGTGTATACTAGAACAACAAACTTACCTGACATATTGGGTATACTGGAACAACATACTTACCTGACCTATAGGTGTATACTAGAAACAACATACTTACCTGACATATTGGTGCATACTACAAACAACATACTTACCAGACATATTGGTGTATACTTCACACAACATACTTACATGAAATATTGGTGTATACTAGAAACAACATACTTACCAGACATATTGGTGTATACTACACACAACATACTTACCTGACATATTGATGCAAACTAGAAACAACATACTTACCTGACATATTGGTGTATACTAGAAACAACATACTTTACTGACATATTGGTGTATACTACACACAACATACTTACCTGACATATTGGTGTATACGAGAACAACAAACTTACCTGACATATTAGTGTATACTACAAACAACATACTTACCAGACATATTGGTGTATACTAGAACAACATACTTACCTGACATATTGGTGTATACTACACACAACATACTTACCTGACATATTGGTGTATACTACAAACAACATACTTACCTGACATATTGGTGTATACTAGAAACAACATACTTACCTGACATATTGTTGTATACTAGAACAACATACTTACCTGACATATTGGTGTATACTACACACAAGATACTTACCTGACATATTAGTGTATACTACAAACAACATACTTACCTGACATATTGGTATATTCTAGAACAACATACTTACCTGACATATTGGTGTAAACTACAAACAACATACTTACCTGACATATTGGTGTATACCACAAACAACATACTTACCTGAAATATTGGTGTATACTAGAAACAACACACTTACCTGACATTTGATGTATACTAGAACAACAAACTTACCTGACATATTGGTGTATACGAGAACAACAAACTCACCTGACATATTAGTGTATACTACAAACAACATACTTACCTGACATATTGGTGTATACTAGAACAACATACTTACCAGACATGTTGGTGTATACTAGAACAACATACTTACCTGACATATTGATGTAAACTAGAAACAACATACTTACCTGACATATTGGTGTATACTACAAACAACATACTTACCAGACATATTGGTGTATACTACAAACAACATACTTACCAGACATGTTGGTGTATACTAGAACAACATACTTACCTGCCATATTGATGTAAGCTAGAAACAACATACTTACCTGACATATTGGTGTATACTAGAAACAACATACTTACCTGACATATTGGTGTATACTACACACAACATACTAACCTGACATATTGGTGTATACTACACACAACATACTTACCTGACATATTGGTGTATACTAGAAACAACATACTTACCTGACATATTGGTGTATACTAGAAACAACATACTTACCTGACATATTGGTGTATACTACACACAACATACTTACCTGACATATCAGTGTATACTACAAACAACATACTTACCAGACATATTGGTATATTCTAGAACAACATACTTACCTGACATATTGGTGTATACTACACACAACATACTTACCTGGCATACTGGTGAATACTAGAAACAACATACTTACCTGACATATTGGTGTATACTAAAAACAACATACTTACCTGACATATTGGTGTATACTACACACAACATACTTACTTGACATATTGGTGTATACTAGAAACAACATACTTACCTGACATATTGGTGTATACTACACACAACATACTTACCTGACATATTGGTGTATACTACACACAACATACTTACCTGACATATTGGTGTATACTAGAAACAACATACTTATCTGACATATTGGTGTATACTAGAAACAACATACTTACCTGACATATTGGTGTATACTACACACAACATACTTACCTGACATATTGGTGTATACTACACACAACATACTTACCTGACCTATAGGTGTATACTACAAACAACATACTTACCTGACCTATTGGTGTATACTAGAACAACATACTTACCTGACCTATTTGTGTATACTAGAACAACAAACTTACCTGACGTATTAGTGTATACTACAAACAACATACTTACCTGACGTATTGGTGTATACTACAACCAACATACTTACCTGACCTATTGGTGTATACTAGAAACAACATACGTACCTGACATATTGGTGTCTACTACAACCAACATACTTACCTGACATATTGGTGTATACTAGAAACAACATACTTACCTGACATATTGGTGTATACTAGAACAACATACTTACCTGACATATTGGTGTATACTAGAAACAACATACTTACCTGACATATTGGTGTAAACTAGAAACAACACACATACCTGACATATTGGTGTATACTACAAACAACATACTTACCTGACATATTGGTGTATACTACACACAACATACCTACCTGACATATTGGTGTATACAAGAATCAACATACTTACCTGACATATTGGTGTATACAAGAATCAACATTCTTACCTGAAATATTGGTGTATACTAGAAACAACACACTTACCTGACATTTGATGTATACTAGAACAACATACTTACCTGACATATTGGTGTATACTAGAAACAACATACTTACCTGACATATTGGTGTATACTAGAAACAACATACTTACCTGACATATTGGTGTATACTACACACAACATACTTACCTGACATATTGGTGTATACTACACACAACATACTTACCTGACCTATAGGTGTATACTTCAAACAACATACTTACCTGACCTATTGGTGTATACTAGAACAACATACTTACCTGACCTATTTGTGTATACTAGAACAACAAACTTACCTGACGTATTAGTGTATACTACAAACAACATACTTACCTGACGTATTGGTGTATACTACAACCAACATACTTACCAGACATATTGGTGTATACTAGAAACAACATACTTACCTGACATATTGGTGTTTACTACAACCAACATACTTACCTGACATATTGGTGTATACTAGAAACAACATACTTACCTGACATATTGGTGTATACTAGAACAACATACTTACCTGACATATTGGTGTATACTAGAAACAACATACTTACCTGACATATTGGTGTAACCTAGAAGCAACACACTTACCTGACATATTGGTGTATACTACAAACAACATACTTACCTGACATATTGGTGTATACTACAAACAACATACTTACCTGACATATTGGTGTATACAAGAATCAACATTCTTACCTGAAATATTGGTGTATACTAGAAACAACACACTTACCTGACATTTGATGTATACAAGAACAACATACTTACCTGACATATTGGTGTATACTAGAAACAACATATTTACCTGACATATTGGTGTATACTACACACAACATACTTACCTAACATATTGGTGTATACTACACACAACATACTTACCAGACCTATAGGTGTATACTACAAACAACATACTTACCTGACCTATTGGTGTATACTAGAACAACATACTTACCTGACCTATTTGTGTATACTAGAACAACAAACTTACCTGACGTATTAGTGTACACTACAAACAACATACTTACCTGACGTATTGGTGTATACTACAACCAACATACTTACCAGACATATTGGTGTATACTAGAAACAACATACTTACCTGACATATTGGTGTTTACTACAACCAACATACTTATCTGACATATTGGTGTATACTAGAAACAACATACTTACCTGACATATTGGTGGATACTAGAACAACATACTTACCTGACATATTGGTGTATACTAGAAACAACATACTTACCTGACATATTGGTGTAAACTAGAAACAACACACTTACCTGACATATTGGTGTATACTACAAACAACATACTTACCTGACATATTGGTGTATACTACAAACAACATACTTACCTGACATATTGGTGTATACAAGAATCAACATACTTACCTGAAATATTTGTGTATACTAGAAACAACACACTTACCTGACATTTGATGTATACTAGAACAACATACTTACCTGACATATTGGTGTATACGAGAACAACAAACTTACCTGACATATTAGTGTATACTACAAACAACATACTTACCTGACATATTGGTGTATACTAGAACAACATACTTACCTGACATATTGGTGTATACTACACACAACATACTTACCTGACATATTGGTGTATACTACAAACAACATACTTACCTGACATATTGGTGTATACTAGAAACAACATACTTACCTGACATATTGGTGTATACTAGAAACAACATACTTACCTGACATATTGGTGTATACTAGAACAACATACTTACCTGACATATTGGTGTATACTACACACAAGATACTTACCTGACATATTAGTGTATACTACAAACAACATACTTACCTGACATATTGGTGTATACTTCACACAACATACTTACATGAAATATTGGTGTATACTAGAAACAACATACTTACCAGACATATTGGTGTATACTACACACAACATACTTACCTGACATATTGGTGTATAGTACAAACAACATACTTACCTGACATATTGATGCAAACTAGAAACAACATACTTACCTGACATATTGGTGTATACTAGAAACAACATACTTTACTGACATATTGGTGTATACTACACACAACATACTTACCTGACATTTGATGTATACTAGAACAACATACTTACCTGACATATTGGTGTATACGAGAACAACAAACTTACCTGACATATTAGTGTCTACTACAAACAACATACTTACCTGACATATTGGTGTATACTAGAACAACATACTTACCTGACATATCGGTGTATACTACACACAACATACTTACCTGACATATTGGTGTATACTACAAACAACATACTTACCTGACATATTGGTGTATACTACACACAACATACTTACCTGACATATTAGTGTATACTACAAACAACATACTTACCTGACATATTGGTATATTCTAGAACAACATACTTACATGACATATTGGTGTATACTACAAACAACATACTTACCTGACATATTGGTGTATACTACAAACAACATACTTACATGACATATTGGTGTATACTACACACAACATACTTACCTGACATATTAGTGTATACTACAAACAACATACTTGCCAGATATATTGGTATATTCTAGAACAACATACTAACCTGACATATTGGTGTATACTACAAACAACATACTTACCTGACATATTGGCGTATACTACAAACAACATACTTACCAGACATGTTGGTGTATACTAGAACAACATACTTACCTGACATATTGATGTAAACTAGTAACAACATACTTACCTGACATATTGGTGTATACTAGAACAACATACTTACCAGACATGTTGGTGTATACCAGAACAACATACTTACCTGACATATTGGTGTAAACTACAAACAACATACTTACCTGACATATTGGTGTATACCACAAACAACATACTTACCTGAAATATTGGTGTATACTAGAAACAACACACTTACCTGACATATTGGTGTATACTAGAAACAACATACTTACCTGATATATTGGTGTATACTAGAACAACATACTTACCTGACATATTGGTGTATACTACACACAACATACTTACCTGACATATTAGTGTATACTACAAACAACATACTTACCTCACATATTGGTATATTCTAGAACAACATACTTACATGACATATTGGTGTATACTACAAACAACATACTTACCTGACATATTGGTGTATACTACAAACAACATACTTACATGACATATTGGTGTATACTACACACAACATACTTACCTGACATATTAGTGTATACTACAAACAACATACTTGCCAGATATATTGGTATATTCTAGAACAACATACTTACCTGACATATTGATGTAAACTAGAAACAACATACTTACCTGACATATTGGTGTATACTACAAACAACATACTTACTAGACATATTGGTGTATACTACAAACAACATACTTACCAGACATGTTGGTGTATACTAGAACAACATACTTACCTGCCATATTGATGTAAACTAGAAACAACATACTTACCTGACATATTGGTGTATACTAGAAACAACATACTTACCTGACATATTGGTGTATACTACACACAACATACTAACCTGACATATTGGTGTATACTACACACAACATACTTACCTGACATATTGGTGTATACTAGAAACAACATACTTACCAGACATGTTGGTGTATACTAGAACAACATACTTACCTGACATATTGATGTAAACTAGTAACAACATACTTACCTGACATATTGGTGTATACTAGAACAACATACTTACCAGACATGTTGGTGTATACCAGAACAACATACTTACCTGACATATTGGTGTAAACTACAAACAACATACTTACCTGACATATTGGTGTATACCACAAACAACATACTTACCTGAAATATTGGTGTATACTAGAAACAACACACTTACCTGACATATTGGTGTATACTAGAAACAACATACTTACCTGATATATTGGTGTATACTAGAACAACATACTTACCTGACATATTGGTGTATACTACACACAACATACTTACCTGACATATTAGTGTATACTACAAACAACATACTTACCTGACATATTGGTATATTCTAGAACAACATACTTACATGACATATTGGTGTATACTACAAACAACATACTTACCTGACATATTGGTGTATACTACAAACAACATACTTACATGACATATTGGTGTATACTACACACAACATACTTACCTGACATATTAGTGTATACTACAAACAACATACTTGCCAGATATATTGGTATATTCTAGAACAACATACTTACCTGACATATTGATGTAAACTAGAAACAACATACTTACCTTACATATTGGTGTATACTACAAACAACATACTTACCAGACATATTGGTGTATACTACAAACAACATACTTACCAGACATGTTGGTGTATACTAGAACAACATACTTACCTGCCATATTGATGTAAACTAGAAACAACATACTTACCTGACATATTGGTGTATACTAGAAACAACATACTTACCTGACATATTGGTGTTTACTACACACAACATACTAACCTGACATATTGGTGTATACTACACACAACATACTTACCTGACATATTGGTGTATACTAGAAACAACATACTTACCAGACCTATTGGTGTATACTACAAACAACATACTTACCAGACATGTTGGTGTATACTAGAACAACATACTTACCTGCCATATTGATGTAAACTAGAAACAACATACTTACCAGACATATTGGTGTATACTAGAAACAACATACTTACCTGACATATTGGTGTATACTACACACAACATACTAACCTGACATATTGGTGTATACTACACACAACATACTTACCTGACATATTGGTGTATACTAGAAACAACATACTTACCTGATATATTGGTGTATACTAGAAACAACATACTTACCTGACATATTGGTGTAAACTACACACAACATACTTACCTGACATATTAGTGTATACTACAAACAACATACTTACCAGACATATTGGTATATTCTAGAACAACATACTTACCTGACATATTGGTGTATACTACACACAACATACTTACCTGGCATATTGGTGTATACTAGAAACAACATACTTACCTGACATATTGGTGTATACTAAAAACAACATACTTACCTGACATATTGGTGTATACTACACACAGCATACTTACTTGACATATTGGTGTATACTAGAAACAACATACTTACCTGACATATTGGTGTATACTACACACAACATACTTACCTGACATATTGGTGTATACTACACATAACATACTTACCTGACATATTGGTGTATACTAGAAACAACATACTTACCTGACATATTGGTGTATACTAGAAACAACATACTTACCTGACATATTGGTGTATACTACACACAACATACTTACCTGACCTATAGGTGTATACTACAAACAACATACTTAACTGACCTATTGGTGTATACTAGAACAACATACTTACCTGACCTATTTGTGTATACTAGATCAACAAACTTACCTGACGTATTAGTGTATACTACAAACAACATACTTACCTGACGTATTGGTGTATACTACAACCAACATACTTACCAGACATATTGGTGTATACTAGAAACAACATACTTACCTGACATATTGGTGTATACTACACACAACATACTTACCTGACATATTGGTGTATACTACACACAACATACTTACCTGACATATTGGTGTATACTAGAAACAACATACTTACCTGACATATTGGTGTATACTACAAACAACATACTTACCTGACCTATTGGTGTATACTAGAACAACTTACTTACCTGACCTATTTGTGTATACTAGAACAACAAACTTACCTGACGTATTTGTGTATACTAGAACAACAAACTTACCTGACGTATTTGTGTATACTACAAACAACATACTTACCTGACGTATTGGTGTATACTACAACCAACATACTTACCAGACGTATTGGTGTATACTAGAAACAACATACTTACCTGACATATTGGTGTATACTACAAACAACATACTTACCTGACATATTGGTGTATACTACAAACAACATACTTACCTGACATATTGGTGTATACAAGAATCAACATACTTACCTGAAATATTGGTGTATACTAGAAACAACATACTTACCTGATATATTGGTGTATACTAGAACAACATACTTACCAGACATGTTGGTGTATACTAGAACAACATACTTACCTGCCATATTGATGTAAACTAGAAACAACATACTTACCAGACATATTGGTGTATACTAGAAACAACATACTTACCTGACATATTGGTGTATACTACACACAACATACTTACCTGACATATTGGTGTATACTAGAAACAACATACTTACCTGACATATTGGTGTAAACTACACACAACATACTTATCTGACCTATTAGTGTATACTACAAACAACATACTTACCAGACATATCGGTATATTCTAGAACAACATACTTACCTGACATATTGGTGTATACTACACACAACATACTTACCTGGCATATTGGTGTATACTAGAAACAACATACTTACCTGACATATTGGTGTATACTAAAAACAACATACTTACCTGACATATTGGTGTATACTACACACAGCATACTTACTTGACATATTGGTGTATACTAGAAACAACATACTTACCTGACATAAAGGTGTATACTACACACAACATACTTACCTGACATATTGGTGTATACTACACACAACATACTTACCTGACATATTGGTGTATACTAGAAACAACATACTTACCTGACATATTGGTGTATACTAGAAACAACATACTTACCTGACATATTGGTGTATACTACACACAACATACTTACCTGACCTATAGGTGTATACTACAAACAACATACTTAACTGACCTATTGGTGTATACTAGAACAACATACTTACCTGACCTATTTGTGTATACTAGAACAACAAACTTACCTGACGTATTAGTGTATACTACAAACAACATACTTACCTGACGTATTGGTGTATACTACAACCAACATACTTACCAGACATATTGGTGTATACTAGAAACAACATACTTACCTGACATATTGGTGTATACTACACACAACATACTTACCTGACATATTGGTGTATACTACACACAACATACTTACCTGACATATTGGTGTATACTAGAAACAACATACTTACCTGACATATTGGTGTATACTACAAACAACATACTTACCTGACCTATTGGTGTATACTAGAACAACATACTTACCTGACCTATTTGTGTATACTAGAACAACAAACTTACCTGACGTATTTGTGTATACTACAACCAACATACTTACCAGACGTATTGGTGTATACTAGAAACAACATACTTACCTGACATATTGGTGTATACTACAAACAACATACTTACCTGACATATTGGTGTATACTACAAACAACATACTTACCTGACATATTGGTGTATACAAGAATCAACATACTTACCTGAAATATTGGTGTATACTAGAAACAACATACTTACCTGATATATTGGTGTATACTAGAACAACATACTTACCTGACATATTGGTGTATACTACACACAACATACTTACCTGACATATTGGTGTATACTACAAACAACATACTTACCTGACATATTGGTATATTCTAGAACAACATACATACCTGACATATTGGTGTATACTACAAACAACATACTTACCTGACATATTGGTGTATACTACAAACAACATACTTACATGACATATTGGTGTATACTACACACAACATACTTACCTGACATATTAGTGTATGCTACAAACAACATACTTGCCAGATATATTGGTATATTCTAGAACAACATACTTACCTGACATATTGGTGTATACTACAAACAACATACTTACCTGACATATTGGTGTATACTACAAACAACATACTTACCAGACATGTTGGTGTATACTAGAACAACATACTTACCTGACATATTGATGTAAACTAGTAACAACATACTTACCTGACATATTGGTGTATACTACAAACAACATACTTACCAGACATGTTGGTGTATACTAGAACAACACACTTACCTGACATATTGATGTAAACTAGAAACAACATACTTACCTGACATATTGGTGTATACTAGAAACAACATACTTACCTGACATATTGGTGTATACTAAAAACAACATACTTACCTGACATATTGGTGTATACCACACACAACATACTTACTTGACATATTGGTGTATACTAGAAACAACATACTTACCTGACATATTGGTGTATACTACACACAACATACTTACCTGACCTATTGGTGTATACTAGAACAACATACTTACCTGACCTATTGGTGTATACTAGAACAACAAACTTACCTGACATATTAGTGTATACTACAAACAATATACTTACCTGACGTATTGGTGTATACTACAACCAACATACTTACCAGACATATTGGTGTATACTAGAAACAACATACTTACCTGTGATATTGGTGTTTACTACAACCAACATACTTACCTGACATATTGGTGTATACTAGAAACAACATACTTACCTGACATATTGGTGTATACTAGAACAACATACTTACCTCACATATTGGTGTATACTAGAAACAACATACTTACCTGACATATTGGTGTAAACTAGAAACAACACACTTACCTGACATATTGGTGTATACTACAAACAACATACTTACCTGACATATTGGTGTATACTACAAACAACATACCAACCTGACATATTGGTGTATACAAGAATCAACATACTTTCCTGAAATATTGGTGTATACTAGAAACAACACACTTACCTGACATTTGATGTATACTAGAACAACATACTTACCTGACATATTGGTGTATACGAGAACAACAAACTTACCTGACATATTAGTGTATACTACAAACAACATACTTACCTGACATATTGGTGTATACTAGAACAACATACTTACCTGACATATTGGTGTATACTACACACAACATACTTACCTGACATATTGGTGTATACTACAAACAACATACTTACCTGACATATTGGTGTATACTACACACAACATACTTACCTGACATATTAGTGTATACTACAAACAACATACTTACCTGACATATTGGTATATTCTAGAACAACATACTTACCTGACATATTGGTGTATACTACAAACAACATACTTACCTGACATATTGGTGTATACTACAAACAACATACTTACATGACATATTGGTGTATACTACACACAACATACTTACCTGACATATTAGTGTATACTACACACAACATACTTACCTGACATATTAGTGTATACTACAAACAACATACTTACCTGACATATTGGTATATTCTATAACAATATACTTACCTGACATATTGGTGTATACTACACACAACATACTTACCTGGCATATTGGTGTATACTAGAAACAACATACTTACCTGACATATTGGTGTATACTAGAAACAACATACTTACCTGACATATTGGTGTATACTACACACAACATACTTACCTGACATATTGGTGTATACTAGAAACAACATACTTACCCGACATATTGGTGTATACTAGAAACAACATACTTACCTGACATATTGGTGTATACTACACACAACATACTTACCTGACATATTGGTGTATACTACACACAACATACTTACCTGACATATTGGTGTATACTACACACAACATACTTACCTGACATATTGGTGTATATTAGAAACAACATACTTACCTGACATATTGGTGTATACTAGAAACAACATACTTACCTGACATATTGGTGTATACTACACACAACATACTTACCTGACATATTGGTGTATACTAGAAACAACATACTTACCTGACATATTGGTGTATACTACACACAACATACTTACCTGACCTATTGGTGTATACTAGAACAACATACTTACCTGACCTATTGGTGTATACTAGAACAACAAACTTAACTGACATATTAGTGTATACTACAAACAACATACTTACCTGACGTATTGGTGTATACTACAACCAACATACTTACCAGACATATTGGTGTATACTAGAAACAACATACTTACCTGTCATATTGGTGTTTACTACAACCAACATACTTACCTGACATATTGGTGTATACTACAAACAACATACTTACCAGACATGTTGGTGTATACTAGAACAACATACTTACCTGACATATTGATGTAAACTAGTAACAACATACTTACCTGACATATTGGTGTATACTACAAACAACATACTTACCAGACATGTTGGTGTATACTAGAACAACATACTTACCTGACATATTGATGTAAACTAGAAACAACATACTTACCTGACATATTGGTGTATATTAGAAACAACATACTTACCTGACATATTGGTGTATACTACAAACAACATACTTACCAGACATATTGGTATATTCTAGAACAGCATACTTACCTGACATATTGGTGTATACTACACACAACATACTTACCTGGCATATTGGTGTATACTAGAAACAACATACTTACCTGACATATTGGTGTATACTAGAAACAACATACTTACCTGACATATTGGTGTATACTACACACAACATACTTACCTGACATATTGGTGTATACTATAAACAACATACTTACCTGACATATTGGTGTATACTACACACAACATACTTACCTGACATATTGGTGTATACTAGAACAACATACTTACCTGACCTATTGGTGTATACTAGAACAACAAACTTACCTGACATATTAGTGTATACTACAAACAACATACTTACCTGACGTATTGGTGTATACTACAACCAACATACTTACCAGACATATTGGTGTTTACTAGAAACAACATACTTACCTGTCATATTGGTGTTTACTACAACCAACATACTTACCTGACATATTGGTGTATACTAGAAACAACATACTTACCTGACATATTGGTGTATACTAGAACAACATACTTACCTCACATATTGGTGTATACTAGAAACAACATACTTACCTGACATATTGGTGTAAACTAGAAACAACACACTTACCTGACATATTGGTGTATACTACAAACAACATACTTACCTGACATATTGGTGTATACTACAAACAACATACCTACCTGACATATTGGTGTATACAAGAATCAACATACTTACCTGAAATATTGGTTTATACTAGAAACAACACACTTACCTGACATTTGATGTATACTAGAACAACATACTTACCTGACATATTGGTGTATTCGAGAACAACAAACTTACCTGACATATTAGTGTATACTACAAACAACATACTTACCTGACATATTGGTGTATACTAGAACAACATACTTACCTGACATATTGGTGTATACTACACACAACATACTTACCTGACATATTGGTGTATACTACAAACAACATACTTACCTGACATATTGGTGTATACTAGAAACAACATACTTACCTGACCTATTGGTGTATACTACACACAACATACTTACCTGACATATTGGTGTATACTAGAAACAACATACTTACCTGACATATTGGTGTATACTACAAACAACATACTTACCTGACATATTGGTGTATACTACAAACAACATACTTACATGACATATTGGTGTATACTACACACAACATACTTACCTGACATATTAGTGTATACTACACACAACATACTTACCTGACATATTAGTGTATACTACAAACAACATACTTACCAGACATATTGGTATATTCTAGAACAACATACTTACCTGACATATTGGTGTATAGTACACACAACATACTTACCTGGCATATTGGTGTATACTAGAAACAACATACTTACCTGACATATTGGTGTATACTACACACAACATACTTACCTGACATATCGGTGTATACTACACACAACATACTTACCTGACATATTGGTGTATACTACACACAACATACTTACCTGACATATTGGTGTATATTAGAAACAACATACTTACCTGACATATTGGTGTATACTAGAAACAACATACTTACCTGACCTATTGGTGTATACTACACACAACATACTTACCTGACATATTGGTGTATACTAGAAACAACATACTTACCTGACATATTGGTGTATATTACACACAACATACTTACCTGACCTATTGGTGTATACTAGAACAACATACTTACCTGACCTATTGGTGTATACTAGAACAACAAACTTACCTGACATATTAGTGTATACTACAACCAACATACTTACCAGACATATTGGTGTATACTAAACACAACATACTTACCTGACATATTGGTGTTTACTACAACCAACATACTTACCTGACACATTGGTGTATACTAGAAACAACATAATTACCTGACATATTGGTGTATACTAGAAACAACATACTTACGTGACATATTGGTGTAAACTAGAAACAACACACTTACCTGACATATTGGTGTATACTACAAACAACATACTTACCTGACATATTGGTGTATACTACAAACAACATACTTACCTGACATATTGGTGTATACAAGAATCAACATACTTACCTGAAATATTGGTGTATACTAGAAACAACATACTTACCTGATATATTGGTGTATACTAGAACAACATACTTACCTGACATATTGGTGTATACTACACACATGATACTTACCTGACATATTAGTGTATACTACAAACAACATACTTACCTGACATATTGGTATATTCTAGAACAACATACTTACCTGACATATTGGTGTATACTACAAACAACATACTTACCTGACATAGTGGTGTATACTACAAACAACATACTTACATGACATATTGGTGTATACTACACACAATATACTTACCTGACATATTAGTGTATACTACAAACAACATACTTGCCAGATATATTGGTATATTCTAGAACATCATACTTACCTGACATATTGGGGTATACTACAAACAACATACTTACCTGACATATTGGTGTATACTACAAACAACATACTTACCAGACATGTTGGTGTATACTAGAACAACATACTTACCTGACATATTGATGTAAACTAGAAACAACATACTTACCTGACATATTGGTGTATATTAGAAACAACATACTTACCTGACATATTGGTGTATATTAGAAACAACATACTTACCTGACATATTGGTGTATACTAGAAACAACATACTTACCTGACATATTGGTGTATACTAGAAACAACATACTTACCTGACATATTGGTGTATACTACACACAACATTCTTACCTGACATATTAGTGTATACTACAAACAACATACTTACCAGACATATTGGTATATTCTAGAACAACATACTTACCTGACATATTGGTGTATACAACACACAACATACTTACCTGGCATATTGGTGTATACTAGAAACAACATACTTACCTGACATATTGGTGTATACTAGAAACAACATACTTACCTGACATATTGGTGTATACTACACACAACATACTTACCTGACATATTGGTGTATACTAGAAACAACATACTTACCTGACATACTGGTGTATACTACACACAACATACTTACCTGACCTATTGGTGTATACTAGAACAACATACTTACCTGACCTATTGGTGTATACTAGAACAACAAACTTACCTGACATATTAGTGTATGCTACAAACAACATACTTACCTGACGTATTGGTGTATACTACAACCAACATACTTACCAGACATATTGGTGTATACTAGAAACAACATACTTACCTGTCATATTGGTGTTTACTACAACCAACATACTTACCTGACATATTGGTGTATACTAGAAACAACATACTTACCTGACATATTGGTGTATACTAGAAACAACATACTTACCTGACATATTGGTGTAAACTAGAAACAACACACTTACCTGACATATTGGTGTATACTACAAACAACATACTTACCTGACATATTGGTGTATACTACAAACAACATACCTACCTGACATATTGGTGTATACAAGAATCAACATACTTACCTGAAATATTGGTGTATACTAGAAACAACACACTTACCTGACATTTGATGTATACTAGAACAACATACTTACCTGACATATTGGTGTATACGAGAACAACAAACTTACCTGACATATTAGTGTATACTACAAACAACATACTTACTTGACATATTGGTGTATACTAGAACAACATACTTACCTGACATATTGGTGTATACTACACACAACATACTTACCTGACATATTGGTGTATACTACAAACAACATACTTACCTGACATATTGGTGTATACTAGAAACAACATACTTACCTGACATATTGGTGTATACTAAAACAACATACTTACCTGACATATTGGTGTATACTACACACAAGATACTTACCTGACATATTAGTGTATACTACAAACAACATACTTACCTGACATATTGGTATATTCTAGAACAACATACTTACCTGACATATTGGTGCATACTACAAACAACATACTTACCTGACATATTGGTGTATACTACAAACAACATACTTACCAGACATATTGGTGTATACTACACACAACATACTTACCTGACATATTAGTGTATACTACAAACAACATACTTGCCAGATATATTGGTATATTCTAGAACAACATACTTACCTGACATATTGGTGTATACTACAAACAACATACTTACCTGACATATTGGTGTATACTACAAACAACATACTTACCAGACATGTTGGTGTATACTAGAACAACATACTTACCTGACATATTGATGTAAACTACAAACAACATACTTACCTGACATATTGGTGTATACTAGAACAACATACTTACCTGACATATTGGTGTATACTACACACAACATACTTACCTGACATATTGGTGTATACTACACACAACATACTTACCTGACATATTGGTGTATACTAGAAACAACATACTTACCTGACATATAGGTGTATACTTGAACAACAGACTTACCTGACATATTGGTGTATACTACACATAAGATACTTACCTGACATATTAGTGTATACTACAAACAACATACTTACCTGACATATTGGTATATTCTAGAACAACATACTTACCTGACATATTGGTGTATACTACACACAACATACTTACCTGACATATTGGTGTATATTAGAAACAACATACTCACCTGACATATTGGTGTATACTAGAAACAACATACTTACCTGACATATTGGTGTATACTACACACAACATAATTACCTGACATATTGGTGTATACTACACACAACATACTTACCTGACATATTGATGTATACTAGAAACAACATAATTACCTGACATATTGGTGTATACTACACACAACATACTTACCTGACATATTGATGTATACTAGAAACAACATACTTACCTGACATATTGGTGTATACTAGAAACAACATACTTACCTGACATATTGGTGTATACTACACACAACATACTTACCTGACATATTGGTGTATACTACACACAACATACTTACCTGACCTATAGATGTATACTACAAACAACATACTTACCTGCCATATTGGTGTATACTACACACAACATACTTACCTGACATATTGGTGTATACTAGAAACAACATACTTACCTGACATATTGGTGTATACTAGAAACAACATACTTTCCTGACATATTGGTGTATACTAGAAACAACATACTTACCTGACATATTGGTGTTTACTACAACCAACATACTTACCTGACATATTGGTGTATACTAGAAACAACATACTTACCTGACATATTGGTGTATACTAGAACAACATACTTACCTGACATATTGGTGTATACTAGAAACAACATACTTACCTGACATATTGGTGTAAACTAGAAACAACACACTTACCTGACATATTGGTGTATACTACAAACAACATACTTACCTGACATATTGGTGTATACTACAAACAACATACTTACCTGACATATTGGTGTATACAAGAATCAACATACTTACCTGAAATATTGGTGTATACTAGAAACAACATACTTACCTGATATATTGGTGTATACTAGAACAACATACTTACCTGACATATTGGTGTATACTACACACAACATACTTACCTGACATATTGGTGTATACTAGAAACAACATACTTACCTGACATATTGGTGTATACTTGAACAACATACTTACCTGACATATTGGTGTATACTACACATAAGATACTTACCTGACATATTAGTGTATACTAGAAACAACATACTTACCTGACATATTGGTATATTCTAGAACAACATACTTACCTGACATATTGGTGTATACTACACACAACATACTTACCTGACATATTGGTGTATATTAGAAACAACATACTTACCTGACATATTGGTGTATACTAGAAACAACATACTTACCTGACATATTGGTGTATACTACACACAACATAATTACCTGACATATTGGTGTATACTACACACAACATACTTACCTGACATATTGATGTATACTAGAAACAACATAATTACCTGACATATTGGTGTATACTACACACAACATACTTACCTGACATATTGATGTATACTAGAAACAACATACTTACCTGACATATTGGTGTATACTAGAAACAACATACTTACCTGACATATTGGTGTATACTACACACAACATACTTACCTGACATATTGGTGTATACTAGAAACAACATACTTACCTGACCTATAGATGTATACTACAAACAACATACTTACCTGCCATATTGGTGTATACTACACACAACATACTTACCTGACATATTGGTGTATATTAGAAACAACATACTTACCTGACATATTGGTGTATACTAGAAACAACATACTTTCCTGACATATTGGTGTATACTAGAAACAACATACTTACCTGACATATTGGTGTTTACTACAACCAACATACTTACCTGACATATTGGTGTATACTAGAAACAACATACTTACCTGACATATTGGTGTATACTAGAACAACATACTTACCTGACATATTGGTGTATACTAGAAACAACATACTTACCTGACATATTGGTGTAAACTAGAAACAACACACTTACCTGACATATTGGTGTATACTACAAACAACATACTTACCTGACATATTGGTGTATACTACAAACAACATACTTACCTGACATATTGGTGTATACAAGAATCAACATACTTACCTGAAATATTGGTGTATACTAGAAACAACATACTTACCTGATATATTGTTGTATACTAGAACAACATACTTACCTGACATATTGGTGTATACTACACACAAGATACTTACCTGACATATTGGTGTATACTACAAACAACATACTTACCTGACATATTGGTATATTCTAGAACAACATACTTACCTGACATATTGGTGTATACTACAAGCAACATAATTACCTGACATATTGGTGTATACTACAAAAAACATACTTACATGGCATATTGGTGTATACTACACACAACATACTTACCTGACATATTAGTGTATGCTACAAACAACATACTTGCCAGATATATTGGTATATTCTAGAACAACATACTTACCTGACATATTGGGGTATACTACAAACAACATACTTACCTGACATATTGGTGTATACTACAAACAACATACTTACCAGACATGTTGGTGTATACTAGAACAACATACTTACCTGTCATATTGATGTAAACTAGTAACAACATACTTACCTGACATATTGGTGTATACTACAAACAACATACTTACCAGACATGTTGGTGTATACTAGAACAACATACTTACCTGACATATTGATGTAAACTAGAAACAACATACTTACCTGACATATTGGTGTATATTAGAAACAACATACTTACCTGACATATTGGTGTATACTACAAACAACATACTTACCAGACATATTGGTATATTCTAGAACAGCATACTTACCTGACATATTGGTGTATACTACACACAACATACTTACCTGACATATTGGTGTATACTAGAAACAACATACTTACCTGACATATTGGTGTATACTAGAAACAACATACTTACCTGACATATTGGTGTATACTACACACAACATACTTACCTGACATATTGGTGTATACTAGAAACAACATACTTACCTGACATATTGGTGTATACTACACACAACATACTTACCTGACCTATTGGTGTATACTAGAACAACATACTTACCTGACCTATTGGTGTATACTAGAACAACAAACTTACCTGACATATTAGTGTATACTACAAACAACATACTTACCTGACGTATTGGTGTATACTACAACCAACATACTTACCAGACATATTGGTGTATACTAGAAACAACATATTTAGCTGTCATATTGGTGTTTACTACAACCAACATACTTACCTGACATATTGGTGTATACTAGAAACAACATACTTACCTGACATATTGGTGTATACTAGAACAACATACTTACCTCACATATTGGTGTATACTAGAAACAACATACTTACCTGACATATTGGTGTAAACTAGAAACAACACACTTACCTGACATATTGGTGTATACTACAAACAACATACTTACCTGACATATTGGTGTATACTACAAACAACATACCTACCTGACATATTGGTGTATACAAGAATCAACATACTTACCTGAAATATTGGTGTATACTAGAAACAACACACTTACCTGACATTTGTTGTATACTAGAACAACATACTTACCTGACATATTGGTGTATTCGAGAACAACAAACTTACCTGACATATTAGTGTATACTACAAACAACATACTTACCTGACATATTGGTGTATACTAGAACAACATACTTACCTGACATATTGGTGTATACTACACACAACATACTTACCTGACATATTGGTGTATACTACAAACAACATACTTACCTGACATATTGGTGTATACTACACACAAGATACTTACCTGACATATTAGTGTATACTACAAACAACATACTTACCTGACATATTGGTATATTCTAGAACAACATACTTACCTGACATATTGGTGTATACTACAAACAACATACTTACCTGACATATTGGTGTATACTACAAACAACATACTTACATGACATATTGGTGTATACTACACACAACATACTTACCTGACATATTAGTGTATACTACACACAACATACTTACCTGACAGATTAGTGTATACTACAAACAACATACTAACCAGACATATTGGTATATTCTAGAACAACATACTTACCTGACATATTGGTGTATACTACAAACAACATACTTACCTGGCATATTGGTGTATACTAGAAACAACATACTTACCTGACATTTTGGTGTATACTAGAAACAACATACTTACCTGACATATTGGTGTATACTACACACAACATACTTACCTGACATATTGGTGTATACTAGAAACAACATACTTACCTGACATATTGGTGTATACTACAAACAACATACTTACCTGACATATTGGTGTATACTACACACAACATACTTACCTGACATATTGGTGTATACTACACACAACATACTTACCTGGCATATTGGTGTATACTACACACAACATACTTACCTGACATATTGGTGTATATTAGAAACAACATACTTACCTGACATATTGGTGTATACTAGAAACAACATACTTACCTGACCTATTGGTGTATACTACACACAACATACTTACCTGACATATTGGTGTATACTAGAAACAACATACTTACCTGACATATTGGTGTATATTACACACAACATACTTACCTGACCTATTGGTGTATACTAGAACAACATACTTACCTGACCTATTGGTGTATACTAGAACAACAAACTTACCTGACATATTAGTGTATACTACAACCAACATACTTACCAGACATATTGGTGTATACTAGAAACAACATACTTACCTGTCATATTGGTGTTTACTACAACCAACATACTTACCTGACACATTGGTGTATACTAGAAACAACATACTTACCTGACATATTGGTGTATACTAGAACAACATACTTACCTGACATATTGGTGTATACTACAAACAACATACTTACCAGACATGTTGGTGTATACTAGAACAACATACTTACCTGACATATTGATGTAAACTACAAACAACATACTTACCTGACATATTGGTGTATACTAGAACAACATACTTACCTGACATATTGGTGTATACTACACACAACATACTTACCTGACATATTGGTGTATACTACACACAACATACTTACCTGACATATTGGTGTATACTAGAAACAACATACTTACCTGACATATTGGTGTATACTTGAACAACATACTTACCTGACATATTGGTGTATACTACACATAAGATACTTACCTGACATATTAGTGTATACTACAAACAACATACTTACCTGACATATTGGTATATTCTAGAACAACATACTTACCTGACATATTGGTGTATACTACACACAACATACTTACCTGACATATTGGTGTATATTAGAAACAACATACTCACCTGACATATTGGTGTATACTAGAAACAACATACTTACCTGACATATTGGTGTATACTACACACAACATAATTACCTGACATATTGGTGTATACTACACACAACATACTTACCTGACATATTGATGTATACTAGAAACAACATAATTACCTGACATATTGGTGTATACTACACACAACATACTTACCTGACATATTGGTGTATACTAGAAACAACATACTTACCTGACATATTGGTGTATACTAGAAACAACATACTTACCTGACATATTGGTGTATACTACACACAACATACTTACCTGACATATTGGTGTATACTACACACAACATACTTACCTGACCTATAGATGTATACTACAAACAACATACTTACCTGCCATATTGGTGTATACTACACACAACATACTTACCTGACATATTGGTGTATACTAGAAACAACATACTTACCTGACATATTGGTGTATACTAGAAACAACATACTTTCCTGACATATTGGTGTATACTAGAAACAACATACTTACCTGACATATTGGTGTTTACTACAACCAACATACTTACCTGACATATTGGTGTATACTAGAAACAACATACTTACCTGACATATTGGTGTATACTAGAACAACATACTTACCTGACATATTGGTGTATACTAGAAACAACATACTTACCTGACATATTGGTGTAAACTAGAAACAACACACTTACCTGACATATTGGTGTATACTACAAACAACATACTTACCTGACATATTGGTGTATACTACAAACAACATACTTACCTGACATATTGGTGTATACAAGAATCAACATACTTACCTGAAATATTGGTGTATACTAGAAACAACATACTTACCTGATATATTGGTGTATACTAGAACAACATACTTACCTGACATATTGGTGTATACTACACACAACATACTTACCTGACATATTGGTGTATACTAGAAACAACATACTTACCTGACATATTGGTGTATACTTGAACAACATACTTACCTGACATATTGGTGTATACTACACATAAGATACTTACCTGACATATTAGTGTATACTAGAAACAACATACTTACCTGACATATTGGTATATTCTAGAACAACATACTTACCTGACATATTGGTGTATACTACACACAACATACTTACCTGACATATTGGTGTATATTAGAAACAACATACTTACCTGACATATTGGTGTATACTAGAAACAACATACTTACCTGACATATTGGTGTATACTACACACAACATAATTACCTGACATATTGGTGTATACTACACACAACATACTTACCTGACATATTGATGTATACTAGAAACAACATAATTACCTGACATAATGGTGTATACTACACACAACATACTTACCTGACATATTGATGTATACTAGAAACAACATACTTACCTGACATATTGGTGTATACTAGAAACAACATACTTACCTGACATATTGGTGTATACTACACACAACATACTTACCTGACATATTGGTGTATACTAGAAACAACATACTTACCTGACCTATAGATGTATACTACAAACAACATACTTACCTGCCATATTGGTGTATACTACACACAACATACTTACCTGACATATTGGTGTATATTAGAAACAACATACTTACCTGACATATTGGTGTATACTAGAAACAACATACTTTCCTGACATATTGGTGTATACTAGAAACAACATACTTACCTGACATATTGGTGTTTACTACAACCAACATACTTACCTGACATATTGGTGTATACTAGAAACAACATACTTACCTGACATATTGGTGTATACTAGAACAACATACTTACCTGACATATTGGTGTATACTAGAAACAACATACTTACCTGACATATTGGTGTAAACTAGAAACAACACACTTACCTGACATATTGGTGTATACTACAAACAACATACTTACCTGACATATTGGTGTATACTACAAACAACATACTTACCTGACATATTGGTGTATACAAGAATCAACATACTTACATGAAATATTGGTGTATACTAGAAACAACATACTTACCTGATATATTGGTGTATACTAGAACAACATACTTACCTGACATATTGGTGTATACTACACACAAGATACTTACCTGACATATTAGTGTATACTACAAACAACATACTTACCTGACATATTGGTATATTCTACAACAACATACTTACCTGACATATTGGTGTATACTACAAACAACATAATTACCTGACATATTGGTGTATACTACAAAAAACATACTTACATGGCATATTGGTGTATACTACACACAACATACTTACCTGACATATTAGTGTATGCTACAAACAACATACTTGCCAGATATATTGGTATATTCTAGAACAACATACTTACCTGACATATTGGTGTATACTACAAACAACATACTTACCTGACATATTGGTGTATACTACAAACAACATACTTACCAGACATGTTGGTGTATACTAGAACAACATACTTACCTGACATATTGATGTAAACTAGTAACAACATACTTACCTGACATATTGGTGTATACTACAAACAACATACTTACCAGACATGTTGGTGTATACTAGAACAACATACTTACCTGACATATTGATGTAAACTAGAAACAACATACTTACCTGACATATTGGTGTATATTAGAAACAACATACTTACCTGACATATTGGTGTATACTACAAACAACATACTTACCAGACATATTGGTATATTCTAGAACAGCATACTTACCTGACATATTGGTGTATACTACACACAACATACTTACCTGGCATATTGGTGTATACTAGAAACAACATACTTACCTGACATATTGGTGTATACTAGAAACAACATACTTACCTGACATATTGGTGTATACTACACACAACATACTTACCTGACATATTGGTGTATACTAGAAACAACATACTTACCTGACATATTGGTGTATACTACACACAACATACTTACCTGACCTATTGGTGTATACTAGAACAACATACTTACCTGACCTATTGGTGTATACTAGAACAACAAACTTACCTGACATATTAGTGTATACTACAAACAACATACTTACCTGACGTATTGGTGTATACTACAACCAACATACTTACCAGACATATTGGTGTATACTAGAAACAACATATTTAGCTGTCATATTGGTGTTTACTACAACCAACATACTTACCTGACATATTGGTGTATACTAGAAACAACATACTTACCTGACATATTGGTGTATACTAGAACAACATACTTACCTCACATATTGGTGTATACTAGAAACAACATACTTACCTGACATATTGGTGTAAACTAGAAACAACACACTTACCTGACATATTGGTGTATACTACAAACAACATACTTACCTGACACATTGGTGTATACTACAAACAACATACCTACCTGACATATTGGTGTATACAAGAATCAACATACTTACCTGAAATATTGGTGTATACTAGAAACAACACACTTACCTGACATTTGATGTATACTAGAAACAACATACTTACCTGACATATTGGTGTAAACTAGAAACAACACACTTACCTGACATATTGGTGTATACTACAAACAACATACTTACCTGACATATTGGTGTATACTACAAACAACATACTTACCTGACATATTGGTGTATACAAGAATCAACATACTTACCTGAAATATTGGTGTATACTAGAAACAACATACTTACCTGATATATTGGTGTATACTAGAACAACATACTTACCTGACATATTGGTGTATACTACACACAACATACTTACCTGACATATTGGTGTATACTAGAAACAACATACTTACCTGACATATTGGTGTATACTTGAACAACATACTTACCTGACATATTGGTGTATACTACACATAAGATACTTACCTGACATATTAGTGTATACTAGAAACAACATACTTACCTGACATATTGGTATATTCTAGAACAACATACTTACCTGACATATTGGTGTATACTACACACAACATACTTACCTGACATATTGGTGTATATTAGAAACAACATACTTACCTGACATATTGGTGTATACTAGAAACAACATACTTACCTGACATATTGGTGTATACTACACACAACATAATTACCTGACATATTGGTGTATACTACACACAACATACTTACCTGACATATTGATGTATACTAGAAACAACATAATTACCTGACATAATGGTGTATACTACACACAACATACTTACCTGACATATTGATGTATACTAGAAACAACATACTTACCTGACATATTGGTGTATACTAGAAACAACATACTTACCTGACATATTGGTGTATACTACACACAACATACTTACCTGACATATTGGTGTATACTAGAAACAACATACTTACCTGACCTATAGATGTATACTACAAACAACATACTTACCTGCCATATTGGTGTATACTACACACAACATACTTACCTGACATATTGGTGTATATTAGAAACAACATACTTACCTGACATATTGGTGTATACTAGAAACAACATACTTTCCTGACATATTGGTGTATACTAGAAACAACATACTTACCTGACATATTGGTGTTTACTACAACCAACATACTTACCTGACATATTGGTGTATACTAGAAACAACATACTTACCTGACATATTGGTGTATACTAGAACAACATACTTACCTGACATATTGGTGTATACTAGAAACAACATACTTACCTGACATATTGGTGTAAACTAGAAACAACACACTTACCTGACATATTGGTGTATACTACAAACAACATACTTACCTGACATATTGGTGTATACTACAAACAACATACTTACCTGACATATTGGTGTATACAAGAATCAACATACTTACATGAAATATTGGTGTATACTAGAAACAACATACTTACCTGATATATTGGTGTATACTAGAACAACATACTTACCTGACATATTGGTGTATACTACACACAAGATACTTACCTGACATATTAGTGTATACTACAAACAACATACTTACCTGACATATTGGTATATTCTACAACAACATACTTACCTGACATATTGGTGTATACTACAAACAACATAATTACCTGACATATTGGTGTATACTACAAAAAACATACTTACATGGCATATTGGTGTATACTACACACAACATACTTACCTGACATATTAGTGTATGCTACAAACAACATACTTGCCAGATATATTGGTATATTCTAGAACAACATACTTACCTGACATATTGGTGTATACTACAAACAACATACTTACCTGACATATTGGTGTATACTACAAACAACATACTTACCAGACATGTTGGTGTATACTAGAACAACATACTTACCTGACATATTGATGTAAACTAGTAACAACATACTTACCTGACATATTGGTGTATACTACAAACAACATACTTACCAGACATGTTGGTGTATACTAGAACAACATACTTACCTGACATATTGATGTAAACTAGAAACAACATACTTACCTGACATATTGGTGTATATTAGAAACAACATACTTACCTGACATATTGGTGTATACTACAAACAACATACTTACCAGACATATTGGTATATTCTAGAACAGCATACTTACCTGACATATTGGTGTATACTACACACAACATACTTACCTGGCATATTGGTGTATACTAGAAACAACATACTTACCTGACATATTGGTGTATACTAGAAACAACATACTTACCTGACATATTGGTGTATACTACACACAACATACTTACCTGACATATTGGTGTATACTAGAAACAACATACTTACCTGACATATTGGTGTATACTACACACAACATACTTACCTGAC
The DNA here is from genome assembly GCA_947247005.1 of Spisula solida. Classification (NCBI taxonomy): domain Eukaryota; kingdom Metazoa; phylum Mollusca; class Bivalvia; order Venerida; family Mactridae; genus Spisula; species Spisula solida. The sequence continues at coordinate 32,172,518 of OX365944.1, read as the reverse complement.
CTATTGGTGTATACTAGAACAACATACTTACCTGACCTATTGGTGTATACTAGAACAACAAACTTACCTGACATATTAGTGTATACTACAAACAACATACTTACCTGACGTATTGGTGTATACTACAACCAACATACTTACCAGACATATTGGTGTATACTAGAAACAACATATTTAGCTGTCATATTGGTGTTTACTACAACCAACATACTTACCTGACATATTGGTGTATACTAGAAACAACATACTTACCTGACATATTGGTGTATACTAGAACAACATACTTACCTCACATATTGGTGTATACTAGAAACAACATACTTACCTGACATATTGGTGTAAACTAGAAACAACACACTTACCTGACATATTGGTGTATACTACAAACAACATACTTACCTGACACATTGGTGTATACTACAAACAACATACCTACCTGACATATTGGTGTATACAAGAATCAACATACTTACCTGAAATATTGGTGTATACTAGAAACAACACACTTACCTGACATTTGATGTATACTAGAACAACATACTTACCTGACATATTGGTGTATTCGAGAACAACAAACTTACCTGACATATTAGTGTATACTACAAACAACATACTTACCTGACATATTGGTGTATACTAGAACAACATACTTACCTGACATATTGGTGTATACTACACACAACATACTTACCTGACATATTGGTGTATACTACAAACAACATGCTTACCTGACATATTGGTGTATACTACACACAAGATACTTACCTGACATATTAGTGTATACTACAAACAACATACTTACCTGACATATTGGTATATTCTAGAACAACATACTTACCTGACATATTGGTGTATACTACAAACAACATACTTACCTGACTTATTGGTGTATACTACAAACAACATACTTACATGACATATTGGTGTATACTACACACAACATACTTACCTGACATATTAGTGTATACTACACACAACATACTTACCTGACAGATTAGTGTATACTACAAACAACATACTAACCAGACATATTGGTATATTCTAGAACAACATACTTACCTGACATATTGGTGTATACTACAAACAACATACTTACCTGGCATATTGGTGTATACTAGAAACAACATACTTACCTGACCTATAGATGTATACTAGAAACAACATACTTACCTGACATATTGGTGTATACTACACACAACATACTTACCTGACATATTGGTGTATACTAGAAACAACATACTTACCTGACATATTGGTGTATACTACAAACAACATACTTACCTGACATATTGGTGTATACTACACACAACATACTTACCTGACATATTGGTGTATACTACACACAACATACTTACCTGACATATTGGTGTATACTACACACAACATACTTACCTGACATATTGGTGTATATTAGAAACAACATACTTACCTGACATATTGGTGTATACTAGAAACAACATACTTACCTGACCTATTGGTGTATACTACACACAACATACTTACCTGACATATTGGTGTATACTAGAAACAACATACTTACCTGACATATTGGTGTATATTACACACAACATACTTACCTGACCTATTGGTGTATACTAGAACAACATACTTACCTGACCTATTGGTGTATACTAGAACAACAAACTTACCTGACATATTAGTGTATACTACAACCAACATACTTACCAGACATATTGGTGTATACTAGAAACAACATACTTACCTGTCATATTGGTGTTTACTACAACCAACATACTTACCTGACACATTGGTGTATACTAGAAACAACATACTTACCTGACATATTGGTGTATACTAGAACAACATACTTACCTGACATATTGGTGTATACTAGAAACAACATACTTACATGACATATTGGTGTAAACTAGAAACAACACACTTACCTGACATATTGGTGTATACTACAAACAACATACTTACCTGACATATTGGTGTATACTACAAACAACATACTTACCTGACATATTGGTGTATACAAGAATCAACATACTTACCTGAAATATTGGTGTATACTAGAAACAACATACTTACCTGATATATTGGTGTATACTAGAACAACATACTTACCTGACATATTGGTGTATACTACACACAAGATACTTACCTGACATATTAGTGTATACTACAAACAACATACTTACCTGACATATTGGTATATTCTAGAACAACATACTTACCTGACATATTGGTGTATACTACAAACAACATACTTACCTGACATAGTGGTGTATACTACAAACAACATACTTACATGACATATTGGTGTATACTACACACAACATACTTACCTGACATATTAGTGTTTACTACAAACAACATACTTGCCAGATATATTGGTATATTCTAGAACATCATACTTACCTGACATATTGGTGTATACTACAAACAACATACTTACCTGACATATTGGTGTATACTACAAACAACATACTTACCAGACATGTTGGTGTATACTAGAACAACATACTTACCTGACATATTGATGTAAACTAGTAACAACATACTTACCTGACATATTGTTGTATACTACAAACAACATACTTACCAGACATGTTGGTGTATACTAGAACAACATACTTACCTGACATATTGATGTAAACTAGAAACAACATACTTACCTGACATATTGGTGTATATTAGAAACAACATACTTACCTGACATATTGGTGTATACTAGAAACAACATACTTACCTGACATATTGGTGTATACTAGAAACAACATACTTACCTGACATATTGGTGTATACTACACACAACATTCTTACCTGACATATTAGTGTATACTACAAACAACATACTTACCAGACATATTGGTATATTCTAGAACAACATACTTACCAGACATATTGGTGTATACTACACACAACATACTTACCTGGCATATTGGTGTATACTAGAAACAACATACTTACCTGACATATTGGTGTATACTAGAAACAACATACTTACCTGACATATTGGTGTATACTACACACAACATACTTACCTGACATATTGGTGTATACTAGAAACAACATACTTACCTGACATACTGGTGTATACTACACACAACATACTTACCTGACCTATTGGTGTATACTAGAACAACATACTTACCTGACCTATTGGTGTATACTAGAACAACAAACTTACCTGACATATTAGTGTATACTACAAACAACATACTTACCTGACGTATTGGTGTATACTACAACCAACATACTTACCAGACATATTGGTGTATACTAGAAACAACATACTTACCTGTCATATTGGTGTTTACTACAACCAACATACTTACCTGACATATTGGTGTATACTAGAAACAACATACTTACCTGACATATTGGTGTATACTAGAACAACATACTTACCTGACATATTGGTGTATACTAGAAACAACATACTTACCTGACATATTGGTGTAAACTAGAAACAACACACTTACCTGACATATTGGTGTATACTACAAACAACATACTTACCTGACATATTGGTGTATACTACAAACAACATACCTACCTGACATATTGGTGTATACAAGAATCAACATACTTACCTGAAATATTGGTGTATACTAGAAACAACACACTTACCTGACATTTGATGTATACTAGAACAACATACTTACCTGACATATTGGTGTATACGAGAACAACAAACTTACCTGACATATTAGTGTATACTACAAACAACATACTTACTTGACATATTGGTGTATACTAGAACAACATACTTACCTGACATATTGGTGTATACTACACACAACATACTTACCTGACATATTGGTGTATACTACAAACAACATACTTACCTGACATATTGGTGTATACTAGAAACAACATACTTACCTGACATATTGGTGTATACTAGAACAACATACTTACCTGACATATTGGTGTATACTACACACAAGATACTTACCTGACATATTAGTGTATACTACAAACAACATACTTACCTGACATATTGGAATATTCTAGAACAACATACTTACCTGACATATTGGTGTATACTACAAACAACATACTTACCTGACTTATTGGTGTATACTACAACCAACATACTTACCAGACATATTGGTGTATACTACACACAACATACTTACCTGACATATTAGTGTATACTACAAACAACATACTTGCCAGATATATTGGTATATTCTAGAACAACATACTTACCTGACATATTGGTGTATACTACAAACAACATACTTACCTGACATATTGGTGTATACTACAAACAACATACTTACCAGACATGTTGGTGTATACTAGAACAACATACTTACCTGACATATTGATGTAAACTACAAACAACATACTTACCTGACATATTGGTGTATACTAGAACAACATACTTACCTGACATATTGGTGTATACTACACACAACATACTTACCTGACATATTGGTGTATACTACACACAACATACTTACCTGACATATTGGTGTATACTAGAAACAACATACTTACCTGACATATTGGTGTATACTTGAACAACATACTTACCTGACATATTGGTGTATACTACACACAAGATACTTACCTGACATATTAGTGTATACTACAAACAACATACTTACCTGACATATTGGTATATTCTAGAACAACATACTTACCTGACATATTGGTGTATACTACACACAACATACTTACCTGACATATTGGTGTATATTAGAAACAACATACTTACCTGACATATTGGTGTATACTAGAAACAACATACTTACCTGACATATTGGTGTATACTACACACACCATACTTACTTGACATATTAGTGTATACTACAAACAACATACTTACCTGACGTATTGGTGTATACTACAACCAACATACTTACCAGACATATTGGTGTATACTAGAAACAACATACTTACCTGTCATATTGGTGTTTACTACAACCAACATACTTACCTGACATATTGGTGTATACTAGAAACAACATACTTACCTGACATATTGGTGTATACTAGAACAACATACTTACCTGACATATTGGTGTATACTAGAAACAACATACTTACCTGACATATTGGTGTAAACTAGAAACAACACACTTACCTGACATATTGGTGTATACTACAAACAACATACTTACCTGACATATTGGTGTATACTACAAACAACATACCTACCTGACATATTGGTGTATACAAGAATCAACATACTTACCTGAAATATTGGTGTATACTAGAAACAACACACTTACCTGACATTTGATGTATACTAGAACAACATACTTACCTGACATATTGGTGTATACGAGAACAACAACCTTACCTGACATATTAGTGTATACTACAAACAACATACTTACTTGACATATTGGTGTATACTAGAACAACATACTTACCTGACATATTGGTGTATACTACACACAACATACTTACCTGACATATTGGTGTATACTACAAACAACATACTTACCTGACATATTGGTGTATACTAGAAACAACATACTTACCTGACATATTGGTGTATACTAAAACAACATACTTACCTGACATATTGGTGTATACTACACACAAGATACTTACCTGACATATTAGTGTATACTACAAACAACATACTTACCTGACATATTTGAATATTCTAGAACAACATACTTACCTGACATATTGGTGTATACTACAAACAACATACTTACCTGACTTATTGGTGTATACTACAACCAACATACTTACCAGACATATTGGTGTATACTACACACAACATACTTACCTGACATATTAGTGTATACTACAAACAACATACTTGCCAGATATATTGGTATATTCTAGAACAACATACTTACCTGACATATTGGTGTATACTACAAACAACATACTTACCTGACATATTGGTGTATACTACAAACAACATACTTACCAGACATGTTGGTGTATACTAGAACAACATACTTACCTGACATATTGATGTAAACTACAAACAACATACTTACCTGACATATTGGTGTATACTAGAAACAACATACTTACCTGACATATTGGTGTATACTTGAACAACATACTTACCTGACATATTGGTGTATACTACACACAAGATACTTACCTGACATATTAGTGTATACTACAAACAACATACTTACCTGACATATTGGTATATTCTAGAACAACATACTTACCTGGCATATTGGTGTATACTACACACAACATACTTACCTGACATATTGGTGTATATTAGAAACAACATACTTACCTGACATATTGGTGTATACTAGAAACAACATACTTACCTGACATATTGGTGTATACTACACACACCATACTTACTTGACATATTGGTGTATACTAGAAACAACATACTTACCTGACATATTGGTGTATACTACACACAACATAATTACCTGACATATTGGTGTATACTACACACAACATACTTACCTGACATATTGGTGTATACTAGAAACAACATACTTACCTGACATATTGGTGTATACTACACACAACATACTTACCTGATAAATATTGGTGTATACTATACACAACATACTTACCTGACCTATAGATGTATACTACAAACAACATACTTACCTGCCATATTGGTGTATACTACACACAACATACTTACCTGACATATTGGTGTATACTAGAAACAACATACTTACCTGACATATTGGTGTATACTAGTAACAACATACTTTCCTGACATATTGGTGTATACTACACACAAGATACTTACCTGACATATTGGTGTATACTACAAACAGCATACTTACCTGACATATTGGTGTATACTAGAACAACATACTTACCTGACATATTGGTGTATACTAGAAACAACATACTTTCCTGACATATTGGTGTATACTACACACAAGATACTTACCTGACATATTAGTGTATACTACAAACAACATACTTACCTGACATATTGGTGTATACTACACACAACATACCTACCTGACATATTGGTGTATACAAGAATCATCATACTTACCTGAAATATTGGTGTATGCTAGAAACAACACACTTACCTGACATTTGATGTATACGAGAACAACATACTTACCTGACATATTGGTGTATTCGAGAACAACAAACTTACCTGACATATTAGTGTATACTACAAACAACATACTTACCTGACATATTGGTGTATACTAGAACAACATACTTACCTGACATATTGGTGTATACTACACACAACATACTTACCTGACATATTGGTGTATACTACAAACAACATACTTACCTGACATATTGGTGTATACTACACACAAGATACTTACCTGACATATTAGTGTATACTACAAACAACATACTTACCTGACATATTGGTATATTCTAGAACAACATACTTACCTGACATATTAGTGTATACTACAAACAACATACTTACCTGACATATTGGTGTATACTACAAACAACATACTTACATGACTTATTGGTGTATACTACACACAACATACTTACCTGACATATTAGTGTATACTACACACAACATACTTACCTGACATATTAGTGTATACTACAAACAACATACTTACCAGACATATTGGTATATTCTAGAACAACATACTTACCTGACATATTGGTGTATACTACACACAACATACTTACCTGGCATATTGGTGTATACTAGAAACAACATACTTACCTGACATATTGGTGTATACTAGAAACAACACACTTACCTGACATATTGGTGTATACTACACACAACATACTTACCTGACATATTGGTGTATACTAGAAACAACATACTTACCTGACATATTGGTGTATACTAGAAACAACATACTTACCTGACATATTGGTGTATACTACACACAACATACTTACCTGACATATTGGTGTATACTACACACAACATACTTACCTGACATATTGGTGTATACTACACACAACATACTTACCTGACATATTGGTGTATACTAGAAACAACACACTTACCTGACATATTGGTGTATACTAGAAACAACATACTTACCTGACCTATTGGTGTATACTACACACAACATACTTACCTGACATATTGGTGTATACTAGAAACAACATACTTACCTGACATATTGGTGTATACTACACACAACATACTTACCTGACCTATTGGTGTATACTAGAACACCATACTTACCTGACCTATTGGTGTATACTAGAACAACAAACTTACCTGACATATTAGTGTATACTACAAACAACATACTTACCTGACGTATTGGTGTATACTACAACCAACATACTTACCAGACATATTGGTGTATACTAGAAACAACATACTTACCTGTCATATTGGTGTTTACTACAACCAACATACTTACCTGACACATTGGTGTATACTAGAAACAACATACTTACCTGACATATTGGTGTATACTAGAACAACATACTTACCTGACATATTGGTGTATACTAGAAACAACATACTTACGTGACATATTGGTGTAAACTAGAAACAACACACTTACCTGACATATTGGTGTATACTACAAACAACATACTTACCTGACATATTGGTGTATACTACAAACAACATACTTACCTGACATATTGGTGTATACAAGAATCAACATACTTACCTGAAATATTGGTGTATACTAGAAACAACATACTTACCTGATATATTGGTGTATACTAGAACAACATACTTACCTGACATATTGGTGTATACTACACACAAGATACTTACCTGACCTATTAGTGTATACTACAAACAACATACTTACCTGACATATTGGTATATTCTAGAACAACATACTTACCTGACATATTGGTGTATACTACAAACAACATACTTACCTGACATATTGGTGTATACTACAAACAACATACTTACATGACATATTGGTGTATACTACACACAACATACTTACCTGACATATTAGTGTATACTACAAACAACATACTTGCCAGATATATTGGTATATTCTAGAACATCATACTTACCTGACATATTGGTGTATACTACAAACAACATACTTACCTGACATATTGGTGTATACTACAAACAACATACTTACCAGACATGTTGGTGTATACTAGAACAACATACTTACCTGACATATTGATGTAAACTAGTAACAACATACTTACCTGACATATTGGTGTATACTACAAACAACATACTTACCAGACATGTTGGTGTATACTAGAACAACATACTTACCTGACATATTGATGTAAACTAGAAACAACATACTTACCTGACATATTGGTGTATACTAGAAACAACATACTTACCTGACATATTGGTGTATACTACACACAACATTCTTACCTGACATATTAGTGTATACTACAAACAACATACTTACCAGACATATTGGTATATTCTAGAACAACATACTTACCTGACATATTGGTGTATACTACACACAACATACTTACCTGGCATATTGGTGTATACTAGAAACAACATACTTACCTGACATATTGGTGTATACTAGAAACAACATACTTACCTGACATATTGGTGTATACTACACACAACATACTTACCTGACATATTGGTGTATACTAGAAACAACATACTTACCTGACATATTGGTGTATACTACACACAACATACTTACCTGACCTATTGGTGTATACTAGAACAACATACTTACCTGACCTATTGGTGTATACTAGAACAACAAACTTACCTGACATATTAGTGTATACTACAAACAACATACTTACCTGACATATTGGTGTATACTACAAACAACATACTTACCTGACGTATTGGTGTATACTACAACCAACATACTTACCAGACATATTGGTGTATACTAGAAACAACATACTTACCTGTCATATTGGTGTTTACTACAACCAACATACTTACCTGACATGTTGGTGTATACTAGAACAACATACTTACCTGACATATTGATGTAAACTACAAACAACATACTTACCTGACATATTGGTGTATACTAGAAACAACACACTTACCTGACATTTGATGTATACTAGAACAACATACTTACCTGACATATTGGTGTATACGAGAACAACAAACTTACCTGACATATTAGTGTATACTACAAACAACATACTTACCTGACATATTGGTGTATACTAGAACAACATACTTACCTGACATATTGGTGTATACTAAACACAACATACTTACCTGACATATTGGTGTATACTACAAACAACATACTTACCTGACATATTGGTGTATACTAGAAACAACATACTTACCTGACATATTGGTGTATACTAAAACAACATACTTACCTGACATATTGGTGTATACTACACACAACATACTTACCTGACATATTAGTGTATACTACAAACAACATACTTACCTGACATATTGGTATATTCTAGAACAACATACTTACCTGACATATTGGTGTATACTACAAACAACATACTTACCTGACATATTGGTGTATACTACAAACAACATACTTACCAGACATATTGGTGTATACTACACACAACATACTTACCTGACATATTAGTGTATACTACAAACAACATACTTGCCAGATATATTGGTATATTCTAGAACAACATACTTACCTGACATATTGGTGTATACTACAAACAACATACTTACCTGACATATTGGTGTATACTACAAACAACATACTTACCAGACATGTTGGTGTATACTAGAACAACATACTTACCTGACATATTGATGTAAACTACAAACAACATACTTACCTGACATATTGGTGTATACTAGAACAACATACTTACCTGACATATTGGTGTATACTACACACAACATACTTACCTGACATATTGGTGTATACTACACACAACATACTTACCTGACATATTGGTGTATACTAGAAACAACATACTTACCTGACATATTGGTGTATACTAGAACAACATACTTACCTGACATATTGGTGTATACTACACACAAGATACTTACCTGACATATTAGTGTATACTACAAACAACATACTTACCTGACATATTGGTATATTCTAGAACAACATACTTACCTGACATATTGGTGTATACTACACACAACATACTTACCTGGCATATTGGTGTATACTACACACAACATACTTACCTGACATATTGGTGTATATTAGAAACAACATACTTACCTGACATATTGGTGTATACTAGAAGCAACATACTTACCTGACATATTGGTGTATACTACACACACCATACTTACTTGACATATTGGTGTATACTAGAAACAACATACTTACCTGACATATTGGTGTATACTACACACAACATAATTACCTGACATATTGGTGTATACTACACACAACATACTTACCTGACATATTGGTGTATACTAGAAACAACATACTTACCTGACATATTGGTGTATACTAGAAACAACATACTTACCTGACATATTGGTGTATACTACACACAACATATTTACCTGACATATTGGTGTATACTACACACAACATACTTACCTGACCTATAGATGTATACTACAAACAACATACTTACCTGCCATATTGGTGTATACTACACACAAGATACTTACCTGACATATTGGTGTATACTAGAAACAACATACTTACCTGACATATTGGTGTATACTAGAAACAACATACTTTCCTGACATATTGGTGTATACTACACACAACATACTTACCTGGCATATTGGTGTATACTACACACAACATACTTACCTGACATATTGGTGTATACTGGAAACAACATACTTACCTGACATATTGGTGTATACTAGAAACAACATACTTACCTGACATATTGGTGTATACTGCACACAACATACTTACCTGACATAGTGGTGTATACTACGCACAACATACTTACCTGACCTATAGGTGTATACTACAAACAACATACTTACCTGACATATTGGTGTATACTACACACAACATACTTACCTGACATATTGGTGTACTACTAGAAACAACATACTTACCTGACATATCGGTGTATACTACACACAACATACTTACCTGACATATTGGTGTATAGAACACACAACATACTTACCTGACATATTGGTGTATACTAGAAACAACATACTTACCTGACATATTGGTTTATAATTACTTGAAACGACATGACTGGCTAAGTCGTTCAACTTCTCTAAATGCGAAGTAATTCGATTCAGTCGCAAGAGAAATCCGTTATCCACAGCCTATACGATACATTGCTAATCACTAGGAAGGTACCTGGCCGTGACATTATCCGAAGATCTATTCTGGAAACCTCATGTGGAAAATCAACATTTAAGAAGGCAAACAACAGCCTAGCCTTCTTACGCAGAAACCTCCAGAGTTGTCCGCGTAACATCAAGAACCAATGCAACTAGTATCTCGTGCGACCTTTCCTGGAATACGCTGCTCCTGTATGGGATTCTCATACTCAGAACAGTATCCAGTCACTAGTCTTGAAGCTGTACAGCGCAGAGCAGCCCGATACGTCACAGGGGACTATCATACCACCAGTAGCACCAGCAACATGATGAACCAATTTGGGTGGCAACCCTTGCAACTATGAAGACAGTATGCCAATGTCATCACGGTGTATCAAATCATATTCTGCCTGGTCGACATTGATTCATCACCCCACTACCGTACCTCAACTTCAATTAACACCTCTGCAAGAATCATGGTACCATTCTGCAGAACAGACAGTTATCAACACTCCTTCTTCCCGTCCAGCATACGCCTATGGAACACACTTCCAGTCCACCTGACAGGAGCCCCTACCATGGAGGCATTCAGGTCGGGCATCGTCGGACAGCTGTAAATATTCACTGAGACGTTTTTAGCATTTTAACCCAGCACTTGTTTGAACCTCACATCCACCTTTGCACATAGCCTCACGGAGTGGGCCCAGAACATTAACGGAAGAAGAAGAAGATGGGATTCATGGCTACCATGGGAGGGCCATGGGCGTGTATAGGATTCATGGCTACCAGGGGCGACAAGAGGATTCATGGCTACCAGGGGCGGCTGGATAATTCATGGCTACAAGGGGCGACTAGAGGATCCATGGCTACATTTGGGTGGCTACATGAAACACACATACAAGGGCTAGATACGTGTTCTATGTATAGGTATTTGAAATGTTTAAATGGCAATTATTTATGGAGTAAAACAACAATTGAAGAACTGACTTATATCAATTATTTACGCCGAATGAAAAAATAACACCCACCTTGCTCAGAATCAAATGGTTGAAGTAATCCAATAGTGTCCAAAGTCATCTAAACAGTGTATTTGCTTGACATTAACATCACGGTTGGATGCCTATTGTTTCATTAATATTTCACCATCCACAATGTTAAAAATTACATCCCATTTAAGATTGCAGTTTCATATATTCCATATTATTATTTTGAATGATGAAAACTTCACTTCAGACGCCAATTTGTGAAACAGTTTGTGCGGGTAAATTGAACACCTTCACGGCTGGTAAAATCTAGTCATGATTTCAACACAGTGTGTATAAATTCATTGTTGTTGGATTAGTTCGTGAGATCATATTTTCACGTGTCCATTTAATCTGGTAATGGATTGACAAACATGAGGAGGTTAGGGAAGGGGTCAATTTTTTACATTTGAAAGAAGGAAATTATGTTTGTTTTGTCCTTTCAGTTCCATCGCTATCTATATGTTTTGCAGACAACTATTGTAGTAGTAACCGTTTTGTTGCAACAGAACGATTATTAACAATACTCAGTTTGTAAACAATTGTTTAAGTAAGATATACTACTCAGGCTGGCACGCCTCAGATAGTCCAATATTTTTCTTAGTGTTTGTACGTCTTTTTCGACCAATCAGCGGACTCGATTTTCGTCCTCTTATCCATGAAGAACTTTTTATTTGTACATACTTACTAACCTGCGCACGTGCGCGGGTTGTTCAAGTTTGGTTATTAGAGAGGTTGCGATGCGAACGTGTACGACTACGTGTACGCGTAGCTACCCGTACATGTATACGTACGCGTTGCAATTAAAATTGGCTTGCGAAACACAACGTGTGCGTGTAACATCACATGGCAGTTGTAACATGATTTCTTCGTGAATCGATAATGAGTGTTTATATAAACTCACTGAGACTACCGGCGATAAAATCTTGGGTTTCCCATGCATACGCATACCTGTGTGACATAGTACACATTATATTTTCGTCTGTCACACGTCGGTTACTTGTAGAAACTACACATGCCTGGATGACGAAATACTCAAAAATAGCATTTACGTACACGTACACGTTACACGTTGACTTTCGCAACCTCTCTACTAACCCGCGCCCGTGCACATATAGACCTCCACGTGCTGAAAAGTCAATAGATGTGTACATAAAGGATTAACAGTTGCGGAGAAATGGATTAGCTACCTTGTTACAACAGCAGTCGTGCATTTTAACAGTGTCATTGAAAATAAAAAATATAGTCACGAAGTCATAAAGATGTACAGTCAAACCTGTTATAGACCACCCACAGAACCTATCGACAAAAACCACTAATTGATCTACCATCGAATTATTCTCGATTGAATTAAACCCGTTAAGAAAGACCACCTGTAAACAGAAAGCACTATTTTGTTGTTCCCGTTGGTGATTTTATAGATATGTCTGACTGTAAAATCGCCAAATTAAAGCATATTTTTAGACATGTGTCTGTTCAACCGACTGTACATTTACCCCCTTCCCCATCGTTCGACCCTTTCATACAGCAATGTTACTCTTGCTCAGGGAAATAAGGCAGTGAATTCTTGATCTCAAAATAAGCACCGTACACTAGGTCACCACTCCCAACTCAACAAGATGCCAACAAAAACATTGTTGCTGACCCTCTTGTAGACATGTTTGACTGTATACAGAAATCGCACAAAACATAAATGCCAGTGGCAACTGTCACACTAACATATCTTTACAATGAAATTAAAATATCAATTTGTTATAACACGCATGTTAATTAAATACCTGCATTGCAATCATATGTTTAATTTTTAGTAACAAATGTGCAATTAAATTAACATTACGATTTTACCTGTACGTTTTTGTTGGCTTCATGCTCGTCCAAAATGTCAAACTCTTATTTGAATCGAAGTTTATGTCATGTTTGATGCACATTGTTTTTAACGTTTGTGTAAGACCGCTGCGCGGTCTCGGTGTTCACGTTTTTCACGTGCGCGGGTTGTTCATATTCAGGAATAACTCATACTCGGTCAATACCCATTACGTACCTAATCAATGCGTCTTCACCAAGAAGTAAAATAAAATGAAGCCACCGCACATGCGCAAATAGACCACACCTATTCGTAAACTTCGTGCGATATGCAAATAGCACCATGTTCTTTTGGTCATCTATGTTTCAACCACAGGTTACTGTTTCATTGATAAAGAGTAAAAAAAACATCATATCAATTTTATGTTATCTTAGAGAGGTGCATTTGTACTAAAGGGGTCAGATTTTCATAGTCTCGTAAATCAAAATTGTCTTTCTGTATCTTCATTAAAGTAATTACAATCATGGACAACATTGTTAGAACTACCTCCATGCAAAATCCCATCGAATTTGATCAACTATATCGTTAAAAAGTTATACCATGAAATGTATATTACGGTGTCCAGTCAATCACTGAGGTGCATTCAATGGAAACGACAATGCTATTCTAAAGAAGACAAAATAAATTAGTTCACGCCCTGTGGGTTTATTGCCTTATTAAAGGACGGATTTTTATAATATTGATAACAAATTAAAGACGAATCTCTCTAGTTTCTGATTATGTGAAACTATTTAATATAACACCAGTTTTAATGAAATGTTTGTTAAAACAAAATGCACCTCAGTGACTGTATATTAGAAATTTTATAAAAACAATAGTTTTTGTTTACTCTTCATTAATGATACAGTTATAACTCCAACGCGATAAATTGAAGTACAAAAACAATAACAATATTGTCTATATTTTTGTTATGGATTAAAATCAAGGACCGTAACGCTTACCAATGAAAGCATTCAAATATTTGGCACAACATATAAAGTTTTCATGCTCCTAAATATTCAGAAACGATAAATATAGCGGATTTTGTGTTTGTTTTTGTATTGCAATTTATCGCGCTAGAGTTATACCTGTGGTTTATCCACCGATACAAATGCTGCTTTAGAGACGGTGTGTAGTATTAACCATTTATTTGAACGGGGTATCAATATATTTCACAATTCAAACTTCACCGACTTTGTGGTTAAATACACACAGTTATTGTTAAACACACCTAATAAAATGTAACCGTCTATTTGACCATTAAACGCGTCTCTTTCGCGCCAATTATTGTCCATGTACTGACCGATTTACAGGCACGCCAATCTCGTGCTTCTTGGGGTTTTGATTATTCAAGGCGGAGCCAACATTAAGTCGGTTAGAGTTTAAAATATTTCTTCAAAGATTTAGACCACGCTTCGCTTCGCTCGCTAAGTTTCAAATCTTTGAAGAAAATATTTAATAAACTCTAACCTATACTTCGTGATTATGTCTTTCCCTGACGTTATCTGAATACCGCGCACAACTTTTGTCGTGTACTTTTTTTTATCTAATGAAGAGATCATCCA
The DNA here is from genome assembly GCA_947247005.1 of Spisula solida. NCBI lineage: Eukaryota > Metazoa > Mollusca > Bivalvia > Venerida > Mactridae > Spisula > Spisula solida. Next base: position 32,156,030 of record OX365944.1, on the reverse strand, counting down.
ATAATCGTCTACAACAGTTGCAGTAGATTTTCCATAAATAAAAATGATAGATCGTCTACAAACATGTCTATATCTGAGTGTTTAGATGCAATAGAAGGTCGTTTGTATACACATGTATCAAAACCTAGCGGAGAAATCAGAACAGAACCATGCAGTACTCTTTTAATATTCAAGTTAACATTTACTGGTCAGACAATAGATCATGAAATGGACATTATAAGTCCTAATGAATGGCTTCCTCTATAATACACATACCTTCCATCAATAAGATATGGCTTGTCCACAACCCACAGGTGTTTGGCATATGGATTTGACCCCCCATGGTCCCCTCTACAACCCAACATAAAAAAATAAATAAAAAAAATCCAAATCTCTATAGAACATAGATCTATGTTCTATAGAGATTTGGATTTTTATATGTTTTTTATGTTGGGTTGTAGAGGGGACCATGGGGGGTCAAATTCACATGCCAAACACCTGTGCACAAACCTCTGAACAAATGTACCATTTGACTATAAGTTCAACTCTGTTAGATAAAGAAAACAAACGAAGTGTCTCATGACAGTATTGCGATATGTTTTACTGTATGATCTACATTGTACCTACAATTACTAATTTATTCACGTTACTCAATAGTTTTCTACAAAAGGTCACAGTTTTTTTTCTAGAAACCGATTCAACTACGATCACACTACGTGGAATGTCGACCCTGAATATAGCACATCAAAAATAACTCGATTATCATCAACGATTTGCTCATCTTCAATCTTCCTGATTTTAATTCCTCGATGAGTACTGTTTTTCTGTACCCACTTGACTGAAGGGTTATTGTGTGCCTGAAATATAATCAGAAGAAAAGACAAGCAGTTGTATTTAGTAGCCATATAAGACATTCACATACATTTCAGGAGATATTCAAGATTGCAAAATATATCAAAAATAGTGAAGTATCACTATTTTTCTTGATGTTCATTTTTAACTACCAATTTACGATATCTTTTGTGACCCTTTGTAATAGAAGTTCATAATAATCAAACCGTAATATTGAGGGGAAAAATGCATTTCACTTTGAAAAAGAAGAAGTTATTTCAAATTTTGAGTTGGACATTGTGTATGCTATAACAGTAGTGATGTAAGTTATGCGTAGCTTACGTATGTCAGAAACTTGTCTTGTCTTTCGGTAACCTGAAAGCTTTAGGAATAGCATCCAGTTCTAAGGTAGCCAAAGTTGCTTTGCGTGTTATAGGTTGAGATCCCGGAAAATGCTTCACCTACAAAAGAATACAATGTATATATAGTGAGTACAGAAATCATACTATCAATTATACGAGTAAAATAAAAAAGTATTTAGGTTATACAATTGATGTATGCATACACTACAAAGTGTATTTACATATCAGCGCATAAGTCCCGAATCGGGCAGCATTAGAAAACAATCATGAACGATTCATACAAAAAAGTTGTCAAGTGACCAAATGAAAACGACTATACATGATATTTATATAGTTTCAATACATATCAAGTAACAAAAAAAAAACATATCGAAAATAATTTAAAATGCATACATAAGTTGAGAATCATGTAGAACATCGGTTTAGTAAAAAGGAAATCAGGGATCGCCAGCCTCGTTTTGAAGCTATTCACTAAAAGTATTAAATTTATGTAAATTAACCGAAGATGCTTATTGGAATGGAATGCATTTTATGAGATAGATCTACATGTAGCTACTTCATATAACTAAATCAGGCTCTACACACATGTATTTTATATAAGCAGATATATTTGAATAATTGTATGCCTATAAATCGTATATCAAAATTGTACCGATCCCAACTCACTTTTTATATGCAAAACAGGAAGTTGAAATATTAGCATTGTGCACTATAATTATGTTAATTATCATTCATTTACACGTACATGCTATTATTGGAACAAAAATTAATATTATGTTTGGTCTTATTCGTGACTGACAAATCGAATTTTGAATTTTCTGCGCATGCGCACTGTGTGTGTACGTGGTTCTGTGCGAGCGCCCGTCCATGTATTTGTACAACATTCTTGCCTTATAATCTTACTCGGTCAAATATTCTGATTTTTCCCGAAAGTAACTGTATATAAGGTACGCAAATATACATAATTTGTTCTAACAGAAAAATGAATTATACTTTTACATACAAGATTACTAAATACTCTCTCGTTAATAACATGTCCTGGGACATCGGGAATATTGAAATACTTGATGTCGTTGATTCAAGTACATTTTACCATACACTTTAAACCGTATCAAAAAATTAAGTCAGAACAATTGTCTACATAATTACTGATCGACGTACCCTTTGATATAGTTCCAAGTTAAGCATGAGCTTTGACAATTTATATATATAGAAAAGTTAGTCAAACATTCATAATACACCCCAATCTTCTTGTCCACTGGTTGTTACTACAAAGCCAAGTCGTTCAAACACAATTTTCACATTCTCTAACTGAAATATTACACAAATATACATCTTGGTGTAAATATACATCTTGTTGTAAATATACATCTTGGTGTAAATATACATCTTGTTGTAAATATACATCTTGTTGTAAATATACATCTTGGTGTAAATATACATCTTGTTGTAAATATACATCTTGTTGTAAATATACATCTTGGTGTAAATATACATCTTGTTGTAAATATACATCTTGGTGTAAATATACATCTTGGTGTAAATATACATCTTGTTGTAAATATACATCTTGGTGTAAATATACATCTTGTTGTAAATATACATCTTGGTGTAAATATACATCTTGGTGTAAATATACATCTTGGTGTAAATATACATCTTGGTGTAAATATACATCTTGGTGTAAATATACATCTTGTTGTAAATATACATCTTGTTGTAAATATACATCTTGGTGTAAATATACATCTTGGTGTAAATATACATCTTGGTGTAAATATACATCTTGTTGTAAATATACATCTTGTTGTAATATACATCTTGTTGTTAATATACATCTTGTTGTAAATATACATCTTGGTGTAAATATACATCTTGGTGTAAATATACATCTTGGTGTAAATATACATCTTGTTGTAAATATACATCTTGGTGTAAATATACATCTTGTTGTAAATATACATCTTGGTGTTAATATACATCTTGTTGTAAATATACATCTTGTTGTAAATATACATCTTGTTGTAAATATACATCTTGTTGTAGGTATCGGTAATCTATGAAATCATGATGTAAAATTTCTGTAAATATAACAATTTCCGCAAAAATGGATTTTACTTTGCCTGATCTTGAACATGGAAGATTTGTTTATCAGTAAGACATTTTGATCGGTGTAACGTTTTGATCGGTGTAACGTTTTGATCGGTGTAACGTTCTAATCGGTGTAACGTTTTGATCGGCCTGGTTGTTGTTCTAAATCGCACTCGTTTATAAATAAATAAAATAAAAAATATACCAGATTTATATAGCGCCTTTTTCATGCGAACACACGTTCAAAGGCACTTTACATTTAAGTGTTGTAGCCACAAGGGCACATGTGCATCATCTACCAGTGCAGATACATCATAATCTGACCAGAGGGACAGACTGAGAAAAAGACCCTGAAGGGAGAGAGAGACAATAGATACAGGCATGTCCGGCGCTGCAGAAGTGGGCCTAGCTCTTATTTCGAATATACAGTCTGGTTGTTTAATGTGACCGGTGTTTAGTATCGATACACAGCTTCCTGGCACCTTTACCCTTATACTTTGTAGTACACACGGTCAGATACTGCGTGAAATATTATAAATATTTCCGACACGTTCATACCCATGACCTCTGGTATAGAGTTATTCCTGTTCTTTTTTTACGAAACCAACTAACTTTGATATTTTTGTAATGGTCGACCAGGCTTGTAGTGATGGTCTTGTAGTGATGGTCTTGTTGTGATGGTCTTGTTGTGATGGTCGGCCAGACTTGTAGTGATGGGCTTGTAGTGATGATCGGCCAGGCATGAGTGATGGTCGGCCAGGCTTGTAGTGATGATCGACCAGGCTTGTAGTGATGGTCTTGTTGTGATGGTCGGCCAGGCTTGTAGTGATGGTCGGCCGGGCTTGTTGTGATGGTATTGGTGTGATGGTCGGTCAGGCTTGTAGTGATGGTCGGCCAGGCTTGTTGTGATGGTCTTGGTGTGATGGTCGGTCGGGCTTGTAGTGATGGTCGGACAGGCTTGTAGTGATGGTCTTGGTGTGATGGTCGGTCAGGCTTGTAGTGATGGTCTTGGTGTGATGGTCGGCCAGGCTTGTAGTGATGGTCTTGGTGTGATGGTCGGCAAGGCTTGTTGTGATGGTCTTGGTGTGATGGTCGGTCAGGCTTGTAGTGATGGTCGGCAATGCTTGTAGTGATGGTCGGCAAGGCTTGTTGTGATGGTCTTGGTGTGATGGTCGGCAAGGCTTGTAGTAATGGTCTTTTTGTGATGGTCGGCAATGCTTGTAGTGATGGTCTTTTTGTGATGGTCGACAAGGCTTGTCGTGAAGGTCTTGGTGTGATGGTCGGCAATGCTTATAGTGATGGTCTTTTTGTGATGATCGACAAGGCTTGTTGTGATGGACGGCCAGGCTTGTAGTGATGGTCGGCAAGGCTTGTAGTGATGGTTGGCCAGGCTTGTAGTGATGGTCTTGTTGTGATGGTCGGTCAGGCTTGTAGTGATGGTCTTGTTGTAATGGTCGACAAGGCTTGTAGTGATGGTCTTTTTGTGATGGTCGGCAATGCTTGTAGTGATGGTCTTTTTGTGATGGTCGACAAGGCTTGTAGTGATGGTCTTTTTGTGATGGTCGGCAATGCTTGTAGTGATGGTCTTTTTGTGATGGTCGACAAGGCTTTTAGTGATGGTCGGCAAGGCTTGTAGTGATGGTTGGCCAGGCTTGTAGTGATGGTCTTGTTGTGATGGTCGGCAAGGCTTGTAGTGATGATCTTGTTGTAATGGTCGACAAGGCTTGTAGTGATGGTCTTTTTGTGATGGTCGACAAGGCTTGTAGTGATGGTCTTTTTGTGATGGTCGGCAATGCTTGTAGTGATGGTCTTTTTGTGATGGTCGACAAGGCTTTTATTAATGGTCCGCAAGGCTTGTAGTGATGGTTGGCCAGGCTTGTAGTGATGGTCTTGTTGTGATGGTCGGCAAGGCTTGTAGTGATGATCTTGTTGTAATGGTCGACAAGGCTTGTAGTGATGGTCTTTTTGTGATGGTCGACAAGGCTTGTAGTGATGGTCGGCAAGGCTTGTAGTGATGGTCTTGTTGTGATGGTCGGCAAGGCTTGTAGTGATGATCTTGTTGTGATGGTCGACAAGGCTTGTAGTGATGGTCTTTTTGTGATGGTCGGCAAGGCTTGTAGTGATGGTCTTTTTGTGATGGTCGGCAAGGCTTGTAGTGATGGTCTTTTTGTGATGGTCGGCAAGGCTTGTAGTGATGGTCGGCAAGGCTTGTAGTGATGGTCTTTTTGTGATGGTCGGCAATGCTTGTAGTGATGGTCTTGTTGTGATGGTCTTTTTGTGATCGTCGGCAAGGCTTGTAGTGATGGTCTTTTTGTGATGGTCGGCAAGGCTTGTAGTGATGATCTTGTTGTGATGGTTGACAAGGCTTGTAGTGATGGTCTTTTTGTGATGGTCAACAAGGCTTGTAGTGATGATCTTGTTGTGATGGTCTTGTTGTGATGGTCGGCAAGGCTTGTAGTGATGGTCTTGTTGTGATGGTCGGCAAGGCTTGTAGTGATGATCTTGTTGTGATGGTCGGCAAAGCCTGTAGTCATGGTCTTGTTGTGATGGTTGGCCAGGCTTGTAGTGATGGGCGTGTAGTGATGGTCCTGTTGTGATGGTCGGTCAGGTTTGTAGTGATGGTCTTGTAGTGATGGTCCTGTAGTGATGGTCGGTCAGGTTTGTAGTGATGGTATTGTTGTGATGGTCTTGTAGTGATGGACGGCCAGGTTTGTAGTGATGGTCCTGTAGTGATGGTCGGCCAGGTTTGTAGTGATGGTATTGTTGTGATGGTCTTGTAGTGATGGTCGGCAAGGCTTGTAGGGATGGTCTTGTTGTGATGGTCTTGTAGCGATGGTTTTGAAGTGATGGTCGGCAAGGCTTGTAGTGATGGTCGGCCAAGCTTGTAGTGATGTTCTTGTGGTGATGATCTAGTAGTGATGGTCTTGTAGTGATGGTCTTGTAGTGATGGTCGGCCAGGCTTGTAGTGACCATAATATCGGTCAAACTGTATTATTATAATGTTCATCAAGGAATTAGGTCGAAGGTTGTAATCTCTGTTTTTACTCAAATAATGATGTTGTGTAATGTTTTATCTTATCAAATGGTGGCCAAAATCATTAAGCCGGTAACTGCTTTTTAATGTATACACATCTAGTTTAGTTTGCTATAGATAAACGCATAATTATACATCTGAGTAGCAGTGTCACGATAGGTCACAGGAAAGCTTTTAGTCACATACTAGTATTAGCCTTCAAATAAAGAAGAATGGCGACGAAACCAATTGTTCAGTCGGGGGTTTCAATCCTCTTACTTGTTTGTCGTAAGTTGGATCATTTTCTTAATTTCAGTGTCGATTTATTTCTATATTTTTAGCAAGTGTGTATAACTAGTCAAGGTATATAAGATATTTCGAAGATATGTTCAATCATATACAATTTGAATATTTATGTTAATTTCTATGTTAATTACATAATTTCATTTCGGGCTACCACTTGAGAATCAGCAAAACGTCAATTACGTCGGTGACGTCAAATCATAAATTGCGGTGTGTGGTGGTAACTGTATGGTGATATTTAAATTTTAGCCATATTTGTTTTTAAATGCGCTGTTTCACGCAATATTTTCAGGACGTGTGTCCGAAAGGCTGTAGTTTAACGTGATGTAGTTTGTTTTTCTTTGTGTCATCGGATGTTAAAAAACTTAAAATGATTAACTCAGTCTACGAATTTTTTGAATGACCCTCGTATATTCCAGCCGGGCTGGCCATTGTGTCTAACTGCCAAGTGTCTACCTACCCCTGCTGGACAGGTCACTTGTCTAACTGGCAAACATTTCTTTCTGTCTGGTCATTTTTCACAATTTCACATTCTGCAGGATAGGCCACTAAAGTCTTGCCTAACTGACAACCATATATTTCTGCTGGACGGACAAATCTTGTCTAACTGCTGACGTTTAGCCCACTAACACTTCACAATGTCATATTGTAGCAATAATCTTACTCCACCTAGCATTTGAATAAAGAACTATGACTACACTTATTCATGAAAGGAATTTTTTGGAACCTATAATCATCTAACAGCGTATGACTTATTCGTATTTTCAAAGTCCAAGTTTAGTTTGTACTATTTTAAGTTGATTGTGAAACAAGTTTTTTATCAACTTATATTATTCATTCTCGACAACTCATTTTTGGATGTTAGCCATCGCCACGATGGTATGAGAGAAGAGAAGCCAGTTTCCCTTTTTTGCTGAGTGTCTAGCATTGAAATTACTGGTACCATTCCATGTCTGTACTTATGTTTACTGTAACATACTTAGTTGTAGCAAATATGTACATTTGTCATGTTTAGATACAATAAAGAATCGTGCTAACCACGTACTAGTTTGAAATTCGACTTGCAGGTATGTGTAAGTACATAGAGCTATGGAGTTTTCAATATGCATTGTAAAATGGTTGATTTTGCACGTTCCTTTTACAGTAAGCAGTGCATGTAATACAGGATGGTTTGGTCCACACGAAGATTCTTGCTATAAACTGGAAACGACAAACAAGAAAAACTGGGCAGCAGCAAGAGTTAGTTTTATATTTAGTATAATATTTGCCAGCTCTACCTTTACGTTGGTAGTTGAAACTAGCATGTTTCTCTAGCAACGGAAACCAGCATTTAAAACTAGAACACGTAAATGACATTAGTGTGTTCTTCCTCCACATTTTGAAGTGTATTTATGTAGCCGGCTGTAGACTTCCTGTATATGTAGTATGTCTAAGGGTGACTAAGGGTTCAGTAAAACCAAACAACGTGTATAATGTTCAAGTAACTATAATTCGTCTACTGATGTTTATAGGATGTAGATATAACGACGAAGAATATATATAATGGTTGATACAATCAAGCCCTGAAATAAACAATAAGGAGCATTAAGTATAATGCTACATCTCAAGGTTCAATTATACAGATTCAAATACATTACAATACATTCATTTACATATCTTATCTATAGTGATCGTCGGTCTTTAACATAGAATATCTGAAAGTCATTAAACTGCTTATAAAATACATGATATACAAACAAGACAAACCATGACAAACAAACAAAGATACATGTACAACATATAATCACACATTCAATTACATACCGATTGTGGATCAGACTTCATCAACAATACTATAACTCTTCTGTCTTCTCGATCTACTTTCTCACTGTGCCTGGTTATTAACTGTAAAGGGTTAAGAACATTGTTAGAATATAGAAGTAGTCACCTGATTAATAATTATACCAATCACCATTCTATTAATTACCACAACAACATGACAGCCATCTTGAATTCAAAGAAGACAATTCCCTTTACACATTCCTTAGTATTAATCATTACAAATAAAGTATAGCTCATTTAAGATACAAGCCCCTATGAATATACAAAAATATCAGACATCAGAATATAATATAAACAAGAATAGTATCAAACCTAAATTCCACTATGATACATATTCATACAACTCTCAGGTTGGAAGCAATGGTTTTCAACCTTCTTCTCCAAAAACTTACATGGACTGACAAAGAGATTCGGTCACATGACACCAAATTAAGGGATTAACTCCAGGTAAAAGCGGGAACACATTACACATTCCATCAAGAGTTCCATTACACAACAAGGGAGTTAATCCATACATCATAAGGTTAACACCAACAACTGAACACAGGTCAAACACCACTAAAAGTGAAATACTAAAAAGGCATAAAATATCAACCGGTTACATTTACTCCAAACGGAACGACTCCTTGACAATTATACATGCCATTGTCAACCGACGAATATAATATGCAATATGCACTGCTCCAGAGGGGGGCGGGGGTATCGACCCTCTCCCTGGAATTTTGGCATAGATGTTTTCTAATATATTTTGTATATGCGACGAGTATATATTGATGCCCTAACGTCTGGTCATGACCCTCTTGGAGGAAAATAGCCAGTTCAGAATTAACAGAAGGTGTTATAGTTATTGTATTGTAGCATCCATGCATGCCTTGAAACATGAGATCTGTTTTGTCTGACATGTGAGTATTTATAGTGGGGTGACAATCAGCTCAAAAGTGGCTTATTTAAGGAGTAGGTGACAACTCAAGTAGAACAAGCAATGTTATATACCAAAATGTTCGCCTATGTCTGTACTATATGGAACTGCCGGCATAAATTGTCAACGCGTGGTGCGGACACGGAAATCCAAGATGGCGTCCAAGATGGCCGCCATAATTTACACATACACTTAAAATTCTATGTTCTCATGCAATTTTTTTATTTATGTATGTAGTCACAAATATTTGCTTGAAAATTGTTCATTTGATAATGTACATCAAATGGACATACACGACTGACATTTTTGAGGTCAAGGTCACGGTCATTTCAAGGTCAAATTACGAAAAATAGCTGAAAAAATCATGTTTCCTCACTTGTTTTCTTGTTTTAGCATATGTTTTATATTCAAGTTGGTATTAAAAGTGATAAAAGTGTTGGTAAGCACATATTCTCTTATTATTAGTTGAATTTTTAGTTCAAAATATTGAAACTTTGTCAAAACTGACATTATTATGCATGTACATGTTGGCCGAGATGGCATTCTTAGATTGCTGATTCCCTATTTAAAATTTTAGTATTCAACTATTGACAGTATTATTTCTAATGGTATGATTAAATGTTTGTCTAAACATTATTAACTTTGTATTGTACTCCAAATGGATTTGAAAAATGACCACTCAAGGTCAAGGTCAATGTCATTTCAAGGTCAAACTACCAAAATACCTGAAAATTTGATATTTCGTCGCAAATTGTTATTATAAACCGTTGTATTTTGTTTTAGATGTGATAGCAGGTATTCTAAGTGTAAATTATTTCATTAGAAGTGATATATTTTTACTGCAAATAGAAAATCTATTTAAATTTTGTGACGGAACATAAGCGATTCTACGTAATGTACAATATTGCAGCCGTGAATGGTTTTTCCTTGATCGTTGAATCTCTATATTTGACAGTATTATTGTTAATGGTTTGACAACATTATTACATATTAGACAGTTATTATATATAATAATGCACCTATCAATATTTTGCCCCAGGGTGGGGGAGTGGCGGGCATACAGTGGACTTTAGACAGAAAACAATTCCCAACGGACGGGATTTTGACAGGCCCTTTGATTCCCGATCCCGGGAAATAGACTTTGGCTGGATTTTAGATTCTGGGATTGGGGAATTTAGACACAGCAAAAAGCAGACTTGCTGCAACCATTTAAAGATGGCAGGCCATTTAATATACCAAGCATCTCCTACTGTGGGAATTTCAACAAAACGTTTGGACATGGTGAGTCACCTCTAGGACCTAAGATGGCTGAACTATGTGATGATTAGATATTCCTTATGGCCTGATATGGCTGAATTTGTATTGGTAAGTATTGCAGCACTCGATTTGGGGGGAGTACTCCATATGGTATGGTATTGCTTTAATAAGTTAGGTGGGTACTCAATAGGGCTTGGGATGGCTGAAATCTGTGAGGGTGGGAACTCAATAGGGCCTGGGATGGCTCAATCTGTGATGGTGAGCACATAATAGGGCTTGGGATGGCTGAAATCTGTGATGGTGGGTACCCAATAGGGCTTGGGATGACTGGATTCTGTGATGTGGGTACATAATAGGGCTTGGGATGGCTGAAATCTGTGAGGGTGGGTACTCAATAGGGCCTGAGATGGCCTAATATATGATGGCGGGTACCCAATAGGGCATGAGATGGCTGAATTATGTGAGGATGGGTACTCAATGGGCTTGGGATGGCTGAAATATGTGATGACAGGTACTCAATAGAGCTTTGATGGCTGTACTCAGAGGTTGTGGGTACTCAATAGGGCTTCGGATGGCTGAAATATGTGATGATGGGTACTCAATAGGGCATTGGATGGCTGAAATCTGTGAGGGAGAGTACTCAATAGGGCCTTGGATGACTGTATTCAGAGGTGCTGGGTACACAATAGGGCCTGGGATGGCTGAAATCTGTGAGGGAGAGTACTCAATAGGGCCCTGGATGACTGCTCAGAGATGGTGGGTACTCAATAGGGACTGGGATGGCTGAAATCTGTAATGGTGCATACTCAATAGGGCCTGTGATAGCTGGAATTCATGAGGGTGGGTACTCAATGGGGCCTTGGGTGACTACTCAGAGGTGGTGGATACCCAATAGGCCTGGGATGACTGTACTCAGAGGTAGTGGGTACCAAATGGGGCCTGGGATCGGCTGTTCTCTGTTGTGATGGGTATCCAATAGGGCCTGGGATGGCTGTGCTCAGAGGTTGTGGGTACCAAATGAGGCATTGGTGGGCTGTTTTCTGTGGTATAGGGTATTGAATAGGGCCTGTGGTGGCTGTACTCAAGGTGGTGGATACCGAATGGAACCTGTGATGGCTGTTGTCTGTGGTTGTGGGTTTCCAATAGGGCCTAGGACGGCTGTATTGAGTGGTGGCGAGTACTCCATAAGACCTGGTATGACTGTAATTGGTGGTGATGGGTTCCCAAAAGGGCCTGGGATGGTTGAACTTTTGGAGGTGAGAACATAAATTGGCCTGGGATGGCTGTTCTATAGGCAGTGTTAAATACCAAATAGGGCATTGAATGGCTGTTCTCAGTAGATGCGAATATCCTCAGGCATAGTATGGCTATACACAGTGGTTGTGAGTAGGGCATAGGGCCTATGGTGGCTGTAATTGGTGGTGGTAATTACCACATGGGATCTAGTATGGCTGTATTTAGTGGTTGCAACTAACCCATAGGGATTAGTATGGCCATAATTAGTGGTGGTGAAATAGGTGAAATACCCAGTAGGGCCTAGGATGGCTGTATTGCACCTGGTATGGCTGTACTCAGTTGGTCCAAGTACCCCTTAGAACATAGTATGGCTGTAATCATCGGTGGTAAGTACCACATAGGGTCAGGTGTGACTGTACTCAATGTTTATTGGTGGTGTTGATTGGGCCTTGGATGTTTGTACCCTTTTGTTGTGACTTGGGTGTAGCCCATAGGACCTGGTATGGCTGTAATTCATTGGTTAAGAACTTAAGAGCACCCCTATTGGGCATGGAAAGTTTTAAATATTTTGGATGAGTACCCCTTTGGGCCTTATACGACTGTGATTTGTACTAATGAGTAACCCATAGGGCCTTTACAGCTGTGCTCAGTGATTGTGAGTACCATATTGAGACTGATATAGTGGTGATTAACCAATACGACCTTGGTTGGCTCTACTCTGTGGTTGTAAGTACCCCATTTGGCCTCAGGTATAGCATTGAGAACTCGATAGGAATGGTTGTTATAGGCAGTTGTAAGAACATGACATGTACTCCATTGGTTACAGAATGTACTTGTTGGTGGTTAGAACCCATTCTGGCCTGGTATGTGTTGGTGATGATTTTGTTTGACTGTACTTTGTATATAGTACCCTTAGGACTTAGTATGACTTTAACACGTAGTAGTGAGTACCCATTATGGCACGGGATGGTTGTACTTGACAGTGTTATGTACCCCATATGGTCTGGGATGCCACATATAGGAGTTCAGTGTAAATTATTATTTTTAATGAAAGAACTCTGATCACATCAATGATCTACAACAAAATATAACGTTCACCAAATTTCATAATAAGAAAAAATGCAATGAACGATCAAATTTTCAGGTATTTTTGGTAGTTTGACCTTGAAATGACATTGACCTTGACCTTGATTGGTAATTTTTCAAGTCCATTTGGAGTACAATACAAAGTTATTTTGTTTAGACAAACATTTAATCATACCATTAGAAATAATAGTGTCAATAGTTGAATACTAAAATTTTAAATAGGGAAGCAGCAATCTAAGAATGCCATCTCGTCCAACATGTACATGCATAATAATGTCAGTTTTGACAAAGTTTCAATATTTTGAACTGAAAATTCAACTAATAATAAGAGAATATGTGCTTACCAACACTTTTATCACTTTTAATACCAACTTGAATATAAAACATATGCTAAAACAAGAAAACAAGTGATGAAACATCATTTTTTCAGCTTTTTTTCGTAATTTGACCTTGAAATGACCGTGACCTTGACCTCAAAGTGGTCAGTCTTGTATGTCCATTTGATGTACATTATCAAATGAATAATATCCAAGTAAATATTTGTGACTACATACATAAATAAAAAAATTGCATGAGAACATAGAATTTTAAGTGTATGTGTAAATAATGGCTGCCATCTTGGACGCCATCTTGGATTTCCGTGTCCGCACCACGCGTTGACAATTTATGCCGGCAGTTCCATATAGTACAGACATGGGCGAACATTTTGGTATATAACATTGCTTGTTCTACTTGAGTTGTCACCTCACCCCAAAAAATCACCAATTGTCACCCCACTATTAGTACTGTTAGCGATAATTCAATAACTTGGTATAGTATATACATGTACTAGAGGTTAACAGTGAGAAATGTATGTTAACGCACCAGTCATACTCTGTATTCTTGCCGGAGACATTCGCATTCACCAGAGTATGTCTTAACCTGAATCTGAGACATTGTCCACTGATGTATGATAAAATTCACATAAAACGTGTATGCCTTGGTTCAACTTTTAAAATAAAAAGACTTGCACTAATCTGAACACAATTATGTCTTCCTCACGGGCTTTATTTTCAGGACTCGTGTAAGCAACAAGGTGGACATCTCGCCATTATTATGAGTACTGATGAAAACGAGTTTCTGAAGCAGCACATTCGCAGCTCATCCTTAGGTAAGTCGAGGATAGTCAAATTGGAAACTTTATCGACTATCTATATTTGGTCAGATTCAGATTAATGATATTGGTAATCGAACGTTTGCCATAGAAAAACGTTTATCTGAATCTGAACGAATATGTTGAAGGGACCAATCTAGGCGCAAACGTTAAAAATTACAAAGGGTTGATCGACCGGCAGTGTGCATTTTAACTTAGTTTAAATTGATATACATTTGTACATATGACTTGTTGAAAAAGCCTTCTTCCTTCAGGTCACACACAAGACCAAATATGGATGGACGGAACCGATTCTACACAAGAAGGTACTTACATATGGGAAGCAACTGGAGAATTGTGAGTGTAGTCTCTACAATAATTATCTCCCCTGACAACAAACAACTGTGTAGATCTTGATTTTTCGTGTACCTTGAATGTTTCTTGTTACTTATGCTAGCTTTTCAGATATTGATATGTATATATGTTCTTTTTTGCGTTGAGACAGTCGGAGTGCGTTGCCATTCGGTTTTATCACTCCTAAACGGCTCATAACCTCCAGCTTTGAGGGAAGATACAGTAAGTGTGTGTGATGCAAGGAATCCGGTACATATCGCCCCGATACACGCAAGACTCAGTTCGTCTCTAGTTGGGTGGGAAACATTGATAAGCGTTCCGAAATATCCAATGATCCGGCCGAAATTCAAACCAGGGTTCACCGGATCGGTGGTCGAGAGCGCTAAGCACTCGGCCACTGTTCCACATGTTCTAATTTATGCGTTCATATATACTCATAATCTAGTATAGTGACAATGTGTAGCAAAGTACACTTAAAGACTTTGAAAACGCACCACATATTCAAACCAGGCAAATATATAGTAAACATTATTTATTTGACACAAAGATTGGTATATAGAAAGCCTAATCTATATTTAACCCACTAACAAAACTTCATAATAAAAGTGAACAAAATAGAAAAGTCACGTGACATCGATGTGTTCAAGTCTCAAATCCCAAATTCACAATTCAGTAGTTTGTGTACAACGATTTGTTCGTTGTGCATTCACAACAACGACTACTCATAAACAACATCCCATTTTAAATGTACTGCTGAGGGAATGTTACACTATAATTTGACAAAGGTTTGGAGAAGCTCGCGGACAGATCGAGAACCGGCAATCGCCCGTGTACACGTCTTTGTAAGAGCATGTCATATTTTTCAATGCGTGCAAAATATGAGGATAAAACTGGAGTATCCGTCACGTTGATATTCTTTTCGTCCATAAAGGTAATTATTTTCAGTAATTTATGCGAATGATTATTATCATGCTGTCTAAAGTTAACATCATGTCGCCGAAAATAGTGATACAAAAAGGGAATGGCTACAGATTGAAGAACCTCATCGACGTAAGATTGAACACAAATTGTCGAACTGTACTAAATCAAAATGACTTTTTGAAAAAATCGAACGTATTTAAACTTTCATTTTATCATTTTGCATACCCATGGTGACCAAGTATTACTCTGACAGTCATGGTTGCAGACCGGAGCCTGTTTCGTCGGCTGCGCATTAATTCATCCGTATAAATGGCAGTTCTAGGCCCTTTATCCTGCCTTGAAGGGTCAGTGACGGTGTCAGTGCACATAAAACGTTCTTGTGGACTAATATTTGTTAAATTATGACAATGGAATCGTGCGAAAACGGCGTGGTTGCTACTACCGGTATGTAACATTGCTACACCTCTAGACACATCATTTTCGGGTGAACGTGACATACCAACTCACGCTTTTGGATGATAGAAACTGCGATTTATTTGCATGTCTATGTATCTTATACACATTTTCATTTACAAAATTCGGAAATGATCATTCACGCGAAATCCACGAGCGAAAAATGATATTTGGCCACGTGGTTACCACGTGTAATTTTCGTGATAAAACACGTGTCACATGTTCTCTATTGACAAGGTTATTAACTAAAACATCATTTCATTATTACAAAGTCAGCTAAATAGTTCAAATAAAAAAATACGGGTCCCTTAAAGGTGGTGCGTTTTCAAAGTCCGTAAGTGTACAGGCATGCATGTATTCATAATATTGGTAAGTATTGAATAACTTTACAATGTACTAGGTATAATGTTCAAGTGGTGATCTTAGGTCACTCATCCAGTTATGGTTGTTATTTTAGACTGGAAATAAAAGACTGGGGACCTGGTGAGCCTAACCAGAATGCCGGAGATGAGGACTGTCTCACATTTTTTGGTAGATACAATTTCCAGTGGAATGATGAACATTGTGATAAGGCGTTCCCATACATGTGTGAAATGGAGTAAGTAACCCGTTATACTTCTATAATCCTATCTTAAGACTAATACATGTAGTGTGTTATGTACAGATAAGAACAGATACGAGAAAAAAGCTGGAAATGTGCCCACATGACAGGAATGCACCGCTAGGACGGATATACATGTACAGTAAAGTTCCGCTAATAAGAACACTTCTAGTATTGGAAAACATGTGGATATTTGCTTGATAATAGAGGCAATATCTAACAAACCTACCAGAAAATGTCCACTATTTATGTCCATGTGTTCAATTTAATAATATCAAGGGCCATAACTCTACTTATACGAGATAAATCCGAATAAAAATACATATGTGGACAACTACATATGTTGACTAATTTTCATATGAACAAGTGTGATGGCTGCAGCTCAAATGTGTTTCAAGTTATGCGCAACACGACAGTTTGTGATGGACTATGGACAATGGACGAGGGAAAATCTTTACTCCATCCAGTATTTGGTGGAAGGGCAAAGAGAAAAAGACCATTATTAAGACTGATTCGCTATTATAAGACGACCTTTCGCCTCGTCTTACTGGAGGAACATTACGACATAACTGCAATTGGATTAGTTTGAAATCAGCTTACACGTAGTAGCCATGACATTGGACATAAGTGTAACAACCTTATATAGTAAGAGTACCACATCGTCTTGATATGTTGAACATCTGTGCAGTTATTATGAATTGCATAAGAAAAGACACAAGTTACAAATCAGACAAGATTTTTAAGAGTTATTGTACCCAGTTGAGCAAAAAGATCCGTCTTGACCATGAAGCATCGTCTTGATGCGGTTAACATCTCTAGCTTAACCAAGGCATTGTACAAATGGTTCACGATGGACCTATATCGCTCACCGTTTAAAATTTGGAGTGAATTATCCTGGTGTATCCAATAGTTTTAGTCCCACTGACCTACATGTGCAGCTGGCCTGAACTGTTCACTAAGAATACAACTTTGAAAGAGGATCACACACAAATCATTCTTCATCTGTAATGAATTTATGTTTCTTTTTTTTTCAGACAAAATCCAGTCATCGGCTAGATTGTGTTGTATAGAGGCGATGTCAAATATTACCTACGTAAATCTGCTCGATAAATAAATGCAATATGTGTACTTGCTTGTCTAAAATTAAATAAAATACAGCTCAATTGTCACCTCTCGTTTTCTTCCTAGCCGGATACAATGACAAACAGTGTAGTTTTGCATACAAAGGTGTCCATGTTTTCTACTGAGGTATTCAGTAATAATATATGAGTATAAATATTGGTAGTAATAAGGAGACCAAGGGGAACAAATATAAACAGCCATTGTGATATTCCTTTAGGCTGAAGGATCTGTAATTTGAATCATTTGTTGTTGTTATTGACACGAAGGTTCATAACTCTGGCAATATTCATCTGGATATAATACTAGTAAGTAAACTTCCTGACAATATTCACAACCAGTATTCATGTGGCAATATTCATCTGGACATAATACTAGTAAGTAAACTTCCTGACAATATTCACAACCAGTATTCATGTGGCAATATTCATCTGGACATAATACTAGTAAGTAAACTTCCTGGCAATATTCATCTGGATATAATACTAGTAAGTAAACTTCCTGGCAATATTCATCTGGATATAATACTAGTAAGTAAACTTCCTGGCAATATTCACAACCAGTATTCATGTGGCAATATTCATCTGGACATAATACTAGTAAGTAAACTTCCTGACAATATTCACAACCAGTATTCATGTGGCAATATTCATCTGGACATAATACTAGTAAGTAAACTTCCTGACAATATTCACAACCAGTATTCATGTGGCAATATTCATCTGGACATAATACTAGTAAGTAAACTTCCTGGCAATATTCATCTGGATATAATACTAGTAAGTAAACTTCCTGGCAATATTCATCTGGATATAATACTAGTAAGTAAACTTCCTGGCAATATTCATCTGGATATAATACTAGTAAGTAAACTTCCTGGCAATATTCATCTGGATATAATACTAGTAAGTAAACTTCCTGACAATATTCACAACCAGTATTCATGTGGCAATATTCATCTGGACATAATACTAGTAAGTAAACTTCCTGGCAATATTCATCTGGACATAATACTAGTAAGTAAACTTCCTGACAATATGCACAACCAGTATGCATGTGAAGTTTCATTGAAATCCAACTAGCGGTTAAGGAGAATAAGCAAAAGCATACTTTGTGACATACATCAGATGATCCAACACAAAATTATAATTACATGTGGATGTATGCATCTATGTCCATGCAGTTTGGCCAAAAGAGACATAAGTCTATGTGCTGAGTAATCTATTGACAGGCGCATCAATGTGAACTTCCAATGCAGCAGCACGTATTGGTAAACTGGAGGTTGGCCAAAGGGAGACAAGTCCCTGATTGAAAATACAAGAAGAGGTTTACTGTATCCAGTATTATATTATTCATTATTATAAACAATGTTCAGTAACAAAACTCATAGAATTAGGCATTGAAGCAAGCACATAGAAATCCAATGGTGAGATATACACAAGTCATAGTCAACCTTTTCACTAAAAAGTTGATCTAAATCGATTTTAACAATAAAGGAAAACATATATAAGAAATGTATCACCAAGCAATACTACTGATGCACCCCTGTCGATGGTATCGCCAAGTGACACTACTGATACACCCCTGTCTGGTTGAAAATCACTCTACAGTAAAAACCTCATTTTAAGAAAACATCAATAAATAAAGAATAAAATTTAAAGGTCTATTTATACTGATTAGCTTATTTTTCTGTAATTTAGCCTCAATACATAGAAGTCATATTACCGATGTATTCCAGTATATGGAGTTCCATCCGCATACAGATTATTTATAACTCTTCAATGAATTAGAGGCTAATATTAAATCTAATCCACATCTATGTTCTATGCAGTTTGGCCAAAGGAGAAAGTGAAACCTAGGATAATTTTCAACCAGAATGGTACAGAAGAAACCAAATTCAATCAAACAAAATATATATACCCAGTATAGGATAAAAATGAGAACAAACAGAAAAATTATACTGTTTGACATTACCATTTACAAGTTTAATTAAACAAGTAATTAAGAATTGCAAGCAATACAAAAGTCCCCTACCGGTTTTAAGCCAACTTCAATGTTTCTGTTGCCATAGCAACCACAATTTTTAGATGTGCATAATCCCCATATTGCCCCCTATCCACATATCAAGTTTCATAAACCTAGCTTGAAAACTGTTTGAGTTATGGCAGGATCCAGATTTGGGCATATTTTCACTCTTTCTGTCGCCATAGCAACATATATCACCATTGAAATTTATACACAAACTATATTTTGCACTTATTTCACAGTTTAAACACATTTTTTTATAAGTTTTATAAGTTCAAAAATTATGAGTGATATCTTGTCACTGCAGGTGTTTTTGAAGATTCTTGTGGATTGTGTAAGTAAAAACATGAAAATATTAGCAATTATGATAGTTTTAACATACATCATTCATGAAAATAGAAATGAACTTATCTATTAGGCCATTTTTATCCAAATACAAAACTCAAGTTATTAGCTCAGTAAGCATAAATTGGGAAAGAATATATTTGATGTTAACTGAACCCTTTATTTCAGAGGCCCCTAAAACCCTTAATTGTAGTATCCTGAATACAGAGCAGTAAAAGAGTACAACATCTTGATACAAGCTGACATATTAAAAGACCGAGCAATGGAATATAACAAATAAATGTAGATGTAGCCGGGGTGGCAACTGAGTAAGCTATAAGATATATAGACAGTAGTATCTTTGTGTCAATGCCATTATTCTATGATTATGTATTGAAGTACAGCTCAACCGAAAGATACCTTCAAATATTGCGATGGGGTCATTTGTTTGCAACCTTATTTCAATTGCCCATATAATCCCTACAGCAATATACTAAACACCATGGTGAACAGTACTTGACATACAAAAACCATGTATAGTGATATATAACAGAATTGTTAGAAATTGAATGAAATTGGAAAAATAAACTAACTGCAAAATATATTGAACTGAATGTACAGCAAAAGAAAAATAGGAACAAATTTTATTAAAGGTTAACAAGATCTCATAATGACCAGATTAATATAATTAATTGATTGGCTACAAATGATGAGACAATTACACCACATACACAACCAGAAACATTTTATAATACAACCTACTATTAGAAATGATTTCACACCTATGCCCTAACTTTCGATGCCATACAAAGTCAAGCAGCATACATACAGTTAAGGGAGACAAATTAATCAAACATGTTTGTCAGTCTGTCAAACCAGTGACATTGACATGGTAGTGCACATACCAAATTTCATACCCTTTTGTAAATTGTAACTTTGTTATTGGACTGAAACTCTTAGGTGTTTGTAAAATAGTGACATCATCTTTGAGGCATCCATGATACTTTTATTGTTAAATTTCTAAGGGAGGTAACTTACATGTGATGTTTAACCAAAACAAGGGAGACAATATGTTTGTTCTCAGACATTGTCTCCCATTTATTGTGTAAGGGAGGTAATTTATGTATGATGTTTAACCAAAACAAGGAGACAATATGTTTGTTCTCAGACATTATCTCCCATTTATTGTGTAAGGGAGGTAATTTATGTATGATGTTTAACCAAAACAAGGGAGACAATATGTTTGTTCTCAGACATTGTCTCCCATTTTTTGTGTAAGGGAGGTAACTTACATGTTTGCAAATGTTCTGTGGAAATAATTAATTGATATGCTTGACAAACTTCAGTAACATACACATACATAAAAGGTTAAACCTTCAAACTCCCACATTATTGTGGGGACAACAAAAGTCACATTCATTCCTTTTACCCCAAGTACACATTTTTTTCAAACTATACTAAGCTCTTACTGGCCATTCAACATAGGAAACTATTGATATTAAAGGTAAACATGATAAAGTTGAACAGAAATTCTTCTTCACCCCACATACATCAACATAAAGGTGCAATTATTACAGAAAATTATAAGGCAATAATGGTGCATTATGGATACAGTGCATTACTGACTGTACTACTATTTCAGAATATATAGAAGTAAATTTCAAGTATATAATAAAACTAAGATGCTAGAACTTGATATAATGTGTATTGATACAAAAAAACCAGATCACTGGAAAACATCAATGCTTTAAAATAACCTCTAGATGTTGAAATTAATACAGTATTAACAAATACAAAATGTGATAACAATGATGCCCTGTTATATACGGGTATACTTACTTACTCATCAAAAAATGGAGCAAAGATTCAGCAACAATTGGTGGATTATATTTTAAGAATAAACATGAACATAAAATGCTATGCAAATGAGTCCAGGAAGATTCAAATCCATCCCAACTTCAATATGTTACTGATCAAAAACCTATTGTTCACACGGACACACAGTCAGGAGGGACAATAACACCCCATCACTACTCTTCTAAAATATTCTAGCACAAGCAGAATTTTATCGAAATTTTAAGAATCTATCTACAACTCAGAAATCTTATAATACAGTAATAAATAACTTCATATTTAGCACCCGTAATATCATACTGAACGATCAAACCTGCTGGAAGAGAGTGGACTTAGAATATGTTTGAGAATATGTTAGTATCATTTCATAAAGTAAAATTTCAGTTATTGACAGCTGACAAGGTGTTTTAGATAAAATAATTTCAACTTAAAATTATTTGAATAAAATCATACACATTGGTACTCACATCAAACCAATATATTGCATTGACATCATACATGTATAACTGACCAAACTCAATTAATATAGTGTGTAAAGTGTACAATCTGATTTAAATGAAAGTTAATAGTAACGGTAACTTATGTTAAATCATAATATATTAATTATATTGAAAAGGAAATGTCAAACAAAATTTCCCTACCTATTGCCCGTTACAAAGAACACTGTTTATAATTATAAGAAAGTTACAAACACAGATGTAAATTATTTAGTAAAGGCTTGAAACTTTATTTCAAAATTTGACTAAGGAAATGCATCCTTTAAAAGTAATGTTGACGCAGTAAACCATATTTTATGATTTAGTTGAAACATAAAGCAGATCATTTACTTGTGGTGCCATTTAGTAAAACTTAATATTAGTGACTGCAAAACGTCTGCCGAGCACTCACCTGATCAAAGTTGGAAATTGGAAATAAAATCAACTTGTGTGAGGTGGGTTACTTTTTATTGTTAAGCATTGGCCACTTCAACACGACAAACTTCAATCATAAGCCTTAAAAAACTTCTGAGTGCTGAATAACTGTGTAGTAAATACTTGTATAATGAAGTGCTACTGTATTACTGTATATATAAACAAGAAACAATAAAGGGACTTATCTCATTCATATAATGATCATTAAAAGGTCAGTATGACCTCATGACAATAATACTTGATGATACGTTTAGTACTATGTACAGATGAGTAAAATGATTGATTTGTGATTATATTCATATGATATCACTACAGGCCATCATATACCACTGGCCATATTATCATTAACTTTTTCCTGTCACATCTGATGGGGTAGGGCGATTTCATATTTTTAAATAATTAGATAGTTTCTGATTTGTACTTCTTTCAATGACTTTCGTCCTTTCACTTCTTTTGAAAAAAGATTTGTGCGCCGCTAATGTCATCCTGGTGGGGGGTCAGTAAACGGAGGAAGTTGATGAAAATACGGAATTAATCTGTTCAGCTTTACTGATGGTCTTCAAATGATGTGATGCTATTTTACAAATGACGATGACAAAAATAAATTCTCTAAACTTGGTTAACAAAGTAGAAACAAACTGAGTTTCTAAACCAAATGAAGATATAATGATAAAATCTTTTTTTAACAAGGGTACATAAAGTCTAGCTAACCAGAATGCTCAGTTTACAGTTGGGAGGCCAATTAAATCACATGATTCAAGTTTAATGCAGTTTCTCAACCATTTTCAGTTAAATATGACGGCCGATTCATCTAACCACAACACATACTGTTAGCAATCAACATTAAGTATTATTGTATAGAAGTAGATTTTTGTAGCATATATATATATATATATATATATCGTAAAAAATTATGTATTTAGAAATTTGAATTATAAACAAACAAAACTTGTGTTAATGATTTATATAACATCAATATGATGTGTATAGAGTATAGACAAAATATGATGTATAATAACAATTTAAATACTCAAAGCACTTACCAAAACTAATAAATATACTACTGCAGACAGTAAAACCATTTCTAACGTAAGAACATTAAGATTCAAATTAGAACACTATCAATATACAGAATAATCTCATGTTGAAGCAGGATTATGAAATGTCCAATAGGTTCTGAACACCCTTTATGAATTTGTTTGACAGGTATTGGATTCATATCATTTTATATAATTATCACTAACACTAATTCAAGAAACAGTTGAACCCCTTAGAGTTGGGGAAAATGTGGGTCAAAATATATAATACTTGTACTGTTAGGGTCCAAATGCAGGGGTTCTACTAGCTTGTGAAGGGTCATTTTGATACTCTTGGGTAAATTTTACCATTCTATAGACAAAATACCTATGATTTTAAGAGAAAATAACAATTCAAGCCAAAATCTTGAGGACTAAAATAAAGCATTTTGGAAATTTCAAATGTCAAAACCACTACTCCAGAGCCAAATGGAACCCCTGTAAGGATCAGCTTCAGGGTTTACTTTTTATGGAATTCATGGAAAAGGAACATGTTATTAAGAAAAACCAAGCTCACTGATGGTTCTAATCATAATGTGATTACTGCATAATTGAACTCAAAAAATTATTACACTGTATGTCTTCTTCGCAAACATTATAATCTTAAACTCAAGTTAACATATATCTTTTTGTACCTACATTTTATAAGTAAACAGAAATTGTCAAAAGTGTAAATTTTCATTCATTTGATAAATAATAACACATATTCATTTCTTTAGATTTAAGGAAAATAATGCAGGCTGTTCAAGTAACTATATTTTTCAACTTTAAACATTGAGTTCCAGTTAAACTTTAAGCAAGTTTTGAATTAAATCCTCATACATAGGGTGACAGAACTATCAAATAAGTTTTAAACTAATCCAAATACATAATGCTACATGTACCAATAGGTTTTTGATACTAGAAACTATCAAAATAATTAATCAACAAGGTTAACTTAACTTTCAATATTTAGTATAATACAAATGTAGACCAAATATCATTCTTCATTCCACACATAATCATATGATTTATATATACACATTCATCCTTTTGTTGTTTGTATCGCCTCACAATTCACATGCATATCCATTTTTTTCACAAGACCATTCAAACTACAAGTATTATTTTGACATTAATTAAAACAATCTATTCTTTTTTCGAGTAGGAGAATCCATGTTAACGTCAGGTGTGGATGACCTTTTTCTTGAATCACAGTTGCGTGAAAATTCATCTAAAATAAAGGAATTCAACTCCTCAACATTGTTTTTGGGCAGTCCAGCAAGGGAAGCCTGGTTTGAACTACTGTGTGGTCTAAATCCAACACTGATGTTCGACATTGCTCCATCAAGACCTGAAACAGATGGACAAACAAAAGGATTAAACAATTGAGAACAATTTAAAAAGCTATGTTAAATTAGTTTCTTTAAAAGTAAGAACTTACATAATATTATGAATGAACAAGAGGGCCCA
Source organism: Spisula solida (assembly GCA_947247005.1). NCBI lineage: Eukaryota > Metazoa > Mollusca > Bivalvia > Venerida > Mactridae > Spisula > Spisula solida. Next base: position 32,130,910 of record OX365944.1, on the reverse strand, counting down.
AAGGGCCATAGGTCGCTCACCTGTCCTAGTTGTTCGTGAACCCCCAATGGTAGCCTCTATTGCATGTACAAGGTTTTCAAATTGTCCTATGCTTTATAATTTACATCACATTTAGACCCAATGACAAAAGATTTGACCTTGTGACCTAGTTTTTGACCCCAGATGACCCAATATTGAACTTGACCTAGATTTTATTGAGATGATCATTGTGACCAAGTTTCATAAAGATTAGACCAAAATTGTGACCTCTAATGACTATACAAGGTTTTTCTATGATTTGACCTTGTGACCTAGTTTTTGACCCCGGATGACCCAATATCAAACTTGACCTAGATGTTGTTGTGATGATCATTGTGACCAAGTTTCATACAGATTAGGCCAAAATTGTGACCTCTAGTGACTACACAAGGTTTTTCTATGATTTGACATTGTGACCTAGTTTTTGACCCCAGATTTCCCAATATCGAACTTGACCTAGATTTTGTTGACATGATCATTGTGACCTAGTTTCATAAAGATAAGGCAAAAATTGTGACCTCTACAGACTACGCAAGGTTTTTCTATGATTTGACATTGTGACCTAGTTTTTTACCCCGGATCACCCATTATCGAACTTGACCTAGATTTTGTTGAGGTTATTATTGTGACCAAGTTTCATAAAGACTAGGCCAAAATTGTGACCTCTAGTGACTACACAAGGTTTTTCTATGATTTGACATTGTGACCTAGTTTTTGACCCCAGATTTCCCAATATCGAACTTGACCTAGATTTTGTTGACATGATCATTGTGACCTAGTTTCATAAAGATTAAGTCAAAATTGTGACCTCTACAGACTACACAAGGTTTTTCTATGATTTTACCTTGTGGCCTAGTTTTTGACCTTGGATAACCCAATATCGAACTTGACCGAGATGTTGTTGAGATGATCATTGTGACCAAGTTTCATAAAGATTAGGTCAAAATTGTGACCTCTAGTGACTACACAAGATTTTTCTATGATTTGACCTTGTGACCTAGTTTTTGACCCTGAATGACCCAATATCGAACTTGACCTAGATTTTGTTGAGGTGATCATTGTGACCAAGTTTCATTATGATTAGGCCAAAATTGTGACCTCTAGTGTCTACACAAACAAATTGTGGACGGACGACGGACGGATCACAAAAGCTCACCCTGTCACTTTGTGACAGGTGAGCTAAAAAACATGTTATTGCAGGCTTGCAATTTGACATGTGCACACAGCTACAAAATGACAGCCTTACGGGTTCAAGAACTTCAAACATACATTTATTGTAGAGGCTTAGGAAAGTCATGATTAAACTTGTTTCAATTTGAGATTTGTAATTCTACATATAAATTATAATGCAAATAGTTAAGTTACTCTACAAAAATATATATTATAAAGTGCATGCATTTTTCAACATCTCAGTAACATGTCATGAATTCTGACACACCCCTTCTCAGTTCCGTGAGAGGATTGTTTTATTTTCATATGGCTCTGACGGAACTGAAAACCGATGTAACGCTCGAACAGAACTCAGTTCATGTATTGAGTGTTACATCGGTTTTCAGTTCGGTCAGAGCCATATGAACACAGAACAATTCTCTCATGGAACTGAAAAGCGGTGAATTGGGATTCATACCGTTAGTAAGATCTGATATCTATGAAGTTAAGCAACACATGTTGCAACAAGTGTGAAAATATTTGTAAACACATTGTATGAAAATAATCTAGATTTATTACTAGTTCTCAAGTAGTTATTCAGTGGGGGCATAAAACCATTAGAATGTCACATGTATGTCTCCTTGTCGTGAATATGACATCAGAATTATGGACATAATCAACCTTTCTATAAAGGTTCAAGTTCCCATGACAACTTTAGATCCACACTCTTTATTTGCCGCTGAATTCAAGATGACCGACTGGCAGTCATATCTAAAATTAACAACTGGCACATGAATATGGCATATATATATATATATATCATACCTTGCAAAGCTATAGCCTCTCTAAAACACTGCAAGTCTGCATCAGTATTCTGAGGTAAACTATCTGTAGAAGGAAATCTAGGATATGAACGATCCATTCTAGTAGATGCACCATGTCTTCCACTACTCGTCAGTTTAGTCCTTTGTGGGGGATTTTTACCACTTAGAAAAGCTAACAAGTCTTCACGTCTTATATGTCTTCGCCTCTTTTTTACCCAGGAAACAATGTCTTTAAGTTGACGTTGACGCCCTCTTTGAACACCAACTTCCATACAATGTTTAGCTGTATCAACACTGTCTGTTAATGTAGTAACGTGAAAATATTAGAATATAAACAATTTACAACATACCGATACTGTGTGGTACATTAATGATTTTAACACCTGTATCGGGTGACAAAATTCATCCACAAATCTTGTAGGAGGGTATTGATTTTATTCAGATTAAAATTCAACATGATAATGATCTGATCATAAATAAAATACAATTTATTACATTAATGGAATGCTACTATTATTGCTTATTTTTTGCTTACTAGTGAGTGACAATAAAACATGTACCATAAGAAATATAATTATACTAATAATAAATAATACTAATATTAATACAAAGAAAGAGTTTGCTTACCTGTCCAGGTACCTGACCACTGTAATACAATTGTCATTATCACAAGATCAGAAACGAAGCATAATTTAAAATCTGAGTTATTAACTTCTTACTTAGCCTGATAGTCTTGTACAAATGTAAGTACGAGGGGTGATCAATATATTCGAAGACTTTCCTTCTAACTTTTTAAATATTGATTCTAGATCAATGAAATTACAAGGCAATATAAATATAGATCTATCAATTATCTAGCGTTTTAATTAATTCATTATATTGTGACGTCACAATGTTCTTGATGACGTCACTTATTGTGACCAAGGTGCAGCGCGCGCCATCGAGCATGATGGACAGTAAATAATCACAGAGCAACGGCATTTCATTAAGATTACCGCCTAACTTGGAAAATCCTTGCGATAGCTGAAAGATGACTTGACCAACATGTATTGGGATTCTTTGCGCTCCTAATCAGTGATCTACACATGATTTCGTTGTTTATGTGATTGTAGGGACTCACTGGCAAACTGTCAAACTGGCGCCATGGTAAACTAAGAATAAACGGAAGAATTAGGACAGAGTTGGGGATACTCCTTCTTAATTTCTGAGAAATAAGAGGCATATTTCTGGATGACATGTTCCTGGTGAAGTCTACGATCAGTATAGATTACAAAACAATAAATCTTTCATTCCATTTGAAAGGAGTTCTTTAGAAATTGCGCCCTAAAACTTGTTAGGTCGTAATTCCTTCTTCATCGGGATGATGCTACTGTGTAAAACCAACGATACGATATCTATTCCGCCTTACATTCCAGAGTTGGCTATTTATGACTTATTTTTGTATAAAAGTAAATAAATCGCATACAGTGGGGCGGATATGAGTCAAGAAAGGAGCTCGGTGCTGCTCAAACGGTGATGCTTGGTACATTCTGTCGGAGATATCCTACTCTGAATAATGCTGATTTGCTTTTGAGCCTGGCTGACAAAACAATATTGCTAGATGAAAAGTCCACGAATATATTGATCACCCCTCGTAAATTCTACAACTCGTGTTTGCTCAATCAAATAAAAAAGTATACATTACCTTTATACAGAGTAGTAACCGATGATGCAGCATTTTGAAATGGAATCCACATTGAGAGCCCATGGGAACGATCTGAAATCAACAGTTAAGATTGATTCAACGTTCATAATTCAGGAAATAAGTAACCATCTACAGTACTTACAGTGTAAACCTTTAAGACTCAAATAAGACGTCACTAGAAACCCCACGGTCAACCATCAACAGTGTATTATTACATTTATATCATAACAAAAAAATACAGAATTCTTGACTTTCGGCAGTTTCGTCCAAGGAATTTTTCGTATGCGTAAGTACGAAATATATATATACTAAAATCGTAATTTTCATCGACCAAAAGGCCAATTATTATTGCCAAATATATACACATATGATTCCTTACGGTTCCCACGCATATTTATTCTTGGGGGTAAATTTGCCACCTGGACTTGAAAGTTGGGGGTATGACTATGAACATTTTTTGGGGGCAAGAAATTATGCAATAAATTAAAAAGATTCAATGAGCTTTGCCTCGAATTCCAAGGACCGTGGCACTAGTCGGAGTCCATTTTGCGAAACACTCATTGCCCCCTTTTCATTGTAAAATCTTGATAAAGATAGTTACATTTGTAGTTTTTCTTAATATTTACTTTGGTACTAATCTATCAATGTCTGTCATCATTGTGGGTTGTTTTATTTCGACCAGGTACGGTCTCTGTTTTCATTTAGTTACTGAAGTCGTAATCCACACCATATTATGAAGATGAGGCTGGAATGGTAATCGCCCTGTTGCTTTACGAGCCTGATTCGACGTTTATAATTCAGAAAATGAGTAACCCGTCTACAGTACACCACTGTACAGTGTAAACCATTTAGACGTGACTAGAAACCCAGGGCTTTCCTCAGGCCGTTTTAGCGCCCCGGCACCGGGCGCTTAGACTTTAACATCTGTATCTCCGGGGCGCTTGATAATCATCTTGCACCTTGATCAAGGTAACGGGGCGCTTGTACTTCAGTCAGTAGGCTAAATACCAGCTCAGCAGGAGATCAACTGATCAAAGACGCCGTCCTGAAACTCGTGTGTCGGACACACTGTCCATTTATGACAGCCAATTAAAAGTCAATTAGACTACATAAACAATCGATAATTGCCTGGGGCAGCATGCATGACTGGCAAACAAGCAGATTAACCAATTAAATGCACTGATTAGCATCAATTAAATGACACTTCTTAAGGTGTGAAGTTGCCGATGATAAACAAAACTGTCTGCCATTACAGTAGGGTTTAAAGTCAGGTACGGTACGGCGTCACGGAATTTCGTTACCAGCGTAGATCGTTCAGAAATTTCTTAACAACGAAGATCATAAATGAAGTTTAAATTAATCAATAATCATTCCTTAAACATATTTTGGGTCAAATCATGATAAAGAAGTCACCCTATTATTCTCAAGAACGATTCAAACCACGGTCTGTATTTGTAACTTGCACAGTATTCGGACAACTTCAAAATTCGGATAAAGTGTGCTTCAGAGAATATAAGAATTATTGCTGCGTAATTATGCCATTTTATGTGGTAATAAATGTGTTAACAGCAATTTAAACATCTCATTTATTTTATAATTCTGTTTTGAGAGGTAAAAAAGGTGTATAGTGTGTAGGCCTACAGTCATGTCATTCCTAGATTCATTCATGTGAATTAAGAACCATTCATTTTACAAACAATTTAAGCATTCATAATAAGCAGTTCCTACACAAATGGGGTTGTTCCTGTTTCTCTAGTCATAATTATGTGGTGAGTGATCCCACATAGGTTACTATATTGAAGATGTAACAGAATGCCTGTAGCAGCACAAGGTTAACACATGTAAGTAAAACACTGAAACTGCAAGGATCATTCCAACTTGAGAGTATAACTAGTGTCTGTGGTATTTTAGGTTGTCAATACTGCACATAGTTATACCTGGGTCATACTAGCAGAGACATCCTTAGCTATTAACAACAATGTTTTATATGCTAACAAGATAATGTGTCTAGCTATCTATTTATTTCCAAGTCCTTAGAATGTCTAAGATTTAACCATTTAAGTTGAACTATGACATTTTTTTTCGATACACGGAAGGGGGGCATACCCCCTCCTGCACCAACCCCCATAGCGGTTGCCCTTGAAAAAATCCTGGGGAACACCCTGAGAAACCCCTCTATCGACCAATCAGCTTTAAATATGATTGTTTAATACAACAAATGCGAAATTACCATGGTTACCAACTTTCCCGGATTGTCCGTGAAAGTCCCGGAATCGAGTGTCAAACCCGCGAGCCCCGGGCATTTCATAAAAAACCCGGACTGGCATAAGTCTGCATTTGTAAATTGTTTATCACGTTAAATCATTCAGAAAACAGCCGATGTCCAGCTGTTTCCAAATATACAAGGTACAAGGCATGTGTTAATGATCCGTATCAGTAATTGATACCAATCAAGCGCAGCAGGTCAGTACAACATCAGGCAATGGCGTGGGCATTTATTAAGTTTGACTATTTACTGATCTATCAAGCGAAGGGATAAGGTCATCAATTGGTCATGCCAGCATGTTTCTTTACGACTGTGACATTAACTGAAGCAATATTGCATGTCTAATCATTAATTTCAGGTAAAACAGATTGCAAATTTCGCGCAAATCATCCTCATACATCAGTGGTTAGTCAAGTTCCCAGACTACTATGTTTCGGACGAAGAATACTCTGGTGAACGAGAATGGCGCAAATCGGCAGCCATTATTTTAAGGAATGGTTAAAGTCCGTATCCGGACCGAAAATACGTCATGAGTCTAATAGGGTTTACCTCCCTTTGAACATCTAAAATCTCACGGATGAAAGTTAAAATATCACGGACAAAAATCGTAAATCTCCCTGATGGCTCATGAAACAAGTTGGAAAGCATGAATTACCGACTTTCGTCAGGTTTAGTCCTAGGAATTTTTGTATGCACGATCTCGCAGAGTATATATTTGTTAAGTTTACTTACAAGATTTTACGTGAGTGGAAACACTGCTGGGACTCCTACATTAAACTCCTACCGAGAACCCTGAACAAGTCACAATTATATTACAATTTAACATCTAACAAATATTTTTAATTGAATAAATCAATCGTCAATCACATACAATATTATTAAATCTTAACAAAAGGTGTTTGTTCACACTTCTATATATATACGAACTCAAATCCCTGTATGATTCAATTTGACGAAACCACAACTGCTTTTGTACAGAAAGTTAAGTTTGACGAACAAGACATTTGACGAACCCACTGTCACCCATTTCAAATTTGGCAGTCCCATGGCTATTTTTATGGGTCAGAACCGGCGGTTTTCACATTATTACATTTTAACTATTTTGTATACATAAATGACATACAAATCATTTCGACAATTTATTATTGACAATATGACCTAATGTGTGAATGTGATGTCAGCAAAGAAATATTTTCAACTAACTTTCCGTGTATGGCAAGAAACATAATTAAATGAACAAATAATCACCTTTATACAATTGAGCAATTGCAGTAGCTGAATTTTGAAATTGCAAAAACATTTTCTGCATTGCAAAGTCTGTATCTCTCTGAATATTATCCTCCATGTTGGTTTCTGAACTTTCTATGTCTTCGAGGCATTCTTCCTCAAAACCGCTCAACCAGCTGTCAGCCAAATGGTCATTTTGCTGGCCCTCTTGGTGGGCCATGTTTTTTTAAACAGTCTTCAACTAAATAAAAATCCAGATTAGTCTTCTAGATTGGTCAATAACTTCGTTAAAATACGACAATAATTGGACTTCTTCTCCGATCTTTAACGGAAATTGATGATTGCGCATGTCAGAGTAAATATCCGGTTTGGTGCGCGTAAAACTAACTACAGCGTGTCAAATAGTACACTAGAAGTTGCTTCCCTTGTTGCAATAGCATTATTCTTAGATAGTGATTGTTGTACGTCTAGATCTATGCTATATTTTTAGTTTGAATCAAGCAAATACCAGTTTTGTAAAGCTTATTTCAAATTTCATTTTTAAATCATAAGAAAATGCAGAAAAAGATATAAACAAATACTAATATTCTAGAATAGAATAGAATATGTTTATTCAGAAAACCACATGAAATGGTGTCTTCCATACATAGCTGGGTATTGTCGAGACAATTCATGCTATGGGATAATACATATATATAACAATACAATATATACATTGAAATAAACATTCAAAGTAATATAGAACATTAGTGAACATTAGTGAAACATGCAACATTATCGAAACACTAAAACACCTAGTAGTTATCTGGTCACCATGTTTTTTTTAAATGAAATTACAGATTTGTTTGCATTCTCCGGGATTGATTGGATTAAGAAGCTTTCTAAGAATGGTTAAATAATTTTCTGAGTCTGGTTCTTTATCATCGATAATACATCCAGTGATATTGTAAAACAAGAGGAGCACACGCCTACTTTCTGTAAATTTTGTACAATGTAGTAAGAAATGTTCTTCGTTTTCTATATAATTACAATCATTACAAATTCTCAATTCCTTTGGAACTTTAGGCCTTAGGTACCGCCCTCTTTCGATTAAAAGATCATGTGCACTTATTCTCAATTTTGTTAATTCCTTTGTGACATTTTTTGATAAACCAAATGTTAAGTATGGTTGTATTTCAAATTGGGGGTAAATTCTAGAGTATGTATATAATTTGTTCTCCTCTTTTTTTAGTTTTTAACCTATTTATTTCATTTGATATGTCTGATGCATATTTGTCGGATATGTGCTTAGATATATTCTTTGGTCTATCAGGTATTGTCACTAAGTTGGTCCTATCTAAGGCATTTTGGACAAATGAGCTAAGTGACTTGTGTCCATGTTTATTTAATTTGTTATCAACTTCGAATGCTTCAATAATTAACCTTGTGGGTGGAAGGTTTTTAATTCTTTCATAGTATTTAACAGTCAAAGATGTTATGTAGCTCAATATATTTTCTCTGCCAAGTTCGAGTTTTATAGCAAAGTTTGATGCATTTTTACGTACACCAAGGGTATATTTGCAAAATATATTATGTATTTTTTCAAATGGTTGCCTATCTAGGGTATTTTTGTTTATTTTAAAATCTGAAATCCATACTTCAGATCCGTATGTTAATATTGGTCTGATGAGGGAGTCAAAAAAAATTTTAATTGTAATTTAATTGTATTCTAATGTATTATATGTGGTCTACAAGTTTTAGACATTCTGTGAAAGCATTTTTTACAAAGATCATACACAAATTCTTTGGTTTCTATAACTTCTATTTATGCTTCTCATACTCTGTATATTTGCCCTTTAGTCATCCTCATACATCAGTGGTTAGTCAAGCTCCCAGACTACTGTGAATCTGTGACATCACTGGTGAAGAATACTCTGGTGGACGAGAATACCCTTTAGTAGCCCTGAGTGAAATGTTTAGAACTGTGCTGAATTTGCTTATTTGGTTTATCATGAATAATTGTTGATATGGACAGGGACCTTATATAAACGTTTCCTGCAAAATAACAGAATCCGCTGCGTGCTATTTTGCATTTTCACAGTTTTCAATTGAGTGTCCAATCTGTTTTTTAGATGATTGTTATGGGGTCTTTAAAAAAGTAAAGTTCTGAAGCGATAGTATAGACCAAATTATTTTTCCTGCGGTAGATAGTTTTAGTTGGAGTATAACAGATGGCTACTTTCAGAACAATTAAGCAATTTTGTTTGTATACTGTACTTTTTTGTGACTTTCAGGGTTGAAAATCATCTATGCAGCTGCAGGATCATGTAAACATTGCGTATATACACTTTGTGAGGTAAATTAACACATGAAAGTAGGACTTTGTAGATTTAAAGTTTCATATTGTTTCATGTTTAGTTTTATGTTTGTCTTGTGCTGCTTAATTGTTTCCTTTTTTGTGCATATTGTGCTCTGTCCTTTCTGTAGAATACAGTTGAATGCTTCCTTCCATTTTACTGCTGGAACTAGGTCATTCAGCTTGGGCATTCAGCTATTTGATTGCTGAAACTGGTTAATTTAGAATTTCGACAACTTGGAAATGCGAGGATTATAATTTGTTTAGTTGGGCATTGTGCCTTTTATGTTTTTATGGGTTTTTTTTTGTGCTCGACTGGTTCAGGTCGGCATTGTACCTTGTGTGTTTTTAATGTTTCCTGTGCTCGACTGGTTCAGGTCGGCATTGTACCTTGTGTGTTTTTAATGTTTTCTGTGCTTGGCTGGTCAAGCTGAGTGCTGCCTTCCCTGTCTGACTTAATATTATCTTTTTGTTATTACACGTATCTTCTTTATGTTAAATCTACCATACTTGTTATATTAGGCTTGTGTTTATTAGCGATGTGTACATAACCTCATATTTATCAGGATTGGGCGACATGACTTTATCCTTTAACACAATCCTGTGGAATGCCAGATGTCACGGGCAATGTACATGAGTGTCTTGATTGGTATTTATAATACATTGGTTTATTGTGAACATTGCATTTAGAACAAGCTATGCTTAATTCAAATTCAACATTCTTAGTCACGCTTAATAGAGGGTCAATATTAGACTATCGACCCAATGACCCCAAGTCCAACATTAACACCGATGATGTCATATATATACCAAAAACTATGCTTTTTAAGCATTTAATTGATTTTACGCATTGGAAAATCAACAATCTGCGGTGATTTATGGTAGGGACAAATATAGGGTATGTAGGGCTACTAGAACCACACTATTGTTTTATTTTGGCCTTACTTTATTTTATGAATACGGCTTTCTCTATAGAGTTTGTGTTTAAATTTAAAGGAACTCCCTATGTCGTTGTCGATAATAATATCCTTCCTTCTGAGACAATAGTTAATAGTTACTGACTTACTTCTAAGTATGATTCTCAGCCTTTCCTACAGTTAGCACGTATATGCAGCAAATTATCACCTAGAAAATCACACTTTGTTTGTCAATGCTGCATTTATGCATCAATTCTGGAACAATTTGTCCATCCCTTCACATGTATTTAACTACAAGGTTATTTATTGTTCATGTGATTATGATTTCAATGTGTTTTGTCCCTTATATATCAATTTGATTTTTTATTTGGTGATTTGATCTGATACATGATGCAAGAAACATGATTTTTGTGTCATTTAGTGTCATACATTTGTTGCATTATAGACAGACTATTTAATATAGTAACTTACTTCTTTTTGAGCTAGGGAATCTCTTTAAATATAGCATCGTTATGTACATTTGTATTTGGAGATTGTTGCTAGTTAGCAGTGGTATCTAACGCTGTTCCAGTAATACCGCTTTTAAAGGCATGTTCCGTAAGGGTGCTGTTTGTGTATCTCTCTTACAAGATTTCGATTATCATGTAACAATCTACCTATAGACAATGTAAGATATTTTAATATAGAAAGTCAAAAAAGGACTTGTTTGTAATGCAACACGAGTGTCGTTGAAAGTCATTACCATTTTCTATTAATACGAAGCATAGTAGGAATCTAAGAACCAAATATTTCAAAACGTATTTCTCTAGCTGGTCAAACATACACACATTTACACGTTTCATGTCCACTACTTCAACTTGTACTATTTTGCAAATTGCTAAGTACATTCAAGCCGTTCTTCAGGAAAACTGGGCTTAGTGACAAAATTACGAAAATCTTGATAATATAAATATACATGTAGTTTTGGAAAGACATGATTTTTTAGAGAAAGTAGAGACTGTTTAACCACTAACCCATCATTCATCTAAATATGGGTACTTTTCAGAAATGGGTCACCATTAAAACGACAGAAGTTACTTTAACATAATTCATGAGAAAAGTTAAATCTAACTTATAAATACTATATTATCCAATTATCAAAAAATAAATCAAAGAACGTGACCTTTTCTCATTTTTGAGCATTTTCTCTGCCTTATTACAAAATTCCTATATAATGTCACTAAGTCCGGTTTTCCTGGAGAACAGCTCATTTAGCATGTTTCACTTAATAGAAATTGATAATGTCATTTTTTACCAATACACATAAATCGTTTATACAATTAACTCAGTTCTAATTGAAATTGCATTCTTCTCATTATTATTTGTATTGCTATGTTATAAATGTATACATGTATATATTCCTGTATTATGCCAAATAAAGTAATGTCATGTAATATACGTATTGTGTTTTTCTGAAGTATTGTATTCAAAAATGTTCTAATGTGTCAAACCCTTCAAATATTGGATGAAATATAATATCTATCCATCTATCTATGGTAATACATTGGTTATATCTCAAACGTAATTGATAATTTAATTAATACGGTTCTAAATCATTTTAACCTAAAACATGCTACACCAAAGCTCAACCATTTTAAATATCTATTGCGGAATGCAACTTCTATGGTATGCAAAATAAGTTTCTATTCATTGATCTAGTGACATAGATGACTAAGATTTTGCATCCGACATCCGACGACATGGATGGACTCTATAACTAACATATTGTTCCACACCGACGCTTGTAAAGCTTTTTTAACCCAAGTTTGAACTGTCATCAGTATAGTTAGCATTTACGTCAGCTTATCGGCAGCTAATAGTCGTTAGTTTGTACGCATTCTAATGGAATCTTCGAAGGCATGTCGTAGGACTACTGTAATAAATACATTTGAGGATTTTAGGCGACCGAAAAACCCGGTTATAAGAAGTAGTGAAACACCATTTGACGAGTAAAGCGCACCGACAAGGGCATTCAAACACATTTTCACTACATACCCTGACTTCCAAATGTCTAAACTTTCTGTCATACGTCTCTAAATGTACGTGTGGAGAGCGGAACAATATGCTAATTTTATATTCTACCAATACCGTCACTTTCATGTTTCACGAAAGTACCCATAAGTAACACTGGAAAGGACCGTCTAGGAGTACAAATATATCATGCATCTTTTGTACGATATATGTGAGTAGGATATTCGAGAAGCAAAATATATATCACGCATTTACTGTCATAAACCAACCAATGTACACTTGCAACTAAGGTGTCCCGTTAGGGCCATCGCGGCATAGCTAGTGAACAGTCAATAATACGATAGTGAAAACACGATAGGACGAGAGATCTTCAAATTGGAATGCAACTAAGCCCATAAAAATATCCTTGATAGATTTTAATAAAACAAGCTTTCGACCCCCTTGCAGTATTCATCTCCGATATATATGCGGAGTTTCAACCAGATAACTCATTTTTAAAATGCGATTTTGTTATCATTCCTAGTTACACTGTGCATATACTAGACAAGAGCCAAACCACCGAGACCTTAACGTACCTGAATGTTACCGACAATGCATTTTTAGAGTCATGGAAATAGATAAAGGTCACACGGGGCAATGCTTGACAAATAAGGATGGTCGGAAAGCTTAAGAACCTTTACGCTTCTCAGAAAGTCGCGTTAACGGCTGTTTCATGTGGAGGATCATTGCTATGCAGCAGCATGCCATTCTTCAAACCTGTGGCTTGACAGCGATTGCCGGATAATTTCTTCGACTTCGGAAGGAATTTACATTCGTTAAACTTTGCAATTAACCATTGTCCATTGCATGCATCAAATTGAATGGTAGACACTTGGTTTATGTAGGAAATTGTGTACATTTCTAATGGTGCGTTTAGAAATGCAAAAAATTTTCTCTGTCTTTGCTGGCCCATATTTGGTTATGGATCTTACGCATGGGTGCCAAAATGAACCTACATCTCGTTTATAGCAATTGCATTTGCAAACGGTCGACTTTCTTTATTTTGAAAATGGTTTTAACTTTTTTTGGACAGTTTGCAAGGACATGTATGATGCTGGCGTCTGAAAACAGATAGGGGTAAACAAACTGCACTTATCTTCCTCATTTTTGTAATATGCTTGATAGTTGTATGAATAGCTCCTAATGATGTGCAAGCACATTGAGCTACTTGAATAATTGTAAATCTTCCACCAGTTTCCAAAACTTATTTGATTTTTGCAATCCTTTTCTAGTATGAGTGTGTTGTGGTATTTGGATGACGTGCATAAGGTTCGCATGCATTTCCAAATACAATTACATAACTTTTAATTTCTTAAACTATCAAGTAGTCGGTGAATAATACATTACATTACACCATTTCGTCATACAAGTTAATTTAAATATAGTATTTGCTCCCGAAAACAACTATTCTTAAATTGGACCGAATTTGGTCAGAGAAAAGTGATCTTTCCCAATCATTTAAGCATTAGTATACATGAGCAGACAGTGTAAATCGACCTATTCAGCAACACTAAAAAGATAAATCATCACTTGCATTGCAATTTGAACAACCCTCGTACGATAGAGATAACGCGAAATTATAGCGACTTTTCACTAACGTTATGGTACTTTCGTTGTTTCATGTTTTCATTATCGTACTATTGTGTTTTCATTATCGTGCCATCGACTTTTCACTATCGTACTTTGTCACAATCATACTTTCGCGATTTCGTTGTTTCGTCTTAATTCTATGCAGCTATGGCCCTAACGGGATACCTTAATCAACAGTTGGTACCAGTTATGTGCCGGACGATAAGGTTCCGACTAGCAATTGAGCAACAACAAAGAGTATAGTTATGATTTATAGATCGACACATCGATCGACAAACGTTTTCCTAACAAGTTGCAACATGTTACCATAAATATAATATTGTGCATACGTGGTACACATTTACGAACAACAATTTGCGTTTTAAAAATGCCTTAACATTCATTTCAGAATTCCAGGTTTCTGCCGCTTTATGTTGATATATAACACCCAGTGGTATTCCATACATTTGAACACCAACTGTAAGTAAGGAACACTCCGTATACCGTTGATTTAGACACTTAACTATTCTACCATACTTGGCTTCATTGTTTAAATTCATTCTCTAAAATCAGCGCTATAAACTTTGCATGCATCTTTTTAGCATTTGCAGCTCCCTCACTTTTAGACGCTGACCTTAATACCTCGTTACTCGCTATAATATCCTTTACTTTGGCATTGGGATATTTTGAATCCCCTAGACTACTGGCTAGCGCTAAATACCGGGGATCGCACACCGACGTATCAAATCGTTCCCCGTATTTCCGTACTGTCGGGGAGTTTAGCCAGGACGAAGAAACCGGTCCACTGAATGTTGTAGAACGGTTAAGTGACGCGATTGGCGCCGGTTTTTCTTTATACCTAACCGACAAGGTAGGGTTCGAACTAGTTAGTTTCTGTGGCATTCCGACGCCATGATACATACATCCATTGTATGGTGCATGAACTTCTGGTAGTTTGTTAGCATTGTCAGTAGTAGTTCCTGTGCAACCTCTTGGTGGAAAACTGGTATTAACATATAACGCTCTTTGATCACTTTTAGGCCTAGTGGCGTTTGGAGGTGCTTTAGACTGATCCTTATGGTGTTTGTTGGGGGAAGCGCTTCTTAAAACGCCCAACTTACGCGTATCTTTCCGGTCCGCTTTTGTCGTCTGCCTCGAGGAAGGTTTCTTTAAAATTGGGTTAGGTGGGTGTATATGTATTGGTGGTATTTCGCTTTGTGGTCGTTTTTCGCGTTTCGTACTAGCTCTACTATTAGCTCGGCTGGTATTTGATTTAATTCTAGGTCTATCTACTTCTTCTATCGGCGTGGCTCGTGGGCTTGCCTCATCTGCCTGCGGTATACGGATTGTTAATGTTTTACGCGGTTTCTCAGAATGAGCTTTATCTATCACTTTTCTTGCAGACGACATAAACGTTTTCATCCTTTTCTGTTTGTTTTGCTGTCTTTCGAGAAACTTGGATTTTTCATAATCATGATTGGCTAAAAACTTATATCTCTCACGCCCTAGCTCTAACTGTCGGGCATATAACATTCTTTCTTCGGTTACATTTTCTGCTAGAAGACTAAAGTTCCTTGCTGCCTTTCTCTGAATTTCGTTATCTTTGTTTCCTTTATGAATCCAGTTGTTTATTTCTTTATTTGTTGTCGACATGTCCCGTTTGACTGAGTTTCTTCTGCCGCCAACTGGCGCACTTTTACACTGAGTACCTTTCTTATCCATTATGAACTATTTATATGATCCGTAGTCACTGACAATAATTCTTTTTTCAATTATCTTCAAATCATAACTGTTTTATGAAATATAAAACGTAAACATTTCCGACATTTTAGTCAAATCTTCATGTAACTTAGTTTATTTCAGTTGAGGCGACATGTACTGTTCAGATATATATGTCCACTTTCAAATACACGGAGACACATAGCCAGTCGCGGATATAGTAATGTATATTAAATTTTATTCGTGTGTAGACTAATTAAATCCACATTTTAGATACATTATGCTATACCATACTTCACAGTTCCTAGTCATTTTATTATAATATGTTCGTGTTATATTTTCAACCATTCTTTTATTATTCTATGACGTTAAAATATTGCTCAAACAAACACACACGATAATTCCAAATGTCCATTACTCATTACTGTTTAACAAAGAAACACACGGAATATGCGCCATGCATTATACTTTTTAAATAAATTTCATTGTAGTATCACGCATTTAAAACTACTTATAAAATGGATTAAACAAAGATCGCTATACATGATACTAATTGAACAGTAAACTTTCGAACTCTAAGCGATTTAAGATAATCCAATCTGTAGTTATGTTTCGTTCAATGTCTGCTTTAAGGTAATCACAACTACTGTACGATTCACACGTTTATTATGCCAGATACATGTTGCAAGGACTTTACAGGCGCCCTTCAAGTGTTGGCGTATTTTTTTATTTGCATCGTTTATTCTGATTCTGTGTCATAATGGCTTACTGTTTAAGCAATATAACTTCATATGAATTCCGTCAGTTTATCTAGCAAATGCTTTTTGATCACATGTATTAATTTAATGTTAATATTTTAATTTGGGTCAAATGTTTCACTAATAGAATAGAAACTGTGTTAGTATTGACAGTACTATTTCAACGATAAACATCATGGAAATGATCTAGTTGTGCATCTATTGACGGTAATCAAATCCCATGCACCCCGTTCCCCATACACATTATACTACATTCAAACCATATTTCACCGTATAGCAGCTATAGATATATACATTTGTATGTAGAGTTGACACAACAAAGATTCTGGCTATCCTGCAATAATTGTCATTTGAGCTTTGAACAGGGTTATACGACGTATAGACTATCGTTATACAATGTATAAATACTTCAATGTCAGGAACCAACCAGGTAGTCGCATAGCAACCACATAGAGGATCAGTTGCGGCCAAATCAAAGCAGATTCAAACATTCAGCCATTCCGCTATGAAGACGGACCTCACAGCCACATTGTCACATCAGTGTTTGTATCTCCCTGTGGATATGATCTTCAAACTTTGGTTGAATACGCCGACTGCTCATATCAGACGGATATCGTTGACAAACATATATAACGTATAATTATACTCAACCCCCCAAAAAGGAACTATCCATCCTGCGTGTGATTATACTTCAATGCTCCAAGACAAATAGTGCGAATATTGAACTTCGTACCCTTAGACCTATGTGAAGAATTCCAGAGATAACAACCAATCAGTACTGGGACAAAGGGGGATAACTGATTTTGTCAGACGACAATAGGCTTATTTTAACCATCTCACGAATGACCGATGAACTGTTTTGATGTAAACATCAGTACATGTATATGCATTTTTGCAAGGAAACCCAATTTTAATACCGCAAATACCTAATGCTAATTAATGCAGCTTAAGTGAAACTTCGGTACGTTCCACATTACCTCCCTTTGAATTAAAATACGAGCTTATTTAATGATGCGGTTTTGGTCAACTCTTTTAATACATTTTTTTGTAAGCTGAACGAAATGTGCTGGTTGAAGTCAACTGCATACTACATGTATAACACATATTCTACCTGTATGAGATCTTCTTTAGGTGAACACAGAGTCAATTTAAGTTGCGTCAATGAAAATAATTCCTAAATTATCGATATTTTTTTATATTTTTGTTGAGTATATAATTAATAAATGTACTTGAACATTCGTCATTTTATCAACGATAATGAGAAGCATGTTGTTATCACTACAGACATGTTCATATAAAATGCATTCTTTACTTCTAAACCTTACGAGTATTAAATCAATATCAAAACACACATTTGCCGACTAGTATTTTTTGCTCCTACATTTGCTGACAAATTATCGTACCGTAGGAGCAATAATTCATAAAGACCGTCAGTAAAACACTAACCCAAAGATGATTAATCAAATTATTATCTACCAGCCTACGCCACTAAGTTTTATTATTTTCGAGTATGATTATTCCCCTTTAAGTTTAAGATAACTGGTACGTTTCAAAATTTCAAGATTTATTGTTTTCAACTCATGTTCCGGGTGGCATAAGAGTACAATCACGAAATAACAAATAAACATAGCATAGCATGTACAGAACATGTATGTACAATTTGTACCCTGACAGACCCTAGGAAATTCTTAATAATATACCAACATATCTTTACCGAGCGGCCTATGGTAAAATACAGCTGAACTTCATCTGCGACTATATTCTTGTCTTAGCCACATAATGATGGTGCCATGTCAGGATACTTTAGGTTACTAAGGATCATCAGACTGTGGTCTGGATTATCTGCCCTTATATACTAGCACCCCTGCTACAGATACTGTAAGATTGGAGATGGAAACCGGTCTATCCTGAGGCCGGGATTACAACAAATACTTACACTCAGCGCTCAACACTCAAATATTGAAATTCACTCTTTTGAGGTTCATTGTGGCAATTCTTTAGAGAAAGACGTTGTTATAATATTAAATTGGTACTAAATATTGTTTTTGGCTTACTCACTTGATTAATTTAGTGTATTTGTAAGCTATAATTGCAATTCATCAGTCTGGATGGCAAAGAAAGTTTATCAAATGTTATTTTCAACACTCATTATACATTTTCCTCATCTCAATTTGCAAACTAGAACAAATAATAGCTCATTATATTACATTTTCAATATTTGAGTGTTGAGTGCTGAGTGTAAGTATTCGTTGTAATCCCGGTCCCTGGTAAGTCAGTTGTTTGAGTACCTGACTGTCAATATAAAACATTAGTATATACACTGGCACTCGACTACAAACAATTCTATAAATATATCCAAGATAGATTATACGCCGCGGGTATTTATAAAGTTGTTTTTCAGGTCGAGGTCCAATGGTCATTTACAGCCTGCAGTTGTCATCATCAGGCTGGAGTTCGGTATCAACCAGTTATATTGTTTTCTTCCACAAGCAAGTGACAAATACTCCACATATGGGGACTTGACTGCAGCCTATATAGGAAAGACAAGACATGGTCAAATAAAGAAACTAGCCCAGGCTAGCCTGGTATATCATTAATTAAGTTCACCGCCAACCTTCGTGTTTCTCTGATACTACTAGCATTTAGTATTTATACATGCTTATTCATACACATATATAATTATGGTTTAGTTTGATTGCAATACATGTACGTATTGGCTGGATGTTACGCACATGTTTTGTTAGCGAAAGAAACGTTTCGAAAGATACATATAATATACCGTTCTTATGCAAATCTTCCGGTTACAGAAAAAACAGCTAAACTGACTTTAAGAATATTAGGCATAAACAATAGGGTTATAGAGGAACGACAAATATTAAGCAACAACGTCTCACAACAATGTCAAATTATTTTCAGATGCCCATATAAATTCTACGAGTTTCCTCCCTTTGATTATTTTTATACGAGTATAAACACGGGGGAAAACTGTCGGGAGAAGGTTGAATATGGCTTTATACGTTACTAAATACTTGTCGGTGGAGCGTGTATCGACCAACGTAATTTAAATTGTCAAAGCACTGTTCGTGATGGCCTGTCTTGACCAATTCACCAACGAAACGCGTGTTATTTGACTTGTGCTAGTCGACTTGCGGGTTCTATGCCGTCTTCCTGTAATATACCTTCATGTAATTTTGTTATCAGCGACAGTGTTTGCTTTGTTTGCTGCACGTTTTTACAGTTATAAACAGAGCATTGCTAGGAAATAATAGTATATTTCTTATTTATTTACATGTACAACGTTTCTATTGTTTGCCTTAATGTCTCAAAGCTGCAAGTTGAGGTAGGTCGAGCGTTCGAGATATCTTGCCCGTCATGACACTAAACTTTGACAAATACATAATACACTGGTAGATCCCTTTCACGGCACTCAACACATGTACCAGTACCAGTAAGTGGACACCAAGTTGTCTCCCCTTTTATCTTTGGACTCATCTTCTTCATTGTGACCTTATTGGCTGTCTGTACAAGTTAATATGAATTAAGACATTGTCTAGCATCACTGTGGTACATTGTATACGTACCGTACACGGGATATTGCATGTACATTGTAGTAATATCATTACGCGAAATTGGACTGGGAACGAGTGTAAACTCAGCCACGATATTTTCCAGAACGACCGATATCTTCAAGCATCTCAAATGGTTTTAAGCATCTTCAGATA
The DNA here is from genome assembly GCA_947247005.1 of Spisula solida. Classification (NCBI taxonomy): domain Eukaryota; kingdom Metazoa; phylum Mollusca; class Bivalvia; order Venerida; family Mactridae; genus Spisula; species Spisula solida. The sequence goes on along the minus strand of OX365944.1, from coordinate 32,110,673 downwards.
TTTTCACAGCCATAGAATACATCAAACTAAAGCAGTTATTCGTTTAAAAGTACTTAAATTTCCTTGAAATAGGCTGCTGCTTACTCTCAAATGTTGATCTTGATGCTGCAAATTTGTACCTAGGGTGAGTGCGCTTGCAGGGTTCCCAGAAAATAGCGAGACAACATTTTATTACAAACTGAACTAATTTACACGTCGGAAAGATCAATTTATACACAATTATATTGCAATAACATAAATACTTTGAGCGATATTGGACTTTGAATTAGGTGATGCGTTTTTAAAGTGCTTGAGTGTATATACAAGTTATGCGGCTTTGAGTAAGCTTTTTGATCAGAATCTATTGCATGTCTTGTCCAGTTAGGATTTTAATATAGTGACACCGTGGTCGAGTCCACTATTACGGTGTAAAACCAAATGTAAAGGCTAAAACCTGTACAGACATCGATACTTTCAATGCAAAAAGTAAAATACTTACCTGTTGCAATATTATAAAAGAAAACGTTTTTCATTATCCAAACTGCACAGTACACGAGCAGATATTTACTACAACAAAGGTAAAGCACACAATTACACGTGAATAAATTTAAACCATGAATGCTACCCGAAAAAATGGAAACACACTGAAAACTCCATAAGTTGAAAGATTGGAAAACAAATTTAAGTATCAAAACACGATGTTATTTTGTTGCATGAATAACGCTACCTTGCTTTCTAATTCCCTTTTGGCCTCTTTACTTCCCGTTCTCATAGGTAAGTTTAATGACGTAATATTTTCAATAATACGTCGTACACCTACTTTGCAGTCAATTGAATAGTTTTTAGAAAGGGAGTTTTCTAGGGCTGTGAATCTCGGCTCCGAGGTTATAACTGTAAAGTCCGCATGTTGGTTTGTCATATTTTTCAAATAGTCATTCGTTAACACGCTCACTGACGGAGCTGGCCTGTGGTTATGCGCAATACCAGTCGCAGTTGAAGGCCTAGACCAGTCATTTGTCATTGTTAACGGTTGCCATTCCTCCAGTATCGTTTCTGGTTGTGGCCGTGACTTTTTGGCGGGAACAGTCCTTGGTCTTGGGTACGACACTCGTTCATGTGCATGCGCTTTACACGATTCAGTTTTTGTAGGTTCAAGATCAAAGTGCACGTTTTTTTCGCGCATTCCAGGTGTTATCAAAACCATCGGTGCCCCACTGGACTCGTTTGTTCTAGATATAAAGCTACGATCCGAGAGACTTGAGCGACGGTCAAAGGCATTGTTTGCGCTCATTGGTCGGGGAAGTTTTACTCGGAATCCTTTGCGTTTTTGCCTGTCTTTAAATGATTGTATTTCATGATCACATTTGGACAATATCTTAAAACGATCCTTTCCCATTTCCATCAACCGTGATCGTAGAAGTCTTTCTTCAGTGATGTTTTCTGTTAACTGTCCAGATCGAATTCTAGACGAGTCGGAATCTTGCTCCTTACCGCTGAGAACCCATTCTTCTATATCTTTGGTGGCTGTTGCTTTCTTAGATTTTGTTCGACCGGTTGGTGCACTTCTTATCCTCGGTGGATGCATGTTTACAACCAACGTACTTCCTACAATTGTAACAGAACCAAATAAAACATGAACTCTAATTTTAGAAAGGCAATAAAAGTATAGATCTATAACACACAAGCTGACAAGTTACTTACATGCAAATAACATTGTCTACTTCCCTTCATCATTTGGCCAGATTTCGATTCACTAATATCCGTCAATAGAAACATTTGCTCGTATTTGCATGGTGTTTGGGGGAACTTTACATTCATAAAAATATGTTCCCGACATGTGAAGAGGGAATTCAATATTGTTGTTGACGAAATATAATACATAATGTGTAAGAAGTAATCGACAACTTCCGTAGACAAAATAATCCAATAATTCTGAAGTGTTTGTTTTTTCAATCACCCATTAATAAACAGTTAAAGTCAACTACAGGCTTCAATCGATCCTCACAGTAAACCAGTGTGAAGTGTCAGCCACAATATTAAAATAACTTAAAAATTGAATTTTCATTTGACGTTACAATTGATTTTCAATTACGGTAATACTTAAAACCTTGTCTATTCGGGGTTTTCAATTTTTCAGTTACATAGTTATGGCGGCTAATTCACATAACCAGTATTCCTGGGCTGTTACCAGTACTGACTAACTATTCAAGAGGAACTCGTTTGTTCTAGATATAAAGCTACGATCCGAGAGACTTGAGCGACGGTCAAAGGCATTGTTTGCGCTCATTGGTCGGGGAAGTTTTACTCGGAATCCTTTGCGTTTTTGCCTGTCTTTAAATGATTGTATTTCATGATCACAATAATCCAATAATTCTGAAGTGTTTGTTTTTTCAATCACCCATTAATAAACAGTTAAAGTCAACTACAGGCTTCAATCGATCCTCACAGTAAACCAGTGTGAAGTGTCAGCCACAATATTAAAATAACTTAAAAATTGAATTTTCATTTGACGTTACAATTGATTTTCAATTACGGTAATACTTAAAACCTTGTCTATTCGGGGTTTTCAATTTTTCAGTTACATAGTTATGGCGGCTAATTCACATAACCAGTATTCCTGGGCTGTTACCAGTACTGACTAACTATTCAAGAGGAACCATCAAATTCTCAACTCGTGAAAAAATCAATTTTTTTGTCAAATTTTCATGGAAGGATATGACCTGTCACATTTTGACTGTCCTCGAACTTACCATCATTTAATACTGGTTGTATGTCTGAACATATTTATTATTTTGTTGAATGTAACACAAAACATGCCGGTTTTATAGGTGTTCATTAACTTTATGTTATTGTACTCCATTTAAACGATAAAATGAATATTTCTAGAAATACCTGGTATTATGTACATAATGTATGCAGTATGGTACAGAGATCGAATCACGTCAAACTCTTACAATCCTGAAGGAGTTCCATACATTCCCTGTATACAGTAAAAAATATAAAAATTCTGTTAAATCCAAATTTTCCACATTTAACATACCTTGCCTCTCGTCGCATATAAACCTTCTGATATCCCGGCGAAATTCAATGCACAATTTTATTTAATTAAATCATTCACAAGCACATGTTAGTCGACTGATAAACTTAAATGATCTTCTATATATGTGTCTATGAGAGATTAAAAAATCCCACGGGTTCTTTTACAAAATCTACAATCCATGTCAGAGCCATACCTGACATTTCTTTTGTCTGAGCGCCTACAATCTTGTAACGAATGATGTTCGCCGAATGATCATACACAAACAATGCTTTAGAAGATTATTGATATTTTAGTACAATATTAATACATTATTTGATCCAAACTATCATATCAAGGATGAAACAAAAGATAGGTCGGTGCGAATCACAATAGTGCCTTTAATTTATCAGCGCTTATCCTAGGTTTCGTATTTCACACAGTCAGTATATGGGGTTTGACAGCGTGACGAGGGCTTTACAAAGTTACGTGTCGACTAGTGTATCTATATTAATGTTTAGTCATCGATCTGAAGCTGATTGGGAGAAAAACAAATATTGGAACTCGATCACGTGATATTTGGGCGATTATGAGGTGTATGCACAATTATTATCGGCCGCATTTTGCGTTTTTTTTTTTTGGCACATGAATTCGTTATATTAATATCAAAAGTCGTATCATACTACTAGTAGTTAGTGACTGTTTAATTACTCGTATGCAGGAGGAGTATATTACAATGTGCATAGTACTTAAAATATTTTAAGAACTTTACCTATAAAATACTTATTCTTGTTATACACCAAAATGTATAAACCCTAACCCTAACCCCCAGTATATTTCTTCCTCAAAAATAATGTCTCATTCTAACCAAGATTTCTAAAGTCTGTTAACGTAGCAATGCAAGTACGTAGCAACTTTCCACGGGAGGTAATCCGTACCTTCTATATTCAATCGTACAGCAGGTAACTGACTGAATAAAGGCGCCCGGTAGCGCTTTGCTTAGGTAACAGGCTAGTTTCTGTTACCAGTCATTATTTTGTATTTTTTATTCCACCGGGAGCATACACCTTGGAAGTTCTAGCAGAGAATTGAACGAGTTGCGAATAAGCGCAAGTAAAGGAACACAATGAAACTAAACAGCACCAAAGTTCTAATTCCAGGTGTCGAAACGGTATAAGCATAACCGACAAATGGAGCTGAATGATTATCGCGAAATGCTCAAAAAGAACATTGTACCGTACGGAAAATATAGCGAGCGGCTCTGCAAGAAAGTTGTTGTGGTCAAGATAAATCATGACTATTGAAGTTTTGGTTGATTATTCAAATTAGAAGACAAAAAGTTCCATATTGACCACTATATGAAACGTAACAAATCCTGCAAGTAAGACTAGGGTTCTAATAACTACTTAAAGAAATACATATACATATTTCTCGTATATGCGTAATGACTTTCATTTAAAAATAATAATTTTTATATTTATAGTTGAGCTGACGAGTCAATTTCGTTTTGTTTTCCAAGCGGTATTACTTACTGCCCCCTATCCACATTTGTTGCAGAGAAATAGCGCGGACAAATAACCAACCAACAGACCAACCTCAAGCATGACTCCAATATAGCCTCAATGTACTGGGCGTATAATAACTCTAGACAAGGAACCAATAGATGTAGAGGACGATACATATCTAGGCAGCACAGCGTAACCAAAACGAGATATTGCAAACATGCGCCAAAAGGCCAGAACACCATTACACCAACTCAACAAGATATATCGATCTTGCAACTTCATCGAAAAGACAAAACAACTCGATCCGAGCAGCGTTCTCTCAGTCAGAATGCTTTCCATAGGATCATAATTTATGCAGATCGATTGTTACAGTTTAATATTAATAATTTAATATGCTCATACGAATAGATAATTCAATTTTCTCAACCTGATTCTTGAAGTAAAACAATTATTCTCTTAGCAAACTATGGGGAGAAAGTAATAGAATGAAGGCCTTAAACTTTTGACAACAATTCGTTAGCAGGAAATACGGATGTGTGTCTACTTTGGCTGGAATTACAGTAAATCAAGACCACTTCTGACATGTGTATCATCACCATCCTGTCTGACTAATAGGTCGATTGTTATTTTTTTTATTACAATATAAATGACTCGGACACCTAAGTGAGAGTAGAGAAAAGGATATTCTGGATTATCTGCCCCTACCTACCACCTAATCTGCCCAAACATTATAATATATTATTCTTAAGATGCATCTATACATTATAGACTATTAAATACATAAACTTATACAGTATTTGTGGAAGTTAAGAAGTAAATCAGGGACCGTACTAGCGCGGTTGGCATACATTCACTTGAACACATTACGAGAGTTTAATACAAAATTACGAACAGATAAATGTCAATGATTTATCGACTTACAGTTACATGTATAATTAAACAAGCACAAAAATTCGGTCGAAACCTTGAAATTTGCCCATGGATGTAGCAACCAAAATAACATTTTTGGCAGTATCGAATGTGGGAGAAAAAACTAAAAGACGATACTTACGCAAGAATACTGTAAACATACTGAAGTGGGTAGCGAGGTAGGGTCTTATAGACCTTATAATACAATCTACTTATCGGTCTATGTGCCACAAAAAGGTCAAACAGACTGTTAATTAACCGTTGATTAATAATACAGATATCATTTACAAACTGGCCTACAGTTGGTATTTAAATCTGTCGTTCTATATAGATATTTCAAACGGTTTATCTTGGTTGTTAAGCCTATTGTACATGTAATATAAGATTTTCTACCCCAGTGATCATTAATATTGAGTATTGAACGATTTACGATTTATTGCGCTTGGAGAATCGACTTTCAATGTATAGAGATATTTTAAATGCACATTACCGCTCATATGCCCCGATTGTTTGCTTTAGCTTAAACCAAAATCGTTTGATGACTACAGAGTGGATATTGGATACAAGGTACGTGCATTTAGTAGCATTTTATTACATTTTAATAACGCAGGTTTTTGAAATTTAAGTGTATTAGATATTCATTATTTTGGCATCGTAACGTTGAATTTATTTATGTGATGTAAAACTACACGAAGTGTCATAAGATATCTACTTAATTGTATTAATTAATTCATTAGGATACTGATCTATTATATTTTAATTGCTTATAATCATCTTTATCATCTTACACGGTACCGACTTACTGACGACGTGCATACGCAAGAACTTTAAAGTTAAGAAACAAACTTAGCCGAAAAACGCAATTAGGTGCGCACAGACACTTTCTGATATGATGTTTATATGAAAATAATAACTTCACGAATACGAACATACGCACATTCTCTTTTATTAAAGTTGCTGTCGGGTCCAGTTTCTCTAAATCATTGTAAATACACTTACATGCGGTGATGTTTTGTGTTTAGGTGCTTGGCCATAAGAGCGTTTTTAAGTTTCAGATTCATAAGGGCCAATATTAAGGGCCGAGCTGATGATTGAGATGGGGCTAGTAAGGGGTCACATCCCGGAGTGTCTCTGGTTTTGGTCAGATGACGAGTTCCGAACTCTATTTACGACATAATAAATATATACTACAGTTAAAAATTACAGTACAACCTCTCCAGAGCGGCCCTCTGTAGAGCAACAGCCTCTCTATAACGACACATTCAACATTACCCTGGGCTGATATTGAACTGTAAAATTAACATCTGCAGAGCAACAAACTCTATACAGCGGCACATATTTTTGCTCCCAAAACGCGTTGCTCTGAAGAGGTTGTACTGTATATCGATAATCTATTCAGATTGTGACGTATTTGATGAGGGTGGGAGCACTTTATTTTACTTACTAAATTATAAGCCGCTCTTCTGCTAATCCGTAACCATACACATAATCATACACATACATTATACATGTACATGTTGTATACTGGTATTGTATATACGTAATACCGACTGTTATACATTCATACGTAAACTAATCAAGGGATCTATACAATACCACTTCAACATAACTGAACGGGTGAGGTTCGAATCCAGGCCGAGACATATCGAAAACTTAAGTTGCTCAACTACTCCATAGGGATCTGTATCGACTGACTGGTCTCTCATTCACTACATATAGATAACAGTTATCTATATGTAGTGAATGAGAGACCAGTGAGTCGATACAGACCCCTATGAACTACTCTCGCTGTTTGACACCTTCATGGTTACCGTACATGTAGCGGTAGTAGAATTAAAGCACTGGGGGAAGTGTTTGGTAACCCATGCTTTTTGTGCTTTTTCGAGTGTATCGGTACAGTACAACGGGTACGTTATTTAAAGAGCCAAGGAGTCTATCCGGAAAGAGCCTGGGTATTCTAACCGGATTTCTTGCATGACACAACCGTATCGTATCTCGCAGTCGAAGATCATTGGACAATCTGGCAGGGAAAACCGAATGACGATTGTCTCATTCGTTCGTAAACGAACAACATATGTAAGGATCGTTTGAGGACTGGTTGACTCAAGTCAAGATGATGTGATTGAGTAGTCGCCCTATGACAGAAATATGCGACAGATATACAAGTTCTACTTGTATAGAACAGGCTGCATTCGCCGTACATTGTCACAGATAAGTTGATCAATGGTGAAATGTATGTTACTGACACTTTAAATAAGAGTCGTAGATTAATGTCAAAGGCAACCACAATCATACTAAATAATTTAAATTGCCGTATGAAACTTAAACAAAAATCAATATTAATATAAATTGTTTTCTATCTTGACAAGAACCCAGACTGTTTGCTATGAATTTATTGCTGATAATCGACTTTTATATCCAAATACAGTAAATATACGAGCATGTAAGTAAGTTTAAGAATCATTATGCCTTTTCGACTGGGCTGTTGTATTGTAGTCTGGTTCCCGTGCCCAATATCACAGTAATCTTACAGTACTACTACTGTAACGTTGATTCGGGAACCAGGCTATTAAAAGGCCAAGTACCGTTATTTGCAACCATTCAACCGAAATACGAAACATGCGAGACACTTTACCGCTGGTCTGGGTTGACAGGTGACCGCTATTGTAAATTTATGTGAATGTTTTTTTTTAAAATAATGATATATGATTTAAACGGACGTAAATGTACTTTATATATTTATATATTATTAAATACAACACGGTTTTATTCTATTGTCTGAAAAAGGGTTAAGTAAAAAATGTCCCAATATAACATTGTATAGGCTTATACAGACCGTCTTATACCGGTATACTGTCAAACAACTTGTGAACATTTAACCAATGGCTGTCAAAAGCAGATCGATAAAGATTCAATAAATCTAGTTGTCTTTCATGTAGTTTATGTAAAGATAATTATAAATATATGCATGTCGCATAAATATATGAAATAAACCGATCGTAGATTTATAAAGACTTAGTGCTATCACATAAAATATACAACGCGAACATGAAAACACGATCGGTAACTTTGCTAAAATTTTGTTCCAGCGTCACCAATTCACTATCATGGTCACTCCACGTAAACCTTCATGACTATAAGGCTTACCTGACTATTTTGGTGATAAGCCAAAGCTGTTATAAAGACCAAACATGACTCTAGAACAGTATTAGATCTAAAAGAATTCTCATTCATGAGTAGACTAGGATGATGTGAAACTAGGTACCAATGATGGATACAATCATGTTATAGCACTACCCTCATATGCTTTCATCATTACGTATACATACAGGTCGCTGACGGTAACTCTAGCCTTGTATCCAAACAAGGCTTGATCGCTTAAACATGACGGGGTTCGAACCCGGAACCTCTCGATCTGAAAACACGCGCCATGTCACCATACACCAAGACATAGACGCTCTTCACGAGTATTCATTCATGAAAACACTTCACTAGCAACTTAGATCTATCCCCATTGGGGCTGATTTTGCTCAACTAAACTTTTTTTAACATTATACAGTATACGAGTGTATAATTGTTGGTTTTCAGTATCTGGCACACATAGTTACACAACATGGCGAACCGTGCAACATCTCCGGACTCCTCATCAAGTAACGCTGAATTGCCTAACGTACATCACAAATCTTCACCTCATCCTGAAGAATGGACTCTACCACATGAGTGGAATATTGAGAAACGAGAAATGTTTGCAGTAAGTAGAAAGTACAATATTTATACTAGTAATAAAACAAGACTGCGTTCAATAAACGCTTATGCCCCCTGTGGAAGCCTTGTCCATAAATAAGTCTAAGTCCAAAATTAGGTCAAGGTGAAGGTCAAAATGGGGTTAGGTGGTACTGGTGTGTGGAGAGTGTTCATACACAACATCCATGCAAGTATGAAAGCTTTGTAGCAAGCCATATTAATGCTAGAAGAAACGGTCAATTTGGGTTAACCAGGACGGACGGACGAACGGACGCACGAACGGACGAACGAACGGACGGACGGACGGACGGACAGGTGAATCACTATATGACTCCCGATCTATCGATACGGGGGCATAAAAATATTTGGGAATCTAGTTCATGTATTTTATTTTCATTGTCGATGGGCAATGCAGTTTATCAAATTGCAACATAATACATAAGTTGATAACTATATACAGTACAAAAGCCTTGGCTGCAGGACGCCTTCAATTCGTATTATTTTCTGTTGATTGGCAAACAAGTTTTGTTTGGTAAATACAGACGCTGTGTCCTATTGAATATTGTCATTTTTATTTCAGACGAAAATGTTATTATACACTATCAACTTGACTCTGGGTTGAACAGTGAGGATTTCTTTCTTTTTCAGAATTGGAAGATGGATGTACAAAATCAGATATCAAACGTCGCAAACCAGTTGGTAAGTCATCTACGTATATCAATACTTCAGTCAAAAGAGCTTCACATTCTTGTATCAATATACAATCTACGCTATTGACACAACTAAAGCTCTTTAGAACGGATTGCGACCCTTTTTGATTGTGCGATCATTTAACAGTTTAGTTATTATTACCCGGATGCAAAAGTTTTATTACAAATAGGTAGATTGCCAGACGCGTTCCTATTAAATTGAGTGTGGGGTCTACGGCATATTCGGCTTCGATTTCCGATTTGAACAGGTTATGCCTTTTGTATACAATACGAGGGTCATTCAATATATTCGTAGACAATCGTTCTCATTTCATTATTATTGCGTTTTAACAATACTTTCTTATAACATTACAAACAGTAACTTATTACCAACAGTCAATGCAAATTTATCTTCAATATTGCAAACTAGTAACATGTCATCTGCCATTGTATTACCATGGAAACGCGTTACCACCCTGACCGACGTAACGTGCCTTTTCCATTTGTTCAACTAGTTATAAATTCCGATTAAGTTAATATATATTCCGATATTTCTGTCAGATTATTAGAAATATTATCTTGGGGTTTCAAGAAAGTATGAAGTTATTTGGACGTCGTAGTGGGAATTAAAAACTGCTTAATCTCATGTTTTTCTTTCAGGTAAATTCATTACAAAAACATCCTAGATCAGACATTGATAATCTAGACTACAGTGACGCCATAGAGGATAGCACAATACAGGCACAGATCGTACAGAAAGAACGAAAGGCGGGAAACACGTTAAATTACGGACTGGCTAGAGTACCAGTACCGGATAGGTAACCAGTCCCGGATGGGTACTGAACAGTTCGGACATGTACTGTATATGGTTGTGCCACCAGAGTGTTTTTGTTTATTGTTAATGATTTGATGTTGGTTTTGCTTCAACTGCAGAATCATGACACGTGTCACTAAATGCATGATGCTGCTGATTGCTTGGAAACGGGGTTTGGTTTGTTTTGGTGACATTTTGCTAAAGGTGACGCCAACATGTATACACGCCGCATAAATACACTTACATTCATTGCACAAGGTATTATTTCATACAGATCTGTGTTTATATAAGGCCTTTATTAATCAATCGTCAGAATATCATCCAAATATCATAAAGGCGTTCGCTGCGGTTTCCTGAACGAGAGATGGGGCTTAATTTTCCTAATTATAAAATGTGTTCAAACTTTGAATATTAATATAGTACATGAGTAGTTTACACCATGTTTGATGTTAGCACGAGAATATTGCAATAAAATGTTGGGTAACTAAGTGTTGTTTTTCTAGTTACCTGACATTGAAATAAGCGTTTTCTACAAATTGGCACATTCACGGGCAGATAACTCGTAGCATGGGGACCTGTGAATCTTTTTGTAATTCTTTATTTCTAATACGATATACACTCAATATACAAAGTTTGAGCAAATTCTATCATTTGGACGTTTTGTTACCCATACCTCACAAGAAGCTGACGCAAACGTGTCCATCATCCAACACTATTGTAGAAGAAAATGTAAATTTCTGAGATAGCATGGTTACAATCAGGACGGGGTGAGAATATTGACATTTTAGTCTAGTTTAAATTAAACCGTCTTCTGAGGATGAGATAAATAATCTACCAAATGTACAAAACATGATGTTATTGTAATGATATGCACGATGTTAAATAGTTCGTTATCAATGATAAGTTTCTAAAGTTTATTTTTCTGATATCAGAAGAATGTTAAATGTTCAGGTTAATATCCAGAGGGGTCTACCCTTGTTCTAATATTTCTGACATTAAATGAAGCTTTTAGTGTCAAAATGAAAATTGAACACTGCGTACATAGTTCAAATACTTAAATTTTAAGAACAAACTTTTTTAACACCCTTTACATTAGTATTTCTGTAGTCCAGTTCTGAGAAGACGGTATCTAAATGGCATACTGGTAAATGTACGATACAAAACTGCTTTTAAAAGTTTATTGTCATAGGCTACTCCCGTAATTCGCTAAGTTGGCTTTACAGACTTTCCCAGCTTTACATTTCCAGCTTAACATTGATATAACTAAGTACATTTATCTGTTAGCTAATGTGTTTTCAAAAAACAGATAAGTCATGATCATGTACTGACATATGTCTATAAAGTGATCTCCCTTGGACTGGGTTAGTTGGCGTGGTTCTGTGCATGTCTGGCTTCACTTGACTAGTATCAATTGTCTCACTTTCCTACACCGTCTACAAGAGTAGGATCGTGGTACCAGTCTAGGATTCTCTAGCACCCAATTGCCACGGTAAGCGCATAATACCCGGCCTTGTTGGTAGCAGAAGAGCAAGTTAGATCTTGGATGGCATTCAATATTGATCTTATTTAAATGGAGAATAAGGATAACCAATCATATCACCTTTTACTGACAAAGAGTTTAATATGGTGTGATCTGATTGGTTGTCCTTATCCTTAAGTCAAGTAAGTTCAATATTGAATACCATTCCTGATCGCTTAACGAATCCTAGAGAATTTATTAGATTAGATTACTAATTGTTAAGTTTGTAACTTAAATGACTAAAACATTGTAACAAAGCTTAAATTATTAAAGTTATGCACATTGATTAGTTTGAGACTCAACAACGCACTTCGTAGTTATATTGCCATGGCGCCTGTTTTGTGCAATTTTGATTATATATAAACTTTTCATGCAATAAATAGCTAAATATCTTGATAGGAGGTTGTTGTTTATTCTAGTTAGCTGGCTTCATTGCCGACGGATTCATATTGGAACTGAGAGTTGCTGATAGGTTAAATAAAAGCCCCGCGAGTCGCATGTGTCGCCTGACGACATGCACATTTGTCATGGAAAACTATCCAGTATTGGGCTACATATCCGACTCACAAGAGTTATCTAGTCATCTGAACTAAAAACGACAAAGTTATGCTCTGGACAAAAAAATGTCCTGATAAAATCAATCAAAAGGGAATCATTCCAACACTACACAAGGTAGAGTTATGAATCTTGCGCACTGCACAGCAAGAAACATGCATACCAATTTTGGAGTCATTCATACTTATGGTGACAAAGTTATGCCACGGACAAGAAAAGCTTATAAAATCAACCAAAGGGAAATAATTCAAAAATGGCACAATGTAGAGTTATGTTTCTTGTGTTCATCACTTGGACTTTATGTAAGAAACTTGCATACCAAGTTTCAAGTCATTCAACCTAATGGTGACAAAGTTATCCTCCGGACAAGAAGTGCTCTAATTAAATCAATCAAAGGGAAATAATTCAAAAACGATGCAAGGTAGAGTTATGGTTCTTGCGCACTGCACTTCGGCTTATTGCAAGAAACATGCATACCAAGTCTTGAGTCATTTGAATTTAAGGTGACAAAGTTATGCTCCGGACAAGAAATTTGTGACGCCGCAGCCGCAGCCGCCAAAGTAACACCTATATGTCGCCTTTTCAGGCGACACAAAAATGCTACATTGTGTTGTAGCAAGGTCCTTGGCCATTTTTAAAGCGCTCATGCGTGTACAATCAATGTTGACTTTACGGACGAACAGTGTTACCAGTCTTGATAAATATAAGGTCAAATCAGTGACCAATAAGGCTTTTCTTTGATATGGCATAAGGACCTAGTTTTAGACACCAGATGGCCCAATTGCAAGCTTTTGAGTAGAAGTTACAAACATAACTATTGCATAAAAGTCATGTTTTAACTAGCAGAAACCATAATAGAAGTCAATAATATCGCATGATATCGACACAATTTAATGTAGTTTATGTAAGGGTGGATTGTTGTTGGAGGAAATATTCCAATTTCGTGACCATATCTCATTCCTAACTGAAGTTATAGACAGGTTTCCCACAAATGTTCGGACACAATACTCCCTGACTTTTCCCTGAATTTCCATTGACCACACACCAATTTTCCCTGGCTTTTTAGAGTGATCGCGTAAGGAAGTATCTTTTTTGTTTTGAGTAAAATATGACAACAAAAATAGAGAAGTTATATTAGGTTTATATGGACCAAAATATTTAAAGTTATTAGTTCCAGGGCTGATCATTGACATAAAGTTATTATAATTTAGAACTGTCCAAAGCGAGATTTTTTCTACATAGGAATTGGCATTTTTTGACAGCTAAAATAAAGAATGCCCTGACTTTTCCCTGACTTTTGCTCAATTGTCAGATTTCCCTGACTAATTTCAAAATTGACTTTTCTCTGACTTTTGCTCAATTGTCAGATTTCCCTGACTAATTTCAAAATTCTCGTAACTTTTCCCTGACCTTGAAAAATGTTTTTCCTTGACTTTTCCCTGACCATGGGAACCATGAGAGAGCGTCACAGGTTTTTCTATTCTTAGTAACAGTTACATTGACCGTGACCCACCGGTCCCAAATTCAATCCTAAAATAAGGTTTTCATATACGCTACCTACACAACAAGTTGCATCATGATATCTCCTTTCTAACTGAAGTTGTCAATCGGAAACCAATTGTGGACATCTGTGCGCCCGCCGATTTCACCAATCTTATTACCAGGTTTTTTTCGATGGAAAATTTGGTTAAAACGGATAGGGGATGAAAGAAGGATGCGAGTAAAGTAAGAAGAGGGGTAATTTTTATTTAAATCAATGTAAATTCATACAATATAAATGCATTTCAACATTCAACAATAATGATAGAGGTATAAGACACTAGATAGTTTACTGGTTTGTAAGCACATAAATAAAGAATATAATAAAACAAGAAATATCACTGAATGGTGATGAATACCCCCCCCCCCCCCCCAGATACTGACGCATCTTAACACAGTGACTCCAGTGTGCTCTGACAATATGCACAACTAGACTTGGTCATTATTGCAAACTATCATTGAAATCCAACCAATGGTTACAGAGGAATAAGGCGGACAAAATTGAAAGTGTAAAAAGTGCCACAACTCCCTTAAAATTTATCCGAAAAACGTGTTATGAAACATATTGCCGCATAGAATGATTGCAAGTATTATTATGCATGTATAATATATATTTGATTTGTCTTTGTTATAGGTTATATACGTAGATTTTGTTAATTTAATGCTTTAATAAGCAGAATGCCACATTGTAATTATTAAAATAAGTTGATTTCATTTATTTGTATAACTTTAAGTGTTATCTTCGTGAAATAAAGATTGTACATTTGTATTATTATTAATCATACATCGACAACAGTTCAATGGAACATTCGTGAAGACAGAAAACATTGTAAAGAAAACGATTAAAAGAACCGAAATAGTTCAATCTGGTCAACAACGATGGATAGTTTCTAGGTACTCCTAATATTTACACAGGCAACAGGCACGACCAGATTGGCCATGAACTTGGTCATAAGGACATTTTATTAATGTAGTTGAGGAATACATTTGCTGCAGAAGAAACTGCCTCACGACAATAAAGCCTACGCTGATATGGACAGTCCTTTAGGACATTTTGTGGCTGCTCGGTGACCTACCATCGTAAGTTGATGAGATAGCAGCAGTTAAGGAGGACATTGTGAAATTTTAATGTTAATGTACTAGTAGTCAGTGGTTGGAGAAGGTCAGTAATAAATATAGATTACAGAGAAAGCTTGTGTTAACTGCTCTTACTGATTTTCATGAACCGCAAGTAGAATAAAGTATTTCAACATAGTGAAAAACTTAGTTGATTCAGGAAGATTATCAACAAGAGGGCCCAAAGGGCCCTAGGTCGCTCACCTGTCGAAGTAGTTCATGCAGGCACCTTAATGGTGACCTCATTTAAAACCATTTACAACGAATCAAGTAAATGCATGTACAAGATTTCTTCGCCAGCGACCTTGTAATTTTCACCAGACAACACATATTGAAGTTTAAAGTTATTCCATGACTTGGCCCTGTGACCTAGTTTTTGACCCCTGACGACCCAATATCGAGCATGACATATATTTTGTGCAGATGATCATTGTGACCGAGTTTCATAAAGATTACGTCAAAATTATTACCTCTAGTGATTACACAAGGTTTTTCTATAATTTGACATTGTGACCTAGTTTTTAACCCTGGATTACCCAATATCGAACTCGACCGAGATGTTGTTGAGATGATCATTGTGACCAAGTTTCATAAATATTAGGCCAAAATTGTGACCTCTAGTGTCTACACAAGCAAGTTGGTGACGGACGGACAACGCGCGAAATGTTATCACAAAAGCTCACTCTGTCACTTTGTGACAGGTGAGCTACTAGAATTATCACTGTCGTAAACAGGGCCCCGTGGTAGCATGTCGTTAGAGGGGGGAGGGGAGGAGTGTAATAGTATAGTGGGGTTGCATAATTATCAGCGCTATAAGTTTCTGTACTCAGACACAATAACAAAGTCATATCTCAAACTTTCATGTGCTGATGCCTGAAATAAAGTAATTCACTCCCTTCTAAAATTCAATTAAAGTTGTTTGACAAGCGCAGGTTTAATTTCCTACATAGAAACCATGATGAACTTCGACTATTATAAAGTTTGGAAATATCTTTGACAGACTAAAATTGCACACTGAATTCATGAAATCATGACATTGGTTTCATTGACATTGCCCTGTTCCTGATCGGCCAATATTGTTTGCAAGATGGAAATACACAAAACAGAACTACATTAATCTGTTTGTTGTTTTGTGTGCAAGTGTTAAGGGGAATCAGTCAAAAATTATTAAAGTTTTAAAGAGTTGTAGCCCTTTGCTAAAAATGTGTATATTGTTTTTGCTCCACATACATGTACTTATTGTCGTAGTCAAAAGAAGTAAGTATAGCAAGTTTCATTTGAATATCTTGAACCATTTTTTAACTTTGACCAATGTTATAGTTTTTGAAGCTAAAAAGGGGCATAAGTCAAAATTTATCAAAGCTAGAGTTGTTGCCCTTTGCTAAAGATAAGCGTATTATCACTGGCAATAATGATAGCAAGTTTCATTTGAATATCTACTATCGTTGGGAAGTTACGAAGAAAAAAGTTGAAAAATGAGTAAATTTGAATTTAACAAAGGGCCATAATTCTTCCAATATTGTAGCTAGAGTAATGTAACTTGTCACAAAATAGTGTTTTGTTGTTGTGAGCTTATGTTTAAAATCTCAAGTTGATATCTTCAATGGTTTTCAAGTTATCAAGAAAAAAAGCTGAAAATTGATGAAAATTTGAATTTTACAAAGGGCCATAACTCTTTCAGTATTGTAGCGAGAGTTATATAACTTGCCATAAAATAGCGTACCGTTGTTGTGAGCTTATGTTTGAAGTTTGAAGTCAATACCTATAATGGTTTTCAAGTTATTAAGAAAAAACTTGAAAAATGTGGACGGACGGACGGACGAACAGACGGACGGACGGACGGACGGACGGAGGACGGACGGACGGACGGACGGACGGACGGACAGAGTGATTACTATAGGGCACGCAAAAAAATACAAGTATATCAGTATGTCGCCTACAGTGGTAAATCGAGGGATGAGCATGACGCTCAAGCACCTTGGTCTCATTCGAACCAAGAATTATGGCAAAATTCGATGCCTTCATGATTTCAACATGCATCGAAACTGTTGATATGAAAAAATGTAAATTCAACATTTTGGTTAATCACTATAAACTTAACGGTACTGATCAATATTAAAAAAACGTGAGAATGTGAGGAAAAAAATCGTTTCACCATCAGGAGCTCTCATTAAGGCTGTTTTGGATTTAATGAACCACAT
Source organism: Spisula solida (assembly GCA_947247005.1). Taxonomy (NCBI): domain Eukaryota; kingdom Metazoa; phylum Mollusca; class Bivalvia; order Venerida; family Mactridae; genus Spisula; species Spisula solida. The sequence continues at coordinate 32,093,087 of OX365944.1, read as the reverse complement.
TATGAAGTTGGGGGATAATATGGATATCTAAACTCAGTTTCAGTCTTTGTTTGAGAGTCAATCCAAGTCAGAAAGTTCAAGTGAACCAGGGAGTGTTTGTTCATTTACTCCCAACGATATCAGTACATGTCACTTATAGAATCAAAGGACTGAGAAAAGCGACAGGTGATCGTTCATTTCGTGTTTCTCTTTCTCTAACTACCTTAAATTTTGGTCAATCTTAGGTTAATCACATATTATACATTTTATTTATTTATTTATCATTGTTCATCCTCCATATACTTATTCATTCTTGTTTTTTTTTTGTTGCTTGTTATATACTTTATCAGTCAGATGCCCATTTAGGCCTTGACTGCAAATGAAATTGAGAACGGAGTCGTCTCCCTTGTTTACCAATACCTCAAAATTAAGTAGGGGGACCTACGGGTTTTATTGACATTTTTCTTTGATGTACGTTACAATATTAATACAGCAAAAATGTAAACAAACATCTCCGTAGAAAAAAACAGTCATAATCACTCTAAACAGAATATTATGTAATTAACTGATTACATGTATGTGAATTTTATATTATCGAATTTCAGACTTTTTATCCATTTCAGAATCGTCGATGATACATGTACAATCAGTTGCTTTCAAAAGTCATAAAGTAACTGACAGAACCATTGCTAACGGCAAGGTGATCATATTCAGAAGCGATCAACTTAACTACGATAATGCATATAGTTACCAGACGGGTATTTTCACTGTACCCATAGACGGTCTACATATGTATGTTCACGATTCAGTTGTCTTTGCAAACACCCTACAATACATATTATGGTATGTACGTTAATGATGATTTCGGCCAAGATGGCTTGATGGGGAAGACTTATAATACCATTCATACCATGGTTACAGTAGCTGATGTGGAGAAGGGGGGTCGTGTTACAGTACGGTGTATATCTTAGTATGGAGTTTGTTCGAACATAACTATTTTACCAGCAGTTTCTCTGGCGTACTCATTCACAGAAAATAATGTATTGTAACTTGTCCCTGATACCGGTTACTATTTATTATAGCATATGTATTATCAGAAATGCATAGTAACATTTCCCTGGTACAAAAACCAATATCGAAAAACGGTTTTGATATCTTGTTACTAGCGATAAAGAGTGTATTGGGGCTTCTTTATTGAATAAGTTTTATTAAACATATAAATTCTTTATAATTTTTAACAAACATTGATATTGTAGAAGTCTAAATTAATCGATATGTTAACACATCTAGAGTGGTCTAATTGTCCCACCATTATAGTCAAGATAATAGATTCCCATGATGAGTTGAACAGAATAATAGCAGATAATACAAAATATGCATGTATCTGTGGATATGTATTTACTTAAAGAAATATTGAATATGTAAGAAAGGTCGAAAGAGGAACACAACCAATTAAAAAGTTGGGAGTAGATTGTTTGAAGCGATAAAAGTGTGCATCGACAAAGGTTTAACAGATTATGTAAATCACATATGTGGAATACGCTAATCTATTTCGAAATTAGTATAGCAAGTTTAGTTTAGCATTTTAAATACCTATTACGGTTTTGAAGTTATGAAGAAAAATGTGGAACATGACGAGAATTAGAATTTAACATGGCCATGATTCTTCCAGTAATGGTGTAGAGTTGTGTTACCTATAAAATAGCGTACTGTAGTTGTGAGCATATGTGTAAAGTTTGAGGTAGATACATTCAATGGTTTTCAAGTAATTAAGAAAAAACAAACAATGTGGACGGACGTGTGACAGGTGAGCTAAAAACCACAGCAGTTACAGCTGTTGGATTTTCTATTTATTAATTTATTCTTTGTTCATCCTCCACATACTTATTAAAAAAAATTGTGTTCCTTGTTATATACTTTATCAGTCCGATGCCCATTTAGGCCTTGACTAGAAATACAATTTAGAACGGAGTCATCTCCCTTGTTTACCAATAACTCAAAATTAAGTATGAGACCTATGTTTTATTGATATTTTTCTTTGATCTACGTTACAATTTTAAAACAGCAAAAATGTAAACAAACATCGCCGTATGAAAATACTGTCATAATCAATCCAAACATAATATCATTAAATTAAGTAATTATATGTATGTGAATTTTATGTTATCGATTTTCAGACTTTATCTCTTTCAGAATCGTCGATGATACAATCAGTTGCTTTCAAAAATCATTAAGTAACTGACAGAACCATTGCTAACGACCAGGTGATCATATTCACAAGCGACCTACTTAACTACGACAATTCATATAGTTACCAGACGGGTATTTTCACTGTACCCATACACGGTCTACGTATATATGTTCACGATTCAGTTGTCTTTACAAAAACCCTACAATGCATATTATGGTATTTACGTTAATGATGATTTCGGCCTAGATGGCATGATGGGGGAAAAGATTATAATACCATTCATACTATGGTTACAGTAGCTGATGTCGAGAAGGGGGGTCGTGTTACAGTACGGTGGACGGACAGAACCATTGCTAACGACAAGGTGATCATATTCACGAGCGATCAACTTAACTACGATAATGCATATAGTTACCAGACGGGTATTTTCACTGTACCCATAGACGGTCTACGTATATATGTTCACGGTTTAGTTGTCTTTGAAAACATCATACAATGCATTTTATGTTATTTACGTTAATGATGATTTCGGCCAAGATGGCTTGATTGGGGAAAAGACTTATAATACCATTCATACCATGGTTACAGTAGCTGATGTGGAGAAGGGGGATCGTGTTACAGTACGGTGTATATCTAAGTATGGAGTTTGTACGAACATAACTATTTTACAAGCAGTGTCTCTGGCGTACTCATTCACAGAAAATAATGTAATGTAATTTGTTCTTGATACAGACATCACTAAAGAAAAAAAACAGTTAAAAAATAGTACTATTTATAGCGATATTATTTTATCGTAACTATTTTATCATATCATATGTATTATCAGAAATGCATAGTTACGTGTCCCTGGTACCGAATTCAATAAAGAAAAACCTATAAAATAGCGTACTGTTGTTATGAGCATATATGTAAAGTTTGAGGTAGATACCTTCAATTGTTTTCAAGTAATTAAGAAGAAACCATAAACAATGTGGACGGACACACGGACGAACTATATTGCACCACAAAAGTTTTTACGAGGCCATAATAAGGCAGTTACAACAATTATTGAACATTATGGTGAATCAGCATTGAACAGGAAAAGATCCAAACGATTTATAATATAATCCATTAGAAGACTTGAAGAAATATGCTCATTAGTCACTGCAATTGTGTTATATTTATTCATAATATGTTTTGTTCAATATACTACACAAAGACAAAAATTACATGTATCTGAGTTTGATGTTATCAATTTTCAGACTTTATACAATTTAGCATCGTTGATGATACAATCACTTGCTTTCAAAAGTCATAAAGTAACTACCAGAACCATTGCTAACGACAAGGTGATCATATTCACAAGCAATCAACTTAACTACGATAATTCATATAGTTACCAGACAGGTATTTTCACTATACACATAGACGGTCTACGTATATATGTTCACGGTTTAGTTGTCTTTGCAAACACCCTACAATACATATTATGGTATGTAAGTTAATGATGATTTCGGCCAAGATGGCTTGATGGGGAAGACTTATAATACCATTCATACCATGGTTACAGTAGCTGATGTGGAGAAGGGGGATCGTGTTACAGTACGGTGTATATCTAAGTATGGAGTTTGTACGAACATAACTATTTTACCAGCAGTTTCTCTGGCGTACTCATTTACAGAAAATAATGTATTGTAACTTGTCCCTGATACCGACTTTACAATAGAAAAAAACAGTTAAAATATGTTATTATTTATAGCGATATTATTATATGGTTACTATTTATTATAGCATATATATTATCAGATATGCATAGTTACGTGTCCCTGGTACTAACATCAATATAGAAAAACGATTTTGATATCATGTTACTATATGTACTTATGCGATAAATAGTTTATGGAGGCTTCTTTATTGAAGAAGTTTTTTTAAACATATAAATTATTTCTTTATAATTTTTAACAAACATTGATATTGTAGAAGTCTAAATTAATCGATATGTTAACACATCTAGAGTGGTCTAATTGTCCCACCATTATAGTCAAGATAATAGATTCCCATGATGAGTTGAACAGAATAATAGCAGATAATACAAAATATGCATGTATCTGTGGATATGTATTTACTTAAAGAAATATTGAATATGTAAGAAAGGTCGAAAGAGGAACACAACCAATTAAAACGTTGGAGTAGATTGTTTGAAGCGATAAAAGTGTGCATCGACAAAGGTTTAACAGATTATGTAAATCACATATGTGGAATACGCTAATCTATTTCGAAATTAGTATAGCAAGTTTAGTTTAGCATTTTAAATACCTATTACGGTTTTGAAGTTATGAAGAAAAATGTGGAACATGACGAGAATTAGAATTTAACATGGCCATGATTCTTCCAGTATTGGTGTAGAGTTATGTTACCTATAAAATAGCGTACTGTAGTTGTGAGTATATGTGTAAAGTTTGAGGTAGATACCTTCAATGGTTTTCAAGTAATTGAGAGAAAACAAACAATGTGGACGGACGTGTGACAGGTGAGCTAAAAACCACAGCAGGTACAACTGTTGGATTTTCTATTTATTAATTTATTCTTTGTTCATCCTCCACATACTTATTAAAAAAAATTGTGTTCCTTGTTATTTACTTTATCAGTCCGATGCCCATTTAGGCCTTGACTAGAAATACAATTTAGAACGGAGTCATCTCCCTTGTTTACCAATAACTCAAAAATAAGTATTAGACCTATGTTTTATTGATATTTTTCTTTGATCTACGTTACAATTTTAAAACAGCAAAAATGTAAACAAACATCTCCGTATGAAAATACTGTCATAATCAATCCAAACATAATATCATTAAATAAAGTAATTATATGTATGTGAATTTTATGTTATCGATTTTCAGACTTTATCTCTTTCAGAATCGTCGATGATACAATCAGTTGCTTTCAAAAATCATAAAGTAACTGACAGAACCATTGCTAACGACCAGGTGATCATATTCACAAGCGACCTACTTAACTATGACAATTCATATAGTTACCAGACGGGTATTTTCACTGTACCCATACACGGTCTACGTATATATGTTCACGATTCAGTTGGCTTTGCAAAAACCCTACAATGCATATTATGGTATTTACGTTAATGATGATTTCGGCCTAGATGGCTTGATGGGGGAAAAGATTATAATACCATTCATACCATGGTTACAGTAGCTGATGTCGAGAAGGGGGTCGTGTTACAGTACGGTGGACGGACAGAACCATTGCTAACGACAAGGTGATCATATTCACAAGCGATCAACTTAACTACGATAATGCATATAGTTACCAGACGGGTATTTTCACTGTACCCATAGACGGTCTACGTATATATGTTCACGGTTAAGTTGTCTTTGAAAACATCATACAATGCATTTTATGTTATTTACGTTAATGATGATTTCGGCCAAGATGGCTTGATGGGGGAAAAGACTTATAATACCATTCATACCATGGTTACAGTAGCTGATGTGGAGAAGGGGGATCGTGTTACAGTACGGTGTATATCTAAGTATGGAGTTTGTACGAACATAACTATTTTACAAGCAGTGTCTCTGGCGTACTCATTCACAGAAAATAATGTAATGTAATTTGTTCTTGATACAGACATCACTAAAGAAAAAAAACAGTTAAAAAATAGTACTATTTATAGCGATATTATTTTATCGTAACTATTTTATCATATCATATGTATTATCAGAAATGCATAGTTACGTGTCCCTGGTACCGAATTCAATAAAGAAAAACCTATAAAATAGCGTACTGTTGTTATGAGCATATATGTAAAGTTTGAGGTAGATACCTTCAATTGTTTTCAAGTAATTAAGAAGAAACCATAAACAATGTGGACGGACACACGGACGAACTATATTGCACCACAAAAGTTTTTACGAGGCCATAATAAGGCAGTTACAACAATTATTGAACATTATGGTGAATCAGCATTGAACAGGAAAAGATCCAAACGATTTATAATATAATCCATTAGAAGACTTGAAGAAATATGCTCATTAGTCACTGCAATTGTGTTATATTTATTCATAATATGTTTTGTTCAATATACTACACAAAGACAAAAATTACATGTATCTGAGTTTGATGTTATCAATTTTCAGACTTTATACAATTTAGCATCGTTGATGATACAATCACTTGCTTTCAAAAGTCATAAAGTAACTACCAGAACCATTGCTAACGACAAGGTGATCATATTCACAAGCAATCAACTTAACTACGATAATTCATATAGTTACCAGACAGGTATTTTCACTATACACATAGACGGTCTACGTATATATGTTCACGGTTTAGTTGTCTTTGCAAACACCCTACAATACATATTATGGTATGTAAGTTAATGATGATTTCGGCCAAGATGGCTTGATGGGGAAGACTTATAATACCATTCATACCATGGTTACAGTAGCTGATGTGGAGAAGGGGGGTCGTGTTACAGTACGGTGTATATCTAAGTATGGAGTTTGTACGAACATAACTATTTTACCAGCAGTTTCTCTGACGTACTCATTTACAGAAAATAATGTATTGTAACTTGTCCCTGATACCGACTTTACAATAGAAAAAAAACCAGTTAAAATATGTTATTATTTATAGCGATATTATTATATGGTTACTATTTATTATAGCATATATATTATCAGATATGCATAGTTACGTGTCCCTGGTGCTAACATCAATATAGAAAAACGGTTTTGATATCATGTTACTATATGTACTTATGCGATAAATAGTTTATGGAGGCTTCTTTATTGAATAACTTTTTTTAAACATATAAATTATTTCTTTATAATTTTTAACAAACATTGATGTTGTAGAAGTCTAAATTAATCGATATGTTAACACATCTAGAGTGGTCTAATTGTCCCACCTTTATAGTCAAGATAATAGATTCCCATGATCAGTTAAATATAATAATAGTAGATGATACCAAATAATGAAAATATGCATGTATCAGTGGATATGTATTTACTTAAAGGAATATTGAATATGTAAGAAAGGTCGAAAGAGTAACACAACCAATTAAAAAGTTGGAGTAGATTGTTTGATGCCATAAAAGTGTGCATAGATATACGTTTAAAAGATAATGTAAATCACATAATTATGTGGAATACGCTAATATATTTCGAAATTAGTATAGCAAGTTTCGTTTAAAATTTTAAATACCTATTACGGTTTTGAAGTTATGAAGAAAAATGTGGAACATGACGAGAATTAGAATTTAACATGGCCATGATTCTTCCAGTATTGGTGTAGAGTTATGTTACCTATAAAATAGCGTACTGTTGTTGTGAGCATATGTGTAAAGTTTGAGGTAGATACATTTGATGGTTTTCAAGTAATTAAGAGAAAAACAATGTGGATGGACACACGGATGAACTATATGGCATCATAAAAGTTTTTGCGAGGCCCTAATCAGGCAATTACAACAATTATTAAACATCATGGTGAATCAGCAATGAACAGGAAAAGATCCAGACGATTTGTAAGATACCTTAATCCATAAGAAAACTTGAAGAAATGTGCTCATTAGTCACTGCAATTTTGTTATATTTATCCATAATATGTTTTGTTAAATATACGTCACAAAGACAAATACAACAGCAGGTACAACTGCTAAATTGTTCACGACGGTCGAACCTGCTTGGAAACTGTTTGAGTAATGGCAGGATCCCAGATTTTAAGTATTTTCACTATTTCCGTATCCACAGTTTTTGTCCGAATCCAAATATTTTAGATGGCATAATCCCCCATCCACATACCAAGTTTCATAAACCTAGCTTGGAAACTGTTTGAGTTATGTCAGGGTCCAGGTTTCAGCGGACAAACCGACAGACAGACGGACGGACTGACGGACGGCGGGCAATCCTATAGCCCCAACCGGTGTTCTCACCGGATCGAACATATAAGAGGGCCTGAGAGGTTCGGACAGAAAAACCCAAAAAGATCAAGGTGAAGCCGAACTAAGTCCAATCATAGGTTCAGTCGTTATTTACGTTAATGATGATTTCGGCCAAGATGGCTTGATGGGGGAAAAGACTTATAATACCATTCATACCATGGTTACAGTAGCTGATGTGGAGAAGGGGGATCGTGTTACAGTACGGTGTATATCTAAGTATGGAGTTTGTACGAACATAACTATTTTACAAGCAGTGTCTCTGGCGTACTCATTCACAGAAAATAATGTAATGTAATTTGTTCTTGATACAGACATCACTAAAGAAAAAAAACAGTTAAAAATAGTACTATTTATAGCGATATTATTTTATCGTAACTATTTTATCATATCATATGTATTATCAGAAATGCATAGTTACGTGTCCCTGGTACCGAATTCAATAAAGAAAAACCTATAAAATAGCGTACTGTTGTTATGAGCATATATGTAAAGTTTGAGGTAGATACCTTCAATTGTTTTCAAGTAATTAAGAAGAAACCATAAACAATGTGGACGGACACACGGACGAACTATATTGCACCACAAAAGTTTTTACGAGGCCATAATAAGGCAGTTACAACAATTATTGAACATTATGGTGAATCAGCATTGAACAGGAAAAGATCCAAACGATTTATAATATAATCCATTAGAAGACTTGAAGAAATATGCTCATTAGTCACTGCAATTGTGTTATATTTATTCATAATATGTTTTGTTCAATATACTACACAAAGACAAAAATTACATGTATCTGAGTTTGATGTTATCAATTTTCAGACTTTATACAATTTAGCATCGTTGATGATACAATCACTTGCTTTCAAAAGTCATAAAGTAACTACCAGAACCATTGCTAACGACAAGGTGATCATATTCACAAGCAATCAACTTAACTACGATAATTCATATAGTTACCAGACAGGTATTTTCACTATACACATAGACGGTCTACGTATATATGTTCACGGTTTAGTTGTCTTTGCAAACACCCTACAATACATATTATGGTATGTAAGTTAATGATGATTTCGGCCAAGATGGCTTGATGGGGAAGACTTATAATACCATTCATACCATGGTTACAGTAGCTGATGTGGAGAAGGGGGATCGTGTTACAGTACGGTGTATATCTAAGTATGGAGTTTGTACGAACATAACTATTTTACCAGCAGTTTCTCTGGCGTACTCATTTACAGAAAATAATGTATTGTAACTTGTCCCTGATACCGACTTTACAATAGAAAAAAAACAGTTAAAATATGTTATTATTTATAGCGATATTATTATATGGTTACTATTTATTATAGCATATATATTATCAGATATGCATAGTTACGTGTCCCTGGTGCTAACATCAATATAGAAAAACGGTTTTGATATCATGTTACTATATGTACTTATGCGATAAATAGTTTATGGAGGCTTCTTTATTGAATAACTTTTTTTAAACATATAAATTATTTCTTTATAATTTTTAACAAACATTGATGTTGTAGAAGTCTACATTAATCGATATGTTAACACATCTAGAGTGGTCTAATTGTCCCACCATTATAGTCAAGATAATAGGTTCCCATGATCAGTTAAATATAATAATAGTAGATGATACCAAATAATGAAAATATGCATGTATCAGTGGATATGTATTTACTTAAAGGAATATTGAATATGTAAGAAAGGTCGAAAGAGTAACACAACCAATTAAAAAGTTGGAGTAGATTGTTTGATGCCATAAAAGTGTGCATAGATATACGTTTAAAAGATAATGTAAATCACATATGTGGAATACGCTAATATATTTCGAAATTAGTATAGCAAGTTTCGTTTAAAATTTTAAATACCTATTACGGTTTTGAAGTTATGAAGAAAAATGTGGAACATGACGAGAATTAGAATTTAACATGGCCATGATTCTTCCAGTATTGGTGTAGAGTTATGTTACCTATAAAATAGCGTACTGTAGTTGTGAGTATATGTGTAAAGTTTGAGGTAGATACATTTGATGGTTTTCAAGTAATTGAGAGAAAAACAATGTGGATGGACACACGGATGAACTAAATTGCATCACAAAAGTTTTTGCGAGGCCCTAATCAGGCAATTACAACAATTATTAAACATCATGGTGAATCAGCAATGAACAGGAAAAGATCCAGACGATTTGTAAGATACCTTAATCCATAAGAAAACTTGAAGAAATGTGCTCATTAGTCACTGCAATTTTGTTATATTTATCCATAATATGTTTTGTTAAATATACGTCACAAAGACAAATACAACAGCAGGTACAACTGCTAAATTGTTCACGACGGTCGAACCTGCTTGGAAACTGTTTGAGTAATGGCAGGATCCCAGATTTTAAGTATTTTCACTATTTCCGTATCCACAGTTTTTGTCCGAATCCAAATATTTTAGATGGCATAATCCCCTAATTGTCCCCCACCCACATACCAAGTTTCATAAACCTAGCTTGGAAACTGTTTGAGTTATGTCAGGGTCCAGGTTGCAGCGGACAAACCGACAGACAGACGGACGGACTGACGGACGGCGGGCAATCCTATAGCCCCAACCGGTGTTCTCACCGGATCGAACATATAAGAGGGCCTGAGAGGTTCGGACAGAAAAACCCAAAAAGATCAAGGTGAAGCCGAACTAAGTCCAATCATAGGTTCAGTCGAAAAGAGAAAATAAAACATTCAGTCGAAGTGGTTAAAACTCTTTGAAAGACCTCAAACAGGAAGCAGGTAAAATCCACGAGAAATATCTTCCTCAACACCGTTGAAGCCGGCTAGTGTTATGGAGAAAAAGTTATTGGCGAGGCTAGACGAATTGAACAAACAACGATTAAAAGAAAACAAATAGAATCGTAAAGAAATGGTTGAAGAAAGAGAACGTGCATTTCAATGAACGGAAAATCGTTACGAGAGCCTACCAGTGAAAGTGTGGTGAAACCTAAAGTTAAAAAAGGTTTTCTAGACCTGGACCTGACGTTGGCGAATCACCGGCAGATAAGGGAGATACAGGTACGAGTTAACTAACGAAACATGGAAGAAGACAACTGAAACTGACTTAACATAGACGTCTTGAGGCAAGTGACTTATTTCAAAAAGTTTGCCACAGGAAGAGCTCAAAAGTCATAATCTTCATCATGCTCGGACACTAGCAGTGATAGTCGGAACTACTTTACGGCATTTTAAAGCTTAATTGCTTAAAAAGTTAATAACAAGTTCATAGATACAAGTATTTATATTTGTTTTGATGTGCGAGTATGCCGTCAGTCTCGCTGAAATAAATTTATTTGTTTTACTTTTAAACCTAGTTTTTAGTCTTTGTTTAGAAGTTCATTCACTGGTTTTGTCACGTTGTCCGAGCAAGCGGTGGGGTTTTATATTTCAATATCAACTTCGTTATAAAAAGCCTAGGAGTTTGGTAGAAAAGAACTAGAAATGTGTCCATGAGACATGGGTGCCTCCATTACAGCTCGTATCATTTCAAATTTGGAAGGAGAGGAGAATAGCGGTTTGAGGTAACATCCTTATTCAATTTCTTTAGCGTTGTGGATAATAATTCTATTAAAAATATCAAAAGTCCATAATAAAGTAAAAGTAACAATGGGTCATAATTCTGGTAAAAATTGACGCAACAAAAATTGAATCCTTTAGGTCATGTAAACATAGAGATTGTAAATCAGTGAAAGTGTGAAGAAAGTCCACGCAAACAAGCTGTGAGGAGTTCAACACACAATATTTTTTACTGTGGAGTATATAGTAAAAGTAACAAAGGGCCATAATTACGGTCAAAATTGACGCAGCATAAATTCCATTCTTTATCTATATATTTAGGTTGTTCATCGGTGAAAGTTTATGAGGAGTTCAGCACACAATATTGTGTGACGTAGGGACGGACGGACAGCACCAATGTTATATGTCCCCCCTTATAAATAAGTGTGGGGGCACAAACGTATGCGATAAAGTTTAATAACTCCCCTCTAGAGACCTAGAGTATTAAAAGTCAAATTGTGTTTGCAAGACATTTTAGCACTAAAAACTACTACCAGTCTTTCATACCAATAAAATCCTGCAATAATTTAGGGATAGGAAGTTGGGCGACATCGTTTAAATCAAAGAACATATCTCCATAAAATGTTTGTCTTATTACAGAGCAGCATTGAGCTTTCAAGCTCGTCACAGAGTCCTGATCATACAAAGCAGTGAAAATAATACTTCGACATTCACAGTCTCTGTTACACGACTTAACCCGAGTCATTGGACTTATAACCAGTCCGTATTTTAACAGAATACGTATCAAAGTCTTCGCTCTTTGCTTGTGCAGCGTTTTGTCATATCTTTGAAGCTGACAAAAACTTAATAACATTTCTAAAAGCTGATTATCATTTGAGCACTTGGTAGCGTATTTATACACCCTAACTACAGTTTTAACGAGATCCGTCCATACCTTTTCCTCCTCTCGCTGAGTCAAAAATCCCAGAGCTTCGAGATGAAAAGGTGCTTCGTGCTGAAGTAGAATTATTTTCGCCGCATCAATTAAGTTAAATGAACATGCAAACATTAATAGAAAGCGTAGACTCTTGGGCTGACGATACTTTAAGAAGACTTTCAGCATTCCTAAATTTGTGCACAATTTACGCGCAATATCTTTCAAGAAAGTTTTGCGATAATCGCAATCCAGGGAAGCTCCCTTACGTAAAAGAATATCGCAGACGTCAACATTGTTCGTTATCACAGCTTGGGTAAGTGCTGTCTGACCGACATAATTTTCATTCAGTATATCAGATTCAGGAATTCTATCCACAAGCATTTTCAAGGATACTAAATCTTCCTTTATTACAGATAACATTAATGGTGTAGTGTGGTCCACATATGCATTCACACTGGCGCCTGAGTTGAGTAAAAGTTCCAGGATACCATGACAGCCTGTTTGTACAGCTTCATAGACTGGTGTATAGCCTTGCCTATCTTCAGCATCCAGAGAACATCCACTATCAATGAGTAGTTTTACTTTATCAATGTTGCTATCTTTTACAGCCTACAAAAATAAAAAAAACAATTGCAGCATGTATATTGCTTCCATGATACATCCAAAGGCAAGTCATTTTAGCTGCAGTTTTAGAACATATTCAAAACTCATTTTTATTATGAACCTACGTGAAAATTGAATGAAAAGTAAATATGACGTTATGATCTTGCCCCTCGCTAAGTTTTGAAAGTTTCAGATACTATACATTTTCAATGTGCCAAGTGTTTTACCCTTCATTTCAGTTTAATCATTGAATTTACCTTCCTGTCGATTTTGATTAACAGATGGCGTTAGCCAATCGCAATGCAGTATTACGTCAACGGTTTATCTCCGCCATCTTGAAGGACAACCCGGACATTAGACAAACTAAAATCAACGGCAACTGTGCAATATTCAATAAAGCCTTATTTCATTAACAATGAACACATTTTTAATATATTGGTATGTTTAGAAACTAGAGAACTTCAACTGTCATTTGGTAACAATGTCATTGAAGTAAACAAATTGATTGAACCCTAAGCGCCTGGGTAGTAGGAGCTACATATGTATATTTTTCTCAAGTATAGTCGGAGTTTGAAGCAATATCATTGATATTTAATACAAAATAATTCGAATAAGTACATGTTGAGAAACTGGAAAGCTTCGTCTTTAATTTGATACGACTGTTTTAAAAATATTTACTTTAAAGCCCTAGAAATTAAACGTGAAAGTATTTTGTTTGATATAGAATAAGGACACATAAATCCCAAATAACGAGAACGTGTGAATTGTCCAACAAAGCTGGTTGTGAATTGTTTAATAATATTAAACATGAGTATGTTGTTTCGGTCTATGCAATAGTTAAAGCACTCTTTAGTTGATATTCATGAGGTGCTCATTGCATTCAATATCGCCAAACCTTATAATAATATAGATTTAAAGTATATGCATGGTCCAATACAGTTATTGTAAATCATGATAAGTAAGTTTATTTGATAGTATCTATAGGCCAGAGGCCGGTCAGATATGTACACATTTATGATTACTACAACACTTATTAAGCACATAATTCGAAGTCAACAGTGTGTCATTCATTGTGGAGTGAGTATATAGGCTTGCTTGAAATATCAATTTTTTGGGGATGTGGAAGGTTCGTTCTATGTTTGACTCTTGTGACACAAGAGTGTGGATAGCTAGGCGCTGCCGTTGTTTCAGTGTGGATTTGGATTGTCTGTGTGCTACAATATTTATTATAAAGCAATCATGTATAAAGCACTAACTGATTCCATATTGTCCCCCTGTTCTAGCGAAAAACGCAATTAAAGTTACTCGTATCACATTGTTTATTGACAGTTATCAACAAGACACCGCGGCCAGCGGTAGATCAAAGAACCCCGACTGATTCCGAGATACGTATCTAAACGAGATCATCAAAGTACAGTATAACCTGGTTTATCCGGCATCCCATCGGACCAGATAAGCGTGCCGGATAAAGCAGTGTACCGGTACAACCAGGTTGTGGATTGGCCTTGTGGTGTATGTTTTGTCCGGTTGTTAATTTCTTACCAACTGGCTCTTGTTCCGTTTTAGTTTGACTGACTTAAGCAGCAGACTTTCGGGATTGGATTCCCGGTTTTGTATTACATGTTCCTGTGCAAGTTTTTTATGTATGTTCCGCGCCTTTTCGTGTGAAGTTGTATATTTTCTGTGCCTTTTTGTTCTCGCGTGTCCCGCGGTTTCTGTTGGGGTCGGTGCTACTTCCGGTAGTTTCGTATTTTGTTTAATTATTATAATATGGGTTTGTATCTGGATTTAAACGCCAATTCCGTTTACAATCGAGTTTTTCATTTTTAAATAATCGATAATATGCCATAATTTCTCAGTATTTAATTTTTTGACCGGGGCCAAAAGGAGCTAGGAGTTAACTATTTATTCGTATTTGCCGGTTGTCGGTTGTCCTCTTACTATTTCGTCCCCGCGATTCGCATCCTACCGTGTTCGTTCATGAGTCTATGTACAGCCGTGGAGTTATGGATGTAGTGTTCTGTCCCCTGATGTCATTTAATGTAGTTTTAAGTCCCCTACCGGTTTTTGACCGGAGGGGACTATTGGTTTGCCATCTGTCCGTCAGTTTTGGTTCTGACGGAAATTGTGGTTGATATGGCAACAGACATATTGACAATAGCTTTAAACCGGTAGGGGACTTCTGTATTGCTTGCAATTCAGTACGTCATATCTCGATTTGTTCAATTACGTCATTTTACTTAATGAAACTGGGTCACTCGTTTTAAGGTTTTCAGATTTTTTGTTGCTGAAATCGGGCCTTTCAACGTTTTAATACTGTTACTTAACTTTTAGACTGTAGGCTGCTAAAACTATATAGTTCAGCAGTTTTACTGTTGTTACTAGGTCATTCAGCGTGGACTTTCTGCCTTTTGTTTGCTTAATCTTTTCTATTCAGTTTTTAACAATAAGACTAGGGGCGTTTAATTTTCTTGGTCGGTAGTGTGTTGGGCACTTCTTCGTTTTAAGATTTCTTACAGCTAAAGCGGGGCAATATAGTCCTTTTGCTGTGGAAACTGGGTCATTCAGCTAGTTAGTAGGTCATCCGACTATACGGGCCTTTCAACGTTTTAATACTGTTATTTAACTTTTGAGACTAAAGGCTGCTATAACTATGTAGTTCAGCAGTTTTACTGTTGTTACTAGGTCATTCAGCGTAGGCATTCCGCCTTTTGGTTGCTGTATCTTTTCTACTGGGTCATTCAGCTAGTTATAATTTATTATACTTTTCGACAGCTTGGACTTGGGCGGATCTGCGCTTGTTTAGTTGGGCATTGTGCTTTGTGTGTTTTTAATGTTTTCTGTGCTCGGCTGGTTAAGTTGAGTGCTGCCTTCCCTGTCTGACTTAATATACTCTTTTTTATAGAAATACATATAACTGTATAATTGCTTAAAAAGGACAAAATGATAACAAACGAACAAATATTAAAGGTATCCAATGGCATCAGTATGTTCATGTCATTGTCTAATTGTATTAGTTAGTCATAGCATAGCTGTTAATTGTTGTTTGTTTGGTTTTCTTAAAGATTATGTGCAAAAACATTTTCTGATGATACACATCTTCTAAGTATAATCTATAATGCCGGTTAATTAAGTGTTAAAACACACTATTTATCAGTTGTTAGGACTGACAAACAATGGCAGGAAAGGGATAAAGCAGGTTCCGTTAAAGTAAGGGTCCATCTAATAGAAATACAGAGAAATTCTGCCGGGACCGATAAACCATGCCGCTTAAGACAGGATAAACCAGGTTATACTATATATTACACATTGGAATTTTTACTAACTCTTTATAATCTAGGCCTTATTTACTTCTTGTATAATGGTGCATATACAATATGTGTAGCCCTTATAATTGCACTTGACCCGACATTTTTAACCTTATGTTCAATAACGATATGTTCGACATTCTGCTTGCGCGACAAAATTATGTGTCTGCTTAGTCGGAAACTGTTTGGCTGTTTACGTCAATATCATCGGATTTGCAAGTTTTAAGTCTAGACCTATATATATTATGTTTTAAAACATTGACTAAAAGCGAAATATTTAACGGAATTGTATCAAGATCATCACATGGCATCTTCGTATTAGACGCCATTTTGATGAAAGCTTGTCTCGCATAGTAACAACGAATACCCGTAACTATGGGGGCGTTGCTACGATGCGTCTTCAGAAAGGTCAATTATGAGATTCAGATGACATATAAGAATTCATTAAGAAAAAAAATCTGGGTACCTACTTGATGTAACAGGGTAGACTGTGAAGTGTCTGAAATGTTTATATTTCCACCATTGTCCAGATAACTCTGTAGGCCAGTCAGGTTGCCATTTGCGATAGTAAGGTAAAACTCATCAATGTTGCTGAACTGATTCCGCCTTCTCGCCGACATATCATTGACTTTTATAACAATTCTGAAACAAATCAGTTTATAGATAAATATTTTATGAACAACCAACCAAACAATTTTCTATATGTATACTTGTTTCTCATCGACTCGATCGTTCTCATCGACCAGTGAGTCTGTGACGCATTTTTTTTGGCTGAATGCGCCCTCGCGACGCTATAGCTATTATCCGAAATACACGCAAGTTTACGGACAGACACTTTTTCAACACTTCAGCGCTAAATCATGCGTAAAAAGGGTAATTTTTTGTTATTAGCAAAATGACAACAATTATGTTCAAAAATTTACAACATTATAACGTGTTTCTGCGAATAAAACTGAAAATAAAGTCACGCTTAGCAGGACACCGCCGTTCTGTAGTTATCTCCCCATTGATCTGTGTCACTAAATGCTGTATTTCTACGAATGGAAATAAATTGTAGTGATGGGGCCCTATTAATATCCTATTAGGGAGATGTTAAGTCCACGAATCAATAGATTTTTTTATAAATTTATTTAGATCAAGGCTAAAAAATAAGAATATATTTTCCTGCGACCCTGTGCAAAGCCTATGAGGCTGTTATACAGAAAAAGTTAAAAGAGCTACTAGAGAGTTAGGTATTCCGCAAACGACAATGAGAGATCGGGTGACTTGTCTTATTGATACATATGATTTTCCAATGGTGATGAAACAATCTTACGTATTGATGAGGAGGAGGAGGGACTTGTCGAACATTTGGAAGCTATGAGTTATTATGGATATGGTGTCACGAACATCAAGCTTCACCATTTGGCAAAAGAGACTGATTTCAACATGGGACAAAAGAAAAGAAACAAAGCAGTGGTAAGGATTTTTGGAGGTAACGTTCACGATACTTTTATGTTCTTTGATTTTGCTGAACTCTGTACTGTATATGCCTGTATATGTGAAGACCTTTGCATATTTATATATCCATTTATATTTAAATCAATCCAGTGTTTATTCATACATAAATGCCATCAACATGTTAGATTATGTTTATATATAATTGCATACATAATCAGGTTTGATGTGACCGAGCTTAAGAATTGTTATCATCCTAACCATGCTTTGTGAAATATAGTAGGAGGAAAACACTTCCCTGCAACCTAGAAGTTTGGTTAATAACCGAGCGAAATACTTCTGAAGCTAGTTCAAACTACTTTGATAACCTCAGCGAGATAGTGCTAAAATATGGACTGAGTAAATTTAATGAAAATTGGGAGCAACTATCGGAAAATGAAAAACAGAGCTAAGTTCACTTATTTGTTTAGGTTTACATTGCCTTGTACATGTAACAGGGTCGGTTGGTGATTCTATGAAAGTTATAGAAGAAGTCTATTTTGACGAACAAATTCATATTTATGACAAAATTCTAAATCGGACACCGTCAGATTAGTATAGTCACTGTAAGCAAGTCATTCCCATGTGGTGGCGATGGGAAGAGTGGAGTTTATGGAAACTTTGAGACATTTCCAAAGCAATAGCTAGTGGAAAATTAAAATTCAATTCGATCCCAATTAAAATATACCATGGAAATATATTCAACATCTTATTTGAAATGCAAGTTGTGTCTTCTTTATGCCTGAAAAAGTAAAAGAATATTTGGACTTTAACAGTTAAAAACCTTCTTAATGCAGTTAAACAAGATCTGGATACTACATTCTTTGTTGCAGGATAGAAAGCTTTGGGTTTAATATATTATCTAATTACAGTTCCTTGTGGACATTTATTGAAAGAAAATTTGTCCATATGCTTGAACGCTCTACATATCATGTGGACATTTGTAAAAATATAGATTAGACTATAGATCTCAGTAGCTAGCCAATCAGCATGGAGAAAAAGTGTTGAATAAATCCCGTATACAACACTTTGCTGTGGTATATAATAACAATAGATTGCTATATACTATAGTAGGCCAAGCAAAATAATTGAGCATAGCTATAAAAATGTATACATACATTTAGCACAGAAAATGTGGATGCCAAACATTTTTGATACCAAGCTTAGTTTAGTCTATATTATAACAATACTATGTTTTAAACACGTAACTAATTGGACTTAGGCCAAAAAAAAAAATTGTGTGTTTAGGGTAACGGTCTGAAAAAAGTTAGGTAGGGTAGGCTTTGGGTTTTTTTTTTTTTTTTTTTTTTGCCTGCCAGGAAACCAGTCATGAATTTGTGGTGGCTTAAGATGATATATCTGTGTAAATTATATGTATATCTAGCTTCATATTTGATTTCAGATCATTCTAGATGACTGTTATTCTGACTGAAAGCACATTTGATATTTTGACTTACAAATACATTCAACTGTACAAGGGTTTTGTTCTAATTTGTTCTGGAAATTTAGTACCGCAGGTCTGTTTAGTTGACATAATATTGACGGACAGGATGCTGTCAAAAAACGCAACAGCACACTGTGCTCAGATTAGAGCGTATTAAAGAAACACAAACATGAATATACTAAATATGTTCAGTATTTAATGCTGGTTTTGCATTTTATAATAGTAATGTCAGACTTATACAGACTTTCTGTATTTTTATCACTAGTCTAGTTTATATCAACAAATGAAAATATATATGAGCTATGTCATGTCAGAAGAAAATATGCCTTTATGACATCTTCAGTATTATGCAACCAGTATGGGTCCAGTCGACCAAAATGAGTTTCACATAGCCAGACCAGGGTCCAAACTATTTAGTTCATAGCAACGAAAGAGCTATTTCATTTCAGTATTATAGCTATGTCTTAATTTTACTGTTAGGCCTTCATTGGCACGGAAAGGGGAGGTCAGAATACACTTTCTTGTGACCAGGCGCATATGTACTTTCTTATCTACAAATCATTTTCAGTACTGAAGAGTTTGAACAGATGAGGTTCTACTGTAAATATGATGCAAATAATCTAAAAGTATCTATAACAAGACTGCGTTCAATAAACGCTTATGCCCCCATGGAAGCCCTGCCCATAAAAAGCTAAGTCAATCAGGGGCCATAATTCTGTAATAATGTTGGAAAGTGTTACATGGCTTTGATAATGTAAGGGGCTTATGATAGTAAACAAGTATGCCAAGTTTTAAGGCAACGCCATGATGGACATGATGTAATTTGTAAAACGAAACCAGGAATTTGACCCTTCAATAAGTATAAGTCCAAAATTAAGTCAAGGTGAAGGTCAAAATGGGGTCAGGTAATACAGGCGTGTGGAGAGTGTTCATATACAACATCCATGCAAGTATGAAAGCTTTGTAGCAAGCCATAAAGATGCTAGAAGAAACGGTCAATTTGGGTTAACCAAGAATTTAGCCCTTCAATAAGTCTAAGTCCAAAATTAGGTCAAGGTGAAGGTCAAAATGAGGTTAGGTGATACAGGCGTGTGGAGAGCGTTCATATACAACATCCATGCAAGTATGGAAGCTTTGTAGCAAGCCATAATAATGCTAGAAGAAACTGTCAATTTGGGTTAACCAAGAATTTGGCCCTCCAATAAGACTAAGTCCAAATTAGGTCAAGGTGAAGGTCGAAATGGCGTCAAATGATACAGGTGTGTGGAGAGTGTTCATATACAACATCCATGCAAGTATGGAAGCTTTGTAGCAAGCCATAATAATCCTAGAAGAAACGGTCAATTTGGGTTAACCAGGAATTTGACCCTTCAATAAGTCTAAGTCCAAAATTAAGTCAAGGTGAAGGTCAAAATGGGGTCAGGTAATACAGGCGTGTGGAGAGTGTTCATATACAACATCCATGCAAGTATGAAAGCTTTGTAGCAAGCCATAAAGATGCTAGAAGAAACGGTCAATTTGGGTTAACCAAGAATTTAGCCCTTCAATAAGTCTAAGTCCAAAATTAGGTCAAGGTGAAGGTCAAAATGAGGTTAGGTGATACAGGCGTGTGGAGAGCGTTCATATACAACATCCATGCAAGTATGGAAGCTTTGTAGCAAGCCATAATAATGCTAGAAGAAACTGTCAATTTGGGTTAACCAGGACGGACGGACGGACGAACGGACGGACGGACGGACGGACAGGTGAATCACTATATGCCTCCCCATCTATCGATAGGGGGGCATAAAAATGGTAACATGCTACTCTCATGATTTTGCTCCAACCAGACAAGAAAACATAAGGGTTGACAAACCAACATATACATGTATGATCCTAAAGAAAGTTGACACAAATTGCAGATGACAAAAGTAATGTACTTTATAGTATTAGAAACATCTGAAAACATTTTTTGACACAAACATTTATGTTGGATAGATTTTATGAATGAAAATCTTCAGAATGAAGAAACTTAAAGCGACTTTAGAAAAAGTGACTTCATCCGATAGAACGCGGAAGGTTCGTAATGCGGCCGCATGTTGGCATTTGGGACGAATGATCTGCACAATAGACGCCATGTTCCATACGAAGCCTACCCGATTTTCAATGCGGTATCCTTATTGGACCATATCAGGCTTCGCGAAAACTTTAAAAACCTGTCAGTCATTCAGACTGACAGAAACAAAAAAATTGTCAGTCCGAACGAACATTTGTCAGTCCGAAAAAATGAAGAGAGATGTATAGATAATGCATGTTCTTCTTAAATTATTCAGTGGTAAATTATTTAGAAATGCATTGTTAGCTTTAACACACAGTTAACAAGTGTTTTCAAATAGGCCTAATTATATAGTTTGCCTTTTCACAATGGGCTCATTCAGCCCATTCAATGAGCATATATCAGACAGGACTTTCTGTCAAGAGAAATTTTATTTTCATTTTACCATTTAATATCAAACATCTTTAAACTAAATCACGTTTTTTCGTGTTAAAAAGCCCCCTCGGAAATCGTCAAAATAAAAATATATTCAGAAAAAAAATCGCGAACAATCCGGAATCCGTACCGTGTACTACGGGTTTTATCCGCATCCAAAAAAATAATCAGTTTTCGCGACCTTCATTTCGCTGAATTATTTTACATTTTTGACGATTTCGGAGGGATATCTTATTGAATCTCGACGAGGATTTACGAAAATACATTCGTGTTACATTCTTTACAATAATCTTCAACTACGATGTGGGAATATCGTTGTCCAGACTTAAAATCTCCGTCGGACCAACCGTCCGACATTCAGTCAAATTTTGCCGGACCAAAGCATAAAATTATTGTTGTGGGAACGTTAAAAAATCGTTAGGGTCGGCGCCTTTCGGCTAGGTAGGGTCGGGTTACCCGAAACACACAATTTTTTTTTTGGCCTTATTAGAATACATGTACATGTATATCAAACCTTTCTACATTTGTTCATAATTACTGTCATAATCTGAGACAACAATTTTGATAGATAATTAACCAATTAAGGTATTGCCAACATCTCTGCTGAGTGCTGACAACATTATCAGTAGAGGATGAATGCCGTGGTAGCTTCTATGACTACAGTATAACCTCTCTAGGGGACATATGTAGTGCAACAACCTCTGTATAACACAACCTTCAAAGTTACTTGAAGTTATCACATGTATATAATTTTATAATTCTGTAGGGCAACAACTTCTAAACAATGACCACTATTCGCAGCCCACAATGGGTCTCACTCTACAGAGGTTGTTCTGTTCTATTGTGTCTTCAATAATTACGTGCAGATTACCCCTCTCTTCTAAGACATCATTTCCACAGAGTAGAACTTAAAACCAACTAAACGATTAAAACAAATTGTAGGGCTTCCAATGTTGTCTGCAGGTGATTGAAGTAAATGACTTTTATACTATCACAACCCATAATTTACAAATTAAAACCTCACCTCCAAGACCACCTCAAAATAAAGACCACTACTTTCTGTCCACTGACTTGCACATTATTCAACCTCAAATTCACAGTGAAATTGCACCTATATGAAGACCACCTCTTTAACAAGATTGGCTCAGAATTAACCAGTTTTCGTTCCGTTTTCATCTGTTTGATAGAATGATGCAATCACTCAACATTATTGAGATAAGTTTTTTACAGTCCCAAGAAGGAATTTCATTATTGAGGTTTTACTGTAAATTAAAATAGATCTTTAAATGCATCATGCAACATTTAACATATTACACCAGCACTTAAATGGTTTGTCATACCCTGTGTACCGGGTACTGGTCGATTTATAGGCAAGGTGTACCTGATAAACAAAGATTATTTATCTATAGTCTAAGTCAGATAGAACGGCTCGTAGGTGTTGATATGGGATTATAATCCTCGTTTCACTCGGAGTTATAAATCCCATATACAACACCTACTCATGTTCTATCCTATACGTAGTCTGTGAAGGATATTAATTCATTTATTTGAGGGAACTTCGTTTTGGAGGGTGTGAATTTTCAACAATAGATGACAGATGTCATTTTTCAGAAATTAATTGACCAATCAGATTACGATGACAATGTGGATTTTCTTGATAATGGAAAATGGACAAAATCTTCTGTAACTCAAAGTGAAAGCAGTAAAAGTGTACCCATTCACAACAAGTTTTCAGAAACAGTATTGACACATTGACTGATTTTTACTCGAAAAAAAACAATTATAAATAGTTTAGCCTATGTAATGTTCTGTCACATGTACTAAATGTAGGAAAGAAATTACAAATTTTATATCATTATTTAAAACAAAAGGATAATATTAAGTCAGACAGGAAAGGCAGCACTCAGCTTAACCAGTCGAGCACATAAAACATAAAAAAAACATCCAAGATACAGTGCCCACCTGAACAAGCCGAACACAGAAAACACAAAAACATACAAGGCACAGAAAAGAAATTGAACAAAATAGAAAACAAATGATTGATGAAAACAATAAAGAAAGGGAAGAAAACGAGAAAATAAGATTACGAAAACTAAGGAGCAAACAACAGATATAAACGAATGAGAGTTATGGCAATCAGTTGAACAAAACGAAAAACAAATTGACTCCTACAAAACAAAAAGAGAAAAAGTAAAAGCTCTCAAAGCTCAGATCAATATCCAAAAAACGATGGAATCAAAAAATAAAGGACATTGATAAAGTCTACAGAGAGTTACAAGGACAGTGAGTGGTAAATCTAGGCAGTTATTGGTAATTGACCTTTCTGTAGACGCATCGCAGCCACGCACCCCATAGTTACGGGTATTCGTTGTTACTACGCAAGTCAAGCTTTCAATAAAATGGCGTCTAATATACAGATGTCGTGTGGTGATCTTGATACAAATCCGTTAAATAGTTCGCTTTAAGTCAATGTTTTGAAAACATAGTAAAACATAATTATGTGCCTACTTAAAACTTGCAAATCGACGGTTTTTAATCGAAGAATTTTACGTAAACAGGTACTAAATCAGAGCCAAACAGTCTCCGAATAAGCGTAATTTTGCCGCTCAATCATAATATTTCTTTATATTTAAATCGCTATTTATGTATAGTTTTTGCGCGCATCGGTAATAATTAATGACCTGTCTTTATTGTAACACATAATTTATCTAATTGGTTAATACATATATTTACATATACATATTGTAATGGAATCTTCCATACACTATATAACGTTCGTAATATCATAATCAGTATGTTGGTGTCCTAATAAATTACAATGTGCATAGCTTTTTTATTTAAGCAAAGTAGACCTATCTCCTAATTTTCTGCGTCGGGGTTTTATTGATGTCATCCGTGTGATCTACCGCTTATAGCGGGGGCATACATTTTGTTGATTACTGACGGCAGAGGCTGTATTTGATTGCAACTTCCGCAAAATTATAAGTGCTACGTTAACATAGATGAATGTGAATCATTCAAATCCCACATCGCTACGTAATATGTGTACATGGTTTTGTCATTGACGGTCAGCAAATTAACAAATTTCTAATGTACAATCACGCGTTATCAAGTAAAAATATCGTTTTCTAACATATCGTTTAAACTGTCGGACCAAGTGCAATAATTTTGGCTACACATATTTTATATGCACAATTATACCAAAACTAAATGAGACCTAGATTATAAGTTAGTTAAAATTCCAATGTGTAATATAATTTGATGATCCTGTTTAGATTCGTATCTCAGAAATCAGTCGGGGTTCAGAGATATACCGCGGTGTCATGTTGATTGTCAATAAACAATATGTGACACATAGCGGTTTTCACCAGGACAGGGGAACAGTATGAGGTCAATAAGAGACTTAAGATAATATATATAGTCTCTGGTTTTATACATAATTGCTATATATGTTTAGTAGTAATGTGTATATATCTGACAGGTCTCTGACCTATAGATACTTTGAAATAAACGAGTACATGTTTCTATCTATCATGGTCCGGACCATACAGTACATACATTTTAAATATTTATTTTTATAAGCGTTGTACCAGAGGTTATCACTGTCTTTTTTGGCTGCCTAGTTCTGTCAAATAATGACAACCAGTTTAAAACTTTTGCAATGTGATTGTTTTCTCTTTAATTTAATATGAAAAAAGCATATTTGTACACTATGTAAAACAACAATTCTGCAGGACTAAGTGTTAGATTGCAAACACCAAAGCTAATAAATAGTGATTTTTGTTACCTACATCAATAGGTGATGGTATAATACAGAAAATAATACTTTAAGTTAGAAAATGTGAAAATATATCAAGATAACCACAGTGAATATTTTCTTAATTGTTTTAGATTTAGGATTGTAGTAAAAATTAATGTAGATTTACTACTGTTTATATTCCAACTATCACTATCAGTTAAACACTTTAAGACCTTTTTTAAAAGAGTTTTACTTTTTAAAAAGCCGTTGCTATTGTTAACTTCTCGCAGGATTTTGACACGAAAATTGCCAATGAAAATACATTTTTTACAAATTGCATTTCATTATTTGATACCAATGTCTATACTTATTTATTATTTATATATTTCAATGTATTATAACAATCCCAGCAAAAAAATATAATGCGTACTTGAAAATCAAATGTTTTCTGACATAATTAAGTTACACTCTCAGTCTGAGTCTGACGACTTCAATTTCTGCTGAGCAAGTTACCTAAATGTTGAAAAAAGAATAATTATACACACTCCTGCTATGGAGCATACACCCCCTTCCCGATCGATAAATAATCCCGGGACACGGGATTTGTCCTGTAATGTCGATATCGAGAATATAATTTACCATAGCGATGAACTTCAGGCGAGACAAATTGAGTACGTTACGACTAGGGCCGTTTTGTTCATATCGGTACGTTTTAACTTGGGGACGGTTTAACATATTCTTTCTCGATCTTCTGTTTGACATTTAGCACATTTAATAAATCATTTGCACTTATGGTCAGATAAGATATTCTCATGAGCTTATGTTTACATATAATGTAATGCAGATACTTTCCTACCTGCTGACGTGATGCAAGCTTTTCTTTATGTTTCGCGACACAACATAACACCAAATGTTTACTCTCCGTCATCAAACATGAAAATATGCGGCTCCTTATAATCTTCTTGGGATATATACTAGTATGCGGCTCTTATAGTCAGAATTGAACATTGACTATGCACTGTTTAATAACATACGAGCGTATTTAATATACTCTCGAGTTGGTCTATTACATGTATCGGTATCCAGTAAAAACGCCCCCACGTCAAAACGAACCAAAATGGTTGAAACGCCCGGGCCCATTATGTAGTCAAAATGCCACCATAAGGTTAAAACGCCCCCCAAAGTCAAACCCCGCACAAAAAATTACAAAAAAAATAACATGAAATATTGGAGTGTCTTACACATAAGGACTGGCGCCAGTTCTTAAGGACTGGCCCTAGGGATAAGAACTGGCCCTATAACTCAATAAACAAGCACAAATATGATGTTTTTATATTTTAAAATTATTAATAATAGTATTTCGGGTTTATTGTGTGAATTTCAGTACAATTGGATCAATAAAACATAAGTTATAACCAATTTTGGGATAAAATACATGTATTACCTCCCTTTTATTAAGGAACTGGCGCTCGACAATCGATAGATTCGAAGAGAACTGGCGCTATAACTCAATAAAAATGCATACTTAAGACGTTTAAACGGTTTTAAATGATTAATAATAGTATTATGATCATAATTGGCTAATTTCAATATTATATGATTGTTAAAACATGAGTTAAAGCGGATTTAGTCTAATTTTCGAAGGATAATATAGCCGAGTCTTGACTTTACATCAAGTGACGTACACAATGGTGAGAACAGAGAGCGTTTCGTTGCATAAGGATTTCAATTCGAAATTCATGTGCATCCAGACCACACCACGAGGAGGCGCTCTCATCATGGTCCATTTTAGAATTTATTTTAAAATAATCCAAATAGCCAAAAATGATAAATAAAGTAATATACTTAATTAAGGATTTATCAGCAATTATCAAAACAATATTACCTAAAATAAAATAATTAAAACTTAATATAGACTTAATATAGACTACAATAAAAAGTTATTTTCTGCTTATAAAAGCGGATAAGTTAAATTATAACTTCATTATTTCATACGATATTATTGAACACACCATTATACACAAATCATGGAACGAAAAGTAGCTTTGTTCGGTGACAGCTATATAAGCAGACTTGGGAGATTCTGTAATTTTGACTTGAAGGTATACTTAATTTTATTAATAAATACTTGCTTATTTAAATTATGCAGTGATGTCTTGTGATACATTTTTCATAATTTATACACACTAAAGTTTCATTTTTATATAAATGAACATTATTACATCCATTAACACTATATATCTCATTTGTGAATTGGCGAATAATACATTTCTCTGGGTTTTTTTAAAGGGAGGTAATAAGGAATTTGTCCGAAAATTAACTCATACGTAATAAACGTGTCTAATACTGTTATATATTATATTTTTTCAGATATCTGGACAAGTCAGATTCTTTGGAAAAGGGGGCATGACAGCAGCCCAGCCAAACACAAACGTATTGGACAGCTTGTTGGCTTTCAACCCGGACGTATGTATAGTGTGTTTAGGAGGAAACGACGTACATTCAGAGAGTAATCCTGCAACAATCGCGAGGAATTTGGAGTCTATTGTGAACATCATAGGACACAACGGATGTTATGTTTATTTTGTCAACATAAGTGAGAGGGGAAAATTTGTGAAAGACTTTAACTTGACAAAGAGATGCTTCAACGCTCAGCAAAAAAAGATCAATAAGTTAATGAGTAGACAAGTGTCCATAATAAGACTCAATGAAATAAGATTAAATAAGGACTATGAGAGAGACTGTGTCCATTTTAATGAAAATGGGACACGAAAGTTTTTTCATGCCGTTAGAAAATGTTTGTAAATTGAAATAAAAATTTAAACATAATTATTGTGTTATTGTTATATTTATACTCATAAGCCACTCATAATAAATGAAACAATTTGCATCAAAATTAAACAGAACGAATCTATGGTCTTATTGTTGAGGTGGTCGTTATTTTCGGTTTTACTGCACATTATATTTGCCCCCCAACATACAACTTAACATAATAAATAAATCAATTCGCACGTGCATTATACACACACCAAAATTAAACAGAACGAATCTATGGTCTAATTATGATCCACGAAACATATTATTTTATTAAGTGCAAATAAAGCATTTCGAGCATTTCAGATATGGTATACATAACCAGTATTGTTTATAGATGAACATTTATACAAATCTACCGTCTGTACAAAACATTTATGACATGTAATATATATACAATAAACTCGTACTATCAGTGAAATTGGCAGTATACTGTGCCTGAGGGAATATGACACTATTATACAGGGACAATAAAGGTGCGAATGATGAATGCAATTAAGTGTGCCCAAGAAACGGTCAATTAAACAGCCATACCATATACATTTATTATAACATAATTCGACTTTAATTTATATATACGACATATCCTAACATATGTGATGTTCATAATTACTATATAGTATCATTAAAAATCATTACAACATGTTACTTAATTAGTTCGTATTTCTGTTCAATTACACTCTCAGCGCCAGTTCTTAATGAAAGGGAGGTAATACATGTATTTTATCCAAAAATTGGTCAATTCCAATTGTACTGAAATTCACATAATAAACCCGAAATACTATTATTTATCATTTAAAACCGTTTATACGTCTTATGTATGCATTTTTATTGAGTTATAGGGCCAGTTCTCTTCGAATCTATCGATTGTCGAGCGCCAGTTCTTAATGAAAGGGAGGTAATACATGTATTTTATCCCAAAATTGGTCATAACTTATGTTTTATTGATCCAATTGTACTGAAATTCACACAATGAACCCGAAATACTATTATTAATAATTTTAAAATATAAAAACATCATATTTGTGCTTGTTTATTGCGTTATAGGGCCAGTTCTTATCCCTAGGGCCAGTCCTTAAGAACTGGCGCCAGTCCTTATGTGTAAGACACCGAAATATTATAACTTTTATTATTACATGTACTTATGTGTTTTAGATTGTTTCTTTACCCTTTTATTATTACTTTTGTTTTTTTAGATTGGAAGTGAACAGACATTCAAGATTCAAAGACCAGCTGAAATAATATTAAAATCGTTATTATTGTTGAGTTCATGTTTATTTTTTACAATTATGTATTTCGTTATTCAGACCAAGACAGAAAGTACTAAGGACCACTTCACGCCTGCACGGGAACTTGTGGCCAACGCCTTGACCGCTGTTGGTGTAGAAGTACCTGTAAACGAAGAATATCTCATTCGAATAGTCAATCAACAACGACAGGCTATGCGCCCGGCTGAACCTAAAGATATGAATTTCCTGGTAATTTATATTCATGAACTGTATTAATTTGTACACTACTCAAACACAAACCATTCATGCTTGTAGTAAATTACGAACAGACAATGGTGAAACTATAGGATTTCGAAATTAGAAAGTATATGTAGTTTGATTAGAAATATGTTTCAGAATACACAAAAAAATATGTATTAGTAAGAAGGGAATCATTAATAGGAATTTGTATTAACTAATTTGTAGCTATCCATAAGGCCAACATCAAATTAATAATGTGGTAAACCGACCGACCCTATTTTTTGGCCCGACCCTAAACATTTTATTGATATATATGATGAATTTTGTTTATTGATATTGAGATAAAAAAATCACCATGTAATAGAACCACATAATTAATTTGTTTATGCCTAAGGAAACAACAACGAAGACAATATGCTTTATATGATATTTATTTGTTCCAAGGTTGACCCAAATGCTGTACCAACAGGATTTCTCAGGGACGATGTAATGGTTGACGGACGTAGACATTTGATATTCTCCACCGACAACTAGATAGAAGTACTGAAGAAGTCAGCACGTTGGTACGTGGATGGCACGTTCAAAGTAAGATACTTTTCATTTTGACGGCAATTATATAAAATGAAATCTGACCAACTTTCGTCCAATATTTTGTCCAGAGCATAACTTGAAACTATTTCAGATATTGATTTGAAACTTGATATGTGAATAGACAGCAACTAGGAGAAGTGCAGTGAAGAAGAACCATTACTCTATATGGCCTATTTTTGAAATTATCTCCCTTTGATTAATTTTACAATTGTTTTTGCCCAGAGCATAACTCTTAATTATTTGAGGTATAATAACTCTATATGACCCAGTTTTGAAATTATTTGCTTATTATATTTTCAGTGTATGAGACTATCATTTGTGATGCTCCTGACCATCCATGCTTTTGTGAAGAGGGAAGACTTCAGTAAACAAGTACCCCTAATCTACGTTTTCATGACGGGACGCAAAACGAAGGATTATATCGAAGTGTTTGAGGTATTGTACTATAATTAATAGAAATTATTAAATTGACATGATTGGATACGAACCTGGAATTATTTATGTCAGTATACGAATTCCCATGGCGGGATACGAACCTGGAATTATTTATGTCAATAAACGAATTCCCATGGCGGGATACGAACCTGGAATTATGTATGTATCTAAACGAATTCCCATGGCGGGATACGAACCTGGAATTAAGTATACGAATTCCCATTTATCTTAGTCCATGTTCCTAATTCTAGTTTATCCTTTTAAGTCAATTAGAGACAGAATCACTGGATTCAACAATCTCCAAGGACTGGTGATGGATTACGAGAAGGTGCTATGGAAAGCATCACGACATTGCTTTGTTGATGTACCGATCAAGGGGCGTGCGTTCCACTGGGGACAAGCGGTGTGGGGACATGTACAGGTAAATACCTCAGGTAATATATAAACAAATATTCATACTTTATGCTCAGATTGAACGGTAGAAATTGGCACATTTAACCAGTACCAATCGATGTTAAGAATGACTCTGATGAAGGTTGCATTCTGAATAAATTTATCATATAACTATTTCACAATACTTTATCTTTACACTTATTACTTGCAGCAATTCGGACTGGCGACAAAATATACCAGGGACAGTGGCACATATGCGTACATCAGAAGTTGTTGAGTCTTTCGTTTATTCAAGAGGAACACGTAAGACCAACCTTTCACCAGATGAAAGAGTTCAATTCACGTGACACCGTTACTACATGGAACGACACTGGTTTGAAAGTTCCGTCTGGAGCGTGTCCGATTGGTGTGTCTATTGGCAGTCGGTGAGAACCAACAATGACGTGGAAGGTATGTATAACTTCTCCATCCTTTATTATTTCAAATATTACCAAATTACCATTATACTGTAAATTCCGGCTTATACTGGTATGAATACTGTGTCATGACAAGTTACCTTTCAATAATAAATAGGAAATGCGGAGTTTATATCGCTGCGACGTCGCGTCACAAGTTGGAGCTTTTTTACTTTTACGGCGTTTTTATTTCTTGTTAAGTGATTGTATCATTGATTCGTCAGATAAACTATATAATGTTTTATATCATTTTAGAGAGAAACAAAATTCTTACACAATTGGTCATTTTTTCTTTTAAAATGCTTGATAATAAAGACGTTAAAACCGTACGAAGAGTGCAGGAAACGTACAAAATACGATGTAGAGATGTTACAATTTTTTCAAGCAAATTGAAGTAAAACCACACTAACGCTAATAAATTCGTTTCTAAAGACATCAATATTTTGCGTGTAAAGTATTCAAAGACGTACTAATGATGTCGGTTGCGTAAGTTCGCATTATTAAACGGGAACTTGAAAAATAACTGATGCGTTTTTCTCGTTTTTCAATGTCTACAGAAAATGCCCCACTGACGTAAAAAATACATTTGTTATGATAACCGTGATCTTTATAACTTTATTTTTGTTTTTTAAGAAAACGATTAAAACTATGAAATAGTGTTTTTATTCTGAATCTATACATGTATTTCAATGTTTACTGTGACAAAGCATTGCAAAATGCCACGTAATAATCGATGTCTACAGAGAATGTCCCACTGCACTATTTAGACGACGTTGACGTTATTATTTATCCCAAACGCTTCTTACATTTAAATATATAAACACTTGTTTGGTTATAATAGTTATAAGCGTATCATAAACTAAAACAACATTCTTCTTATATACTTACTTTAAGTACATCTGATGCCATCCATTTTAAGTAGGAATCCCATGTGGAAAATCTATGACAGCAACACTCATAATTCATGCTATATACTGGGTATAAATTGATTAGAAATAAGTTTGGACTTAGGGAAGCTTTATGCGAAACTACAGTACATTTTGAACTATTCTAATTTAAATTTAAAACAGATTCATGCGTACAGTTTTGTTAAGGATTGTATTTTACTTCTTCAAATTATTCCAGCAAATGCGACTGTGTGCATGCATATTAAAAGGCAGCGAGAGAAGTTTTTGCGCTCGGTTATTTTGGAGTTTGTTATGATTCTTCGTTTAAGTAGCTCTTGTTACTTATTTTGCACTTCAAGTATGCACATTGAATGACGCCGGTTACTATAAGTCACTATAAATGCATGTATTAACATATATATTGTACCGCATTGGTCGAAAACTTTGGTTATTTGTAACTATTTTAAGTTTTATCGCTAAATTCTTACTTCAGTATACTGTTGATGATCATAAAGAATATTATTATTTGGCCTAAAAACTAATTTCTAAAATTCAGTGGTTGCAAATGTATTACCAATGCACATGATAACATACATGATCAACAAATACACGGAAACGTGCTGTAGTTTCTTTATTTGTCATTATAAGTCAATGAAACTTTCTATACCTGACGATAAATTTATTTCAAATTGATTCACTGTTAATCAATAATATTGACCAAAGACGGCATGAACGCGGTTTCCTATGGCAACGTCACTCGACGTCATATTTTCCAACGTTGCACATAGAAAACGATGACGTATCATTCGTGCGTTTTAAATCTTATAAAGGGTGGATTATGAATGTACCATGATATAACATTACATTCATCATTTCAAAAAAATGTTTTCACGTCAAAACTCTGTTTTAGAGTTATTTGCTTCAACGTTGTTGTCTGAAAATGAGTGCGGTACCGAAAACGGCGACGAAAAGTCGTGTGGCGAATGAAATGACATAAAATACCAATGTCAATATTGCAAAATGCAACTAATATGTAATAGCACACAAAACAGGTGTCGGTTTTGCATATTCTCTCATACATAGCCATGTGAAATCAATGCCGACATGCGCATGTGCTATAAAACGTCAATAACGTCAAATTACGTCATCAATATTAATGTTCTCAAGCAGCTAATTATTATAATTTACATACAAGTTGCAAAGGAAAAATATTGATTTTCGGTTGACAGGTCTATGAAGTGTATCTGGTTGTACAGCTATTTTTAAAAGAATCATTCAATGCGTTATACATAATGAATTGTGCCACGAATGAGTATGTATACTGTAATATGTAACGACGTCGCGATGACGTTGGGCCGGTGTAGCCATAGTGACGTTGCGGTTTCTATAATTTTTCTAACAAATATTACCTCGAGTTTAATGTTTTTATAGTTATGTATTTGTAATACTCCAATCTATTATCTGACCGATTTTTGTGAGTATTGGTCTCGTAACAAAGATTTCAGAGCATTTTTCCGCGTATTTGTTGATCACCCCTCGTATAGTGTTTAAAGTCGCTATTCGTCGTTATTTATAATGTTAATTCAACGTGAAACTTCCACCATGTTTAGCTAAAATAACGGCGACAACCTGTGACGCGACGTCTGCCCTGACTGTGCAGTAAATATATGAAGCTTATTTAAATAAGTTAAAAAAGTTAAGCTACCAATTTTGGTGCTTTCTGCAGTTCGGCCGTTTAGCCACCCTTTGACATTTTAACTTCTCTTTGATAATTTCATTTATATTTATTATAATGTATAATATATAATTATCTTTGTCCGATTATAATGAGTTTATCATGTTCTATACGTTCGTTGTTAATTGCACGTGCGTGTTTGTATGTACGAGGGGGGATCAATATATTCGTGGACTTTTCATCTAGCAATTTTATATTGTCAGTTAGGCTCCAAAACAATGTATTATAATTTAGAGTAAGACCCTTTCGACAGAATGCACTTATTACACAATTCCATTCATCCAATGAGCGCGTGACGTAGGCCGTCACGTGACGCCACTCTATGCGCTCCCGTTTTAAGCGTACATAGCTCCATTTTGGACTCATATCTGGTCCCACATGGACGATCATTTTACTTTTAAGACAGAAATAAGTAATAAATAATCACCTCTCAAATGTAAGATGAAAAAAACAGAGTGTTGGTACGTAATTGGACATAGGACTCTAAAAAAGACGGTTGGCTCAACGCGGTGGTATTATCCCGATGGAGAAAAAAGCACAACCTAGCAAGGTTGGGGCACAATTTCTAAAGAACCCTTTGTAGCTGGATTCAAAGGTTTATATTTTCATAGTCAATACTGATCGCAGTTTTCGCCAGTAATATATGGTTAAGAAATATGGCTCTCATTCCACAGAAAATAGAGGAGAGTGTCCCTACCATGGTGATAATTCTTCCGTTTTTCCTTATTTTATCAATGCATCTGCTTGACAGGGTGCCTACAATCGTATATACGATATAATCATATGTAGATCCTTAATAAGTGGCGCAAAGAACACCCCTGCATTTTGGTTATGTCATCTTTGAGATATCAGAAGGATTTTCCAAGATTGCCGTAATTTTTACTGACATGCCGTTGGTCTGTGATTATGTATTGTCCGACATGCTCGACGGCGCGTGCTGCACACGGGTCACGATAAGTGACGTCATCAGGTAATTTGTGACGTCACAATAAAATTCAATTCAAACGCTAGATAATTAATAGATCTGCATGACCTGTTAATTTCGTTACTCTAGGATGAATATAACAAAAGTTAGAAGGAAAGTCCACAAATATATTGATCACCCCTCGTATGTGAATGTGTGGTGTACTGTGAATGTTTCATGTATATATGCTAGAGTTTACACAAGTTATATTTATTAAGAGTGCTTTCTGTTGACAATAAATTAGTATTTTTAGGTTCAATACGTTCGTTCGTGTTTTCAATTAAATCAAATCATCTGCAACATGATGATACAATGGTCAGTATTTAAAAAGCAACTTAATGAAATTTTGGTATATTACTTTTCTGGATTAATAGAACACTTAATGAGTAAGGTAAATTATAATGTTTCACTAAGATGCTTAATAAATAGCAATCAATCAATAAAGGTCAAAACGCACCCAAGCGTAATATATGTATATGTTGGATAATCAACAAGTTTACGCCGAAAACAGTACAAACATACATAATAATTGAAACGATAACAAATAAAAATTGTTACTAACAAAAAAATACAATGGGCAATTTATGAGCAAAGCAATTTCCATACGGTTATACACAAAATCAGCGGTACACATGGTTTCAACACCTGGACACAACCGAACGTTGTTTAAAATACACATAACACTGGAAATTATAAGTATATGAAACGCAATGAGGATTCTATACAACGAAGAACAACACACACTAACTCTAAACGTGACTATTTATTTCCACCGAACGTACGTACCTCACAAATGATGACAAAACATGAGTATATATAGAAAGCTGTGCACCTACAAGATGGCCGCAGTAGCTCCTACGCTCCTAATAGGAGGCCCAAGTAGCTACTGCGCTCCTTCCTAGGATGATGCAATACATAAAAGGAGCAAGCATGAAAGGAGTAATGAATGAAGCGCTCCTTCCTAGAATGATGCAATAGATAAAAGGAATATGTATACATGAAAGGAGCAATGAATATGACATAGAATGAAAGGAGTAACGAATGAAGTATGGGGCGAAAGGAGTAACGGATGGACCGTGTACACAAGGAGCATAAACGCAAATTCGTTACATATATTATTTAATCAAACTTTCAATATTGATAATTATTAAATTAAAAAGAATATGGGGGCGTTATTTGGGGGCGTTCTAACCAATTACAAAAAAATCATGGGGGCGTTTCAACCATTTTGACAGTGTACAAATATTTTAAAGGCAATGGCTAGAGAACAGGCACCGTACGACTAGACAGCTAAATTATTCGTCCGTCACCGGTTCGCTGACAAACAGTAGCTAGGGAACCGTCATTCTATATACATTTGTATATGCATTATGCATCCGGAATTTCAGTTATTTTCTTATGGTAAGTATATGTTATATGGTATTACAAAGCATAATTATTAATCAGTGATAATAATGTAGCTAAATTAAAGAAGCCCAGTCTCCCTTTTTAACATAATAGAGAGGTTGTGAAAGGCAACGTGTAACGTGTACGTGTACGTGTACGTGTACGTGAATACAATGTTTGGGTATTTCGTCATCCAGGTCAAAGGGATTCGACCCGATAAAAATATCTTTCACATCTATACTATGAATACATAAGACAGGGGTCTTCTTTATCGAAGGCCGTTTTCTAGTTTCTGTCTGTGCAGGGTTATGTCGTCAAACCGGGTTTTACGCATTTTGTGAACATTCTATGCTCGACACAGGCAACATTGTGTACGTGTATTGATAAAAGTTGTATTTTTTATGTATAATATTATATTGTCATGAAGTGTGCAGTACAAATTAAATGTTGTATTCGGCTTGTTTAAAATATTGGACATAATGTTGAGTTGGGTATATGAGGGCCAGTCATAAAGAAAGACCCCTGTCTTATGTATTCATAGTATAGATGTGAAAGATATTTTTATCGGGTCGAATCCCTTTGATCCAGGTATGTGTAGTTTCTACAAGTAACGGACGTGTGACAGACGAAAATATAATGTGTTTTACGTCACACAGGTATGCGTATGCACGGGATACCCAATATTTTATCGCCGGTAGTCTCAGTGAGTTTATATAAAATTCATTATCGATTCACGCAAACATCATGTTTCAACTGCCATGTGATTTTACACGCACACGTGTTTCGCAAGCCAGTTTTAATTGCAACGCGTACGTATACATGTACGGGTAGCTACACGTACACGTAGTCGACCACGTTCGACTCGCAACCTCTCTATTATTACCAAAACTGACATCGCCTAAGTTAAAACCATAACATTATTAGGTGTCAGTTCTGTTGATTCTTCACACCTTCTAATGTATATCTGAGTGCCCGGCTAGACCTAACTATAATGACAATAATTAGCACACCAGCGCGACCCAAACAATGATTTCGTGAGTGAGACATGTCAACACGTATACGTACTGTGAATTTTCGGGTTACTAAATGAGTATATAGTTTGCATTATGACATTGCATTTCACAATTCCAAAAAAAAAAAATGGGGAAAAATGCATTTATCGGAGACAGTTACGTTTCTAGACTAGAGAAGTTATGCCATGGCGACTTACTAGTACCGCAGGAAACAAAATTCTTTGGTGTCGGGGGAATGAATGCTCGAAGCATTACCCCGTGGGTGATCAGAAGAGTGTTCAATTTTCGACCCCAAATTGTGATTGTACATTTGGGCGGAAACGACATTAAATCAGAATCCACACCTGAGGAGATTGTCACTCTTTTAGAAGATGTCGTCAGTCAATTTACGGAACAGGGAATACGTGTGTACATATGCATAATATCGACAAGGGGTAATTTTTCGAAATGGCCTGGCCTGTCAAAGTCCAACTTTGACAGACAACGAAAACTCATCAATTCTATACTATTTGAACGTTTCGGGGCGCCGGGTGTGTTCCGGAACAAGGAGGATGGACTGAATTCTAATTATGCGAAAGATCTGGTGCATTTTGATTATAACGACCGAGGAAATTCCAGATTCTTTCACTCCCTACGACGTTTTATATGCGGATTTTAACTAGTTCTGGTCAGGGAAATAAGAACGGCGAATTCATGACTATGAATCGGGAAATGTATCCTGCTTGTGTTTTTACATGTAGTATATTTAACAAATTGAAAACGGTAACTATATTATGAAAGTGTGCGATGTGAGACTATTCGTACGAAATCTTGAGGAGTAGTTATAATAACTTCACTACCCAAAAAACGTGAATAAAACTTTATACATGTAATTAAATTGTCGAAAGTATGGACACTGAAGAACCAGATAATGACAACACGCTTACAAATATTGTCGTTGTACAAGCTGGCGGTACCAAGCACGCTGAATGTGCCATGGAAACCTGGACGTGCACGACATCTGAGGGGACGACCAATCTTTCAGTAGTCACTCTACCAGCAACATAAGAAGAGGAGGTCGCCCGAAAGGATCTGACCAGACAGTTATTGGTTTACCCAAAAAACGACTGAAACTAAAAAATAGACGAAAGGTCCACAACCCTTAGACAACTTACCAGACGATAAAAAGGCAATGGTTATCTTTTCCTGGTTTATTGACGAGAACATCATCAGTCAACACATCAAAAACGAAACAAAATATTCACAAAAAACCTGTAGACTGCGACCCAACGAAAGTTTTTCTTGGTGCAACTGATGTGTCCCTGCATTTGAGCAAACAATAGATGCAGGCTACAGCATTAAACAAAATATTAAAACAGGTTGTCAACAAGAATGGCAAATGTAAGTGTTTCGGCTTTTCTGAAGTTACATAGGGCAGAGATAACGATAAGTATGCAAAGCAACGTCAAAGGTGCCCGTGCGCAGCGTTCTGGAGAAATCACCAGATTTCGAATTTAGACATGTGTTAACACCATACGCATTCAAACTAGTACAGAAGCAGCTTTCCAGGCTCGATCGATTGACAATAGAATCTACCAATCCAATGGGACAGCAACGTGCGAGTCAATTACCACTGGTTGCTCTTGTGAAATGCACAGACAGTATGGCCTACCGTACAGACATATTCTAGCATACCGTGCCAAAAATGATATGGAACTACATTCAGAGAAACTGATACCAGATAGTTAATCTAGGTTATATTATTTAGGGACCTTGCACCTGTGTCAGTCCATCGTAGTGACGTGGGAAACCAACCTCACAACTGCAGAGATACAAAACTGCTCTGTACGTCAAAGCTTAGATTCCTGTGTATCCGAAAGAACGGGACAAGTGTTTGATCTTAGGTTCATATAATTAAATTATTTATTACGAGCATGGGAGCTGGACAAAGACGTAGAGATCAATTTTGATTATGGAGACCCAACAACAATAAACGACGTTCCCGAAACAGAATAAACATCAACAGCTGAAACAACAGAAGAAATAATCACAATAATCAATGACCTTCCAACAGAAGAAACAATAGTAGATGTAATGACATGTTTACAAACAGAAGAAGCAAAAGCAACTGACAATCAAACTGACGAAGAAAACGAAATGACATCAGAGGTGTTAGCCAATCTGACAACACCAATTGTAAGTGACGTCACGGTTGAAATTCAACCAGAACAAGTTATATCGGACATATGTTTACCACCAAACCGCGACCGGCCGAAAGGATCCGAGCTGGCATTTATAGGTGTGGCAAGAAAGAGACTTAGGGCCATATTCACATCCTCTCCTCCACTCTCACTCACTGAGTTAATCCATATTTAATTATCGTTTCGTCCGTGCGTTTGAGTGTGAACTCGACCTAACTAGAAATTGGTATTCACAACGGTAAGTGTAGCTGGAGTTGACTTGACTGAGTGAGGAATTTTCGAGGGAGCGAAACGTCGACTTGAGCTGGACTCCAACCAAACTCAATGGAATGTAAGTGAATACCAAAAATAGTCACTAACTAAAATGGACAATCCATTCGAGGTGGAACCATTTAAGGAGATGATTTTACCTTTTAGAATTGTCCCGAAGAGGAACAATTCCTTAGAAAGCATGGATAGTGTTAAATTCTTTGAAAAGTTCCCCCAGCTACACTCAAAGGTGGTTACGTGCATACCGATTAAGCGCACGAATGTTGAACTAATAAAGTTATTGTATTTTCAAATTAAATTAGACAACAATTCATATGATCGTGTGGGTTGATAAATAAATTACCATAAATATAAATTTATTTATAATTTGTTATCTAAAAGTATATTATTTCGACAAATACAGTTACTGTAATAAGTGTATTAGTATCTGGAATTAAAATTTAGTCATCTTACCGCGATGTTAAATAAATGCATGCTATTTATATATGGCGCGTAACTATGCAATTTACACACTTACACAATTTACAAACTTGCAACTCATACCGATGATGTGCATTATTGTTTTCTTATTTACAATCATTCATGAGTCAACGTGCGGCCTCGATAGCCTGCTGTTAGAGCGTCCGCTTCGAGTGCGGGAAGCCCCATGTTCGATCCGGGGACACTACTTGCTAAAAACGAAATGGTATTAGAATTTCCCTTGCAAAATGTCTAGCATAATAAGCGAAAGCTGGCTTCTCTTATGTATATCAATATGTCAATATCATTGTGACGATGAATGAAATCGGGCATGAGGTGTCGAGAATGGTTAATATTAGGTCAAGGTTGTATCAACTTGTTTCATAATCAACCTAAAACCAAGAAGTTCATGCATAAGCTATAATATTTATTATGTTTTATGCATGTCGCTCATTAAATGAAATTCTAGGAATTATGGCTTTCTAGTTGTCGGGCTTCTCCGGACCGGTCTGGACGATGTATGTGTAGTAATTAGTTTACGAAATCATCTGACAGTGAAGCTGTTTATAAAAGTAAACTGAATTCATCTCCTCTGACTTCTAAATTATTAACATGATATTACCTGCTTGACGGTCGGTGGAATTTATATTGACGTGATATGAGGCATTTGGTAAGGTGTCTTCTTCGATATGAACATCCTTTATTCATTTAAAACTCGTTCGCATTGTCTTGCATAAATGTTTTCTTGGAATATCTTTGAAAATATATACGTTCATTTAACGTTAATTACATCGAAGTTTTATGTTAACTGATCTCTATTACAATAATCATACTCTCTATTTGTGATTATTCAAATGAAGGTTTTATGTGAGCGAGTTCAAA
Source organism: Spisula solida (assembly GCA_947247005.1). Taxonomy (NCBI): domain Eukaryota; kingdom Metazoa; phylum Mollusca; class Bivalvia; order Venerida; family Mactridae; genus Spisula; species Spisula solida. The sequence goes on along the minus strand of OX365944.1, from coordinate 32,051,530 downwards.
GAAATATAAAGAATGTAGCATAAAACCATCAAAATTATAGTTTGACTTTGTTAGTACATTTGTATACATGTATATTAGATAAATGCATCAAAACCCAACCAACCAATTCAATAATAAAGCACAGATTGTTTGTACAGTGTAATATCCTACCGAATATTATAACGATCACCCACTCAGGAAAGTCGAGGTCGAGTTACCCATGTGAATACCAAATCTCCACTCGACCTTCACTAACTCGACCGTCACTCCAGCTACACTTGAGGCTACCTAAGGTTAGTGTAAGTCGAGTTGGAGTGGAGGACCGACATGTGAATATGGGCCTTAAACAGGCAAAAGAATGCCAGAAACTTCAAACGTTTTGAGAAATCAATTAGACAGAAATATTACTGAGTGAGACTATCATGTCTCTAGCGCAAATATCAATATGACAATAACTGAAGGTGATGTTAGCGTCATTTCAAAATACTTTCAATTAAGTGCTTTAGATAAAATGAACACTTGTATAGGAGGCCAATCACAGAACATAGTCAAGTGCACATGCCAAGGATCACTGACACGAAGTGTATTGCATGTGGCTTATGTTTAGATTGGAGACATAACCACCTTGCAATCATTTCGTCAACTCTCTGTGAATCATGCTCATGGCTAAACAGGCATATAGTGGCACCCGATGGTAAGCCGGCCTTGAACGTGACATGAGCATGAACGAATAAAAAATTTCAAACTGGTGTCTATTGTATGTATATTGTCAATTGTTACACGTTTTTTTACAAATTATGGTTCTGTTCTGTGCATTATAAGAGATTTATACTGACTAAATTGTATGTGTATCTGAGATTTTAAGATCAACCAATAACATGTCAATAAATGCAATACCGCACAATTTGATACCTGAGAAATCAAAAAAACAAACATGTTCAAAATTTAGTGAGTCCGACTCCAGCATCAATACAAAATAAGCAACACCGTCACATAGACCTTATCACCCACTGTATGTAATGTTGAGGCAAGTTGTTTCATTCGACAAGAAGTAAACAAATATGTTATTCGTAAGAAATTGTCCGAGGTGTCCCGATTGGAACTACAGCAACCCAACCTCGCAGCGGGGTTGAATTCTAGCACACTCGAGGGTAGAAACTCGACTCGTTTTGCTGCAACTCTAGTTAATCAAGTTAACCCTCGTAAGTCAGCTGAACTCGCTTAAAATGATCCGAATGACTTCAATACGGTGTCACAGAACATAATCTGGACGTGGCATTATTATCAACCAATTATACGTATGGAAAACATGGTCACTAAATTGTGTTAGTTTTATCAGATACTTATTAAAAACCACGCAAAGAAATGAACTTAAAATGAAAATAACATTTCAGTTTAAACATTGGAGGTGGTTGTAAGGTGAGAGTTTGCTGTACACAGCTATTGACTCCTTGCTTGTGTATACACATTGTTTTAAATCTCGGCCTGGTGTATACATAAGCGAGAATTATTACGAGTATGCACGTTTACAGCAAACACGAATATAGTGCACGATTTTCTCGTGGAAAATGATTATTCTGTGTAAAAATCTTACAATATACATGCAGGATTGACCGGTCTTCTGTTACTTCGTGTGTCTCGTGGAAACATGTTGGTTGTCAAGTCGGAATATCCGTGCTCCCATGCCAACAGAAAATAGTTTTTTTTGGCATTATTAATTGAATTTTGTTGACTGACCCATGAAAAGACTATGTACATTGTATTTGTTCGAGATTGCATTTGGTATGTCCACACTGTTGGTGTATTGTCATCAAACCCACATAATCTAATGTAACTAAGTTTAAACATTCATAAATTGACATTTTATATGAACATATCGCTGGCTTAGAATGAGACTGACGTAAGTACACAAACTGTCTGAAAACTACTCTTTATTATGGAAAAACAAGCATTTTTATGCCCCGTATCGATAGATCAGGAGGCACATAGAATAATAGTGATTCACCTGTCTGTCCCTGATTAACCCTGATTGACCGTTTCTTCTAGCATTAATATGGCTTGCTACAAAGCTTTCATACTCGCATGGATGTTGTATTTGAACACCCTTCACACATCTGTATCACCTGATCCCATTTTGACCTTCATCTTGACCTAATGATGGACTTAGACCATTTGAAGGGCCGAATTCTTGGTTAACCCAAATTGACCGTTTCTTCTAGCATTGATATGGCTTGCTACAAAGCTGTCATACTTGCATGGATGTTGTATTTGAACACCAATAAAATAAGTATGTTCTAGATTCATTGTAAATATTATCTTATTGTCTCTTAACTTGTTTATATTGTTTTGTTGTTTCATAGTGTGTATTTGAATAGCTAAGTCTTGTTTATACAAACTTTTCATTATTAATCTAAGTCAATTTTATTATTTACTTTCATTCAATTGTTAAGTTTGACTACTTTCATTTCATTTGTTAAGTTTACTATGTTTGCAATTATCATGTTAAATGTATGTATTATATGTTGAGGTCCTCATGGAAGATTGTGTTTATATGCAAATGTGTTAACCTCGTAAAATAAAGTCATTATTATTATTATTATTATATAACACTCTTAACACACCTTTATCACCTGACCCATTTTGACCTTCACATTGACCTAATTTTGGACTTCGTCTTATTAATCCTCTAATTCTTGTTTAACCTAAATTGACCGTTTCGTCTCACATCCAGTCGATCAAGGCATAACTTTCAAACTTGCCATACTTGTTTACCATCAAAAGGCCCTTACATTGTCCGAGCCATATAACACTATCCAACATTTTAACGGAATTATGGCCCCTGTTTGACTTAGCTTTTATGAACAAGGCTTCTATGGGGGCATTAGCGTTTATTGAACGCAGTCTTATTCAACTTCAGTTTGGTCAACATGGCCATTAACGATTTTCATGATAATAGGCTCATAAGAGGCGCCTTGTGAAGCAGATATCAAATATACATGAGTCTGGTTAGGTCGTATGTAGCATTTACGACCTTCTCATTCTAAGCCTGCGATATATGTATAATACAATATGGACATACAATATTTGGCCAATATAATACCACCAGAAGAAAGGTGTCAACTCAAATTAAACAAGGCAGTCCAAAAGACGACTATAATTCCCCGCCGCATTAATGAACAGTGAAATTGTCCAATATGGTACACATTTGCTATGAGTTCATGCAATTTGGCGCAGGCATACAAATTAAGGAGCGGATGGAAAATGTAAGGTTCAAACCGTTGACCTTTTAACTGTGACCTTACCATTGAACCGGCATGGTTGGAATGTGTGTTCTGTATGTCATCTTTATTAGTTACACATTTGGTATCATTTTTATGCAGTTCCGCACAGGCGTTAAAAAGTTATGGAGTGGACACGAAATTTAAGATTTAAACATTTGACCTTGAACTGTGACCTTGACCCCGCATGGTTGAAAGGTTGGTTCTGCATATCGGCTTTATTAGTTATCGTTTGGTATGAATTTCATGCAATTCGGCCCAGCCATTAAAGTTAAAGAGCGGACATAACATGTAAGATTAAAACTTTTGACTTTGAACTGTGACCTTGACATTGAACCAGCATTGACGGAATGTGGGCTCTGTACATCGTCATTATTAGTAACAAAGTTGGTATCAGTTTCATGCAATTCGGCCTAGGCATTAAAAGGTTATGGAGTGGACACGGAATGCAAGATTCCAACTTTTGACCTTAAATTGTTACCTTATCGTTGAACCGGTATGGTTGGGATATGGGTTCTGCACGTCGTCTTTATAAGTTACACAGTTGGTATGAGTTTCATGCAATTTGGCCAAGGCCTTAAAAAGTTAGAGACCGGACACGATATTGTTACGGACAGACGAACGCACGCACGCACGAACGCACGCACGCACGAACGCACGCACGCACGAACGCACACACGCACGCACGAACGCAAGCACGCACGCACGCACGCACGGAGACCATTCCTATAATCCCCTTCCACTTCGGTATTGTATTGGTTGGTCGATTTTTACGAGACATCCTCATTGAAGCCGAGAATGAGTACATGTACTATCCACGCAACTTGACAATTATGTGCAAAAGGTCACAATGTTTGCCGAGACCGACTCAACTGCCTTGATAAAGCTGGGTTCACACTATGAACGTTTGTACCAGCTTTGATCAGCGTTTCAAAAGTCAGAAAAATGAGCCCAAACGTCGGTGAAATTACGCTCGTGAGGAGGAATAATTTGGTTCACACTGCGAACGTTGTGTATCTAACGAACGCTAACGTTTAGGGAACGTTTATCAGCGCTCAACTGCGTTTGACAGCGGTTACAAGCGCTTAACAACGTTTGCCTGCGTTGTAGCTTTTTTATCGGCGTAGTAGAACTTTTGCTAACGTTGGTTAGCGTATGTGTAGCGGTATCTAACTTAGTACGACCTAGACGAACGAGGTGTCAAACGCCAGAACCCGTTGAACAAAGTTAACCTAAGTTACTGAAACGTTATTGAAAGTTCGTCTGCGCTAACCACTTGCGTTGCTACCCGTTGGCCTACGTTGGACAAACGTTCTTTTGCGCTGGGGAAAGTTGGCTTACGCCAGCCTTGCGTTACTACCGCGTTCATTGCGCTGGATACCCGTTGGCCTCCGCAAGATAAACGTTCGACTAAATTCATTATCACCACCAGCGTTTCTGCAGACGTTTGCCAACGGAGTTTAACTTAAGCAAACTTTGATCAACTTAATTTAGCGTTCAGGAACGTTTATAAACGGAGCACAACTAACATCAGCGTTTATTTCCAAACGTCGGCAAAGTTTTTGCATGTTAAAAATTTTCAATGAATACAACATTCTTCAGCGTTTACCAACGATCGTCAACTTTTCAAAACGTTTAGTAACTTTTACTAGCGGAGCTGAACGTTTGCCCAAACGTCGGTAAACGTCGGTCTAAACGCTAGAGTGTGAACCCAGCTTAAGCAATAAATAAAACATACATGTAGGTATAAGACATTTGCTTCCATAACAAAAACCTATTTGACTCCTGAAGGAGTCTCGTCAGGATAACTAAGCATTTCTTGGCGATGATGTACACTACATTTGTATATATATGTTGTAGATTGTCCTTGTGGTGTGTAATGTCCGGTTGTTATTTTCTCGTTCGTTTTAGTTTAACTCTGAGACTTTAGATACTCGATGTCCGTCAACCAAAACCTCTTTTTTGCTACATTGTGTGTCAAAAAACCATTGTATTATACAGAAATTAGGAGTACATGTTGAACCACAACCTGAAGAAAACGAAATTTTCATACTCAAGCGTTTAAGTTTGATAAAAAAGGATTTCTTGGTTTGGAACATTGCCTGTCAATCAAAAACATTTGAAAAGCGTGGCGGTGGCAGATTGAAAGCAAACATGGTAATGCTAGCAAACCTAAGTCTCAGAGTTAACCAAAAATTCAATCGTTTCTTCTTTGATTTTTCATATCGATTAAAAATATAGATGTTCTTTGTCTCAGTTGGTATACAAGGCAAAATTATGTTTGAGCTATCAGTACTGTTGTCGACATAATATCTATAAATGTATCAGTTGTAAGAAATTTCCCACCCACTAGTCTCATGACAGCACGACCAAGGGATTCGGGCGCATCATGTGTTTGCATTTCTGACCCGTCACTGACGGGCGAATCGTGAGCGGATATTTACTGCACATCGGATCCCTAATTATGTCGTCGGAGGTCACATTTACCGACAGTTGTTGAACTACTGACGAATATTGAGTATGGATGTGTTGAACGGGTTTTATCTCGAACATATTGGCCAAATCATACATTGATATGTCCTGTTTCACGGTATACAACACTTTATATAACTTGCAGTCAGTAGGCCTTTATATATGGTCTATTGGAAAGGATGGGAAATAGGGGCCTTCGCTGTCGACATCGATCATTGATACATTTGTGTTAGCTATTAGTGGACCGAAGTGGTTAGGGCTACCATGTTTTATCATTACAAGGCGTTGTTTTACTCCATTATAATTTGAATAGGGTTTTTTTTGTAAACTTTTGGTACCCAGAGGGTAGAAAACCTGACTTAATAGACCAACTGTCTTGTCGAGTAATCCATTTTGGGAGGATATATTACATGTACTTGTTTTGGACAATTAATGACCGATACTGCATGGAATGCTTGTTGAATATCAGTGGACACTAAATTCAGTCTCCCACATGTACATGAATATTGCTCCACATTCATGACAAGCACAATGCACGTACAAACACAAATTTCGTAGACCACATTTTCATGTCCACACATGGCCATTGAAACTGCATTAAATAGACGATTCCCGTCGTCGGTTTTCACGAAATTTTCACACATCTGTAATGCCGCCTTGTCTGTCACAAGGTTAGCATAGGAATACAATACATCAGTCATTTTGGACAATGGTTCCACGTTCCCGAGTGAAAAGTTTTTATACTACAACCATCAACCAAAACACCACTTCTAGCATGCATACCGGCAGCATCAAAATCATACACACCATTTTTGTATGAACACCCAAAAGCAATGGAAATCACCAGCAGGACTAGCACTCAAGTTCTACGTCAATTGACCACATGCCGAATTTATCAGCTGTCAATCATCCATTATCGATTGACCAATCAGAAATCAGCATTTCACACACCTCCTGCTGGATACTGTTCATTCACCCGAAGATTTTAGATCATATGACTTACTGACTTTGCTATTTACAAATACTTCAGGCTTGAAATTTGCATTTTCAAGCGAAAATAAATGATTATCTCCCTTTTCATTTAAATTTCAGTCCTGACGAAAATGACGACACATTACAAGCCAATGGAAACGTAATTCCTAAATTGAAGAATGTTGATGAAAAGATGAATGCACAGATGATTAAACGGGTAAAAGCATTGTCTATTTCTTCAGGATAAATTCTAATAATGGTCAGGTCTTGGCTGGTGAATATTATAAGGTCACAATATTTAGCACCACTGACCCTGAACCTGGTATCAGTAGGAGTATTCCAACGGCATTTTGACAAAGCTGTAATAATTCTGGAAAATTCGAATTACCATTCGGAATGTGTTTCGAATGTTTATTCTTTCTCCAGAAATATTGCACAACGATGAGATAGATTAAGGCGGTTGCAAACGATGCCAGTGGGCTGGTTGCGTGTCTTCAGATGAGAAATTGTCGGTGCATGACAATTTAACCGTCGTGCAACCTTCGTTTGACATCGCCACCTCAAGCAGCCAAATGGCCTGATTACGCTCATGTTTGGTCAATTATGGCATCATGATTCCGAAAGCTATGACTTTTAAGTATACTTTTAACTTAAAACGTAACATTTCTCTCACAACACTTATACATGTATACATATTTCGGCGGAAAGAAATAAAAATGTCTCCAAGCGATGCGAAGTATGCCTTCTAGTATACGAACTATGTAATGTGTCATAGTTAGCGAAAATAACACACTTATGGCGAATCATTTTAACCATGGTTACAGTATTAAAAATATCAAATATTGGCAGCTATATCAGTTATTGATAACATCATATATATATTGTGTTTACAGTCAGATTACCATGGCAACAATTCCGATTATTTGCTTATTTCACTTGAAATCTGATCTGTCTACGAGGTTAACGTGATAGTATGTATCACTATGTACCATACATCTTTTGCTATAGCTATGTTTTCAATATTCGAACGGATACCAGTCTCTATGGTACAATCGCAATTTCCGTATATATTAATTACAATACATAGCCGAGGTTACCCGACTGTAAATGTAAAATGTACTTTTCAACACATCTACATTAATTAGATTTCCATTAACGATAATTACAATGCAAAAAGATTAAATAAATGCATTGTTATCATACTGAAGGTAAAAATTCCCTGATTGAAGTCATGATTTACCATCAGAAAAGCCATCTCAGGTAAAGCGCATATTTACATTGAAAAATAGATTGATATCTGATTATACTGTCACGCCTTGTTACCATGGCAACAATAGAGATCGCTTTTATAATTTTGCCAATATTGAAACGTATACACTAACGCAAAGGATAATCAGAACTGAGCGATACATGTGATTATTTTGTATGACAATTACGCAAAGTACTTGCAATTCTTGGATACAACTATTGCCGGAATTTTATGACAGCGATGAGTTCCAGCGAAGAAGTCAACGCCGTCGTGATAGATAATGGCTCAGGATTATGTAAAGCTGGGTTTGCCGGCGACGACGCCCCGTCGTGTGTGTTTCCAAGCATCATCGGAAGACCAAAGCACCAGGTAATGTGTTTACTAAACCTACTGATATAAGGGCGTTGTCTTTCATTAAAGGAAACATAAATATTACGATATACTTACTCGGCTTCGTTTTACTCTTTGTTTACTTTTATTTAAATGCGCATTACATGGCCATTAGTTGTCGGCGCCCCACAAAAAAGCCAAATCTATTCACTTTGTGTTAAATTAGAACAAATATTCAATGCGTTATTAATATTTATTATACACTAATAATAGGCATTTGTGAACTATCGTCGTGGTCTGAGAAATGTTTGAAATGACATTGCTCTCTGCTTATATAGGCCAAATGCTGAACCGTTTGTCCGTGTGTTGTTTTCGGCAGTACGACACGAGGGGTATTCTATAAATAAAAGTTAAATAAAAACGCTAAGGTACCAATTTTCGAGGGTTGCTTTCAGCAATTCAGCCGTTTAGCCGTTAGCTACCCTTTGATATTTTAACTTCCCCTTGTCATTGGACTACCTAAGGAAACCTGCGTTCGAGTCTCCCTGAGGGAGACTATTTCTCTCCTGGTGTGTGCAGCAAACATCGATATGCGGCGCCCGGGAATGTCGAACATGTACATACACCGCCCCCACAGGTACCAATTCACGCCTTGGTAGAGTTGAGCATGTGGGTTATTCTTGCTAAGAGAAATTAAGACGTAACGCACAAAACTGGAACCACTAAACGTTGCGTCAAATGACGTTGTTTGTTGACTATACGCGGAGTGTGTTTGGTTTTTTTTTGGTTAACCAAGCATTTTAGACAGTGGCGCAGACAGCGGTCGAACCCGGGACTTCTCAAAGTGCGCGCCCTACCTCTAGATCACCCCCACATATATACTGAGCAAAACAAGAAACTTGACATTATTCATATATTGATATTTCAATGCTCATAAAAGAAATAACCAAGGCCAAACATCGTGACATTTTAACTGCTCACCCCGTTGAAGAATTCCAGGCAAAGCAACACAGAATTGCTGCACGGAAAGGGGAATAACTGATTTTGTTAAAACAGCATTATGCGTATTCAAACTATCCATTCATGGGCAATTGACCTGTTTTAATGTTGTAAACAGCAATGCACGTTTTGTTGTTTGATACTGAAAATTTCTTACGCTGATTAATGCAGTCTGGGTCAAACATTGATATTTTTCAAATTACCTCCCTTTGAATTAAAGATAAGACAATATTTACTGTTGCCGTTTTGGTCAACTGTTTGCACAAATTGTTAATTTCTCGAACGAAATGTGTCGGCTGTAGTTCACTGCATACCACACCACTAATTGTATCAGTGCTCGGGACTTTAAGGTGAATACAGAGTCTAACTTAGCCACATGAGCACAGAAATCAAAAACATACAAGGAACAAGGCCCAACACACAACCGAACGAAAAACGATCCACCCAAATCCCATCTGCCAAAATGCAAGTTGTGTCAAAGGAAATCTTATCTAATGTAATGTACAGTTTCTTTTTTTGTTGAGTATATAATAATGAAGATGTCACATGGTTGAAATTATGCCTCCTTTGGGGGTTAGAAATGCAAATCTAATAATATATTCAACGTTCATTGACGAATTGCTTTGATACTTGGCACACTTGTTCATCATCATAGTCCCAACCCCTACACAGCAGTAGGTATCTCTATCAAGCATTATGTTGAAATTATGCCCCCTCCCTCTTGGACTTGGGAATACATATGTTGAGGTTTATGAACACGTTTTTAATCTCTAATATCTTCAAATTGCATTGACATATTGCTTTGATACTTTACAAACTTGTTAACCATCATGACCCCATGACCTACACATGAGTAGGTAACTCTGTCAAGCATTTTGTCGAAATTATCTGCTTTTTTCGTCTTGCACCAACCTCAACAAAGCAGAGGATAATGCTGCAGCTATGAAGCAATTTATTCTAATAATTGTTTATATACTAGTAATGATTATACTATCCCAACATGGCACTGAGAATAGTGGAGCGCTGTTCGTGGACAGCTCTTGTCTTAATGTATGCTCAAAATCTAGATGTTTGTTCGCAAGGTCATCCATGAGACATGCATGTATCATCCTAGAAAAGTATCTTGTATGTAAAACGGAAGGGGGGGGGGGTAACATCGTCATCATCTATATTTTATACAATGACCATCATGTTGAGGTTTCTTAAATCCAAACTGTATTTGAACTTTCAGGGCGTAATGCTGGGCGTGGCACATAGAGATCTGTACGTAGGCGACGAGGCGCAGGAAATGAGAGGTGTTCTAACACTGCGGTATCCTATAGAACATGGTATAGTCACTGATTGGGACGATATGGAGAGGATCTGGCATCATACATTTTACAATGAACTCCGGGTTATGCCCGAAGATCATCCAATCCTGGTCACCGAGGCACCACTGAATCCTAAAGCTAATCGCGAGAAAATGATGGAAATTATGTTCGAAAAGTTTGATCTTCCGGCATTTTATGTGGCCATTCAGGCAGTACTATCGTTATATGCGTCCGGACGGACCACTGGTATAGTACTGGATTCTGGTGATGGTGTCACACACACCGTACCTGTGTATGAAGGTTACGCACTACCACATTCTATTCTACGTATTGATCTTGCAGGACGGGACCTTACCGATTATTTGATGAATATACTCACAGAAAGAGGTTACTCATTTACGACATCTGCCGAACGTGAGATCGTCAGAGATATCAAAGAAAAGTTGTGTTACGTAGCCCCAGATTTTGACGAGCACATGAAACTGGCTGCGAGTACCCTAGAGCTTGAAAAAGAATATGAATTACCAGATGGTCAAATAATCACTGTTGGCAACGAAAGGTTTCGTTGTCCGGAAGTCATGTTTCAACCGTCGTTCATTGGCATGGAAATGCCAGGTTTGCACGAGTCTTTAAGTAATTCCATCGTAAAATGTGACGTTGACATTAGACGTGATTTGTATGCAAACATTGTTCTTTCCGGTGGATCTACCGCGTTTTCTGGAATAGCCAATCGGATGCTAGAGGAAGTCTCGAATATAGCGCCATCTACCGCCAAGGTAAAGATTGTGTCTCCACCGGAAAGGAAATATTCTGTGTGGATCGGAGGATCCATTCTAGCGTCTCTGTCATCCTTTACCCACATGTGGATTACAAAAACAGAATATGAGGAAAGTGGGTCGTCAATTGTACATAGAAAATGTTTTTAATAACCTCTATTGGGTTTGCGGATCGTTGTTTAACGTATGTTTTTTACTTGTGCTGAACATCCTCGTTCTCTGTGCTTAATAAGACTGCCTTGTTCGCTTTTTCTTTCAGTTTAACATGTCATTTCGAAATGCTTCAGTTTTCATTTAACAATTATAGAAGTCGTTATGGATGTTGTACATAGTCTTTTTACTCCGTTTATAATGGAAAGTGATACTTAAAATGTTTGAAGGTGTGTATTGCTTCTAATACCAGTTTTACGTTAATGTTTGTGTTATTGTAATGTTGAGATATGTACCGAGTATGAGTGACTACACATCGACGTTAAAAACGTACATTTCTGATTAGTGATATGACTAACATACGATAGAGTGACCGAATGTTTGCCTATTTCGTGAACGATTACAGAGTTTTGCAATTTCATGTTCACTGTTTTGACCAAATTGACGTATTTTACTATCCAAATATTTTACCTTGGAGTATTATCTATGCTACTTGATATATATTTTTGTGTGCAATGTGTCACTCTTTTTGTCCGAATCCGACTGGACTAGTAGCAGTTTCGGGCAAAAATAATGATCTTTAGTTTGAACATATTAAGTTTCATGGCAAGTTAAAAATCAGTCCAAGAATAGAATACTTAGGTTGTTTACAGATTTTTAATTGCGCTCTTAAACGAAATTATAGCAACACACCACGTGGTATGTCCACACTGTATTATAATGGTTAATTAAGTTACTGTAATTTGTATTATTTAGCTCTCAAGAGAAATACGTTATCTATATATAGCTACAACTGTTTAGTGTCACAAATGCCTGTTTTATGAAATAAACGTAAATTAAGAGCCTAGGTTTGCGATTCATTTATATAATTATTTATTCATGACACAAAGGAAAATTCCAGATCATAGCATTTAATCTAAGCCATGTGAGTGTATCATCATTTTTGCAATAACAAAATGGGAAATCTGAACTCCGCGTGATAGAGAGTAACGTATCGTATATTTACGGTATATGACGAATGTGCAGCCAGCCGTTTTCTGGTGGAAAACTATCATGTTGATGCCGTTGGAAAACCATGGAACAAAAGGTTACATTGCCTTACATGAATTTATACGCTTTGTAATATCACTGGTACGGAGCGATGTCAAAGCGTACTTGACGACTCTTATCGACATCATGCTATGGGCCCTGTCTGACGAATGACAATGTTTCTTCCTACCTGAGGGAGGGTAGAAGAGGTTTAACAGATATTTTCACTTAATTATCATGTTTCTACTGGATGCAAACTTAATTTGTCACAGTAAGTTATTATAAAATTTATTTATGAACCTGTATATAGTATAATTAACACATTCAAAATATCTATATTTTGATACGTTATTATTATAATGTAACAAGCATAAACACGATCTCTGTAAATGAAGACTTTTAGGTGAATTAAAACGAAATATACCATTTAAACATCAAAACAAACACCTTAAAGTTGATATTCTTGTAATACAATGCCAAATAATTACCTCGTAACCCATTATTTCCAAACAATAATATTCAGACATGTTATGGTCTCTTGTAGAGGGTGTTTTGGTCTATTTACGAAGTCCAGTTATGGTGTTATGCTCTCTTACCGAAAACATTTATAAAATACATTTCTTACAGAATCCAGTGTTTGTACTCGTATTTGTTGCATGAACATGTTATGAAGTGATCGACCTAAACAGAAAATTGTAAGTCTTCTATAGGTTCTCGGGTCATTTTAACTTGATATTTGAAGGTATTATATATATAATTACATCAAAGTACTAACGGGTATGTTACAGACTCATACAAATAGCATTCTGTAACAACTGCACATTATCACCAGATATGTTGGATCGGCGTTATTTGACTATAAAAACATTTAATATAGCGTGCATCCCTTTCAGATCACTTTCGTATTTGTTCTAAAACAATTGTCTTGTGTGTGTAACTTTATACTACCGTAAGCGCTTTGATGTACAGTGCCTAGAACCTCTAGCATTAATTCAAATTATAGCAAAATAAATTTTTATTATGTATTTGAAAATTATGTTTAGACATGATCATCAAAGAATGGTTGACCTTTTTTAGTTCTGGACCCATATTTTCTTAAGGATCACTGCACCAAAGAACATTGCCATAGACACGTTAAAATGTACATTTCGTTGAACAACCAGATACATTGACAATTGTTACAAGTTTATACAACAAGTATAATCGCAACTGCAACCCTTATATTGTGATTGGCGTCTTCAAATGAATGATCCTTTGTTTGTTAGACAGACCTTAAACATTTTAAATCTTATTACTAGTAATATGTACATATCTTTTAAACGTCTTGCCTTAATATGAAATGTACCCCTTCAAAATTTGTCTGCATCTGCTTCAGACTAGTTCTATAACGTACGGGTCTCAGTTGTAGATACAACATGTTAAAGGATTTTGTGTCTTGATTCTCATGCAATGTACAGTATGAGTTGGTCATAAATGATGATATAAACTGTAATTCTTTGTTGATGTTTGTTCCCTGAACCTACGTTGAATAACAGGGTTACATGTAACACCTCTACTGTTGATCTAAAATAGCTGAGCGTTAAACAAGGTATCTATCGCTGGCTTAGAATAAATAGGTCGTAAGTGCGACCTAACATTATTTGAAATCTGCATCACAATGCGCTGTTTATCAGCCTATTTTCATGCAAAAATCGTAACAGGTCATGTCAACCAAACTGAAGTTGAATAAACTTGTTGTAAAGAGTAACTTTCAGGCAGTTTGTTTCCTGTTTTTGTACTTACAGTCTTCTTCTTCTTAGCAACTGATACCAGTACTAAATCTAACGACTGTGTATGACGCGACTAGGATCGAACCTGAAAACCCTTCTAGAACTCAAAGTTGCCACTTGTCTACTTGGCAGTCCAGGCGGATGTTACAAAATATATTATACATATACCTTTATATGTATTATTAGCCGCGTCCATTATTGAAGTTAAATCATCATCTCTCATTATTATCATTGCTTTTGTGCTGATACTTTTTAGGAACACCAGTTATTTCCCTTCAAACCAAATAAATCATGTACACTGTATACTATATAAGTTATAACCTTCATTGTGTTATGCTTTTGCTGACGTTTATACCACAAGTAACTGTATCATTAATAAAGAGTAAAATAAAATTGTTCTTTTACAAATTTTATGTTATCTTAGAAAGGTGCATTTGTACTAAAGTTGTCAGATTTTCATGGTATCAAAAACAAGAATTGTCTGTCGATATCTTCATGAAGTAATTACATTCATACACAAGAGCGTTAGAACTACCTCCATGCAAAATTTAATCGAAAGTGATCAACCCGTTAAAAAGTTATACAGTCATATCTCGATATAACGACATCCGATATACTGACAAATTCATTATACTGACATCAAATTTGGGGACAAAAGTATTAAAATGCTCTTTGTATCAATTCAGTATACCGACATATTCGTTACAAGGACATATTTCTTGGAAACAAACAGCGTCGTTGTATCGAGATCTGACTGTACCATGAAATGTATACGTGGTGTCCAGTCAATCACTGAGGTGCATTCAATAGAAACGACAAGAAAAAAGAAAGTGATTTCACCCCTATGGTTTTATTTATTTTCTTATTTATGAACGAATTTTTAAAGTATTGATATCAAATTAAAGACTAAGCTCTCTAGTTTCTGTTTATGTAATCATATTTAAAATAACACTAGTATTTATGAAATGGTTATTAAATACAAACTGCACCTCAGTGACTGTGTGGTCAATTTATCATGTTATAAACCTTTCTAAGTTATTATAAATTTTATAAAAAAAATTTGTTTTTGTTCACTCTTAATTAATGATACAGTTACATGTGGTTTATACATATACACAAACAAACATAAAACACGTTCCTTAGTAATACGTAGATATAATATCACTTGAAATAGTTTAACAATTACGAACCGGTTCGCTAGCTTAGAATGATTAGTGTTACCTACAACCTTTTACGACTCATGCCTATTTGAAACCTGCATCACAATGCGCTTCTAATGAGCATATTTTTCATGAAAATCGGATCCGGTCGTGTTGACCAAACCGAAGTTTAAAAAAACTTGTTTTTCCATAAGTAAAGAGCAGTTTTCAGACATTTTTTTCTTGTTTTCTCAAAATATCGATTTTGTACTAACGGCTTCTCGTTCTAAGCCATATATATATATATAATTTGTGTGCTCATAAATTCCTCCTGATATGTACAATTATGCTAACTAATCTTCTCATCAATAATGTATGCTTGTAACATGCTATAATTATGTTAAATGTATGCTTTGTATTTATTGTTATATATGCTCTTCAATATTGGAGGAAATAAATATAAGAAATAATTGAGGCAGAAATGTGCAATACATAAACTTTACCCTTACGCAATAACCCAAACGTTTAGGATGTTTTGTTTTACAAATGACTGACATAATATCTGAACATGTATGAACGCTAGAAAGGAACGATTCGTGATATGAAAACTCGAAGGCAAATGACAGAAACATTTTCATTTTATAGAAATATGACAACACTTCAGTTTGATCCATAAAATAATACACCACATAACAACACGTATTATAAATAGTTCGCAATATGTGTCGCTATGCTGAGACAATAATAAAGCTTTTGAAGTCAAGTATGTATGCGATTGGTTCTACATTTGCATACTTATAATTATGTCAGGACTTCACGTTTGTCCAACTTTCCGTCTTAGTCTTTAGTTTGGCAACGCTATTTTATTACACATCTATATACCGTCTGACATTGTCAAATATGGTCATTCCAAACATCTGTTTTACTTTTCATTGTGATTGCAAACAATTAAGTGTACGTATTTCAATATGATACAAATGAACTGCTTTCATAGGATAACACAAATATAACATAGGTAATGGTTCACCAAATCGTGGGTGATAGACAGTACGAACTTTGTCTGTATCACTATCCTTGGAGACGAGAATACAAATGTTACACAAGCTATTGTTTTTATACAAAACGTCTAACAATAAACGAGAGATATGTTCACCACTAAGTTGGTCCTACCAGAACACGAATACAAAGACTTGTCGAACAATTGACAGAACTACGGCCAATGTAACATAGCAACTAGCTAGGGGAGTTATTGCTCCTGAAAAGACAAAAAAGACCTACTGTAGATATTTCATTATACATTGGATCATACTAGTATATACATACATCTTGCCAGCTAAATAGAGGATATTTGTTTGTTTTGATTGAATATGGTTTATATTTCATCGTGTAGTGATAAAATTCAATATTTTCAAGAGCGCGTAGCTCATACACCGACTTGTAGGAAATGGTCTAACTAAGAATAAAAACCCACACATGACATGTTTCCGTTCAGTAATAAAAAAGTTACAGACATTTTAGTGTTGAGATTTTGGTAAATTAAAGTAGTCCCTGTGAGGGGGCGGAGCTTATATCAGTCACATTGTAGGTGATAACCAGTGACTGACATAGGTTTTATTTCACTGATAGAACTCTTTATCTCATCAGTTAGCATTAAATAATGAGAGTTATATAGTTATTGCTGATTACATCAGGAACGTCAATGAGCCCGCAATTTTTTTAAATGTAGATATAGTTATTACTGATTGCATCAGGAACGTCAATGAGCCCGCATTTTTTTGAAAAGTAGATATAGTTATTGCTGATTGCATCAGGAACGTCAATGAACCCGCAATTTTTTTAAATGTAGATATAGTTATTGCTGATTGCATCAGGAACGTCAATGAGCCCGCAATTTTTTGAAATGTAGATATAGTTATTGCTGATTGCATCAGGAATGTCAATGAGCCCGCAATTTTTTGAAATGTAGATATAGTTATTGCTGATTACATCAGGAACGTCAATGAGCCCGCAATTTTTTGAAATGTAGATATAGTTATTGCTGATTACATCAGGAACGTCAATGAGCCCGCAATTTTTTGAAATGTAGATATAATTATTGCTGATTACATCAAGAACGTCAATGAGCCCGCAATATTTCAAAGTAGAAATATAGTTATTGCTGATTGCATCAGGAACGTCAATGAGCCCGCAATTTTTTTAAATGTAGATATAGTTATTGCTGATTACATCAGGAACGTCAATGAGCCCGCAATTTTTTGAAATGTAGATATAGTTATTGCTGATTACATCAGGAACGTCAATGAGCCCGCAATTTTTTGAAATGTAGATATAATTATTGCTGATTACATCAAGAACGTCAATGAGCCCGCAATATTTCAAAGTAGAAATATAGTTATTGCTGATTGCATCAGGAACGTCAATGAGCCCGCAATTTTTTTAAATGTAGATATAGTTATTGCTGATTACATCAGGAACGTCAATGAGTCCGCAATCAATCTAACATGCTATTTGCGTAGTTAGTCACTACACAGGTTTACACCATTAGCTATGTGTATGTCGCTTATACCCATGCATTTGATATAGTAAATGCAGACGAATGCTTTCAAAATACATTACGCTAATGACCGAGTCGTCATGTATATAAGGATTCTTACTACTCACCATTAAATGTATAATGAATAATACCGATTGCCTCGACCTGATCCTCGCTAAGATATGATCTTTGCATTAAAGTCGTGGCCTTGACCTGGTTGACCGTCATATTTCTCAACTGATCAATGGTGAACTCCTGCAAAACACACTTATTGAGTAATATAATTTTTGGTTTGGGGTATTGTTTCCAATTTGTGACTGCCTGATATATTGTGATGACAAGTTGATCACAATTGATATCAAAGCGTGTGTAGTGATTTTATATAGCACTTGCATTTTGTTCTGCAAGCAAACTACAACTACTGGGGATCTGTTTCGCTTCAAAATTATAGAATCAAGTTTCAGAATACTTACATTGGCTTTGTTTGTAAACCTTGTTTCATTGAAAATCAACAATTATAGTGTTAGAGGTATTAAAAACGTTTTTCCAAGCAGAAAGGTGTTGAATAAATATCAGTGAAAAAAATTTGATACTTTTACTAATATGTAGGGAACTTACCCGTATTTTTTCATTAGGCATATTTGTGATGACTTCTGGTTCGATGGCTTTGATCTGCCATTCTGTTAACGATGACAGATGCTCCTCATTCAAGCCCCCTGGAATCATAAACAATCATATATCGTACTTTTTACGAATAATCATTCTGTAAATCATACATATTCCTAATGGATTGTTGCGTTGATATATCGGGAAGGAATCCGATGAATATCTCTAATATTCCCATGACTAATCCACTTTTCTTTCACTTGTTTTAAATTAACAAATTCACGATGCCACACAATTGCTTATAGCCTAATAATTTGGGATTAATAAACCAAACTAATTTAAACATGTTTAGACATGGCAACACATATTTGGGTTGATTAATGTTAGTGTCACAGTATTGTTACATTGAAGATAAACGTTCTAAGGTAAGTAATGTAGACCCATCATACATAATAATGAATACATGATTACCTAGTAAACTTCCCATTTCAACAAGATCACCCAAAAACCACGAGTCGCTTGTTCCACCTAGAGCAGTGGCCACCTTTTCAGCATAAGCTTTGAGTTGTTCTTCGTTGCACTTTCTCACTACTTCACCTAGTGTTTCTAAACTGGTCCTGGATGTAAAATACATGGCATTGAACGTTTTGATGTGTTTTATTTCTGGGTCTAAGTATTTTATGGTTCGCGTATTCCTTATAAAGACTGTAGCGCACAGACAATGCGAAGTTACACGGAAACGGTGGTAGCACCTAGTCACCCACGCAAGAGGTAGACAAAGAACGAACCATCCAAACACAATAACAGATATAACAAGAGCTATCACTAAAGGTGATGACAATCCCCATAGTTATACAGTTTTTATAAAATCAAATTATAATTGCCAACAAAACAAATGTCAGTAAATGCATGACACATCAGTGGTTGAATTTTAATAGACAAAAAGATGGATTTTAAAATAAGACGAAACATGGTTAATGGTTAACAAACAGTTTTATGACCAAAGTGACAAAATACTGACAATATGACCTAGACGGAGAATGTAAAAAGTTATGGCCTATCTAACATTGAACGTCAAGGTCATTAAGGAGTCAATGTCATCCAAATATAAGTCAGTGTTATTGTGTTGGTTCCATGGTTGTGTCCAAATATGACTAACAAATGTATAAACAACGTAAAGTTTTATAACGACCATGCTAACAAAGACATGGATATGACAATAGCTGTACCATTTTTATAATTTGTTATTATGGCAAATTCAAGAAAGGCACCGAAATCTTATAATGATATAAGTTGTGTGCAAGCCTGGTTAAAAGCACAGCACAGATGAAACAAATAACCAGACAAGACCAAATGCCACTTACAGCCTTTTAAATCAAGGGTTTTTTACTTTGGAATCCATAGTGACATAAACGAGTTATACTCGTAGCCGGTTGAAACCTTATGGTGATTGTGCAAGTCGTGTAAGTTAAAATCAAACAATAAATGAAACTGCTACCGTGCAGACAAGAAAATTGTTGATGGACGCACGCACGCACGCACGCGCGCGCGCGCGCGCGCGCGCACGCACGCACGCACGCACGCACGCACGCACGCACGCACGCACGCACGCACGCACGCACGCACGCACGCACGCACGCACGCACGCACACACACACACACACACACACACACACATGCTCATACGCACGTACGCACGGACAATAAAGGGTGCTTTCAAAATTCGATAATGTGACAGATGAGCTAAATATCGTACATAAGTATAAAAATTACTTGCACAAAACTGTAATATGCATTCATGAAACAGTGCAATGATGTCATATTTACATGGAAAAGAGTTCCATGTAACGAGAACAAACTATGTTTACCTTAACGAAGATGCATCTACACGGGATCGTATATATTCAGCAGAAGCACCACATGCTAGATACTTCAGCTTTGCTAACTGATCGCCTGATACTTCAGCCAACTTTCGAAGTTCTGACCATCTGTTAAAACCAGTCTCAAGCTGAAGAATAGGTTTTAAACAATGCATGTTTTCATAATTTGTATAATAACCTCCCTTGTTTTGTATTGTCAGCCATTTTAAAGGCAACTTCCTTAAACATTTACGGAAAAAATGGCATAAAATGCTATTAAACAACTTAATTCGTGTAAATATAATCCAAATACCATTAGCACAATAGGTTTCAGAAAGTTGGTTGTCAAACAGGAGTCCTCTTTCTTAATTCTAACAGTCACTTAATTATTAATAAATTCTAAGAAGTTTAATTTTTATCATAGGTGTTCTTCAAAATGGCCATCTATTGAAAACAATATATAAACTATCGTAATCAGGGGAATTATGTTTTAATCATATTTATCTTCATGATTTGTGCGTGGCTTGTTGTATACTAGGTTGTGTCACACTGTGTAGAACAACACTATTTTCTTAACTTTCTTCGTACAAAGATTAGTAAACTTCTCCAGACTCGGAAGTCTGAAACAATGACCTCATAATTACCCTTGACAGCTTATAGAAAGAAATCACCATTCACAACACAGTCCAATCATTGTGTTTGAACAATCTCTGAACTTCTATACCACGTATCATTTGAAGCTATCATGTATATTTGTTTAAACATTCTTTCTTCTTTTTCTTCAAAGTCAACTTTAATTATACTCGGCGTATGTGCATTCTTGCTTATGTCAGGAATGTAACATACGAAGGAAGGGACACGTTTATAGTCAGCCTAAACTCGCAATATACTGTTTTCTTCAATATGATAGCATCTTAGAGCTACCTGTTCGTCTGTAAGCATTTCCACTTCACCAACTGTGGCTACAATGTCGTCATCGGTCAAATTCATGGTATTAAACATTTCCGCTGGTAGACCAGGTAACAAATTTGGAGCATAGTTTAATAGAAATTCAACACGTTCATTAGTATCTTCTGCTCGAATACCAAGTATGTGCTGTAAAAATACAAGTACAAATGGTGCTAGAATAAGAAATACATTATACACTTACGGACTTTGAAAACGCACTACTTTTAAGGGACCCGTATTTTATTATTTGAACTATTTAGCTGACTTTGTAATAATTAAATGATGTTTCTAATTAATAACCTTGTCAATAGAGAACACGTGACACGTGTTTTATCACGAAAATTACACGTGGTAACCACGTGGCCAAATATCATTTTTCGCTCGTGGATTTCGCGTGAATGATCATTTCCGAATTTTGTAAATGGAAATGTGTATAAGATACATAGACATGCAAATAAATCACAATTTCTATCATCCAAAAGCGTTAGTTGGTATGTCACGTTCACTCGAAAATGATGTGTCTAGAGGTGTAGCAATGTTACATACCGGTAGTAGCAACCACGCCGTTTTCGCACGATTCCATTGTCATAATTTAACAAATATAAGTCCATATGAACGTTTTATGTGCACTGACACCGTCACTGACCCTTCAAGGCAGGATAAAGGGCCTAGAACTGCCATTTATACGGATGAATTAATGCGCATGCGCAGCCGACGAAACAGCTTCCGGTCTGCAACCATGACTGTCAGAGTAATACTTGGTCACCATGGGTATGCAAAATGATTAAATGAAAGTTTAAATACGTTCGATTTTTTCAAAAAGTCATTTTGATTTAGTACAGTTCGACAATTTGTGTTCAATCTTACGTCGATGAGGTTCTTCAATCTGTAGCCATTCCCTTTTTGTATCACTATTTTCGGCGACATGATGTTAACTTTAGACAGCATGATAATAATCATTCGCATAAATTACTGAAAATAATTACCTTTATGGACGAAAAGAATATCAACGTGACGGATACTCCAGTTTTATCCTCATATTTTGCACTCATTGAAAAATATGACATGCTCTTACAAAGGCGTGTACACGGGCGAGTGCCGGTTCTCGATCTGTCCGCGAGCTTCTCCAAACCTTTGTCAAATTATGGTGTAACATTCCCTCAGCAGTACATTTAAAATGGGATGTTGTTTATGAGTAGCCGTTGTTGTGAATGCACAACGAACAAATCGTTGTACACAAACTACTAAATTGAGAATTTGGAATTTGAGACTTGAACACATCGATGTCACGTGACTTTTCTATTTTGTTCACTTTTATTATGAAATTTTGCTAGTTGGTTAGATATAGATTAGGCTTTCTATATACCAATATTTGTGTCAAATAAATAATGTTTACTATATATTTGCCTGGTTTGAATATGTGGTGCGTTTTCAAAGTCTTTAAGTGTATATCTTGTATTCATAACATTATTTTGGTATGCTTTAATGGAATACACTACATAATGTGGTTAAACTATGCTCTAACAATCAAACTTACACTACAAGATATGGTTAAACCATGCTCTAGCAACCAAGCCTACACTACAATATATGGTTAAACCATGCTCTAGCAACCAAACTTACACTAAAAGATATGGTTAAACCATGCTCTAACAATCAAAAATACACTACAAGATATGGTTAACCCATGCTCTAGCAACCAAACTTACACTACAAGATATGATTAAACCATGCTTTAACAATCAAAATTACACTACAAGATATGGTTAAACCATGCTTTAACAATCAAAAATACACTACAAGATATGGTTAAACCATTCTCTAACAATCAGAATTACACTACAAGATATGGTTAAACCATGCTCTAACAATCAAAATTGACAATCACGTACTTTTCATTCTCTGGAAATAAGTATTGAGAATGAAATGCTTCGTTTTGGTAATTGTCTTGCTTGAAACAAATATTTTAATCTGACAGTTTCTGTATTAAATGTAGCTTTGAAATAGTATATAACACTATCAATATTTCTTCTGATTTACTTATAAACACGACCCGCCATTTTTTGGTCATTTTCCTAAGCTCAATGTGTATGTTTGTTTTATTATATACGTATGAATTGATAATAAGTAAATTCTTCCTTCGTATTTACAAACTCCTTAAAATAATAAAACTCAAAGTCGCCCATGTAAGTTATATGTAGAATATGTAATCAAGGCATTTGTGATATTACCAATAAATCTCCTAATCTGTTAAATAATTGTTTAGCAGTAATGGGGTCCCATTTTAGGTCTCCAATGTATTCAATACATCTCTGTAATTTAGCTGGCTCTAACAACTCGGATATATCCATGTTTGTATGTTGTAACCTAAACACAATCTGACATTCCGCTGATGCTGAAAATATACAGTGTATAAATCATCACCCCCAATATCTTACTTCCGGTACTATATATCAATTAATTTTAACAAAACCTTTGAGAAACCAGACAGCTCTCTGCATCCTATACTACCCATCACCTGATTATTTGTATCGTTTTATATTATGATATGTTTTCAAGTGATCAATCTAAAACCAATTGGACCATTTCATTACTTCTACAGTTTCAGACCATTAAGAAATTTCCATACACTGTTTTAATACAAACACGTGCGTTGTGGTATATGTGCTTTATTACAAACACATGCGTCATGGCATATGTCTTGATCATTCATTGTGAGAAATTATGGCATCAGCCAGGTGCGAAGAACAAACATCAATAATTTTATATACATTTGTTGAATAGAAGTATCAAAATGATCTGCCTTAATATCTGCCTAATAGTATCCGCTTGTGTCACGTCCTGGCTTTCATCAGGACGTGACAGATAGACGTCCAACTCTTTATAAAGGAAGTTAAATTTGAAAAATTTCCAAACATTTTGATAAAACCATTACACCCAAATGTGTTTTCCATTGAGGTTCGGAGAGCTTTTGATAATCGTTTTAACTTCCTAGTTCTCGCTTGCTCGTCCTGTACTTTGTGTTCCCGGATAAATCCATTCTTCTTAATGGTCTCAGTTCTGACGTCATGGTCATGAATAGATTTTACTATGTACTCTGGTATCGCTGCTAGCTCATCCTGGAAATCACGGACACAAGTACAAAGACATGAGACAAAATACTTATCAGGAAACAAGTAGTTATGCTTCCTTTTAAAATAAAAAAATAACAACATAAAAAATAACAACATAAAACATAACCAGTAGTAATAACCAGCAAGTTTAAGAGATGGACTCCAATTTTGAATAAATCGCCCTCAGCTCTTAGGCTAAGCCTTTGGTGAGTGTACTTGCAGATTCTTCAGTTCAAAACGCGAAAATAGTTTATCATAATTACCATAAACGTAATCAAATTACATATGCGTTAATTAGCACTTTAAAATGATATTCTGTTTCAATAAAATAAATACATTCAGCGAAATTTGACTTTTCAACGGTCCAATTAATTGTTTCATCATTTTAAAGTCACGGAGTATGAATGCACCACGGTCTGTGATCGGGCGCTTATGACAAAATAATTTGAAAATTCCCAGGTTCGTAGCCACGCAGAGGCATTAATGATAAAGTCAAGAGTAAGTAACATCGACAAATATGTATAACTATATTGTGTAGGAAACTTACATTGTCGATCAAGTTAAGATCTTCATCAGTTAATTCCAACATCAAGTGTCCCATTGCTGCTAAATGTTCCCGTGATATCAATATATTACTGTAATTAAGAGATAACCAATATGTAGACAAATGTTTGTTGACAACGATAGTCACATGCTTCGTGTACCATTGTAGCATGGGTTCACTAGCGTATTCGGCTGTATTTAACAAATCTCTCTATCGACTGCTTCCATCTGTGCAGTCATTATACATGTATAACAAATGTACTGTGCATAATGGCAACCGCAAGACGATCCATTCAGTACATTTTTAAACAGCGGTTTATTTAATGTAAAAGGTGCTAGAAGATCCGGTAAGTGTATATGCATTTGATCCAATCCCACATGTTTAAATCAAAAATCAAATTGACCAATGAAAGGATTTAATTTTGGTTGAAAAATATTGGAAATATTGCACATGTTTTGCATTGTGTAATGGACTATTTTTGATAACCTTTGCCTAACACATGTACGGAGTGTTCTCTATACTGACGTGCGACCAGTTCGTATGCTGATAATACGTGTAACATGTAACATCAACAATACAGACACCTCTGCTTTAATTTTGTTTGAAAATTTATATTCACAATAGCAGTAAAGCAAACGTACCGGTTATAGTAGAGTGCTCTCACCACTACCGCGCTCATTGCAAACGTACCGGTTATAGTAGAGTGCTCTCACCACTACCGCGCTCATTGCAAACGTACCGGTTATAGTAGAGTGCTCTCACCGCTAACGCGCTCATTGCAAACGTACCGGTTATAGTAGAGTGCTCTCACCGCTACCGCGCTCATTGCAAACGTACCGGTTATAGTAGAGTGCTCTCACCGCTACCGCGCTCATTGCAAACGTACCGGTTATAGTAGAGTGCTCTCACCGCTACCGCGCTCATTGCAAACGTACCGGTTATAGTAGAGTGCTCTCACCGCTAACGCGCTCATTGCAAACGTACCGGTTATAGTAGAGTGCTCTCACCGCTACCGCGCTCATTGCAAACGTACCGGTTATAGTAGAGTGCTCTCACCGCTACCGCGCTCATTGCAAACGTACCGGTTATAGTAGAGTGCTCTCACCGCTACCGCGCTCATTTCTTCCTGTTTAAACGGGCATTTCTGCAAATCGTCCATGTGGACTTTGATAGCCTCTGCAGTCAGTTTATATATCATATTGTGTGTTAGACCACATTTTAAACTTCCTAAATCCAAGAGAACATCAGCGTCTATACTTGATTGTGTATATATATCTTTCAATTCGCCACCGTTGTCAGCTTTCTGAAGAAAACAATAACACATTACAAATGAACGGTATAATAATAGTTCAATGTACAGAATAATAAACTGATATTTGTTAATATTGTTATTTTTGAAATTGAAAAATAAACGGGATGACATGGGTCAGTTCCAAAAACACTGTATTTTTGTCGGCCAGAATGTCTGAAGTAGTTTTTAAACTGGTGCATTTCCCTAGCTAAATTAAATTGTTTCATGATCAGTATAGTATCGTCAGTGATAGATGATATGACGAAACATGGGTATATATGTATTGCCAAATCGGTACTCTTTATCTCCGATATGATTACACGGCGTATAAACGACTGTATGTCAAACTAGGATGTCGTGATTGGATTTAAATGATTGGAGTAAAAAACACAACAAAGTTAGTAGAATAATGTAAAATACTAAGGTTATATACAAAAACATAATGACCAGTTGTACATATTTATTATTACGATTAACTTTCCTAGCGTTCGCATACACTTTATTGCCAAATGTTTGCCCATATTATCTAAAATCAATGAACATCGTTTGATTTTTGTGAGAAAAACATTCACCGACTACTTTTACACATCACTTATATCATGATCGGGCACATTTCTGTTTAACAATTGTACACATTATAACAGATATAACATTAACATATAATTTGCGTGTTTTCAAAAATTTTCAAACTGTGTTTTTACTGAGATAGAGGCCAAAAGTGATACAGCTATGTAGACTCCTTACTGTATGTTTACTGATAATTTAGAAAAAATGATTTGTTTATTGTGATAGAGATGTATGTTTATTGTGATTGAAATGCAGTGATTTGCGTTGTTTCTTAGGACTCTTCAGTGTGTTTCAGTAAATTATTTGGTCAAATACTTCCTAAATATTGTACCTAATCATTTTCAAAACGAAATTTATATTTATGTATCGATTGTGAAACCGTAAACAATACACCCAAGATTACTTTTTATTGAGCCGTGTTATGAAACAACCTTGATGTGCCAATTATCCATATCTATGGCTTAGAATAATTTTTATTTTATAGTGGTCGTAACTACATTTTAACTATTTTTAACTTCGGTCAGGTCAACATGGCCAGTACCAAGTTTCACAAAAATAGGTTCATAAGATGCGCCAAGTGGTGCTGATTTCGAATGAGCAAGGGTCTTATAAGGTTGTTATTGTTGTAAGCCGGCGATATTTACTTCTCTATTAACATTTATTTAATTAATCGTTTACGCTGTGAGAATGTCATTTGATGGCATTGACCCGTATCGGTGTTGTGTATAATGTATATGGCATTCCTCCATAATATCTGTCCCCATTAGAGATGTATACACTACAACCTATGTGGACATGGAGAACGGATAAGCGATATAAAACCATGGGGTTGTCTCAAAGGAATTTTAAAATGAAAATTATAAAGGGACATGGCTGCTAAATGTCAGTTTTGCTACCATGTCTAATTTCCGTGAAAGTGTTCATGTATTTTACCAAAAAGACAAATTGAATAATTATATTTTTATCAAAACTGTAGCCATAACTATGATTGACTGATCTGATTTTACAGTTTGATTGAGTTGATTTTTGAGTTGAGTTTTTGAATGGAGTTGAGTTTTTGAGTCTAGTTGAGTTGAGTTTTTAAAATTGAGTTGAATTTTTTATTTGAGTTGAGTTTTTCAGTCGAGTTGAGTTTTTGAGTTTTTGAATGGAGTTGAGTTTTTTTAGTTAAGTTGAGTTTTTGAGTTATTGAGTTGAGTTTTTGAGTTGAATTACTGAGTTGAGTTATTGAGTTGAGTATTTGAGTTGAGTTTTAGAGTTGACTTGAGTTATTGAGTAGAGTTGAGTTTTTGAGTTGAGTTTATGAGTTGAGTTGAGTTTTTTAGTCTAGGTGAGTTGAGTTTTTGACTGGAGTTGAGTTGAGTTTTTTAGTTGAGTTGAGTTAGGGTTTGAGTTATTGAGTTGAGTTTTTGAATTGAGTTGTTGAGTTGAGTTTTTGAGTTGAGTTATTGTGTTGAGTTTTTGAGTTGAGTTTTAGAGTCGAGTTGAGTTGAGTTTTTGAGTTGAGATATTTTGTCGAGTTGAGTTTTTGAATGGAGTTGAGTTGAGTTTATTAGTTGAGTTGAGTTTATTAGTTGAGTTGAGTTGGATTTTTGAGTTATTGAGTTGAGTTTTTGAATTGAGTTATTGAGTTGAGTTTTTGAGTTGAGTTATTGTGTTGAGTTTTTGAGTTGAGTTTTAGAGTCGAGTTGAGTTGACTTTTTGAGTGGAGTTGACTTTTTGAGTAAGTTGCATTTAGTTTTTGAGTTAGTTGGGTTGAGTTAGTTGAGTTGAGTTTTTGAGTTGAGTTTTTAGGAATTTTGTTGCAAATTGGGAAAATGATATTTTACCTCTAGGGACCATAATTTCGAATTAACTTCTGAATAAACTTCTGAATGAACTTCGAATATTAAATTTCAATTTAACTTTTAATATTTTTTTTATCCATTGACATGATTAGAATACTAGTAACAATATTTTGAAATTACGCAAATACATTCATTCTTGTTAGCACATAGTAATTTCATGGAAATTAGACCTGGATGAAAATTGACATTTCGTGGCTCTACCCTTTTACGTTATTTTAAAATTCCCTTGAGACCACCCCTCGTTTTTAATCCACTCATCCGCTCTCCATGTTCACATCGGTTGACGCGTATACATCTCTATTACAACTGAATGTCATGACTTAATGCTTGATCACACCTGACAATTTCATATACCTAAGGAAAGCTTACATTTCAAAGTTTTATTGAATATATAGCATGACTATGTTACTTTAAATGCAACCAAGGAATTAAGACTCCTGAAAATTATTTTTTTATCGATAAATGTCAAAGTGACGTCCATATTGAATTTGTTTTCCATGTTCAATTACATAGCTTGTAATGTATTGCAGTTTTAAAGTGTTTAGAAACAAAAAAATATATCGATTGGAAAGTTTTATCCATTTGTGATAACCTAAAACCTACGAGAGCTACAGTTGCTTTGGTTACCAGTTGCTAGGCGAAGAAACTTTAACACAAACCATAGTTTCTGGCTTTTTACCTTGAGTAAACAGGCGGCTGTTTTTTAATTGTTTTCTTTCTAAATTATTCCTTTAAATCCATCCATTGCTTAAGGTGGTTTAATGTAGACTCTATGCTTCTACTGGTGAATTTAAAATTTAAAACGATCATTCGAAAAGAATGATAGTCGAAAAACAGTCATATAAGCGAGAACGTTATGTTTATGTCAGGTTCTGTCGCTGCCTAGAAACGGGTAACCATAGTACACGGTTTGTTTCAGAATTGTAATGCAAATTTTGATTTTCGAATTGAGCTTTTCATGGACTACAGTGTAATGTATAATGCAGGTACCGAAGTTTTCTGGTGAAAATGTGCAGTATAAGCACTTGCATTCGTGCGTTGTACCTGAAAGTTTGACTCAAATCGCGGTAAAAAATTGCAATAAGTCGTACACATTATATTTTAATAATCGCAATAAACATACATAATCAATGCAGTAAACATACAGTAGCGGCACAACATAGCCAGTTAGTTTTTCACCTCTATCGCAATAAAAACACAGTTTGAAAATATTTGAAAACATGCAAATTATATGTTAATGTTATGTCTGTTATAATATGTACAATTATTGAAACGAAACGTGCCCAATCACAATGTAAATGATGCTTAAAAGTAGCTAGTGTACATTTTTCTCACAAAAAGTCAAACGATGTTCAATGATTTTATGTAACATGAGCAAACATTTCGGAATGAAGTGTATGCAAACGGTAGGAAAGTTAATCGTTATAATAAATATGTACAACTTGTCATTATGTTTTCGTATATAAGCTTAGTTTTTCAAATTATTCAACCAATCTTGTTGTGTTTTTTACTCCAACCATCTAAATCCAATTACAACATCCTACTTTACATACAGTCGTTATACGCTGTGGATTATATACTTACCGCATTCTCCAAGGCAAATTTCAATAAAGCTCGTCTTTTTCCATTTGTGATTCTCATTAATGATGATTTTCCAATTTCTTGTGCAATCAATGGTCGCAAATATTTTGGGAACTTAACCAATTCGTAGTTAGAACTGAAGAAAATAATGTGTCAGTTATTTATGTTTGTGGCACCTGAAAATTCGCAACCGATATTTCATCATTTAAAAATATATATTTTTAATTTTTTTCAAAGTGCGCAATAGTAATTTAGAAAAGTATATTTTCCATTGGAACTGTGTTTTATTCTTTTAAAATTGATCAGGAAAATGCAGATAATTATTATCCTCTTCAAAAGGACAAACTAGTAAATTATTCATGTTAACCATAACACCTGGGTTATCATTTTTTGTTGTTTTTTAACCATGCTATTGAAAAGTGTCCAGTTAGCAGTGGGCCAAAGTGTATGTGTCGATATTATTTAGAGAATATAACATACACACGAAATGCTGTTTGAATATAAAAATAGTTGATTATGATTCTATAGATTAATTTCTTAAGACAGGTAGTTGCTTTCTCCCGGTCATCAATGATTCAGATTTGACTGTAGCTACTGTAATATAGAAAAATAATTTACTTTAAATATTGCAGAAATCTTCCAATTTGTAGAATTATAACTTCATCCACATCATCTAACACATTTCTATCTGCGATTTGAAGATACTCTCTTAGTTTGGCAACAATAGCCCGAACCTGTTTCACAGTAGGAGAAACAAGAAATATCTTTAAACAAGAGGGCCCAAAGGGCCCTAGGTCGCTCACCTGTCAAACTTGACCTAGATTTTGTTGAGATGATCATTGTGACCAAGTTTCATACAGATTAGGCTAATATGTGACCTCTAGTGACTACAAAAGGTTTTTATATGATTTCACCTAATGACCTAGTTTTTGATCTGGATGACCCAATATCAAACTTGACCTATATTTTGTTGTGATGATCGTTGTGACTTAGTTTCGTAAAGATCAGGCCAAAACTGTGACCTCTAGTGACTACACAAGGTTTTTCTATTATTTTCCCTTGTGACCTAGTATTTGACCACAGATGACCCAATATCGAACTTGACCTAGATTTCGTTGAAATGATCATTGTGACCGAGTTTCAAAAGATTAGACCAAAATTGTGACCTCTAGTGACTACACAAGGTTTTTCTATGATTTGACCTTGTGACCTAGTTTTTTACCCCGGGTGACCCAATATCGAACTTGACCTAGATTTTGTTTAGATGATCATTGTGACCAAGTTTCATAAAGATTAAGTCAAAATTGTGACCTCTAGTGACTACACAAGGTTTTTCTATGATTTTACCTTGTGACCTAGTTTTTGACCCTGGATGACCCAATATCGAACTTGACCTAGATTTTGTTGTGATGATCATTGTGACCAAGTTTCATAAAGATTAAGTCAAAATTGTGACCTCTAGTGACTACACAAGGTTTTTCTATGATTTGACCTTGTGACCTAGTTTTTGACCCCGGATGACCCAATATCGAACTTGACCTAGATTTTGTTGGGATGATCATTGTGACCAAGTTTCATAAAGATTGAGTCAAAATTGTGACCTCTAGTGTCTACACAAGCCAATTGTTGACGGACGACGGACGGACAGACGGACGGACGACGGACGACGGACGAAGAGTGATCACAAAAGCTCACTCTGTCACTTTGTGACAGGTGAGCTAAAAAGATATACAGCGTTGAGTTTAATGACAGTCTGCGATTGTTATATGTATTTTTTTCAATTAATTTACAATTAAGTTGACTGAACACATAATATATGAAATAAAGAATGCTCCATGACATTTGTGCATTTTTCCCTAGAAACATGCATTTTCACGTTGTTTTATTCTTCTCATTAAAAACGATTTAAGTGCACGCCCTAAGTTTATCGGAATAATAAAATATTATGTTTTGTGTTTATTTTTGAAGTACATGATCTATTGATGTCAAGAGGTTTGATAAAACATGGTCACAAATATTGCTAATGATGCATGTTGTTTTACAAGATACAAAAATAATGTTAATTCATTCAGTATTAGAGAATTCATGTGATCAACCATTTAGTTCCAACAAACTAATTATTTGCATTTTATTTTCTGTTCAGAAGTTTTAAACTAATTCAAAACAATAGTACTTTTAACACCGAAACATCCCTTGTTTACATTTCTTGACCGACCTTCAGATAACCAGGGAGTTTACACACTATTTTTAGAACAGGTCCTGATATAACATGTAGCAGACTGTACTGATGACGTATACTATATAGTTATGAATTCCTCCAATAGATGCTAGCGTCTCCTTCTGACTTGTGAAGCAAGAGGTCACATCAAGTTCAACTTTGTAATTTTGTCTTGTACACTGCAGAACTAAATCTAAGGTATAGCAGAAAGGCCAGTATAGTACTATAAGTTTAGCACAAGAGAACAGTGCAATAATTTTAAATCGAGCATAACCTTTTGTGAAAAGAATACAATATATTATTCTATCAAATTGTGGAATTTCATTCCCTCTGAGACATTTATAAAGATTTCATTGGTTGTTAGAGTAGGTCAACATCCAAGCTAGACAGCTAACGCTGAAAAAATGAAACTTTATCATTGCATCTTCTGATACAGGATTTTTCAACTTGTTATGTGACAAAGTTAGTTCACCTTGCACTCAGTATAAACGACGTTTAGGTTCTCGCATGTGTAACCAACCATTTTCGATGTCATCTATACGGATAAAATATCGATTATACTAAACGTGGTGTTGTCAAATCTAAAGGTACTTTACTCCCTAAAACGCTGAATAATAATAACAACTTCTCAAATGTATTTTGATTTGCAAATATCTACACAGAGGACAATATGTAACTAGGATTGAATTACAAGTTAATGGTTTGAAATCTAATTCACACTATGCTAAAGTTTGTGTTTGGTACATTTCTTGCCGGAATTGATGCATATGTCAGGTGTAAAATTATATTACATTCACAAAAACACGTAGTAAATTGTCTTCCATGGTAGCTTTACCTGGCTGGAACCAAGCTGATTCTCGTAGGACGACATCATTTCTATGACAGACAGAAAGTCTGAATCTGTTGTGAAGTGCGATATATCCTCGGCAGTAAGTCCAAGTACATATACTCCTAGTCGCCTAACAAGTTCTGACATGATGACCGGATTCGTAGCGTTTTCGATGTACAATTGTCTCCACACATTGTCCATGACTGCATACAGCTATGCATGTAAAATGAGGTCAGAGGGTCAAGTAATAATTGATTGATGAAATAAATAGAGCAGGTTGTGTATATATCGAAGTGTAAAAACAGTTTTAATTGGTTGAAATTGAATGATAGGTATCACCTGGTTTTGTAAAGCCAGCATATGTTTCATTCTAAATAAATCTTATTTCTTTCCCGTAATATTTTTGTTAAATTAAGATTGCTCATGCTTTCCTCGCTAGTCTACACAGTCTAACCTGCGTAAAAGACCATCTGCGAACAAGTTCTACAATTACAAAACATGTTTCTTTTATTATCAACAATGGTATTTCTCATTAGACATTGTTCAATGACGTTTAAGAGAGATCGCCTGTCAACAAAGACCACTTGACAGTAAAAGTTGTTAAATTAAACCAAAGGCTGCCAAGGAGAATCCTTGTTATACCCTATACCTGTGGTTATACAATATACCTGCGGTTATACAATATACCTGCGGTTATACAATATACCTGCGGTTATACCATATACCTGTGGTTATACCATGTACCTGTGATTATACCATATACCTGTGATTATACCATATACCTGCGGTTATACAATATACCTGCGGTTATACCATATACCTGTGATTATACCATGTACCTGTGATTATACCATATACCTGTGGTTATACAATATACCTGTGGTTATACAATATACCTCTGGTTATACCATATACCTGCGGTTATACTATATACCTGTGATTATACCATATACCTGTGATTATACCATATACGAGAGGCGCCCCACTTATATTTGAAAACCGTTGAATATCCGATATTTTCCTGCTAATCTGATATAATCGAAATGTCTCTATACAGCCATGTATATTAATGTGTCGACTAACATAATTATACACTCGTTATTTTTTAATTTTGCAATTTAGTTAGACCCCAAATCAACAATGTTGTTGGGGCATTGTTTTGAGCTTTTTAAGACCAAAAAACCTCATTGATAGTGTAAACATTGAAGGAGTGTAATCAATGTTGCTTTATCGTTAAGATTCCAAAGTTTGTGAATGCAGAATTGTTAGACTTTGGGATTTACTATACTGGTGTATTATACTTGGAATGTGTGGTCTTAGGGTATCGAATGGTGTGATTGAGGTGGGGTATGACGCTAAGTCTTGACCACAACATCATGTTCCAGACAGTGTCGCAAGGAACGAGATGTTGCAAACATTTTGTCCAAAAACGATTTTAAACGTTAGGAGCATAGTACATGCGCCAATTTTTCCATTTGTAGAACAAATATGAATTATATTTTATTAGTTTTAACAAACAACATCACAAGTCTTGCAACCGGGTGCGAACTCATGTTCCTAAACGAATGTCAACGTTTTGGTAGTCTCGTAGACAATTCTCAAATAGCAATATGTTCTTTTACCGTATATATCTCAAGGATGAAGTATTATCTCATCAGAGATGAAAAAGTTATCGAAATTACCGTTCCGTTGTAGCATAAACGGGGTTTAAAACGATTATCTCACTTGTACTTTTTTGGTAAAATCTCTGGTGAACACCGATTGTTTTTTAGAGTTTGACATTCACCATTGTCGAAATTACTCGTTTGATAGTGTCGAAGAATACTCCTAACTTCATTGAAATCTCCATTTTAGTTATTGGAGTTATCCTAGTTATCGTTTAACCAAAGGGTACGATTATTGAAGGAATCGTCACTCTTTGGCTTGTTTTTATATTTTGTGTCATTTCACATATTAGAGCAACATAACGTAAAACGCCCTTCTAGTGACGAAAAATTCAGATAGTCTTCACAGAAAGGGTATATTCATGGTCTATTGAGTCATTCTGGGTGCTTCTTAAGGGATATTTGGCCTTCAAAAAGCCAAACGCCACACCCTCTACAAAATTGGCGATTTCGGCTCCAATAATATGGCAAACAAACGGAACAGTGAGTGCACATGTTAGCTGACACATTATTTTACGCGGTTCAAAAGAGGCATTCCATTTATATCGGGTTAGCATGGACATATCGGACCTGCGGTTATACCATATACCTGCGGTTATACTATATGCCTGTGGTTATACCATATACCTGTGGTTTCGTCATGTAAGTGTTCTCTAATTTAGCAATATCTTGATCCAAGGGATACATATTACTTTCTCTCAGAAACGCTGTATTGACATGTCGTGTATGTTTTCCAAAAAGGTGGATTAAACCATCTACGCTCTTTACTCGTCGAGTAAACAAGAGCGGCAGAAGCTGAAATCAACCATAGAAGCTAGTTATCAAATATCGTAGAATTCTCTCAGATCATTTAAAAACTCAACAAAAATAAGAAGTATCCATATGGAAGCTAAGGTTTCTATTCACAATTATAGTCCTAACTTAACATTATCTGGAAGGATTGCAAAAAACAAAGTCAAATTGGTGGCCTTGATCAATGACATATGGTCCAATGGGCTACAAAAGGGTCCGAGAAAATTCAATTCGAGATTGAGAATATTCAGTGTAGGCCTAGTGAACTTCAACTAGCACATTCCGTTGAAGAAACCAACAGTTTGTGCTTAGAGTTGATCAAAACATATAGTAAATATGCGTTTTTTTCGTGCAAAGTGTCAATGTAAAGAACAATTAGGTAGAGGCACGTTAACCACGTGTTTCTTGAGATTTTAACTATTGTGAGTGGAGAACACACTAAGTCGGTTACAGTTCGTCAAACGTTTTCTTCAAGGGTTAGTTTATTACAGAAAAGTTCACACATGTACCCACGCTTCCTCGAAAGTCTCACATTCACCCCCTGCACACATGTACCCACGCTTCCTTGAACGTCTCACATTCACCCCAGCACCCATGTACCCCGCTTCTTCAAACTTCTCACATTCACCCCCTGCACACATGTACCCACGCTTCCTCGAATGTCTCACATTCACCCCAGCACTCATGTACCCACGCTTCCTCGAACGTCTCACATTCACCCCCAGCACGCATGTAACCACGCTTCCTCGAACGTCTCACATTCACACCCAGCACGCATGTAACCACGCTTCCTCGAACGTCTCACATTCACACCCAGCACGCATGTACCCACGCTTCCTCGAACGTCTCACATTCACACCCAGCACGCATGTAACCACGCTTCCTCGAACGTCTCACATTCACCACCTGCACACATGTACCCACGCTGCCTCGAATGTCTCACATTCACCCCAGCACTCATGTACCCACGCTTCCTCGAACGTCTCACATTCACCCCCAGCACGCATGTAACCACGCTTCCTCGAACGTCTCACATTCACCTCCACACCAATGTACACACGCTTCCTCGAACGTCTCACATTCACCCCCAGCACGCATGTAACCACGCTTCCTCGAACGTCTCACATTCACACCCAGCACGCATGTAACCACGCTTCCTCGAACGTCTCACATTCACACCCAGCACGCATGTAACCACGCTTCCTCGAACGTCTCACATTCACACCCAGCACGCATGTACACACGCTTCCTCGAACGTCTCACATTCACACCCAGCACGCATGTAACCACGCTTCCTCGAATGTCTCACATTCACCTCCGCACCCATGTACCCACGCTTCCTCGAACGTCTCACATTCACACCCAGCACGCATGTAACCACGCTTCCTCGAACGTCTCACATTCACCCAAGCACGCATGTAACCACGCTTCCTCGAATGTCTCACATTCACCTCCGCACCCATGTACCCACGCTTCTTCGAATGTCTCACATTTACCCCCAGCACACATGTAACCACGCTTCCTCGAACGTCTCACATTCACCCCCAGCACACATGTAACCACGCGTCCTCGAAAGTCTCACATTCACCCCCGCACCCATGATCCCACGCTTCTTCGAAGGTCCCACATCCACCCTTACACAATCGTACTTACTTTATTAATCAGTTTTCTGCCGATATAGTCCGGAAGGTCCATGTGTTTGATATAAGTCATATATTTCCTGTTCATCATGCAAGCAAGCAAATCCAAATCCTCTATTTGATCAATTTCTTCCAACGTCATCCCATTGAGAAAAATACACGCATGTTCTCCCTGTTGATAAAAACCAAGAAACAATGTCAGAATAAATTCTAGTATTTTGTTTAGTTGCTTGGGATTACTACATGAGAATGACAGAATGATACCACGCGGCTATAAACATTTAGACGAAACATGTCATTATCATAGATAGCATTTTCAATACAAACAAGAAATGATTGTAAAACACGAATGCCCCCATGATATCTAGCCAATTAGTCACTCATACATGCATAGTTTGGAGATCAATGATTAAAGCGCGTTCCGGACTTATTGATCAAAAACGGATTTTCCTGCTAACTGACACTGGCCTTGAATTTAGTGGCCTCAAAGTCATTGTAGGTCATCTTCATTTATAGACCAATCCACACATTAACTTGAAGATCTTTGACCAAAGCATGTTTATGTTATTGATCAGATGGTTCATATCATCATGTCAACAAGTAACTAAAAGGATCATACACAGAGGATCGTGCATGCGTGCTCATTACATACCAGAATTGTCTGATTTTACAATGTTCCAATATTACGACAACATGCGTGATATGTTATGGTGGGAAAGAATATCTTGTATACTTACCGAAAGATCGAGACCAGCATCGAACATCTTCCTGTGAATATGTCTAGCCTGTGAACATAAACCAACCGTTTACGTTTTTGTTGATTGTAATGTGACTTTAAATCGCAAACTTAACAGTCATTGTCATACAGGGCCTTTCAGAGCAATGGAACACCCCCATGCGAACACGAGCACTAAGAAACAATCCACACTTTGTAAGCCATCTGGGTAGTACCCTCGTGAAGTTCACATATATACACGTATAAGGTTGATTTGATTTCAACGACTTATATCACATGATTTATCGCAAAAAAGTCGTATATATTGATTCGTATAGTCTCCCATAAAGGCATACAGTGACCGGAAGAAACAGGTGTTTTTGCTCGCAATAAGTCATGTGAGCTGTAACAATGTCTCCTTATACGACGGTCAGTTAAAAAGTATTAAACAGTGGGCGATAAATCAACATCATTGCCTGTGACTATATAAAAAGTGTACATTTTCTTAAAGATCAATCTTTCATCTAGCCATTCGTGGTATTTGCATCATTTTATATGGAATCATTTCCATTTTATTGATATTCAAACAGGACATGGTTTAAAACACTGGACAAAAATATCTCCTTAACGCGTAAGGGACTTATATGGGCTCCTACGGTTTCTGAGCGTTGTTTTCAAATGTCATTCAGACTGATTAAAATTAAATTGATTTTATTTGCAATATGTATCATGGTACTCTTAAATGGCAATCCATAATTTTGAAAACGTTAAATTATTACCTATAACTATAGCAATATAAACAAGTCACATCCGAGACCCAACCTACCACACATACATCCGAATTAATACTAGATACATACTAGCTAAAGTAAATAAACATTTAAGTAATGCTTAATAAGTAAAACTTTCTAGATTATGATATGTAGTTTCATTCGTCGGACGATTTTAATCCTTTTAACCTCAATTTTATTTTTTACAACAAAATTTTATGTTCGACACCAACTTTGAAAAAGTGGGTGGGCTAATGTTATGCTATGTCCAAAATACGTATTTTTTGGTCACGTGATCATGTTCTTTGGGCTGTTGTAAAGGACGAATTATGAATAATTCAGAGTTTATTTATAATGTAAGAGATAAACATATAAATGTTTAAAATAGCTACATGTTTGACTTTCCCACTTAAGACATCCAATAGTACAATACAGTAACAGCGCTTAGGGCATAGTCTAAGTAAAATGCTGTTTCCATGGGTATTTGGAACATGGCAGATTTCTTGTACAACCGTAGTAAAGCCATTTAAACTTTCCAAACAATGTTGTTGTTTTACTACTAATTAAACGAGTATACGATGCATCTAATGTGCAAATTTCAAATTAATCGGAATAAAATTGTAGAAATTATGAACAATATAAACCCTATCGACTGCTAATATACCTTATTTTCTCGACATTCCAGTGTTCCATACCCCTACTGGTAAAATGTCATATGGATGAATGGGTAATTTTCCGATTGCAATATTGTTTTATTGGTTAGCTCGGCCAATGTTTTATCTTTCTGAAAATGCCCACTTTTATACACATTAATAGGATATTAAACATGTTATAGGCCACTGATTAATACTTTTTAAGTGGCCCTCGTATATATATATATAAACGCGGGTCATACGTAAAGTTCTAAAAACTTCGCTAAAAATGGCTACAATTTTAAAACTCATACCGTAGGTAGAATTACACGTTATGAATTTGAATATGACAAATTAATATTGCGGAGTTACCATATGCATAAGTTATCGTTGCTAAGGCAACACCTGAAGCTAACTACGGAGCGGTCCAAATTTTAAATAAATGTAATTACGTTCGTCATTATTCATATTTGTAGGACTAATCTTTTACCACAGAAATCAATATACGTCTACATGTATTACCTTAACTCTTGAAGATATAGGTTTGACAAAAGACAATATTTCTTTTAACGTTTCCATCGGCAAGTCATCTAAGTATGATAAACTAAATCCTTCAAATAGTCTACCAAATATCTTCAACATATTGGTCGAATTCATTGTTTGGACGGCCATCTTGAAATTATCATGGTTTTCCAATCGTTCTGCAATCATATATGTCTGCAACAGAAATATTTCGCTGGCTTAGAAATATCCATATTTATTTGGAATCTGCATCACAGTGTGCTGCTTTGCTATGAAAACAGTAGTTTTCCGACAGTTTTATTGTTTTCCAAAAAGAGCATTTTGTACTTACTTCCTAAAGCAAACGATTTATTCTAATACACGCTTCACGGAGAACGTCAGAATTGACGTGCTTCACAATTCATAAACAACTGGCCATTTGAATATACGTTACTAAACTTTACACTGTTAAACGTGGAGACATCAAAAGAACATAAGCTGCATTTCTGTTCAAAATGTTACTGTTGTATTATGATGAACAGGTTTGTAATGATCAACGGAAGAAGACTAGATGCCTGACAAAACCCGACGTTTACGTCACGCGCGGAGCAGCGCGCCCTGATAAAAAAGTTGTTTGTGCGCCGCAGTATGACTCATGCAGATATACAAACCACACTATTATATTTCTGACTAGGAATATATAAAACTTGAAAAATTTAAATGCAGTGTCATGTCGCAAGCTTCAAACTTTAATCGACGAGCATGAAGATTTGTACGAGTGAAAGCGGAAATGAACAACGTTAATGACGAGAGCGGACATCCCTCGTATATCTTAAATTATTAAAATAGGTTAGCATAGGTCATTTTTACGTTCACGTCGACCTTCCTCATTCCAACTTGTTTGACAGGAATAAAATAGAGAGGTTTTTTAAATGCCATCCTAAATTCTCAAACTATTTTGTCATTGACTTTAGTCATGGTTATATTAAAATGTAGCAGGTGATTGTTGTATTTGCACCCGAGTCTATATCATTATGAACATCTCATCAGTAACTTCAATTAATAACGAGAAGTCATTTTGTAACAAACTAAATTAAAATGCATGTATATATATGCAGGACATATTGAGAATCACACACGTAAAATGTTTTTCAATATAATTCATACATATTAACCGATATCCAATTTAAGTAATGAGACCTACCTCATTCCAACTTGTTTGATATGAATAGGATAGGGAGATTTTAAACGCCATCCTAAATTCTTAAACTATTTTGTCATTGACTTAAATCATGGTTATATTTAAATGTAGCAGGTGATTGTTGTTTTTGCACCCGAGTCTATATCATTATGAACATCTCATCAGTAACAGAATGTTCGTTTGAGGTCTTTGAAGATCAATGGCATCCTACATTTTAGAATTGATGGCGCATATAGCCGGTATTGATACTCCCACACTTTTCCATGTGAAGAGTTTGCTCTTCA
Source organism: Spisula solida (assembly GCA_947247005.1). Lineage (NCBI taxonomy): Eukaryota > Metazoa > Mollusca > Bivalvia > Venerida > Mactridae > Spisula > Spisula solida. Next base: position 32,009,943 of record OX365944.1, on the reverse strand, counting down.
AATAATACACGTATATGCAGGACATCTTGAGAATCACACACGTAAAATATATTTCAGTATAAGTCATACTTACGTAGGGTGTTCCAGAAGTAATAGGACTGTTTTAATAGCAGCGCGGTTAATGAGAAATTTAGAAAACTAATTTGCTGTAAATAAAATTTCATCTATCACTGACTAACACGCGAAATATATAAGCAATTGGATTAACAATAAAAAATATATTAAACATTAAATATACCATGTACCATGGAGGCGGGTCGCGCCGTGACGTTATGATGACGTCAGTATTTTAACCGAAAGACATCCTTAGTAATTTTTATATAGTGTCACCCTGACTTTCAAAACGAATCTGATGTTACTGTCAACAGTGTTTATATTTGTCTCTGTACCCAAAAAAATGAGTTACAGTGATGTAAGAAATTGCTCTAACCTTGAAGCGTCTATCAGTGTACGAACGGTGTCTATCAACGTCAAACTACTTTTTCTGTGACTTGACCTGTGTTCACTTGTTAGTTCATTCCTTCGCTATCTGTGAACAGTTTGTGCAAATAGAACACAAGTAGATGCTGAGGATGCTATTACATTTTGCTTATTTAATTATTTTAATGGTTTGCATTGTTGCTTTTTCCAATTTATAACATAATTTAGCAATCGCGCGGTTTCTAGTTTTTGACGTTGACGTCATTTCGTCTATGACACGCTTGGATATATACACTTGTTTACTCAGTCGTGATCATATATAAACAGCGATTTCTTCGTAAATTTGCATGCACACGTCAGTGACATCAAGGCAATGCCACATAATTTGCCAATATTATTTATTCAGTGGTTTCTGAGATATGCACATGTTTAGTAAGGTTAATAATAAAAATTTACAATGTGACCCGCCAATACGTTACATGGTTTCTATGACAACGCATTGTATAAGCACCACCACCACCGAAAATATGTTGTTATCAGTATAAATATTATAGAGAATGAAATTCTACACATATGAGATAAATTTCATTAAAATGTAAGTGTTGAGTAAGAAGTTATGAGAAAAGTCCTATTATTTCTGGAACACCCCTCGTATTAACCGATATCCAATTTTAAGTCACGAGAGGCGTTCTTTTAAAGTACCCTAGTGTATATTTCAAAATGGTTGGATTAGATTTTGTTACAATAGATACCGCATGTAATACACATGAGTCGTTTCGCACTATTAGCGCTCATATTTATCAGTAACGCAAACTCTTATTTATAGTGATCAACTTGCATGTACAGTGTATTTAGACATGTCCTCATTAGCAAAAAAGCACGATTCACAACATAATTATACGCACTTCCCGGTCAACCCTCGTAAAAAACACAAGTGCTTTCCATTTAAAGTATTTCAAACAGAACATGTAATTAGGTAAGTTAGTGAAATGCTGTAAGCAAGCTTCCAATGCTACAATCTACTGGAACTGGATAATTCACATTGACCATTCATTTCTACTTGCCTCTGACATCCCAAACTCTTCCTCTATATCTCGTAAAGCTTCTAACAAATTATCTAAATCCAGGTTTTTCATAAATGTAAAATCGGATTTCAGCCAAGGAAGGACTCTGAAATTGGAACAACAAAGTGCACTACCCTACTAATCAGGATTTCACCGAGCACATTCAAAGAAATGTAAACATATATATAATCCTTCATTTAACAGCAATTTAAAATATTCACTTGACAAAAACTAGGAGCATTATTCTTTAATAAAGAATATGTATCAACATTTGAAGTCAGGAAAATAATAAACAATCTTGACATAAATAATAAATAATCTTGACGCCATCAGCCCTAAAATACTCAAATCTTGGGGAGAACATATTATAATACCAATAATCTGCATAATAAACAACAGCATATCGACAGGTCAATGTCCGGAAAGTGTAAAGACGGCTTACGTTATTCCCATACACTAAGAAGCTGAAGCAGATGATCCTTACAATCACAGGCCAATTTCGATTCTTCCAACTATCTCAGAGATAGTCGAGAGATACATGTATATATATTGCAAATCATTTAAAATACTTCTTAGAACATTGGCAGCATCTTCATATTCACCAATCTGGGTTTCGCAAACACCACTTGTGCCAAAGTGTTCTTCTCAGACTGATAGATAATTGTTCTAAAGAAATTGATTCAGAAAATATTATTGGTTTTGTATTTTTAGATTTTAGGATAGCATTCGATCTCGATGATCAGGAAAGTCTTCTTCATAAATTGCATCGTTATCAATTCTCGGACTGAAGCTTAATGCTAATGAAATATTGCTTTATCTTACAGGAAACAGTGTGTAAGATTGGGAAACATTCATTCCTCATCTGAATATGTTACTTGTGGTGGTCCACAGGGGTCTACATAAGGTCCCTTATTGTTCCTTATATACATAAATGATATTGGTTCTCGTCTTCGTCATTCGTCTATTGATTTGTATGCTGATGATTCGGCCTTGTATGCTACTGGTAACAACCTAAGATGTCTACAATCTCAATTACAGGCGGACACTAATAGGGTGGCTCACTTGTGTAAAGCAAACAACATGCTCATTCATCCCACAAAGTCAAAATGTATGGTAATCGGTTCAAATTGAAACATTTAGAGCAATTAAATATCCAGGTTAACAAAACTCAAAATCTTCTTGGCGTCTATATTGATCATATTTTAAATTGGAATGAACAAATCAAAAATGTTTGCAATAAATTGAAATCAAAAATTACGCTGCTGAAACGAATAAACAACTACATAACTAAGAACATGAAACAACTTAATTTTAATTTCTACATATTATCAACTATGGATTACTGTTGCGTTAACTGGAGCACATGTAGTAAAACAAATATCTCAAAATTCTGCAAAAGCGCTGTGCAAAATTAATACTTAGAAAACCTTATCGCACACCTTCTATAGAACTGTTTAAATAATTAGAATGGTTAACGTTTGAAAACTGATGTAAATATCTTACTGCAATCATCGTATACATATGCTTACACGGTCTCACTTCTTCATACTTACAAAATATCTTACATTTTGCTAACAATACTTCATACACATTAAGATCCACCACTCATAGAGATATAAAACATGCGAAGATAAATACTAGTTACGGTCAAAAAACATTTTCTTGTGTATCAATGAAATTATGGAACAGCATACCTCTTTCCGTCAGAAATTTAAATTCATTATAAGCTTTTAAACAAAAATATAAGAAATATCAGATGACAAATATTAGTCAACATGTTAATTTACTATTATAATATTTTAATTACTGTTGAGATGGGTGCGTCTGTCTATTATATAATATAATAAGTGGTATTGCATTTATAAATGTTTGTTTGTATGTATGGATGATTTATTTGAATGTATTTGAATGTATTTTATATGTTATTTAAGATAAAAGACCACATCGTAAAAAAGATTCAATCATTTAGTATAATTTGTTTAATATTATTGTGTCATCTTCTTTAAATAAAGATATTATTATTATTATTACTATTATACCATTTTCAATGTACAACCCTTTGCCTTTTTAGTACGCCATGTTTTAATGCCAACGCCCAGTCCACTAGACATTCAAACCTAGCCATTTATTGCCGCCCGCCATGTTTTATGCCAACGCACAGTCACCTCTACATTCAAACATTGACATTATTTCCTGCCTGGTGTTAATGCCAACACACAGTTACCTCCACATTCAAACATCGACATTATTTCCTGTCAGGTGTCAATGCCAACGCACAGTAACATCTACATTCAAACATTGACATTATTTTCTGTCCGGTGTCAATGCCAACGCACAGTGACATCTACATTCAAACATTGACATTATTTCCTGTCCGGTGTCAATGCCAACGCACAGTGACATCTACATTCAAACATTGACAGTATTTCCTGTCCGGTGTCAATGCCAACGCACAGTGACATCTACATTCAAACATTGACATTATTTCCTGTCAAGTGTTAATGCCAACGAACAACCAGCTTACCATTCAAATGTTGCCATCGGTTTTTAAAAAAATTGAACACAAACTGACTAACAACAGAATGGCGAACTTTTTGCAACAAAGTATTTAAATTATAAGAGAATATTGTATTTGAATACTTCTGGTTCATACTTCCGTATAACTTCCGGTGTTGGAGCAGCTGTCATTGTTCTAAACATACTTTTAGCCAGCACAATTCTCGTGGTATCCTTCCGTATATTAGCCTTTGTCAAATCATTAGCTACCATCAGAACCTTAAATACAAACGCCAGATATAATTTACTATTATATTTAAGCTATACTAACTAAACTTGTCTGCCACATAATGAGCGAGTTCGGCTGTCCTACTAGAGTTTACTCTAGTGACGTAAGAACTAACTCTGGGAGCCCTTCAGCAAAACGAAAAGAGTTAAACTACAGTGTAAACAAACATGGCGGACATGTGAAACTACAGCAATTGGAACGGTCTGTACGGCATTAATACGTGATTCGTAAGAAATTGTCCAAGGTTTCCCGATTGAAACGCGACTCGTTTTGCTGCAACTCTAGTTAATCGAATTTACCCTCGTTAGTCAGCTGATCTCGCTCAATATACCCGCAAACATAAAACACTAATACAATGTATACATAAACGTATGGTATACTACTGTGAACAGTGGAACCTCCCCATAACAACTTTTGGAAGAAATGGATAACTTTTAGTACTGATTTTGCGCATGATAAGACGGCTATATTGCCGGTTAGGTTGGATCACACACTTTTGTTTCGGGCCCCAGAAGGGTAACCCCATTTATTTTCCCCGTCCAATGGTTTTATAGGGGTCGGAGAATCATCCCCCACAAACCTTACAACATTGCATATTATATATATAAAACGAACAAAACAAATAGAAATCATACTATAAATGAATATACTTATCTACATAAATTTGATATTTGGGGGTAATAAAAGGGATTGGGACCTTTTTCGTCAAAGAGTGACGAGTAGAGAGAAGAAAAAAAATGTTGTGAGAGATGTTGATTTTTTTGGTTTTGTTATTATTTGTATGTCACAGAAGTCGTCAGGTGTTCATAAATTGTTCCCATGTTTTATTAAAATTGTCTAGGTTTCCTTGATGTAGGGCTAGCTTCCGTTGTAGTTCTAATCGACTCTCAAATTTAATTTTGAAAGAGGTTAATGAAGGTAATTCATTTTTATATTTACTTGTAAAGATAAATTGTTTTCCATATAGAAAGATGTGTGATAAGATAGGATTCCTTGAAATACACATGAAAGCGTTGGTTTTATTTATCTCACCATTTACATGCTTTGTATTGTTTTATTTTGTTCCAGAAAATTTGTGTATAATGGCATTCCCAAAAAAGATGATACATTGTTTCTATCGATGCATTCCAGAAGTTGCACAGGCTAGATTCAATCATCTTACATTTGAATAAATATGCATTTGTAGCTATGTTTCTATGAATAAATTTATATTGAAAATTTTGAATTTTGCTGTCCTTCGTCAATTTAAAAGGAGTTATATTAATCTGTTCCCAATCAAAGTTATTTTCGGGATTAAGATTCTCTGCCCACTTTATTTGGTATTTCTCGTTATGGCAAGGTATATGTTTTATTTGGGTTTTGGATAGAATTTTGGTTATGCTTCTTCCTTTTATATTGTTTATTTTGTGATATAATGTATAATTATCAGCATTTATTATTCTGTACTGTCTATTAATTACGTCTTTAATGAAGTATTTTACTTTTTGATGATAAATAAAATCGTTTGCAGTCAGATTATGTCGTATTTTGAGTGTTGTAAACGTTATAAATTTTCTATATCATATATGTCAGAGAGTGTCATAATACCGTTATTCATCCATGTATTATTGTTTAGAACTTCATTTTTGAATTTTAGGTCACCGTTATTCCTGATAATAGTGTTTGAATATAGTGTATTTTCTTTTTTGTAATTTAATTTACACCACGATTCTAATATATCTTTAAGGAATTTATTTTTTATGCGTATCTTTTGTAGATCATTTTTGCTTAGATTCGATAAAAATATTGTCGTATTTCCAAATGGTTTTAATTGTTCTGTATAGATATGTTTCCATTCTCCTTGATTATTATTGTCTAATGGTTTTCGTACCCATGCTGCTTTTAATGAATGTATGTATATTTCTAAATCTACCATGTTTAAACCTCCATCTTTATATTCTTGAATGACAATGTTTCTTTTAACCTTTTCTTGTTTGCATCCCCATATAAATTCAAAGGTTTATTGTTTTAGTATTTTGATCGTTTGTATTGATAGGTTTGGGAGTACCGAAAATAAGTATGTAAGTTTTGGAAGAATAAGCGATTTTAAAACAGTTATATTACCTATTGTTGATAATTTTCTTGTTTTCCATCTATTTAGATTACAGTAAAAATCTTTTATTTTTCTTTTAAAATTTAGTTCGATCATCTTAATTGGGTTTGCATGGAATATTACTCCAAGAGATTTTGCTTCTGAACTGGATCACACATTCTCACACATAACCAATAACCACACAGACTCTATGAAATCCCTATCCTCAAGCCGTTCGGACGGATTGATATGATGCTTGTCTGTTACATTGTCTTGACGTGTCCTTCTGTGTTCTGTGCTACTCAATGGGTGTTGTTTATATAATGTTTTACATTCTTTTATTAACTGTCTCTGTGACTTTTTTGCGGGCGGGATACATTTACCTACACTGTCCTGTTCTAAAAGGTTGTATATTTGGTAAGTGTGAGGTTTGGTGCACTGTAAAATATTTAAGCCCTGTTCGTACCAAGGCGGAATCCCTTTAGTCAACATTCCTCTATGTATGTATTGTCCACTTTATTGTTTATAGTAAAATAGAAAATTACAAAAATATTTGGCTACTGTGCTTTTTTGTAAAACTTTGTTCATTTTGCAATTTCGTTGTCCTTCACAAGGCTGCTCGTATCTTGTAAAAATTGCATGCACACTGTATCTGTTGCGGATTGTCATTGTATTGTGTGTCGTTATTATTTTCTAGTCACCTGGTTCTTGCTCCGGTTTAGTTTGACTGACGGAAGCGGCAGATGTTCGGGGTGGGATGTTGTGTTTTTGTAGTTGCTAGTTTATTCGTGTTTGACATTGTTTGTGCCTTTTTGTTATACAGTCGCGTTCTTGTGCTAGTTTTTTATGTTGGGCTTTGTCTGCACCTTTTTAGTTACGTTGTGCATTGTCAATGCCTTTTTGAGTTTAAGTGTGCATTGTCAATGCCTTTCTGAGTTTAAGTGTGCATTGTCTGTGCCTTTTAGTTTTCATGTATTCATTCTGTCCTGCTGTTTCTGTTTGGTGTTGCTTTTCGTATTTTTGTTCAAAAGTATTTAAATATGGGATTGAATTTAATTTTTAGCTCCAATGCCGTTTCCAATGGTGTTTGTCAATCTGAAATAATCAACAATAATTATTTCACAATTTCTCAGTATTCGTCATTTTGACGGCGCCTATTCTATTGGAGCTAGGATTTTTATTCGCATTTATTATTTTCCCCTATCTATCTTATTCGTTCGCGCTATTTATACCCTATATACCCTATACCCAGTTCGTTATTAAATATAAGTTAATATGCAGCTGGGTTTTTTTTCATTTCCTTGTGCCCTTTCATCCACTTTCGAATTACATGTATTTATATATGTTTTTGTTTAATACGATCAATAAATTATTTCTGCGGCTGCAAGGATTTACTATTAACTGGTATGCTTAACTTTTTTAAGACTTCAGGCAGCTAAAACTAAGTGTTTCGGCCTTTTTGTTGTTGAAACGTGGATATTCTGCGTGGGCATACAAATTGTTTAAGGTGAGTCATTCGGCTGGGGGCATTTAGCTTGTCGGAGCTAGGTCGTTTAGCTGTTGCACTCGGCTTGTTGGGGCTGTGCCATTCGGCTAAGGCATTAAACTTGTTGAAACTATGTCATTCGGCTGTGATTTTCAGCTTTTTTATTGCTTAAACTAGGTCATTCAGCGGAAATCATACATTTAGCTTTTAATACTGTTATTCTTTAACTTTTTAGGACTTTAAATAAATAGACAGCTAAAACTAGTATTTCAGTCGTTTTATTGTTGAAACTAGTTCAAACTTGGGGGATCATTTTCTCGTTCGGTTGTGTCGGCATTGCATGTTTTAAAGTTTTCTGTACTCGGCTGGTTAAGCTGAGTACTGCCTTCCCTGTCCGACTAAATATTATCGTTTGGCAGCATGCGTGAAATATGCAACCGTAACCAATGGCAAGAAAGAGCATTATTAATAGGATTAAATGCTTGCGCATACCTAACTACGCTAGCCGGGTAGAAAATATTTTGCAAAGTTCTTTCATTACGTCAATGTTGCTATGCATCAGAAATACTAGTAGCCGATTACATATTACGTCTTATTTTCAAGTCAATATCGTTTTATGTTTCATAAATACTGGAAATGCAACAAGTATTAAATTTTCCCGACATTTATTAGACAAGAAACGTTCAAATCATGAATGCAACAGGTATTGTTAGATTCTAGCATGTGTTATTTACTGTTATTCATATTGATGTCAACTGACATTTACTTAAACATCTTATGTAATTATGTAAAGTATGCGTATAGAATGCTTTTTAAACCCGATGTACACTCAAATCTCAAAATTGGGCACTTAATATGGTTATTGTAGAGAGCTGTTCAATGGGTGCGTGGTGGCTATATGTATAGAAGATGTCAACCAGAATCATGTATGTGATGTTTGCAATATATACATATCAACGGTATTGAAATACAATCTCATATCAGCTATTGTACAGCTGCGGCCCTACGTTTGCCAGTCAGAACACAAAAAGACGTTACATCACAGTTTGAAATTGAAACCTTTCAAAGTTTGTAATGTAATTCTGTTGGTGTATTATATCAGTTGTAATTCACTTGATGTTTGGTGTTAAGAGTACTACCGATATAACAGAAATAACGGCATAGGTCTAGGGAATATGACTGACTTGAAAACTGAGATTATAAGCCAGAACAAGGTCTGTCCGAAATCCTACTCAAATCCTGATATCCCGAGTGCTCAACCAACATAGTTAATGAGGTAGGGGAGATTATGTCGTCACTTATTCGGTACAAAAAATCGACCAATTTTATAGGGAAACGAGAAATAGGTTTCACATACCGCATCGTTCCTGAGGAGTTTAAGTTCATCTAAATCTATATCCTCTAGTAATGGTGCCATTGATACCAGGAACGAATTAGACCATGTTGTCGGTGATGTATACTGCTTCATCAGTCGTTTAGCCAGGCTTCGTCTTGTGGACTTAGTTAATATTCCAGAATGGGTTATACTATTTAAACTGAAGTCAAATCAAGATATCAAAAATAATTCAGTTTCGTATTGCACTAACTAGTGGTACCCAGTTATTGTGTGATCCTCGGAAATAAGGGCATGTGGGATCAATCCAACGCTGCGGCACCCTATAGTCGGTTAAAATGGTATAGCTCCCTATACTAAAGTCGGTACAAATGATACTGATATAGCTCCACATACTAAAGTCGGTACAAATGATACTGATATTGCTCCCTATACTTAAGTCGGTACAAATGATACTGATATAGCTCCACATACTAAAGTCGGTACAAATGATACTGATATTGCTCCCTATACTTAAGTCGGTACAAATGATACTGATATTGCTCCCTATACTTAAGTCGGTACAAATGATACTGATATTGCTCCCTATACTTAAGTCGGTACAAATGATACTGATATTGTTCCCTATACTTAAGTCGGTATAAATGATACTGATATTGCTCCCTATACTTAAGTCGGTACAAATGATACTGATATAGCTCCATATACTAAAGTCGGTACAAATGATACTGATATAGCTCCATATACTAAAGTCGGTACAAATGGTACTGATATAGCTCCATATACTAAAGTCGGTACAAATGATACTGATATAGCTCCATATACTAAAGTCGGTACAAATGGTACTGATATAGCTCTATATACTAAAGTCGGTACAAATGATACTGATATAGCTCCACATACTAAAGTCGGTACAAATGGTACTGATATAGCTCCACATACTAAAGTCGGTACAAATGGTACTGATATAGCTCTATATACTAAAGTCGGTACAAATGATACTGATATAGCTCTACATACTAAAGTCGGTACAAATGGTACTGATATAGCTCCACATACTAAAGTCGGTACAAATGGTACTGATATAGCTCCACATACTAAAGTCGGTACAAATGATACTGATATGGCTCCACATACTAAAGTCGGTACAAATGGTACTGGTATAGCTTCCTATCTTGATACTCTACGTACTCACGTATTATGCTGGTTCCAGTACTACTAGTCAGTTTGGCATCAGTGCAAAGTGACCTGGGTCCAGAAGTAAAACCAATACTTACACTCAGCACTTATCACTCAAATATTGAAATTCACTCTTTTGAGGTTCATAGCGACATATTTTTAGAGCAAGCAGTTGTAATAATGTAAAATGGGTACTAACTTTTATTTTTTGCTCATTTCCTTGTGTAATTTAGTATATTTGTAACCTATAATCATACTTTATCAGTCTGGGTCCTGAGTGTGGCACTCAGATTCAATAATTACATCTATACCTAATATATAACTCACATTAGAAAAGAAAATGTATTCAATGTTATTTTCAACACTCATATAACAATTTTATACATTTTCCTCATCCAGATTTGCAATCTAGGACAACTAATAGCTCATTATATCACATTTTGAATATTTAAGTGTTGAGTACTGAGTGTAAGTATTGGTTGTTATTCCGGGCACAGGAAACGGATAGTCTCCAGGTGATTTATGTGATTTTTATAATAACGCAGATCATGTCTCACTCAACCAATATCACATTTGAATTGTTTATATATATATATATATATATATATACGCCGGATTATATTTTAGAAAATCAAGAAATCAAACACAGTACCAAACAGGAAGGCTGCAATGCGTCTATACTAAGAAAATAAAACAGCACCCCACTGAAAAGCTTCAGCAAGTTTAGGTAACAAGTGCGTCTAGACTAAGAAAATAAAACAGCACCGCTGTGAAAGGCTACAGCAAGTTAACACATGCAACCAGACTATAAAATAAAACAGCACCGCTGTGAAAAGCTGCAGCGAGCTAAGTAAATTACTGCGTTTAGACTAAGAAAATAAACTAACACCACACTGAAAGGCTACAGCAAGTTAACACATGCGTCTAGACGAAGAAAATAAAGCAACACCGCTGTGAAAAGCTGCAGCGAGCTAAGTAAATTACTGCGTCTAGACTAAGAAAATAAAGCAACACCACAGTGAAAAGCTTCAGCGAGTTAAGGTAACAAATGTGTCTAGACTAAGAAAATAAAACAGCACCACACTGAAAGGCTTTAGCAAGTTAAGGTAACAAATGAGTCTAGACTAAGAAAAAAACAGCACCATACTGAAAGGCTTTAGCAAGTTAAGGTAACAAATGTGTCTAGACTAAGAAAATAAAACAGCACCACACTGAAATGCTTTAGCAAGTTAAGGTAACAAATGAGTCTAGACTAAGAAAATAAAACAGCACCATACTGAAAGGCTTTAGCAAGTTAAGGTAACAAATTAGTCGAGACTAAGAAATTAAAACTAGCACCACACTGAAATGCTTCAGCAAGTTTAAGTAACAAATGAGTCGAGACTTAGAAAATAAAGCAGCACCACAAGTCATTGAAAAGCTTCAGCGAGTTAAGGTAACAAATGAGTCTAGACTTCGAAAACACAACTTACATACCATTTGTTTACAACACTGTCAGGAACTGATTCAATGTCTTTTTGCATCAAAGCATTTCCAAGGTATTCAATGATATCGGTAAACTTTTCCTGATTCCACTCAGCCGGCTGGTCATGTTCCTTAATTTTATTCAACAGGGTAACAGCTTGGGGTGTCCTTATTTTAACCTGTGAATTGGAAACATGGAAGCAATATCAAACTTTCTATTTGATAGGTAGCAATATCACCTGTAATATTATAAATAATAATAACGTTTTCTTTTTCTGTGGCTAACATTATTAGCATACTATTTTTCATTATGATTTACTGTGGAAAAATCAACCACAAAATCAACGAAAAAATAGCCGTATCCACAAAAGAGAAATCAAACGAAGACTCATAAACTGTGAAAATGGCATCAAACAGAATCCAACAAAAATGGGTTTACACTGAACACCACTTTGACCAATAACTACACGGAAAAGAACGGTTACATCAGAATTTGTGGACGCATGATATTCCTGGGACCAAGCCCAATGCATAACTAAGGATCGCAGAAAATGGAGAGAACTTCAAATCAGAGACTGTACAGTTTGATTGACCTGTAAAAATTCGTAACAACACGGTATGTGCACATTATAGATGAGTCGTCTCCAGAAATGTGTGGATTAATAATCTTTAGTGTGCAGCTACAGCGCCGTTATGTTATTTTGGACACCTCAAAAACTACACAATGCATCGATCGTTCTATGTATAGGTACATTTAACCATAACATATAAATTTGAAATAACAAAGTTATTCCATTCTGATTGGAATATGTACACTATATCACACTCCCAACGCAACACCTATATCTTTCATTATTTCTCAAGTATTTATTTTGCGATTTGGTTACCATTTGGCATATTAATAGATACATATTTAACCGATGTTTCCATGATTGTTTTATCAAAATCGTTAGACTGTAAGATGAAAATAATTTCAAATAATGAACATCACTGTAAATTGAAAAGTCACAAAAAGACCCTATGAAAAATATTACCAAGGTGGGTGTAAATTTTACTTAACAGTTTTTAACAATGCAATAATAAAATAATAGCATTCTGTTCCTTGTGAATTAGTATCTTTATGTCCCTCCATGTCTTCTATGATATGTTGATACATCTACCCCATCGAGACCACATAATTCGTATCAATACATGGGGAATGGTCGGTCCCCCTTTCCGGAAAAGGGCCTGTTTTGTAGTTTTTGTTTCGTTGGTGGTCATCCGATTTGTCGCCTGCTTAGCTCTTCCCCACAAACTCTAAATACGCTTGAAATCTGAAGAATTTGATGATAGCGGCAACTGGTGTATGTTGTTATTATGCAGAATTGTTTGATGTGCACTTGCTATGTAAGTCAGAGCTCAGTCATGCAGTATTTTACATGGCGTCGGTTTTGTGACTTTTCGTTTTACAGTGATGCTCATTATTTGGTTTATTTTTATCTTTCAATGGACTGATATACATAAAACTTCTAGGAGACATTCCATGAGTATTATTTTATTCACAGTCTAAATTCAAACAATAACCATTAATTTACAGTCGAGAAAACATGAAAAATAAAGGCGTTGCGTTGGGAGTGTGATTAAGTGTATAGTATATTAAAGCTTATTAGCGGGGTGGTCGTATTTTCGGGGTGATCATAAAATGGGGTTCTGCTCTATTTATATTTACCGTCGTATTGAGGCGATTGAAAAGCATGTCACATTCGATGCCATTTTGAAGTGATTCATACAGATATTTAGGGGATGGGGAAAAATGTGCCAACGCTTGACAGAGGCCGACCGTCTGATTCGGAGTAAATGACATGTTCAACGTCGCCATGGTTTTCTGAAATATTGAAAATTGGGTGATACAATTACAACATAAAGGAAATAACCGCACATAATAATATCAGATAATGATAGTACCGAATAGATGAACATAATCTAAATTCATTTCCTAAGTTCTTAAAATATGTAAGTTTCCGTTGCGTCCGCCAGGCATTCCAAATAGTGCAACGTGTCCTGTAAACCCGGAATCTTTTAAAACTGTTTAAAATGTGTGCTTTTTATTGCCAAATGACGTCAAAATTTAGTCTTTGTTAGCTCTGACCCCAATATCCCCAAAATTCGTCGTGTACAGCAAAATAATTTCGCTTCAGTTGTTTTTATTCCCAATGTTACTTGTGTTTAGACAGGCTTATTAAAAAGCGTAAACATCTTGAACACATAACTGACGTCAAAGACGTTATGCTGCTCGGAAGTGAATAACGTGCTCGAGATTCTACATGTTAGAAGTCAGACATTCACAGGTCAACTTTTTGTGTAAGCTTACGTCCGTATGTCGGGAACCAACCATTTGACTATAGTCCATGAGCTACTAAAAGACCCCCTCCCCGTAGGGAATTTTTCTGAAAGCATATAGTCCCTGGAGTATTTTCCTAAAGTCTGCACTTTGGACATTGGGGCGTTAAGATTTTTTGGGGTAAAACATCACAAAATATAACGAATTTTTGGAATCAGCTAACTACAATCTTATTTTCTAATAAATCACTATTATAGGTAGACACCAACATGTTGTATCTTGACTAAAAAAATCAGAGTGCTGTTATTGTGCAAAACGGTTTATTAAACCCCTAAAATTATAAACGAAAAGTGCGAATTTTTGGAATCTGTTAATCACAATGTCATCTTTTTATATAAAATCACTCTGATAGGATGGTATTGCAGTTTCAGACTGCAAACAATTAAAGCCATGTTATTATGCAAAGTGAGATGTTTTTGCGGTAGAACATAAAAAAATATAAACCGAAAAGTGTGAATATTAGGAATCGGTAGATTACAATAATACCATTCCTATGATTTATTTTGCATTTAAATTATATGATAATTGTGTAGTAACATGAAGTTAAAGATTTCAAATATATACGAGTATTGCCAGATGTGATATTTTGGGAGAAAATTACAAACAATAAATGAAAAGTGTGATTTTTAGGAATTGTTGTCCTAGTTGTTACCCAGGACCATCCGGTACGGACAGTCCTAGTCCTATGGGATATTCACAATTACATTCTGATCATGTATAGACAGTTCTGGTCCTGTTTAGTACATAACCACTAGGTACATCCATTCCTAGTCCTAATTAGTACCCACAACCACCCTGTACATGCATTCCTTGTTCTTTTAGGTACTCAAAAACTACCATAAACAGTCATTAGTGGTCCTATCGGGTACTAACTACAACCGTGCACAGACAGTCCTGGTTTGTCTAATTTGGTATGCATAACCATTAGGTACATACATTCCAGGTCCTGTTTGATATTCAAAACCGCCATAATACAAATATTGCTGGTCCGATCGGGTACTCATAACTACTAGGTACATACATTCCTCGTCCTAATAGATAGCCACAATCACCATGTACATATATTCTTTCCTTGTCTTATTGGGTACTTGTTCCCGCTAAGTACATACATACCCAGTCCTAGTGGGGACTTACGACCTCCATGAACATGCATATCGTTGGTCCTATTATGGAACTCTCAACCACCATGTACAGTCATTATAGGTCCAACTGGGTATTCATTTCCACCATGTACATATACAGTCTTGGTCGTATTGGATTCTTTTAACCACTAGGTTCAGACATTCCCGTTCCTGTTGGATACTGCCGATCACCAATTGACAACTCGGATGCGCCATGTAGAGATATACCTGGCCTTATTGAGCACTCATAACTTATTTGGTATTCAAACATTAGTCGTCGGATTGGGAACTAAAAACTTGCGATAATCTGTTGTTCTATTGGGTAATCATTACCCCCGTGTACAGACAGTCATGTTCTTATTGGATATTCATACATACATTCCTAGTCATAGTGGAGACAACCATTAGGGACACCCAGTCCTCGTCCTGTTGACTACTACTGCCTAAGTAGAGATTTTCCTGGTCTTATTGGGCATTCATAAACACTCGGTAATACATGTCTAGTCCTTGTATGTATACACGACCACCTTGTACATAAACGCCTAGTCTTACTAGAGGTATCACTGTCGTGACCAGGGCCCCGTGGTAGCATGCCAGAAGAGGGGGTGAGGAAAAAAGAGAAGTATAGTGGGGTTGCATAATTATTTGTGCTATTAGTTGCAATTTTCTGTGCTAAGGCACAATAATAAAGGAATCAGTAAAACATTACTAAAGCTAGAGTTGTTGCATTTCAGTTATTAAGATATCGGTAGTTGTTCCCCTTTGTACATTTTGACTCCATTAGTCCATTTGCACCGATATCAACAAAACTCGGTATGTATCGGTTATTGATTGTATTTTTATGAATTAAGCATATTTAGTAGGACATGTGGGTTTGATGTTCACAGTAATTGTAAGTACACTGCATGGTTATTATATTTATTGATATAGTTGCGAGATATTGCCTAAAACATTGGATAAAGTATCCCGGTACGTATCGGTTATTTTCGTTAGTTTACGTTCAGCTTCGGAACCCGCTAGATGGCGGGTGTTTCATTGAATTTACAGAAAGGGGCGTGTCTTACCGAACGAGGGTATATATACCGTAGCACGCACTGTGTTCGTCAGTCTGCTTGCGAAAGTTGACTCGTTCACTTTGGTAAAACGAAGTGAATTATTGACCAGCGCTACACTCTGTGTATTTACGCAAGTGTCTCTTGCTAGTGACTTCTCGTGAAGCCTCGCTTCCTTGAAAAGCTATTAGGGGACATAGTTGCGGAGTACCAGTAAACGTGGTTAATAATTGTTCCAGCTAGGTGTTGTTTGGTTGGTGCGTCTGCTGGAGAAGAGACGTTGGTGGAACGTATTACGTTGTTGGAACGTATTGTGTGAGGCTTGCTCAGCGTGTAGTAGGTTAGAGCTACAGTCGAGGGTTGTGGGTGACTGCTGTGTGGAGACAGTCTACAGCCGTGGGTAGCTGTGTACGCTGCAGGGTCTCTTGAGCGTATCTCTTCTAGGGAGCAGGCTATAGCCATAAATAGTTAAAACAACACGAGAGTAGGCCTGTGTGAACGTTGATGACTTTTGTTAGTTGGGAAACATTAGGTTACATCTGTTGGACGGTTATTGTTGGGCAATAACCATAAGTTGTACGCTACCACATTTAGAGTTTAAGAGACGACGGCCGAAAACGTTACACTATTGTTCCAAAGGCTTTCAGAAAAATATAGTGTCCGAAATTCTGAATGAGGGAGGGTTCGTCCCTATAGCCCATGGACTGGAGAAATTACGTTTGTATCGCAATTTATCGCACTAGTGTTATACTTGACCTCTTTGTCGTCAATTTAACATAGAAGTATACTAATGTACTAAACTTGTATGTCTTTTGAATTACTTAGTAAAGGAAATATTACAATGGTAAAAGCACTTAAGATACGTGTACAACCTCTCCAGAGCGACCCTCCATATACCAACATCCCCTCCTGAGCAACACGGTCATTTTGTTCCCGAAATAATAAAATACTATAAAACAACAGCCTATGTACAACAACCAAACTTGTGGCTTCGCTACTGCTCTAGAGAGGTTTTACTGTATGTACATTATATTCTCACTTACAGTCTGATAGGCTATAATCTCAGCCGGTATGCTGGCTAACTCTAGAGCTGTCATATTAACAAGACCGCCGTCTCTAAATAGTTTGTCTGCTGTATTAATTGGGAGTCTGGCAATGCCGATAACCATTCGCTCAATAACGTCTTCTGCCATGCCACTAATGTTAAAATCTGTCAAGAAAAATTTTGACAATATGACTAAAGTACACGATCTTCCGAACTCCGGAGTCCACAACGTAGCGTCGCGCTTACTGACGTTCCAAACTCCGGAGTCCACAACGTAGCGTCGCGCTTACTGACGTTCCAAACTCCGGAGTCCACAACGTAGCGTCGCGCTTACTGACGTTCCAAACTCCGGAGTCCACAACGTAGCGTCGCGCTTACTGACGTTCCAAACTCCGGAGTCCACAACGTAGCGTCGCGCTTACTGACGTTCCAAACTCCGGAGTCCACAACGTAGCGTCGCGCTTACTGACGTTCCAAACTCCGGAGTCCACAACGTAGCGTCGCGCTTACTGACGTTCCAAACTCCAGAGTCCACAACGTAGCGTCGCGCTTACTGACGTTCCAAACTCCAGGGTCAACAACGTAGCGTCGCGCTTACTGACGTTCCAAACTCCGGAGTCCACAACGTAGCGTCGAGGTGAGTTTAATGAAATTGTAACTTTGATAAATTATCGATCTGATAATACAGCTTGCAAAAGATAAATAAGTACTATACAATTTCCACTTGTCAGCTAAATTGCATTTGTTCGCATTCAAAAGATTATGCACACTTACACGATAAAAAACGTCATTAAGTGTATACATAAGTTGAATGGAGAGCACTACTGTAATAGAAAACATGTCTGTAAAGAACACTGACCATCTTGCCATTTCCAATCATATTGAACCTGTTAAGAGATATTACATGTCGCCAAATAGCAATGAGTGGTCGTTTCAAGACAACCATGACTATATTTGTAACAGTTAATACTAGTACGGAACTTATTATTTCTGTCAATCATAAGAAAGTGGCCAATCTTACCTTTACGGTCGATGGGACAAAATGAACAACAGTAACTAAAGCCAGTTTCATGATGTCTTAGAAAGTAACAGGGTATTGATTTTGCAAAAATAAACAACCCTAAAATAGTGTGACAAATAAGCCGTAATATTCATGAGTCAATGTAAGCAGTTGCGCACAATACTATAAGGGGAGATAGTTGGGTGAAAAGTTCTTATAGTCCCCCTCGTGACATACCAAGTGTTTATTACACAAGTGTATGGCTCACACACTAGCTAGGCAGTCATTCGTTCTTAGTCAATAGTGCACCTGTCAATCATCTGGGATGTAAATTCGAATGTTGTAACAGACAATTTAAACTTTTTTTCTGAAATGTACATTTCCAGATTGAGTATTAAAGGTGCTGCCTCACAGATCAGGCTAGAAATTTTGTATTACGCAATTTTCCTACCTTACGAAGTATTTATATAATAAAAAGTCACTGGTGGTTGCTTTATGAAAGATTTATGGTATATAAGCAATTTAAATCACCCCTTATACTTGGCACTCAGTATTTTTCTGTTTGAAAATATCGCAGAGTTCCCTTCCAAAATGTTCTGTGAATTGTGTAATTCACACATGATCAAACTGTAACTTTAACAATTTAAAGCCGAAACATATGTGAGGTATTCGGTTCGTTTCACAATTCGTTTTCATCGAATGGAAACAAATTTCAGGCAATTTAAGTGATAGTAGTGTTAATTCTATAGGGTATTAATACCCTATAGAATTTTGGGTGTAAAAATGCTAAATTACTACAAAATGCCGATGTTTCCAAAGTTATTTTTTATGTCAATGTGGTTGTTTATGGCATATACAGGAAACTATACTAAAATTACATGAATATTTGACAATTTAATTTTATTTTTGCAATACACCAATACGCGAGGCAGTCCCTTAACTTCATTTTTTCAGGAATGTCAGAAAATACACTGATAAACTTGTGAACCGATTTTCAGAAAAAAATAGTTCTTTAGATTATGATACAGTTGAATTAAATCTTTGATGTTGAATATTTAGTGTTCCAAGCAAAAGTGAATGTAGCACGTTTGGAAATTATCTAGTATTTTCAACGACCTAGGGTATTATGGAATTGCGATTTACTCTAGTACATTTTGTAATTTACATTCAACAAGGAAACCATTGGGATATTATGAAAGAGTTCGACGGGACAAAAATATGATACCAAAAACTCCCAAATAACCAACATTGACATTATGACTTCGTTGTGAATACCAAGCAACGAATTGTCACTTCAACGGGACATTTCACACGGGGTGTTATCGGTAGTTTGGTAACTGTGGATAGATAGGTCATGCTAATATGCTAATATTTTGTACCTATAGTGGGATACAAATCAATATACTATACGGCGTCATCGCCTAGTAATGAGAAATGCGGACGCATTAATAGACAACTCGGCTAATGCATTAACACCCAAATATGCTGCACAAATAACCAGTATCAATATGACTACAACACACCACACTAGAAATCAACAACACTGACTACTAGTATATGCACGAGTATGGCCGCAACATAGCGTAGCTATAGCGCTGTTATAGTGGAAGGACCACATGTACATAAAATACATACCCCGCGTGTGATTCATAATTTGTTTCTGGATATCTGACATAACACTTGTTGACAGGTGTTTCATTGTAAGGTAAGATAGCCAAGTATAACCTGCACGTGGGGAGGATGCTGGTGGTACTACAAAAAGAGAAGGATTTTTTTAAGATGGAGAAAGCAATACCACTAAATACACCGTCATGTCAAATAGTTTATGTGGCCAGATAATTTACCGACCAGTATTACCGACTTCATTACCGGTTAATCTTTACTTGAAACCTGTATGATTGTAACAGTTTATGTACCTAGGTATACTCCGGAGATTTGACACGATTCTCGACCTGTCAAAGCGCAATACGAGTAAAGTTGCCATTTTTGAGAATGTTTTATAGATAATAATCGAATATTTCATGACGGAAATCTCGTATTAAGATAGCAAGTCAGTCTATATGAGTGCTTTAGACGTAAGCACGCTTATTGGCGTGGAGACTTAAGAGAATCTCGACCAGTTTTCATCGATTCGAAGATTGATTTACCAACTGCCCAACTCTTTTACCTCTGGTGTATATCTCATGGTGCTAACACTGTCCAGTGTAGCAAATTTGATAACGTCAAGTAGTAGTTGTAATAACATATGATTGGCAGGAAAAGAACCATCTACAATTAAAGCGAAAAAGGAAATCTATTCTTTTAAACGACCATTTTATGCCAATTGAGCTGTTACATTTGGTAGTAGGAGTTTCAGATGTGGTATGGTCTCAATTATCTTGCGTTCACCGTAAATGTTTGGATGTTTCTGCTTTCTTCGGTAAATAAAATATTGCAATGCAATAAAGACCGATGTGATACGCATGAAGTAAAATCTATTTTGCATGACCGGTTTACACCCGCGTAGGTAGTTACGCAATATTACTGGCTGACCGGTCTACTTTTGCGCAGGTGGTGCCGCCTAACCGCGGCGTAAGAAGAAAAGTAGTTTCAGCCACTAAACTATGAGCGATTGTAGAAACGTGTGTATAAATATAGTTGTTCTATCGAACAACTTAAAACAATCATAAGTTTATTATTTTTTGACCGATTTTAACTAGACATCCAAGACGCCGGACACCGACTCTATGATAGCAGTCGGGTATCAGACTAGGTTCGTGTTGATGTTGAAAACTGAGACTATCGTCATGTCTATGCGGTCACCGTACGATTATTCTGCCAGTTCCTACGTATCATCCTCTTAATATCGTACGAGCTGTGACCAGGCGCTACAGAAATCGTTAATTTCCAAGTTTTGTTGACAATCACGAGTTGTGAAGCTCTTACAGACATCGTACGAGCTATGCGACTCACGCATGACTTCTAGAGGATTGTTTAATTCAACATTGTACTTTCACATCATAAATCTAGCTACATTTAATGAGGCTCGAACACGAAACCGTGAAGTATACACTTGTTTGTGTTGCTACATGTACATTATTAGATAAAAATGAAAATACATAATTTTCTTTTTTCAACTTTTCTGACAACGGTATATAAGATGAAAGAAAGACATAATTACAATTTTACAGATGATGTATTTTAGGTGTAGGAATGGCGTAACGTCACGTACACTATTATGACGTCGCAAAGGATCAGACCATGCTACATTGTACGTTTTAAAATGCTAGTGTTATGCCAACCTTTCGTCGTAGCACATTTTCATGTTTTATAAACAAATAGAGGGATGATGGTTATTCACTGCTTTGAGTTTTTCTATTGCGTTTAATTAGTTTTTCATCAACATCGACTTCCAGATATGAAATTCCTCGTAACGTAGGCAAGATAATGACGCCATTTCTAAAGTACATACTTTTATTATCGAATTTTAAAAACGCATTAGTCGAGGTTCGCGGGGCCATTTTTTTTTAATTTTGATATGTTGTTACATGTATGCAAAATTATAGCATAATAAATATTAAAAACATTTGACGGCTGGAATTTTAGCAGTTCATTAAAACGTCATAAATGTTTGAAAACACAATAATATAAGGCACAACGTTTGTTCCTCTTCGTAAGCACGTCGTTACATTAAGTGTATATATTTCTACCTGCGTCGTCGTACAAGGAAATGACTGTTGGTCATGATAACATTCAACCATAAAACCATCAAAATAAAATTCTGATCAAACTATATTTTCAATGTTAAAACTATACACATCTCGCTCGGCAGTGACTAGTACTCCGGACGGACACAGGGACGAACACCCTCTAGCACGTGCTTGAAAGCATCAAGGCTGGATGCCGAGGCGGTTCTGTCCGGAAGCGTATTCCAAAATCGCATGGCGCACTGGAAGGATGATTGCTGTCGATATTCTGTCCTGATCCTCGGGGCGATGTATTTGTCCCGGTTTCCTCAAGTTGCAACGGAAGCACGATGGATATTCGCAGGTAGCGAGATGTCAACATTACGATTGATGATCCTGTACAGCATGGCAAGCTTTGTATCCTCTAGTCACCGTTCAAGGGAATGCCAGCCCGATCTTCTGTATCATCTAAGAGGTGCTGCTACTAGTTCTATAATCTCCCATGACGAAGCGGGCCGCCCGACGCTGGAGCGCTTTTACCTAGTTGACTTGTACCACATTCTTCTCCTCTTTCTGTAGCGGGTCCCAGATTGTTGTGGCATACTCGAGGATGGGTCGTACAGTAGTTTCTTATGTACTAGCCTTGATGTCGATTGGGCAGCTGGACAGGTCATGTAAATGTACACGCACACGTTGTGTTTCGCAAGTCAATTTTAATTACAACGTGTACGTATACGTATACGGATAGCTACACGTACAAGTAGTCGTACACGTTCGCATCGCAACCTCTCTATAATAAAGCAGTTACTAGAACGATTAGAATGGTATACTTATTGCTATCTAGATACTTATATAAAATATTATACATGACATAACTATGTCACCTCTATACAAACTAGTTGAAAGCACTATTATGAATGGTTTTGGGAAAAAATATGTTCTAAAAACTCACCAATGCAATCAGATTGGTGTCAATATTCTCAAACCTGTTGGCATAAATGTTATCAAGACGGACATGTTGTCACACACGTTGGCTGTTATCAGGACTGAGGATATATAAATAGACGCGTATTTATATTTGTTACCTTGGAAACTTGAAACTTACAGCCACCCGGTACTTTATCAAAGATGCTTGATCGTGTCGTAGTTGACTTCAGTTTGTAACATGGGGATTGGGCGGTAGATGTCATGGTATAATCAGTACTAAGGCCGGTGTTGTGGGGTTCTGCAGTTAAACGAAACATGATAAGTATTAGGAACAGGTTTACAATGCCATTCAAAAGCGTCAAGAAACCAGTGACTAACCACTGACGTATACACGATAGGGAAACCACGTGACCAAACGTGATGCACTGCACGATTTTCGACCCAAAACAACGTCGATTCAGGTAGGATTTTTCACTCTAAATTCTTTGATACGCCATTATTTTCAGTCAGATAACGTGCATAAACCCCGCGATAGAAAGCTGTATCTTTGGCTTTATGGAACTTGATGCAATTCTATTCCGTTTTAACGTAATCTATGCCCAATCGATTCCAACTTTGCGAAATGTTTAGGTAGCGTACGGTTCTGTTTGCAAGCTATGCCTCTAGCACCACAGGTAACTGTATCATTAATTAAGATTAAAAACAAATTTAAAACAAATTTGTTTTACTCTTAATCAATGATACAGTTACCTGTGTCTAGCGCAGGTACTGTTTATAAGGATGACGTTGTCATGTGATTATATTCTTCAATAAATGTAATAATACAGACAGTTCGGTATTTATCTATGGAATCCGGCATTTATAAGTTCCAATGAAAAGAAAGACACTGGGGTGTTAATAAGGGAAATCTGAAATATGTGTAGTAATAAAAATTAGATTATTCATACATGGTGTAGAGCCATATGACTGCCACTACTTAAATTTTAATTTTCATGAACGCGTATTTTCTTTATGCAAAAGGTTTAAAAGTTTGTTTTAGAAAAAAATGTGACACGTCCTTTTCCTGGTGTCATGCCAAAGACACCTGGTGTTTCACTAATACTGAACTTCCTGTCGCCCTACAAAACATGTCATTAAGTACCTTATGAATTAGACTGGGAAGTTTAATATACACAAACAGTGGATACCGAAGTCTCCGATGAAGTATCAATGGAGAATATTGAAACGTTGATAAAAGACGGGTGCTGTTAGTATCAACACTTTGAGGTTTTTGGCCTTAAAATGCAAAATCAACACCCTCTATACAAATTTGATTATGTTCTATGAATATTACATATACATTCTACAATGGTTTTTAAATCACTTGATGCATAACTATACACTATTGAATAGAATTCATTTCGTTGTGAAATTCATGAAAATACTGGATGTTCAATTTTGTTCAAATATAAGTTGAACACCTCTCGTACGAACAGGATTGGTCAATACAACATTGTATGTCCCCTTGATGCGTATTATGTTGCACATACATGTATTGGCATGGTGAATCTTGTATAACGACTTGTTACTAACCTTCTGTGTTTGGTGACTTCTTAAACATGTCCTGGCAAGGTATGGCTGTCTTACTTAGGTCTGGTCTAGTAGATGGTTTAACAGCTGGTCTAATTGGTGGTTTAACAGCTGGTCTAGTAGATGGTTCAACAGCTGGTCTAATTGATGGTCTCCATGGTCTACCATCTTCAAGCCATGATGGTGGTGATGTAATCACATTCTTTGTTGTAGTCGCTGTGTTCGAACTGCTTATGGGAGCAGTGTACATGTATGTTGTTTTTATTGTACTCGCACTGCTAATGGTAGCATTGTCTAATACTACATGCGAGATTGATATACCGTTGGTTCCAGTTGTAGATGTAAATGGTGGCCATGTTGTATTTCTGTCCGTGGTAGAAGCAGTGATCGACTTTGTTTCCGGGGTCAATCTTTCAAAACCTGAAGAACACAAGCATGCAGTGTATGCTGTTTTATCAAAGCACTTACGAAAGTCTCAATGTTACGCTCAAATTTAAATGCTGTTTAATTCCTTAACAACTGCCTCTTGGTGTTCATTAGCCGAGTCATTGTTAGTATTGCAGCTCCATTTACCACACTTTATAAACGTAGACAAATTATAAACTAAAATGTGATCGTAAGTGATTTGATAAAACAGTACCCTGTGACTAGTAGTATTGTTTGAATAAAAATGTGCTGTTAAATAAAATTGTTCAATTTACAGGCAGTCGTTTTAAACTAATTTATATTGTTTTGATCTTAATCCTTCACCCCTATGGTACTAACAAAATCGCCGCTTCGTGTGAGTCAAATGTTCAGCACCGAATTTGAGTTTTAATAATCTTACAGAAAAAGTATGGATTATGTATGCATTGAAATTTTACTCAAATTGAGATTTAGTTACACTTGTCGGGATGTCCTAGTCAATAGTAAACATTGAAACAGTAGAAAACTTTACCAAAATTATCAGAAACTTTACGCTTTATTTATATTAGAATAGTACTTTTGTTTTATCATAAACATCAAAACCTAACGCAATTAAAGCGACATTTTGAAGATAATAATAATCTATGTTGATAACGCTTGTAGCTGAAACATGTGTCACACCAACCTTGCGAGAGCCGTATACCTGTCTACGATCACTTTTTGGGGCACCTTTTGGAGGAAATCGCTGGTGTTTCGTGTCGCGATCCTTTACAAGACCGTCAAGTACGATCGTCATGTCCGAAACGCAACGTCGCCAACCAAATTCTCGACATGACGACTTTCGTATCGTACAGCAGCGTTGCGATGTCTGCGATCTGTCTAGATGTCTGCGATTTTGTCTGCGCCCTAAATGTTATTTTAATTTTATTTTCTGGAGTAATAAATTGTGCGAACAAAAGATCGCGCGGCTGATATGACAGGCTACAAGCCTGCGTCACATCAGGTTTGCGAAAGCCGTACACATGTCTACGATAACTGTTAAGTGCACCTTATGAGGTATTTGATGAAGCTTCGTGCGACTGTCGTTCTAAAAACCCTTGGTATGAAATATTAGCGACATTTACGCAACGCCACAAACCAAAATGTCAACATGTCTACCTTTCAGTGTCCAGACTGTCTAGATGTCTGCGATTTTGACTGCGGCCTGAAGGTTATTTTAGTTCATTTTCGGGAGCTACCAAATAATCGTGCTGCTGACGGACAGTGATGTGCGTTAAGACGATTACAAGTCTTCCGTATGCCAATCAGGTAATGGGGTTGCGAAAGTCTGTGCTCAGACGAAGGTTTCATTTAAACTAGTATTTCCACGGATGTAATAATTAGTAAACCAATATCAACTTAATCTATTTGTGCGCCTTAGATTTAAGTATATACACAATGTATTCAGAGCAGCACTACTTAATGGCAATATATTTAGCTTACCTATAGCAGCACCTTCCGTATAAACCTGGGACATCCATATAATCACACTTACCTATAGCAGCACCTTCCGTATAAACCTGGGACATCCATATAATCACACTTACCTATAGCAGCACCTTCCGTATAAACCTTGGACATCCATATAATCACACTTACCTA
Source organism: Spisula solida (assembly GCA_947247005.1). Lineage (NCBI taxonomy): Eukaryota > Metazoa > Mollusca > Bivalvia > Venerida > Mactridae > Spisula > Spisula solida. The sequence continues at coordinate 31,983,336 of OX365944.1, read as the reverse complement.
CAGCAGCACCTTCCGTATAAACCTTGGACATCCATATAATCACACTTACCTACAGCAGCACATTCCGTATAAACCTGGGACATCCATATAATCACACTTACTTATAGCAGCACCTTCCGTATAAACCTGGGACATCCATATAATCACACTTACCTACAGCAGCACCTTCCGTAGGCCTATAAACATGCGACATCCATATAATCACACTTACCTATAGCAACACATTCCGTATAAACCTGGGGCATATATATAATCACACTTACCTATAGCAGCACCTTCCGTATAAACCTGGGACATCCATATAATCACACTTACCTATAGCAACACATTCCGTATAAACCTGGGGCATATATATAATCACACTTACCTACAGCAGCACCTTCCGTATAAACCTGTGACATCCACATAATCACACTTACCTACAGCAGCACCTTCCGTATAAACATGGAACATCCATAAAATCACACTTACCTACAGCAGCACCTTCCGTATAAACCTGGGACATCCATATAATCACACTTACCAACAGCAACACCTTCCGTATAAACCTGGAACATCCATATAATCACACTTACCTACAGCAGCACCTTCCGTATAAACCTGGGACATCCATATAATCACACTTACCTACAGCAGCACCTTCCGTATAAACCTGGAACATCCATAAAATCACACTTACCTACAGCAGCACCTTTCGCATAAACCTGGAACATCCATATAATCACACTTACCTACAGCAGCACCTTCCGTATAAACCTTGGACATCCATATAATCACACTTACCTACAGCAGCACCTTCCGTATAAACCTTGGACATCCATATAATCACACTTACCTACAGCAGCACCTTCCGTATAAACCTAGGTCATCCATATAATCACACTTACCTACAGCAGCACCTTCCGTATAAACCTGGAACATCCATAAAATCACACTTACCTACAGCAGCACCTTTCGCATAAACCTGTGACATCCATATAATCACACTTACCTATAGCAGCACCTTCCGTATAAACCTGGAACATCCATATAATCACACTTACTTATAGCAGCACATCCCGTATAAATCTGGGACATCCATAAAATCATACTTACCTATAGCAGCACCTTCCGTATAAACCTGTGACATCCATATAACCACACTTACCAATAGCAGCACCTTCCGTATAAACCTGGGACATCCATATAATCACACTTACCTACAGCAACACCTTCCGTATAAACCTGGGGCATCTATATAATCACACTTACCTACAGCAACACCTTCTGTATAAACCTGTGACATCCATATAACCACACTTACCAATAGCAGCACCTTCCGTATAAACCTGTGACATCCATATAATCACACTTACCTACAGCAACACCTTCCGTATAAACCTGGGGCATCTATATAATCACACTTACCTACATTAACACCTTTCGCATAAACCTGGGACATCCACATAATCACACTTACTTACAGCAGCACCTTCCGTATAAACCTGTGACATCCATATAATCACACTTACCTATAGCAGCACCTTCCGTATAAACCTGGAACATCCATATAATCACACTTACTTATAGCAGCACATTCCGTATAAATCTGGGACATCCATAAACTCACACTTACCTACAGCAACACCTTCCGTATAAACCTGTGATATCCATATAATCACACTTACCTATAGCTGCACCTTCCGTATAAACCTGTGATATCCATATAATCACACTTACCTATAGCAGCACCTTCCGTATAAACCTGTGACATCTATATAATCACACTTACCTACAGCAGCACCTTCCGTATAAACCTGTGACATCCATATAATCACACTTACCTATAGCAGCACCTTCCGTATAAACCTGGAACATCCATATAATCACACTTACTTATAGCAGCACATTCCGTATAAATCTGGGACATCCATAAACTCACACTTACCTACAGCAACACCTTCCGTATAAACCTGTGATATCCATATAATCACACTTACCTATAGCAGCACCTTCCGTATAAACCTGTGACATCTATATAATCACACTTACCTATAGCAGCACCTTCCGTATAAACCTGTGACATCCATATAACCACACTTACCTGTAGCAGCACCTTCCGTATAAACCTGTGACATCCATATAATCACACTTACCTACAGCAACACCTTCCGTATAAACCTGGGGCATCTATATAATCACACTTACCTACAGCAACACCTTCCGTATAAACCTTGGGCATATATATAATCACACTTACCTATAGCAGCACCTTCCGTATAAACCTGTGACATCCATATAATCACACTTACCTACAGCAGCACCTTCCGTATAAACCTTGGACATCCATATAATCACAGCGGCAGTTAAACACCGACCTAAAACAACAATATGACTTGCTAAAATGATGAATGGAAACTAGTATCGAACTGAAACATGGTACTAACACACGCATCTCCTGTTGGTAGTCAAAATAAATATATTTGGTGCTTCTGTTTATACAATGTACTAGTTGCATGTTTTATAATAACTGTATTCCGCCGAACATAAATATTTCAAAAGTCGTATATATGTGTACCTTCACCCGGTGGGTGGGATTGGAACCAAAGACTCCAACGACGACTGGTATGTGGTCATATATACGGCTTTTAAATATTTATTTTAGTGAATAGTCACTGTCCAAAGCATTCATTATAGCCAAATGGCGTGTCTGTCTAAAGGCAAATAAGTAGTTTAAACGTATCAGAGATAAAAAATCATTAAACATTAATACTATTTTTGTTTATAAAAACAACAAATACAATACCAGTATCAATGTGTGACAATGGCAAACTATTCATCGAACAGCATCACGTCATCAGTATGTGCATTTCATTTTTCTTCTATTATAAATTTTGTATCAAATGTTGTTTTTCCAATGTGTAATTTACAGACAATCGCATGTTTAGTTTGTTGTGTTCGTAGAAATTGATACATTTATAGGGGTTGCCTAACGTGTACGTTTAAGTGTACGTGTAGCTACCCGTACGCGTGTTGTGACGTAACGTCAAAAGTTGGAGGTCACCGACTGTAACAGAAAGGCGTTGGTGTGCACTCGCAGTAGTTGGTGTTTTCAAAGCTTGGCTCGATTGTTAAGTTCCTCGTCGCCTCTATAATAGCTGAGTTTAATAATGTCGTATTCGTTCTAGAATGGCTGTGTCAACATGATTCAGCTAATAATTTACATTTGTCATTCAGATATAATAAGACTGATTATTTAATGCTAACTGATGAGAGACAGAGTACTATCAGTGAAATAAAACCTATATTAGTCACTGGTTGTCACCTACAATGTGACTGATATAAGCTCCGCCCCCTCACAGGGACTACTTTAATTTTAACAAAACTCAACACTAAACTGTCCGTAACTTTTTTATTACTGAACGGAAACATGTCATGTGGGGGCTTTTATTCTTAGTTAGAACATTTCCTACAAGTTAGTGTATGATTTGATGCAAAATTATCAAAAGAGTTGTTTTCACCTATTCACCATAATCCAAGATGGCGGATTTTGAATTGAAAAATATGAATGGAATAACATATTCATATGCAGCCTAACCACAGTGATAGTTTGGCATAAATAGTACCAGTTTTGACACCAGATAAGCATTAGATAAATAGAATATTTGTTTGTTTTGATTGAATATGGTTAATATCTCATCTTGGAGTGATAAAATTTTAATATTTTCACTCGCGCTACGCGCTCTTAAAAATATTAAATTTTATCACTACACGATGAGATATATAATTTTTATATATAAACCATTTTCAATCAAAACAAACAAATATCCTCTATTTATTGAGTATTTTATGCAATAATTTCAGTTTATTTTTCTCAGTAGAAAAGTGTTCCAATGGAGGAAACATATGCAAATAACACAGGTTTGTATACATGTTAATTGGAAAAAATAAAATTCTGTAACAACTACACTAAGTAGATGTAAAATAAATACATTTTTTAATATTTAAAGAAGTTTAAGATTTCTGTAAGTGCTGTGATAAAACAATACTTGTACTGTGGTGCAGGGTTTAAGGATAATCTTCGAACTCTACCTAGCTCGCCATCGATTTTAGGTTGTTGTGATTTTGATTTGTTTACAATTGCTTTTTCTACAAACGTAAACCATTTCGGTGTTAAAAATGGAACTTTCTAAGAGATCATAGCTAAATAGGGACTCGTGTTTACTTTACTTGTATTACCCTTGATGATTTGTTGCCGGTTAGTAGGCTGAATACTGCTCAATGCAAACAAGTTATCAACAATTTCAAGTAGATCTTTTGCAAAATCAGAAATTTCGCGAAGGATTAATTTTCGTTATATTCGCGAAGTGGGATGGGTTATTACAGCTACACTGAACGGATTTTAAAATATGAGATATCAATTTAAAGCTTATGCAATGATCGTTGATATACAGGACCCTCTTTTAAAAAAATCATTGATACCACATCACCTGCATTCCAATTTGAACAGCCCTCGTATATATGTTGACAGAGGTTACACCACAGGAACAGGAATTTTTTTTTTTCATTTTTTTTTTCAAATTATAAATGCAAGTTCCTGTGGTTAAACTGACGTGACGTCACATAATTATACTTCGGAGGACTTGAACTTAAAATTTCATTATTGGAACAAACACAGCAGCCAGATGCTGGACTTCAACGTTGAGAAAATGCACAACAGTTAGCTTACTGACAGCCACTAAAATAAATATGAACAGTTTAATAAAAGGGCACAGTAGGCCAAAATTATGTTGTTATGTTCCTTATTATTTGTTTTAACTATAACGTGGACAATTTGCACATACATAATAAAGGTTGATTGTATTCAATTGAATTCAGATGACTCTCTTTGTTATGGAAAGAAAGGAAATAAATCGAACTTTCTTGCGATCCAACATTTAAAGTGTATGCATGTAGTTGACTTTCCTTTAAAAATACTTAATTTAATGCCTTTAAATCTTTGCATAAAAATGACACAGAATTATGTTGCAATGAAATGTGTAACAAGCCACTCGAAAAAATACTGGACTTTTCTTAAAATTGACAATCCCTGTGCAAATCACGGGAAATATATAAACATGTAAAAGATATATAAATTAACTGAACTTCGAGATTTACATATCAAAAACTATACTTTATAGACCATACACAGTTGTATTTTCATGTTAATTATAATGTCAATAGTATGCATAAGATTATGACACAGGGTTATTATCGACAGTGGGTGCATGAATAATAAATCAGTATGGCACCTTAACAACAGTACTAAATCCAGTGTATGTAGATATTTGTTAAACAAAGAATAATTATCATAACTGAATTATTGATCAGGTGGTCATAGATGATTAAATTGCTGCACTGTACCACGCACAGGTAACTGTATCATTGATAAAGAGTAAACCATTTCTTTTGTAAAAATTATGTTATGTAAGATAGATCTATTATAAATTTTATTTAAAAAAATTTTGTTTGCTCTTTATTAATGATACAGTTACCTGTGCACTGTGCATGAGCAAATCAAATTTATGCTAGAATTGAGTGGAGCATGGAGAAAGTTTAATAATCATGAGATCTGAAGCCAGACCATTGTTGTAATCCTGATTATTTTTTTATATTTTAATGTGTATGTTTTTATTTTGTCCTCGCTACCGAGAGGCCCATGATATGTGCGACGACCTCTACAATAGGTTAGACATTTTAGTTCGGGCCGGTTATATATTGTATACATATTATATTACACAGAAGATGCCCCGTTTCCAGAAACATCCCTGGTTCTTTTACCTGACTGAATCATACACGGGACCCCGGTTTAAAAGTTTCGTCTGAAAGGATGTTAGTAAAATTAGTTTAGTTCGGTAGGGGAACGCTAAAGAGCATTTCTGTTTGTATCCAGGAACACACAACCGTCCGACCAGCAGTCAGTAGCTCTCATCAATGGACTTCAGTTTTATGCTATTTTAAGTACATGTTCAGTTATGCGTTCCCGGAGCGAAACCCCGAACCCCTACGGTACAAGTGGACGGTCTACCAGCAGAATATCAAAGCGGTCTTTGGTTCACAATACCGAGGAAGAAAATGTAACGTTATACATGAACATACAATTCATGTACATGTGCATTGTATTCAGCAGTCAGTCGAGTTTCTGGAATTATTTAAGAAATGCGCGATGCTAAAATAGACACCGTCAGTATTTGTCGTTTCAGAAACATTGAAGTCAATATTAAACTGTTTAAATGTATATTGTAAGAATACTTAAATTCATTTCAAGTGACACACATAGTAAAGAAATATGTTGGTTGAAAGTATGTGCTTGTAGTTATATTTGACCGTTAAATATACACCAAGAAAACCTGGACGATCCATCAGTATCTAATAGTAAATGTATATATATAATGAAAAAATATAAAGAAGCTATGAATACGTTCAAACTCACCTGACTTGTTCATGTTGAACACCTTGGTGGTCTTAATTCCAAAGTTTCATGAACGCACAGTTTGCTGCTTGTATTACTTATACGTGCAGGTATCCAAACGTTCTAGTCAACTATGGGTGTGTCAGTTGCCATAGCAATCACCGGCGAATAGTCATAAATTAGACTAGAAGTCGTAACAGAATTATCGACTTCGCTAAGAATAGTCTTTGTAATAAGACACACACAAAAAAACTACATACATATTGTAGGCCTAGTGTACACCGTACAACCCGTTGCGTGTAAGGCAGTTATCTTTGTCGAAGGCAGAGACACACGCGTTTTGCGCTACTTGAGGAGGGTAAGTATTTGTTATTTTATATGTGTTTTGCGTTGCTTTTGAGAGTGATCACTTACATATGAGCCAGTCTCCAGGAAAACCTGATATATTGACATTATGTAATTACTGCATGTAACAAGCTTTTAAATTAATAAATAAGAAAAAATGACATATCAAAAGATTCAATTTTAAGTCATTTATCCATATATTACTATATCTTAGCTTTAAAATTTCTTATGAATAATGTCGTAATCATTTACTTCGTTGCTATGGTGACCAATTTCATAAAAGTACTCTGATTGAGAAAAACGAGGAGTAAGTTGTTTAAAACAGTAGTAGTCTTTCTCTAAATGTGAACATTTACACTTTGGATGTATATTTTAAAACTTAAAACATCATTCTAAAACTTGATACCATTTTGACCAGTTTACGTCAAGAATTGACCAAATGCAGTATTTATAAAGTACTTGGTACAACGACGTCGAATAACGTTTGAATGACACGTGCGACGTCACGCAAAAAAGGTCTGAATAGGTCCTCAACTAAACAGCTGTAACTTCCTTTAAAATCATGATATTAACAAAATTTCTTTTGCATTTTGCCTCATTAAGATTACTCTTTAAGATAATAAAAAATCTCAAAATCATATGTTCTGTCAAAATAGCAGGTTTTCCTGGAGATTGGCTCATATATTGTTGACGCGATGAATGAACAATAAGTGCCCACGATCACCATATTTATTGAGTAAACAATTCTAAAACATTAAATACAAACTGAAATCCTTCCTTAATATATCTGAGGTTTAAATTGAACGAGGTACAAAAAATGCTAGCGAAATAGGCAGTTCTGTTTTCGAATGATAACGACAAAGGCAGAGTGCTAAATATCAAACATCGCATACCTAAAACCTGTTTACTCAATAAATATGGTATGTGTGTGGGGGGGGCACATAAATTATATATACTTATTGTTCATTCATCGCGTCAACGTTTTATGTAAGTGATCACTATCATAAGCAACGCAAAACACATATAAAATAACAAGTACTTACCCTACTCAAGTAGCGCAAAACGCGAGTGTCTCTGCCTTCGACAAACAGAACTACGCCTTACACGCAACGGGTTGTACCGTGTGTAGTGTCACGACTAGGTCATAGTCTCCGGTATAGTGTTATGAAATACGAATGTAATTGAAGTGTAACCCAGGCTCGGAAGTAAAAAATGCATTTTATTTCTTGATGGAATCTGATATACGTATATAATTCATTGAATAACATTATATTCTTATATGGCTTACGGCGGTAATTCAATACCCGTGTTCTCAAATTCAATCGAATGTATCCATTATACAGCACATATGTTCCCCAAGGGTTGCTATGTTTTTTTCTCAACATTTTACATCAGGTCTTTTTTGTGTTCTAAAATTATTTCAGTATCTTCTGTGTTTGTGATCAATGACCAAGATGATCTCGACAGAGAACGTGCCTGCCATCATAAACAAATAAGATTGTTTTTGTATATAGTACATCATCCTTCTATATATTAATTATTCACATTTATACAGACAAAGTTATCTCGTGACTATAATGATAAAAATGTGAAAAATGATACAATATAACTACCAATGTAACCATTAATTCATTTATAGTCGTTGGTGTACATCACTCTTTGGGAGCTGCAAATATTGGCCGTTGTTAGAGATTGTTGCTCTACAGAGGTTAAATTTATAGTATGTGACGACTTAGGGAAATTATGAAGGTATTAAGAATTATGTAGCAATAAATACAGTTTCTGGTAGTAATTTACATCACAAGTCTATAATATTATTGTAGTCAAATTCTAAGTAGCTGTGTCAGCTGAGCAATAACTTACGGTTTTTTTTCGTGGAATTGGGGCCTGGCCTTTTTTGAATCTAAATTATAACTTAACTGGGGATCCGGGGGCATGCTCCCCTGGGAAATTTTCTAAAACCTTATATCCATCTGGTGCAATCTGCGTTATGAGATACCTTATTTGGACGGATTCTATTACAAAATTAAGCAAATTCAAGTCTATACAATTTTGTAAATCGTCTTTATACCAGTTCTTGAACAGATTCCCGATTCCTGTGAAGTGTATTAATTGGAAGGGGTTTAATGGCTATTACAATAGGAATGGCAACCCGTCTAAGAGCAATGTAGGAGTTCACGCAAACTTTATCTGCCAATATATTCCCTTCTGTAATTGGGTACATGGCTATTTCGACCGGTACGTGATAACATATTTTCATATCTTGCAATTATTTTGCGAGCGAAACGAACACGAAAATTTGCACATTTTATACCTTTTCACCATGAACAAAAGGCTAATTACCAATTACGAGACTATTTTAGACCGAAAATTATTAATGCAATCTGAATTATTGGTGGGGCCAAACGATATGTTGGCCCCCTCCCTGTCCTGACATTGGGGAGCCTGCCTGCTCCGGCCCCCGGCTCCTACGCCCAGGCCATGTATTATTAAAATAATACTACTTAAATTGATGTACAGTACAACCTCCCCAGAGCGGCCGTCTGTAGAGCAAGAGTTCTACTGTAAATGCAACCTGGGTGATTAATTACAATAAATAATAAAACACAACAAATTTATAGCTATAAACAAAAAAATTACAATGTCTTACACTCAAATGCCACCAATAATGATAATATAATAAAGTTTTATTAATAAACCACCATTTGGTTAAAATATATTTTTTCGTTTCTGTTCGGTATTTGATTTCTGTTCGCGAACAGAGTTTCTGTTTGGTGTATTTAGCTAGATCTATAACGAGTTTTTTATGTTGAAAATCATTTTATTTGTATTAACAACCCCAAAAATCGTTTGTCCAAAAACTTTTGGAGGGCACTGTACAATTATAGCACTTGACTGGTAATACGGGAATATGTACGCCTAGTGATTGTTTTTAGCCAAACGTGAACGCGGGCAGATAACTCTTAAGTGTTTTATACATTTCGGAAGAGATTCAGTTGACAACAACATGAGTGACGGTAAAAGGAAGAAAGAATTGCGTGTTTGGATGGATGGATGGTAAATTCATTTTATATTACATGTATCAATCGGCTGAACCATTCACATTTTGTTGAGTCAAACAGTATCGGTGCGTGTACGATCCTGCTATTTTGACAGCTCATTTCGTACTCAACCATTCCGTACTCACTCCAAAATTTTATTATAAGCTACCATGACTTTTCGTTAGAATGAGTCATTGATTGTTTCTGTTTACATAGTATTATTTAAATTAGCTTATTTACATTAGGTAAGAAGATGATATTGACTTCTTTAATATGGTTACCTTGTCAAAATCCGCATAGCTACTAACAAGGGTGAATACTCGATCAGGGGTCTACAAATCCTATAGTCCTACGTCCGGGACAACTCTAAATCGATTTCGAACAACTGATTATGCACATAAATTTAGTGCCTGAAAATATAATTTCAATTGACATCAAAATCGCACAACTGACCAAAAGTTAATATACATCTATGACGGAAGATTGGTCAGAGGCGTCGCGACTGGGGCGGCAGGGGCGGCGATCACCGCCCCAATATTTCTGCGAGCCACGGCAATTTTTTTCATACAAATATACTGTTTTATTACACAATCTCAATTTTAGCTGAACATTGGAGAGGCAAAACGGCAAAAAAAGGGCTAGGGGTTTCCTTCCTTCTAACATAACATATGTTGATGATGACATCTTGTTAATTATGTATCACTAAGGTGTGAAAATGTACGGTATAGATATACATGTATCTAACTGTCACAGTTCGTTAATCGTCGTGGTGATCGTAGTTAATCAGCCTCATAACTTCAATTTCCTAGGCTTTCATTTGACAAATTCAGAGGTCGTGGGTTCAATCCCTGGCATCGGAACTTGACATTTCTGAAATATTTATAATATTCCCCGCTATATCTGACCATGTGGTCTGCAAAGTATCTGGAAGTGACAGGAAGCTGTGTATCGGTGCTATACACCGGGCACATTAAAGAACCAGGCTGTCTATTCGAAATAAGAGCTAGGCGCACTTTTGCAGTGCCGGACATGCCTGTATCTAATTTCTCTCTCTCCCTTTAAGGGCTTTCTCTCAGTCTGTCCCTCTGGTCAGATCATGCTGTATCTACACTGGTAGAGGATGCACCTGCGCCCTTGTGCCTTTGAACATGCGTCCGCATGAAAAGGGCGCTATATAAATCTGGAATATTTATTTATTTTAAAAAGTCGCCTGAACTTCATTCATTCAATACTGGCTGTTTTACGGACCACTCTTGGCTTCATTACGATGAGATATGTACTATGTCTTCGAAGTTTGAGTCCACGTGGTATATTTATAATATGTATTTCTCTTTTGTGTCAACGATTAAATGAATATACTGCACAACTACTAAAGAGCAACGCCCTTTGGGAGATGCAAGTATAGATCGTTGTTTAGCGGTTGTTACTCTACAGAGGATATAAATGTATTGATGATAAATATCGGCTTAAGGAAAGTTTGAATTTGATGCTGCAAATAGGCTGTAGCCGTTACGGAGAGGTGGTACTTACTACATTAAGTTACTTAAACTTTCATGATATATTTTGATAAAAGTAATATGTCAATAGTTTGGTGCATTTAACTGACAACCACGCATTCGTTTATTTGGTTATCGTATTCATAAAGCATTAATTTATGTAAAATATACATGTATGTTACATCATTATAGATATATACATGCTCACACAAATGTACGTTATGCTTATTAAATTAGATTATGTGACACTTTACATTATATGTTTTATTTTTATATTACATTATGTATACCGTTTACTTGTATTTTCACGGAACTTCCGTGAGTTTTTAGTATCATCAAAGTTTTGACGACAGAAATTTCTTGAAGAAAACAGCAGTTACGGTTTATAACCGAGGTATATTCAAATATTGCTCCAGAACAATAATCTACTCACAACAATCCGAAGTTTTCATCATTCAGAATACACGATAAAAGTCATGGAAAGTCACGTAATGGCCCAATTTATGCTTTAGTTTTTATAAAAAAATCGTACATAAAGACCCCTCCCTTCGAACTCTCCCCCGTCTCCCCAATGTTCGTGAGCGCGCGAAGCGCCTGTTGGTAGGGAGTATTGAAATGGCTTTGTCCGTTAGTTTGTCTGTCCATCCTCAGCCATTTCTCTGTAACTAGCTGCGATCCCACTAGCTGGTATAATTTCATGAAACTTGAAATAAATATGAACTACCATGCTGGAATACTGTGATGATGCCTGTCAAGTTTTTTTTGCCAATCTATAAATAACTCTGGTTGCCATGGCAATTTTCCTTAAAGTTACTGTCAATGATTTATTAAATAATAATTCCGTCCACTAACTAGCTGGTAGAATTTCATGAAACTTAAAATAAATATGAACAACCTTACTGTGATGATGCCTGTTAAGTTATTTTTATTGGTCAATTTTCTGTAGAGTACTCGTCCTGGATTTATTGAACAATTGTTATCCGATTGAAGCTTACATTCCAAACTGTGTAATAATACTGAGTTTATAATCTAAACTGCGAAATAATACTGATAACGGTTATCAGTATTATTTCGCAGTTTAGAATATAAGCTCATATAAAAATTGGCCCAACAGAATTTTGAGCCAGAGCTAGCCCTGTAACCTGTAGGCGAGAGATGCCAGGAGTTCAACTAATTTGCTTGTTACTGTAGTGTTTGAGCGCATCACGAAATTGCATGAGATGCACACACTTAATTGATCAACAATGGAAGGTGTGAAAATTACAGGTAAATTAAAGATTTCATGTAGGCAAGGCATAAAACATTCGCCGCCAGCCGGATACAACCCGACTTCGAGTTGAACAATACATTTTATGTGCAAATTAGTTTATTGGGACCAAGAAAAATATTCGAGATAACAAAAAACTTCGAGACAAACTTCGAGACAGGTGGCAAGATTTCATATACACAAGGAAGGGGAAAAATCAAGACTTCAAAACAAAATTTGACATAACAGAAAATTCGTTATAAGCGAGTTTGAGTAACGAGAGTTGACTGTACATACCAGATGGAAAAGTAATTGTAATTTATTGCATTACATATATGTAAAAAGTAATTGTAATTCAATGCACCGTTTGGGCTATGTATTTGTAATGTAACAATATGTTTCAGCCAAAATTTAGCGGTACAGTGAGCACGACGTAACAGAAAAATCGATATTGTAATGTAACCCATGACGTTGTTTATTTCTTTGTTGTTTATTTTTAGCTCACCTGTCACAAAGTGACAAGGTGAGCTTTTGTGATCGCTCTTCGTCCGTCGTCCGTCCGTCCGTTCACAATTGCTTGTGAACACACTATAGGTCACAAATTTAGCCTGATCAATATGAAACTTGATCACAATGATCATCTTCATACAATCTAGGTCAAGTTCGATATTGGGTCATCTGGGGTCAAAAACTAGGTCACTAGGCCAAATCAAAGGAAAACCTTGTGAACACATTAGAGGTCACAATTTGAGCCTAATCTTTATGAAACTTGATCACAATGATCATCTCTATAAAATCTAGGTCAAGTTCGATATTGGGTCATCCGGGGTCAAAAACTAGGTCACGAGGTCAAATCATAGATAAACCTTGTGTAGTCACTAGAGGTCACAATTTTGGTCTAATATTTATGAAACTTGGTCACAATGATCATCTCAACAGAATCTAGGTCAAGTTCGATATTGGGTCATCAGGGGTCAAAAACTAGGTCACAAGGTCAAATCATAGAAAAACCTTGTGTAGTCACTAGAGGTCACAATTTTGACCTTGTCTTTTTGAAACTTGGTCACAATGATCATCTCAACAAAATCTAGGTCAAGTTCGATATTGGGTCATCTGGGGTCAAAAACTAGGTCACAAGGTCAAATCATAGATAAACCTTGTGTAGTCACTAGAGGTCACAATTTTGGTCTAATCTTTATGAGACTTGGTCACAATGATCATCGCAATAATATCTAGGTCAAGTTCGATAATGGGTCATCTGGGGTCAAAAACTAGGTCACAAGGTCAAATCATAGAAAAACCTTGTGTAGTCACTAGAGGTCACAGTTTTAGCATAATCTTTACGAAACTTGGTCACAATGATCTACACAACCAAATCTAGGTCAAGTTTGATATTGGGTCATCCGGGGTCAAAAACTAGGTCACAAGATCAAATCATAGAAAAACCTTGTGTAGTCACTAGAGGTTCCTGTTTTGGCCTGATCTTTACGAAACTTAGTCACAATGATCATAACAACAAAATCTAGGTCGAGTTCGATAATGGGTCATCTGGGGTCAAAAACTAGGTCACAAGGTCAAATCATAGAAATAGCTTGCGTAGTCACTAGAGGTCACAATTTTGGTTTAATCTTTATGAAACTCGGTCACAATGATCATCTCAAAAAAATCTAGATCAAGTTTGATATTGGGTCATCTGGGGTCAAAAACTAGGTCACAAGGTCAAATAATAGAAAAACCTTGTGTAGTCACTAGAGGTCACAGTTTTGGCCTGATCTTTACAAAACTTGGTCACAATGATCTTCTCAACAAAATCTAGGTCAAGTCCGATATTGGTTTATCTGGGGTCAAAAACTAGGTCATTAGGTCAAATCATATAAAAACCTTTTGTAGTCACTAGAGGTCACAATATTTTCCTAATCTGTATAAAACTTGGTCACAATGATCATCTTAACAAAATCTAGGTTAAATTCGACAGGTGAGCGACCTAGGGCCCTTTGGGCCCTCTTGTTATTATTCCTGATGAAGACAATACAGTCGAAACGTTTATTGAGCAATCCTGGAGTTTGTCTTGATTTACTTTATTTAATGTAATACATTACACTCTCTTGTAATTCACCCAATGTCTGGTGCCAAATGCCAGTTTATAATTATGGTATGTGTTAACGTTGACCTTAAGTGTCAAAATAATACCCATTATGATTTTGCTGTATTTTAGCAATAGACTATGCATAATTATTTTTTCTGTGGTTATAATGTTTACTTATCACATAACATACGGTCCAGGAGTGCCGTAAAGCCGTGACGTAAATATCGTTCGGCACTCCCAGACCGTGCAATAAATATTTAAATTAGCTTGACGTGACGTTAGTCAATCAATGCATTGATCCGTCACTGACGTCAGGATAATATCAACGTCACCATGACGTCACGCTCATTGTACCGCTAAATTTTGGCTGAAACATAATGCTGCGCACATCATCCTTCTGAACAATATTGAGCGTTTTCTAAGGTTATGTGATAAATAGAATCTTACATTCATGCTCATTACATACGAGTTTTATTAAACTCGTCGACAAAAACAATATGACACGAGGCTTTATCATTTTGTCCACTCGTTTAATAAAACTTGTATGTAATGAGCACTCATGCAAGATCCTCTATAATTATAATAGTAAAGTTTATGCAAGGTCTAAAAATTGAATATTGTAGTTCTCTTAATGTTAACAAAACAGGAAAGGTACATGGTAGGTAGGAAAAACAACCTATTTTGTCCAAGTCATTTTATTTACATTATTTACTAGGAAATCAACAATCTGCAGTAACTTTCAGCTACATGGCATAAAATATTTTAGGATAAAGGTGAAAAATTAGCATAAACCTGTAGGTTTACTGGGACTGCAATATTTTGTTTGTTTTGGCCTACATGTACCTCCAGCTCAGTAGTGTTATAATTAGTGATATACAGATATATGATTATAGGACAATGACTGCTTTATTGATATACTGGATGATAAACTAGTTAAAGTTGCTATAAGCTTTAAAAGTACACAATTTCTTCAAGTCTGACACCAACTTAATTATGCCTCAGCATCTACTGATGCGGAGGCATATAGTATTAGTCCTGTCCGTCCGCGCCCACAAACGGGTACTTAGGTGGCTACTTTTTATGGACAAACCAGTTGAAAATAGTTAAAACGAAAGTAGAATTTTCCTTACGCTGCAAAAATTTTCTATTTTGTGGCTAAAATTAGACACGTAACTACTCTTCATTCCGTATTGTAGCCACATAAATACGGTTTCATTAGAACGTCCGTTCATTCGTAAATGTTAACCAAAACTTTTAAATTATTGAAACTCAAATATTTTCAAAGTCCATCAAGGCATTGCTTTCAAATATGGCATAGTTTTTTACCATCATTAATACATTACATTGTCATATCCAACATTTTAATAGAATTATGGCCCTTGATTCGCTTAGCTTTTTTTATGGACAAGGCTTTATTAGGGGCATAAGCTTTATTGAACGCAGTCTTGTTTATAATACTTCAGGCTTATTTGACATTAAAAATTGCTTATTAAGTTTAATATTTGCAAAAGATTGTCATAGAAGTACAGAAATAAATGTAATATTTTATATTGAATGAGCATAATAAATTATTGCAATTTATAGAGAAAAATAGACATCATTGAGTCTTTAAATGAGCAATTTTTCATAAGTATTAATGATACATAAAGTGTGCTATATAGATCTACTATCAGTACATGCATCACAGGTTCTGTATCATTTATGACCTTGGTCTAGATATAAAATTTGATTATACTATTTGTAGTGCACTTTGTTACCTAAGATCTTATTTTGTTAGAAGTTTATATGAAAATGTTCACTTCAGTGAAAGTTATCAGATTTTGGTGTCATATTATTATCATCCCATGTATTGTAGATAAACCACAATCATTCAGCGTAACTCGTAACTCAGTCCTTATTCACAATTACTTTACAGTGTTTTTCCCCCTATTTTGGTAACATAGCCTATGGCTTTTGGATTAGGAATTTTTATCGTGTTTTGGTCAAAATTGGGGAAAATACAAATTTAAGACCCAAACCAGTTAAAGTCAATAGGTATACAACAACTTAAGTTTTGTGTTTTAAAAAACTGTTATTTAAGGTTTTTAAGACCAAAGTTTAGTTGGTCGATTTTTCTCAGAATCTTTTTTACTCTGAATTCACAATTTTTTGTATGAAATTGGTGGGGAAAAAGATAAGATTTTCAAATGTGAACATAAATAGCTATAAAATCACCTGAAAAAAGCAGTGCTGTTTTATTATGCTCACCAAGCTGTGATGTCTTTCTTTTTTTTATTTCAGCTTTGACATTGTTCACTTTGGGCATGCCAATGCTTTAAGACAGGTAAGATGATGCCAACATTTGGCTTATATAAATATGAAACTATTTAGTCATCATTTGGCAGTGTAGTATTTTGTCAACTAAGGTATGCATCTAGACTAGTAAATCAAGTTTGAAAATTATTATATAATAGTAATAATAGGTTTGGCCATGGACTTACAGGCACTGTGTCTAAATTATTAGCATGTTTAGTTTTCAATAATGTTTTAGTATTAATTAATAAAGTCAGTATTATATGCAAAAATACTAGTATACAAAAATAAATTAATGTAACAGTCTGGCAGTTTTAACAATATCTCTAAATCGACAATAGCAGAGAATTTATGGCTTCAAATAATTTGCGATGCTTATATTTTCTTCCAGGGTAAAAGAATGGGTGAAAAACTATTTGTTGGTGTTCATTCAGACGGTATGATTTTCTTATATCTTTCATCCCTTTTGGTAAAGATACCCTTGAATAGCATTTGCTATGCTATTAATTATTTAGTCATAGTTGCAGTATAAGACAAGTCACTCTATTATTAATAGTGATTACAGCGTTAACATGGTGGACAAGTACCGTAGTGAGAGCTACTGATTACAGCGTTGACAGGGTGGACAAGTAGCGAGAGCTACTGATTACAGCATTGACATGGTGGACAAGTAGTGAGAGCTACTGATTACAGCGTTAACATGGTGGACAAGTACCGTAGTGAGAGCTACTGATTACAGCGTTGACAAGGTGGACAAGTAGCGAGAGCTACTGATTACAGCATTGACATGGTGGACAAGTAGTGAGAGCTACTGATTACAGCGTTAACATGGTGGACAAGTAGTGAGAGCTACTGATTACAGCGTTGACAGGGTGGACAAGTAGTGAGAGTTACTGATTACAGCATTGACATGGTGGACAAGTAGTGAGAGCTACTGATTACAGCGTTAACATGGTGGACAAGTAGTGAGAGCTACTGATTACAGCGTTAACATAGTGGACAAGTAGTGAGAGCTACTGATTACAGCGTTGACATGGTGGACAAGTAGTGAGAGTTACTGATTACAGCGTTGACAGGGTGGACAAGTAGTGAGAGCTACTGATTACAGCGTTGACAGGGTGGGCAAGTAGTGAGAGCTACTGATTACAGCGTTGACAGGGTGGACAAGTAGTGAGAGCTACTGATTACAGCATTGACAGGGTGGACAAGTAGTGAGAGCTACTGATTACAGCGTTAACATGGTGGACAAGTAGTGAGAGCTACTGATTACAGCATTGACAGGGTGGACAAGTAGTGAGAGCTACTGATTACAGCGTTGACATGGTGGACAAGTAGTGAGAGTTACTGATTACAGCGTTGACAGGGTGGACAAGTAGTGAGAGCTACTGATTACAGCGTTGACAGGGTGGACAAGTAGTGAGAGCTACTGATTACAGCGTTGACATGGTGGACAAGTAGTGAGAGCTACTGATTACAGCGTTGACATGGTGGACAAGTAGTGAGAGTTACTGATTACAGCGTTGACAGGGTGGACAAGTAGTGAGAGCTACTGATTACAGCGTTGACAGGGTGGACAAGTAGTGAGAGCTACTGATTACAGCGTTGACAGGGTGGACAAGTAGTGAGAGCTACTGACTACTGGGTTCAGCTTCAATCCCTCCTCCAGCAGGATCAAAAATAGAAATGCTTTTCAGTGTTACCCACCAAACTTAAGTAAAATTACTTACAGTCTTTCGGATGAGGTTTTAAAAACAGAGGTCCCGTGTATGATGCTTTACATCTGCAGGGCTCGACACTAACACTGGTCCGAGACCAGTGAAAATCCAGAAGGACCAGTGAAAATTCTGGAGGACCAGTAACTGTCCTATTTACAAATTGGTAGCCTTTGCCCTGTCGGACCAGTGGCCAAAATAGTTAGTGTCTAGGCCTGATCTGGCACATAAAATAACCAAGGATGCTTTTGAAACTGGGGCATCTTCTGTATCATGCACTTCACCCAAAAACTAAAGTGGGGGCCTTGCCCATATGGATTTTCGGTGGCGAGGATAAATAAAAGCATATAAAATGCTATACATGTAGTCATTACTAGCAGGTTTTGCTGGAGACTGGCTCATATATATATACATATAGTATGATGAATGATGATAAATGTGGATGCTGGTCTACTTACAGAGGAAATCAGCAAACATAAAGGACCACCTGTGTTCAATCAGGAAGAACGCTACAGAATGGTTCGTGCAATCAAATGGGTGGATCAGGTTGGTATCAATAAGTTTCTAAATGTAATCTTCATCAGCTAAAACTTCAGCTATGAAGATAACCTCAACAATATGTAATAGATACAGTACTAGTTATTCGTCAAAAGTGTCTTCTTACAAGGGTTATTGTACAGTTTTGTGAGGACAAAGAACATAATTGTCCGAGGCGAAGCCGAGGATAATTTGTTGTTTGTCCTCACAAAACTGTACAATAACCCTTGTAAGAAGACACTTTTGACGAATAACTAGTACTATATCTGACTTATACTCCGACAAAAACAAAACGATCACCAGAGTGACAATGATTATCAAAATCTATTCTGGCACAATTCAAAAACAGAAGATGTTTTACCTTTTAGAAAATATAATTCTAATGTTCAAAATAAGCTTGGCCTAATGATCCTTAGGGATTATCTAACTGTCCATTCATACAGTGCTGAGCATTTATTAGCATGTGAAAATTTACTGAGTAAACATCAAGTGTGCCCATATGTTATTACACCCACCATATAAAAGAATACACATCTATAGGTTTCCACATTAGTGACTGATGATACAGGCTTGATGCACAACTAGGGGTGGGCCGATACATCGAAATATCGATGCATTGCGATCCTATGTGTCCCGATAGTATGGATCTATTGTAAAAGACTCGATCCAATAACTATCGCCGATAATTAGCCCAACTATCGATAGTGACTATAGTTTCCTTTTTATACATAAAGGTTATTATTAAATTATAACAACTTCCCTTCTCATTATAAAAAAACAAATTTTAAATAATCACACACATCAAAACTGCCACAAAGGATCAATCTTGCAATCATTCTTCCATTGAACATAATAAAAACTTTAATTCTAATAATCTGTTTCTGTCGAATTAACTTTAAATAATTTCCACAAATTGTAGATTAGTATGTTGTACAACAAAGTGATATCTTACACAGTGAAAAATTGTATTTACAAGTTAATCTCTGGTTTTCAAATCTTGGCAATAAACTATTGCAATAGTATCGCAATAGTTTCCAGCAATACAATAGTATCGCAATAGTACTTTCAGCAATATCAATAGTATTGCAATAGTAAAAAATGGACTCAATAGTCACCCCTATGCACAACGGTACATATCTGTGCATATTATTTGTCTTTTATTTTGTATTTAAAAATAGACAATCCATGAAAATATTTTCAAACAGGTTCATATAAAAAGCTTCTAATAGATTGTTAACTGTTTTGTGAATGTTAAGACAATGTAATTGATTTACACTTGAAAAAACTGATTGTATTATGATGCGATCCTTAACATAATGACATATTTTCTAGTTTAAACATACATTTTTCACATGGATTTATTTATTGATATAGTATTGTATTGAAGTGATACTTAATGGTATCACCAACTCTCATGAAAAAAATGGAAAAAAGGTTGATGTACTAGTATATAATTCCGGTTTCGTGCAATTGATTGTCAATTTGCACAATACATGTTTCAAGCTTACAAATGGTTTGTAGTTCTGTTTCAATTGCTACCGATAATAATACTGTAAAATCATTCAATTTAGAGAAGTTTTACTCTGGGGATTATAAAAAATAAGCCATTGTTGTATAGTTGTTTGGGTGTAGATAAATTGTGAGGATTGAATTTTATGATATAGTTCAACCAAGACATTGAATATAATTTAACACCACAAACTTGACGTTTTTTACAGTAATGCAGCATATTAATCCATGCTGTGTGTTTATACAATTTCCTAGCTCCAAGTTTTATGCTTTAGGCAATCAGTTACTATGTCGTTTATTTAACTGTTACAGATTTGTCAGTTTTCGGCTAATTGACCATTTATGGCAATTATTTTATGAGTGAAGCAGTTTTCTTATAGCTCACAAAAGTGTCTGCTTACGAAAATAATGTACACTTTTTGAATGGAATCAGTGGGCGTGTCGGAGTATAAAATAAGGGGAGAGTCATAACTAAGTTTTAGAAATTTTCAATTTTTGTCTCGACTCTACCCATATATATAATATATATATATATTTGTATGATAGAAATTGTATGTATTATTTGCGTAAAAAAAATGTTTCAACTAACAATAAGACCACCTCAAAATTACGACCCCAATTCTGAAAAAAGATGATAACAAATTGATAGGGAAGACAGCACACAACAGAAACAGCAGAGCATGACGGGCACAAAAAAGAACAGTGTACTAATTTCTGGCTCTCCTCATCAAGCCCATTTTCACAGTGTTTTTCTCCTTATGAAACATAGTAGTTTACAAGGCTCACAATGGTGGTTGTATTATTTAGGTTTTATTGTATCTTTCTCGTTAATGTGTTGCTTTGGTTTTATAGTGTCTAAAATGTGTTCATGGGAAATGTGTGTAACAGTTGCATTATGTTACGGTTTGCAGGGTTGGCGAAGTTTTGACCGCCCAGTTTTTCCAAGGTGGAAAGAAATTGGCCAAGTGGGCAATACTGGGTAATACAGGACAATACTATTTGGTTTGTGAATCAACGCACAGATGTGGCTATTGCTGAATGTCTAGAACACATGTTACTTATATCTATCATTCTATACTATGGACAATTTTCTAACACATGCTTTATGTTTTGTTGTAACAGGATTTGGCACAGAAACACAACAAAACATAAAGCTATTGTTGTCTGTATGTTTGACAACGTAAGCAAGCAATATTTTAAACAATAAATCATATATTTTTTAGGTTGTGGAAAATGCTCCATATGTGACTACTGTTGAAACATTAGATGAATATGACATTGATTTCTGTGTTCACGGGGGTAAGTTCAGTGTATCAGCTCGATCTTTTGTCTTATGACATCAGCAAAGGCCTGAGCGACTGTTTGTACCCAAGTCCATAAGTTACTTGACAGATATTATAAAATAAAACAACAGAGCATAAACGCTATTCTAACATCATTTTGACGCGATATTTTGTGATGACTTTTGTAATTAAACAATACGTCGTACGAGCTTTAGTACTGTTGTTCGCTTCTGTTTCATACATGGGCAAATATAAGGTCTACAGGAGGAAAAGTTCATAATTATTATGCCCCCCATCTTTGATGAGGGGGTATATTGCTTTGCACATGTCTGTCGGTCGTATAAAATTGTTTCCGTTCAATAACTCAAGAACGCTTTGACCTAGGATCTTCAAACTTTACATGGATGTTGGTCAGCAACAGTAGATGACCCCTATTGATTTTCTGACTATTTAAATGGTTTCCGTTCAATAACTCAAGAACGCTTTGACCTAGTTTGAATATTATAGAAATCATTGTTATAGTACATAATACTAATAAAAAAGTGATTACGCCTCTTTCATATGAATATTTCCACCAGAATCCTGGTTAAGACTGAATATACATTTGTATTCATAAAATAATTGTGATACAGTGTACCTGTTTTATGCTTAATCAGTCTTCTGTGTAGTACTGTACTTTTGAGGTACTGTACTCTTGTAGTACTGTAATCTTGTGGTACTGTACTCTTGTGGTACTGTACTCTTGTGGTACTGTACTCTTGTAGTACTGTACTCTTGTAGTACTGTAATCTTGTGGTACTGTACTCTTGTGGTACTGTACTCTTGTGGTACTGTACTCTTGTGGTACTGTACTCTTGTGGTACTGTACTCTTGTGGTACTGTACTCTTGTGGTACTGTACTCTTGTGGTACTGTACTCTTGTGGTACTGTACTCTTGTGGTACTGTACTCTTGTGGTACTGTACTCTTGTGGTACTGTACTCTTGTGGTACTGTACTCTTGTGGTACTGTACTCTTGTGGTACTGTACTCTTGTGGTACTGTACTCTTGTGGTACTGTACTCTTGTGGTACTGTACTCTTGTGGTACTGTACTCTTGTGGTACTGTACTCTTGTGGTACTGTACTCTTGTAGTACTGTACTCTTGTGGTACTGTACTCTTGTAGTACTGTACTCTTGTGGTACTGTACTCTTGTGGTACTGTACTCATCTACAACTTTCTACTTCAGATGACATTACTACTACAGCTGATGGTCATGATACATACCAACTGGTGAAAGATGCAGGAAGATACAAGTATGTGTCACTATATTATCCTTATCCCCTCCATCCTCTATCAAAGTTGAGTGGGTATATAACTTTGCACTTGTTGGTCTGTGTGTCCGTCAGATGATAGACCAAATGACTTGAAATGAGTAATAGTTGTGTCTAGGATCTTCAAACTTTATAGGTAGTTGGTCAAAATCAATTGATGACCCCTATTGATTTTGAAGTCAATAGGTTAAATGTTAAGGTCACCTACATCAATGACTAGAGTCACTAGAGCAAGTGGTTTACAATCATTGACTCAAGAATATATGGATCCATGATCTTCGAACCCTACAGCAGGCCTCAACAAATATTTTTTAAAAGCACTCGTCCTGCAATATAGACAAAGAAGAAAACCCCAAAATCTTACTAGTCCTGCTATATACATAAAGAAGGAAGATATTGTGCAGGACGAGCGGACGAGTGGATTCATTGAGGCCTGTACAGGGATGGATTTTGGAGTCAGTACTGAGAATGTCAAAGGTTAAATTTGTGCACAATACTTAGATTTGATATAACAGTACCCTAGTCATTAACCATTGATGATGGATACATATTTATAGGGGTAGTACAATTCCAGATCAATCTGTCTGCATTACAAAGAATGCAGAATATTATAAAAAAGATTTGATCAGGATTTGGCATTATGCCTCAGTAGGAGCCCTGTATTTAGAATGCTTTGATAGTTTAGCAAGTGATGATTTAATTGTTTTGAATATTATTAACACACATCTCACATGATCAAAGAATTTGCTTTAAGTAAGTAAAACTCTTATGTATTGATTTATATTTGCAGAGAATGTCACAGAACTCAGGGAGTGTCTACGTCAGATATAGTTGGCAGGTTAGTCATTCTTCAAATTTATATAAACACATGGCTAGGGCCCTTGAGCCATGATCGTCGTGCCGGGGATATTATCATTCAATGCCACAGTGCTCCTGAAGTTATTAATCTCTAACATCTGGCTTACCATGTGTGGCTTTAGAGCTTTGTTTTTCATTTTGAGGTGGGATCTTATCATATATATATAGGGGAAAGTCCTGTGTAAAAGTATTCTTGGTTATTCTCCATACTAAAGAATGTGTTTTGAATTGTTTTAATTCTACTTATTTGTGTTCACCAGCGTATTTTTCACCTGAATCATATGTTGTCTGGGAACTTGACTAACCTCGGATGTATGTGGATAGATGTTTATCGAATGAGATGAATTTATGTTGTCATATGTTATACCGTCAATGTGGTTAACGTGTGTGTGAATTTTCTTGTAATTTTATCACAGAATGTTATTGGTCACAAAAACACATCATCAACGTGGCAACGAGACAGTTGATCCTATGCAAGCAGAAAAAATTGGCGAGGTAACAAAAAACGTCTTTTTCTAAAATATCATGGTTCTGTTGAGAATTTTTGGTTGCTTTAACGTTTGAATTTCTACATATCCTCTGACTTTCGTTATTTAATATTTACTAAGAGGTTTGAATCCTGGGTGACAAATGACTTAGGGTTACCATAGTACAGTACCATCTCTCCAGAGCTGCCCTCTGTAAAAAAAACAACCTCAGTCTGTATAATGGAACTTTCAAAATTTTCCTAAGGTGCTAGTTACTATAACTTTTACCTCTGTTGAGCAACGGTCTGTAAACTAAGACCAATATTTGCAGCTCCCAAAGGGTGTTGCTCTACAGAGGTTGTACTGTACATTCAATATGTCCTGGAAATCTGCTGTTGCTTCTGGGAAAACATTCTACATCTAGTCCGGCAGAACTTGCACTGGACCGTGCAATGTCTTCTATACAAAATGTTTTTACATTTTCTTGTTCTCCTGACAATACCATAACATAATCCGGATGATGCCACCTTGTCATCATTGAGCAATTCTCACAATGAGGCCCCGAAGGGGTACATGAATTTTCATGAATTAGGCAGTATAAGTACATTATCGTTTAGTCAAACGTGAAGCAATACACCTTAAATGTTATTTATATTGTATTAAATAATGCGTTGCATCACTATAAACAACCTTTGTAATAGTTACATGTGGAAATGAGGCCCTGGAGGCTGTTTACGTCTTATATGAGGCCCGTTTTTAGACAAAGATGAATTAAACCAGTCAATGATACACGGTACCATATTTTTCATTATATTGATACTTACTATTGAATTTAGTATTACTGGCAACTATCAATAACCTACATTGCATGACTAAATATTTTATTTCATTAAACGGAGGCCCTATCAAGGGTAAATCCAAATGTAGAAAAATGAGTGAAACTTTATAAAATCGACGTCAAGATATTTTTTATTCTGTTATACTTTAAGGAATGCAATTGTAACCGTAACCTATATTGTTATGGCCGTGTGATCTAAATATTCGTGTGCCACATTTTGAAAAAGTACAATTTAGCAATGAGGCCCTGCATGAGTGTTAAACTAGAAATAAGACAAAAATGGTAAATTTTCAATGTTCAATTATCCATTTCAACATATCAAACAATAGATCTTAATGTTTAATTAAATTGTAGTATTGTTAAGAATACATAACTTAATAATATATAGAAATAAAATCACCAATTGAGGCCCGGAATGGATCGATATAATACGGGGTTATGTCTTAATAATGCACTTACGAATATCTGAAACTTACCCTGAAATTAAAATTCCTAATAATGATTTTACTACAAACTACAAATAGGGGATAAATTTTGTTTGTAGGAGTTCATCAACGAAAAATCGTTAAAATTGCACCACACTATGTAGTAGTTAAATAATTATAATGAATTTAAATGTGGACGTAAGTTTAAGAATTCCATTAGTGCTTTGATGAAACAGTACAAGATAATTTTCATTTTGCATACTAGTATCATGCAAATGGTAACAAAGCTTGATTAATCTAAAAAATATTTGAAGAAGGATCGGGATATTTTCACTTGTGAAGTTATCATCAATTTGGATATTCAATCTGCATTTTCCTTTCACACAAGATGCTGCCATACTATTACTACTGGCAACAAGGCCCTATAAGGTACTCACCACCATCATCAAGGTCAGTGATTATATGCCCTACCCGGATGTAATCCTTACCACAGCAGAGTACAACCGTTTTATGCCTAATGCCTCGCCGCTATTAACTACAGACATTTCAAGCCATATTGGGTTCTCACAACAATGATGTACATCTGTTTGATGTACTCGTCATCATCAAGTACAACCATTTCAACATCAGGATGTACAAGATCCTTTTGGGATGCCAATCACAATTAAGTTAAATAATTTCAAGCTGTTTTTGGTAAAAATCATCACAACCTACTATATTTTGTACACTCCCTTATGTGTACATATGACCACGAAGCGAAGTACAGTCACTGAAAGCCATGTGTAACTCATTATCTCAGAGTGCAACCACACAAGGCCCCATTGAGTACTCTCTAGTCACTACCATCGTTTACTGCAAGTGAATATGAATACCAGATTTATGTGGCGCCATTTCCATGCGTTCAAAGGCGCAATACATAGTGTTGCAGCCACTGGGGCGCAGGTGCATCCTCTATTAGCGCAGATACAGCATAATCTGACCAGAGGGACAGAAGGAGAGAAAGCCCCACGGAATTAGATACAGGCATGTCTGGTGCTGCAGGAGTGCGTCTTACTTTTCTAATAGACAGCCTGTTCTATAATATACCCGGTGTATAGCACCTATACACAGCTTCCGGCACCTTTATATTACATCCCACACCGTCATACATAGCGGGAAATACCACAAATAGAATTTTTGAAATGTACAGTTCCCATGCCGGGAATTGATCCCGCGACCTCTCTGTTGACAGCCCAGTACATTACCAGGAATCGATCGCCTATATATACATCGAAGCTCTATTGATGGCGAACTAACCAACTTACCAAGTAAATTCATTCAAATCCCATAGGATAAATCACATGCATATTCCATCCTAAATTGAATCCAAGCACAACTGAGTGCAATATTGTATTGTAAACTGCCACACAACTAACGTTGATTAATAGGTTATGTCACTGTTGAGTACTGCCTTCCCTGACAAATATGTTGTCTTTTGAGGTTCCAACATAACCTTGGATGGGTGTGTCGGTCAATGTTTAGTACTTCAAGTCCAATGCATATGTAGCTTGCAGTGGTATGTACATGTAGAGCCAGGAATGTTCGTAACCGACAGTGGCAATTCCCTTTAAATATACGGTTTGACTGAACTAATGGTAGGTGCCTTACAGAACTGAATACTAGTATACTGTATAGCTTTACACTGTGTTGTGTACCCCACCTATTCATGAATGGCTGAACTAGACATTGGGAAAAGTCATACTTGGTGGTGGCGTTGAGTTTGAAATGGTGACCGGAATGACAGTACGTAGTCACTAGGCCGTCATTTGAACCTGATATAGCTTGGAATTAATTAATTGGAGGGGTGTTTTGTAGCTGTATTGTTAAATATGTCATGCTTTGTTGTTTCTGATGAGTGCAGTCTACCCTTTCCGACTAGTATGATCCTTTTTAAATTCCATAAAGGTATTCACATGGCAGTAGTTGGTGATGGTGAGGATCACTTTCAGTACATCGAGATTGTACTGGTAGAATATACCAGCCACATGCATCAAGCCGTAATTGAATTTACCGTTATTCAGGCTTCAATGTCATGCCATGCAATTCAAGTTGTTTATACTTATCTAAGCCACTTGCTTATAGGCTTGATACGACACATAGATACTTCATTTTTGATTGTCAATACACGTGTAATAAAATGATAACACTTTTTTCTGTTAAAAGTCTCATTTTTTATAGTTCAACACACAAGCAGGACCTCATTTCCCTATTTTACTTATTCAGAACGTGGTACTTCTATAACTTAAATATACCAAGTCTATATATAACTTCCAGTTATGATTATTATAAAGTTCTTAAAAAATAAGAGAAATAAAAACATATTTGAAAGATTACATCCTTTTTCATGCATTAACCCTTACCAGGGCCTCGATTTTCATTAAAACATGGGAAAGCAATGCATTGCATGTTCCTTATACTTATCAATGCCATCGAATATACTATTTATTAGCAATATAAAGACATATTTACTTTACATTTATTTATTTAATTAATATTTTGTGTAATACCGGGCCTCGTGTTAGGCTTAAACCACAAATGGGGCCTCATTTCCACATTTTATTATTACAAAGTATGTATATATCGATCTAACGCATTATCAAACACAATAAAGTTGCATTTAATGTGTTTTGATTCACATTTGATTAAATAGTTATGTATATATAGTGATTAATTCGAGAAAAAACATGTACCCCTTTGGGGCCTCATTGTGAGAATTGCTCAATGATGACAAGGTGGCATCATTCGGATTATGTTATAGTATAGTCCAGAGAACAAGAAAATGCAAAAACATTTTGTATAGAAGACATTGCACGGTTACCCCAAAAATTGCCGTTTATCTGCCGGACTAATCTGGCCCCGATATCCTGAAGCTTCTTGGTTGAGACCAGTTTCAAGATAATAAACTCTGGAAGGTTTTAAGTTTGTGATGCCTGTTTTGAGCTCGGATTTGCATTGAATAATCTCCCATAAAAGCCTAAAATTTTGAGCTAATATTTGGGCCTGGTTTGTAATCTGCAGTTAAGTTGCATCATGTTATAAAACAACAGTTAAATGGTGTAATGTTCTAGCTTATCAGAGAATGTGGTTCATTGCTAGCTTATTTACTGTATAGCGGGGTAATTCTGCAGATTTTTATATTCTGCATTTTTGTGGTTCAAGGCTGTCACACAGAAATAAAGTATGCCCATTTAAACAATTGGCAGACATTTTTGATATTATTCTTCAATATACAGGTAATAAACCTTTATATTTCTGAAGTATTTTGTCTACTATTGTGTTATTCAATGCAATTTTTAATCTTTATAAGTTTACATGTTATAACGTGTAAGGTTATAACAAATCAGTTCTAACAGTTTTTATACATAATAAATGTATTTGAGTCATATTATTCCTTAATAAATACTATAGTTATCTCCTATGCACAGAATTTACTTACTTTTTATGTAAACTGCAGAAATTTATTCCTGATTTTCTGGCAGATAAATTAAATCCATTTTAAGCCCCAAATCACAGAATATTTGGCCTGGAGAATTAACCTGCTATGTGGAATTCATTAATGCTCTACTGACTGTAATCCATTGCTTGTGATGCTTGCTTATATCTTTTTAGAAAACCAGGTTTGGTATATTGTTTGATATTCATGCTTGAAATACTGTTCAAGTAGCAATAAATCCAAAGAATAACTAAGGTAATATCTATTTTAGGACTCTGTCAAAGGACTTTTTCAAGTGAGTTTTCAGATCAACTCCATCCTATCATTTAGCCAAACAATATTGTTCTACCCTCACAAACAAAGTTTGAAGGGGTGTATTTTGGAGTCATCTTTGTGGGTCAGTTAGTTAGTTTGTTACAGAAAACTTGTAAAGTGAACTATCTCAAGTAGAAATCTCAGCTCAAATTGAGATTTTGCTCAAATCAGAGTCTTAATTTGAGATAAATCTGAAGTTTGAGCTCTTGAAATTTTACTTTTATAATTTCAGAATACTGTTTTGTGATGCCAGTTTTGAGTTAAGTCTCTCATAGAAATTTATTCGAATACTTCAAAGGCAATATTTGAGATGCGATTTACCTTAGATTGAAGTGCTTTGGGAGATTGTTGACAGATATCACAGAGTTATTGTCCTTGGATTTGAGTTTTTGTACAAAGTGATATTGTGGGGGTATTGATCCCATTCAGTTATAGCTCTAGTCATTAATACATTATGTATTCCAATGAATGGAAATAACTCATACTCACTCACTTTAATTTCATTGCAAATACCTAGTCCTTAGACCTATTATTTAAACATTTCAGTAAATGCTTGTATCATTACGTATCTGATTTTTGTTTTTCAAGGTCATACTAAAGAACATATTAATTTAGTGTATGGTAGGTGAAAATATTGAATTATTCAGTATGAAATGGGAGATGCATATTTATATAGATATGAAACAAAGGTAGAAATTGCATCCTGAGGTTGTTAGAGGTGTATTTATTTAGTCCTCTACCAGTTTTTGACCGGAGGGGACTATAGGTTTGCCCTGTCCGTCAGTACGTACGTCCGTCAAACAATCTGGATCCTGCCATAACTCAAACAGTTTCCAAGCTAGGTTCATGAAACTTGGTATGTGGATAGGGGGCAATAAGGGGTTTATGCACATCTAAATATAGTTTGATTCTGACAAAAATTGTGGTTGCTATGGCAACAGAAACATTGAAAATGGCCTCAAACCGGTAGGGGACTTCTGTATTGCCTGCAATTCTTAATGACTTGTTTGTACTGACATTACACCAGTGCCTAGATAGCTCTACCTTACAATGTGTTGAAGGTTGTTTGTTGAAGGTTTTCAAGTGAATTCATTGGACCATGCTTGTGCTATAATTAATTCCCTATAAGTTTTTAACCAAGGGGACTTGAGGTTTGCTCTCCGTCCGTCAATATATCTGGATCCTGCCAAAACTCAAATAGTTTCCGAGCTAGGTTTATGAAACTTGGCATTTGGATAGGGACTTATAAAGAAATTATGCATGTCTGCTAATTTTATGATTCAGACAAAAATTGTGGTTGCTAGGATATGGAAAAAGTGAAAATACTTTAAAACCTGGATCTGTCATAACTTAAACAGTTTCCCAGCTAAGCTTATGAAAGTTTGTATGTGACATTATGCACATCTAATCTTTTTAGACAAAAATTGTGGTTGCCATGGCAACCGAAACATTGAAACTATTTTAAAGGGAATAGATCCAACCAGTAGGGGACTTCTGTATTGCTTGCAATTCTTAATGACTTCTTTCCCATTAAATTGTTGAACTTAAATATTTGATTAGCAAATGTAATGGTGTAATGTCAGTTAAGCATGCAATTGTAATTTACCATAACACCGAGATAGCAGCCTTAGTCATTTTACCACCTGTCCTGTCTAGTGTAAAGCAGCCTAGTCATTTTACCACCTGACCTGTCTAGTGTAAAGCAGCCTAGTCATTTTACCACATGACTTGTCTAGTGTAAAGCAGCCTATTCATTTTACCACCTGACCTGTCTAGTGTAAAGCAGCCTAGTCATTCTACATGTACAACCTGACTTGTCTACAGTAAAGCAACCTAGTCATTTTACAACCTGACTTGTCTAGTGTAAAGCAGCCTAGTCATTCTACATGTACAACCTGACCTGTCTAGTGTAAAGCAGCCTAGTCATTTTACCACCTGACCTGTCTAGTGTAAAGCAGCCTAGTCATTTTACCACCTGACCTGTCTATTGTAAAGCAGCCTAGTCATTCTACATGTACAACCTGACTTGTCTACAGTAAAGCAACCTAGTCATTTTACAACCTGACTTGTCTAGTGTAAAGCAGCCTAGTCATTCTACATGTACAACCTGACCTGTCTAGTGTAAAGCAGCCTAGTCATTCTACAACCTGACCTGTCTAGTGTAAAGCAGCCTAGTCATTCTACAACCTGACCTGTCTAGTGTAAAGCAGCCTAGTCATTCTTCAACCTGACCTGTCTAGTGTAAAGCAGCCTAGTCATTTTACAACCTGACCTGTCTAGTGTAAAGCAGCCTAGTCATTCTACAACCTGACCTGTCTAGTGTAAAGCAGCCTAGTCATTCTACAACCTGACCCGTCTAGTGTAAAGCAGCACCAGCCTAGTCATTTTACCACCTGACCTGTCTAGTATTATGCAGCCTAGTCATTTTACCACCTGACTTGTCTAGAGTAAAGCAACCTAATCATTTTATTCCATGGCTTTTATAGTCTAAAGAAACAACCTGGTTAATTGTACATGTACTATAGTGTAGGATATGTATATAAAAGATAAGTATTTGTTTAACCCTTATTGTGAAGGCTGACTCATATTGTGGATATATTGTTTGGTTATGGTATAATCTAAACTCTGATTTTTACTTCGGGTTAGAGGCTTGAATGTGTAAATCCTGGGAGGGGCTAGATATAGTGCTTAAATGAAAGTATGACAGACTGTTTAAAGACTTCAATGTAGATGCTAGCTCTTGTTTTTCAGAAGTATCATACATACATAAACGGGTCTATTTCTTATATTTATTCATATCAAGCACAATATATCTAGCACATCAATGATAGCTAATGACACCCGAAACTGACTTGCATCTTATTGTTAGAATTGGGTGTTATGCTTCAGTAGTACCCCTGTGTATATATTGTACAGTTAAAATCTCACAGGCCTCCTCAGTAATAAGTTACACAAATTTTACACAATAACCAAGTCATTGTTACAGTTATAGTTTGGATTTAGCTATTAGGCAGTTATTGAGTGATTGAGGCAACCCTTATAAAAAGGCCAGTTTTCAGGAAATTTAATTGAGGTCATATTAATGAGTTTTTGAAATATTGTTGGTCTGTATATTTATAAAGTTGATTAATCCTGGATCTCTAATACTACAGTACATGTATATAAATGTTGATCTGAACTAAGAATTAAACCGTTATTATCCATACAAGCACTGTTGTTTATCCATAATGATACTCTGCACTGATACATACATGTAACATAACAACCAACAATATATAGAGCATCTTTCACAAGTTCTCAATTCCAGTTTTGGAAATTTTTATTAAGCGAGATTAATAAAATTTCATGACAAGTTTAAATAGACATTTCAATTTACTGGTAATGATTATTATATGATTGTATCTTTTGGCCTTTCATATCCATCTCTACTATATTTGAGTAAAATTCTGTAGAAAGATATTCAGAGAAGACGGCTAATACAGGCTTTAGCCAGTTGAGCAATCCTATCATTCATATTTCAAATGAAATGGGTGGCACAGTGATCAATGGATAATACTCTCGACTACAAATCGAGAGGTCCCTGGTTTGATTCCAGTTGGGGCACTTGGGGTTATTTCTGAAATAGAGGATCTTACATGATGACTCATAACATACAAGTTTTATTTAAGGAGTGAGCAAAATTATATGATGCGTATGTAATGAGCACAAATGAATGATCCTATTTATCACATAACCTTAGAGACTGCTCATTACCATTTAAAATTATGCTGCATATGTTTCAACTAAACTTTAGCGGTACAGTGTGACTAAGTTCGTGTGCAACGTCTTGACGATGTTGGTATTATCCTTACGTTATGGGTGATCAAGGCATTGATGGGTCAATGTCACATTAGGCTAATTTATTGCACACTCTTGGAGTACTAAACGAAATTTCCAGCATGGCTTTATGGCACGGCTAGCCTGCAGGTTATGTGATAAACACTTTTCAGAGTCTCCCACCAACTATAGATGAACTTGTTGGTAGTTTCAAGTGTACTTATGGCTGTCTTATTTAAAGGCGAGCAAGCAGCATTTCAAATAAAATAAGTATTAAACTTGAAGAAATTTGAGCCAGTCTTATTTTTGTATCTTGAACATGTATGTACTATTTTCAGGGCCATGATGCACACAGTCCATGGACAGGAGTTTCTCAATTCCTGCCAACAACTAACAAGATCATACAATTTGCTGAAGGCAAGGAACCTAAACCTACAGACAAGATTGTATATGTGGCTGGTGCCTTCGATCTCTTTCGTATCCTTTAATATGTTGATATATAGAATTTGTGACTTCCAAAGACTGGCAAAGATCTTATGATATTTGTTACATCAGATTGTTGTTAAGGTCTTCTCCAGCATTCTGTATAAACTTCATACGTTCTGTGTAAGTTGTTATTTGTTGTAGTGTGACTCCACCATTAAAGTACCGGTAATTTAAATCCTGTTTACTACAAGTTTATAGATATAAAGAATTTGTCATTCTGTTAGTATTAAAGAATGTATGTATACAACATACACATGTTGTCAATCTGTTTAGTATGTATGAAATCATAAATTATGTACATTCGAAGGAATGAAGCTTGGAGACTGTTCTTTTTACCGAATTCACCGAGGTATTGCTGCAATTAGATTCTAATTTAATTTGGCTAAAATCAGTTGTACCAGTGTTTCATAATTAGTTTGTCTGACATTTAATGTTGTATCCATTTATCCTTGACCTATATATAGATGTTGGGCACTTGGCTTTCCTTGAGAAGGCAGCATCATATGGTGATTTCCTGATAGTCGGTCTCCACACTGACTCTGTAAGTTATATAATCAATCATCTCAATAGTTTACACCTTTAGTGAGATTTAAACACATATTGTACGACACCATCATATTGTATTATCAAGTATAAAAGCATTAGACCACTCGACTATTACACCAACCAAAAAAATTGTGGTAGCGGAAAGAATATGTACTGGGAGACTTTTTACAGCCTCCACACAGCACAAATAGTGCTGTTGTGAAATAGAGTTTGTTTAGTGTTTCATACTGCATCTGTCTCTGTGTATTTTGGTAATTTTTGATTGGCAAGTTTGGAATAAGTTACTTTTAATATTTTCTTCCATTTGTTACTGATAGGTTAGGAAGGGTTTTTCTTTTTGGCTCGATGCTTATATAGAAACATAATGCTTGCTCTTATGCTGTTTTGCTATTTTCAGATTGTAAATAAATACAAAGGTGCTAATTATCCAATCATGAACTTACACGAAAGAACTCTCAGTGTACTAGCTTGCAAGGTAAGTTGCTATCATGTACTGCTACTTTTAGTCGTCAAGTTCAGTGTTTAATGTACCGCATTGACCCTATACTCCATTTTCAACCATGAATTTTCTCTTCATGTATTTTATTTACAACTTGTACAATGTTGCTAAATTAGGTCAAAACATACACGTGTCTCTGTTACTGCTGACCATGATATCCCAAAATTCCTCTTGTACACCAAAATAATGTCTCCTCAAGTGTTTTCATTCACAATTTACCATCAATAGTGTTAAGTTTCTTGGAAGAGTTGTCTGCATGCTAGAAGCCAGGTATTTTTCGATCAACATTTTGAATCCTGTATAACAGTTTGTATCAGAGGTTGTTATTGGTGTACATTTTGAATCCTGTATTACAGTTTGTATCGGAGGTTGTTATTGGTGTACATTTTGAATCCTGTATTACAGTTTGTATCAGAGGTTGTTATTGGTGTACATTTTGAATCCTGTATTACAGTTTGTATCGGAGGTTGTTATTGGTGTACGTTTTGAATCCTGTATTACAGTTTGTATCAGAGGTTGTTATTGGTGTACATTTTGAATCCTGTATTACAGTTTGTATCGGAGGTTGTTATTGGTGCTCCATATTCTGTGAACAAAGATTTAATGGAGCATTTCAAGGTAGATGTCGTATGTCATGGACAGACACCAATATCATCTGATGTAGAATGTCAGGATCCATACGAGGTAATATCTTACTCATTGTGTTTCCCACATATAGTGGAGTAAACATATTATTTTATGCTGGATGTCACAAAGTTGGTCCATACTTGTCCTCCTTAACTGCTGGTCAGATTCAACTACACATGAATAGTTTGTTAATGTGCATTTTGTCGGGGTTCATTGCCATTTATGGGAGACATATTTTTGTTTAAAAAAACCCTTCTTGTTGTGTGTGAGCTGTGTTGTTAAATGAAGATATGTAATATAAGTCACTGAGTCACCAGCATATAAATAATGACTCTATAACTCTAACACGATAAATTGCAGTACAAAAACAAACACAATGTTGCCTATATTTTTGTTATGAATTAAAATAAAGGACCGTAACATTTGCCTATGAAAACATTCATGAAAATATTTGGCACAACATAT
The DNA here is from genome assembly GCA_947247005.1 of Spisula solida. Taxonomy (NCBI): domain Eukaryota; kingdom Metazoa; phylum Mollusca; class Bivalvia; order Venerida; family Mactridae; genus Spisula; species Spisula solida. The sequence continues at coordinate 31,947,233 of OX365944.1, read as the reverse complement.
AAAGTTTGCGTGCCCCTAAGTAATGAGAAACCATAAATATAGCAAATTTTGTGTTTGTTTTTGTATTGCAATTTATCGCACTAGAGTTACACTTTGAGTGTAACTGAGACACTAGTAGTTAGCCTATAAATAATGACTGTAATTTTAGTGTAAACTAGAGCTGTCGCCATTCGGCAGACAAATATACCCCCGCCGGCAAAGGGCCATAATTCTGCCAAAATTTATCACAGCACAAATTCCTTTCTTCATGCACTTCTATATGTTGAGGTTGTTCATCTGTGAAAGTTTAAGCGAAATCCTGCCAAAACTGTAGGAGGAGTTGCGTCTACAAGAATGTGTCTACGGACAGACAGACTGTCACAAAAGCTGAATCCAGTATACCCCCCTTACAACTCATTGTGCGGGGGTATAATTATTGTCACCCCTGGAAACTACAGTATGACTTGTGTTTGGGATAATAGAGAAATACATGACTTGTCACATATCCTATCATTCTGATTGTATATCAATATTTCAGTATCCAAGACAGTGTGGAAAGTTTGAGATAGTAGACAGTGGAAACCTGCTGACCACGGCTGATATCATTGATAGAATCATAACACACAGGTTTGTAAACAATGTTTTCATTGGTTAGTTTCAACACTGAACTCCAAACTGACCAATCAGATACAATCTTATATCCTCTTACCTCATGGTCAGTTGTAAGGCTGAACTAAAAAGCAGCCAATCAGATACAATCTTATATCCTCCTACCCCATGTCGTCATGAGTGGAGAAAATAATATTTAATAATTTTATTTTTGTCGACAAGTTTAATTTAAGTATTTATTGCACTCTCTGGGAGTGTAGAATGATATTTCCGTCACGGCTTTAGTGCACAGATGGGCTGCAGGTGATGTGATAAATTGTATGTATGAATGTTATTAGCTTAGATAGTTTTGTATGTTATAGATGGGTGTACTCTTGTAGCTGATCTAGTAGAGTCTGGCTGTGGTACCATAGAGTTGACATTTACCTATATACCACACTGAGAAACATCAAACTGACTCAGAATAAAGTGTAGACATGATCATGTACTTGTACGAGTTTTCAATATTAATAATGTTCACCACTGGGGTTTGAATCTTCTCCTGAAGGGAATGTTTAACAAATGAGCCTTCAAAGTATTTTTCTAAATAAGTTTTCTCCAAATCTCTGCCAGTATGTTGTGACTAACTCTAGTTTGTTTGACTTTACAGGCTGGAATATGAGAAAAGGAATAAAAAGAAGGCAGATAAGGAAAATAAGATTTATGCATACCTACAGAAACAGAAGGAGGAAAATAATGGAGTGACTAGTTAACACTTTATTCTGTTATATAGGAGTAATATAATGATTTGTATATACAACAGATTTTAAACACTCTTCATTATCATTGTAAAATACAGTATGTTGTGAATTGTCCCATATAACTTATTGTGATGTATTTTATAATTGAATACAATTTTTATACAGATTCTGTGCGCATTCATAGCTAAAGTCTACATGTATTATAAAATGCTTATTTTTATTTTATTATATCATAATATGTTATTGGCTTGAACAAATATTTATTTGCTGTATGTCTGTTTATTTATAATATAACTGTGCTATGTACAGTATTAATTCCCTGTGGTATTTATTCTATGCTTCTGTGCCATTTGTCTTCAATACCAGTATAAATGTAAACAGTTCTTCTAATAATCAACTATAAGCTATATCACATATATACATTTTTATCATTTGTTAACAATACAATTGTTGTATAACCTGTGCTAGGACTGAAACCTGTACAATTGTTGTATAGCCTGTGCTAGGACTGAAACCTGTACAATTGTTGTATACCCTGTGCTAGGACTGAAACCTGTACAATAATTGTACCCGTCGGTACAGCTTTACATCTGTGACTACACAGTAAGCTCAAAACAAAGTCGGCTTTAATACAGTGTAACGTGAATTTTGAAATATAAGAGTCAATAGTGTTGTAACTTTTCATTGACGCTGAGTATATATACAATATATTGAGAAAGGTATACATAGTAGTATTTTGTTTCCATTTCAAGAATTGTCTAATAAAAGAACTTATGTTCTTTGTCTGTCTAATATGTAATGGAATATGTTTGTGAATGGTCCCAGTACAATTGTTCTTCTACATTTTTACCTGTTACATACAATGTCTTGTAAAGCAAGCTTCTTCTTTTTCTTATGAAATCTTTGTTGTTAATATATATTATTGTTAAGGATGAAATAAGCTTTATGCATGTGTACTCTGTGAGGGAGAATATTTTGACAGAATTAAAACTCTTCTGTTTATTATTTTTGATTTGTTGTTTGTTTACTCCATCAAACTTTCTACGAAACATCAACTTAAAAGTGTTATGCAGAGGATCTTATATGAGTGCTCGCTGCTTTGCTGTTTGTCATAATGTTTATGTCAACAAGTTTAGTAAAAGTCATACCAGTACGTATTCTGCATAGGTCTTGACCAAAATTTAACAGGATAATAAACAAAAAGTCTTGACATCATTCGTGTAATCATGGTATGGGCTGGTCAAAGCAAGGATTGGCTATCCTCGTGTCATGGATAATTTAAACATTTATCACACTCTGTGACCAAACTGAAGGATATTTCTGGTAGATGTTTGCAGCATTTCCAGGCCATTAGGTTATGGGCTATTATACAGGATAAGTGCTGTGAAGGCAGCTTCTATAATCTCTTTTGAATCTTTGTTATAGTACAATCTACTTAATCCTGTTTACTGGCCTTTAATGGCTTATACATATATTTGTTCTAATTCAGATTATAACTTTATACTATAATAAATTTATTTAAGTTGATTGTGAAGCATACTCTAATACTTACATTCATCACACTCGACATCTCATTCCTGATTTTATCCATCGCTATGAGATGAGTATCCCCCCACCAAAGGTGAAGGGATAATAGTAATAGTATGCGTCCATCAGTCCGACCGTCCGTCCTTCCTTCCATCAGATATTTTGTCCAGAGGATAACTTGAAAACTAGGAGAAGTGCAGTGACCAAGAACCATAACTATAAATGGTCAGTTTTGAAATTATCTCCCTTTGATTAAATACCTGTAAGTAACAATCATTTACAACGGGGAATGGCCATGTGAACGTGGCTCTTGTGTTCTTATTGAAATTGCTCAGAATGAGTAGAATGTGAAATATTATCCAAAGTGCATGAGTGAAATATTACATTAGTTGCTCTGAGTACATACGTATTTCAGAGTAATTAAATGATCGTGACCATCCAGATTTATTAGTTTGAACTTCCGTGTGAATCGAATCCAGAAACTACTGATTTCATAAAGCGCTCCATATCTAGTAATTCAGTCATAAAGAGACTACCAAGTCACATCATCAAACCAGCAGTTACCTGAAACTGATTATGCCGAGCATGAAGCAAGCAGATAACCAGTATCATTTTAACAACTTTGGCACACTCAAAGCTGACACTACCTAGGCTATTGAGGACATTGTAGGCAACTAGAATGTATCAACTCATATAACCTTGTGTCAGCTTCCTGAACTCAAACCTGCATTTTACAACATCAATCCCTTCTGTTATGCATTTTTTTCTCTTGCTAGAAATGAAAATCTGAGGCAGCACTCCTTAGTCATCTAACATGTCATGTTTAATGACTAAGGAGTGCTGTCTCAGGTTTTCATATCTAGCAAGAGAAAAAAATGCATAACATGATGTAGTATCACAATGATCTATATCTTACCATAAATATCAACATCTACTATAAAAGAACACCACTGAAAAGTTACCACTTGTATATACCTTTGTATACAGTATGACCTATCGGTACAAAAGTTTAATAGTGTGTGTATTTGAATATTGTTAAATAGAATAGCTGTGACTACACAGTAAGTTTGGCTTTTAACACAGTGAAACGTGAATTTTAAAATATAAGAGTCGATAGGGTGGTAACTTTTCATTGACGCTGAGTATATATATATGAGGGTTGATCGGGAAGTTTGTATAAATAAGCTGTGAATCCTGTTTTATTGCTCAAATGGAATAATAAATAATACCATCACAATTTTCTATACATTATCATACTTTCATATAAAAATGACAAAATACATTAAACAGTTACATAGTTACATCGATTCCTAAACCCTCACTATGCATAGTTGTTAGCGCACACCAGAAAACTAAACAACTACACATAACGTCAAACGCAATTTAAGTCTGGAATGTATGGCACACTTTCTCTATGTAGTCACCACACAAGGCAACAAATTTCTGACTTTTGACATTGCTAGCTCTTTCGTTCAGAACCCGTGCACATTTAAAGGAGAAAAGTCGAGTTTTAAGTCCATCTTTTCAGATTATTTCTCTCACTTCATGTGCACACGGAATCACTGTCAACAACCAGCCTTCTCTTTTGTTGTCTTCAATTGATCTTCTGCACTCTTTGAATCGTTTCTGTCATTTGTAAGTGACTGTCGGCTATACACTTAAAATTCTCAACACATTTTCATCATTTCATTGGTTTCAGCCAGTGTTTTTAGCTCACCTGTTACATTATTAGTGATAGGGTGAGCTTATGTGATCACTCTTCGTTGTACACAATTGCTTGTGAACACACTAGAGGTAACAGTTGTGACCCAATCTTCATGAAACTTCAAACTCCGATTGTTTGTCTTCAATTTTCAGGAAACTTGGTCACAATGTTTGTCTCTATGAATATTTGCCTTTTTCATGTATAAACTACATGTATATGAAATCTAGGTCAAGTTCGAAACTGGGTCATGTGGAGTCAAAAACTAGATAACAAGGTCAAATCTTAGAAAAAGCTTGTGAACACATTAGAGGACACAATTGTGGTCAAATCTTCACGAAACTTAGTCAGAATGTTTGTCTTTATAAATCAAGGTCAAGTTTGAAACTGGGTCATATGGGGTTAAAAACTAGGCATCAAGGTCAAATCTTAGAAAAAGCTTGTGAACACATTAGAGGACACTATTATGGTCCAATCTTCATGGAACTTGGTCAGAATGATTGTCTCTATGAAATTTAGGTCAAGGTAGAAACTGGATCATGTGGGGACAAAAACTAGATCATGTGGGGACAAAAACTAGGTCACTATGTCAAATCTTAGAAAAAACTTGTGAACGCATTAGAGGACACATTTATGACCAAATCTTCTTGAAACTTGGTCAGAATGTTTGTCTCAATGAAATCTAGTGCGAAACTGGGTCATGTGGGGTCAAAAACTATGTCATTAGGTCAAATCATAGAAAGAGCTTGTGAACACACTAGAGGCAACAGTTATGGCCCAATCTTCACAAATCTTGGTCAGAATGTTTGTCTCTATGAAACCTAGTGCGATTGAAGTGTGATATTGGGTCAAAAGGGATAAAAAATACTGGAAATGACCTCACGACGTATGATGTGTTACATTTGCGTGTATTTTAGAAGACTTTAAAATGGCATTGTTTCAGGATAATGGAGGATGAACAAGTAATTAATAATTGCAAGCAATACAGAAGTCCCCTACCGGTTTGAGGCCATTTTCAATGTTTCTGTTGCCATAGCAACCACAATTTTTGTCAGAATCAAAATATTTTTAGACATGCATAATCCCCTTATTGTTCCCTATCCACATTCATAAACCTAGCTTGGAAACTGCTTGAGTTATGGCAGGATCCAGATTTGGGCATATTTTTACTCTTTCTGTTGCCATAGCAACCACAATTTTTGTCAGAATCAAAATATTTTTAGACGTGCATAATCCCCTTATTGCCCCCTATCCACATACCAAGTTATAAACCTAGCTTGGAAACTGTTTGAGTTATGTCAGGATCCAGATTGTTTGACGGACGGACGGACGGAGGGCAAACCTATAGTCCCCTCCGGTCAAAACCGGTAGGGGACTAAAAATATAGCAATTTTGGTGTGCAACATTGCCAAGGGTACAGTTAATTGTTGCAAAAATTGACCGATTATTATTCTGGTCAGCAATTGAACTGCAATCAAGTTGTTCCTTTTGGTAGTGAAGTTTCATCAATATTGAACAAAAACTAAATAATTTATGAGCAATTCATACCAACTTCGTGATCACCCCTCATACATGTACATCATATACCAATAGCTGAATATTCCCAGACTAACCGAAAATGCTGCTCCCTACTAGGTGATGAGTGTGAAGCTGGACGGACAGACGAAGAGTGATCACACAAGCTCCCCTGTCACTTTGTGATTGCAATTCCGATTTAGTATTTTATCAATCTTATGCATAACTTTTTTAGCTCACCTGAGCATAAGGTTCTCATGGTGAGCTATTGTGATTGGTCTGTCGTCTGTCCATTGTTAACAATTTATTCGAACAACGTCTCCTCATAAACTACTTGGCCAATTTTGATGAAACTTTACTAGAACGATGCTAGGATGGTCCTCTTCCAGATTTCTAATTCTAATCATGATTGGATAAAAAAACATGTCCGCATTTAAAATTATTAGCGTTGTCTTAGATGGACTGAAAATTCTATATTGTGAATTTTACTTGTGTAAATGAGTAGTGGATGTGATGATTATAAATTTGTCCGTAGTTATATAATTTATGTACAGTAAAACCTCGTTATCTCGAGGACCCATCGGGACAAGCCAAATGCTCGAGTTAAGCCAGGTGCTCGAAATATCCGAAGTCAATGATGAATTGTTGTTATGACTAATTGTAGCTGTGTTTATAACGAAAATGAGTTTGAACTTTGCTCAAATTAGGCCGGTTGCTCGAATAATCGCTGCTCGTATTACCGAGGTTTTACTGTATATTGTTTTAATGATGTCTTAATCGTGATTGTACAGCACTTGTGAATGTGTATATACTTGAAAAAGGGCAATATAAATATGATATAATAATAATTCTCAATAGGAACTAAGAAAATCTTCTCAGAAATTGCTGACCCTCTACCAAATTCCTAGATTTAAAAAACATGGCCATCTGATTTCCACTATATGGCAAAGAAAGCTTTGTTAATCTTCTTGTTGAAAACCGCTGGCCTAACTTCAATATGTATCTGTGTTGATTTGTAAAGAAATAATGAATGCCAAGGGGGGGGCTTGTACATGTTAACATATGAGACATGGTATTAAGGAGAGCGATCTAGGGCCATCCTGGCCCTTTTGTTAAAAGTTAAGTAAATAATCTTTTGTAAGTGCTTAAAACAAGCAGCTTGCTGACTGTGCAGTGTATGTTATCAATCTTTATTTTGCATAGGAGGCTGGAATTATCGTCTGCAAGTTATACATGTACATTAAATTGACAGAGGAGTTATCCCTCATAAGTATTATCAATATTTATTTAAAATAATAGATACATAACAATACAACAACAAATACATATTTTAGTATGGAAAGGTAGCATACCAATTCAATGATGCTTCATGCGTGTTCACCACATACTTCATGGTATAATTTTTCTCAAGGATTAAAATTTTAATACAATATGTCCGAATTATGAATGTACATGGTTAAATCCATATTCACACCCGATTGAATTCCAGGTTTTCGAACAAGGCCTTCTATAACTCTGTTGAAACTTGATTCCAGCCAATAAAACAATTTTCATTGGCAAACCTTGTTAATAAATTCGTGTTTTTCAACTTGTAGAATAAGTTCATATTTTCTCTGAGATCCATATTGCTCCCTTACATCCAACTTTGATGACCTCGGTAAGTGCTGTGTAAAATGGTGCCTGAAAAATACGAGTGCAAAGTATTAAAATAATTGCAAAATATGCCAAAGTGTATTTTACTATCACCCTCACACATTATTGCCACAACTATAACATGAGGGCCAAGCAGGCCCTTTCCAGTCTTCTTCTTGAAATCTAACCACTACTTTCAGAGAAGAGTTGTAATGAATTTACTTTAGATATAGATATAACAGCCCCCCCCCCCCCCATTAACGGCCATGTGTTTTGATGAATCATGACATATATTCAATTTCGTAATTTCTGTAAAACTATTTTGAAATCCGACATGGTTGATTTTCTATATAAAAAAATTAAGATTTTCCAATTGGCAACCAGTGATTTATATATTTCAACTATTTTAGCGATTTTTAGAAAGGGTCACCCGGGGAACATTCCTGTGAAGTTTGGTTGATATTGGCCTAGTGGTTTAGTAGGAGAAGTTGTTAGAATGAATTGTTGACAGACCGATCCCAATACTTCACCTTGTTACTATGTTACAGGTGAACTAAAAAGAACAAGATTATTGACTCCAGGAGAAAGTCTTGAGTAAGCCAATTTTCTCGATTGTTACAGATTTAATGCGGTTTCTAAAGCAGTTCTTCTTTACGTTGGTCAGTTGATTTAAATAGATCCCCTTGTCAACCAAATCTGTCAGCATTAAACTGTTTCACTTCAAGAAACTTACAATTTCACATGTATCCGAGTTCAGATGACTGGATGGTGCATTATCTTAAGTTGTCACTGCACATACAACTTGCGCAGCAATTGAACCAATACCTACTAGATATTCTACTAGATAGATGTTCTACCAACTGAGCTATCTATATGGACTTATAATAGTGACAGGTTATGTGAAGAGTATTGTGTTGTTGACTAGAGATGTTGTAAACAAGAATGACCCATACTTGCAGCCAAATTGTCATTTCATTATCATATTTAATGACCTTTGACTTCAAAAGCAAAAGGGTTCATCTGCAGTTCATGACTAACCATTATCATTATTAAGTTCTCGGTCTATAGACATGATAGACTAGAGGGTTCTCGGTCTATAGACATGATAGACTAGAGGGTTCTCGGTCTATAGACATGATAGACTAGAGGGCTCTCGGTCTATAGACATGATAGACTAGAGGGTTCTCGGTCTATAGACAAGATAGACTAGAGGGTTCTGGATCTATAGACATGATAGACTAGAGGGTTCTCGGTCTATAGACATGATAGACGGTTCTTGGTCTATAGACATGATAGACTAGAATGTTCTCAGTCTATAGACAAGATAGACTAGAGGGTTCTGGATCTATAGACATGATAGACTAGAGGGTTCTCGGTCTATAGACATGATAGACGGTTCTTGGTCTATAGACATGATAGAATAGAGGGTCCTCCAGTTTGAAATGGAAAATGGTTTGTTTAACCAAAACAACTGACCTACCGGTATGTGAGCAAAGAAAAACACTCTCACTTCTTCAAATTGGGAGCATAATAAAGTTGAAATATTTGTCCTTACCTTTTCTGCATCATGTTCTAAACCTGTATCATGGTGGTGAAGCTCATCGTCTCGAAATTCTTTTAATGTCTGAAAATATAAGATGCATCCTTCAGTGACGGTTTTTCGAGCCCCTAAGTAGTAGGTTCAGTATGATAACAAGAGGGCCCAAAGGGGCCTAGGTCGCTCACCCGTCATAATGGTTCATGACAGACCCCACGGTGACCTAAGAAATCATTTACAACTTCAAAGAAACAAGTCAAGACAGCCTAGATTGCATGTACAAGGTTATCATATTGTCCTAACCAGCGACCTTGTCATTTACATCAGATAACCAATATATTGACAGATTATACCACAGTTGTGACCCCTCATGCCTACACAAGGTTTTTCTTTGATTTGACTTAGTGACCTAGTTTTTGACTTCACTATTCTCAGTGCCATGCTTGGATTGTGTCAAAGCAACAAAAGTAAGCTTTGTAAGAAGTACCTACTCCTGTGTAGGGGTTAGAGTCATGATGGTATATAAGATATCAAAGCAATAATTCTATCAATGGACTCTAAATATTTGAGGTTGTACCTAAATTTATCATGGATTAACATGGAAGTCGAAAAGGGCATATAATTTGGACCAAATGCTTGATAGAGTTAACTATTCCAGTGTAGGGGTTGGGATTATGATGGCAAACACATATGCAAAGTATCAATGAACATTAGAGGTTGTACCTAAACTCTTACATTATCACAATGCCAATGCTCGGGTGACTGCAATAGCTACCCTTATTATTTGAATATTGAAGCCAAATATTAATAATCTTGATTTTTCTGGTAAGCTGATACATAATCTTAATTGAGAGATGGTCTTAACATAGAAGTTGTCTTTAAGTTAGATTTTACGGCACTTAGCAGAGTTTGACTTACTTCAAGCAATTCTTTATGTTTCTCTGGGTCGTCTTCCATCAGTTCTCGAATTTGACTAAAATAGAAGATAATTACTGAAGTGAAACACTTTGAGACAAATGGTTGTTAAGTTCTCAACTTAATCACAGTGTTTACCATATCACTAAATAGCGATACTCCACTAATTGCTGATTCATAAAAATTTGCTGAGAACTTCACATATTGAGTACCTTAATTATGTAAACAGTAAGATTTTTACTTTACTTAAGAATAATGAGTCTGCATATATTCTATACTGCAACCATGGTTGATTTTCTGGTCTCTGTATATTTGACGAAAGTAAAGTAGGTATTTCAATATGTTAACATTTGTGATATTGATTTCATGTAGGAAGTACCAAGAACAAAATAATAGCATGAACACGCAAAATCAAAATTTTCATTATTGTTTAGGTAAAGCCCCATTTCCAGGAAGAGTAAATTATACAGATTTATCGTGAATTTATTTGACACTGAACACATGCTAGCCAGTCACATTATCCTGGCATCAGGCGAACAAGCAGTTACCTGAACATTAGGCTAGGGAGATATACCAGTACCATATTTCTAATGACTGGTATGTCGCGGCCTAGGATCAAACTAAAAACTCACAGACTCGAAGCAGCAGCTCTTCCAGTAAACTATAGAGGAACAATTGTTTTATGCCTTAAAAACTGATGCTGATAGTATGCTGATAGTATATATATATAAATAAATATAACACAGTGGAATCTGATAAACATTATCTTACTCGTTATAATGTTGACCTATCACTGACTCCACAGCTACTGTGCAAGCCATGGCCCCTTCTTTACCTAGTAATGCTGACCCAGCCCCTGAAGAATAGAATGTATGAATGTATAGACACATATGGTATACATAATATAATACAAGATGTATGCTTCATATTAATAATTGATGAACTAGAAATGTGTCTGTAGGACACGGATGCCCCCACTAAAAAGTTTGAAACAATCAATGTTTATCTTATTATATGGTTTAATGAACTTGACAAAGCAGTTTTATTCAATGAAAACATGCATCAAATAACATATGTCAGAACATAACTAAACTAGGAATGTGTCTATAGGACACTGATGCCCTCACTCGCAATTGGACCATGTCAAGGGTCATAACTCTGCTAACACAGGTCAACATCAAATTAAGTAGGCAACTACATATACTGACAAATATTCCTACAAAGTTTGAAGACTGTAGCTAAAATACTTTTTAAAGTTACGGACAACACAAGCCAAATTTCATGAAATTTTCTCACTTTAAGGAGGTATGCGCACCTTTGATCTAACGATCGAATTTTCCTTGAAACATCTTAAAAAGACAGAACAGTCTTCTAGAACAACATTGAAATCATAAAAATGATATGTCACCAGGCTCGTTTTCGACATACATTGCATTCTAATGACCTACCATTGTATTTTGTTCATTTTATCTTTTTCCTGCATTTATGGCACCATTATGTTCTTTTTAAGATTATTACTATGCATGATATTTTGTGTGTTCAATGGTCATTCCTATTCACATTAGTCACAATTCCGGCTGCCCGGTGAACAAATTCAGTATTTGAACATGATGAATAGTTACCCCACCCACTTGCAAAAAAGTGTGATTTTCAAACGATTTCAAATGAACGTCAAAAAATACCTAACGATCGAAAATGATTTAGAATTGGCCCTAAGTTTAGTATCAAATAGAACATCAGTTTAGTCAAATAAAAAATAGGGGTCACCAGCCTTTTTTGGAAGCTGTACATAAAAAAGTACTACATTGTAATTATGAATAAATTTGCATAAAATTAACCTAATTTGCATATTGTAATGAAATTAATTTTAATTAAAAATATTTTAAAGTGTGGCTACCTCTTATAACTAAACCATGCACTACATATTATATATAAGCATATGCATTTGAACAATTATAGGGACTTATTATTCACAATTTTGCCGTTCCCCACCCACTTTTCATACATGCAAAAAATAAAAAGTTAAAAATATCTAATGTGTGCAATAATATTATGTTTATTATCATTAATCAACATTCATATGCGATCATTGAAACTAAAATTCATGTTTGTTCTTATCTAATACGATTTTGAAAATTCGCGCATGCGCACAAGGCAGCTCGTACCTCCTTAAGGGCCGTAACTCTGCTAACACTGGATCCGAGTAAAAATATAAAGGTGCGTAACAACACATGCTGAATACTCATAACATTCCCATGAAGTTTGAAAGCACAATTACTTTTCAAGTTACAGATGACACAAGCCAAAGTCATCATTTCAAGGGCAATAATTCAGCTAATACAGGTCAGAACCAAATAAATACACAGATACACATCAAATCATGCTGAGTGATATTCCTATGAAGTTTGAAGACTGTTGCACAATTACTTTTCACAAGCAAAATATCATCAAAAAATTTCATCACTCCAAGGACAATAACTGCTCGGATCCTATAAAAATATGTAGGTGCACAACAACTCATGTTGACTAATATTCCTATGAAGTTTGAAGACTGTAGCACAGTTGTAACAGGGTGAGAAAAATGTACAACCAGACAGAGGCTTGAACCCTAGACCCTTCGCTTTCAGGGCGATTGCTCTACCGACTGAGCTAGCCGGCTTCCGACACAAGTTTCTCTCCTATTAGTTATCAAATCCTAAACACACTAATACAAGTTTACAAATTTATTATTACGTAAATACACAGTTACTTTTCAAGTTACAGAAGACACAACATTTCGGGCAGACAGACGAATGGACAGATGGACAAGGACTAATCTATATGCCGCGGGGGCAAATATTTGTTGGGGGCAGAAAAATAAAATACTGGTAGAAATTAAGAAATAGTCTATTTGGAACATTCGCTCAGTCATTGGCATGGAATTTGCCAATATTGCTGTGTCACTAACACAGTAGTAAGTGAGTGAGCATCATATTTTATTGCCTAAATGCATTTGTTCATGCAACCTTTCAACATGGACTAGGATGATAGTTACCTAGAGCAAATCCTGCTACATTCCAGAGAGGTAACAACGCTGTAGGTCGGGCTCGTTTTTCACGCATCAGTTTTTCAAATTCAGCTAAATGTTTCTCTTCCTCTTCCTGCATTTCCTACAATAATCAACCAGAAAATATACAAATGTATACCGTTAGGCCACACTTATTTCTTAGGTGTACGGGCTAATTTAATATGTGGTATTATCTCAAATATACTTGTGTCTTAATTATTATACATGTATTAAGAAAATATTTGAAGTAAGTTGTTGCTGATGTATGTTATTTAATTATGTGTACGGGAACATTTTGCTGTAAAAATAGGGGAAGAAAAAAATCACACAATAGCAGGTGAGCAACCTACGACCCTTTCAGACACTCTTGTAATTATTTACATTCCCTCCTTCCCTGGGGCACTGGAAATGTCAGAAAGTTTTTCAATAATGCCCACCCAACTAGAGATGAGAGGTAGTCTTGTGTGTATCAGTGCTATACACTTGGCATGTTAAAGAGCTAGGGCTTCCTTGTATCACACAAACTTTCTATCTCATCCCTTGAAACAGAAGGTCATTGGCCAATTAAACAGGGACAAAATCAAATAGCCACACACTATGACTGTCACATTTGACCGCAAAAAATACTGGTACATGTACTAGTATAATTATATTTAAGGTGACAATGGGAAACTAAAAGTATGGGGGCGTTGATAAACTTTTTAGAGAATAGCAGGGTGAAAGTTAACAGACATTATATATGTATACTATCACTAAAGCGTGATATATACGATATGTCAAAATCATGAACACTTTAAAATGGCTCATATTAAATAAATGTATGTGAAAAGGTACCTCAATGATTGGACCAGAGGGTGTATCTTTCAGTATAGCAAGCTGTCCTTGATAGATTCTCTTTGCACCTAACTCTCCAGCATGATCAACCCGAATAATCCTATCAAGTAGAGCCCTCGTCTTCTCATCTTTTATATTCTGGCTAAGGCGTCTTACAATAATTTTGTGAAATTGGCATCTAGTCACAACTTTCGAAGTGCGTGGCAAGTGTAAAGCCATTTTCTGTAACAAGAAAACAACTTACCATGATGGCTGTTGATATTCATACATTTATCCTTTCCTATTCTGATTGATGGCCTGAGTTTAAATTTATCCATGGTCAGTAATTTGCTGGCTTAGAAGAGAAGGTACAAAATCGATATTTTGAGAAAACAAGAAAAAACAGTTTGAAAAGTTCTCTTTACCATTCTTTAGGGTGGCATGGTGGTCGAGAGGATAACGCCCTTGACTACTGATCGAGAGGTCCCTGGTTCGAATCTCGGCCGGGACACTTGGTCATTTCTGGAAGGCTTTTCAGTGTTTCCCACCCAACTAGAGATGAACTGGTTGGAAACCCAGAGGTAGTCTCGCGTGTATCGGTGCTATACATCGGGCACGTTAAAGAACCAGGGAGTCTATTCGGAACGAGCTAGGGTAACGCACCCGGATTCCTTGTATCACAACTCTTTCTTCTACTCGCTGTCCCTTCAGCAAACAAGAGGGCCATTGGCCCTATAGCGCTCACCTGATGACTAGCAGTTTAGGCAGAATCAGTGACCTGGTGACCTAGTTTTTGACCCCAGATGACCCAGTTGCAAACTGGACCTATATTTCATAAAGCTACACATTGTGGCTAAGTGTCATTAATATCACTCTAGTGTGTAAACAAGGTTATTCTTTGATGTGACCTTGTGACCTAGTTTTTGACCACAGATGACCCATTTACGAACTTAACCTCGATTTTATACAGACAAACACTGTGACCAAGTTTCATAGAGATTAGGTAAAGCAGGTGACCTCTAGAATGTTAACAAGGTTTTTTTCAATGTGAACTTGTGACCTAGTTTTTGACCCCCAGATGACCCAGTTGATAACTTGACCTAGATTTCATAAAAACACATATTGTGACCCTGTTTCATTCTGATTACATAAAAAATATGACCTCTATAGTGTTAACAAGGTTTTTCTTTGATATGACATTGTGACCTAGTTTTGACCGCAGATACGAAATTGACCTAGATTGCATAGCGACAAACATTGTCACCAAGTTTCATATAGATTAGGTAAAAAATGTGACCTCTAGAGTGTTAACAAGGTTTTTCTTTGATGTGACCTGGTGACCTAGTTTTTGACCCCAGATGACCCAATTACGAACTTGACCTAGATTTCATAGAGACATATATTTTGACCAAGTTTCATTAAGATTATATGAAAAACGTGACCTCTATAGTGTTAACAAGGTTTTCTTTGATGTGACCTGGTGACCTAGTTTTTGACTCCAGATGACCCAATTACGAACTTTACCTAGATTTCATAGAGACATACATTGTGACCAAGTTAAATTAAGATTATGTCAAAATTGTGACCTCTCGAGTGTTAACAAGATTTTTCCTGATTTGACCTAGTGACCTAGTTTTTGACCCCAGACGACCCAATTACGAACTTGACCTAGATTTCATAGAGACATACATTGTGACCAAGTTTCATTAAGATTATTTGATAAATGTGACCTCTATAGTGTTAACAAGGTTTTTCTTTGATGTGACCTGGTGACCTAGTTTTTGACCTCAGATGACCCAATTACAAACTTGACCTAGATTTCATAGAGACATACATTGTGACAAAGTTACATTAAGATTATGTTAAAATTGTGACCTCTAGAGTGTTAACAAGGTTTTTCTTTGATTTGACCTAGTGACCTAGTTTTTGACCCCAGATGTCCCAGTTACGAACTTGACCTAGATTTCATAGAGACAAACATTGTGACCAAATTTCATGAAGATTAAATGAAAACTGTGACCTCTAGCCTGTTAACAGTCAAATTGTTGACGGCGGACGGCGCACGACGGACAAAAGGGTGATCACAATAGCTCACCTTGAGCACTTCGTGCTCAGGTGAGCTAAAAACAGGACCCTATTGGAAATAAGTGCTTGCACTTTCATGGGTTATCCTTGACCGAAAGGCCTAAATTATTACATACATACCACATCAGTTTTGTCAACAAGACCTGTTTCTATTTTCATGAAAATAGGCTCATAATAGACTTGTGATGCAGATTTCAAATATGCATGAGTCTTACATGAGTATGTAATAGGGTGGCGGATTGTATATGAAAATTTACTTTGTGTCAATGAGCAATTTTGAGCAAATTTGCGTATATGTTTGGTAGTTGTTAGTAGCGGTATCCATACAGCTTTGATCCAGCACTAATATGTTAGGATCGGACAAACTTTGTAATATCATGGGGGTATAGGTTGTGGCGCGATTTCAGAAATGGCGCACCTAAGATGAATGGTCTTTTCCTGTGATTAACACCCAAAATGACATATATTTCCAGTATATTTTTGGAAGGATGCCTGGTTTTGGTCTGTATTGCAAACAAACAATGCTCAAAGTTACATTTGGTGCTTTTAGAACTCAAAAGGTATGTTGTACTCATATTTGTAGTTATTTTCTTACGGCACTTTATTCCTCAAACATTGTAATCCCACAAATTTGTAAAATGAAATTTTAACTTCAATTTTTTTTTGTAGAGAGCACTGGCACCCATGTTAATTAACACCAGGTCACATGATTAAAATGTCCCACACACCTGTCAAATGCAGGAAATGGTGTCCAGAAAAATGTAACTATCTTATTCTCAAAACCTGAAAAAATAGTCACAATCTGAAATAATCTGTTTCGTAAATTATGTAAATATTAACTATCATTGATATTTTTGCCATTCCTGTGTCAAGTTTGTTACAGATCTAACAATGCAGATGCTACGACTGATGCATACATGACAGTAAAAGATGATTTTAAATCTGTCAGGACATCTTCAAGTTGACTGGGTGACTCAAAAAGTTTAATGGCAATTAGTAACCAGTGCAATTCTGTCTTGATACTAATAACTGATCTTCTAATCTGAGAAGAAGTAAACAAAGTAAGCGAACTGTTATCTGAAATTGGCCTATATAGCCATAAACAACTACATCATGAATCCTTTTATTTTTTTACCATTTGGGACCTATAGGTGTTAAGTGCGCCATTTCCAATACCTCAGGGATACTTGTGAAATATCGAATGAATGAACTCTGTATTTCCCATGTGAATATCGCATCAGGGATGTATTTGGTGGGGGGCTTAGGGACTGAAGCCCTCAGGTGGCTGGCTTTATACCATTTTGAATGAATAAATTGGGGGCTAACTAAATCTCTTGGCATCTATCATACTGGTAGTGACCTGTTTATTGAATACTTACATAGTCTTTATGACATCCTGTGTATAGATTGCATAGCCCCCAGGCATGACTAATCAAGCATTCAACAGAATCTACTGATGGTGGACTGGTGTTAATAATGATGTCAATGGTTATCACCATTTAATCCCATTAAATTAGAGCATGATGATTAAAAATTAAATTCAATAAAATAAAAGTTTGACTTAAAGAATTGATAGTTAAATATATTAAACTTACATGTAATCATTAGAGTGAGACAAAATATGTATATTATTTAATTGCTTTATAGTTGGTGTGATCAATTATGGTTTCTATATACTGTAAAATCATTTAATTTCGTTGGGATGAAATTTCGTGGTTTTGGTGAAAAAGACCATTTCGTGGGAATGAAAATTCGTGGATTTTGTATTTCAGTAAAAAAAAATCAGGTGAAAATCTGCACTAATTATCAGAATTCCATTATTTTGAAACATCAATCAATGCTAATTAGTAATATTACGCACTTTAATTTGATTAACCTCCGTGGTAATATTGTTAATATAAGTCTCTTTATGAACTGACAAGCAAATAATGCATAAACCCTCCAATTATACATAATACAGTAGTGATAATTATACTAATATGACAAACTGTTTATTTCAATGTGTGATGACACAATATGTATGATAATGACGATTACCAAACATTCCATTTTATAATCCACAAGTGTCATCTTTTCTACTCTACTGTTTACATGTTCGTGCATGTAATTTAAAATTTGTGTTAAACACTTTGGTCAAGCTAAAATTGACTACCACACTTGACACGTCTAAAAATAGACATAGTGGTACTGTGTAAGTTTACCTGTATGTACAACTAGTGGAAGCTGGTTAAACCCAGATATTAGGACATGCGCAGTTTAAACCACGAATACTGTTAGTTGTGTTTATGAAGTCACAATTCAGAAAAAATATTCAATCTTATTAATTGGAAATGTAAAATGCTTTGATCTGGTAATGGATGGACAGTCTGATAAAAAATAATTATGGTTTATGCTGTAAGTAAACTTTAAAAATCTTAGACTAATATACGGGAAAAACGAACTCTGTAAAAAATGGCGGCCGCGGTAAATTTGCACTTTGTCAATTTACATATTAGTTGGTAAAATTATTCGTTGGGATTTGATTTTGTGGTTGAGGTCATCCACGAAATTTAATCCTCCATGAATATTAATGATTTTACAGTACATGTATAAAATTATATGTAAGAGTAGAAAGAAATTGTCACATCGATTTCTGAATAATTAATGTTAGAATGGTAAAACATGAGTGGTCAGATTATAAACACTTTTTTTAAAGTTAGTAGACTGCTTTAATTATTTTTAGGTTTGATTTCAAAGCTTAAAGTGCACCATTTATGTAAAAAATCTTCACCGGGAGGGGACTCTAATTAGTAACACTACTTTAATTATTGATAGGTGTGATTTGAAACTAAAAGTGCATGAAATTGCACCGTTTTTAATCAATATTTGCTGGGAGAGGACACTTTATTAGTAGCACGACTCAAATGATTTTTGGGTCTGATTTTAAAGCTGAAAGTACACAAATTTGCACCATTTTTATTCTTGCTGGGAATTCAAGTGAATCTTTCTGATGTAACAGAAGAAAACATATTGGAAAATATTGAAATCTCCATTGAGGATGTTCGAAAAGTTTTGAGAACTCTGAAGCCTGACAAATCTGCAGGGCCTGATAATATTCATCCAAAAGTCTTGAGTGAAACTAGTGACGTAATATGTTATCCTCTGTATTTGTTATTCTCAAAGTCTCTGTATGAGGGAAGTATTCCAGACAAGTGGAGAAAAGCGATAGTATCGCCAATATTTAAGAAAGGGAGTAAAAAGGAACCGTCCAACTATAGACCTGTGAGTTTAACATCCGTAGTGTGTAAACTTTGTGAAACCTTGGTAAGAAATAAGATAATGGACTTTCTGCAACAGAACATTCTTCTAAGTGATGCACAGTATGGGTTTAGACCTGGCAGATCTTGCTGTATTCAGTTGTTGGAAATCTTTGATGAGTGGACAAAAATGATGGACGATGGAACACCAATTGATGTTCTTTACTTGGATTTTAGTAAGGCTTTTGACAGTGTAGCTCATGATTGTTTATTGTTGAAACTTCATGATTTGAAAATTAGAGGTTCTGTGTTGAACTGGATATTTTTTTATCAAATCGAACCCAATGTGTGAGAATAGGTTCTACATGTTCATCATGGACTGATGTTATCAGCGGAGTACCTCAGGGCAATGTCTTGGGTCCAGTCTTGTTCCTGTGTTTTATTAATGACTTGCCTCAAGTTGTTGAAGGATTTGTAAAAATATTCGCGGATGATACAAAGATTTACTCTGGTGTGTTCGACCAATCAAAATGTGTCAAACTGCAAAATGATCTAGACAATTTATGCAATTGGAGTAACTACTGGAATTTATCATTCAATGCAAATAAGTGTAAGGTCATGCATTTGGGTTCTAAGAACACAGATTATAGTTATACAATGATAGATGCAAATGGAAATCATACAAGGATAGGTTCAGTCTCATCTGAGAAAGACTTGGGAGTATATTTCGATGACAAACTCAGCTTTGAGGAGCATATTAACTACATCACAATGAAATCTCAGAGAATTCTTGGTCTTGTGCATCGGTCATTTGAGTATTTGGATAAAGACATGTTCCTAACTATATATAAAACTATCATTAGACCGAATTTTGAATATGGATCTTGTGTATGGTCACCATACCTAATCAAACATATTAAAAAAATTGAGGACATCCAAAGACGCGCCACAAAACTCATTCCGGGACTTTCGGAATTGTCTTTGGAGGAAAGACTATTACGGTTGGGCATTCCAACGCTTCAATACAGACGCGACAGGGCTGATATGATCCAGATATATAAATCAATCTATGGTCATGATGATCTCAAGTGGGACAATTTATTTACTTTGAACTCAGAGGATCTCCGTGGTCATCACTTGAAACTTTTGAAACCAAAGTGTAAACGTACTGTGAGATTGAACTCATTTAGTCAACGTTCAATAAATATGTGGAATTCGCTCAGTGAAAAAACTGTGTCTGCAACCTCTATAAAC
Source organism: Spisula solida (assembly GCA_947247005.1). NCBI lineage: Eukaryota > Metazoa > Mollusca > Bivalvia > Venerida > Mactridae > Spisula > Spisula solida. The sequence goes on along the minus strand of OX365944.1, from coordinate 31,926,643 downwards.
CAGTTCAAAACTCTACTTAACATTGAAAACTGGAATCCGAGGAAGTTTAAACCAGTGTGTTAATGAAGCACTCACTGCGAAACATTATTCAGAGAAAATTCATTATAGGAGCCAAGATAGCTAAAGGCTAAGAAGACGGCTCAAAGATCCAGGTATCCAGGTAGTGTCAACCCCATCTCAGCCCGAATACCGGATGATTGAGACCATGGATCATTGAGACAAGATCATTGAGACCAGATTTCTGGAGTATTGAGACCAGACACCTGGAGTATTGAGACCAGATTTCTGGAGTATTGAGACCAGACAAATATTTTTCCAATTTGTTGCATTTGTCATTAATAAAACGTTAAGTGGTATTAAAAATGTGATATTCTAGAGTTTAAAGTGCATATTATTGGTTTTTGTTGATTCGTTCGTTGAATATGAGATCAGAAAAACTAATCAATTGCGATATCTATATTATGTGCATTTGCTATAAAGAGCAATGCTTGATATTAAATTATTTAAAGTGGTTTACTGTTGATTCCATTTACAAAGTACATTTTTATGATAACCAAATTGTTATAATACCATACGTATGTACATGTTGTTTATAAACTTTATAGTCGTGTGCCTATCATATAGTCGTGTGATTGCTGGACTATTGAGACAAGACACACATATTTTCTATTTATTGCATTTGTTATGAACACATCTGCAAGTGATAGCAAGTACTGTGTAAGAGATTGTAATATAACAGAGTCTGAGACCAAGCAGCCACTAATATATATATTTCGGATAATCAGTATTACCCAGCCCTTATTCTCATTAACAGACAGATTTTAAATTATTTGTAATTTGTATCAAATTAAGGTGAAACTATCTAAATATATATACATACTTTGAATTATGTCAATATAAATAATAATATTGGTTTAAACACAACCTAATTTTTATACTAACCATGGTAAACAAGATATTTCACAGTCCTAATTGATTATTTAAATTATTACATTCCTATCAACACCTATAATAATACCAGTGATCTGCATTTATCTATCAATTATACAACTTAATGGGATTATTGATAATCCTTTAACAACCCATTATACAAATTGATTGGATTATCTGATGTACATTATACAGCATACTTTGATTTTTTAATTAATTGTCTGCTGAAAATCATACATTTGTTAACAGATTGTTAAATAATTATATTGATTACACAAAAGAACCTTTTTTGAGCAACACCCTTTGTGAGCTGCAAATATTGGTCGTTATTTAGAGGATGTGTTCAAAAGAGGAAATTATAGTAATGTCTAAAGATGTTGTACTGTACTAATACAAGCTGTTGCTATAGAGAGGCGATTAATAGATGAATAAACTGACATATCAGATCATGAAAGCATTGATATTATATTGACTAATAATTCCAATTATCAATCTGAATTTAATCAACATTCAGCGCTAAAACTAACTTGCTCAAAATGTTCTTCGATGATTTTACACTTCATAAATTCGAATAATTTGGTTGAATTATTATTTGATAAAAAAATTTGTGTTACAACTCACAAATCAAATTGATTATACACTAACAATACTATCTTTATACTGTCGATAGTTCTAGGGAATATAGTCAATTTTAGCGACAAGCGTACTTATGTACCGAAATATGTTGCTTATACATGTACCTTTGCGACTTATGTTATAAATTGTCGAAGACATTGATTATGTCGATTTATCAAATAAATGTAAGTTACAAAATATAACTAGTCTATATAGAATTATTTTTAATTTAAATACCAAATAATATTATGTAACTAGTAAACTACTATAATACTATCTTACTTCCAAATAACATTGAGTTTTAATAATTCTAATATAATGTAATTAATTAAATTAAGACATGAATATTATCACTGCTGAACTACAAAGTGGAATTACATAAACTAAAAATGGTTAATTGCGGGGGTGGTTGAATGCCAACCCCCCCCCCCCCCCCCCCCCCCCCGTTGAACTTTTCTGAAGATGCCCTTGCGCATAAAATTAAATCCCTTTCAATAAGGATACACATTTTGTTTAAAAAACATAGTTTCATTTATTCATTTTTTGTAGATTCGGGAAAAGGAAACACCGCATCGGCGCCTTTTAGTTGAGTGAAACTGAAAGTGCAAAAAAAGTGCAAAAAAAAACATCAAATAAAATTGCAAAACACTGAAAAAGTTCAAGCACAAATTTATCATTAATTAAACTCGAAGACAATGCATGGGAAAGGGTAGGCCAAGCATAAAAGACTCTATAAAACTATATATATAACTAACCTTAAGAATTCTTATCGTGTACACTACAGAAAATACTTTGTTTCGTAATATTTTACTTCAAGGGCGCTGACATGTTGAAGGAACGGAGCAAATTAAGTTAAATAATATGTAATTTTAATTTTCATTCTAATGCGTGTCTTGCAAATAATAGCAAATTAAGGTAGACGTCTGCCCTGATCTATATTTTATTTTTTAATTAAGCAATTTGTTTTGCGAAAAATTATTTTGACTAATCAGCGAGCTGAGTAATCTATGATTGGAGAAAAATCTGTGTAATAAAAAGCTTTGCTAATTGGCAAGCGTCTGGGTGCAATTTCCGGTGATTGACGGCTTTATTTTGTAAACATGTGGAGCGACCAATACGTTGAAGACGTAAGTTTTGGGTTACATAGTAGAATCTTTCCAAACATGTATATTGAATTCTGTGTTATGGCTCAATTTTGTGCTCAGAAATTACCAGGTTGGCAAACAATCTGGATTCCCCTGTCGGTGGGTGGGGTACTCGCTTTACCGGCTAATTTAAGGACCACATTTTACCATTATTACTGCTATTAACATATTTAAGTACATTTAAAATGGCATTTTACGTTTATCAGTGTTATCAGCACATGTTGTGACTCTAACATCCACACACACAAGTCCAAGATAAGGATAATTTCAGAGAAACATCACCCACCCAGAACATAACTACCGGGTAGTTGTTTAATAATCATGAGGTTATAGAAGACCTATGCTGTCCGCGACCCTCACAACAGATGTAAGACCTAATCCAGGACAATTATCTGATTATGTATTGACCGTCAAGACTAAAAGTTCATCATTGTGATTTGTGGGCTCAACAATTTATTCCATCCTCGGTTTTAGCATATTTATTTTTAGTTCTGTCTCAGCAAAGGCATCATAAATGGTAGGCAGTTACGGGCATGTACCCGGGTACAAATAGACCTTATCTATAGTGCCACATAGCTAAATTTGGTTTACGCAATAATTTGAGACGAAGGTTCGATATATATATTTTTAGTAGGCCTATGGTTTGATGAAATAGATGAAGAAACAGTACGACTATGAGTCACAGTATTGACTTAAAGTACAAGTTCTTCTGTTAAGTATAATTTACTGTCTGTCTCAAAAGAGTGCTGGAAGATTTTTAAGTAGGTAAGGATGTGCACAAAGAAATACCTACCAATACAATCGTTCCTCACATTCTTCTCTCATCCAACGGACAACAGGACTAAACAACAGATTTTAGAACTAGTTTAAGTTTACATTATAGATTATAGGCATGATCAATCATACTTCTTACCTTCCTCGGAAGCCTCCGACAATTCCCTGTAAACCAGCACTTAACAAGCAGTTAGGGCTTAGAAATTTTCCCTCATACAAAGTGTAAACTACAGGTAAAACCCGACAAACTCTCAATTCTTAACAGTGAAACTTTTGTTATTATCAAAACAAGTAAACTGCATGTACATATTTTACTCCTGTCTATTTTGCGTCGGCAGCAGATTCAGTTATTCATTACCAGTATGATCATTTTTTATATGACCTTATACCAGGGCTCACACTGGCCATTTTAAAATAATAGCCATTTATTTTTGCCCAACAAAAATTATAGCCAAAATTGACGCGAACTTATAATCTATGCATGGTGACTCAAACTTTATGCATGGTACATAAGGCTTTTTATGAATCATAGTCAGGGCCATAGCGGATCAAAATGAATATGTGTGGCATCTTATGCTAGGAAGTTTGGCACATACTCCACTGGCAAAATTTTTAATTTGATAGGGCTTCAGGTGCCTTCTGGGCAGTTTTCAATCTAGAAATCCTGACTAATTATGACTCAGTCTAGTGACAGGTCAAAGACAAATTGATCATCATTTAACTTAATTAAGAATTGCCTTCATACAAATAGGCATTGTACTAGGGTGGGTCCAGAGGTATGCTCCCTCAAGTTCAATGATTTTAAATTCTACACTGAACATTGCATGTGACTGCGAGTTAAGGGCAGCATTGAAACAATCATTGTGTAGCTTAAAGACCAATTATAATGTTCTAAACATTTTTCAAGCTTGCAACAATATTTTTTAGAAACCCTAGAATCTTTATTCTTATTAAAGTGGCTGAAACCATAGGAAAAGAGGATAAATATGTCATGATAAAACCTTTCTTTTGACCAAGACTTATAGCTCAAGCAACAAGCTGCAGCCTCATGAACCTTTTAAAATGGATACTTGTATTTAAAGTTTTTTAAAAAATAAGCACTTATATTTTACAAATTACGAATATCCGAATTTTGCATGTCCGAATACTAGTCAACTTACGTTTTTCAAACAGCTCGTAAAAATAAGTTTTATTTAATAGTATGTTCATTTTTTAGTCAAAGCAGTCATTAGTCGATAGATTATAAATCAAATCACCTATTATTAACTATAATTAACCCTAAATTGCAATTAATCTTGTCTGCAACCCATGTCCCGGATTCGTCAGTATTTTAGACATGTTTGTCAGTATTTTAGACCTGTCCCACGAACGTTGTTGACAGTTGATTACACCAATTAAATGGGGGTTAAAAGATGTTATCACAACAATTTATCAGTAATTAGACCTCCTGGGGCTAATGGTAATTAACAATGAAGATTATATGGGTCCAGTTTGAAGTGTGAAAATTTGTGACACTCGATACGTAGCTGATAGATAAAATAAGAAGTTATGGAGATTTTTTTTTTGCAGTTTGTTAAAATTATCGCCAAATTGAAATAATAATCGCCACTTTGATAAAATTATCGCAAATGGCGATAATGTCGATTGACAGCGTGAGCCCTGTTATACAACTGTTTTTATCGATCTATATTGTGTTTTTAGCTCACCTGCCACAAAGTGGCAAGGTGAGCTTTTGTGATTGTTTTTTGTCCGTCGTCCGTCTGGCAGTCCGTCTGTTAGACTTTTCACCGTTAACACTCTAGCACTTTCACATCAAACTTGGTCAGTAGTTGTACCTCAATGAAATCTAGGTCAAGTTTGAAGTTGGGTCATGTGGGGTCAAATACTAGGTCAATAGGTCAAATAATAGCTAAACCTTGTTAACACTCTGGAGGTCACATTTTTGCTTTGATTTTCACCAAACTTGGTCAGTAGTTGTATCTCAATGAAATCTAGGTCATAATGTTTATCTTGATGACCTTAAGGTCAAGTTCGAAGTTGGGTCATGTGGGGTAAAAAACTAGGTCAAAAGGTCAAATAATAGGAAAACCTTGTTAACACTCTGGGGGCCACATGTTTGCTTTAATATTCATGAAATTTGGTGACCTTAAGGTCAAGTTCAAAGATGGGTCATGTGGGGTCAAAAACTAGGTCATAAGGTCAAATAATAAGAAAACATTGTTAACACTTTTGAGGCCACATTTTTGCTTTGATCTTCACCAAACTTGGTCAGTAGTTGTATCTTAATAAAATCTAGGCCACGTTTGAAGTTGGGTCATGTGGGGTCAAAAACTAAATCAAAAGGTCAAATAATAGATAAACCTTATTAACACTCTTGAGGCCATATTTTTGCTTTAATCTTCATCATCTTTGGTCAAAATGTTTATCTTGATGACCTTAAGGTCACGTTTGAAGTCGGGTCATGTGGCTAAAAAACTAGGTCAATATGTCAAATAATAGCAAAACCTTTTTAACACTCTGGAGGCCTCAGTTTTGCTTTAACCTTCATCAAGTTTAGTCAAAATGTTTATCTTGATGACCTTAAGGTCGAGTTCAAAGTTTGGCCATGTTTAGCAGGTGAGCGCCCCAGGATCTATGATCCTCTTGTTTATGTTTCTTGATTTTTAAGTTTTATTAAGTTGCAGGTGTTTGACCAGCATATTGTATGTGTTATTTATTATGCTGAATAAAGTTATGTCATGTATATGATATGATGATATTGATTTGATAGTTTGATTTTATAGGCTGTGTATGAAGGTCATAAGGAGGTAAATAGTTTGACCCTGTGGTATGGGTTGGCTTTATCCTATATAAACAAATAGTATTTATAGTTTTAGTTGCATTTTGCATTAATTATCTGAATGTTATGATAATATTTTCATAGAAATGATCTGCATACAATGTATATACTCAATTTCAATTAGTATGTTATAATTTGATATTTTAGAAAAGCCTAAGACTTTATCAGTGATTACTTTACTAGCCTTAGTATTACCTGACAAAGAGTGGGAAAATAACTTCGCTTTTTGATGACAACCCATGATATCCATAGATGTATTTAAATTGGAACCACAGTAAGCTGTGCTGCCATATTGCAGAAGACTGAATGGTAGGCCGGCCTCAACGAATATTTTTTAAAGCACTGGTCCTGCAATATAGACAAAGAAGAAAACCCCAAAATCAAGCAGACAAGTAGCTTTATTGAGGCCTGGTTGTGTTTTTCTTGCCTTTGAGTATTTTTCTTTTTACTGAGTAATAGGTACTTTAAGTTAAGTGCAAATTCTTTACGAGATATACAGCTTCTTACTGCACAAGGAGTTACATGTACAGCTACTTTCTATTGCAGAAATAAATAACCTCTAGTTTTGGTGTGTGTATGTTTGCTAGGTGAAGGATTGTGTGATACAGCTTCATATATATGTTTAGCCTCATTAATTAGTCAACCTTCTATCCAAGAACCCAATACCATCCAAAATCACTTAATAAAGTCTGGGGCCTTATTCGTCAACATTTTAAGACTGAAATTTAATTTAACTGTTAAATTTTCTTTTCGCTTCTATGTTCATCGTTTTCTTCAAAATATTGATAGCACTGGATTTGAAACGTACTTATATTGGACACTGCCAAAATTTTAGGTCAATTGGCTTAGAATTATAGTTAACAGATTATAAAAAGTAAAACAGTGAACAGACTAAAATAAAACGACAGATAAAAGTTGATGAACAAATGATAGATGGTTGACAAAAGTTAACACACAACTGTATTGACACATCCTGTTTTTGAATACATACGGATGCAAACAACTGGGGTGACTTAGACCGTCTGATTGCTGAAGTTTCTAGCATTTTTATTTTGGACATTGCATGTTTTTGCCTTCTAAACCCAAATATTTTAGTCCTTGAAAATTGACTAAAAGTACTTGAAAAAAATTTAAGGGAAAGTCTGAATGAACCATGTACATAGACGATTGCATATATGTACAGTGGATTAACAACACTTATAAATACTGACATTCAGACAAAACTCCATTAATTTCAGATTTAGTGGAAAAGAAATGCCAATATAGTTACAATTTCTTTCGCAATATAAGTTTTGAGTTTCAATGTTATAATGTTGATGATGAATTTGGTCCCTGATATAATTCTTCTAATCTATACAAAAAGTGTGAATTTACAAAATGCACTTATCTATCACAGGGGTCCTAAAAATCTGGAATAGCCCGGATTTGCTGCATTACAAAGAATAAACTTTCCTGTTGAAAATAAAAGTTATTTGATGAAAAAGTTTTGACAAAGTTATTATCATTTAAAATTTTGTAAGCAGAATTTTAGCAATGGAACAATTGAACTGAGTTCTGTTGTACGGGTGTGTGCGAATGGCACCTGAAACAGACTGTTGACTCATTCAGGATTGGTCATTATGTAACATGTAACCGTTTGGTTTGATGGGAATATTTTAACTTACTTGGACTGGTCTGGCTATATACATATCTCCAGTGAAGAACATCATATGATGACAGCAAAATCAGAACCAGTTATTGAACCAGAATGAGATTTTACTTTTATCTTCTTTCACCCCTGGTTCCTTTGTATGCATGGTTAAGCTTGGCATGTTTTGGTGTACATGTTTACTTACATTTTCTGATAATCTGACACATTTTTAGACAAAGTACCGGCAGTTATCAACTGTCAAGCATCTGTAGGACCGGTCACCTTAAATCAAGATTTATGTTGGAATCTTCACATTGTCTTGAATCATGCAAAATTTTATCATGCAATTAATATTAAAATAAAATACTGTGGTAATGCACATTTCATTATTTTGTTCTCGCTATTATTTTGAAAATCTTTAAAAAATATTTGTGGAACTCCCATAACACAAGGATGGGAGCCAAAGGGATCCCTTGTTTAGAAGATTCAATGGAAAACCTCAGCCAGTATTTATTGTTTATACTTATATTTAGTGTAGTTGGGACTAATGTTGCTGTGTAAGTGCGCTTTGTTAGCCGTAGTACTCTTACATAATCTTGAATAAATTATGTTAAATCAACTTAAATGCTTAGAGATACATGTAGTAGAAATTTTTTCTGTCAATTGATATCATTGATATAACTTTAAAATATTGCTTTGTAAAATCTTGCTTAGTAACTGTACTGTACCATTTGATTAAAGTATGTGTCTCACATAAAGTGGGGAAGACATATTGATTTTTGAGCTGGATCTCTGTGGCAGTGTCTGGCTCGCATATTGTCAGCAATTTTAGGTTGAATAAATATTACCTGAGCTTTGACCCTTTGTGGGATACATATTTTTGTGTTAAAATTAAAAAAAACTGTCTTGTTTAAAGAAGTACAGAATTTAAATATGATAAAGAATTGTCACATTGCATCCAAATCATTGATTGTCATGTTCTATTTCAGATTGTCACATTGCATCCAAATCATTGGTTGTCATATTCTAGTTCAGTTTGTCACATTGCATCACAATCATTGATTGTCATGTTCTATTTCAGTTTGCTAGAATTGTCAGCATTGCATCAAAATCATTGATTGTCATGTTCTATTTCAGTTTGCTTCTTCATCCTATGCTTACACAGCTCCATCTTACAACTATGAGAAACATACAGGTAAGCTTTCGCAATTTGTTTCTCTTTTTTTGTTCCCAAACACAGTTTTAGTTCATCTAATAACATGTATGTAGCCATTTGTCTAGCCGTCTTTCAAGATTATATATATTATTGATAATTTACATTTACTCTCTGAATTCTAGTACAAACAGGTCATGATCTCGGCTCAATTGAGATTTTACTCATCCGAGAGTTGAGAGCCTAATCTATAGTTGGAGCTCTAGTCTTGATATTTTGCTGTTATAAACTCATTACTGGGCACAATGGTTTCATTTTGGCCATGGGATATCAATATTAAGTCCTGTCTCACATGGATGAGCAACCTTATTTGAGTTGAGATTTAGCTCAAATTGATACATTAAATTGATACACTTCAGGAGAGAGGGCACCAACTGTCAGTCTATATTTTCTGTTTTGACAGGTTTATATTAGTTTCTGTTTAGGACCAGTCTTTGCTTTGGTCAGATGAGATATACATGTAATTAACAATAATGGTAATTTTGTATTAGTCTGCCTCAATGAATAAATGTGAGAGGTCTCTGGTTTGATCCCTGGCCGCCACATACCAAAGTCGATAAAAGTTGTTCTGATAAATCTCCATGGCTTTACACTCAGCTCTGGTACTGCTAGTTTGCCTGGATAATGTGACTGGGTATTCTCCATATAACTGATATACTGTGGACTAAGTCTCCATATAACTGATATACTGTGGACCAAGTCTCCATATAACTGATATACTGTGAACCAAGTCTCCATATAACTGATATACTGTGGACCAAGTCTCCATATAACTGATATACTGTGAACCAAGTCTCCATATAACTGATATACTGTGAACCAAGTCTCTATATAACTGATATACTGTGGACCAAGTCTCCATGTGACTGATATACTGTGGACCAAGTCTCCATATAACTGATATACTGTGAACCAAGTCTCCATATGACTGATATACTGTGGACCAAGTCTCCATATAACTGATATACTGTGAACCAAGTCTCTATATAACTGATATACTGTGGACCAAGTCTCTATATAACTGATATACTGTGGACCAAGTCTCCATATAACTGATAAACTGTGGACCAAGTCTCCATATAACTGATATACTGTGAACCAAGTCTCCATATAACTGATATACTGTGGACCAAGTCTCCATATAACTGATATACTGTGGACCAAGTCTTTATATAACTGATATACTGTGGACCAAGTCTCCATATAACTGATATACTGAGGACCAAGTCTCTATATAACTGATATACTGTGGACCAAGTCTCTATATAACTGATATACTGTGGACCAAGTCTCTATATAACTGATATACTGTGGGCCAAGTCTCCATATAACTGATATACTGTGGACCAAGTCTCCATATAACTGATATACTGTGAACCAAGTCTCCATATAACTGATATACTGTGAACCAAGTCTCCATATAACTGATATACTGTGGACCAAGTCTCCATATAACTGATATACTGTGGACCAAGTCTCCATATAACTGATATACTGTGGACCGAGTCTCCATATAACTGATATACTGTGGACCAAGTCTCCATATGACTGATATACTGTGAACCGAGTCTCCATATAACTGATATACTGTGAACCAAGTCTCCATATAACTGCTATACTGTGGACCAAGTCTCCATATAACTGATATACTGTGGACCAAGTCTCCATATAACTGATATACTGTGGACCAAGTCTCCATATAACTGATATACTGTGAACCAAGTCTCCATATAACTGATATACTGTGGACCAAGTCTCCATATAACTGATATACTGTGGAACAAGTCTCCATATAACTGATATACTGTGGACCAAGTCTCCATATAACTGATATACTGTGAACCAAGTCTCCATATAACTGATATACTGTGGACCAAGTCTCCATATAACTGATATACTGTGGACCAAGTCTCCATATAACTGATATACTGTGAACCAAGTCTCTATATAACTGATATACTGTGAACCAAGTCTCCATATAACTGATATACTGTGAACCAAGTCTCCATATAACTGATATACTGTGAACCAAGTCTCTATATAACTGATATACTGTGGACCAAGTCTCCATATAACTGATATACTGTGGACCAAGTCTCCATATAACTGATAAACTGTGAACCAAGTCTCCATATAACTGATATACTGTGGACCAAGTCTCCATATAACTGATATACTGTGGACCAAGTCTCCATAATTATAACTGATATCCTGTGAACCAAGTCTCCATATAACTGATATACTGTGAACCAAGTCTCCTTATAACTGATATACTGTGGACCAAGTCTCCATATAACTGATATACTGTGGACCAAGTCTCCATATAACTGATATACTGTGAACCAAGTCTCCATATAACTGATATACTGTGGACCAAGTCTCTATATAACTGATATACTGTATTCCTAGAAATGGTTTCGCGCATTTAAGTTAGCGACTTTCGCGGGAGGTATCATTTCGCGAAGTTTAATAGCCGCGAAAACGTTACCTCCAACGAATCCGCGAACGTTTCTAGCTTCTTCATACTAAAATCGCAAAATCATTCGACGAAGGATAATTGTACTTGCGCATACATGACGTGGGAACTTCTGTCAATAAATCCATCTTTATAAAATCTAAGATTAACTGCGTTAGTTATCTCAATTTAAACATCAATTTCGATCCTGTAAGAGTCGTGCATATTATAGGCTGTGTAGACATAAACACTGATGACGTAGCGTGTAATGTGCTCAAAGTAAACAAGCACGGGGGTACATGGGTGGGGTGTTAACATTCAGTTTACTTCTACATACGAAAGTTTGTTTTTGTCATGATTAAAGTCAATGTATTCCTGTACAGGTATTTACAATAATCATTTCACTTTTATTTGTTTAACATATGTTTGGTGGTTAATTTATAATAATAACTATTTACTAGTTTATGTTGATAACACCTAGTGAAAACACTTTATGAAATCCTTTGTTATGAAGAGATTAATTGATCATCGTAATTATTATCAGGTCAGTGAAGGTCACAATCAATTGAATTAATCGTGTATACACGGATGGTGATGACAAACAGTCCATTTAAAATTGCGAGATGTGTCAAACATACCTTTATGCCGTAGCGACTTTAGTTTCGCGGAATTTGCGGGCCTTATGATTCCGTGAAAATTTGTAGCCGCGAATATACCGACGGTATGAAAAACGCGAAATATTGTATCCGCGAAAGTATCTAGGAATACAGTACTGTGGACCAAGTCTCCATATAACTGATATACTGTGAACCAGTGGGAACAACTTATAAGAATAAATGATTGTATTACTAGGTGATCCCAGACAGGACATGGAATATGAGAGACAATACCAGTCTACGCAGTCTACATTTATTGTGCCGGACGTTATAAAAAACTTCCTGACTTACTTCAGGAAATGCATAAAGGATCAGAATGTATATGGTATACAGGATGCTTATGAAAATGGGTAGGTGAACAAGACACTATAATTTGTTGATTTGCAGATTGATAGTGAAAGAAGCTTGTATTTAAATTAAAACTTTGTAATCTAACCATGATTTTATACTTAGAACAATTAGTCATCAATAAGTTGAAACAAGACAAACTCCAAGCTGGTTTCAACTTTAATATCATTAACAAGTCTTCATCAGGAATTTGATTTAAGAAATTAATACAGAATGTCACGAAAGATCTTTCATGACATCTTACCTCATGATGTTATTTATTCAATACTTCAATAAGTGAAACATGGTGTGATTATTTATGCCATAAGGTCTATAATAGTAAAGACGCTTGCATCAATGTTTAAAATAGACAATAGTTTCAAATGTACTGGTTTGCAAGAAATAATCACATAGGTTTACTATAAGAAAAACTGTATGCATTTCAGTAATGATTTTACACTGTGAAATGATCTAGTGAGTCAGACTTATCAGTCTTTTTAATGAAACCAGACCATCTACATGTAGACTAGTATGTAAATGTTTGATGATATTGTATTATGTTTTATAACCACAGATAATTTTTCTCTTTGTGCCATTAGATTCAGTAAGCTGACGGAGAGATTTTTCAAGACAAATCCATGGCCCGATGCAGAAGTTGTGGCACCTATAGTACAGAATGGTAAGTCCTTTTAGATGTCATCCTGTGATGATTTATATAGAAAGTCTTGTTCATTGTACAAATAGTGGAAGTACAAGTTGGTTTGTACAATATCGACTCCATAGCACTGTAATTAAATTGATTTTGATTCATGTATTCGCCTAGAAAGAGACTAGAGTGTCAGCTAGAGTGTCAGCTTCGAATGAAAGAGGTCTTGAGTTCAATCCCATGCCATGACATGCTGTTGGACTTAAAACAATATTTGTTAAAAGAATGGATTCCTGATTTCGCTAGTCATGTTTTGCACATATTGTTTAATATGATCAAAACTTATTAAATTATGACCACAACTAGATTATTATTACACAATGACAGGAAGTAATTAATTTGTGTTGTTTTCAGATGCTGTATTTCTTAATCTCTACAAGGAGTTATACTACAGACATATTTATGCCAGAGTACCAGTAAGTATTGTCCAGGTTATACTACAGACATATTTATGCCAGAGTACCAGTAAGTATTGCCCATGTTATACTACAAACATATTTATGCCAGAGTACCAGTAAGTATTGTCCAGGTTATACTACAGACATATTTATGCCAGAGTACCAGTAAGTATTGTCCATTTTATACTACAGACATATTTATGCCAGAGTACCAGTAAGTATTGTCCATGTTATACTACAAACATATTTATGCCAGAGTACCAGTAAGTATTGTCCATGTTATACTACAGACATATTTATGCCAGAGTACCAGTAAGTATTGTCCATTTTATACTACAGACATATTTATGCCAGAGTACCAGTAAGTATTGTCCATGTTATACTACAGACATATTTATGCCAGAGTACCAGTAAGTATGGTCCAGGTTATACTACAGACATATTTATGCCAGAGTACCAGTAAGTATTGTCCAGGTTATACTACAGACATATTTATGCCAGAGTACCAGTAAGTATGGTTTATGTAATACAGTAAAACTTGAATAATGCGAAAACAGGCTTTGGTATTGAGGTTGTATTATTATTGAGTTAAAATGAAAATCAATACAGAGAAAATGGACATAAAAATGAGATGAGGTTTATGTTATAAGATGTTGAAATGATGCTGATCTGATTTTCCACTTGATATTTCTGTCCCATTGTTATGATTTCTACATCAGTCTTCTGTGACAATTGGCTAAGACAATATTTCTCCGACAATAGACTGATTCATTTTCAACAATGTTACAATTATCAACAATGTAACTCTGCCTATATTTATATTGTTTGGTGAGGAGTTGGTAATATTTGACACACTGTTTATATTTTCAGTCTGGACCTACATTAGATCAACAGTTTGAGTCCTACTATAACTACTGTAATCTCTTCAACTATATACTCAGTAAGTTATAAATAGTACCAGAATATTACCAATTATAAACATTACCAGTTATAAACATTACCAGTTATGAACATTACCAGTTATAAACATTACCAGATATAAACATTACCAGTTATAAACATTACCAGGTGTAAATATTACCAGTTATAAACATTACCAGTTATGAACATTACCAGTTATAAACATTACCAGATATAAACATTACCAGATATAAACATTACCAATTATAAACATTACCAGATATAAACATTACCAGTTATAAACATTTTCAGTTATAAACATTTTCAGTTATAAACATTATCGGATATAAACATTACAAGATGTAAACATTACCAGATATAAACATTACCAGATATAAACATTACCAGATATAAACATTTTCAGTTATAAACATTACCAGTTATAAACATTACCAGATATAAACATTACCAGATATAAACATGACCAGATATAAACATTACCAGATATAAACATGACCAGATATAAACATGACCAGATATAAACATTACCAGATATAAACATTACCAGATATAAACATTACCAGATATAAACATGACCAAATATAAACATTACCAGATATAAACATTACCAGATATAAACATTACCAATTATAAACATTACCAGTTATAAACATTACCAATTACAAACATTACAAGGCATAAACATTACCAGGCATAAACATGACCAGGCATAAACATTACCAGGCATAAACATTACCAGTTATAAACATAACCAGGCATAAACATTACCAGTTATAAACATTACTAGGCATAAACATTACCAGGCATAAACATTACCAGTTATAAACATTACCAGGCATAAACATTACCAGTTATAAACATTACCAGGCATAAACATTACCAGGCATAACCATTACCAGTTATAAACATTACCAGTTATAAACATTACCAGTTATAAACATTACCAGTTATAAACATTACCAGGCATAAACATGACCAGGCATAAACATGACCAGGCATAAACATTACCAGTTATAAACATTACCAGGCATAAACATTACCAGGCATAAACATTACCAAGCATTAACATTACCAGTTATAATCTTACCAGTTATAAACATTACCAGACATAAACATTACCAGGCATAAACATTACCAGTTATAAACATTACCAGGCATAAACATGACCAGGCATAAACATGACCAGGCATAAACATTACCAGGCATAAACATTACCAGGCATAAACATGACCAGGCATAAACATTACCAGGCATAAACATTACCAGTTATAAACATTACCAGGCATAAACATTACCAGGCATAAACATTACCAGGCATAAACATTACCAGGCATAAACATGACCTGGCATAAACATTACCAGGCATAAACATTACCAGGCATAAACATTACCAAGCATAAACATTACCAGGCATAACCATTACTAGGCCTAAACATTACCAGTTATAAACATTACCAGATATAAACATTACCAGTTATAAACATGACCAGTTATAAACATGACCAGGCATAAACATGACCAGGCATAAACATTACCAGGCATAAACATTACCAGTTATAAACATTACCAGTTAAAAACATTACCAGGCATAAACATTACCAGGCATAAACATTACAAGGCATAAACATTACCAGTTATAAACATTACCAGGCATAAACATTACCAGGCATAAACATTACCAGTTATACACATAACCAGGCATAAACATTACCAGTTATAAACATTACTAGGCATAAACATTACCAGGCATAAACATTACCAGTTATAAACATTACCAGGCATAAACATTACCAGTTATAAACATTACCAGGCATAAACATTACCAGGTATAACCATTACCAGTTATAAACATTACCAGTTATAAACATTACCAGGCATAAACATGACCAGGTATAAACATGACCAGGCATAAACATTCCCAGTTATAATCTTACCAGTTATAAACATTACCAGTTATAAACATTACCAGTTATAAACATTACCAGGCATAAACATTACCAGGCATAAACATTACCAAGCATAAACATTCCCAGTTATAATCTTACCAGTTATAAACATTACCAGACATAAACATTACCAGGCATAAACATTACCAGTTATAAACATTACCAGGCATAAACATTACCAGGCATAAACATGACCAGGCATAAACATTACCAGGCATAAACATTACCAGTTATAAACATGACCAGGCATAAACATTACCAGACATAAACATTACCAGGCATAAACATTACCAGTTATAAACATTACCAGGCATAAACATTACCAGGCATAAACATTACCAGGCATAAACATGACCAGGCATAAA
This sequence comes from Spisula solida, assembly GCA_947247005.1. NCBI lineage: Eukaryota > Metazoa > Mollusca > Bivalvia > Venerida > Mactridae > Spisula > Spisula solida. Next base: position 31,909,723 of record OX365944.1, on the reverse strand, counting down.
CATTACCAGGCATAACCATTACTAGGCCTAAACATTACCAGTTATAAACATTACCAGTTATAAACATTACCAGATATAAACATTACCAGTTATAAACATGACCAGTTATCAACATGACCAGGCATAAACATGACCAGGCATAAACATTACCAGGCATAAACATTACCAGTTATAAACATTACCAGACATAAACATTACCAGTTATAAACATTACCAGTTATAAACATTACCAGGCATAAACATTACCAGGCATAAACATTACCAGGCATAAACATTACCAGGCATAAACATTACCAGTTATAAACATTACCTGTAGTGATTGACAGGTTTAGTCTGAACAAATTAACATGATCCTTGACCTTTATGTGTTCTTGTGTAGAATATATTAATATTATCTTCGAGAATGGCCTGTCTTGTTGGTGATTTATATTAGTGTTTAGACTACTATCACTAAAATTGCCTGAAATTTGATGAAAATGAATTGCAAACGGACCAAATACCTCACTGTAGATTGTTGAAGTTACTGTTTGATTACATTATTCACAAAGCATGTTTGAAAGAAAATCTGCACTGTTTTTAAAAGGAAAAATACCGAGTGCATGATATCAAGAGTGGTTTAAATTGCTTCTTTGCCATAAATCTTTCATAAAGCAACCGTCAGTGGCTTTCTATTACATAAATACTTGGTTAGGGAGGAAAATTACATCATACAGAACAAGGCGGATGTATTCTGTTTAAATAACAATATACTTTGTATGCAATCTGATATGTATTTTCTAGATGCTGATGAACCTGTAGGCTTGGCACTACCCAACCAGTGGTTGTGGGACATTATCGATGAATTCATTTATCAAGTAAGTAAATGAACCATATCACCTTTGGCAGGGGATAAAAAACAACAGAATAGCAAACACCGTCAGTGTGAATTATATATTATTAAGAACTTGCTAAATGAATCTGAATGCTTGGAGTCCATGCAACTGTTTGACTCCAGTAGGTTATTTCAGTCCAAAATGGTCTTTACTTTGAATGTGTCATATTATAACCTGTATTGTTTTGGTGAGACATATAATCCAAGTGAACCTGTTGATTACTATGTTTGTGGTTTATAGTTTCAGTCATTCAGTATCTATAGATGTAAAATGGGGAAAAAGTTACCTGATGAAATTGACGTTCTGAGGAATAATCCAAAGATCTGGAATGTTCACAGTGTGCTGAATGTACTGCACTCTCTGGTAGAGAAATCCAACATTAACAGACAACTTGAAGTCTATGCTAGTGGTGGTATGTTCATACTATATGTATACTGTTGAAGTCTACGCTAGTGGTGGTATGTTCATACTATTTGTATACTGTTGAAGTCTACACTAGTGGTGGTATGTTCATACTATTTGTATACTGTTGAAGTCTATGCTAGTGGTGGTATGTTCATACTATTTGTATACTGTTGAAGTCTACACTAGTGGTGGTATGTTCATACTATTTGTATACTGTTGAAGTCTACACTAGTGGTGGTATGTTCATACTATATGTATACTGTTGAAGTCTACGCTAGTGGTGGTATGTTCATACTATTTGTATACTGTTGAAGTCTACGCTAGTGGTGGTATGTTCATACTATTTGTATACTGTTGAAGTCTACGCTAGTGGTGGTATGTTCATACTATATGTATACTGTTGAAGTCTACGCTAGTGGTGGTATGTTCATACTATATGTATACTGTTGAAGTCTATGCTAGTGGTGGTATGTTCATACTATATGTATACTGTTGAAGTCTACGCTAGGCCTAAAATAAAATATTGTTTGTTTCCCCATCCCCTACCTACCCGATTAAAAAGGGCCCTACCCAAAATATTTTATTGCCCAAATTGAAATAATATTTTTTTTATTAAAAATTAGAAGTGAAAAATAAATATTTTGTTTACTGGCTTCTTAAATCTTACCATTAAATTAAAGACTGTTTTTTTTCACCTTACAGTTAATTCTAAATTTCATTATTTGTATACATGTCTTAACCAATAACTATCATACTGAAACAGTTCAAAAAAAAATATTTACCCTACCTACCTACCCATTCTAAATCTGCTAGGGTCGGGATGGGGAAACAAAGAATATTTTAAGTTTGGCCCTAGTGGTGGTATGTTCATACTATATGTATACTGTTGAAGTCTACGCTAGTGGTGGTATGTTCATACTATATGTATACTGTTGAAGTCTACGCTAGTGGTGGTATGTTCATACTATATGTATACTGTTGAAGTCTACGCTAGTGGTGGTATGTTCATACTATATGTATACTGTTGAAGTCTATGCTAGTGGTGGTATGTTCATACTATTTGTATACTGTTGAAGTCTATGCTAGTGGTGGTATGTTCATACTATATGTATACTGTTGAAGTCTACGCTAGTGGTGGTATGTTCATACTATTTGTATACTGTTGAAGTCTACGCTAGTGGTGGTATGTTCATACTATATGTATACTGTTGAAGTCTACGCTAGTGGTGGTATGTTCATACTATTTGTATACTGTTAGTTGTTACACTATGAGTATATACAGACCTTAGAAGGGTTTGCTGAACATAGCTGGTGGAATAAACTACTTCAACAGTTTTTTAGGGATTCTATTGATATTTCATAGACATAATAACAATTTAGACTGTTTTATAGGGATTCTATTGATATTTCAAACACATAATAACAATGTAGACTGTAGATATACATGACATAATTTTAGAGTTGTCAACCGGAGTCCGGACATCCGAACGTTCGGATCCCGTTCCGAAGTTCGGATCCAATTTTCGTATTCGGACGTTCGTATAAAAACATGATTTTTATGCCCCCGTATCGATAGATCGGGAGGCATATAGTGATTCACCTGTCCGTTCGTCCGTCTGTCCGTCCGTTCGTCCGTCCTGGTTAACCCAAATTGACCGTTTCTTCTAGCATCATTATGGCTTGCTACAAAGCTTCCAAACTTGCATGGATGTTGTGTATGAACACTCTCCACACGCCAGTATCACCTAACCCCATTTTGACCTTCACCTTGACCTAATTTTGGACTTAGACTTATTTATGGACAAGGCTTCCACAGGGGGCATAAGCGTTTATTGAACGCAGTCTTGTTTTTGCTGAAATCGATAATCATAAAATATTATCTAAGTGTCGAACATACGAGGCGCAATATAGACTAGGTCATCAAGGTGATGACACGTTTACCCATTATGCAGTTACTACGCTTACAATATACTAGTACAAAGTGTCACTGCATACGGCTTACATAGTGTATGTATAATGGGATTAAATTTAACTTGATCATTAACAATAATTTTCGCACCTTCGTGGATTATAATAATTATCGCTCATCGAGGTAACTAAACCCGATGCCGTGGGCGCTATAGTAAATTAGCGACTGTCTGTGTGATCAGTTCGACACAGTTACTCAGTACATACCATGCACTAGATGAGATGCATAAAATTCGATTTTTTTAAATTCCAAGTCGTTATTAAAAATTGTAAATGACATGAGCACGATTACCAATCAGTACATGTAAACGTCGCGTTAATGGTTAATCGAGTCATCAAAACTGTTAATTTCAGCATAATTCATGCACTGACCAAGATACACGCGAGAGGTAAACCAATTACCGATCACGTGTACAAATTGTGTAGTGAGCGTTATGACGTAATAGAGATTTTATCACTTTGAAGGTAAACAATTCAATTTAATACATCATGTGCGTAAAATAATGTTGATTCGGTTTATAATGTTGAGAGTCGTGTTTAATTGCAATAAATACTAGACCCGTGGATTGTACGCATTTTTGTATCTAATCAACGATCTTAATTAAATAATTGTAAGAATTATATCGAAAAAACGCGCGGCTAAGAGTAGATCTAATTTTATGCGACAAACGACATCAATTTAAAATTACCGTGATTATGTACACTCAAAAATCTATGAACGACATTCTAAAACAATCGACCTCCACAGAGCGGCATTTTTTTCTGTCTCCGTCGGATGTCGTTCTACGGAGGTTATACTAAGGTCGCGAAAACCGGTTACGATGGAAAAGTAATTATCAAAAGCAATATTACGATTGATACGAACGTTCGAATCTATCCGGATGTCTGATTCGGACATCCGGATGCTTGATTCGGTCGATTTTGACAACCCTACATAATTTTCATGTGCCTCGATCAGTGAGATGAAAAGTCTTGGTCTAAGTTATCTAAACGACATTATGACTGTAAATGAAATGTTAACAATATTGGTTACATGACATCATGCATGGAATAGTCTATACAGAACAATTTGAATAAAATAATTGAAAGTTTGGAACATTGGTTTCTGTCAGTATTATATTTTAACTATACAGTAGTCAGAATATGTGTACACACAATGTTATATGTTTCAGGTGATCCTGACAGTGTTGCTGGAGAGTTTGGCAAACATTCATTGTACAAGATGTTGGGATATTTCTCATTGATTGGTCTACTCCGACTCCATTCATTGCTCGGAGATTATTATCAGGCTCTCAAAGTCCTGGAAAATATTGACTTTAACAAAAAGGTTTGTTGAGTTTATGTGAGATTCTAGTTATGCCCCCCCCCCCCCCCCCCCATCTTTGATGAGGGGTAATATTGTTTTGCACATGTCTGTTGGTCGGCCAGTAGACCAAATGGTTTCCGTTCAAGAATGCTTAGATCAAGGATCTCAAAAATTTACATAGGGGTTGGACATCAACATTAGATGACCCCTATTGATTTTGAGGTCAGTATTTCAGGTCACTGTGACCTTTGCCATTTCTGACTATCGGGCTGCCATGGGGCATACATATTTTACAAACATCTCTTGTATTTAGAAATAATTAATACACTGAAATACTGTCTGTTTTGTTAGTGTCACATGCTTAGTTTGGATTATGATGCTTGATGCCTCATTTAACATTATTTTGAACAAAATGTAAAATCTTTGTGGTATAGTTTGAAAATAGGCATGCACAGTCACTGTGACCCTGGACACAGGGATCCTACCTACAGGCCTCAATAAATCCACTTGTCCTGCCCAATTTTTTCCTTCTTTATTTATATAGCAGGACAAGTAAGATTTTGGGGTTTTCTTCTTTGTCTATATTGCAGGACAAGTGCTTTTAAAAATATTTGTTGAGGCCTGACCTAGTTCTAATGCACAATCCTGAAAATAAGACAAGTTGGCTCTAAGCACACATCCCTACACCAAAACTCTGTTTCAAACATTGTTCTACTGTTAAATTCAGCTTTTGAAATTTGAGTATTTGAAATTGACCAAAACTTAGTCAATAAGTCAAATTGTTTCATCATATAACTGCAGAAAAGATCCTTCTTTTTAAGGTAGTGAATCAGGAATTGTAGAACCTCTGCATTAATGACTATTGGCTTTGTGTGATACGTACATATAATAGTTAACCAAAAATCGTTCTTTGTAAAAATTTTGAGTATTTGTTATTTTCAGAACATGTACTCTCGAGTGCCAGCTTGCCAGATTACAACATTTTACTATGTTGGGTTTGCGTACATGATGATGAGACGTTATCAAGATGCTATACGAACATTCTCTAACATCTTACTCTATATACAGCGTACCAAACAGATGTTTCAAACCCGAGTACAGATGTATGATCAGGTACGTACTGGGACGCTGTATACTATATACCTGGCACAAATAGTTTGCACCAATAGTGGGATTGAAACCCATTCTGTACGGCCCAATTAGGTGCCTTGAAAAGGTTTTTTTGTGCTTGAGCTATTTTCACAGTTTAACTTTATATTGGAAAAACATCCAATTTCGTAGAGTCATAAATTGGCTCCTCTATTACTTTTCAACAAAAAATAGAAAGAAAATAAATTATGTGTGGAGTTAATTTTGTTATCAAATTTATCCGGACATACAGATGTAAGGCAATATAAATGTATATACAGTATTTATTGTCTGTGTATTGTATGATTTATAGGTTCAACAGCCACCTCAATAACTTAATGGTAGAGCGCCCGCTTGGATTACATGAAGTGGCAGTGACATACCAAAGTCATTGAAACATGTACTGATATAATTATCTCCCTTGCTTGATGCCCAGCATAGTTAGTTTCACGTAACTGCTGATTTCCTGGTCTCAGGATAATGTGACTGGGCAATCTCCATATCATTGAAAGAAATGTTGACCTGTGAAACATGGAAAAACAATGTTTGAAAATATAAACAAATCTTTTCTAGATCACGAAGATGAATGATAAGATGTATACATTACTGGCCATCTGTCTGGTTCTACATCCAATCAGAATTGATGAAAGTGTACATTCACAACTACGTGAAAAGTTTGCTGACAAAATGTTGAGAATGGGAAAAGCGTAAGTACATGTGATTTTTACAGTTAGAGTCATTTAACTTTTATTTATCTTGATTATGTTGTAAAGTTGTTTGAAGCTGCGGATGTAGTCTAGTATGCTGGATTAGTAACCAGGATATCTAGGTTCAATTCTTCCAGGCTACGGCAGGTGATGACATCAATGCTGTTTTTCCTCCATCTGTGTAGAAGTTGCCGCATCCTTGTGGAAGGGTTAGTACTGGTTAGGATCCAGAAAATGGGTTATAGGTGAAGCAGCTGCCATATATCACTGAAAGAATGTTGAGAAACGGCGTTAAATTCAAATAAACTGTTTACAACAAAGCTGTGCAGGTTTATGAATGCCTCCATGTCTCTACTGACTTACTAAAACTAATCACTCGACAGCTATCTTTATGCCTGGAAAATTTAGATTCGGATTAATTACCTTTTAACCAGAATCAGATGTTATACCTGGAGCTCGTCTGTGCTTGTGTCACAGTTTTCTGTTTTGGTATGACAGATTTTAAGCCTTTGGTTGTCAAAATTCAGACACATTTATGTAAACTACTGTGTAAGTAGTTATTAATAACTAAAGTTATTGATGTGGAGGTATTGGCAAATGTCGCTTATTCAACCAACCAAAGATTGCTTATATTTCCTCATGCCAAATGTCTGAAATTCAAACCTTGCAAACCTTTTGACCAAAGGAAATATCTTTTTACCAGTATACACTTAAGTTTATAACCATTATGATGGTTCTGTAAATGATATTTATCTGTTTACAGAGATCTACAGGAGTTTGAACAGAATTTCTCCTTTGCCTGCCCCAAGTTCCTGTCACCAGTTCCACCCAACTACGAGGCAGTGCAAGTACCAAACTTTCATAAGGTATATTTTGTTTTCCCTGTCATGCTTATAGTTCACCATTATCAAGATTCTGTATGCAATGTTAATAGTTCTTTAGTTGATCTTCTTTGTTTGGAATTACCTTACCTACTCAAAATAATCCTACATACACACCTAAAATTTTCTGTGTGCTGTATCTCCAAGCAAATATATTTTTAAGGTCAGCCTTTTGTTTCCAAGTTGATGTACACCATGTACAACATGGTGATGTATTTTGATGTATCTTTCCTATCTCTATACTGGAGCTTTTTAGTGCATTGCCTGGTTATTCATGTTTACGAATGCCTGGATGTCAGTTATGTTCAATCATCGATTATGTAGATGGTGTTCTCTATATCAGGACATTGTATGTCTGTGGAATAAAGGCTTAAATATAGGGTTGTAATGTTGCGATAGCCGGGTGGTCGAATGCTTTCATAGGTGCATTGTTGGGTGATTGTTTATTGAGGATCTTGTATGAGTGCTCATTGCGTACAAGTTTTATTAAATGAGTAGACAAAATAATAAGACACAAGGCTTTGTTGAGCGTCATATTGTTTTTGTCTACTCGTTTGATAAAGCAAGTATGTACATACTAATATGTACATACTAATGAGCACGAATGTAAGGTTCTATTTATCACATAACCTTAGAGAACGCTCATTATCGTTCAAAATGATGACAGGTCTCAACCAAAATTTAGCAGTACAATTAATGCGACGTCTTGGGCTGTTCAAGGCATGGATTGGCTAATGTTCGGCTATTTAAAATATTTATTGCACACTCTTGGAGTGCCAAACATTATTTCCGATATGGCTTTGCGGCACTGCTGGACCGCAGGTTGTGTGATTAATCAAAATAATATGCTAAACATTTTGATTGCAGGAACCATTTATGTTACAATGTAAAGTGTTTATTGAAGAAGTGGCTCAACAACTCCTTGTTCCTACAATCAGAAGGTACGATTCTAGTTTATTACTGGTATGCCTCCAAGGTGGGGGGAGAGATATTGATTTTGTGGTGAATGTCTGTCTGAGCGACATTAAGTTTGTCCATGCATATTCTCATTAATCACTGATCGCATTTCAATGAACCTTCACATAAATAGGTTTTACCTAGCCTAGTTGTGTATATAGTCTTGAGTTTAAGGTTGGATGAATATTGCAGGAGTTATGGCCCTTTGTGGGAGACATATTAAAAACCGTCTATTTTGAAATACTGTTGATGGGACTTCAAAAAAAAAAAATTACTTATAAATAAAGACCTTCATGCAGCACTATAAAAGGTATCATCACAGATGAAAAAAATTCAAACGTTTTTCCTAAGTGCTTCTCACAATCTTCACTGATCAAAGATAAATTTTAAATGTAATAAGACTTTAGAATATTGAGTTGTTATATATTTGTATTCTTCAGTTACCTGAAACTGTACACTACACTCCCTATACAGAAACTGGCAATATTCATGGAGATGGTATGTATAAGTAGTGTATCATTGTATGAATTAAACTAAAGATGTGTTTTATTTCACTGTTACCCGACCATCTGTCTATCCATCCACATCTAACATTTACTACATCATAGTCCTCATATTGTTCTTTAGATGATCCTCTACTTGTTGTGTCATTACTTTATCTACATATATATAAATTAGACAAATACAATTACTCGGATACAAAAATCTTCAAAAAAAGTTCTTTAAGTGGTGGTAGTGGTTAGTGCCTTGTATTATAACCCCACAATCCGGCTTTGTTTCCTAGTCGCGGCATGAAATTAATACAACAATGTCCATTTTCCGCCACATGTGGAGAAGTTGCCGCTTCCTTGTGGCAGAGTAAGTTTGCACTGGTTAGGATACAGTACAGGAAAACTGGTTAGGTGAATTGACCGCCATATATTACAAGGCTTTGCAGATTTATGACTGACTCCATGTCTCTACGGACTTGCTGAAATTAGTCATTCGGCTGATATCAGTATGCCTGGAAAATTTAGATAAATTATCTTTAAAAAACGGCTTGAAATTGAATAAATGAAACAAATATTGCTTACATATAGAAGATGTCAACTTGTCGATACAGGTACTAGATATTAACAAACTATGGAATTCATTCATCTAAACATTTCATATTTGTTTTCAGACTGAGGATGAATTGAAAACTCACTTGATGTGTTTCAAGGTATGGCATAGTTTTGTCTTAAAGACTTTATTCATACATAATAGACTAGTTTTAGCATGTGAACAAAATTCCTTGTTGTCTCATTTTTATGCCTCCACCTAAGGTTTGATGGGACACATAGATTTGCCCTAGTCTATGCACACGAAAGCTACACTGAAGGTGGTTTTACGGTTTACACAAAAGGACTTTTATTGAATTCAATCTAGTATTTTTTCTAAACAGTTGTTCCTAAACAATCAAAATACCACCTAAGGAAGCCATCATAGGAAATCTGTCTCAGAATGTTGTGTTGCAAGTAACATGAAGAGTGTATATGAGCTAGTCTGCTGTCTTTAAAAAGTACAAGAATATAGGTTGTCCACCTAGGTTGATGTATAAAGATGCAGTATTAGGCAGAGTATTATCCCTAGGTGTATTTTCACCCCAAATTATCACAGTGATAAATGTTTTATTATTTGATTCATGATTTTTGCAAAAATTTCTGATGTCAATGGACATTGAATTTCATGGAGACAGGTCAAAAGTATAATAAATAATTTAGGAGGTTGATTAATTATGGTACTTGGATTTTTGCAGCCATTTTTGATGGGAAAATGAATTCCCCATATAATGATCAGGCTGTATATATCGGTTTGTCAGTCACTGTTGATATTTATCTTTTGTTAACAGCATAAAATGAAGAATGTTGTATGGACAAAGGGAACGAGTGGTTTGGAGGGAGAATTCCAGTCAGCATCTGAAGTGGATTTCTATATTGATAAGGTATAGTGCTGTTATCCATCTGCTATACAACATTCAGCCCAAGTTATTCCTAAATCACAGCTTGTTCAGGGATACCATATTTACCCCATTGATAGGCCTCTACCAGAGTTCTGTGTAATATAAATAAAGGAACACGCCATAAGCAGAATATAACTTTAGGTCATCAACCACCAAATAAAGGTTTGTTCTTAAACTCGAGGAATAGAGAGTAACAAATTGTCAACCCCAGATTGTTAAAGCTTATAACCAACATAACTGGCAAACATGGTTTATCCTACCCTACTTTCACCATGTATCTAGGCAAAAATGTAAAAAGAAATCAAGATAAAACAGTTTTACTTCACCTATTCATTAGTACAAATGCCTACTCAGATCTATCCCAGTTCCATTTTATATTTTTGCCAAGGCATACCACCTTTTACACTCACTCAAGCACAATGTTTCGTAATTTGACTTACCTGATTCATGTAAAGTGATTTAGTTATTTGTGAGCCATATGACTGTGATTTAGTGACCTTTAAGATTGGAATACTTTGTACTCCTTTATATTCTCATGTGTTCATACATTGCAGGATATGGTTCACATTGCGGACACTAAGGTAGCCAGGAGATACGGTGACTTCTTTATTAGACAAATACATAAATTTGAGGAGGTGAGTAGGTTTTATGCTAAGTCTTGTCAAATTCAATTTTCATAATAATCATAACAATTACTAAGTATGTTTATGCCAATTTTGTAGAAAATTAATTGAGAATAATTGTGTGTTGATATGAAACAATGTTTGTATTTCTCAGAAGGCATGTTAGTCTACTAGAAAATCATGTGCCAATAATCAATATGTATTCTTATAAGTAAAATGTTTCATCAGAGAATGTTCTTGTTGTTGAGAGGTGACGTTCTTGGGAGGGAGTATTATGATGTAATTGCAGGGAGGTTTTGAATGTCATTAAAAGTAGGGAGTCGCTATAAAGAGGTGACATTACAACAGGGAACACTGTTTTGGTTTACAATTAGTTCCAGGAAAACCATAAAATCCATGAGAAAAGGTGCTAAACATGATACACTGTAGTTATGTACAATAAACTAACAAAACTTGCATTGTTTATGTCTTATTTAGATAATTTATTTGGATAATTTGTTTGCAGATCACTAGAGGATTGAAGACAATTCAGGGATAGAAAGCCAGACAGTGGTTACAATAAACTGTTTATATAGAAACTCTAGCTGCCGTTATCAGTGCTTTATACTTGTCAGACTCATTGTTCAGTTAAATTCTGTACTAATGAAACAAATAAAGGCTACATCAAGGAGTGGGTGTCAATTTGTGATGATTTATTTCAGCCATGTATGTGAACTTTATTTCAGCCATGTATGTGAACACACATCAATGCATAAAGCATAGACTATAAAATATGTGCGCGTTACTGAATTTTGTTGGATTTCTATCAAAATGCTATTAGTGTTTGGATCACAAAAAGTAAGCTTCTGATCTGTAGATCAATTAAAAAAAAAATAACCATGGGATTTGAGTTTGTTTATTCAACATCAAGCAAATGTGATGAATTGATATCCCTGTCTCACAGGTTATCATGTATGCTTTGTGTACAGAATAATGACCATGATGTCTACAGAGTGAGACAGCATAAGCAGAAACTAGTTTTATTACTGACAGAGAGAAAAAAATAAAGGGAAACCACTCGCAGTAAACAAAGGCTAGTGTTATCAGCAGACTATCTACCCACACAGCTAGTTTTATAATGATATCTTACTCCTAACTAATGTTACTTACTCCAGATAACAATTGTTCAATAAATCAAGGGCAATAATTTTAAAGAAATTTTACCAATAGAAACGAGGGCCCAAAGGGCCCTAGCCTGTCGTAATAGTTCATGCAGGCCTCTATGGTTACCTAAGAAATCATTTACAACTCTAAGAATCAAGTAAATGCAGCCTCTATTGCATGTACAATGTGTTCATATTGTTTAACCAGCGACCTTGTTATTTACATCAGATAACCCATATAGACAAATAAGGGGAAAGTATGACCTCTAGTGTACCCTACACAAGATTTTTCTATGACCTAATTTTTTACCCAATGTCGAACTCGACCTAGATTTTGTTGAGATGATTGTTGTAATCACGTTCAATAATGATTAGTCCAAAACTGTCACCTAGAGACTACACAAAGGTTTTCTACATTTTGACCCGGTGACTAAGTTTTAAACCCTGGATGACCCAATATTGAACTTGACCTAGATATTGTTAAGAGGACCATTGCAGAAAAGTTACATAAAGATAAGGCCAAAATTACGACTACTCAATGTTTCTATGATTTGACATAGTGATCTAGTTTTTACCTCACCTCTGTGACAGAGAGAGCTTTTGTAATCACTCTTTGTCCATCGTCTGTCCGTCAACAATTTGCTTGTGTAGACAGTAGAGGTCACCATTTTGGCCTAATCTTTATAAAACTTGGTCACAATGATAATCTCAACAAAATCTAGGTCAAGTTTGATATTGGGTAATTTGGCGTCAAAAACTAGGTCATAAGGTCAAATCATAGAAAAACCTTGTGCAGTCACTAGAGGCAATAATTTGACCTTATCTTTATGAAACTTGGTCACAGTGATCATCTTAACAAAATCAAGTTCTATTGGGTAATTTGAGGTCAAAAACTAGGTCACAGGGCTTGCATGCACTACTACCACAGATGACCAAATATCGAAATTGACCTAGATTTTGTGGAGATGCTCATTGTGAACCAGTTTTATAAACATCGGGCCAAAATTGTAACCTCTAACGTGTAAACAAGCAATTGTGGACAGAAGTATAAGATTTGATCCCCCACCCTCTAATGACCCAATATCGGAAGGTACCTAGATTTTGTGGAGATGAGAATTGTGTTGAGTTTCTTAAAGAACAGGCCAAGATTGTAACCTCTAGTGTGTAATCAACCAATTGAGGACAGAAGGAAGAGTTATTGCAAAAGCTCACATTGATCCTGTTTTATCAAAGCACTTGCAGAAATCATAAAGTTACGCACAAATTCCTCATAATTATGTGGTTTGAAGGAAAGACATGCGTTTACTGAAACATCAATAATATTACAGACCCCTTAACCACTGTTTGCATTTAGAAATTTAGTAAATGGGGTTTTAATAAAATTATTGCAAGTGCTTTGATAAAACAGTACCCTGGCCCCTTCGTGACAGGCCGGGCATCATCACAGTATGATTGTTTATACATGTATTTATTTTTAGGTTCATGATCTTCAATCAAAATGAGAGAAACAAGACTCGCGCACGATTCAAATATGACCTTAGTTCAGCTTAATTATTTTAAAACTGGACAAATCATGATATGGATCCCAATACACCGCTTTTCAGTTCGGTGAGAGAATTGTTATGTTTTCATATCATATGGCTCCGATAGACTGAAAACCAATGTAACACTTAGGATACATGAAATTAGCGTTCCGTCCGAGCGTTACATCGGTTTTCAGTTCAGTCTGAGCCATAAGAAAATAGAACAATTCTCTCACAGAACTGAGAAGCGGTGTATCAGGAATCATACCATGCAATTGTTAATCACTGATGTTTTGGACACAAACCCTGTCATTGTGTGTTTCAATAAAGAAAGGGTTAGACGTTTATTCAACGAGACATCATTTATGCTCAAACTGGAAATGAGCACTTTACATGCAACGTCATATTTTTCTAAAACGGACATTTTTTCCCAAGCCAACCAAACTGCAAGGATAAAAATATTAATCAGAATGGATAGTACTCATTCTCAGCTAGTGCATGTCTTCTTTAAATCGGTCAAAGAATCAACTACTTGCGGTAGCTTAATTGGCTACTAAGTATATTGGTCTATTATTAAACGACTTTGGTTTCCTCACTTGAAATGAACAGCGATTAGCTATTTTTGTCTGAAGAAATGTTAATTTACTGTATCAATACAGTGTTGAGCATTAAGATGATACTTTTAGCTGGGTGTCAAATTAAAAATCAGGAAAATTGTATGCGGCCGACCACTTGCCAAACAAAAGGCCTTCAAATGACATAGTTTCCATAATATATAGTTTACATCTTTGTGGAGAAATTGCTGGTTCAGTAAGTACTGTACTGTTGCAACATTGTTCCATGCCCATGCGCCATTCATTCAGGTTTTATTTGAACAAGTCAAAACATCCTTGTAATCAATAACGAAAAATTTCTGTTCCATCTTGCAGGGCTCGACACTAACACTGGTCTGAGACCAGTAAAAATCCAGAAGGACCAGCGAAAATTCTAAAGGACCAGTAACTGTCCTATTTACAAATTTGGCGCTTTTGCCCCGTCGGACCAGTGGCCAAAATAGTTGGTGTCTAGACCTGTCTTGCCACACTGCTTTCGAGAGCGTTTTTCTACAATTCATCTGCCTTCTTTTTGTGCCCCTGCATTGATAGACAGAAGCAAATGATATAGCAATTCACCTGTCCGTCCATCCTGGTTAACCCAAATTGAGTTTCTTCTAGCATTAATATGACTTGCTACAAAGCTTTCATACCTGCATGTACGTTGTATATGAATACTCTCCACACGCCTGCATCCTAAAGTGTCCATTTCTTGTTAACCCATATTTTGTCTTACATCAAGGCGTCGTCTTCAAACTTGACATACGTTTACCATCATAAGCCACTTACATTATCAAATCTGTGTAACGCTATCCAACATTTTTACAGAATTATGGCCCCGATTGACAAGGATGGCTTCCACAGGGACATGTGCGTTTATTGAACGCAGTCTAGTTTTTCCATAAAATCTCGATATTTTAGTGTTGACAAATAATATTGTCAATACCTTTTCTAGCACTACTAAACACATTTTTTACAACAGAATAAATGAACACCAAGCTGTTAATTTATTTTTTATTTCTAAAGACTTATTTTCAAATATACAACAAAAACATGATGGCAGTACAACATTGGTCCATGACAAAATAAATAAGTGAAAGTTTATCACACGTTTGTTCCAGCATGGAGATTAGAAAACATAAGTTTTAACTTAAAAATGAGAACAGATGGATGTAAAACATGGAATTTCTGTTTTAGGTATATACAATAAAAGTATGAATGATTTATGACATGATCAAAGGTGAAATTTCAAGCGACTATGAATAAAAGGATTGCTCAATAAAAACAAAACATTCTCTTAGAACTCTTACAGTCCACTCAAAAGCTTTTAACATTTTTCAAACTAAAAACATGTTTCCTTTACTGAATTATCAAGTCCGCAACAAACAGCAACATCTGTAATTGTCATGTTATCACACCTCTTTGTCTAGATCCAAACTAGTTGGTTATAGATAAAACAGTTTAAAATGATGATGTAACAGGGAGATTCGTTGAAATGCGTGTTCACTTTGGAGCTGCATTTGACATCCAACTGTTGTAAGGATTGCTCTGTGTTTGTTGTCCATATGCTGCTTGTGGGGTTGAGTTGTAACCATTTGTTTGTCCGCTACTGTAACCATTCATTGCACCACCATTAGAATATCCACCTCTGCTTGAAGCTCCACCCATGCTACTACCACGTCCGCGACTTGTATTACCAAATCCTTTTGTGAATGAGTCACCACCACCACGACTGTCTCTATTGCCAAATCCTCCTCGACTAGATGAACTAAACCTAGAACCACCTGAACTAGATCCGAATCTCGATCCTCCGAACCTAGATCCACCATAATCATTGCTTCGTCCACCACGGAATCGACCTGAAACACACAAATATATAGATACAAAATATTCAAATGCTCAACGCAGAAGTAAACTCACCCATGCTACCTAATGAAACAAAATATACCCCAAAGAGTTAAACATGCCTTTGAAGGTTTGTATTTGAAGAATAGTAAATGCAACTTTTAAGCAGAACTTTTCAAAAGCCAAAATGTAGTTCAAATGAAAACCCAGATATGAAAGTTTAGCTTAAATGATTTTGATTAAGATGCAAGCCAGAAATAAACTTCTCCTAAACTGAAGTTGCTTACTAGTCTAAGTAGCAGTACTGAATATTTCTGAAGACATAGTGAAATATTAATGCAGAATTATCATTCATTTTTATTTCATTCCAGGCCACTATTTCGCCCACTAACTTCACCACTTGTACAGTTAATTAATCTGCCTATGTCTATTTGAAGAGCTCACCTTTATTGAAACCTCTAGCACTTTCAGCCAACTGTAGGAGTTTGGGATTGACGACCTGTTTAGCTTCTTGTAACACTTCAATGAGATCTTTAGCCTGTTTGATGTTGCCAGGAGTGAAGAATGTGTAAGCTGTACCAGTCTGGGAACTTCTTCCAGTACGACCAATTCTGTGCACATAATCCTCTGACGAGTTGGGATAATCATAGTTGATGACAAATTTAATGTCTTCCACATCTAATCAAACATGAGAAAACATCAAGTTAACAGAATGGACAATACAAAATAAACTGACAAAATAATCCAATAATCTGAAATACATGCAAACTTTTAACAAAAACTTTGTATTTTCTGGTGCAGTCTTCATGGTCTGAGGTCAACTGCTTCTCTTCAAATCAGTCATGTGTTCAAAACTATTGTAACCAGTACTTGTATGAATCATTAATTGACTAGTTATTACATCAGAACAAAACTGATTTTACAGAGGATCGACCAGAAAACTCCCAGACTACAATATTTCACTTTAAGTAATCCTGCAATAACAATTTTAATGATACCTGAATGTAAATGGCAAGAGAACTTAAATAGCGCACAGACCATGTTCATAATGTGAGATACCCTTACAAAATTACTTTTATTTAATTATCCTCTTGCCGTAACATCCAAATATGTGAACTACACAACAATACCGACATAAATACCAGATACCTGGCTTTGGTTCTCTCCTGAGGCAGGGCTCTGCGACATGACATCACCACAATGTAGTGAGGGAGGGGCATTGCTCCTTCCTGGGCTTCCAACAAAGTCCATTTTCATTTTAAGAAGTTTTCACAAGTCACCAAAAATCTAAATTTAGCGTCATTTTTCTGTCCAACAGTCCATGTAGAACAATATATATTATATCCAGTATAGCCACAGAACATTAAATTGTCTTTTTTAATCATCCATTTCATCAGTAAGCAAAATCTTTTTCATGTCCAAATACATGTTAATTCTGACTGCTGGTCAAATAAAGGTCACATGCATTTGACCTCAGACCAGAAGACAGTCAGGCAATATATGAAACATGTACAGAACTTGCCAACATAAAATAGATATAATACATATAAAGATGAAGCATTTCCAAATAACATTCAAATAAAATAAAAAAACTCAGTTTCTAAGTAACATTCAGATCTAGGTGTCTGAATTCACACACAAGTATAACAAGTTAATGGAACATTAAGGTTAAGGAATATCAGCACATTGTAAAAGATAAAATTTTAATGAACTTCAAAAACAAGCAAGTTTACAAATCTGTGACATAGACACTGGACAAGCTTTATAAACCATGGACATGTTAATTTGTACTTTTAAAGAGTGCAAGTGCCATTTATCTGCTCTGCTTTCCCAACATCATAGTCCCTCTTGTTATTAGTACTTACATGAAGTCCACAAGAGGGTTGGAAATGTACATAAAAGCAGAGACACCAGTGACACTTATAAGGGCAGTCACTCGGAGTGACATCCCATTAGTCCGTCATGAGTAGCCTCCCTCAAATCCTTCCAGTCTTGTCATGCCGACATCGAGCCTCCTGCCGCATTCAAGCTGTGTTCATAAGCTATCAAGCTATCAACAAGGAAATGGAAAACAAAGAGATGATCAGCATAGAACAAAAAACATGAAACATACTATAAATAGTAAAAGTCATTTCCTCGTTAATAATTTTAGAATTCAATACAAACATAAAATCATTTAATGGTAAGAATAAATTTTGAAACAAAATGTAGTAATAATACTGATTTGAATGACAATAAAATATCTCAAGATGTCTAAACAAACCTAATCCACGAGATGCAACATCTGTAGCAATCAACAAAGGAACTCTACTTTGCTTGAATTCTGAAATAAGAATAAGGTTTAATTTAGTGAACATGTATAAAAGTAAGTGATGAAGCTTGTCCAACTTACACCAATACAGCCATTACCCACAAAATACTGACAGGGTTCCCACAAATTTTCTAAGACAAAATTCCCTGACTTTTCCCTGACCACAGAGCAGTTTTTCCTGACTTTTTAGAGCCATCAGGCGACATTGGCATCTTTTTGTTAGAGCAAAATATGGCAATATAATGAAACATAAGAGTTTAGGTTAGCAGTACTTAAGGCTGTTGATTAACATTAATTTAATACAACTTTGAAATATTCTGAGCGAGCAAAGCAAGCGATAATTTTTTTCACTTAGCGACAGCTTCAATGGAAAATTCCCCAACTTTTCCTCAATTTCCTAAGTTCCCTGACTAATTTCAAAATTCCCAGACTTTTCCCTGACCTTGAAAAAATTGTTTTTCCCCGACTTTTCCCTGACCGTGGGAACCCTGACTGAACTACTTCCCCAGACAACAACATAATATTTCTGCATCTTGAGAGAACATTCATGACACAAACTTAGACAAAATCTTTATATGGAAGGGAACAAGCTGAATACTTACCACTGAGGACCCAATCTCTTTCTGGCTGTGATTTGTCACCATGGATACACAATACTGGCCAACTGAAAATATATGATCTGAATGAAAATCTATCGAACAAGACAAAGGTTCAATAAATTTGATAGTCAAACAGCCAATGAAGTATATCACTAAAGATCAACTCAGACATTCTACAAAATATTGGTTATTCACAAAAATAGTTTGAATGAGCAGTTACACAGCATGTCATTCACAAATACAAAAATAAAATGCTTGCATTAATTTAGTGCATGAATATTTAGGGATTCTGGCAGGGAACTATGATTATGATACAATAATGCTATTGACAAGATGCACATGTTTATGAACTAAGTAAATATAATAGTAAACAAACTTACCCATCTCTTTTCATTCTGCGCTGTAGTTCATCTGCTTTACGTTTTGTTTCAACAAACATCAGTGTTTTGTTCTCTTTTTCCTGCATTATTTCTTCTAGAAGTTTCATCAATCTATAATAGAATGCCACCAATATATAACCATGTATTAGCTGGTGATAAACTCGCAAGTTGGAAAATAAACTAAATTTGTATTAAATGAAATTATCAATATTGTGCCAGTGTCATCATGTACTGCAAAGACAAATCTATATTGGATGATATTGCACTACAAACAAGGCAACTTACTTCATATCCTTTTCTGCTTCTTGACATACATCAATTATTTGTAATATATTATGATTGGCGTGGATTTGTAAAGCTCCAATGTTCATCTGTACATAACTGTCCAGGAATTCCTCGGCCAGCTGTCGAACTTCTTTCGGCCAAGTAGCACTCCACATCAAAGTTTGTCTGTCAGGCTGCAATACAGTAATACATCCAAATAAGAAGATTAGCATATATTTATATAAATTTAACACTTATGTTTCTTAATTCACAATGTATTTGAGACTTCTTTACTACATTATTCCATGGTTTATCTCTTGTTAAATGAACTATCTGAAGTTAAAGAATTTATTTAAACTACTCTGTACTTACAAAGTTCAAATAATATACTTACTCGAACTTGCTCAACAATTTTTCTGATTTGAGGCTCAAAACCCATGTCTAACATTCTGTCAGCTTCATCCAGGACTAGATATGTACATCTACGAAGGTTTGTTTTACCAGCTTCCAAGAAATCTATCAATCTTCCTGGGGTAGCTATGCATACCTCCGCACCTTTAATCAAAAACACAAATATTTAAGGGATTAGAAATATGAAAATCAAGACGAACCACACAAGAACTCCACTGAAACTCATCCAGAAAAATTTGTATATATCCACTAACTTGCCAACCTTAAGGATATTTTGTTATGTTTGACTAAATGTTCCCATTTTACAGACAAAATAACAAAGATGTTAAGAGAAAATTACCCTTCACCAAAAATCTTCAGCAGTCCTATTGTGTTTTTTTTGGAAATCCCTACTCCCCAAGTCAAATTGAAACAAAGATATGTTAGAAATTTGTAAGCCTTAAAATATGTCCTTTTGCTTGAAAATCACATAGAAATTTTAACATTGCAAAATTCCCCTCTTAAGAAAAAATACTTGGAAATGCAGAAGCCTATCTTCAGTCTTAATTAAGAGGTCTGTCTACCCCAGCCATACAACTTCGAATACTGATGTTAAAAGTTCAGTGAGTAATTTGTGAATAATAAGGTGTATTCAGTGATTATACATAATGCACAATCCTTAAAATTATAAACAAATATGGTTATGTGCCAGCCAATTCACTTAAAACATTGCTTTACTGTTCAGTCGTGCGTATGAAATTTCAAAAATAGCCATCAAGTTATATCTGCCTAATTTCACTATTTAGAATGTCTTAACAAAACTTACCTCTCTCAAGGTCCCTGATTTGTGGTCCCTTTGGTGCACCTCCATACACACAACAGTTACGTATACTGGATGATTGTCCAAATTCGGAACATATTTGTTGTACTTGTTGGGCAAGTTCTCTGGTAGGTACTAGAACTAAAGCAATGGGACCATCACCTCGTTCTAAATATGGCTGATGATTGATATGTACAATTGCTGGGAGAATAAACTGAAAGATAAAACATTTCAAGATACAACAAATACCCTACTTCAACAATATTCACATTTTAATGAAAACAAAACTAGCTTTATAAATAATAACTAGAAACGTGTCCAAAGGTTGCCAAGGATAAAGTTATGCAAACAAAATAGTAAAGTTCAGTTTTTTGCTAAATGCTACCTTGACTTTTGAACTAGGGACCCAAGAAATTTAATGCGAATGTTACCAAAAAACATTTGAAATCAAATAAGAAATAAGTTACAAAGCAGGCACAATTTGTTTTACTTTTGCCTTTTAACTGATCTTTAAGTATGGACCTGGGCGTCGGGCATGATACATCGTCTGTTATGTTGAACATTTGTACCAGTTATATAAATGTCCAATAAGAAATGACATAGTAACAGCGTGGACATAATTCACATGCATCTTTGACTTTTAAGTGTGATTTGAGCTAGTAATGGGGAATATTTGTACCAAATTTCTTACATTAATGGACAAAAATACTTACAGCAGCTGTTTTGCCAGATCCAGTCTGAGCAATACCAACAACATCTTTACCAGAAAGAGCAATGGGCCAGCCAACTGCTTGGATTGGAGTGGGTTGAGTCCAAGACTGTTCACGTATAGAGCTCATAACATATTCTGAAAACCAAAATGCCTTACATTAGCTGAAATGAAGACTGGGAAAGACCGAAAACACAATCTTAACAAAGTTACATGGATATTCAAAGAAACCAGGAATGCGAATCAGCGCCTGCATGTTTATAAATATCCCTGATGTGTTTCATGACCACAGTCAAGATACTTCAGGAACTATGGTTAATAACAATAGTTGATGCTTGCCCAGCATACTCGCCAATCAAACAATCTTTATTTGATCGTTTCTGTTGGAATCCCTGGTCAAATATCATAATGCAATAAATAAAAGGATAATGAAAGAAAATAAGAAATAAAGACCTAAATTAAATAAACTGAAGGAAATGGTCAAGTTACCATCCTTCAAATTTAAACAATGTTTTAAAATTTATACTACTACCAGCATTACTTTTATTACATACAATATTTAAAAAATATTCACCAGACAACACCAAGAATTAGATAAACCGAACAGCAAAACCCAATTACTGCAATGACAAACCATGCTGGCAGATGACAAATGTATTTAATACAAATTGTTCCAATGCTACCAATACCTACCTGGAAAGCATGCTTCATCAAAACTTAATATCGGTTTTGATATCATGGACATACTGCCTCCGGAGGAGGGTGTACATGTTATTTGGTTGGCAGTACAATATGCCTGGATTTCCATCTGAAATAGAAGTCTTGTCAAGTTAAACAACTCGTAGACAACTATTATAGATAAAGACAAACAACAACAGCTTACATACTACCTCCAAAAATTACCTGGGTAATTAGCTTCTTCGAATGTGAGAATTGGTTTGGGTATATTAGTTCCATGTGATGTAATTGAATGGGCGGTAAGATATGCTTGGATTTCCGTCTGAAAAGTGAAAAGCAACAATGTTGTATCAGCCAAGGGTGCCCTCGTAAAATTACAGATGCAAGACTAGACGATGGAAATCAACCAACATCTACAATCAAACATTTGTAATACACTGCATGAAAATGAATTGCACAAACACTAAGATAAGATTATTATGTTATACATTATGCACATTTACACAAATACTAAGAAAATAATATATGTTGTACATTTACACAAATACTAAGAATATAATATATGTTGTACATTTTGCACATTTAAAGAAATTAATAAGCAGACAAAAACAGAAACTTGTTAATAACCGGAATTGTAACTTATGTACATTGCAAGTACAGGGCTCTCTATACATTTTTGGGACTGGGGCCCTCAGGTAGGGGAATTCTGCGTCGTTTTGAAGAAAAGGGGGAATTTTGTCTTTTATAAATATCAATACTAGATGCTCTATTATAAAAATAATACATATTAAATGAACAAAAAGCAACTTTCAAACTATAACAACAGATACAGCAATGGCTGAACAGCATTTACAAAGACTCATCATTGATTTTTGGGGGGGATTTTTTCAGAAAATAGGGGGAAATGTATATTCATTTAGGGGGTATGGGGCCGATATTCATCCCCAAAATTGGTCAAATGAGAGCCCTGAAGTATTAGGAAGTATGTTTTTCTACCCGATGCATCAGCTCACAAACTGAACTTTTATTATAAAGATAACCAAGACTGTAAAGCATGTTCCCTTAGTATCAACACTAAAAAGACAATACCAGAAATTTATGGAATAATTGTAATGGATGACAAGTTGCTCATGAGTTAGGCATCTATTATAAAGGTCTATATACAGGGAATTGCACAGCTATAATTTATAATTGGGCGACAATATTGATTATACAGTAAAAGAAAGTGTAAGGAGTAAGCATAGAGTAAGACGTTCATTAAAACACGAAATATCTCAGATCATCCTGTTACTGTTTTCTTTGTCTTCTCTACAGTTCTTACCGGTGATCTTGCTGTAACTCGTGGATGTTCAACATAGAAATTTTTCTCGAATTTTGAGAGCCTCTCCATATCCCACTTGGGTTTTCTCAAGTTTGCGCCTGGCTGTGAACCTTTTTCTTTTCTCATTCCAAATCCTCCACCACCTCGGCCTCCACCAAATCCACCACGACTTCCTCCATATCTGTCGTCACGACCACCACGCGCTCCGCCGAATGATGAAGGTAGACCATGAGCTCCCAAACTACCAAAGAAAATAACTTAACCTGAATACATCGCATACTTGAACATTAAAAACAAACGAAAATCACTAAGTTGATATTGTGAATACGCAGGATAGTGAGAAAATCGCCATGACCATTGAAAGAAAAGGCGAGACAAAATGGCGATCAAGTTATGTTCTAGTAAAATGACAAAATTTACGATATTAAACACTTTCTCTTACCCCAAAGGTTTCCTGTCTGATCGTCCACTGTTACCCGACATTCTATCTCTGTAAGACATATTTATTGCAGATGTTAAAGCAACTGTTTCTTGATTCTTCACTCCCTGTTTCTCTACTGCGACTTACTCCACGCTTTGTCAAATTGCAGAATGACGTCACTAGGAAAATTAGTCCGCTAGTTGCATTTTTTATTATAAATGTTGGATATGTATACATTTAATACTATTTATTTAGACTTCATTAAACTTACATTGTGTTTAAGTTACCAATATCAGTATGTTTGGTGCATAATTAATCAGTTTGGTGTGACAAATAAGCATCAGACAATGGGACTATTTGATGACGCGTCTTGAGCATGACTCGTGGGCGTGATAAACACCATAGTACCAATCCCACAATTCTGTGTAAAACACGTGCGAGAAATAAGAAAGGGAGGCAACTCAAATTTTATGAAAAAAAAAATACTGAAGGTAAATTTTGTTTCGTTTATTCTTTTGATTTGTTGATAGTTATAGCTTACAGTTATATTGAATATAATGGAATGTTGGATTATGAGCCGTTTTTCATGTCATCATTTTATGTTAGGTCCTTTATCAAAGTTTTGATTATCGTTCTCAAATCAATTCGACCCTGCGAAGAAATTGTAGTCATTTATAAATGTGTCTCTGTGAGTGTTAAGCTATAATGTCCCCGTGAAGTGTGCAAATAGAAATAAATGGCAGAGCCTGTCTTTATTACCTGAAAAAATTAACATAAAATATTTTGGCCCTCCAGGCTACAAACAGTCTAAAACCTCCTTTTCTAACTCCACTGACTATCAAGCCTCAAGGGGATGTACAGTAGCTGTTCGGTGCAGAACAATGGACACTTCACAATCCAACAAAAAGAATGAACTAACAAGAGCCATGATCTCATGCCGGCCCACTAATACTAAAATAAAACTAAGGGAGCTTATTTCAAAACTGGGCCATATAGAGTTACGGTTCTTGGTCACTGCACTTCTCCTATCTGCTGTCTGTTCACCCAACAAGTTTCAAGTCAATACCTCTCATAGTTTTAGAGTTATATTCTGGACAAAAATATATTTTAAAATTAAACAAGGGGAGATAATTTCAAAACGTGGTAATGTAGAGTTACAATTCTTGGTCAGTGCACTTCTCCTAGTTGCCATATATTCACATACCAAGTTTCAAGTCAATACCTCTAATAGTTTACGAGTTATGATCCGGACAAAATATGGGGTGGACGGAAAGACGGACGTACACATACTATTACTATATCCATGGAGCCGGACAAATAAATATTACGGTTCTGGTAGGATAGGAAAAACATATAATCTTTTAAAATGATTTTATTGATTTTTTTATCGATCTGCAGTCACTTCCTGTTAAATGCCAATAAAATGTTTAGGGTAAGAACTGAGAAATAGGGTAGATTACTAAGGGTAACCGATACGCCAATATCATTTTGTTTTAACCCTTCAAACTTAAGTGTATACAATCATGTTTTTATTTGCATTTATTTGATTTTTGTATTAAATTATATAACAAGACGTAAATTATTTAAAAGTCTGAAGACCTTTGTTTATAATGTTTATTTATTTACAGAGTAAAATGAAGATGACAGATTCGCCAAATGACAACAATGTGCTGCAAGCCATGATGTCTGAATTGGGTCATTTATCTCGACCTGATGGCTCGGCCACGTTATTCCAAGGTGACACGTGTGTTATGTCTTCAGTGTATGGTCCAGCTGAAGTAAGGATGGTAAAAGAACAAATTGATCGTGCTACAGTTGAAATTGTTTTTAAACCAAAGTCTGGACTTCCAAGCTGCGTTGATAAATCACTTGAAAACATCATTTGTAACTCATGTGAAAACATACTACTCTCCAGTTTACATCCTCGTTCATCGGTGAATATTACAGTACAGGAAGTGCAAGATTCGGGATCCTTTGTAGCTTGCTGCATTAACTGTTGCTGCTTAGCATTATTAGACGCTGGTGTTAGCATGAAATACACAATGGCTGCTGTCACATGTTGTATAGACACAGAGGGCAGTATAACAATTGACCCAACAAGAAAGCAACAAGAGTCTTGTTCAACATTAACATTTGTCTTTAATAGTAAAGACAAAAATGTCCTGACAGTGCTTGCTGCAGGTAAATACAGCAGAGAACAATTTCAGAAATGTTTAGTTTTATGCAGAGATGCTTGTGAGTCTGTGTTTAATTTCTACCGAGAAACCATGGAAAGGAAACTTTCAAAAGTTGAATAAAGATAGTATAATAATTGGGGGGGGTATAGTAACAGCATATTCAATTTAAGTACGGATTCATTCTTGATATGGCAGTGCCAGATCACGAACATGAATAAGGACTACATTAGGTACTGTATAGGAAAAGCTTGTGTGAATACACTGTTAACAAAAAATAGGCAATCAGTTTCCAGACATGACTGTTTATAGTTAGGAATGAGATGTTCTGATGCTCGTCTAATCTGTTGGTAAATTTCGAAAAAATTCAAGTTTTGCATTGACATATATTTTTCCAGATAACTGGTAAGCCCTATTGACAGGGACCAAAGTGGCAAGAACTGTATGGACATTTTTGTCCCTATTTTATTCTCATATTGTGTATCCCAAAAAAAACACCAGACCCCATTCTGTTGAAATTGAATGCAGCACAAACATTTTAGTGGGGTTGGGCTTATCAGCACTAAGGCTTCAAATTTTGAAGCAATCTCGATATGTATCCAATATTGCAGATGTAACATTATGTTTTTGATAATTCCATCAGTCCATCTCATTCAATTTGCAAAATATTCCCAAGGCAATTTGTTTACCCTTATCAAATTTTGATTATAATAGTAAATAAGAGGACATACCCAGTTTAAATATCAATGATTTATTTGGCATTACCAGATCCCTAATCACTATATTTGTGCTTCAAATTAACATTTTTCAAGATTTTAGAATGTGAAGAACAAAAAATCCTCTGCTTCTTAAATCGCCACATTTTGTTTACAAATTTATAAGTTAAACTAAATCTACAGTGAGTAGGAGTAACAGTGACGTCACTCTGTTGGTCACTAATGGTCAGTAAAGTATCAGTTTGACGTTTCTCAGTCCATTTTTCTTAGGATAAAAATAACATGTACTGAGACACTTATGAAATAATAATTGTTTTGTCTAACCCGATTAAGTCAGACTTCTCATTGACAAGTTGGAAAAATGAAAATATGTTGTTGTATGTAGTTGTTTAAAAAATAAAACTTCATTTGTGTTATGTCATTATTATACGGTTATACCATGCTATGTTGGTGTATATTTATACCAGTTTAATGACCCTGTTTATTGTTGTTCATAATGTCATGATCACTGTGCCATAATACTGTACTTTCTGCATGTTTCCACTATTTGTGTAATATCTTTGTCAAGTTCTAGTACCAGGCAAATCATCCCAGGGCTACAAATAAGAAATCTTCTTGTTTGCTATTGCACTGTCAGTCCTGTTTCAATGAACTTGTCGTCCGTCTGAGGTCCTCCACATCACCAATGTAGCTTCTGATGAAGTGTTGTCTCGGAGGGATTAATCTCCTGATTAATGTATGTTAATTGTGTTTTCACAATCAATTTAGTTCATTCATTTACCATGGACAGGTGTATTTTGTGACAATTTGGCACTCTGATTCATCAACCAGGTGTGGGGTCTGTTGCCTAAGCAAAGCGCTACCAAGCGCCTTTATTCACTTACCTCCCGTTCAATTAAATATATATAGAAGGTGAGGCTCGCCCATGTTAACGGTCTCCAGGACTGTAATCTAACCAGTACTAGCTTACGCAGCAACTTTTCCACATGTGCAAAACCAACATTGTCAAATTTTCATGAAGTGGTATGATCTGCTGCGACCAAGAATCAAACCTTGATTGCTGGGTTACAATCCAGCACACTAACCATTGTACCAGGGTGTGGCTTCAGGGCCCGTATTCACAAAACTAACATATTTTCTTATCAAAGAAACTTATTTTCAAGTTTGCTGAATTTTCTTAAATTTTTATGAAAATATATACTCAACAAAAAAGAAACTACATTATTTAATAAAAACCAGTAGGGGACGAATATGCTCTTATTTTAATTCAAAGGGAGGTAATTTGAAACTTGTAAAAAATTTAGATATTTTTTTATTTCTAGTTTAATGTTGTTGATTTAAGAAAATGTCTTTAGAAAATATATCAGAAGTTTTATGAATACGGGCACAGATAGTCTATGATGGAATATTGATGAGGAGCAAAGAATAATGACTCGGCCTGTATAAAATTACTTGTGATTTTATTGAAGTTTGACAAGATATGTCAGATACAGACGAGAAAGCTTTCCAAGAAGAAAAGCTTCAGCTATGTAAAATATTAAAGATACATCATTCCTACACACCCCAGCTGACATGAAATAAAAGTCTGGGGTTTATTTTATCACATACACTCGTGTAATTGTACAAACATAAACTAATGTACTATTGTACAAGTTAAAATAATAATCATTAACACAAATGGTTGACTAATACATGATTAATATAATACAAAGATGGATGAGAGAACAAAGTTATCATAAGAAGTACAAAACTTCAAATGTAATGTATAATACAAACAAATAAAACAACTTCAAATGTTTGTTATAAAAGATGAATGAAGGTTTCTTTCATTATAAAATACTAACAAAAAATGCAAATGATTAGATCAAAGCTGAAATATAACGACATTCTCATCCCAGTGAAACTGTTGCAACGAGTTGAGACGCGACTCGTTCTGTAACAGTTTTATTGAGATGATACTACTTGGATTAAAACTTGTGCAGTAAAACATGCAAGCTTTCTACACTAACAAGACATTACCTAACAGGTACAGCTTTGTGGAAAACTAAACATAGCAACTACCAATGCAATTATATATACGGTAAGTGAATAATGTAGATAGTTATAGTGTGATTACGTTGAACTGGTACTTGTAAATATCCTGTATTTCTACCAGGTACCCTACCAGGCCTGTTATTTAACAATGAAACATTATTGCAGTACAATAAGGAAAGCACATGAAGAATACATGAGTACCAGTTCAATGGTGCCACACTGAATAAAACATTTCATGAGTACCACTTCAATGTTGCCACACTATATAACACATTTCGTGGACAGTTTATGTAGGGTCATACTACCCTAAAATAAGGCCTTGAGTTCATCATATAAAACGTGATTTGTTCACTGTTGATGCTTGTGCTTTATTTTCAGTTTTTTTGGTTGTTAATAAAACATGTATAATTAAACTTTGTAAGTTATGTGAGACATTTAATCGAGACTTGTCAATTATTAGGTAATAATATATGAGAAGATATGGGTCTACTACTAAGTAGATATACACAGAAGCAATACTATCTTCTTGTGACTATGGGGAAGTTGACAGTATTTTGCTGTAAGTTGGACTGAGATCTGCTCTGGTGGAGAAACATGTGGTAGATCAGGACATAGCCCTACAACAAACTCTTCAAACTGGCTATAAGTGAGGAATGTTTGAAAAAACATAAGTACAGATAACAAGCACTTTTATCTGTCATAAATACAAGACCCTAGAGGTACAATGTAGCATGAAATAAGTTCAAACAACCACAGGGGTCAGTAATAAGGGTTGATGGTAAGGTATTGGTAACTATGGTTCATCAAAATATCACCATTCTAATACAAATCAACTTCTATTATAAATTCCTTTAACTCAATTGTCAAACACAATTTAAATACAAATTATTTAAGTTTTGAGTTTGACAGTTTCATTTAATAATGACTTCAAGTTGTATTCTGATTAGGGACAAGGTATATATTTGTATACGGGTCCTATCTCTGTCACACAAGTGTTGGATGCGTGACACACGGGTCCTATCTCTGTCACACAAGTGTTGGATGCGTGACACACGGGTCCTATCTCTGTCACACAAGTGTTGGATGCGTGACACACGGGTCCTATCTCTGTCACACAAGTGTTGGATGCGTGACACACGGGTCCTATCTCTGTCACACAAGTGTTGGATGCGTGACACACGGGTCCTATCTCTGTCACACAAGTGTTGGATGCGTGACACACGGGTACTATCTCTGTCACACAAGTGTTGGATGCGTGACACACGGGTACTATCTCTGTCACAAAAGTGTTGGATGCGTGACACACGGGTACTATCTCTGTCACACAAGTGTTGGATGCGTGACAAGTGTCTAGGAGTACCAGAACAAAGCCACAATGCCTGTTGGTTGACACTGGCTCAACAGATTTCCATTTTTTTGTGCATCCAGTTCTTGTAAGACAGAGATGAGACCCTGCGACTTACATGTATAGTGTACAGGTAATCAAATTATAATTCCAATTCAGGCAACCTTGCTAAGACATGTACACATGTCAGAACTGGTCCAACTGGAAATTTTAAAATGAACAGATCATTTATAAGAACAAATCATTGATATAATATTGATTGTGAGCAGTCACCACTTTTATCACAGTACAAGCGTGTATAGTAAACCTTATATATAATCACAGGTGACCGTATCCTGATGTAGGCCTGGGTGACCGTATCCTGATGTAGACCTGTTTCCTATATTATCATTTAGATAGAAACTTGAAAATCTTGTATGAATAATAGCATAGTAGTACACTAAACGGGCCTACATCAATCTGTTTACAGTCACCTGTGTTAACAATGCACCATTATCGTATATTATTATTATGCTCCTCTAACAAGACAATGCTCACAAAAGTTGATTTTTTATAACATAAAAAATATAATATATATTAAGTCACAGAAATAAATGTTCATACCTGATTTAAAACTTTAATTTCTTATGCTGCAGGCATATGCTACACATTTTTTGGAACTGATTTCAAACATCGCAAATGATAGGAAATGCTCCGTATGATAATTGTATGTTTGATCATCAGTAGGAAACACTACCTTTACTGGTTAAGTTTTATCTTATTTCTATAGCCTAAAAATGTTGTACTTGGTGTTTAAGCAGAAACACGCTACTTTCGTTTTTACTGTAAGTTTAACTAATGTATTTACTATAGGCATTAATATACAACAATTTTGATTAAGGGGAGTGACTGGGATCTGTACAAACATATAATATGACACAATACAAGTATACGTAAGTAGACATAGCAATGTACAATAATGTTACGTCTCCCACAAATTAAGGGCCATAACTCTGGCAAAAATTATCTAAAATAAATTTCCTTACAATATGTACTACAAGGCTTAATGGTTCCAAGCATCTGCAGTTTCATTGAAATCAAATTATAATTTTAGAAGAATAAGCGCGGATGAACTTGGTGATATCCAGACATATGGACAGGTACCAGCACAAAAGCAATGCGTCTCCGCTATATGTGGGAGACATAACAAATGTGATTCAACTGATGGAATATACTGTTATCACAGACACTACAAACATCTCACACTACATGGTTTGTATACAAACTTAACTTGCACAAATGCAGTATTCACCAAGTCAACAAAATTTAAGGGCCGAGTAGCGAAATACTATAAAATCATTAATATTTGTGAGGGATTCAATTTCATGGATAGTATCAATTACAAAATTAAATCCCCAATGACTTATTATACCAATAAAATGTGTCAAGTTTACAACAGCTGCCATACTTGCTTTGAAGTTCAGTCTGGTATAAGACTAGTTTTTTGGGGAAGTTAACTTGAATATCAACATGAAATAAAATAATTATTATATCTGTTTGATTTTTTAATGATTTCTGACAATTTGTGTGAATTGGACCTTGCAATATTTCATGAAATCTAAAATCCTTAAAATTGCATCCCCACTTTTTCACCAAAACAACTATCCCATTGAAATTAAATGGTTTAACAGTAACATCATTTTTACAGTCAAACTTGTTGAAAAAGAATTTTAAAGATTAATCTTTATACATGTTTTGTAATTAGGGGCAAAAAGCAATGATTCCTATAATTATAACATTTGTTTTAGCAAAAGAAAATCATAAACAAGAGGTGTTAGTGAAACATACATGCACCCAAGGCAGACAGTCATTTATTTTACAGTCATAGCAATTAAGCTACTGACATCAAGATGGACAACCTCCCTATTTTATAAGTCCTAGAAACTATATAGGGTCTAAGGATGGAAAAACTGACCAACGAACATATCGCTGACTTAGAATGAGATAGTCATACATACAGAATTGAAAGAAAGAACTGTCTGAAAACTACTCTTTACGTCATGGAAAAACAAGCTTTTTCAATTTCAGTTTGGTCAACATGACCAGTTCCAATTTCACGAAAATAGGCTCATAAGAAGCGCCTTGTGATGCAGATTTAAATAGGTATGAGTCTTATAAGCCTTCTCAATTCTAAGCCAGCGTTATGCAAAGCAATATACTCCTCAATTTTGATGGGGGTGAATAACTTTATTGAGTCAATTAGGCTTCAAACTGTCTTTATTTTAGATTCTATGCAGAAACAGAATTAAATAGGCATTTATATGTAGAGAACTTGAAATATTTGTAACAAGCCCCTCCCAAAATAACCATTTCAAACAAGTTTGACAGTATGGTTTTATAGCTATTTATAAACACATTCTTTCTCAGGCCAAACATAACATAACGGTATAATCATACATCACACTAAGTGTCAGTACATATACAACTATCTCTTTGGAGGCACCTTTGGTGGTACTGAAGGTCTTCTGGTTAAAGTGTGTCTGTTTTGTTCAATTCTGAAATAGCAAGCAATACATGCAGTGAATTCACAACAATTTTAACTGGCATAACAACATACAGTCAAACCTGTGTTAGTGATCATCTGAATTAAGCAACCACCTGTCGTAAACAGCCAATATAAAAATTTAATCGGACAATTTTATATTGAATACACCTGTGGTAAACAATCACCTAATTTAAACAATCCCATTTGATGATTGGATTCACTGGTTGCTTTAGACAGGTAAGGTTGTATACATCACAATTACTACTACTGTACCCATGTATTAGTTTAGTTCTCAATATCTGAATAAAAAATCAAACAGAAATTAATTACGTTTTACAAAAATCATGCAAAGTAAAACAGTTTGTGAAAACACACACATGCTATTATGATTTATCACTTGTATAACTCAGAAACCTCCAGTAAACAATGCTAGTCATAGAGAGAAACACTTAATCAATATTAACCCTTTACTTCATCCACAGAGTTTACATGTTTACTAACTCAAGGTTCAAAACAAAATTCTTAGGACTTTCCAAAATTTAAAGGACTTCAAAATCACCCTTTCCGCAGCCTTACTACTTAAAACATGATTGTGTGCACCGTGAACCTTGGTACTGTAACAAACTTACCATATTTCATGTAGTATATTTCATGCTTAAAATATTTATCAAATTAACAAATCATGTTAAAGGTATCTTAAAATATCAAATTAACAATCAAATTGTGTAACAGGTATCTTTCACCAATTATTTTCCAATAACCTGTATGGTGATGATGTACATATCATCAGTTTACTACAGACACATGTAATAGATTACCGGTAGTGGGTTTATGGAGTATACAGTTGATACTGAATATCATATTCGTATGACAGAAAAAAACATTATGATTAAAACTTGTTTTCACTATCATTGCTAATTAGATTGAAACATTGATTTGCAAAATGATGTATTAAGCTGTATGATATAAAATGTTGCAAGAAGGAAGGTGTTACATGTATACATATTAGTTTCATGCAAATATAGTAAGTTTAGATGTTCCAGATTTTCCAAACGTTAATTAATCAGTCAGATTTCTGCAATCGCATGCAACCAGCCATTCAACATGCAAAACGGCCTCTCAAACCATGAGTGACAAGCTGGCCTCTCAAATTCCGAGTGACAAAAATACCTCTCAAATTTTGAGTCACACAAAAAGGCCTCTTGAATCTTGAATGATGCAAAAATCATCTGTAGAATCTGCCAATCTTAGATATCAATTTAATGCAATTGAAAACCTGATACGTAGTCACAGCTTTGTTTCTATAGATAAAAGCATGCAAATTCAGTCATTGGAACACAAGAATATAACTACTGCCAACAACTAGACCTCCAATCACATTAAGCAGTGATGGTGGAAGCATTTTATGTCCTGATTTTGTCAAATTATTGACTGTTACTTGAAGATTCAACATTCGCTGATGTCTCAGAATAACATAGTATTAAACACAAACAATAAAAGTGTAATTTGTACTTCTGTGAAATGTACATGATTCATTAATGCCTCTAACAGTATATATTGTTAAGTAAAGAAAATACCCACTAATAACACATGAAGAAAAAATGCATATTCTTACCCTAATTGAAGACGATGAAATAATGTTGTATATACATCCATGATATAAGTTAATGGTAAAATAAAATAGCAAATAGTAAATTAGTAAATTATAGCACATACAATAACAGGCTTTGATATTTTCCAAACCAACAAGAAAAAATTCCTTGTAAAGTGACGTTCCTCTAATAAGACCATTCAACAAGAGCACCGCCTTGCGGGTGCAGACGCTCATCTGATCATTGTCACTGTAAAAAAGGCCCATTACCCTTGCATAAAGTAGGGCAGTGTTATGAGTCTTGCTTAAAAAAGTGAGGTATTGATGGTAAAAAGGGGCAATAACTCTTGCACAATGCTGATCAGAGTTATGGGTCATGCTTGACATGGTCAGGTATTGATGGTGAATAAGTGTTGAAAGTTTCAAAGCAATAGCCCACAAAATGTATGAGAAAAGTGACCCTAAACACAAAACTTAACCAAGGAAAGTCCAATAAGGGGCAATAACTCTTGCAAATGGCAGATCAGAGTTGTGGTTCTTGCTTGACATGGTCAGGTGTTGATGGTGAACAATTGTTGAAAGTTTCAAAGCAATAGCCAACATAGTGTATGAGAAAAGTGGACCTTAACACAAAAGTTAACCAAGGAGTTTTCTAAGTCCAATAAGGGGCAATAACTCATGCAAAATAAAGATCAAAGTTATGGTTCTTGCTTGACATGGTTAGGTGTTGATGGTGAACAAGTGTTGAAAGTTTCAAAGGAATAGCCCACATAGTGTATGAGAAAAGTGGACCTTAACACAAAACTTAACCAAGGAATTTTCTAAGTCCAATAAGGGGCAATAACTCATGCAAAATGCAGATCAGAGTTATGGTTCTTGCTTGACATGGTCAGGTGTTGATGGTGAACTAGTGTTGAAAGTTTCAAAGCAATAGGCCACGTAGTGTATGAGAAAAGTGGACCTAAACACAAAACTTAACCAAGGAATTTTCTAAGACCAATAAGGGGCAATACCTCATGCAAATGGCAGATCAGAGTTATGGTTCTTGCTTGACATGGTCAGGTGTTGATGGTAAACAAGTGTTGAAAGTTTCAAAGCAATAACTCTGATAGTTTAGGAGAAAAGTGGACCTAAACTCAAAACTTAACCAAGGAATTTTCTGAGTCCAAAAAGGGGAAATAACTCTCGCAAAATGCAGATCAGAGTTATGGTTCTTGCTTGACAGACTCAGGTATTGATGGTGAACAAGTGTTGCAAGTTTCAAAGCAATAGGTTTGATAGTTTATGAAAAAAGTTTACCTAAACACAAAACTTAACCAAGCAACGCCGATGCCGATCAAGTGATGACAATAACTCATCTTTTTTTCAAAAATCAGATGAGCTAAAAATGGTCTTAATAGCTAGTCAGCCTTAATAGCAAATCAGTCTTAATGGCGAATCAGTCTCAATAGCAAATCAGTCTTAATAACAAATCAGTCTTAATAGCAAATCAGTCTCAATGGCAAAAAATCAGTCTTAATAATAGCGAATCAGTCTTAATAATAGCAAATCAGTCTTAATAGCAAATCAGTCTCAATAGCAAATCAGTCCTATTAGTGGACCTATTTTGTTCTAAATTAATGAATCAGCAAAGACAGTTTTGAATACAAGGTAAATATATACAATAATTTAAATTGATTCAGTTAAAATTTTATGATTATTATGACACAGAATTTTGTTTAATGGAATGACATCTGAGATTTTATGTAAACTACACATGAAGACTAATAAATAGTGCCAACATATATATAGTTGATGTATTAACAGAAATAACATAAATAGTGCAGAAATATTAACATGCATGGCTCTCAATAAACTACAGCCATCCGTGATAGCCCATGTGGTTAAGTGTTTACTTTTACGGAAGAACCCAGAGGTTAAACTATGGAGACAGAAACAAACTTATGAATACACATGGAATATTGCTGCACTATAGAAGTAAGCATTAGGTAGCATACAATTTATAAGGTGTAATAGGACATAAGAAATCAACCCATAGAAAGTATCTGAATATTTCATTATAAAAATACAACCATTCTGAGGTTCATTCTTGTATTTTAATATTTGAAAACAATCTCAACTTTGCATCTCCCCCCCCCCCACTCCCCAAAAAATTCACATGACATCTCTAAAGAATTTCAGTAGGTAAGACAAACAGAGGTAAATAGTGGGTAATACTTTTATAGAGGCAACAAAGTCCAGTGGTCAATTTTCCATGCAAACTTCATGAAGCCATTGTTACAAGAAATGCTGTTTTTAGTTCCAAAACAAGTTAACATACCGGGAAATTGAAATATTCAATAATATGTAAGCTTGATTTTATTGGTGTACATACCGGTAAGCAATGTATACATAATGGTACAATCTATAACTCACTATTAATTTACTAATTATTAAGTACATGAAAAGCAGTATAAATTGTGTGTATGTAGTGTACGGTACCAGTAAATATTGGAAAAACAACACATTTTATCAATGTAGGAATGCTTTAAACATCTTTGTATTGTTTCAGTTCCAAACAATTCATTTTATTCTGGCATTTAATTGATGAAATATGTGAAACATTAATGCCTAAAATGTAAATTAAATTTACAATCATAAAACAAACAAGACATTCAACAGCTTTGTTCAACATAAGATATATGACTAAATTTTCAATAAATATAATGTATATACCGGTAATTATGTATATGACTACCTCAAAACAAGCAAAACTTCAACTAAATAATGAGACCAATGAAACAATGGAAGTCTGAGTCTGACAATGAATAGTAATCATATAGACAAGAGGACCATGATGGTCTAATATTGCTCACCTGTCAGAGTCTGAGAATACCATCTATCATAAATCTCTAGAATGTCAGTGATTTAAAACTTTTATTACGGTCATTTGTGCGTAGACAAGGTTCGAGCGTAATTACATGTATATAGTTACACAATGTATGATTGATAGCTCAAGGGCACATAACTCTAGACCTACCAGTCTGATCTGACCTAACATCAAATTTATAAGCTATAAGCATGAATAAATCAGAAATGTTTTAGCTAAAGAACAAACATGGTTGTATACGTGTTACATTATTTGATTAATCCAGGGTCATAACTCCTAACTAAATCTTCATTCATCCCAAAATCTGAGTTGGCCCATACTCAAACTTGGCTGACTACAGATAGATTATAACTAAATTTGTTTATAATCACTCTCAAGAAATGTGGACACAAGAGTTCAAGTGATGGATGACAGACAGACACCAGACAACCAACAATCCTACTATAGGTCACCTTGAGGACATTATGTTCAGGTGAGCTGAAGACTTACAACTACATGTATATACCATTATAATAGTCTCAGTGACACAGACTTGGTGGATAGAACAACTTCTACCCTAAATTGGCTAAACCAATTATATATTCTTATTTTGATACATACAGTTTGAAATGCATTTGAAATTGACTAAAATGATCATAAAATACATAATACTGAATCACTTTACTAGTTGCTTACTATTCTGTTTGTAAGGAAACACGTTATTTCCCCAATTGTGCAAGATAAAGTCTTGAGATATTTATCTTATCCTGACCTTTTATTATGCTCAGAATATATCAATTCCGGTGAAATATTGGTCTTTTATATACAATGGCATGTATGTGTATATCTTGTGCATATTGGTATAGTACTATCAGTTTACGTATACAGATAGCCTTTACTTTAAATATAGACCAGACATCAACTGTTCAATTATGCTCATAGAGTTTAAGTGGTTCGCGTTAATATCTTCAGACTATAGTTTAAATGGTTCACGTTAATGACTATATCTATAATGGTTAATATCATTAAACATATGCATAGTATGTAAGTGTTACCTAAGATAAATGCTAAATGATAAATAATACGTAAGTATCAAAAGCTACCAGTACATGGTTATTAATGGATAACCCTATATTATACTAACATAATTATGCTTCTCAAAATGGCTAAATGGCTTTCTCATAAAACATACAATATTATATAAATTAATGAACTAGAAAAACTAATATGAATACCACCACCATATAATGTATTAATTGCATTACTTCCCGACAGGTCATGTAATTATTGTTTTGATAGATATGTTCATTCCTAATAACTGATCTGCAGATGAAGAACAAATGAATAATGGTAGATTGCACTCAAACAAAATAATGCAGGATATTAAATATTGAATGGTATTATTGAATATTGAATGATATCTAAATATCATTATAAATTCAGTAGAAGTATTGTGAGATGGGGATAAGAGAATGAACTGGAATACGTTCGCATCTCATGTGCAGCTTTTTGTGACAAATATCAAGAGTGATCTCCCTTGATATAAAGTGTTAAGTTAAGTCTGTTTCCATAATTAGATTATCTCCCCTTCATATCATTATTGGAAACAAATTGATGAATATCATACTGTGATTGTACTTCTCCTAGAATCAGAGCCATACTGCCTTAATGAAATCAAGCACATAATTTACAAAGTGTAAGCATCACAACCGATGCATTCGTGCACAATTGGAGCACTACAACACACTTTTACGCTCCAAGCAAAAAATAATTTTCAAATATAAAATCTTGGTATAATTTGGTGATCACTGCCAGCAACAATTGATTTAGACAAGGTAATAAATTAAATACAACAATTTTTTTAAAATAACAATTCAGTAAACTTCAGCACATTTTCTATAAAAAGATATAACAATGGATCGGAACCAAAGTGAATGTAAGTTTAGGGTAACAATATCTGTTCAGTATTCTGAAACATTCCAATATCAAAGTCCAGTTGTTAAACAAGGCACATGACATTGCTAAATTTTGTTTTCAGCAAAAAACAAAACCCCAGATTGATTACTTCAAATGCCTGTCAAGTGTCATAACCACAGATCCCTCAACTTGCCAAATTAGCCAATCTGATATAAGTGTTGGGTTTCTAGCACAATTATGGTGTATGTAATAATTATACTGGTAGAATGTAAGCACAGTAACATAAATCCCATCATTCTCGTAATGTTCAGCACAAAGGTGAGAAGGTCAGTGTATAAAATAACTTACAATTTGATAACAACTAATTAGGCCATAAAATAAAATACTGAAATGTTCTCTTCACTATATAACCTATACATTATATTGCTTAGTGTTACACATATAAATACATGAATAATAAATACAGCACTGTAACTATTCAGACATACCAGTACACTAACAACACATGCAGAGAGAAACATGTCTCTTGATAGCGTTGTATGTTAACCCTTTACTCCATATAACCTCAACTCTTCAGATAAGACTTGTAGACCATATTGAAAAATGGTATAACACCAAGTATGTTATCTACTATAAATAAAGTCGTTACTTACTTACTTACTTACTTACTTACTTACTTACTTACTTACTTCAAATAAAATATGTACACATCTCAAGTGCAGTTTTTGGGACAAATATTAAGAATGATCTCCCTTGATATAAGTTCCATTATTGGATTATCTCCCCTCTGTATCATGATTGGAATATAATTGTAGATGGGTATCATGTGATAGGGGCATGAATTGACAAGATATGGAGTAAAGTGCTTATAGTGTGGTTTGTCAAACAGATCATGATACAGAAGGCCCAGGACCAATATGTGGCTATATTGAGCGAGGGTACATTATTGCAATAATATACTAAGTATCTTATCCTATACAGAATCATTATTACTCAAAGCTATATAATTTTACAACCAATAGTAAATGAAAGCACTATACAATGTATATAGCGAAAGCACCACATATTACAATGTG
This sequence comes from Spisula solida, assembly GCA_947247005.1. NCBI lineage: Eukaryota > Metazoa > Mollusca > Bivalvia > Venerida > Mactridae > Spisula > Spisula solida. Next base: position 31,869,674 of record OX365944.1, on the reverse strand, counting down.
TATATAATATTAATTCAATGCATCTACCGTAACATGCTGTAACATCATTATTTTTCGTAGGTGAAAATAAATTTTCGATGATTTCAAAAGATTATGACCCGAAAATCAAATTCCGTAGCATTCCATTCCACGAATTGTTTTTTTTTCTCAAGATTTATGATGTTTAATGCTTGTGAAAATAAATGATTTACAGCATTACATACTATATAATATAATGAAATACACATAAATGTAAGTGATAGTTACTTCACCTTTACTGCCATCTAAATGCAATACATGTAATAAATGATTTGAATAAGTCAATGAAAATTGTGGCATAGATACTAATGACACAAAAATTGAGAAAAATCTCGTATTTTGGACTGTTAAAGCTATTTCGTTGAGACATGATATTTATACTTATTGATACTAACAATATATACAATGTCATCAAACGTCCGATATAATGTGATGAAAAATTTACATACATAATAGTTAACTTTATGTGAAATGGTAAAACCCAAAATATTATGATAGCCAAATAAAACAAAAGGGCAAGATTCTACTGCTGCATGAATACCCAACATAGATCGCTCACTTATAGATTACCCAGCCTAAATTGCTCACCTGTACACTCAAATAAGTATGAGAATCAAACTTCGTACAACACTTAGAATAGTCACTTAAATTCTTAGTACAAGCAGCAAAATAGTGTTGTGGGCCATACTGTGTATTAACGAGGTGCAAATAGGCAATTTATAAATTTAAGGCCCAATGCTTTATTCATTACATATTGGAAAAGCCACATTCCATATTACTCTTGTCAAGGAAGGAAGTTTGAACCTTAAGCATTAAATGTTTGAAACGTAACAGTAAATTGTGTTGATGAAAGACAAAGACGGATAAAAGGTGATCAGTAATTCCTATCAGGTATCTAGCCTTTCAGACACTGAACATCATCATTCTGCTAGTCAATATTTAGTTTCACGGTCAGGAAACTATATAGCAGCTCACACAAACTATCTTTTCATCCCTCATCAGACTACATGTATATTAAGCTATACAACAAGCCTGTAAGGAGTACAGAAATAGCATTTGTGTGGCACCTATGGGAATTAGCAACTTCAAACTAATGGAAGTACCAGCCAAGCCTAAAAGCAACTAACACATTGACATAAAGATGGCAGGAAAACACAAGGTCATAATTCTACTGCATGTAAAAATCTCTAAACATCGAACGAGACAGATTTATAAACAACATATCACATGAAAACTATTGTGCACAAACATAGAATGGGTACAGATATCACAGCCAAGTTATAAATGAGTTTGTTCCACTACATTATTATCTGGAGGGGGAGGTGGAGGCGGCATAGGCCTAGGCGGTCGAGCTATACTATGTCTATTTAAGCTGCTAGTTGTAAGCTGTTGATTCGGCTGAAGCTGATTATGACTAGCAAAAGCCCCATTATCAGGCTGTACCCCCACATGAGGGGAAGATCTACCTGTCAGCTGTTCATTATCCATGGTTTCTAAGTTTGATCCTGGGATAGTTACAGGAGCTCCAGTAGATGCTGACCTCTGATGGCCTGGTGGCACCACGGGTGGTGGTATTTTGGGTCTATCAACATGGCTGTGGTGGGAAGCTGCGCTCAAGGAAGACACACGTTCTGGAGGATGGGGTCGGTCAGGCGGCAATGTTTTCTGTTTATCGCTTTGTGATAATGAATTAGCTGTGCTGTCAGTTTGAGGTACAGCTGTCTGTCGTGGCCATGTCTGATACTGTGCTGATTGTTCGCCTGGTTTCATGCTTGCACAGACTGCTACGGAATAAGGACGTTCTGGTGGTGGTGGGGCAGGTTTCCGTGTAGGTCTACGTATCACTGATTGATGAAGCTCTTCACTGTATAAACATCAATACATCATTGTTAAAAAGCTTGCAATGAGTAAAGGATAAATTCAGACTTGCATGTGAAAACTTTTAACACTACATGAATTGAAAACATATTTTTTGCAAATGTTTTACTTAAGTTATGAGTTCTCATTAAACTGAAATGAACAGAACAGTACTTCATTAATTAATCCCAGGCATAAAATAAATGCAACCAAAGTCCATTATTTCTCAGCAAAATGATATGACTAATTTTGACAATTAAAAACTTAAATCATTAAGAGACACTCTTGGTTTATACTCTTCATTTATTAACATTTCGGCCTGAGCCTTTTTCAAAATATGCAAATCAAAGGAATAAAATCAGAGCAATAAGAAACAATTACATGTACTCAGCTTTACGTGTGACTTATTCAAGTTTCTTGAATATTAGTTTATGCTTTATTGTTAATTGTGAGACATGTTCTATTACAACTTATATTAAACACATCCGACACCCCATTCCTGCCACAAATAAGATAAGAAAGGTCAGTTTCCAGTTTTTAATCCCAAGTGCCAAGCAGTATAGCGAACATAAAATTACTGGGACAGTGTTTATATTGTCTTTGGTATGACACAGCCGGGGAGTGAACTCGATCCTACTGCACTATTATATACATTTAACAAGTGGTTTTAGAAAATGTAGGAATAATGGTGTAAATGTGAATGGAATAGAGAGAATATGAGATATAAACTGAAATGTTACGTTATGCCCAAATACCGAAAGAAAAGGTAAATTGTAAGACCACACATCTGACAGTTAAATTTCACACAATAAATTTTTAACAAATATTGTTTTTGAGATACATGTACAAATCATCACAAAATGTTAACAAAAGGAAACATTTTATGGGGATTGTTTTGATATATGGAAGTCTGTTTAATATATTTGGTTGAGTACAGTTGTCAACAATTTTTTAGGTTTTCAGCCAAAGAAATCATGTTTTACAAAGTTCTGAACAATCTTTGAGCCATTCAGCCAATGAAAATGTGTTTTACAAAGTTGTTAACAATCTTTGAGGTGCTCAGCCAATGAAAATGAGTTTTACAAAGTTGTGAACAACTTCTTTGAGTATGCCACACACAGTATTGTCAACTAGTTTTTGATTAATAGATATAATTTTCAGTGCAAATGTGAACTGTATCAAAACAATAACCTCTATAAGCTGAGAAAAGTGTATGTTTTCCTGGTAAATATTTCTTCTAAATCATAGAACTAAACACAGCAAGTCAAATCTATCCTTTGCAAGCAATGAATATAAAACATAACCACTGCATAAAGTGTGCAAAATATACCACTAAATTCTTCATATACCTGTACATTACTAAATATTTCCCAGTGATCTATCTTATAGGACAAGTGCAGCAATAACAAGCAAGGATAACCCAGAACCATAATATTAAATAGAGAATAATAGGTTAGTGCCGTGGATGAAAAAGCTTATCTGGCAAGGCCGAGGAATTTATCGGGTGAGCCGTAGGCGGATAAACTTTTTCATCCACAGCACTAACCTATTATTCTATTTATCCAGTCGCTTAATCTGCCCAATGAGGGGATCAAACTCGGGACTATATTGTTACTCTTTCATTAACTAGCGCGCAACATCACGTTCGTTCCGTGACGTCACGATAAACAACGACGTCGGACATCTTGATAGACGTCGTGTAGACGCAGGTAAGTCGAAGAAAATAACCGATCAACTACCAGCTCATTTAGGATAGGAAAACCTCTCCATCGGGCACGGAATTGCAACCGGCGACTCTCATATAAGAAGTCTGTCAGATCACGTGGTAAGGTGATGGATTATCACTAGTCACATGACCAGGTGACCGAATATAGCTAAGTTTAATCGGCACCCTGTTAACTGGCAGATTTTGCCGGAAGTGACTGGATAAAGGCCTGTTAAAGGACATGCTACAGGTATTACCAGTATGACCAGAGTTATAGAATAGAATTCAGTCAACATACACAGTAAAAGTGAAATGCTACAAGCCAGCAACATGTTAGAATATACTCAATTACATACACAGTGAAATAAGTGAACTTATTAGCACTTAAGTGATCTTGATATTTCAAATCAGTCCACAAATCAATTACTGCAAACCTTGATTATAATTTATAGTCACAAAAAAAGATCACGAAGCAACACCTCAATGTCAGTCTCAAAATTATTGATATAAATAAGTCGAAATGGAAAGTTTGATTTTGATAACTTAAAAGTTTGTTTTGTGGATCAATTTAGACAAAATAGAACATTGCTTTTAGGACCACTTTCTAGTGAGAGCACTGCACTAAGTGGGGAGATTTTTTAGTTAAAAGCAAAACTTCCCTTTTTTCAATGAAAAATGCCTCCCCTCCCCCCCCCCCCCCCCCCCACTCAAAAATCTTTAAGGCCACACAGCAATCAATAATACACCTGGGTACTGTTTTATCAAAGCACTTACGAAAATCGCAGACTTACGATCAAATTTAAATTCTCTGTAATACTTTGACAACCATAAAGTGTGGTAAATGGAGCTTCAATACTAATAAAGATTCAGTGAATGACTTCATACAAACCACATTTTTACCTAGTTTGCAGTTGTTAAAGAATTATAAGCAATTTAAATTTGAACGTAAGTTAAAGATATTCGTAAGTGCTTTGATAAAACAGTACCCTGATCATCAATTAAAGACATATGGGTGTTACTCACACCTAAAGATGCCCCACAGCCATTAAAATAGAACATTTTTGTATGCTAATGTGAACCTGCCAAATCCTATAATAATGTACAAATGAGGTGCACAAATTACAAAATGATGAAATTGTCATATTTTAAAGCTTAAGGTTTTCAGGTTTTCAGTAGTTTGATTTGTTCATGAAACACTTAAATCTTTCTTTACCATAGAACAATCATTCAACAACCAGAAGGTGACTTATGTAGCAAGTTTAAGCTCCCTTTGTATGTAACAAGTTCACATATATTTCTACAGTTGTATATTTACCTTTCAGCAAGTGGTGCTCCGGTCAAGTTAGTATTGCTAGCAGCTGGTGATACAGAGGGTGACCTGGAAGCTGTGGGCGGGGTTTGATGCGCTGAGGGCGGGGTTTGAGGTGCACCAAATGGATTAGATGCATCTTGACTACCAGCTGGACTAGATTGAGGCGTACCATGGGAAGAAGAAGACTGGTTTGAGCCTGTTCTTTCCAACGCACGTTGATCACGTTGATCGACAGGTTTCACCTGAGGACTCTCAGAGGCTGGAGACGTAACTCCAAAATTTATATCTGAAATAAACAGAAATTATATGTAAATGCTTGGTGTCAGAACAAACCACACCATGTAAATGACATACATGTACAGTCAACTCTTGCTATGTGGAAACTCATCAATTTTTGCGTTAGATCAAAGTTTTTGAAAATCCAGATTTTTCGTCATTTAATTGCCTTGATATGAATAAAACTCAGTAGCCCTAAGTATGTCTTTGTAGAATTTAAATAAGGCAAATTATTTTCCAAGGTCCTGAAAATTTCGATATACGGTAACAAGAGTGGACTGTGCAACCAATGTTAACAATGAATTTGCTGAAACATTCGTAATTTGACAATATTTCAGATAGGGCAAACCTATTACAAAGTATGTAAGTCGTCACTTATGAAGTATGTGAAGATGTGTCTCTACTTTTTGTCAAAAAATGAAGTCATTTTAAATATGAGATTGTATCAGATTCTGTAAATTGGCACAAGTTTGTAAAAATACATGAATGTGACAAAATGAGTATTGATTATATAATTATCAAACATTTCAAGTTGGAGAAAATGAGACTGTAAGATATGGCATTGAACTGAACTAGTCTAAAGATTGACTATTGTCAAACAGCATGAAGTTATAGTGCATGCAAAAATAGTTTATTTTTCAGAATTTTCATACCATTCGATTGAATATTAACCTATAGTTGAAAGAGTGAATATAATTTGGTAACTGGTGGACATAGGAATAGTTTGTACATGTAAACTCTTGACATGAGATGAGATTCACACTTTCATAACACACATTGATACTGTTTTACTTACATAAAAGCATATTAAAGTTTTCTTTAATTTTTACTTGAAAATTCATCAATTGGATGACAGGAATACCAAACATTCGATATACATGAACCTCATTTTTATCAGATTGTGTTGTGTAAATAATTTATGGAACACTTTTTGTTTTGCTAGCATTAGTCTTGTCAGTAAAACACTACCCATACCGGTATGTACATTTTGAACTAGTGAAGCCTAGTCCTAATTTATATCAGACTAGTCCATGCACCATCACAATATCAAACACTATGGAACTCTCACTTCATATACAACAAGTATAGTTACACATATACCCACACTTCTTCCAGAGGGGGAATGATACTGATTAAAGTATATTAGTTATATAGGTGCAACCAGCAAGTCCACTTCTCATAGTGGAATAGTATGTGTAGCATTACATGTGTGCCAGCTTACTGCCCACCATGTCAATCTAAATGAACTAGGCTATTCCACATGCAAATAGTATCTAAGAATTATCCTATCAAATTAAATAGAATTCCAGAGACCACACTTTTTATACAGTGGCCCTGAAAATGACAATGACATCCATCCCTTTTTGCAAAAGTAACATTTTCATTGTGCAAAAAAAAGAGTTAAAATGTCATATATTTAGGGGCTTCGTACATTTGAACTATGAACTATTATATAAATAAAACAGGGGTTACTAAAGGGTTCAAGGGTCCACAAGGGAAACCATTCACAAAGCAAAGCAAGCAAAAGTAGAACTTTTATTTCTCTAATAAGAGTACATGCAATATAAGTAGTACACAACTAAATCTGAAACATAAGATACTAACAGAAAACACAGCCTTGTGAACATAAACACATCATTTCAGTAAGTAAAAGACCTGCAGTCTCTCTAGGGTATGACGAAATATGTGTTAACATGATACAGGTACCCTAGTAACTTAACGCCCAATGCTCCTTTAAGTATTGATAATGTGCAAAAAATAGATACCTATTCTACTGTAATCACTATCCATTATGAGAGTTAGCATACATTTATGACTTCAATATCTTAACTCCATTAAATACAGTTCTTAAAACACAAAAAATTATGAATGCAATTTGACAAATAAGACTTAATGTAGCAATTTCTATCCAAAAAATCCAGAACATTATTTTGAAAATAAAAATCTAAGAACAATTTCAGATGATAATTTCAGATGATAATTTCAGCATTGAGATGAAAAAGCACATATAAACACTCAGTGATCTATGTCACTATAAGGAGAGATTGGACATAGCTGCTGAGAGCAGAAGAAGTTGTAAGTCATATTAGTGTTCCAGGTAAGCAGTCAATAGTCTGGAATCAACATTCAAACATTGAGTCTAGGTAAGCAGTCAATAGTCTAGAATCAACATTCAAACATTGAGTCCAGGTAAGCAGTCAATAGTCTAGAATCAACATTCAAACATTGAGTCTAGGTAAGCAGTCAATAGTCTGGAATCAACATTCAAACATTGAGTCCAGGTAAGCAGTCAATAGTCTGCAATCAACATTCAAACATTGAGTCCAGGTAAGCAGTCAATAGCCTAGAATCAACATTCAAACATTGAGTCTAGGTAAGCAGTCAATAGTCTGGAATCAACATTCAAACATTGAGTCCAGGTAAGCAGTCAATAGTCGGGAATCAACATTCAAACATTGAGTCCAGGTAAGCAGTCAATAGTCAAGAATCAACATTCAAACATTGAGTCCAGGTAAGCAGTCAATAGTCTGGAATCAACATTCAAACATTGAGTCTAGGTAAGCAGTCAATAGTCTGGAATCAACATTCAAACATTGAGTCCAGGTAAGCAGTCAATAGCCTGGAATCAACATTCAAACATTGAGTCTAGGTAAGCAGTCAATAGTCTGGAATCAACATTCAAACATTGAGTCCAGGTAAGCAGTCAATAGTCGGGAATCAACATTCAAACATTGAGTCCAGGTAAGCAGTCAATAGTCAAGAATCAACATTCAAACATTGAGTCCAGGTAAGCAGTCAATAGTCTGGAATCAACATTCAAACATTGAGTCCAGGTAAGCAGTCAATAGTCAAGAATCAACATTCAAACATTGAGTCCAGGTAAGCAGTCAATAGTCTGGAATCAACATTCAAACATTGAGTCCATGTAAGCAGTCAATAGTCAAGAATCAACATTCAAACATTGAGTCCAAGTAAGCAGTCAATAGTCTGGAATCAACATTCAAACATTGAGTCCATGTAAGCAGTCAATAGTCAAGAATCAACATTCAAACATTGAGTCCAAGTAAGCAGTCTGTAGTCTAGAATAAACATTCAAACATCTCAATAAACACTCTGTATATTTCTGATCATACATTCACAACATAGAATTCTAGCTTATTTCAATACATAGAAATCCCCAATCTGTGTAAACCCTAGCAACCAGAAATATCACCATAGTTTGAGTTAAAGTCAAATGAGCAGTTCAAAGAGATAATCAAGCAAGGTCAAGATCAGTTAAATGTAAACTTGAGGGAGAAACATCAATGCATTCAACAACAAAAACTGAATAGGAACACATTAAGAAGTTTAATAGCATGACCAGCGATCATAATTCATAAATAACACAGTGTTACACACATGCTTGAAAGTTATACAACAAAATCAGGGGCTTATCAGAGACATCAGGAACCAAATGTTTCTATTTTTACAAAAAAGTATGCAATAGAATTTGATACAGACATACATAATGCAACTTAATATTATGACATAAGCTTTTAAGTGTAAACTATTTACATACCATTTCAAATAAAAAAGAGGACAGAAACCAAAAAGGAAAAAAGCTGAATGCAAGGCAAGAAAATAACACATTGAAAACAGCAGCAGTCACTTACATTACACATAAAAACCGAGCATGATATCACATACTGACCATGATTTGACCTTGCTTGACCGGTGCTATTATCCTCATTGCCTAAGTCAGTTCGTGTTTTGTGAAGCTGGTCATCCCACATTGATCTAACTTTGTTCAAGTATTTAGGCCAAGTGCCACCATCACCTAGAGACTGCAGAGCAAATGCAGTACTGTACATATCTGAGTGAACAGTTTGTCCACCAGGAGATGGCGAGCTAGTAGCCTGTTGCTGTACAGGCTTTATTTCTAATCTTGGTTTTGGAGCTCGACGCTTCACTGATGGCTTATTTTTATGACGTTCATTAGGATCAAATGTGATGATAGGGTTAGTACGCTTGTTAGTGAATCTCGAGCTTGACTCTGTGCTACTTTCATTCAAGTCACCTCGTGCAGTGAGATAGTGGTCAGCACTATCACGCCTCTCGAGAGTATCAGCATTCTCGTAATCCTTCATATGGGTAGAAACGTCCGATAAACTTGTTGACTCGCTCGATGATGACACGGAATCCTGGCTCACTTTCTGGTTGAGTGACACACGACTTTTCCTGGAAGACTGTGAACTAGATGGAAGCTGTTGTTGTTGTTGTGCCGTTACCATGGCAACTGTGGTCTTGGCGATATTCTCACTGTGTACAGGTCTCTGCATGAATGCAGAACTTTTCCGTCTCCTATGCTCCGGTGCATTATCACGTAGAGTTGCATGAAAATCTTGATCTAATTAAAATATTATAATTAGAAATCAATAGCATTACACATAATGTGATGCTGAAGTGAATATTCCACCATTATTATTTGCTTTCAATGGATTATGGTTATTTTTCAGTGAAAATAACAGTGAAATTAGCACTTTGTTATTTTCACTGTTTTAGAAGCTGGTTCCAGTATCATGCAGAAAAAGAAACATAACGTCAACGGCGCTGGGCTTTAAAATATGTGTAACGTCATCATGACGTCATACTTCTCACTTCATGACATTCTTATTTTGACATGATTTTTCAAATTAAGCCAATTACGGCTCATATTTAAGAGGAATTGAGGCATATAATAAACAGAAAATTTGTTGATTTTTGGTGTAAGATCCATTTTATTTCACTCGTGATCACAGAAATTAAATTTTTTATCTTACACCAAAATCAACAAATATCCTCTGTACACTTGGAGGAGTTATCAGCCTGTAAATATGCACCACATGTCTAAACACTAATTTTTCTCACAAGTGATGCCTTAAAATGTACAGATTTTGATTGGCATATGAATTTACACATATCACAAATTAATGGGATTAGTTTTAAAACAAATATAACCAGTAATGTTTAGTTCAATATAAGTAACTTGCTATCTACATACTAACATAATGAGTGCATTTATGTTTTCACCTGCGTACTACAAATGACATTAATGTACAGTAAAGCCGCAATAATAAGGCCACTATTGGGACCCTTACAAATGGGTCTGTTTATTGAGTTAGTGTTATTTTGTGGATGAGCAAATGAGTGAAAATGGATTTGAAAATTGCATTCTTAACTTTTAAGTGGTCCTATAAGTGAGTTTTTACTTTAACATGATATCATTTGAAGAGATTTGACTATCCCTGTTTTATATAGGACTGAATAATTATGAGGACAATACACGAAATGTATCATTAACAACAATACTGACAAGAGATGTTTGTAAAACACGTATGCGCCCATGGCAGCCCAATAGTCAGAAATGGTGAATGTTGCAGTGACCTTGACCTTTGACCTACTGACCTCAAAATCAATAGGGGTCATCTACTGTTGCTGGCCAACATCCATGTAAAGTTTGAAGATCCTAGGTCCAAGCGTTCTTGAGTTATTGAACGGAAACCATTTAAATAGTAAGAAATGGTAAAGGTCACAGTGACCTTGACCTTTGACCTACTGACCTCAAAATCAATAGGGGTCATATACTGTTGCTGACCAACATCCATGTAAAGTTTGAAGATCCTAGGTCAAAGAGTTCTTGAGTTATTGAACAGAAACCATTTTATACGACCGATTGACCGACCTACCGACAGACATGTGCAATGCAATATACCCCCTCATCAAAGATGGGGGGCATAAATATTGCTATTGGTATCATAAAAATAATTTTTACTCTATTTCGAATCCCCCCTCAATACTTTTAACATTTCATAATGACCAAATCACAGCATTATACACCTGCGCATGTGACAGGGGTCTATATATGCAGGATTCATTCTGTTCAGAAATTTAAACATAAATAAAGTTGAATGGCAGGAAGATTTAATACTTACACTGGCGAACATAAAGAAAACCAAATTATTTGACAATTCTTGCAAAACAGTGAACAGTACAAGAGGGCACAAATATGCGACATTGAAAGAGACACAACAAAACTGCAGTAAAAACAACATTATAAAGATTCATGTAAATCAATAATCAAGAAATAAGATATAAACACAGAGAAGAATTTAAGTTCAATCCATTCACCTGACTAGTCCAGTGAAGATTCAATCTGGTTTACCAGGGTAAATGTGGGTGGAGTAGATATGAGTGTTATGCCAGTCCCCACGGTGTTTTAAAGCAAAATGATATCAAGACATCAATAAGATTGCACCATTTTTGATACCATGGGTCTCTTATGACACCCTGGGACTAATCTCTTGTGATACCATGGGACTAATCTCTTGTGATACCATGGGTCTAATCTCGTATGACACCATGGGTCTAATCTCGTATGACACCATGGGTCTAATATCTTATGATACCCTGGGCCTAATATCTTATGACACCATGGGTCTAATCTCGTATGACACCATGGGTCTAATATCTTATGATACCCTGGGCCTAATATCTTATGACACCATGGGTCTAATATCTTATGACACCGTGGGCCTAATATCCTATGACACCATGGGTCTAATCGCTTATGACACCATGGGTCTAATATCTTATGACACCGTGGGCCTAATATCCTATGACACCATGGGTCTAATCTCGTATGACACCATGGGTCTAATATCTTATGACACCATGGGTCAATCTCGTATGACACCATGGGTCTAATATCTTATGACACCGTGGGCCTAATATCCTATGACACCATGGGTCTAATCGCTTATGACACCATGGGCCTAATATCTTATGACACCATGGGCCTTATATCTTATGACACCATGGGCCTAATATCTTATGACACCATGGGCCTAATATCTTATGATACCCAGGGTTTAATATCTTATGACACCATGGGCCTAATATCTTATGATACCCTGGGTCTAATATCTTATGACACCCTGGGTCTAATATCTTATGACACCATGGGCCTAATATCTTATGATACCCTGGGTCTAATATCTTATGACACCCTGGGCCTAATATCTTATGATACTCTGGGTCTAATATCTTATGACACCATGGGCCTAATATCTTATGATACCATGGGCCTAATATATTATGATACCCTGGGTCTAATATCTTATGACACCATGGGCCTAATATCTTATGATACCCTGGGTCTAATATCTTATGACACCCTGGGCCTAATATCTTATGATACCCTGGGTATAATATCTTATGACACCATGGGCCTAATATCTTATGACACTCTGGGCCTGATGTCTTGAGACACACTTGGCCTAATCTTTTGAGTTTGAACCCCATCTTACATGTATTGTAAGATCAGTCTCATACATTCAGCATGAACCACCAACATAAAGGTCCTTGTTTGCACAGATTCCGGCATGAAGTTACACAACAATGACACACGCAGTATAAATGCAGAAAGAAAACTTACCCCCAGGAAAGAACCAATCAGCATGCTGTACAATCAATTCTGTTATCAAACTAAGTATGCCAGTATTCATCATATTTGGTCTGCAAGAAAACAGCATAAGTGACAAAATGATTCCAGTGCACAATGGTTAAACAGTGTTTGGATTCCTAATCATGAGACTTCAGATAGAATCGGGGTGGTTGGGAAGCCTGTCCTTGGTATTTTAACATGCTGTGTGTACAGCAATGATACTCTTAAAACTATGTGTGGGTTACCAAGCAGTTCATCAGAGCAGACGTCGCGGAACACCTCATTATTTCTCAAAGATTTTCAAGTGAATTCATTGGAACAGGAACTATAAATTACTGTTACAATATTTTAAATATGTATTGGATTGACAAATAGTTAAAAGTTTGAAATTCAGATATTGCCAATTAACAAATAATTTTTGGACAATAATATTCCTTAAGTCAGGAAATATTTTGACAACTTTTAACCATGAGTGTGTAATGTAAATTGGTGAAGAAATGGTTGACAACTGCAAAACTCGTATTTTCGTGGGTAATAAATTTCATGGATTAGAAAAAAACGATATTTTCGTGGGGTCGTAAATTCGTGGATGACAAAACATGGAAGGGTATTCCTACGTTCTGTATTCAGAGGTCGATTAATTGAAGGGATTATATTTCGTGGTTGAGATAAACACCAAAATCAACGAAAATAAACCCCTTCGAAAAATACTGATTTTACAGTATGAGACTTACCCAGTATCTCCTTCCGACCAGATCAGATTAGGACCTATCACAATTGCTATATTACCAGGTGTCATCTTATTTACATCAGATCTTTCAGTCAGCTTGGCTAAAAACTTTATTAAATACCTAGAAAAGAAAGGTCAAGTAAATACAATACAATATTTCATTGCTGTGTTGGAATAAATCGAATCCTATCTGCCGCCTATATTTCATGCTATCTGGCCCCTTTTTTATTTGCTATCAAAATTTAGTTACAGCCAAAAGAATGTTCATTCTGGTTTACGATCATTAAATAATTGATTCGGTGGACATCTTGCAAGAGAGATCCTAAATGTTCTAACGTTATTAAAGATAAGAAAACAGTTAAAATGGAAATCCAGTTTTTGAAGAGTTATTCCTCATTCCATTGATAAGTATGAACTTCAAGACCAATGCCCCAGTCTTCTATTAATTCACATACATAGAGAATAGAGACTTCATTGTTCTTACCTAAAATTGTCATAATTTGGTTTTGGTAATCTATCCACAACACACCACAGTGCTTGAAGTCTTTGGTCAGCTTGTCTGAAATATATCAGCGAGAATTAGCACATATAATGAACAGAGATGTTTGTATGTAGCTTGTATGTTCCCATGATGGCAGTCATCAAATACATGTAGTCATTTAAGGGCATGGCGACCTTGGCCTCTGACTTTCAACCTTGAAATGGACCAAACTCTTAACCAAGTTTGGGATCTTAGGTCAAACTGTTCTTTAGTTAGTGATTTGATCTGTCAAACAATAGACAGACTGACTGAAACATGCAAAGCAATGTACACCTACTTCTCAAAGAGGGGCATAATGCATTCATCTAGTAGACATATACCACTATGCATGTGTTTATATTCATGATGTAACTATATTGTGTTAACACATGCATCCTCAAGTTTACAGTTTTTGTTCCGTCAAACAGATGGGCATATCAGAAGTATTTCAGCTGATTACATGAACTACATATATATTATCCAATAAACAACACAAGTACAGATATTATAATACAAAGATACATTGCAACCTCTATAATATCTATATATCAAAATCTGAGGTTTTTGCTATGGAGAGGTAAAATAAATAGTAAATGAGTACTTCTGGAACGGGGTTCGAGCTCGGTTGTTGATCAAGTGAGGGCCGCTCTGAGAGGTTACACTGTATACACATCTTAATGTAAAGTAACTACTTGAAGATGATGAAGTGTTCAGGACCAAGTTATACTTTCAATATAAAGGTTAAGACATTCCTACTTGAACAAGTCACACCATTACCTTCAATTTAAGTACATTGAACTGTGGATTATGTATGTAGTTGTGTTATTATCATCCTTGTACATGTAGGGTGAAAGTTAGAATGTCACAAAAATGATACACTACTAGCTTTAAAACAAGGAAGTTTTCTCAGATGTCCATACAAAACTGAAACATAACCCCCTCACATGTGTTCAACAACAATACAGTTTGAAGAGGAAGTATCAGCTGTTATTTTACCATGCAGATATACTGTATAGGGCTTTCGATCCATCAATACAGCTAAAACAAGATTTAGTTACATATTAGGTCAACTTATGTTAACTTAACTTAACCAATAAAAAACAATTTGCAGTTGTTTTTTAAAGACAAATCTGTTTGAAGTACAGTATCAAAATTTGAGCCTAGGTGAGAAGAAGCATTATATTTCCTTACATCAAACAAATTAGTCATGACTAAAGAAGTATTTTGATAAATATACTGTACATATTGTTTTCCACCATCAGTATTAAAAGATAAACTGAAACCTTCATTAAAAAGTTTGATACCATAAAAGACATGCCTTAATACATGCATACTCTTTTATTGACATTGTCTACATCTTTCATGATTACCAATCAAGACGATTAGGGTACAAGACTACAAGGCAGCTTTTGGGGACTGATACGGGACTGGTACCCAAACCCTTACTGATATTTTTTTAAACAACAAAATATACTCACTGTTGAGCTGCAGCCATGAAATCTGGGAATAATTTAAACGTAAGTAACGGCTCTGGCAACTCTCGTAGGTATTGTTTGAAGGCACCTGTTCAGTATAATACAAGATGTGGGTTACAGAATTATTACAAACACAACAAGTTTACAGTAAATGATTAAGTGTATAGTGTATTCCATATAAAGTTATATAACCTGTGTTAAGCTGCCAGTTTAAGTGATATAATACATCCAATGTAGCAGTTTAAAACAAGTGAATGTTTACAAGGTTATTTATTACGAAATTGGCCAAATGGCATTTGATAATACTGGTGAATAATTATTTCAGACCACAACTAACACTACTTTGATGGTCAATAAAAATCTGACTGGAAACAAGACTGCGTTCAATAAACGCTTATGCCCCCTGTGGAAGCCTTGTCCTTAAATAAGTCTAAGTCCAAAATTAGGTCAAGGTGAAAGTCAAAATGGGGTCAGGTGATACAGGTGTGTGGAGAGTGTTCATATACAACATCCATGCAAGTTTGGAAGCTTTGTAGCAAGCCATAATGATGCTAGAAGAAACGGTCAATTTGGGTTAACCAGGACGGACGGACGAACGGACGGACAGGTGAATCACTATATGCCTCCCGATCTATCGATACGGGGGCATAAAAATAGGTAAGTACATTATTTTATGCAAGCATATACAACTCAAGGGTTTTTGACACAAAGGGCAATAACTCTGACAATATTTATCCAACCTAAATTTCCTGACAATATGCAAAACTAGACTTGGTACGAACTATTCATGTGTAGTTTCACACATAGGTACAGACCAACACGATGCACATTATATAGCAGAAGTTATACTGACCTGCTACAGTATGTGGATCCAGTTCACCATTATCTTCAAACTCAACACCAGCATCAAATGATGCCTGAAATATCACAGGAAAAACAACAATTAGAAAGGTACAATTAATGAGAAGGGCAATAGGGCCCTAGGTCGCTCACCAGTGCACATGGATCAAGTAGAATCATATTTAAACTGAACCACGATTTCGGTTGCCATGGAAACAAGAGTTCTGCATAGATTTCAATTATTTAGCTATTTTAAGAATGAACCAATAATGGAGCATTGTTACCTATTTGAGATGAAATCCAGCTTGAACTTTCAGATAAAAAGATTTTAATGCATTTATATAAGGAAATTGAGCCACACTCACTGGTGACGTGTCCATGTTTTTTGACGAATAATGACAAAATTGTCAATTTTGTAACAGCTAGGGTCACTCAACGGTGCGGATACTCAACGGTGGATAATATGTTCTCATTCCAGGCAATCAAACAAAAATACCTATCTAAGAAAAGCAACAAAGTTCATCGACTTTTTAAAGGCATTTGATAGATGCGACCACAAACAGCCATGGCAAGTTTTGCTTTGATGCATATATCATACTCACAAGTCAATGGTTGACACTGCTTTCAAAACAAATGATAACAATCACAGATCTTTATTGAATTTTGAACTAAACTAAAACACTTCTTACCTTTAATTTCTTTACTTTAGAAGCCATTCCTGCTATTCGAAACAAACCCTGAAAAATAAGAATTACTCTATTGGTTGTCTGACACATCGCTCATTAGAGGTATCATAATACCTGATTTGCATAGATACGATTGCTACAATTTGACATTTATCATGATGCTTAAAACAACCATATGATTTTTTTGTCCCAGTAAAAAAGAAATATTGTCATATCTTAAATTAATCTTTACACAAAACTGAACCATAAAATCTCATTTTCTAATTCCAAAGGCTCTTACCAAATAGACTCCTTGGTTATATAACATGCCCGGCCTTCTCAGGCTATCTCTGGGTTACCAACCAGTTCATCTCTAGTCAGGTGGGAAACACTGAAAAGCGTTTCTGAAAGGAGAATTATCCACTTGACAACCATGTCACCAAACCTAATACAGTAACATACATATCCACTGAACCTAATACAGTAACATACACTTCCACTGAACCTAATACAGTAACATACACGTCCACTGAACCTAATACAGTAACCTTCACATCCACTGAACCTAATACAGTAACATACATATCCACTGAACCTAATACAGTAACATACACGTCCACTGAACCTAATACAGTAACCTACACATCCACTGAACCTAATACAGTAACATACACATCCACTGAACCTAATACAGTAACTTACATGTCCACTGAACCTAATACAGTAACATACATGTCCACTGAACCTAATACAGTAACATACATGTCCACTGAACCTAAAACAGTAACATAATCATCCACTGAACCTAAAACAGTAACATACACGTCCACTGAACCTAATACAGAAACATACACATCCACTGAACCTAGTACATTAATATACATGTCCACTGAACCTAATACAGTAACATACACATCCACTGAACCTAATACAGAAGCATACACATCCACTGAACCTAATACATAACATACATGTCCACTGAACCTAATACAGTAACATACATGTCCACTGAACCTAATACAGTAACATACACGTCCACTGAACCTAATACAGAAGCATACACATCCACTGAACCTAATACAGAAGCATACACATCCACTGAACCTAATACATAACATACATGTCCACTGAACCTAATACAGTAGCATACACATCCACAGAACCTAATACAGTAACATACATGTCCACTGAACCAAATACAGTAACATACATGTCCACTGAACCTAATACAGTAACATACATGTCCACTGAACCTAATACAGTAACATACATGTCCACTGAACCTAATACAGTAACATACATGTCCACTGAACCTAAAACAGTAACATAATCATCCACTGAACCTAAAACAGTAACATACACGTCCACTGAACCTAATACAGAAGCATACACATCCACTGAACCTAATACAGAAGCATACACATCCACTGAACCTAGTACATTAATATACATGTCCACTGAACCTAATACAGTAACATACACATCCACTGAACCTAAAACAGTAACATACACATCCACTGAACCTAAACTGAACCTAAAACAGTAACATACATGTCCACTGAACCTAATACAGTAACAAACATGTCCACTGAACCTAATACAGTAACAAACATGTCCACTGAACCTAATACAGTAACATACACATCCACTGAACCTAATACAGTAACATACACATCCACTGAACCTAATACAGTAACATACACGTCCAATGAACCTAATACAGTAACATACACATCATCCACTGAACCTAATACAGTAACATACACGTCCACTGAACCTAATACAGTAACATACACATCCACTGAACCTAGTAATACAGTAACATACATGTCCACTGAACCTAATACAGTAACATACATGTCCACTGAACCTAATACAGTAACATACAGTCACATCCACTGAACCTAATACAGTAACATACACGTCAACTGAACCTAATACAGTAACATACACATCCACAGAACCTAATACAGTAACATACATGTCCACTGAACCTAATACAGTAACATACATGTCCACTGAACCTAATACAGTAACATACACGTCCACTGAACCTAATACAGTAACCTACACATCTACTGAACCTAATACAGTAACATACATGTCCACTGAACCTAATACAGTAACATACACGTCAACTGAACCTAATACAGTAACATACACGTCCACTGAACCTAATACAGTAACATACACATCCACAGAACCTAATACAGTAATATACATGTCCACTGAACCTAATACAGTAACATACACATCCACAGAACCTAATACAGTAACATACACGTCCACTGAACCTAATACAGTAACATACATGTCCACTGAACCTAATACAGTAACATACACGTCCACTGAACCTAATACAGTAACATACACGTCCACTGAACCTAATAC
The DNA here is from genome assembly GCA_947247005.1 of Spisula solida. NCBI lineage: Eukaryota > Metazoa > Mollusca > Bivalvia > Venerida > Mactridae > Spisula > Spisula solida. The sequence goes on along the minus strand of OX365944.1, from coordinate 31,850,423 downwards.
AGTAACATACACATCCACAGAACCTAATACAGTAATATACATGTCCACTGAACCTAATACAGTAACATACACATCCACAGAACCTAATACAGTAACATACACGTCCACTGAACCTAATACAGTAACATACATGTCCACTGAACCTAATACAGTAACATACATGTCCACTGAACCTAATACAGTAACATACACGTCCACTGAACCTAATACAGTAACATACACGTCCACTGAACCTAATAGAGTAACATACATGTCCACTGACCCTAATACAGTAACATACATGTCCACTGAACCTAATACAGTAACATACATGACCACTGAACCTAATACAGTAACCTACACATCTACTGAACCTAATACAGTAACATACATGTCCACTGAACCTAATACAGTAACATACATGTCCACTGAACCTAATACAGTAACATACATGTCCACTGAACCTAATACAGTAACATACATGTCCACTGAACCTAATACAGTAACCTACACATCCACAGAACCTAATACAGTAACATACATGTTCACTGAACCTAATACAGTAACATACACCTCCACTGAACCTAAAACAGTAACATAAACATCTACTTACCTCCTCTTCCAAACCTTCTTCTAAGAGAAAACAGATACATGCTTCCAGTACTTGTGCAATATCTCTGTTAGATACACGTAAATGTTCTTCTAATGGAACACCGTACACAGGTTTTATTGGATTACAGTTAAGTGCTTCTTTCATTCTTGGTATATATTTGTCTATTATTTCTAAACATTTTCTATGATATTCAGCTTGTGCTTCAATCAACTGAAAAGAACAATATAAATTTGCAAAGTTCAGGGCTTAAGATATTCTAGTGAAAATACTTATTGCAACTGATTTTTGAGCCCCTAGCATTATTCGTGAAAAAAGGAAGCCCAAACATTTAGTATTTATGTATTCATAATTTAAATTGATTTGCCTCTGGTCGTTGTTGACCAAAGTTTAAATGAACGCAGATTCCAATGTATAAGTCAACTGTATATTCTGTAACAATTTTTCGTTCTATTTATTTACTTGAGAAAGAAAAATCTGCTGTTTACTTCCCTCAAGGGAATACAATAGATTAACTAAATTTTCAACAACAGAAATGTCCTGTTAGTGAAGTTAACAAATTTAAACAACATAAAGCAGTAACCAGATTATAATCCATTTCTTGTCATAAAACCTGATATCTTGTTTTGATTCTAATATTTTGTTTCGATTTGATAGCTTTTTTTTATTTTGACAGATTTCATGCATTTTCATAATTTGGCCAAAATGATTTTTTCTAACAAGTTTACCACAATATAAAATTTAATATAATTCATAATGTTTTAATTAACTACAAAAGGTTTGAGTGCTTCTTAATAGACGGACAAAAGGGTGAATATTATAGGTCACACACAAAACTTTTGGCAGGCCCTAAGTAGTACAAAACATTTTAATCTGCATTAGCAATACTTACACTCAGTAAGTTTTGACTGTGATCTGCTTCCCTTGACATAAAATTGAACATTTCTGTGGTGTATGCATCCTATAAAATATAAAAAATATATAATAATCATTTTACACCTACCAAACATAATAATAAACAAGAGGGCCCAAAGGGCCCTAGGTCGCTCACCTGTTGAACTTGACCTAGATTTTGTAGAGATGATCATTGTGACCAAGTTTCATACAGATAAGGCCAATAATGTGACCTCAAGGTTTTTCTATGATTTAACCATGTGACCTAGTTTTTGACCCAAGATGACCCAATATCAAACTTGACCTAGATATTGTTAAGATGGCCATTGTGACCAAGTTTCATAAAAATTAAGTCAAAATTGTGACCTCCAGTGACTGCACAAACTTTTTCTATGATTTGACCTAGTGACCTTGTTTTTGACCCCAGATGACCCAATATCAAACTTGACTTAGATTTTGTTGAGATGACCATTGTGACCAAGTTTCATAAAGATTGAGTCAAAATTGTGACCTCTAGTGACTACACAAGGTTTTACTATGATTTGACCTAGTGACCTAGTTTTTGACCCCAGATGACCCAATATCGACCACAACTTAGCTTTTGTTGAGATGATCATTGTGACCAAGTTTCATAAAGATTAGACCAACATTGTGACCTCTAGTGACTACACAAGGTTTTTCTATGATTTGACCTAGTGACCTAGTTTTTGACCCCAGATGACCCCATATCGACCTTGGCCTAGATTTCGTTGAGATGATCATTGTGACCAAGTTTCATAAAGATTAGACCAAAATTGTGACCTCTAGTGACTACATAAGGTTTTTCTATGATTTGACCTTGTGACCTAGTTTTTAACCCCTTATGACCCAATATCGAACTTGACCTAGATTTTGTTGAGATGATCATTGTGACAAAGTTTCATAAAGATTAAGTCAAAATTGTGACCTCTAGTGACTACACAAGGTTTTTCTATGATTTGACCTTGTGACCTAGTATTTAACCCCGGATGACCCAATATCAAACTTGGCCAAGATTTTGTTGAGATGATCATTGTGACCAAGTTTCATAAAGATTAATTCAAAATTGTGACCTCTAGTGACTACACAAGGTTTTTCTATGATTTGACCTAGTGACCTAGTTTTTGACCCCGGATGACCCAATATCGAACTTAGCCTAGATTTTGTTGAAATGATCATTGTGACCAAGTTTCATAAAGATTAGGCTAAAATTGTGACCTATAGTGTCTACACAAGCCAATTGTTGACAGACGGACGGACGACGGACGGACGGACGAAGAGTGATCACAAAAGCTCACTCTGTCACTTTGTGACAGGTGAGCTAATAAAAAAGTATACAGATTGAGTAAAACAGCTAGGTGACCTTGGTAGCACAGTAGTTAGGTGACCTTGGTAGCACAGTAGTTAGGTGGCCTTGGTAGCACAGTAGTTAGGTGGCCTTGGTAGCACAGTAGTTAGGTGGCCTTGGTAGCACAGTAGTTAGGTGGCCTTGGTAGCACAGTAGTTAGGTGGCCTTGGTAGCACAGTAGTTAGGTGGCCTTGGTAGCACAGTAGCTAGGTGGCCTTGGTAGCACAGTAGTTAGGTGGCCTTGGTAGCGCAGTAGTTAGGTGGTCTTGGTAGCACAGTAGTTAGGTGGCCTTGGTAGCACAGTAGCTAGGTGGCCTTGGTAGCACAGTAGTTAGGTGGCCTTGGTAGCACAGTAGTTAGGTGACCTTGGTAGCACAGTAGTTAGGTGGCCTCGGTAGCACAGTAGTTAGGTGGCCTTGGTAGCACAGTAGCTAGGTGGCCTTGGTAGCACAGTAGTTAGGTGGCCTTGGTAGCACAGTAGTTAGGTGGCCTTGGTAGCACAGTAGTTAGGTGGCCTTGGTAGCACAGTAGTTAGGTGGCCTTGGTAGCACAGTAGTTAGGTGGCCTTGGTAGCACAGTAGTTAGGTGGCCTTGGTAGCACAGTAGTTAGGTGGCCTTGGTAGCGCAGTAGTTAGGTGGCCTTGGTAGCGCAGTAGTTAGGTGGCCTTGGTAGCACAGTAGTTAGGTGGCCTTGGTAGCACAGAAGTTAGGTGGCCTTGGTAGCGCAGTAGCTAGGTGGCCTTGGTAGCACAGTAGTTAGGTGGCCTTGGTAGCACAGTAGTTAGGTGGCCTTGGTAGCGCAGTAGTTAGGTGGCCTTGGTAGCACAGTAGTTAGGTGGCCTTGGTAGCATAGTAGTTAGGTGGCCTTGGTAGCGCAGTAGTTAGGTGGCCTTGGTAGCACAGTAGTTAGGTGGCCTTGGTAGCACAGTAGTTAGGTGGCCTTGGTAGCACAGTAGTTAGGTGGCCTTGGTAGCACAGTAGTTGGGACCTTGAAAACTGGTCTCACTATTGAGTTGGACTTAATATTGAGGTTGAATAAGAGAAATACAGTAAACAGGTTGAGAAAATCATGTTCTTTATATTGAGTTGGTCATATTATTTCATAGGGTTTAAATGGGGATTTACTTCAGTAAAATGTACTTCAAATAGTTGAGTTACCTTTGCTTGATCAACTCTGTTAGATGTTTCCTCCAGTTCATCTTTAACCATATCAACTTTGGCCGATGCATTAACCATATTGATACCAGGTTGTTGTGTTTGTCGTACAGCACTGTTGTATCTACCAGGTTATAACATTTATATAAAACAGTTTTATTGACAGAAAGAAAAATTCACAACAAGAGATGTTTGTAAAACACGTATGCCCCCATGGCAGCCCAATAGTCAAAAATGGGGAAGGTCACAGTGACCTTGACCTTTGACCTCAAAATCAATAGGGGTCATCTACTGTTGCTGTCCAACGTCCATGTAAAGTTTGAAGATACTAGGTCAAAGCGTTTTTGAGGTATTGAACGGAAACCATTTTAATAGTCAGAAATAGTAAAGGTCACAGTGACCATGACCTTTGACCTACTGACCTCAAAATCAATAGGGGTCATCTACTGATGCTGACCAACCTCCATGTAAATTTTGAAGATCCTAGGTCAAAGTGTTCTTGAGTTATTGAACGGAAACCATTTTATACGACCGACAGACAGACCGACCGACCGACCGACCGGCATGTGCAAAGCAATATACCCCCTCATCAAAGATGGGGGGCATAATTACATGGTATGTAAACACAATAGACCAGTCATCTCCAGAAAGGTGAGTAATACTGATATATAGTGTGCAGCTACTGTGTAATCATGTTCATTCTGGAAGGTAGACAGGACTGCATTCAATAAACGATTATGCCCCCATGGCCATGGAAGACTTGTCCATAGAAAAAGTTAAGTCCATCAGGGGCCATAATTCTGTTAAAATGTTGGATAGTGTTACATGGCTTTGACAATGTAACGGGTTAATGATGGTAAGCAAGCATGCTAAGTTTGAAAGCAATGCATTGCAGGACTTGATGCAAGACGAAACAGTCAATTTGGGTTAACCCAAGAATTTGGCCATTCAATAAGTTGAAGGCCAAAATTAGGTCAATGTGAAGGTCAAAATGTGGTCAGGTAGTATAGGCGTGTGAAGAGTGTTCAAATACGACATCCATGCAAGTATGAAAGCTTTTGAGCAAGCCATATTGATGTAAGACGAAACAGTCAATTGGGTTAACCAGGGACAGTTGGACAGGTCAATCACTATATGCCTCTCAATCTATTGATACGGGCATAAAAATGCAGTATACTTCATTGAAACAATTCATACATGACTTTCAAAGAATTGATAGTGGAAAATTTACTGTGGTCTATGTATTCAATGCATCCATTCAATTACTTGTTGACATTTAATCTTGTAAATGAAACAATACACATAATAGTTCATTCATAACAGTTTAAAGGAAAGCAACAGTTTGAAGGAATACATGAACGTCGTGGTTTTGCTGCATGAAAGAAGTTATTTTATTAACAATTTATGACAGCAATCCACAAAGACCTGAATTATATGTTCAAACATTTACTGTCTAACACTGTACCTGCTTTTTGCGGAATCCATATCCAATGTAACTTTACTTAAAGCCTTCTTTAATTTCATAATTTGTGGGATTTCGTTCTGAAAGTAAGTTCACAACAGAACAATTAAATTACAACAACAGTTAATGACAGTATAAAAACCCAGCAACAACCTCCAATTATAAACATGCAATGCTGTAAAATCAGAAATTGTCACGAGGTTTTTTAATTTTCGCAATATACGGGAGTTGGACAAAATGTGGCTTAAAACAGCACTGAAATGTGGATTCTTTTCTAGAGTTCAAATTTCGTGACCGTTCAACCTTGCCAACTACTCAACTTCAGAATAACAAATTTGTGAAAATTTTCTCATGGAAAATGTTAAACTTGTATATATGTCAATGATTATCGTGCTTATAAAAGCACATGTAAGGTGCTTATAAAAGCACATGTAAGGAGATAGTTATCAACATCAGAACAAAGTTAAGAAATTTAAATAGCTCAATACAGGGGTGTCAACAGGGCCAAATTAAAAACCAGGAAAATCGTATGCGGCTGACCATTTTTGCCAAACAAGAGTCCTTCAATGACATTATTTCCATAAGTCACTCAGTTTGTATTAAAGAAAGTCCTTCTGAGCAGCTTAAATTTACCATAACTTTGTCATTTCTTGAGATATTTTCATCAAATAACTTTTATTTTGGTCAGAAGCCATTGCTCTTTCAGGAATGATAAATCTGGAATTCCGTATTAATCAGGAAAATTGACACCCCTGTCAATATAAGAACAATTAATTATCTAATACAAACATATGGGAATGAATCATAAGTGAAAATACAAACATTTGGCAAACCTACTAACTATTACCAGTCATAAATAACCAGGATTTATTTATAAATGTAAAGAAAATTTATAAATATATAAACAATCAATAAATGTACAGCAAATACTGTGAGTGACATGGAAATGTTGGCAAATTTCCCGTATTTACGCTATTCGCTATCATTTCCACTAGCGTCGTATTTGTGGTACGTAGAGATCTACTTAGAAATTTTCTAAATAAAAGAAATCATTAATTTTTCAGCGCAAAATGTCTGAAATTATGAATTTGCTAACTTTCTTATTTACGGCGGAAATATTCACTGATACAGTAGATAAATTTACAAACAATTAATCTTAAATGCACATACATGTATATATAAATAAAGTACAACATACCTCAACAATTCCTTGTAATGGTTCTAACACAGTTTTCTCCATATCTAACTCACTATTTAAATGTCTCTGTGCTAGGTTATTCTGACAGTCTCCACACATTTGATACAATTGTCTGTAAAACATTAGGTAAGTTTTGTATCAATTTACACAATCTACCCTCACTAGTCGTAGAAAATACAAAATGTAACACTTAGGTATACCAACAGTCATTCTGAAATTCGCCGGTTGATTGATTTAAGTGCGGCCGTCTGCACAGAGTGTTAAGAAACATGAGAACACATACTTTCCATGAAAAATGGATGATATATCATAGCTGGTTAGTTAAATTAGACAAAAAATGTGTGTTAAAACACATTTATTTTGAGTTTCGAAAAACATTATTTTTATCATTTTTTATTGTCCGGCAGTTCTGCTTTTAGTCCGGCAGTTTGCAAGACATTGTCGGTCCAAATGTCCGATTATTTTTGCCAACTTTCATAATGTCTGTACCAATTGGCAATATACTTAGCCATGTTTATTATGAAAGCAATAACAATACAGTGAAATAGTATAAATTGATTATTCAGGTCAGTCACTTGTTTACATAACATTGCAATGTCTCTAATCAATGTAATATATATTATGTGTACAAGTATGCTGCTGCAGCTTTGTGAATAAGGTCACTGGGGGAATCTAATTCTGGCTTTAAAACGTTGTGGTACCCAAGAACCTTCTGCCCCGGGGGAAGGGCCTGACCTTGTTTAAATCAGCTTACTGGTCAACTTGAACATAAAGTAGCCTAAGCCTTTACTCACCCCATAACACACTCTGTACCAAGTATAGAGGCTGATTCAATCATACTATGTCCTAACATGGCTTCTGGCATCTTTTTCTGTAATACACAATGTCAAACAGTTTATAGTTGCATTTCAGATAAGAAAACATTTCAGCTACTACTTACTTCATCACTTCTTATAAACCTAGTTATAGCAAATATATTATTAGCATGCGCAACTTACAGGTTGAGACAAAATGCGTCACTGTGTGACTGAAGAATTGCAAGTAATACAAATTGCCAAAATTGTGACCTGTAGTGTCTACACAAGCTTTTTCAGTGTGACCAAATTTTATCAAGATTAAGTAAAACATTGTGCTCTCTATTGACTACAAAAATTTTGACCTGTAGTGACCTTGATTTTGACCCCAAAACCCAATATTTAATTTCATCTAGATTTTGTTGAGAGAGATAATCTTTATTTAAGTCTCATCAATGTAGATTCATACAATATATAGATTACATAATTCAACAATAATGATGTAAGTACTTTGCCACTCCAATTTGGAGATGTAAGAGACTCGATAGATTGGCTACAGTGACAAGTTTCATGAAAATTAGACAAAAACAGCGACCTTTACTGTCTACACGAGCATTGTGGATGATGGACAATGGCAAAATCTCAACCCATAAATGTTTTGTTTTGTTTTGTTTTGGTTTGTTTTGGTTTGTTTTGGTTTGTTTTGGTTTGGTTTGTTTGTTTGTTTGTTTGTTTGGGTTTAAAGCCATTTCTCAAAGATGTTTCAGAGAATACATCAGGTACTTACAAGTCGTTTCTCAGGGTTCTCACTTCCTGCACTCAGAAAACTAGCACCTAGTTTCTTCACGGTATTAGATGTAACATGTTTTACTGTTTCAACTCTCTTCTCTGAGGACTGTAGATCATCAGATAACACTTCAGTTTTCTCAACCCTGTAACAAATTAACAATATTATAATACCATGGGCGTAGGAGCGTCTTCAACATTGGGGGGGGGCCAAACATTCGAAAAGGGGGGGGGGGGGGGGGGGGGGGGCGAAACAAAATTTTAAGATATGTGGGGGTCACATTAAGTGTTATTAAACTATGGTGAACATTTGCTTTTATACTCACTAAGGTACGGTATATCTACTAAGCTCATTGCTTGTCAAAAGACGGGGTAAAAAAATTGAACCCAATCATGAACCGCCTCCTCGATAGCCTAGTGGTTGAGCGTTCTCTTCGAGTGCGGGAGGTCTCGGGTTCGATCCCTGGCCGCGTCATACCAAAGACGAAATAAAAATGGTACCAGAAATTCCCTTGCTAGACGCTCAGCATGAAAGGGAAACTGGCTTCTCTTCTCTCATACCCTCGTGGCGATGGATAACATCAGGAATGAGGTGTCGAGAGTGATTAATATAAGTTGGAAAAACTTGTTTCACAATCGACCTTAAATAAATTAGTATAAACTAAACTAACCCAATCATAAACTAGTATTGTAAGTAAGGGGGGTCTGGGGGCATGCTCCCCGGGAAAATTTTGAAAACATTGGATCAATCTGGTGCATTCTGAGATAATTATTTGGTAAGATCAATCAAACTTAAGTCCTTATTTTGTAAATATTTTTATTAATTATTGGACAAATGCCCGAATTCTGAGAGTTAAGTGGTTTAGTAAGGGAATTTAACATAGCACTGACAAAGTTTAAAAGCAATATAGGAGCTGGTGCAAACTTTAAATGTTACAATGTATTTCTGTAGTCATGTAGTTTTTACAACAGTTATGTGATTTAGTGTGTATATTGCATAATTTATGTGTATAACTAATATAGCTCTATAATTTTTTTGTAATTTTATTCATAACAATAATGAAACAATAATTTTTTTTATAGGTTTACCAAATTGACATGAAATCTGACTTATCTCCTACAAGCTCTTCGAGTGTTCACGCGTTTAAGGTTTCTTGTAAAACTGCATATTTATATACGAGTATAAAAATAAAGCTGCGAGCCACATAATATCATCATGTCCTGGGTCAAGTTCGACTACAAATCAATAAATGGAAATGTAACAGATTCTTTTGACAAACGTTGAAAAATGATTATTTTATTCCGATTTGTTTAAAAATAGATAAGTTACAATTTCCTGGACGGCCTTCATTAACCATTTAATGGGTGTATAAATGTTTAAAAACGTGTTATACAATAAAGTCGAACACAAACAATTGTTTGTTACAGTAATTATCACAACTTGTCGCCGACTACCCGCGTTCGGACAATGGATTTCAACAGTCAATGAAAGGTGCGAAAACTTGTATTGTTCGACTCATCTACGGGTAAATCATAGCAAGGGACCGTCCAATCAGTTCGAGTGTTCGACCTAGATACTGTTCGAGTCATCTACTGTTTACCATATAATTAAAGAAGGAATTTTAACGGGACCGAAGAACTAGTTCGAGACATCTAGGGTGTTCGAGGCAAGTACTGTTCGAGGCATCGAAGTTCTACTGTATTTCATAGATAAAAATAATTTTGCGAGCGAAGCGAGCACGAAAATTCGCATTTTATACTTTTTAACCAAGGATAAAAGGAATCACCTATTACAAGACTATTTTAAGCCAAAAATTATGAAAATGGTCTGAATTATTGGGGGGGGGGGGGGGCCCTTCTCCTACGCCCATGAATACAACTGTCAGAGTGAAAAATTATTAAGTTTTCACCAAAATTATAGTGTCTAGTGAAGGTCCACAATCACTGAAGAACTATTTTTTAATGATTTAAAAGTATTATTTTCGGGGGGGGGGGGTATACAATATTTATTGTGTGGCTGACTGACTGTGATCATGATTTAGATGTGAAATGTACAGAATATGGCATGAGACATGAGTCACATGACAGGCTAAACCACATTCATCTGGTCATACTTATCCTGCTACATGAGGTCATTTATCAAAAGCCACAGTCCAACAATGTATACAAATTTAGAACATATATTTGAGTGAAATAATAATATGTGCAAGAATTATGTGAAAACGTTGCTCAAATTAATTTCCAGAACTGACTTGGTGTCCCGATGTTGGTTCAGACATTGTTAGACCGGTCAGGGCCACCCTGACTGTTAGGATAATTTTTCTTGATATAGTAAGGGTCATTTGTAAGGCGCCGTCCCCAGATAAATACATTTAAAATCATTTAAAATCATAGTTTTTTCCTAAAAATTTCAATACTTGCTACAAAATCAGTTACTGTGGAAATTACAGATAAATGCCCCTAAAATTACAGGACCAGTATTCCATAGGATCCCTAAAGTTGGAAAAAACTATTATTTTGCATTCAAATATGACAGATATTTTTCTAGTTGATGAATTTTTAAACTTCCTAAATAATTATCTATCCACCTACTCACACAGTGATGTAATTGTTCAAGTAAAATATAAGATGAGCTGATCAGCCAAGCAGATCTGACAATGTAGGAGTGAAAGTTTATCATTTTATGAGATCATTGATAACTGGGTGTTAATACTCGTTACATGATGTATATACATGTTCATGAATAATTTACCTTTTGGATGTAATTGTTTAACAAATTTATTTAAGGTTGATTGTAAAACAAGTTCTTACAACTTCATAGGTTTCAGTATTATCATCACACTGATGAAGGCATATTGTGCCGAATCATGTTTGTGATAAACAATTAAACAAAACAATTGAAGTAAGTTGTTGCTGATGTATGTTATTTAATTAGGTGAATGTAAGACATTCTTGAAACCTGAAATCTTCATATACAATTTATATATAGGGAAAATGAAAGATAACAGACTTTTTGCTATACTGTACTAAAAAACCTGAAGTTGAGGCATTATGTCTGAACATTTCATTGTTGTTTTTTTAATATATTAATCACTCCCTACATCTCATTCATGATGGGATCCATCACCATGGAGGTACATGTATGAGAGAGAAGCCAGATTTTACTTTTTATGCCAAGCATCTACAATGTAGGAAGGGAATTACTGGTACCATTTATTTCATTATAATTACACATGTATGATGTGGCCTGGGGTTTAACTTGGTACCTTCTGAACCAGAAAAAATGCTTGACTACTTGGCTATCAAGGCAGTTACCGGTATACATTTCTGTATTATTGTAAATGAAACATTACAAAGTCACTGTGACCAATTTCTGACTCCAGATGACCCAAGTCAAACTTGGCCTAGATTTTGTTGGGGTCATCATTGTGACCATTTCATAAAGATTAAGCCAAAAGGGGGACCTCAACACAAAGTTATACTATGATTGGACTTAGTAATCTATTTTTGACCCCAGATGACCAAACTTTGAACTTTGCCTCAATTTGTTGAGATGATCATAGTCACACAATTTCATCAAGATTACTCCAAAATTGGGACTTCCAGTGTACCTACACGAGGTTTTCTACGATTTGACCTAGTGGCCTAGTTTTTTGCCCCAGACAACCAAACATCGTTTGAAATTGTGTTTGGATAATTTTTTTGTACAAATTTTTATCATTAAAATAGAAGATTTTTATTGATAGCGGATTTTTGGCCGGCTATGCCGGCCGAATAAATCGGCTTAATGGTAACATCCGGATCCGTCTGAGTTTTAGCCCATCCGATTTCACTAGGCTAATGGGTATAAAAATTTGTGTTACGGTCCCGCAGCTAAACAAAGAGTAGAAAAAATGTCGGCCAATATAATAACAAAAGTCATATAAATGCGAAATTCTGTTGCTCATAAATTTTCTTTTATATTTTAAAACTTCGTAAAAATACAAAAAGCAGTAGATCTACAACTTCAACGAATAAAGTAGGTCTACATAATTTTAGACTCCCCCATTTATTCTGCATTCGTCACTACTCGGCTATTTCCGTCATCTAGAAAACTAAAGCACAGAAAGTTTAATGCTTATTAAAATACGGATTTATCGAGCGGCCGTACGATTATCAAACACCCGAGTATGTAGCTAACATTTATCAAAGCAACTCAGCAAGGGAGATAAACGCGTCGCTAAGGAAAACTTAGTGGAGTTTGGCCACCAACATGGCTGCCGGATGAAAACACGGTTTGCCGAAATCAGTCTGTGAACCATGAATGTACTTGTTTTAAACAAGGAATGTCGTCTTTTATACACTAAATTAACGTTGTTATAAAATCTTCAATTAACTCGACACTCGATGGCAGATGCTGATTTTCAATAAAAACCAAAGAATACGAGATAAAAACAGAAGCAGGTTCGTACCGATTACCCTTCATACCTAAAGTAGGCTAAACATTTATTAATTGTCGATGATTCTGTCAATCATGAACAAACTTTCTGTACTTGATTATCATGTTATTAAATATGTAGCACAACTGACAACGGTCCATGGCTGTTAATAGAAATAATGGCATAAATTAAGACCTGTATGGTAACATTGGTTTGAAGTCACATTTTGAATCAATGTTGTTAAACTTGTATTTAAACCCCCAGTCTTATAATATTTTCACGAACAAGACAGCATATCAGAAATTACCAAGTACCCCAGCCAAGAAACGAACCAGGAATCTCTTGATCAGTAGTTGAGAGCATTATCCGCTCGACTACCATGACACCGACCTGCAAAGTGCTGAGAAATGCTATTCCTACAGGCAAGCACTGCTCGCTGGTAGCCTGTCATATCATAGACGTAGTAAGTAAAGCAGATAAGCCGTCTCCAAGTGGCTGTTTTTAAATTCTGACCGTCCAGCCGCTGCAGGTATCCCTGTAACCCGTCTTAATGGTTTGAATAGGTGGGTGGGTGGTTTACTTTAAGTCTGAATAGGTTTATTGATAAGTGTCATATGATATTGATATGTTTTTGTGTTAGCTATTCAAATATCATCCAGGAGCCTGATGCCTAACCGAACAGCCACCAAATAGCGCTTTACTTTACATAAACGACATGCTACCATCAAGCAGTGCTCGCCAATAGCATACGCTTTCTCAGCACTTTGCTAGGCAAGCGCTTTTTTGTGCAAAGCAGTGAAAGACCGCTTGTGTAGTGCTTTGCTGTCAAACGATCTGCTATCTTCGAGCACTCGCCAGTAGCATATCAATGTTTCTCTTTGTAGGCTATGTTGCACTTTTTAACAAGCTGTTTCCTAGCATTCACCATATCGACATTACAGGTTAAAACCTGTTTTCCAGGATAACGGAATTAATGTCCGAGATATTCCGAATGTCCGTCAGGGGGGCACCTGAATATAGCGTATAGCGCAACTAGCTACAAAAATCGCGATTATTTTTGCCTAAAAAATATGTTTAACTTGAAAAATGAGCTTATTTTCTCGCCATCGGTATCAAGCTATGGAAGTGACAGTGTAGAATAAAATGCAATGTCTCCCATATAAAGAATATTTTAGGATAATTATTGCTTAGTTTATACTAATTTATTTAAGGTCAATTGTAAAACAAGATTTTCCAACTTATATTTATCACTCTCGACACCTCATTCCTGATGTTATCCATCGCCATGAGGGTATGAGAGCAGAGATGCCAGTGTTCTACTCCTAGTTAAGATCAGGACAACTGTTTTATTTATAATTATTCTATTTGTAATATTTTATTTTTAATATATATTAATTAAACATTCTGCTGATATCTTCTTGCCTTCAGTATCGAGATACGAAAGCGGCAGTGTAGAATAAAATAGAATATTATTAACATAAAGCTTTTTTAGCTCACCTGTCACAAAGTGACAGAGTGAGCTTTTGTGATCACTCTTTGTTTAGGATACCAGTACTTTTTGCTGAAGCTTTATAAAGAAGTTTAATGAAAATCTGTTGTAATTTTTTATACCTTAAGTTTTCATGTTTGAACGTTGGAAAACAAATGATTTGAAGCCTATTTTTTCAGAGAATGTACTATTTGACTTAACCAGTATCTAGAATGTATCCTATATCCGTGCTAACGTTAGTTTTTTAATGTACCGTACCATTAAGAGTCCACAACTTTTCCACATGGAGAAAAATATTCATTTACTGGTTTTCATGGCGTTCAGTAATTTGTCTGTACTCTAACTCAAACAGTTTTCATCCGATCATCTTCAAACTTTGTGACAATGCTTATGGACGTAATATCTAGGCCAAGTTTGAGCCTTATTTGGCTATGGGCCTTTAATTACTATATAAGTATAAAATTGGCCTTGTCTGTGCTCTAACGCAAACAGTTTTCATTCGATTGTCTTCAAACTTTGTGACAATGCTTATGGGCATAATATCTAGGCCAAGTTTGATTAAAGGCCAAATCGGCATAGGCCTTATTTGGTTATGGTCCTATAATTACCAAAATAAATGTGAAATTGACATTGTCTGTTTTTTAGTGCAAACAGTTTTCATCCGATCATCTTCAAACTTTGTGACAATGCTTATGGGAATAATATCTAGGTCAAGTTAGATCATAGACCAAATCGGCCTAGGCCTTATTGGGTTAAGGGCCTTTAATTACCAAATAAGTATGAAAATGTCCTTGTCTGTACTCTAGATAACGCAAATAGTTTTCATCCGATCATCTTTAAACTTTGTGACAATGCTTATGGGCATAATATCTAGGCCAAGTTTGATTATCGGCCTCGGCCTTATTTGGTTATGGTCCTATAATTACCAAAATAAATGTGAAATTGACCTTGTCTGTTCTCTAGTGCAAAGAGTTTTCGTCAGACTATCTTTAAACTTTGTGACAATGTTTATGGGTATAATATCTAAGACAAGTTCGATTGTAGGCCAAATCAGCCTAGGCCTTCTTGGGTTATGGTCCTTTAATTAAAAATAATGTTGGATTGTTTGTTTCTTACATTCACCATGCCCTGAGACTCACCAAGCCCCAAGACAGGCGTATTTTGTGACATTTTGGCACTCTTGTTTCAAATTGGTAACAATACTCTTTGGGTGGTTCATTCAAACAATAGCAACAGTAATAAATGCAGAATTTGGGTTACCATAGCAACCAAAATCAAGGTACAGTTGGAATAGGGTTCTAGTATATGGTTCTACTATAACAGTGGGCACATCTGAGCGATACAGGGCCCACTGGTTGAGTGTTTTAGGGATGTCTGAAAATAAGAAATTTCGGGCCACTTGAAAACCTTCTAGTGTATAGTTTAGCATTTCTTTAATGTTTAAGATAAAATCCGCAAAATAGGCAGCGCCTTAGTTCATATTAATTACTATAGAAAGGGTCCTGACCAAAGCGGTTGTTGTGTCAGTAATAATGAAAACCCTTTGACCTAGATTTTGTTGAGATTTCATTGAGACCAAGTTTAATAAAGATTACAGGTAGGCCAAATTTGTGACTTCTACTGACTTCACAAGGCTTTTCTATCATATGATCTACATTTTGTTGAGATGATCATTTTGACAAAGTTTCATCACAATTAGGCTAAACTTGTGTCCTTTAGCGTCTAAACAAGCAAATTGTGGACAGACAACAGATAAAGAGTGATCATAAAAGCTCATCCTGTCACTAAGTGCTAAAAACTGATAATTATGAAAAATATTGGACACTGATGCAGGCTTCGCGAAAGTGAGAAAAAAAGGCCGGACATCCGGTCCGGCATAAAATAAATTTGGCCGGACCGAATCCATTTTGGCCGGACCGAACAATATTAATAGGAAACAGTTAAAAAACCAAATGAAGAGAGATGTATAGATAATGCATGTTCTTCTTAAATTATTCAGTGGTAAATTATTTAGAAATGCATTGTTAGCTTTAACACACAGTTAACAAGTGTTTTCAAATAGGCCTAATTAGATAGTTTGCCTTTTCACAATGGGCTCATTCAGCCCATTCAATGAGCATATATCAGACAGGACTTTCTGTCAAGAGAAATGTTATTTTCATTTTACCATTTAATATCAAACATCTTTAAACTAAATCATGTTTTTTCGTGTTAAAAAGCCCCCTCGGAAATCGTCAAAATAAAAATATATTGAAAAAAAAAATCGCGAACATTCCGGAATCCGTACCGTGTACTACGGGTTTTATCCGCATCCAAAAAATAATCAGTTTTCGCGACCTTCATTTCGCTGAATTATTTTACATTTTTGACGATTTCGGAGGGATATCTTATTGAATCTCGACGAGGATTTACGAAAATACATTCGTGTTACATTCTTTACAATAATCTTCAACTACGATGTAGGAATATCGCCGTCCAGACTTAAAATCTCCGTCGGACCAACGGTCCGACATTCAGTCAAATTTTGCCGGACCAAAGCATTTTTTGTCGGTCAGGACCGACGGACCGACGGTTTTCGCGATGCCTGCTGATGTGACTGTCACCACCTTAGATTGTTCAATACATTGTAATTGTTATACAGTTACAGTAGCAGTGCATAGATCCTGTTATTTTTCTCAAGAGGAGGTTCAACCAGCTATTTTCCTCAGAGGGCTCAGACCAAAATCTTAGCCATGGCGTGCACATCTTGTTATGGTTATTGTACCTTGACTTTTATAACTTGAAAGCCTTGAGCCAATACCTAATCTAGTAGTATTCTGAATATGGTATACCCGAATAATCGGAATATCGACTTAATGCCCACCGTCCATGAGTAATATTCTATACCAATAAGCCAATAGCATTAATTTTATTGTCAATATATCATGCTTATAATAGTTCTAGCAGAAAAAAGTTATGCCCAGTTGAAACCCTGGAGGAAAATATTTATAATTTATTTATAGGACTCAACATCAACAGGCCAATGGCAATGGCAAAATCGACTGTCAGTGAGTTCTGAAAATAATTCTGTCATAAAAAACAGTTGGTAACACACACATTGTTCAATAATTATATGCATTTGAACGCAGTATACATTAACACCAACAAATATGAACAATCAGCAAACCGGTACAATTATATGTCAGAATACATTTATCAGGAAAAGAAAAATTGAGCCCCACCTTCCTAAATTTTGGTCTGCAATTTGCTTCACTCGCAAGAAGTTCTTGCGTAAATTTTCCTTCTTAAACATATTTTCACTGTGAATTCATTATTAACACTTAAAATAGTCAAATAACACAAAATATTATCAAAACAAAGACTAAATATCTTCCGGAATCATAATCGATGAATCTCAATCTAAGTTTCCGGAAATAAGTTTTTTCTGACTGAAATTTTATCTTCAATGCGAAATGGGCATTACTTCCGGAACGGATGCTCCATGTGGGAATCTTCTGCATAGTATGTTTTCCATCTTACTAAAGGCCATCAACAAACTGAAAACTAATAAATCAAAAGAATTACAACAAATGCAAATAAAACTCTGGGCTTTGTAAGGAGAAACATTAATACTTCAAATGCTAATGTAAAAACCTTGGCATATAAGACACTTGTTCGTCCCCAAGTTGAATGTGCTTCTTCCATATGGCATCCTCATACCAAAATTAACAACAATTAAATTGAAATGGTACAACGACGTGCCTTTTGGTTGCTGTATCTTTTCTACTGGGTCATTCAGCTAATTATAATTTATTATACTTTTCGACAGCTTGGACTTGGGCGGATCTGCGCTTGTTTAGTTGGGCATTGTGCTTTGTGTGTTTTTAATGTTTTCTGTGCTCGGCTGGTTAAGTTGAGTGCTGCCTTCCCTGTCTGACTTAATATACTCTTTTTGCAATGATTACTCTCCTCATTCTAGTGTCACAGCCATGCAAAATAGACTGGGTTGGCGCTCACTCCATGACAGACGACTTGATGCCCGCCTTATAATGTTTTTCAAAATCTATCACCACCAAGTAGCCATCGATTTCCCACCACACATTCAAAAACCAAGTAAATTAATTAGAAATATGCATCCATTCAGTTTTAGACAAATACAAGTCAAATCAGACTATCAGAAATTTTCCTTCTTTCCCCACTCAATTGTGCTATGGAATAGCTTACCAAGCCATGTGGCAACCACATCTACTATCGATGCTTTCAGTGTAGCTGTGGCTGACATACAATACTAATCAATCGTTTAGCAACGTTGTTTGTTTATTTTTGGTTTGTTTTAGCTTTATATTTTTTTTTCTCTCTTCTTCTCACTGAAGTTATATTGACTGTTAATTATACTGTTTTATCCTTAACTGAGATTGGAACCCTCAGTTATGGTCTATCAACCAATACTCTAATCAATTTCTTTTCTTGTATCGGCGCACATAAATTGCCTCTTAATTTGTTCCATGTCTATAATACCAGAAATTGGTGTTGACATTATCAAGAAGATAGATAGACTTTTCACAATAGGCGTTCGCTGTACAGGTATATCGCACAGGTCTAGACTTGGGGTCTGGACCCCGCCCTCTCCCTAGCTACGCACCTGGGTATATTTTATCATCAAAATGGTATACACAGACCCATACACTATTCACACAAACATTATTAAACGTATCTGGGACAAATAAAAAACATTCGTAAATGCTTCTCTAGCTTAAATAACACTGTGGTATACGAAGGTTTTTGTATTAATATTAAATTCATCCAACAAATTTTTGTGTGATAACTGAATGGATCTGGGTGTGTAATAAAAGAAAAAAAATATTTCCAGGCGTGTATCGGCAGGTGGGCGTGGTCCAGACCCAAAGTTTCTGTGGTAAATAGCTTAAGTTTAAAAAGCTTGTTTTTTCATAAATAAATAGAGGATATTTGTGTGTTTTGATTGAATATGGTTCTACGAGTCTCATCGTGTAGTGATAAAATTCAATATTTTCAAGAGCGCGTTCTAGATCTATTTACTTAATGCTTATCTGGTGTCAAAACTGGTACTATTTATGCCAAATTACCACTGTGATTAGGCTGCGTATGAATATGTTAAAATACGCCATCTTGGATAATGGTGAATATGTGAAAACTTGTTTTGGAGAATTTTGCACCAAGTCATACACCAACTTGTAGGAATTGGTCTAACTAAGAATATAAACCCCCACATGACATGTTTCCGTCCAGTAATAAAAAGTTACAGGCAGTTTAGTGTTGAGTTTCTGGAAAAAATTAAAGTAGTTACTGTGAGGGGCGGAGCTTATATCAGTCACCATGTGTGTGATAACCAATGACTGATATAGGTTTTATTTCACTGAAAGAACTCCATATCTCACCAGTTAGCATTAAATAAAGGGTAGTTTCCGGGCAGTATTTTTTCTTGTTTTCTCAAATATCGATTTTGTACTTACGACCATCTTTTTCTAAGCCAGCGAAATGTATCATTGATGACGATTTTTTAAAGAAATTGATATACACTCACATACTTTAAAAACGCCTCACCTAACTCAAAGCCCAATGTCGCTCAAAGTATTTATGTTATTGCAATATAGTTTTACATGTGTATTAATTTATCTTTCCTACGTGTAAATCAGTTTAGTGGGTAATAAAATCTTGTCTCGTTACTTTCTTGGAATTCTGCAAGCGCACTCACCCTAAGTAAAAAAGTGGGATTTTCAATACCGACCAAAGGCGCAATTTATCCTTATATGCGGTATAGTATACATGTATCATGTATGTTATATGTTATTAACTTCATTTACGCTTGTTTAAACAAAATGACAAGTTACTGACAGGTTACTGTTGAATTTGAACACGCGAAGAAACTATTGTGAAAATCTTATATGTGACAGGAGGTTTGTTTTAGGACTTCATAGACGAATGTGATCCAGCATATTAGGATAAATTGCGCCCTTAGCCGGTATTGAAAATCCCACACTCTTGCTTAGGGTGAATGCTCTTGCAGGATTCCGAGAAAATAACGTGACAACATTTTATTACAAACTAAACTAATTTACACGTAGGACAGATCAATTAATATATATGTAAAATTATATTGCGACAACATAAATACTTTGAGCGATATTGGGCTTTTAATTAGGTGAGGCGTATTTAAAGTCCTTGAGTGTATTCATAAAGTAGTAGGCCTAGTACTACCATGCAAAATCCCATTAACGTCGATTCTAAATACGACAATACCCCCGAACTATTTAACTACGCGCATTCCATTTTCACCCATTTGTCATTGAACATAATTCCACGCTGATATTCAGTGGCTTATTAGCTGGTACAATTACCTCCCTCGTTAATAAAAACGACCTTCGTAATTTTCTGAAGGAAATAACACATTTTTTTAACATTGAAACAATTTTAATAACACGAGTATAGGGTATCTATTTCATGAAATAAAAAATATAAATGAATTGATTATCAGAAGTTTTTATGAAACTTAGTTTCGAGAGTGTATTGGAGTTTCTAAAAATAGATGCGTCATAGCTGTAACAATGGATACTCGTGCAACTCGAGACTCGTTGAAGATTTTACTATAAAGTTTACGTTCATTCATTCATAAATATGTCACGTGATACGGGGCGTAAATAGTAACAGCAAATTTGATAGATATGTTTTATGAGGGTAATAATACATACCCTGGTTTGCTCTATGCGTATATGGATTCATCCGCAGATCGTGTTAGAATCAAATTTTTATTTAATGCTAACTGATGAGATATGGAGTTCTATCAGTGAAATAAAACCTATATCAGTCACTGGTTATCATCTACAATGTGACTGATATAAGCTCCGCCCCCTCACATGAACTACTTTAATTTACCAAAATCTCAACACTAAAATGTCTGTAACTTTTTTATTACTGAACGGAAACATGTCATGTGGGGTTTTTTATTCTTAGTTAGAACATTTCCTACAAGTTGGTGTATGATTTGATGCAAAATTCTCAAAAAAACCGTTTTTACCTATTCACCGTAATCCAAGATGGCGGATTTTGAAGTGAAAAATATGAATGGAAGAACATATTCATACGCAGCCTAACCACAGTGGTAATTTGGCATAAATAGTACAACTTTAAGTGGTATTGAATGTGATATTCTATCATTTAAAGTGTATTTTATTGTTTTTTATATGAGCTCAGAATAACCACGCACGTTTATTAAACCTTCGTGGAATATAACTTATCATTTGCGATATATATATATATATATGTAAAGTTGCTATAAAGAGCAATGCTTGATATTATGTGATGATATGGCTAGGTTTTAATCACCTTGCATTTTACTGATTTATCAGGATTAACTTTTAAACCAGACCAGCAGCTGTTATCTATGTCCTGACCACATTTACATTTTTTAAATCTAAACAACTAATTTAGAAATTCTGTACTTAAATTCCGCGTCTTTACATCGAAGATGTCGTTCATTCCGTTTTCAACCATTTCGTATTGATACGTTTATGATACATGTCAGACGATTGGTTCAACGATGCACCTTATATCCAATCAGAGAATATTTTACAAAAGTAAACATAAACATCTTCATTGGTTCTCGGTTTATCAACCACGCTACACGTCTACGACCGAAGTAGAACGGGAAGCAGAAAAAAGTATGGCCGACTTGGTGGAAAACGTGTTGCGTGAAGCAGCTGAAAAAGAGGCGAGATATAAAACAACAGAGGTCCACAAAGATATTGACTTAGAAATAGATGAAGGAAACCTTATGACAATAGATACAAATCCATTCAATGCGAAATTACTGCGGTATGAAACATGTTTCTCGCTTTATAAAAATATCACTTCAGGTTTCTCATTGATTCGTGGTTTGAAACGTTTCTCAGTTTTAGAATTCATATCGTGTGTGCGTATTTGCTTGAGTCTGAAGTTAATTTCAGGTTAGAAATGAAATAAAAAATGATGACATTTTTAGATCAATGTAGAAAGAGGACTAGTCGTCACCACTGACACTTGGGGTCTGGACCCCCCCCAGCTACGCACCTGGATATATTTTTATCATCAACATTTTATACCCAGACCCATACATTAATAACACAAACATTATTAAACGTATCCGTGACAAATAAAAAATATTCTTAAATGCCTCTCTAGCTAGTCAAACCATTTCGACGCAATCTATACAGGGATGCCCGTATAAGCGTCGAAACCATAAGTGCCCAAAATCCGGTGCATTTTAAATTTTCATGAAATTAGCATTTTAAGCCAAATTCTGTCATTTTTCGGCTCTCTACATGTTAAATACAATAAAAGAACACGAAACCCGTTGAATACCTGGTATAATTGGCCGTTATAATCAGAAAAACAATAAAAAAAACTAGCGCGCACCGTGTCCGTAAATCTCATGTAAACAGTGCAAGTTTAAAGACCGTTATCCGTACTGACCGCATTCGACCGGAACATTATTCGAATCGTTAAAACGAGCCTAAAAAGCGATCACTCGTGGTGTTTTTTGTTTGTTTGTCGTTTTCTAACAAAATCATCTTAATTTCACTACAATTGTTCGTTAATTTTCTGTGTTTTAGCTTTAATCGAGCTCATTTAAAGGTTCGATTCGATTACTTTTTTTAACGTGTCCGTTTGTTAGAAATCGAGCGCGCCAATTTCTGAGTATTCTGATTGGTCGATAAGCGAATGACGTTTGACGCAAACAATAACAACCAGAACGATGGCTGAAATTGAGGTCATAATTGCGATATAGTCGTGTTTCAGTTGTCGGATGGACACGTTGCTGTGCATTTTTTAAAATGTTATCGGTGTCTATCGCGAGATAAAGGTTCATTCTTCGTATACATGCTATATATTACATAGTGGTTTGACGTTTTCATATATTTTTTAAGAGCTGAAAGTGCGCTTAAAAAACGTGCGCAATCTCCGACCGTGTTTTGGTCTAGTTAGTGTCTGTCTGTAGTGGCTGGACCGTCAGAATTTTAAGCAGCCACTTGCAGACAGCTTATCTGTCTACCTCTCTAGCTTAAATAACACAAAGATAAAAATGTTTGACTGAAAATTCTCGCACACCTTCCTCGAAAATCGGGTCGTGTTTAACTCACTGTGCAACTTTCCCTCCTATATTTGGTGTCCTTCGGTCAAGTACACATTACTTGATGATGATAAGTGACATAAACCGATTCCCGCCCCTGCCTCCACAATTTGCGAGGAAGTTGACAATTTTCAACTCAAAACGCGCCACGCTCATAATCTTTCGACGTTGGTTTCCCGCCTGATCAACACGAAAGTACGGCGCCACGCGTTGAACCTTGGAACCAGATATGTAAATAAACCATTCTGAATACCTCAATTGGGTCCATCGTTCAATGCCCGACACGGTATTTATGTATCAGGCTAGGAACCACCGTTCAAATTGTCAAAAGATTATGTGCACGGCCAAAAATGAGTTGGCAATTGCAAACTTTCTCGCATATTTTGTCGACAAGAGCGCTGATCGAGTATTGTCAGTATAGTCATTGTAAAGAATAATTTGTTAGTGACTGAAGGACACCACAAATGTACGGTAAAGTTGCAAAAGAAGTTTTACACATTCAATTTTTCTAGGTCGGTGTGCGAGAAAGTTCAGGGAAACATTTTTATTTTTGTGTTATTTAAGCAGTAGAGGAATTACGTAGATTTTTGTATTAATATCAAATACACCCAACAAATGTTTGTGTGATTACTGAATGGGTCTGGATATATAATAAATATTTTTAAAAAAATCCAGGTGCGTAGCGGGAGGGGGGCGTGGTCCAGATCCCAAGTGTCTGTGGTCGTCATAGGCACACGGTGTTGTCGATTTTAAAAACCTTATACTAGTAGGGAAAAAAATCCTAGTACCTACTTAAATACCGCGTAGTCAGGGTACCGGTAGAATCGATACGCAATTCCGTTGATTGAAAATATGTCAGCTGAACGACCTTTTGGTATTTAAGAAGTACTCGAAAAAAACACTTCATACTAGTATAAAGTTTTTAAAATTGACGACCCAGTAGTCCGTTGCCTAACAGAAGCGCTACTCAATAGCCCTAAACAAGGAAACAGCTTGCTTTGAAAAAATGCTACAAAGCGAAAAATTAGTACTGCTCACTGGTAGCGTGCACAGATACTTGGGGTCATCTGGACCACGCCCTCTCCCGGTACGCGCCTGGAAATATTGTTTTTATTTATTATATATCCAGACCCATTCCCTGGGGAAATTGAACATTTTCAATTTTTTTAAGTCTAGATCCCCACATGGTGACAATGTTCACTGTCTAAATCCCCACTGTGGGGCATAGTTTTTCATCTTGGTACTTTAATAAAAACAAGAGTAAAAGTATCACTATCGTCTGTCGCTGTGTCGAAATTCCCGGACCAAAGTCTATTCCCCAGGACTAGGAGTCAATAAGGTGTCTAATTCCCGCCTGTCGGGAAGATTCGTCTGTCTAATTCCCCCTGTATCCCCGCCGTCATTGAAACTTGGCACACTTGTTTACTATCAATAGTCAACCTTATTAGACCAGTGCAATAACTCTTGGTTGATTTTGTAAGGAGTTTCAACCCTTTAAGTTTTGGACTTAGACATTTTGGTAAAAGTTTTTAAAAAAAGTTCAATATTTTGTTTACCCTTAATGCTATACTTGCAATGTAACTTAGGGCGCATACTTACTAGCATTGGTCAACATTACTAGACAAGCGACGTAACTCTAGGTTGATTTTATAAGGAGTTATGACCCTTTTTGGTCATTTTGGTATATTTTTTATTAGAAGTTCACTATTTTGTTTACTATCAGTGCTATTGCATTGAAACTTTTTGCACATTAGTCAACATTACTAGACAAGCGACATAACTCTAGGTTGATTTTGAAAGGAGTTATGGCCTCTTTCAGTCTTTCTTAACTCAGACATTTTGGTAACTTAAAGTACTTCTGGTGTATATGTCCCTTAGTGATAGCTCTTAATTGTTTGTATGGTGTTGCAATGAATAAATGAAATGAATATTATAAAATTATAAAACAACAAAGTTATTCCATCAGCCTGTATTCCATAGATCAAATTTTTAAACAATATGTGTTACCTACCTTTTGATGGAAATTAATGCTTGAAAAAAAACAACTGTGAATTATTATTTTTTTGGAAATTTTCAGCGATGGATATATTAACCTAGCTTATTTTTTATGTTTTAGGTCTGATCGTGATAATTATTTGAAGGATTTAGCCAGGGATAATACACAGCTTCTGATCAATAAAATTTGGAAAGTAAGTATCTTCAGAGCAAGTTTGACTTGCCGTTATTCTTAACTCTAGTAAATGTGAGGGGCGATCAATATATTCGAGAACTTTCCATCTAGCATTTTTGTTTTGCCAATAATGCTCAAAAGCAAATCATAATCATTCAGAGTAAGACCCCTTCGACCGCCTGCTCTTCTTAAACATTTTAATTCATGCAAGGTGTGTGTGACATAGGCCGTCACTTGACGTCAGTCTAAGCGCTTCCGTTACAACAGAACCTTGCCCCTTTCTGGACTCATACCTGGTCCCACGTAGGCCATTGTTTTACTATAAAGAAATAAGTCATCAATAGCCTACTGTGCAATGTAAGGTGAAATTGAAAGTCTTGATGCATTACTGGTTACAAATTTCTAGAAAATACAGTTGGGTATACACAGTTGTATTATTCCAATGTTGATGGGAGTAGGGTCTTTGACGTTTAGGGCGTCAAAAACCCTTTGTAGTAAGGGTTGAAGTTTCATTGATTCGTAGTCAATATTGATCATAGTTTTCATTAGTAACATATGGTTCAGAAATATGCCTCTTATTTTGCAGAAAATAACAGAGAGTGGCCCTACCGTGGTGGTAATTCTTCTGTCTGTCCTTATTTTATCAATGCTTCAGTATTACATACAATCACATAAACAATGTAACCATGTGTACATCGCTGTACATAAATAATCCATCTACATTTTGATAAAGTCATCTACATTTCCTGGTAATTTTGTTGTTCTTTGATCAATAGTTCAAAAGTTAGGAGGAAAGTTCTCAAATTTATTGATCTCCCCTCGTATATGTGATGAGAATCTGCAATATACAACAGTAATAATAGTTTTTTTTAATACACTGTAAGTTACCACAAGAAACCCATAGTTTTCAAGGATCCACAACTCAAGAAAAACTTGGTTCTACATGTAACACTAACATCACCCCATTTACACGACTGTTACTTTACTCCTGCAACATTTCATGAATTCATCATAGCTAAAATGATGTTGCCTGAAGACCTTCTGCTTGCAAAGCTTGCCAATCAGACTCTTGATTCTATGTTTAATACTCTTGTTTTTCTCCAATAAACCTAATCAATAAATTGTAAAATTATATACTATATATAATAATCCAATTTTAGTAAATGTATCACTTAGTTTAAAGTGATGTATTTTATACTTTCAGCTTCCGACACAGAATGTTGACAGTATTGTTGTAGCACAAGTAAGTACCAGAAATTGTAATATGTTATTGCAGAATTCCTAAAAAGTCCTAACTTTTTCAGACAACCCTAAAATTCCTAAAAAAACCTCACAAGGGTCCTAATTTCTAAAAATCCCTTATTTTGTTGTATAATTCCTAATTTGTTTAAATTTATGTCTGAACTTGGAGCATTTTGTCTCGCTTCCTACACTCACACAATTACGTTGATTCATTTAGATATATATATACACTCAAACGATTTAAAAAACGTCACTTGTGAATTATCAATTTCATTATTGAAAACATTGTTCTATGGTTCTTTGACTTCAGGTAAATAATCTTCAGTCGATGGGCAAAGTGTCAAGTAATGTTCATGCAACTATAACGAGTTTGAAATAAGTTTATATGCTATGATTAACAGGATGACATGAAAGTCACATTATCTAAACAGGAGAAAATCCTTATACTGAACTATTTGCCTCTTCATTGGCAATAATGAAAGTAATAATGCAATAGTATATTTTCGACTTATCCGTTGACACCTTGCATTCGATTAACATTGTGTGCAGGCATGGAACCGATTCAAGTGATGCAACATGTGTTTATGTTGCCCCCTGGCTCAGGGTCATACCGTTGGGCTGGGCTGATAACCGGTTGGGGATAAAACAGACCAGTCTATTCATTCCCCCATCTTCATAATAATTATACTCAAGACTTAGTGGGGTATTAAATTGACCAGGCCTCTTCTTCCCCCATCTCCATAATAATCATACTGAGGTGGGGGATAAAATAGACCAGGCCTGTTCTTCCTCATCTCCATAATAATTATACTCAGGTGGGGGATGTCTTTTTCCCCCATCTCCATAATAATTATACACTGAACCACTTTTCTAATTGGTCACCTTGTCCTAACACTTAAATCATTAAAAATCAAAATCAAGTGCCAAAGTATGCATGGTCAGTCATGCAATCAATGTTGAGTCCATACGTAAAACCTCATGTGCAAAATATCAAATAATATGATCACAGTCAAGGTATATCAAATTTGAAAAGTGACCAATTATAAAACTGGTTGAGTGTATTCAGGAGGGATAACATTGACCAGGCCTCTTCTTCCCCCATCTCCATAATAATTATACTCAGGTGGGGGATAAAATAGACAAGACCTCTTCTTCCCCCATCTCCATAATAATCATACTCAGGTTGGGGATCAATTTGACCAGTCTATTTCTTCCCCCATCTCCATATTAATTATACTCAGATGGGGGATAAAATAGACCAGTCTATTCCTTCCCCAATCTCCATGATAAACAAATTTTTAGGTGGAGGAAGAAGAGGCCTGGGATGGAGGAAAAAGAGGCCTGGTTGGGATAAAACTGACCAGGCGTCTTCTTCCCCAGGGATAAACCGGGCCAGCCGGTTCATCCCGGGGAATTAAACTGACTGGGGGGAGACGGGACCTGTTACACCGGTACTCAGACATGTTAAAACAATGTTGCATGTTTTAATTTTTTTAAGAGGGATTATAACACAATTAGCAGCTTGTTCTACATGATTATTGAATTCCGTCTGATTTGTGCAACATGTTATTTGAAACAGTTTATCTTATTTTCTCTTTTTTTCTTGTAGTTGCCAGATCCTAAAACCCTGATTCCAAGAGAAAAACCTGTAAGTATGACTGCCTTACTGATACAATGGAAAATAAATGTCAGTGTGCTCATTTTCCAATCAAAATTTTCTGTTGTCAATATTTTTACTGTTTTTATTGTCCTTATTTACTTACGAAACCATTTTGTCTGTAATAATTTGATATCAATAATTTTTGTGACCATGTAAAAGAAACCGATTTTTTTTAAATATGGATCGTTATTATAGTTATGTGTACATTCTTGTTCTTTAAGGTTCCTAAACCAAAAGCTCTTACAAAATGGGAAAAATATGCCAAGCTCAAAGGTATACAAAACAAGAAGAAATCTCGGCTGGTTTGGGATGAACCGACACAGGTAATTTTTTACTGTAGTACTGTTGTGTACTCGAAATAACATTACATCGTATGTAACTGATGATTACAGATCTGACACAACAGCCTTGTGGTAGAGTGTTCGCTTCGAGTGCGAGTGGTCTCGGGTTCCATCCCAGATTGCGACATACCAAATTCATTAAATATGGTACTGACATTAGTGTTCAGCATAGGTATGTCTCTCACATATAGTCAAAGTGGGGTAGACATATTCATTTTGTGCAGGATGGACGGATGTCACAAAGTTTGTCCTCACTTGTTCTCTTTATTGACTGATTATATGGAGTTTCACATGAATAGTTGGTGTGAAGCAGTTGGTGTGAAGCCTAGTTGGTAGTTGGTGTGAAGCCTAGTTGGTGTAAAGCCTAGTTGGTGTGAAGCCTAGTTGTGCATAGTATTATTGTCAGGAATTTTAGGTCAGATGCAGATTGCCTGAGTTACAGCCCTTTGTTGGAGACATACATTTTTATGTCAAAAAGCCCACCCAATTAGTTGCTGCTGTAAAGCTGATGTCAGGATATGGGAAGTTTCTGTATGGCTGTATTATTACAATAACTATATTAAAATGACAGTTATTTATTGTATTGACGTTTGATTTTGTCTGATTTTCAGACATACAAACCACGGTGGGGATATAAACGTTCTGGTGATGATACCAAGGAGTGGTTGATTGAGGTACCATCAAATGCAGGTAAGTGTGATAATCTGTATTGCTGTTGTACATGTACTCATATAATAGGAGAGTGTACCGTTTCTATCTACTCACATTCTATGAAATATATAAATTGTATTACAAATGTATGCAACTCTGACATGGAACTGACCCCACCGCCAACAGATTTATAAAATCTAATATGATTGAACCCCTGCCTACAGAACTTGAATATTGCTCACTACCTGCAAAACTTTGTTGTTGTCCTGCCTTCCCCTGCCGGGAGGTTTTCTGGGAAAACCCTAAAGGACATAGCTTATAAGTTATTACATACTAGTAGCTCTGTAAGGGGCTCATCTGTATAGACATTTACCTATTCTGTATTTTTGTGGTGATATTACTGTTACCGGTATTCATATTTCAGACCCAAATGAAGATCTGTTTGCAAAACGAAAAGATGCTAAGAAAGAAAGAGTTGCCAAGAATGAGCTGCAAAGATTAAGAAATGTTGCGAGGTCCAAAGGCCCAAAAGGTACTTATATTGACATGCTCATTTTAGCTCACCTGTCATGTAGTGACAAGGTGAGCTTTTGTGATCACTCTTCGTCCGTCCTGCGGCCGTTTTTGCGTAACCATTTCTTCAAACAACTTCTTCTCATGCACTGCTGAATGGATTTTGACAAAACTTCACAGGAATGATCCTTGGGTGGTCCTCGTTCAAAATTGTTCAAATAATTCTGGTTCAGTGCATAACTAGGTCATATGAGCTAAAATAGATTCTAAAAGTGATAACTTTAAAAATCTTCTCCTGAAACCACTTGGTCTACAGCTTTGATATTTAGCATGTAACGACATCATGTGGTCCTTCACCAAGATTGTTCAAACAATGACCCTGGGATCAAAAAGGGCCCATCCCAGGGATCACTTGTTTGCTATTGAGTTATATAGTGAAAGCTTTGACAATCTTCTCGTCTGAAGTCAGTAGGCCTACAGCTTTGATATTTTGCATGTAATAACATAATGTCATCCTCTACCAAGAATGTTCAAATTATGGCCCAGGGTTTAAAACTGGCCCTGTCCCAGGGTTCACTTGTTTGCTTTAGAGTACTGTTATAATAGTGGAAACATTAAAATCTACTCTACACTAGACATACAACTTTGATATTTTGCTTGTCACATGATCATAAGGTCCACTACCAAGATTGTTCAAATTATTTCCCAAGGGTCACTTGTTTGCGGTAGTGTTATAATTGCACACATCTAGCAAATGTCATGCTTGCCTACAATTCCATACAGTGTTAAATAGCAGGCTGTTTTACCTTGTTGACCTTGAATCCATGGTAACAGATGAGCGATTTAGGTCCATCATGGCCCTCACTTAGTACAGCTTTATATATGTACAATGTTGCATAAACATTTTTGTGAGAAAACATGATGTTTTACTGGTTCAAGATATGCTTACAGTAGTTTGTAGATCTTGTTTTGTATGCTTAAAAACATTGTAGGTCTTACTTGTTTAGAATGTTTACTATAATTTGAGGAATTTATTCATCTTAAATTCATATTCAACACATCTTAAGATAAGCACTTAAGGCAAAATCATACTCAAAGGATCTTACATTTATTCAATTAAAGATATGTAGCAAATCAAACTTCTTCATGTACATTTTATTGCAACATGTGTTATATTGTATGATGATAATACATGTAATAGTGATTTGGGTTCATGACAATTTGACAACAATGTTAGTTCTCCTCTACATGTTGAGAAGTTTCTGGCTCCTTGTGGAAGGGTAAGGATACAGTCCAGGAAAATTGGCTAGGTGAATCGACCAATGTTTATAACTGAAAAATTGTTGCTAAACAGCATTCAACCCGAATAACCAAATAAACTATTAATATGTGTGATTATGTTGTACAGTTCCAGGAGTAGGTCTGACGCCAACAGAAGCCCCAAGCAAAGATTATCTCGGCAAGGCTTTAGCTGTTGCTAAAAAATCTACAGCTTCTATTGGAAAATTCACAGAGAATTTACCTAAAGAAAAGCCATCTAAATTTTCTGGAAAGAAAAGAAAGGTTAGTTTGGAGTTTGTTTGTTGTTATACTGTAAAATCATTTAATTTCGTTGGGATGAAATTTCGTGGTTTTGGTGAAAAAGACCATTTCGTGGGGACGTAAATTCGTGGATTTCGTATTTCAGTAAAAAAAAATCGGGTGAAAATCTGCACTAATTATCAGAATTCCATTATTTTTAAACATCAATCAATGCTAATAAGTAATATTATTAATATAAGTCTCTATGAACTGACAAGCAAATATAGATTAATGAATAAACACTCCAATTATACAGTAGTGCTAATTATACTAATATGTCAAACTGTTTGGTGACACAATTACATATTAATAAGTTGGTAAAATTATTCGTTGGGATTTGATTACGTGGTTGAGGTCATCCACGAAATCCACGAAATTTAATCCCCCACGAATATTAATGATTTTACAATATACTACATGTAGTTGATATTGCCTTGATACCATATGTAGTCTGACCTGTCCAACATGTATTTATACAAATGTGAAATTTTTGTTTTTGCTCAGCTACCTGCAGTCTTACTTCTACCTCAGGTATCACACCTTGGTTAAGTTTCAATGTACATGTATCCTATATATCGGTAATTACTGTATAGATTGGACTTAAACTGTCATCAACAATACCATATAATCCAATTTAGATAGCTTTTGCTCCATTTGTGCCAATTATGGTCTTTGTTGGACGATTAAACGTGACTGGTTATGTGTGCAACATTTTTTTGGAGTTTTTGCGATAGCTGAGTGATCTAATGCTTTTATTCTTCACTCAAATTACGATGACAGTTTATGGGTGCAAAATATTTCTTTCAACTAATCTGGTTTGACGAAGTTACTGACATCAGTTCTTATTCTGTTTTATTGGTGCTTATTCTTGAAAACTTCTGTATTTTCAGTTTGAACCAAATATTGGTAACTTGAAAGAAGAAATGTCTCGTCAGTTGAACATTCTTAATAACTTGGGTAGTGATGCACCAATCATTGATAAAAACAGAGCTGCTAACTTACACAACAAGGACAGACAAGATTCCAGGTAAAACTAGTGAAAAAAGGGGAGGATATAAGTTTTGTTGATTTTTGTTCAAGATTGAAATATATCATTCATAGAATAGATTTTATTGCTAGGCAATATTGCTCATGAACACTTTTACTAGTGCATACCCCAGTATGTCATTTTCTGTGTCAGATCACAAATTCCTGTTTAAGATGCGCGCCAAATGAGCGTCTGTCCGTCTGTTTGTCTGTCCACCATTTTTTGTGCGGATGATAACTAAAAAACTGTAATTCCTACTAATTTGAAACACTGCATGTGCATAGATCTCATTGAGGGGCCCGGGCGGTACAGTGCACAAGAAGCATAACTCTTCATTGCATATTTTTGGAGATATTCGCCTTTGTAATTTTTCATACTTAATTTTTGTCAGGGCCATACTTCATACAGTATTAGAGATATCAATTTTAAACTTCATAGGTGAATAGATCTTATTAAAGGGATGTGCAGTGCCCAAGAATCATAACTCTATTATGCATATTTTAGGAGTTATTCCCCTTTGTAATTATTCATACTTAATTCTTGTCCAGGCCATGACTTGTACAGTCTTGGAGATATCAATTTGAAACTTCATAGGTGAATAGATCTCATTGAGGGGATGTGCAGTGCCCAAGAACCATAACTCATTGCATATTTATAGAGTTATTCCCCTTTGTACTTTTTTATACTTAATTCAAGTCCATGCCCTACCTCTTAAAGTATTGGAGATATCAATTTGAAAGGTCATAGTTAAATAATTGTCATTAAGTTAATAGTGCAGTGCCAAAGAATGATAAGTCTCTTTTGCATATTTTTTTTTCTGTGACAAACACCCCATGGGGAGCATCACCATCTTTGACGTTAAATTAGAATGTCACAATCTGATGGTTATGAAGTCATAATGACATTACGCATATTTTTAAGTCCCACAACATTGACACTATGTTTCTTTTCTGTATTGTAATGGACCTGGTTTCAAAAACAAAGAAAATAACAAATTGTTATTCTCTACTGTTGACTAATTTTCAGAGCCAAACAGAGAAGAGAAGACCCAGATGGTGGTAGAAAGAAGAAACCTACAGGAAAACGAAGCAATCAAGGAAAGATGGGCAATCTTAGAAATTTCAAGGGTGGTAATAAGGGCAAAGGTGGTGGCAAGGGTGGGGGTAGAGGTGGAGGTAAAATTGGAGCAAGCGGAAAGACACTTGGGAAAAAACGATAAATATGGTGTTGTTATTAGAATGAATTTCTTAATAAACTGTAAATACATTGTACAACTTAGTTTGTTTTGTTGTTAGCTCGACTTTCCGAAGAATATTGAGAGCTCTTGAACTCACCCATTCGTCGGCGTCCCACTTTTGGTTAAGGTTTTTGGTGCAGGTTACTATATTTGACTATACATGTGTATTACATAGTATCCATGCAATAGCATTGAAACTTACCAGGTGCTGTCCTTCTATCCTTCCATCTGTACGTACGTCACACAAATCTTGTGTGTTAAACTCCTTAAAAACTGCTGGATGGAATTTCGTCAAACTTTCACAGATAAAACCTCAATGTATAGATGACTGATAAGGGTGAAATTTCTTTAAACTTTCACAGATAAACAATCTCAATGTATAGATGACTGTAAAGGGTGAAGTTTTAGCTGCTTCAATTTTTACCAGAATTATAGCCCTTTGCTACTTTTACTATATATCCCATAGTGAAAAATCTTGTGTGTTGAACTCCTCACTAACTGTTTGATGGAATTTCTTCAAAAATTGTCAGATTAGAAATATCAATGCATAGATGACCATAAAGGATGGACTTTTCGCTGTGCCTTTTTTTTACCTGAATGATGGGCCTTTTTATCCCCCGCCGATGAAATCGGTAGGGGGGTATTGAAATGGTGTTGTCAGTCCGTCCGTCCTTCTGTCCATCCACAGCCATTTCTCTGTAACTAGCTGGTAGAATTTCATGAAACTTAAAATAAATGTCAACTACCATACTGGGATGATGCCCATCAAGTTTTTTTGGTGATCTATAAATAACTCTGGTTGCCATGACAACAGATTGGAAAAACTTAAACAATTCATACAATATCAACCACTGGCCAGATTTCAAAATTATTTTACAAAAATACTTGTTGGGTAACCCTCTTACAAAATTGACATTTTTGTCATGGTTTCTCAAAAAACATGGCCGCCAGTGGGTGGTGGCCTGTTTCTCTGTTTATATCTCTAGTAAAATCTTTTAAAAATCTTCTCTATAGGTACTGGTTGGATTTCATTATGAATTGGTAACAATGTTCCTTTGGTGATTCTTATGACTTTGGTAGCCGTCTGGTTGCCGTGGCAACCGATTGCAAAAACTTAAAAAATTCATAAACAAATCAACCACTGGCAAGATTTCAAAATAATCTTACAGAAATAGTTATTTGCTGGGTCCTTTCTAAAATAAGCTTAAAGATTTGAAATCTATTAATAACTACAAAACTTCTCCAAGACAACTGAATAAGTATGGTATGAAATTATTTTACATTCATTATAGCAATATGATACTCAATTGTGTATGCATTTTGGCTCTTCTTAAGAGAGCTATTGCACTTGTGTCCCAGTCAGTTAAAATAGTCAAAGATCGTATAGAGAATTGATACGCAAGTCTAAAATTAGCCAAATTATGACGGAAGTACCATAATGCATTGTGCGCCCTTCGGTAATTACCCGCCATTTTATCAAAGGTACTCTTTGGTTTACTCGCGATCGGTTAAATCCATTTCTTTCCATTATTATAGTTTACCATAGTAGTGTATTCAAAAGAAATCTTTCTTTTTTTTCGTGTACAAATAAAAAAGTGGTTTGATCATTTGTTACATATTCTGTTGTTTGTCTCACTTTCTGTTCCTACCCTTTGTTGGCCAATTTTCCAACCTGTGCAGAGATACTGAGCTTACATTCCAACCTGCTCAATATTACTGATAACCTGTAGGCGGGGGATATCAATTCAACGAATTTGCTTGTTCATTTTAATATAATTATAAATAATGATGTTACCTCAATTTGCTTTTCCCCTCTTCCCATTTAAAATGATATGTGCTATAATGGGGGCATCCGTGTCCCATGGACACAACTTCTAGGTAACATAGACTTTTCTTGATTAAATTTTTTTGTGTGCAAGTTGCATTCATACCATATCTCTCATATACTATCAATGATATAGCACTGTAACTTACACCACTTGCTCATCATCATCAGTCAACAGTACTGGTCAAGTGCAATAACTCCATTTTGATCTTAAGTTGAGTTATGCCCGTAATGCATGTAAGTTTTACGTGCAATTTACGTTCAGACCAATTATCTCAAATACTATCAATGATATTGCATTGAAACTAACTTGTAGCCTGTTTTGAACTCATATTTATGAGACAAATGGCTGCAAATAGTCAAGTGCGCTGTCTTATGGACAGCTCTTGTTATTGGTCACAGTAATTTGTATAAACTATTGGTTCCTGGTTTTATGCTACAGTACTGTTTCAGTAGACATATAACTCATTTTTCACCCCATTCCCCCAGATTGTATCCATTCAATATTGCTTTGCCCTAGGACCCTAAAACTTTACATGGATGTTGTTCAACAAGTCATAAAGTGGAGATAGTACATGGACAAGTACTTTAAATGAGAAGTTGATAAATCTTGTACACTACTTAAAAAGCAGACGCTAGTTTCTGGTGGAAGGGTAAGTTAATATTGGTTGGTAATACAGTCCAGGATAACTGGTTGGCCACAGTATGTAACTGAACATTGAACAAATTAAGGAGGTACGCGCACCTTTGATCTAACGATCGAATTTTCCTTGTAACATCTTAAAATGACAGAACAGTCTTCTAGAACAACATTGAAATCATAACAGGCTCGTTTTGGACATACACGTGTACATGGCTTTCTAATAACCTACCATTGTATTTTGTTCATTTTATCTATTTCCTGCATTTATGGCACCATTATGTTCTTTTTAGCTCACCTGTCACCAAGTGACAGAGTGAGCTTTTGTGATCACTCTTCGTCTGTGGTCCGTCTGTCAACAATTTGCTTGTGTAGACACTAGAGGTCACAATTTTGACCTAATCTTTATGAAACTTGGTCACAATGATCATCTCAACAAAATCTAGGTCAAGTTCGACATTGGGTCATTTGGGGTAGAAAACTAGGACACAAGGTCTAATTATAGAAAAACCTTGTGTAGTCACTAGAGGTCACAATTTTGACCTTATCTTTATAAAACTTGGTCACAATGATCACGTCAACAAAATCTAGGTCAAGTTCGATATTGGGTCATTTGGGGTCAAAAACTAGGTCACAATGTCAAATCATAGAAAAACCTTGTGTAGTCACTAGAGGTCACAATTTTGACCTCATCATTATGAAACTTGGTCACAATGTTTATCTCAACAAAATCTAGGTCAAGTTCGATATTGGGTTATCCGGGGTAAAAAACTAGGTCACAAGGTCAAATCATAGAAAAACCTTGTGTAGTCACTAGAGGTCACAATTTTGACTTAATCTTTATGAAGCTTGTTCACAATGATTATCTCAACAAAATCTAGGTCAAGTTCGATATTGGGTCATCTGGGGTCAAAAACTAGGTCACAAGGTCAAATCATAGAAAAACCTTGTGTAGTCACTAGAGGTCACAATTGTGACCTAATCTTTATGAAACTTGGTCACAATGATTATCACAACAAGATCTAGGTCAAGTTCGATATTGGGTCATCCGGGGTCAAAAACTAGGTCACAAGGTCAAATCATAGAAAAACCTTGTGTAGACACTAGAGGTCACAATTTTGACTTAATCTTTTGGAAACTTGGTCACAATGATCATCACAACAAAATCTAGGTCAAGTTCGATATTGGGTCATCCGGGGTCAAAAACTAGGTCACAAGGTCAAATCATAGAACAACCGTGTGTAGACACTAGAGGTCACAATTTTGACTTAATCTTTATGAAATTTGGTCACAATGATCATCACAACAAAATCTAGGCCAAGTTCGATATTGGGTCATCCGGGGTAAAAAAACTAGGTCACACGGTCAAATCATAGAAAAACCTTGTGTAGTCACTAGAGGTCACAATTTTGACTTAATCTTTATGAAGCTTGGTCACAATGATCATCTCAACAAAATCTAGGTCCAGTTCGATATTGGGTCATCCGGGGTCAAAAACTAGGTCACAAGGTCAAATCATAGAAAAACTTTGTGTAGTCACTAGAGGTCACAGTTTTAGCCTAATCCTTATGAAACTTGGTCAGAGTGATCATCTCAACAAAATCTAAGTGCGGTATTGCGCTTTGACATGTACTGCTATTTATAACAGGTGAGCGACCTAGGGCCCTTTGGGCCCTCTTGTTTTAGAACGCAGAATGTCCACATGCTGGCAGCCATTTTTGCATCAGAACGTTGTGGATGGGTGGCATTGTTGCTATGTAATGACATTGGACTCCCCTGCTTGGCACCATTGTTGATTAAGAACGCTGTGGAATGTCACTTGCAGTGTATCGTTGTTGCTTTTATATCGCCTTGGAATGGCCCCTGCTGTGTACCATTGTTGCTCCAGAACGCCGTTGAATTGCCCTGTTGTGCTCCAATGTTTCAACAGAACGCCAAGAAATGGTCCCTGCTGGGTGCCATTGTTGCTATAGAACGCCGTGGAATTACCCTGCTGGGTGCCTTTGTTGATATAGAACACCGTGGAATTGCCCTGTTGGGCGCTATAGAACGCCATGGAATTACCCTGCTAGGCGACATTATTGTTTTAGAACGCCGTGGAATTGCTCTGTTGGACGCCATTATGACTATAGAACGACATTGAATGTCCCCTGCTAGGCGACATTGTTGCTTTAGAACGCCGTGGAATTGACATGCTAGGCGACATTGTTGCTTGAGAACGCCGTTGAATTGTCATGTGGGACGCCATTGTGACTACAGAACGACACGGAATGTCCCCTGCTGGGTGCCGTTGTTGCTTTAGAGTGCCGTGAAATTGCTCTATTGGGAGTTATTGTCGCTGCAAAACGCCTTTGAATGGTCCCTACTGGAGCTACTAAGGTATTGCATATAATAATGACAACTGCTGGGTGCTACTGTTGCTATATAACGCCGTGGAATTGACCTGCTGGGCGCCATTGTTGCTTTAGAACGCCGTGAAATTGCTCTGTTGGGCGCCATTGTCTGCGGGGAACGGTCCCTGTTGGGGGCTATTGTTGCTTTAGAACTCGTTGGCATGGTCTCAGTAGGAGTTAGTGTTGCTTTAGAACTTCTTGGCATGGTCTCGGTAGGAGCTATTGTTGCTTTAGAACGTCTTGGCATGGTCTTTGTAGGAGATAGTGTTGCTTTAGAACTTCTTGGCATGGTCTCGGTAGGAGCTATTGTTGCTTAAGAACTTCTTGGCGAGGTCTCGGTAGGAGCTATTGTTGCTAAAAACTTCTTGGCATGGTCTCGGTAGGAGACAGTGTTGCTTTAGAACGTTTTTGAATGGTCCCTGTTGGAGGTAGGCCTAAGGCATTGCATAATGCATATAATCGCTTAAACTGTATAGACGTATGTATTCACGGATATTTCACATGTTTGATACTAGCACATATAGTCAGTCTCCGAATGACATGCATCTCTATAACATGCATTCCCTCGGGGAGATTAAACCGTATCCAACGCCCAATCTGGTCAAATGGCTGTGAACATACAAGTATTATGCTCACTATTACCTATACTCACCGAATATTACCATTTACACCAATAATGACTTCAGCAATTAATTAACCATTAATAGATGTTAATAGTGATATGGTTTTCGCTATAGAAATAGAATAACTCGTATAAAAAAGCACAGGTTATGAATTACTAGTACAATGTACCATGACCTTAGATATGTTGATAAGAAAACCAGGTGCATGTAGGAATGGTGTCCATTGTTTTGGTATAAAACGTTTACGGTTTCGTACTAAAACAAAAGTAGATAGGCAGAGATGTTGTATATTCACAGAAACTGAGGTTCTACCTTCATAAAATAAGAATTTTTGGATGTAATGTTTTTATACAGTATTTTGTTAAATAACACCTAGCTGATGCATGTCCTTATTTTCAGCTCACCTGTCACAAAGTGATATTTTGTAATCACTCTTCGTCAACAATTTGCTTGTGTAGACATTAGAGGTCACAATTTTGGCATAATCGTTATGAAACTTGGTCACAATGATCACCTCAACAAAATCTAGGTCAGGTTCGATATTGGGTCATCCGGGGTCAAAAACTAGGTCTCAAAGTCAAATCATAGAAAAACCTTGTGTAGCCACTAGAGATCACAATTTTGACCTAATCTTTATGAAACTTGGTCACAATGATCATTTCAACAAAAGTTAGGTCAAGTTTTATATTGGGTCATTTGGGGGTCAACAACTAGGTCACAAGGTCAAATCATAGAAAAACCTTGTGTAGTCACTAGAGGTCACAGTTTTAGCCTAATCCTTATGAAACTTGGTCAGAGTGATCATCTCAACAAAATATAGGTCAAGTTCGATATTGGGTCATCCAGGGTCAAATACTATGTCATAAGGTCAAATTGAAGAAAAACCTTGTGTAGTCGCTAGAGGTCAAATTATTAGCCTAATCTTTATGAAACTTGGTCCGAATGATAATCTCCACAAAATATAGGTCAAGTTCGATATTGGGTCATCCGGGGTCAAAAACAAGGTCAAATCGTAGGGAACCCTTGAGTAGTCGCTAGAGGTCAAATTATTGACCTAATCTTTATGAAACTTGGTCCTAATTATTATTTCAGCAGAATCTAGGTTACGTTTGATATTGGTGTCAAAAACTAGGTCATATGGTTAAATCTTGAAAACCCTTGCCCTATAGGTTGAATTTTCTTAAATCCTATTAATGCATGCATTACTACGACAGGTGAGCGACCTAGGACCCTTTGGGTCCTCTTGTTATTTAAATGCATGCGTACCTGCTGTGATATAACATATGTCCTAGTAATCTACCTAAAGTTAGCTTATTACCTGGACAAACTACAATGCTTCGGTTTGCCGAAAGCACCATGATTTTGTCGACGAACGATCAACGGACAAATAGTCATCACAATAGCTTATTGTACCCTTATGTTGATCTATGTTCATTTCATGCGTGCTCTTTAGCAACTGTGGAGTCCAGCATTAGGCTGTTTTATTTCTTTCAAAAAGTATATGTATACTGTTTCAGTTGGGTGCTGCTTAGTGAGTTGTGGTCGTCTTTGAGATTCGTTCTCTAGCCCCCGTTATGTTTGACGCACTTACACGGCATGCTATTGGATTAGTTTGTGTTTGAAATTTTGTAGCTGATCGGTGTCATTTTTCTTGTGCATTTGTAGCATCGTAATCTTTGATTTTTTTCTTTTCTGTGCTCTGTTGTTTCTGCGGAGTGATACCTTCCCGGGCCGATTTGTTATTATCTTTTTACGCAAAACGTTTTTGAAAGAGTGCAATAGTAAATACTATTTGTATTTCAACACAGACAATAACTATATAATTATTTATTTATGACTTTAATTTCTATAAACAGATAGATATATGCATGAAAAAACATAGACACTAAATATAAATTCTATCAAAAACAACGAGAAACAAATGTAATACAAAACAAAAATGTAAATAATCCGATTGATTTTATAAGTAAAATATGTTCGTAATTGCGCAAAATTGCAGATCAAAATATTAAAGCTATCAATTTAAAAATGCTGACGACTATAATACATTGGCAGTTACATGAAATGAGTTAATGTTCAAGTCAAGCAACTAGCTGTATGTATATAATAGTATGATTGCAGATCCGAACACCGACCCCTACAAAACAATAGATAATGCTTACAATGTACTTGCGCAAGAGGGACATCTAGACAACCATACAATAATCCTTTTTTCACGAAATACTGATTTAAACATTTCTGAAGAAGCGCTATTGACATAATGATAATGAAATAAGATTGCACATGTAGAGACGTTTTGATACACTCACGAGATTCATTTCTCAGTATCACTTTTATCATAGAAGTTCCAAAATTCATTATCCCGAGATGCAGTATTCGCTACAACGGGTACCTTCTCTGGTGGAGGTGTTACTGGTGGTGTCTCAAATTTGAAATCTTCCATTAGGGGGTCCCCAGACGGAGACTCTTTCTTTGGCGCCGCCGTTTTCGGTTTCTGTGGTGCTTGTGGCCTCTTTCGACGCGTACTGGTAGTTGGTGCTGTTTTGGCTTCACTGCGTTCATGTGCTACCCGTTGAAATTTTGGCGCGTTGTTAAAAATGTTGTCCAACCCTTTTGACAACATTATCTGCATAAATCTGCTTTCTCGCCACTTACCTACATTGTGTAAGCACAAGCAATTGAATGAGAGAATGACTTCACATATGTTAAATGACTTACCTAGCATCTACAGAAACTACTGAGTAAAACAACACAGCTGTATGTAGTCAGAAAACGGTTATAGATCAAGGGGTTAACATTAAATATAGACGAAAAACACGAACATTCGTAATATATAGTACTATACTCGGTATAATGTGCTATAATACACAGGGTATTGACGCATAAATACTGTCATATGCACAGTACACTTTTGTTTTATGTTTGCCGTATATCTCATATATGTATATATGAGCTATAGTATTTATGCAAACAAAAACATAAAACAATATGCGTCAATTCCATGTGGTGCTATATGTGTAATAATATTAAAACAGTATAGAAGTTAAAATAAAATGTAGAGGGAATGAACACGTGTAGCAATGGAGAATTAACAGAAAACAAGAGTGTGCTTGTGGTAAAGAGTGTTCCAAGAATCCATTAAAACGTAAGAACTTTCGTAGTGCAACATACATATGTTTGAACAAGTAAACATGATTGTGTAATTCTTATGCAATCGTCGTCTCCAAAAGGTGCAAGTATGTGCAGAAAGACAAGCAATGAAGCCCAGCATTGGTGAACATGGGGAAGGTGACTGCATATTGACTTTATATAAAGCGAAGCAAAAGCAAAGTGAATTTCAATGTCCGATTTTATTGAGTTGTTTATTTTTGTTGGTTTTTCTTTTGGAGAGTTTCAATGAAGTACGCCTCCCATGCTTTGGTCATTCTCTGTCTCAAAACATTGTGCTCGGCCCATTTACCTACAAACACAAACAGAACGTTAGGGTAGACAGAAAACGGGAACCAGCCCTCAGAACACCATCAGCCATCAATAATGTTCCATTCAATATCACACGGTATGTTACATTTGTTATTCTCCAAATGGGAAATACACGTAGGGAGACCGGGGTTAATTCGACCTTGCGGCATGTTCGGCTTATAGCTCTTGAATTAATTAAGATAAAGAGCTAGACAAACAGTTCGTAAATTGTATGTGACCTTTTTTAGGTAGAGATCACACTAATCCCGTCTTTACCATCTCTTTAAAAGTATACAACCGACATTTTCGTTCCCTTAGAAACAAACGTTGATGACTGGTGGTTGTTTTGAATAGTTAGTAGCCCACATGTTCAATATTTTTTCTTCCCGCACCAATGTGTTTTCTTACTTTCTGGATATCGATAATATAGTCCCATGTGTCGTCTTGATGACCATGAGCATTTCGTATATTTCATTTCAAAGGGTCACCGTCAGCATAAAAGAACGAGCTTACTTACGTATTTTGGATACAGTCAAAGGGGGGAATTAACTAATAAGCTCAAGGGCATCTTGTAAGAATGAAGTGGTAAACATGTGGGTTACTAAACTGGGTGCTGGCACAGTCACACGAACGCTTCAGCAATCTGGTGGTCAGTGTAGCCCGTGTTAGGAGTTTGGTAGCAATGGTAGGTGAGGGAATCAAAGAACTACTGGATTAATACATACAGGTATATATATATTCATGTGTAAAGTATGTTTACTGATTAACAAATGTACTACAGCAAGCAGTCGGTTGGCAGAAAGTATACACCATAAAGAGATGAAGAGATATTCAAAATTAAGTTTATGAATTAATGTGTAAAATATTTCTGTTTCACTGTCTACTAACTAAACTGGAGAGATAGCAGAGCTTTTAGAGTATGGATATTATAAATAGAACCTGATAGTATATATCGAACAGAACTATGTGATATAAATCTAATACTATTAAGTCTATAAACTACGTTATAAATATATAATCAGTAGTATTAATCCCATAGTTAAACATAAATATAAACTTTGAAATGATTTAATCCGGATTGAATGGCATAAGTAGTTACAGAAATACTTGCAAAGTTCTACTAACTGTGTAATAATTGAGGCTAGAATACATCTAGTCCTAGATAATCATCCATTTATGGC
This sequence comes from Spisula solida, assembly GCA_947247005.1. Taxonomy (NCBI): domain Eukaryota; kingdom Metazoa; phylum Mollusca; class Bivalvia; order Venerida; family Mactridae; genus Spisula; species Spisula solida. The sequence goes on along the minus strand of OX365944.1, from coordinate 31,806,605 downwards.
CCCTAATTCTTATATATGACCTGGGTACGTATACATAAAGCGTAATGGATTTTTTTCTAAAAAATGTTTCGTTGAAAACTTTTCACTTAAAAATTAATTAATCACAAATTTCATCTTAGACAATTCTAAATACACATTTATCTAATAGCCAAAATCTCTGAAAATTATTCAACAAACTCAGACGATTTGTTTTACTAAGACGAAAAATATCCTGGACGTTGTGTGATTACGTACCCAAAACTAATTGCTTTTCTTTAAAACAATCTATACAATCTGTCCAAACCCAATGTTTTTGAAAATGAAAACTATAAAGTCCTTTGCTCTTCGACTTTTAATTATAATCTAGCAATTAATTTTTGATGACACTATGCAGAAATTGCCAGAATATAATTATCCAATGTATCAGAATTGACGAAACAAATATATACTTACTGAGCTCATCTTTCTGATAGCGCCATTTGTCTGGGTCTGGATTTCTGAACAAGTGAACTTGATCATTGAAGGCTGTCTTAGTAGTGGTTGTTTTGTGGTTGATGGTATAACCAGGTACAACATTCATACGCATTGAATTACTCAACATTTCATACTCTGGATTCATTTCTTTAGTGAACTCGGGTACAGTAAATGGTTTACTACGTCTCTGGATAGATTCTTTCATTTCATGTTGGTCTTTCATAGTCTTTTCAACAACATCTTGATCTGATAGAAGTTTATCAACAACTTTACTACCGAATTGATGTTTTATATTAGGAGGTACATCTATTGTGGACTTTCTAGGAGTTCGAGAGGTGGTTGCACCGGCTTGGACCGATGGAGAAGCAAGAATACCCCGTTTATCGCCAGCTCCGTAGCCTTGATTTCTCATCTGAATATCCGTCCGTTCACGTCGTAAGAAATCCATGCCCGGTCTTAGAATATCACCAATGTAACTATAGTTATGTACAGGTGCTTTCTGTCCGTATTTATCCCGATTAAAACTTTGATTCTGATTTAAACCTACAATGTTTATATCCTTCGCTCCTTTCAGATCGTTTTCAGAGAACCAATTCTGGGAACGCCCGGTTTCAGGATGGCGGCGACTGTCTGCCGCTTTTTCAACCTCAGAAAGACTGTATAATTGAGCTTCTTCTCGCTTCCTTAACTCGTCTGTTTGTTCATGCACTCGTTTTCTTTGTGTCTCAAAGTCACGTTTAGATTTCTCTAAGACAGCAGCACCTAAGATAGATTATGAAATAGTTAAATTATTTTACAACACGTGAATATCATCCAAATTCCCAAACATCAGGTACTAGTACATGATGAACAGGAGTTACAAGGACTTCAACTTTCTGTCTTAAGTATTTGCCTTAACTGGAGACTAAAGGCTGCTGTAATGACGAATCTGTTTTGATTAGTATGTCTCATGTAAACCCAACTTAAATTCTATACGTGTAACAACATTGATCTTCCGTCAACATACTATACATTTAAAAGATCAGAACAATGGTTAATTATCAGATTTGGTATGCTCTGTCTTTATCAACTCGCCAATATCGTAAAAAATGTCCAATTGTCGACGTGTTATAACAACATATTGAACTATACGACAATGAATATCAATTGATATTTTGTCAGTTTATCGATCGAACTTACCCTACTGGGGAACAACTTATTTGTGCAGCACTCGAAGCAAATTAATAAAATAGATTTTAAGTAGGTTGTTGAGTCAGTTATAATACCCTGACAGTTAATACTAAAAACACGTATCAGATTGGAAACCAGAGAACACACATCGATAAATACAATACAATATAAGAACCACTAGAACAACACGTAATGTACAACATCCATATATATTCTCTGACTTGCAATTTATAGTACGTCCTTATAAATCTTAAATGTTTGTTTATTGTCGTTTGTCGATTATCATTTATTTTATTGTTATTTTGTCATGTGCATTATTACATGTATTGCAGTTTTATTCCAAATATGTTATTTAAATCATTTATAAATGTAACCTTACACCATTAAGTATGCCTTGTATTTCGTTTCGACAAGGTAAACTTTATTATGGAAACACTATACATTTGTAATTCATAAACTATGTTCCTTTGAACAATTATATTGTATGTAATGTACAATCTCTCGGATAATAAGAGAGGTTGTGCTTAACATATAATATCAGTACATAAACTGTAAATTTTCTAAAAAAAAATACCGTCTCTTTCGAAGCCGGGCCTAAATTCGTCTCATACATATATACATATGTTACATATATAAAATATTTTTCTAATTTGGTATAATATCATATCGCATACTTTCCCGTCATATATCACCATGCTATTTATGTAATTGTATTAGTGTTGCTTTGTAAAAAGTCCTTTTCAGGACTAAATATGCAAATAAACTATATTATATTCTATTCTATTCTGTAAAACTAATTTGAACTTTGATTTTTTTTCTCTTTTCTGAACAAGACAGCCGTTCTAGTACCGAGAAATAAGTAACATTAAACCACATGTATTAAACACTTCAACGATTAACCAAGTTTTAATTGTATCCGGTTTCTTCTAAAAGTATAGTATAGGTTAACATTTACTTAAAAAACGGTCATTATTAGCAAACGAGGGTTTCAGTCAATACAAATTAGTTTTATCAAAGATTGACCTAATAGCCTCGCTGTATACAGGCTACATAGATTTAAGGACAAAGTGTAAGTATGTATTCATTCTTGAGAATCAATGGAAACGAAGTAAGAATAAAACGATATCTATATTATCATGACGCAGCATTAAATTGGAAGAACGCACTGTTACACACGTGTCTCTTTCGTCATAGGGAGCAAGCAAAACTACATGTCGGAAATTACATTAAATTTTAACATGTACATTACAAAAAATGTCCCAATTACAACCCCATTCTAACAATTAATCGTGTGGCAAAGGTTTACATGTATACATCATTTTAAGAAGTAATTAAAGTGATGCTGGCATGTTGCTGTTGAATTTCAAAATTTAAATGTTCGCTATCCAATACATCCTTGCTTACTAATAAACATGCAAACAGTATGTACGTATGCTTTATATATGCTCATTGTATATCTGACAGTGAATAAAAAGCGAGTATTTTATTGAAATACAATGAACCTAGAAACAAACATCGATAAATTTGTATGGACACTAGAACAAAGGCCTACTTGCCCCAATGTTATACTTAAATAATAATAAAATACGACTAGTGCCTAGAAAACACACAGTGCTCAGCAAATTAATCTTAATAAATACATGTGTACACAAAAACAACATAAACAAAAAAGCAATACAAATGCATGCAGACATGTAGTTATTAAACAGGAGTGACTTATACCTGGTAGTTGGTTCCTCACATCCTCAGAAACAGTAAATCTTTGACCAGGACCTTTACCAGTTGGGGTCTTGGGGACCTTGACTGTTTTGGGATCAATGCCTCTTACTGATCTGGCGCCCTCTTCTGATTGCATTTCCAAAAGACTCCCAAACAAAGAAGCCTTTGGCATTGCTTCGGTCCTTCTGGCTCGGTTCGAGTCAGAAACCACCCGAGCAGTGCTGCCAATGGCTACAGTTGCCATTTATCAAACTCTACAATGTTCACAACAAGCAGTGATCAGCTATATTAATTAATGCATGTGAAGGATTAACTTGCAAAATGGATACATGTAGACATGAGTGTTTAGTGAACAATACATAATGAATATGACAACACTGGATGTGACAATACACTGGAGTAATTTGAGAAGGAAATGTGCTCAAACCCACGATCCCCAGAACACTAGTACGGTCTACCCTACCGACTAAGTTAACGGTGTAGTCTCAAACCACAACAAAACATAGAAAAGACAACATACTTTTTTTAACAAAAACATTTTCTTCTCATACTCAATAAACACATTTGCTGATAGAATAGTATACCGGTAGGGCATATATAAATATGTAATGCAAGTTTGGTATGAGAGCCTACATAAGACCATGTGTTTACTAATACTATACATGTACGTGTATACGTTCATAGTTATATTACCCGTAAATAAAACGCATGGCATAAACATTATGAATTCATATTAAAGTGTATTACATTCCTCATTTAGCTCACAAACTGTCTGAGCTGAACATACATGTATATCTGTATTATCAGTTAGGTAATCTTTCGCTTAAAGTATTATATAAACCTGCAGACATACGCTGGCTAATATTTTACTTATTTAGCAATTAGCGAACAATTACACATCGACCAAGATTTAATTAAGTCTTATATGTATATTTGTTAATTAACAACCAAATGACGTCATAAATTCATAACCAATGTAACTACGTTCGGCAGAATACAGCTGCAAAGGGGCCATGTAGAGTAGGCCTAGTCCTAGTGAAACACACTTGACGTGTATATGGGATGAAGACAAGCGATACAGTAGTTGTAAACATGTTTCACATACCTTGTCATTATCTAATGAACAAAAATAATCCAAAAATTAAGAGTAGCGCGACCCGTTTCACTTTCCTTATCGCGCTTGGCAACAACGGGTTGTCACTGACGCATTGAACCCGGAAATAAAAGACAATCGTATCACGTGATCGCAATGTGATCAAAATACACATAAACTGATGACGTTTATAGACATCCGGGTGAGTTAGTGACTTAGCCGTGGACAGATTTTATTGTTTAATTCTTTATGTCAGCTGTATCAAACACTGTAACATACAGTTATGGGTCCCAAATAATTAAATATTAACTGTTGATTGCACTGTCATTGAGTGCGTTTGTTACTACAAAGCTATGTTATGAGTTTTCGCGATGTCTTTTTGCAGTTTTTTATTTGTTTGTGTGACCTTTGGCTTTCGTCAGACACAAACTCATATTGTTCATTATATTGTTGTTTTATATATGCCTATTATGCAATGTGTGTTATACCATTACAGCCATGTATAGATCATTTTGAGTTTGTGTCTTGTACAGTTCTGCACATTTGGCTTCGGTGATTAATAAAAATAAAAACTGGCATCAGAGCAAAGACATAAGTTATTTTTAGGTCTTTGCATCAGAGACTAGTCTCTGCTGGTGTAAAGAGAATCTTCATATGGCTTTTATATCTAAAGCAATCACTTTGTATTATAGTTTGAATGTATTTTTGCTCATCACCATTAATTAAAATTAGTAGAGCCATGGAATTATATCTAACAGTAACACAAGGAATAGCAACAGGCTGTATAAACCTGCTATAAACCTGGATTTTCTACACTGCCGTGTCGACAGCAGCTAAAACTGATAAAGTCTATATATTGAGCAATAACATTATCTGTATTGAACAAAAAAGACGTATCATTAAAAACTATAAACATGTAATGGTTTTAAAAAATATGCGCATCACTTCAAAACGTAAGACAAATAAGATGGCAATTTTCATCCCTGCTATTGTTGTGTCCTTGCACATCAACAAATTTGAAATTCAAAATGGCTAAGAATAGTCAGGGTAGGAAAAAATCAATATAGTTTGTGGTATATGTTGCATTATCTTGATAAAACAACATTTTGTTTCTCTTCGATGTGTGATAGTAAAATCGCGCTGTATTATCTCGTGCGATGGCTATGAAAGTCTAGATCTAGACTGCGTGTCATATCCTTGTGATTTAATTGCCTCGTGGCAGCTTTTGAATTTCTTACCTAAGCTCCCATTGTACTGTAAACGTCAAATTGGTTTGACGTTATCTTCGAAGGGGGCAATGATCTTTTGCTCAATTTTGCCTGCATGTATAGCCCGCAGAAACTCTGGTAGTACATGTAGAACTGTTTTTGTAGATCTAGTACCAGTTAAAAACAAATGTAATATAAACAAATACATCTGAAAGAGCTTTCTGTTTTAATAGTTTTGAAGCTCATCCTGCTTAATACATGAAATTATCCTAATAACTTTAAGTTCAACAACTTATGTGGGGCACTACCAATGGCTTGATGTTAATGCATTTTAATGTTCATTTTAAGTAACAATGTATTCATGTTTCAGGATGGCATCAAGGACATTATTTCGAAGGTTGTTACAAGTGAATAGGAGAGTTCTCCTTCACAGATGTGATGTCATCAGACCTCTGGTTGCAGCACATCATGTACCCTACGCTCATACACCGAAACAGAACTCTACTCCAATTAGAGGTCTATGTTCCAAACCAGGAGATGGGATGATCATCAATATTCAGAGTAAAGAAGATTTTGAAGACAGAGTTGTAAACAACCCTTTGCCAGTGGTTGTTGATTTCCATGCCAGGTGAGTTGATATCTAACATGTTTAAAGTTTCATTTATTAGCTCACCTGTCACAAAGTGACAGAGTGAGCTTTTGTGATCACTCTTCGTCCGTCCGTCGTCCGTCCACAATTTGTGTAGACACTGTAGGTCACAGTTTTGGCCCAATCTTTATTAAACATGGTCACGCTGATCATCTCAACAAAATCTAGGTCAAGTTCAATATTGGGTCATCTGGGGTCAAAAAGTAGGTCACTAGGTCAAATCATAGAAAAACCTTGTGTAGTCAGTAGAGGTCATAATTTCAATCCTAGTCCTTATGAAACTTGGTTACAATTATCATCTCAACAAAATCTAGGTCAAGTTCGATATTGGGTCAACTGGGGTCAAAAACTAGGTCACAAGGTCAAACCATAGAAAAACCTTGTGTAGTCACTAGAGGTCACAATTTTGGTCTAATCTTTATGAAACTTGGTTAAAATGATCATCTCAACAAAATCTAGATCAAGTTCGATATTGGGTCATCCCAGGTCAAAAACTAGGTCACAAGGTCAAATCATAGACAAAACTTGGCTTAAACTTCAATATGCAATTTGGTCTATGTGATGTAAATTGCAACGTCGCTTTATAAGACAATATGAAAACCTTGTACATGCAATAGAAGCTACCATCAAGGGGTCTGCATGAACTACTAGGACAGGTGAGCGACCTATGGCCCTTTGGGCCCTCTTGTTAATGCAAAAGTATGGTAAGTACGTGTTGCATACATTATGGTAAGCTGTTATCCTTCTCCATGGTTTATGTTCATGGAGTTTATGCCTTTCCCCATTTCTACAATCATAAGACACCTAATAAACACACTAACTATCTCAGGCTATTGGAAAACTATTTGTGATCCACACTTTTATACTGCTGTGATGTAAAAAGGTGTTACCATGGAGTAAATGAGGAAAAACTCTTTGTCATTCGAAGTTAGTAAATTGACTCATTGTTTCTTCTTGGTTTATGGGTAACTGCATGATTTTCTGTCAGCAGGAATCAAAATGTTCTTGTACAGTCTAACTTGTATTAAGAGACAACCCTGGGGAAGGTCTGAAAATGGTCGCTTAACGGAACGGTCCTTTAACACAAATGTAAGAAACATTGAGTGTAATTAACGAATTTCCGAATTTAGGCTGTCTGATTACTTTTGAACTTCAATTGATAAACATTAGTGTGTAAATAAATTTCATGATGATTCTTACTTGTATGTATGGTCTTCATAAGCATTTCAATTTATCATTTTAATAATCTTACTGATATATACACAATGCAATTAATGCAAGTCAGTTTTGCTTGCACTCAAAGAAAAATCCCGGAATAGGCCGGGGTTTAGCCCAATCTAAATGAACGTAGACAACAAGCTGATTGCAGCAAAAGATACATACAACAATTAATCCGTAATAATGTGTGTAATCGGATTAAAATCATCTGAATGACATGCCCTACGGACACAATTGTGATTATCAATGGTGTTAAAAGACAAACTCTGAAGTGTGAACAAAAAATGATTTATGACGAGGTATCAGGTATAAATTAACAACCTGTCACTACAAACGACCAGTGATTTACACTTTTTTGGTCGCTTAATGCAATTTTACCAATGAATTATAGTGCTTAAACAGTGGTCGCTGGTCGCGTAAGACAAAAGTCGCTTAATACAATAGACATATAGAGCAAATATGGTCGGGAGGATTTGAAAGCGGTCGTTTAAGACCAAGGTCACTTAATACGCGTGGTCGCTAGTACAAGTTGGACTGTAGTTTGATATTCAAGATTTTCTATGGTGGATTATCAGTCCTACATGTAGTGAAAATTGCCCAGTCTATCCCAGTAACTTCCTCTCAACAACTGCAAAAATGTGCTAAAAATAAATGATTTTATATTGTTTCAGCTGGTGTGGCCCATGCAAGCTGTTAGGACCTAGACTGGAGGCATTGATCGGAAAGAAGGAGGGTAAAGTAGTATTAGCCAGAATAGATGTTGATGATCAAGATGAACTGGCAATGGCTTTTGCGGTAAATACTAGTACTGTTTAATTTCCATCTACAAAAACCATGTATTAGCCCATGTATTGCAATGAAATGGTTTTCATACACAAAATAATATTCCAGCATCACTGAAGAGTGAAGACTTATCAATAATGTTTAATAATTCAATAAAATTTAATTTATTAGCAAATTTATTAACATAATCATATCTATGACAGGATAACTTAATAGCATAAATTGTGCTTTATGCCTATTGATGAAATCATAAGAAAAAATTAAAAATTACAATTTTTTAAAATTGACAACATAAAATTTGTTTCCTTGGAATGACATTATTTGTTCTTTTTCAGATAAATTCGATTCCCACTGTGATAGGGTTTAAAAACAAAGAAGTCTGTGACAAGTTTATTGGTTTAAAGGAGGATGACATTATAGAAGAGTTTATTGATCGTCTTATGGAAAAATGATCTGTGTTACTTGAACTCCTTAATTTGTTTGTTTTTGATAAAAGTACATGGTACATTTTATATCATAAGATATAAAGTTGATCGTCTTTATGTAACTTATTATGTCTCCCACATCATATTGTTGTGGTTTGGTGCTGGATGTTCGAAATTGTCTTGGACATCCTGATGTCTGTTTGTCAGATGCCTGTTTGGGTGGATGTCTCAAAGTTTGGCCACACCTGTTTATCTTAACCATTGGTCGAATTTAAACGACACTTCACATGAATACCCAGCCTAGTTGTGCATATTGTCGGGAATTTGAGGTTGCATGAATATTGTTGGAGTTATGGCCCTTTCTGGGAGACATGTTTTGTCTCCATTGACATTGCACAATGTAACAATATCTCCAGCATTATCTTCTTGAGTCTGAAACAATCCAAATGTATGTGAATTTTGAGATATTACTGTACATTGAATTAGAATTGAAATTGAATACATTGATTGAGTCCTTCTCCTTGTGTTTTACTAGTATAGTGGGCTGATTGATTATAACAATCCAATACTTCATACACCAATCATCTATTTACATACATGATTCTAGGATTCTAATAGTGGATTGTTTTACTGTGTACACTACCTTCATACTAGTTACAGGTTATTTGAAGGTTATTGATGTTAGGCACCTAGTGAAGAGTGGTGGCCTAGAGGTATTGTGTACGCTTTCAGATCGAGAGGTCCCAGGTTCGATCCCCATCTGTGCCACTGCTTAATTTCTCTGAGCAAGAATAACCTTCAATGCTCCACTCGACCAAGGTTTGGAATTCAATGGTACCAGCCTGTGAGTGTGGTGTCTGTACATGTTTGATATTCCTGGGGGCCGTATCTCGGATTTTGCACACAAGTCAGGAAAGAAATAATCTCCCCAGGGAGACTCGGCTGCAGGTTTCCTTAGGTAGGTCAATGACCTGGGAAGTTAAATGTCAAAGGGTGGCTGAACAGTTGAAAGCGGCCCTCAAAAACTGGTAACTTAACTTATTACTCATAGATCTACAAGGAAATCCAGTAAACATGCATTTGAAAGGAGAATGTTGAACAGGTATCTAAGAGTAGGGTTAAAATTTCAATGTGAAAATTTAATGTTTAGAGATAATTTATAATTGACAGTTGTATATACAGAATCACAGTATTTACAAAGTGTTTATAAGTGCTTCCTATTTTCCCTTGTCTTCTTGTAGTGATCAGTAAGTTTTTGGTCCTATTATTTTCACTACACATTAGATTTACCGGTTTTAAGTATATGTACAAACTGCAAGTATTCAAGTTCCTATCAGTCCAGTCGTTAGTAGATATCAAGCCAGTGTTTAATTTTTAAAATAATGAAAAAAAAAAATTATTTACTGATTTAATCCATTAAGGGATATATTTATTAAAACACATGCGTTAGCAATCCTCTGACTTTATATGTGATTCAGTATTATAAATTATGCACACGTTGCCACATGACATAGAAGCATGCAGGGGCATGTGATAACGACTCAAGACTGAAATTATTACTTGTACTTAGATTAATATGATCATCTCTGGTAGTCCTATTATTGTTTCAAACTACCAAACATGCAATTCTTTACGTTCAATTGTATTATGTATTGTTAATTTTTGTTTTCAACAAAATTACTGATTTTGTGTATTTGCCAAGACGAGAATAGCATACAATTGTAGCATGTTGCTTTAAAATGTTGGTATTCTTCTTAAAGCATTCAGTGTATGTTTTATGAAAGCATTGGTCATTGTGTTGAGAGACTCAGCGTGCTAACTAAACGTTTCGTAGATTGGAGGTTGTACTGTATTTTTACTTACCAGATACATTCAGGCCAGAATAAATAAATTTCTAGATTATCATCCCTCTTTGACCCGATTCTGACCCTTTTCTTTCAGGTCAGAAAATTAATTTCCTAGATTAATTTCCCCCAAATTTCATGTAGCCCCAACACTTCTATTTCCTTAAAACAAAAATCAACTGCTAAAATATTTTAATAAAATCTAATTTGCCTTAATCTTTAAACCTGTCCAAATAAACATTTTGAAAATAAAATCTTCACCCCTTTCAATTTTAAGAACATGTGTGGTGATATCTAGCAATTAATTTATTATAGCAGCCTTGATCATACGGTGTTCATAATAATTATGGTGTTTTTATTGATTTTTTACATGTATAACCAGAAATACATCTAGTATGTTAGCTATCACATGTAGTATACCTTGTTGTTAGATCCAGATTTCATTTGTAACAAAACAGAATTAATCCAAGTGTTTGTTTTGTCTTCGGTACTCATACAATAGTAATTTTTCATTTAAAACAGTCGTCATCAGCTATATATATCAGCACTAGAAATTCACTCAGACCCATGGGGAATTAGGCATTTTTCATTGTTTGATGTCTAAATCCCCACCATGGAGACAATGCTTGCTGTCTAAATCCCCACAGTGGAGCATAGTTTTTCATCCGGGTACTTTAATAACATCACAAATAAAAGTATTGCTGTCATCTTTCGCAGTGTCGAAATTCCCGGACCAAAGTATTTTCCCCGGGACTCAGGAATCGATAAGGTTATCAAATTCCCAGTCGGGAAGAATCGTCTTGTCTAATTCCCCCTGTAACCCCCGGCAGCCATAATATTGACTGAAAAACAAGTTTGATTCTGAAAAGGTTTAACGCTGATTAATGCTGTTTTAGTCAAACATTGATGTTTCAAATTACCTCCCTTTGAATTAAAATACCAGCTTATTTACCCCCAGATACATAGTATATGGGGGCTATATTGAAGTCATGCTTGAGGTTGGTTAATTGGTTGGTCTGTCGGTTGGTCCATGCAAAATTTGTCCGCGCTATTTCTCTGTAACTATTTGTCGGATTTTAAGAATACTTTGTATGAATGATCAGTACCAAGTCTAGTTGTGCATATCATCGGCCCACATTAGTCGGATCAATTTTAAGGAAGTTATGGCCCTTTGTTTTTTTAGACTCATAAATTTTGTCCGAGCTATTTCTCTCTAACCAATGGTAAGATTTCATTGAAACTTTGCATATGATCAGTACCAAGTCTAGTTGTGCATATCGTCGGCTCAAGTTGGTCGTATCAATTTTAAAGTAGTTATGGCCCTTTTTTGACCACGTCTTGTTGTGCATATTATCGGCACACGTTGGTCAGATAAAATGTAAGGTAGTTTTAGCCCTTTGTTGTTTTACACGCATAAATTTTGTCTGCGCTATTTCTCTGTAACCATTGGATGGATTTCAACGAAATTTTGCATAACTGATCAGTACCAAGTCTAGTTGTGCATATCTGACTGTGTCCAGCAGTTACTGGGGGTATTCATCACATTAAGTGATATTTCTTGTTTACTGTTGCGTTTTTGGTCAACTGTTTGCATAAACTGTTGTTTCTTGAACAAAATCTGTCGGCTGTAGTCCAAATTACCTCCCTTTGAATTAAAATAAGAGCTTATTTACTGTTGCATTTTTGGTCAACTGTTTGCATAAACTGTTGTTTCTTGAACGAAATGTGTCGGCTGTTGCGTCAATGGAAATCTTACCTTAAATAATGTAAAGTTTCTTTTTTTGTTGAGTATGTTATTATAGTGTCTAGACAGTATCTGGAGTTTGTCTAGGCAGTATCTGGAGTTTGTCTAGACAGTATCTGGAGTTTGTCTAGGCAGTATCTGGAGTTTGTCTAGACAGTATCTGGAGTTTGTCTAGGCAGTATCTGGAGTTTGTCTAGGCAGTAGGAGTTTGTCTAGGCAGTATCTGGAGATTGTCTAGGCAGTATCTGGAGTTTGTCTAGGCAGTATCTGGAGTTTGTCTAGACGGTATCTGGAGTTTGTCTAGGCAGTATCTGGAGTTTGTCTAGACAGTATCTGGAGTTTGTCTAGACAGTATCTGGAGTTTGTCTAGGCAGTATCTGGAGTTTGTCTAGTCCAGATTTGTCTAGGCAGTATCTGGAGTTTGTCTAGGCAGTATCTGGAGATTTTCATCACCTTTGGTGATAATTTCTTCTTAACTATGTGTTGATAACACACTTTTTCACAACCATAATTAAAGAACAATGTTTTTTTTGCAAAAACTTTTTATTTAGTTTCATTAAAAATAACGGCATTGTTTACGTACATATACACAATGACAAACATCATAGGATTAAGAACGGATCATTCTACATACTGTAGTGTGAATGACAGGATGTAAGGATACAAAACGGACCATTCTACATACTGTAGTGTGAATGACAGGATGTAAGGATACAAAACGGACCATTCTACATACTGTAGTGTGAACGACAGGATGTAAGGATACAAAACGGACCATTCTACATACTGTAGTGTGAATGACAGGATGTAAGGATACAAAACCGATCATTCTACATACTGTAGTGTGAATGACAGGATGTAAGGATACAAAACGTATCATTCAACATACTGTAGTGTGAATGACAGGATGTAAGGATACAAAACAGATCATTCTACATACTGTAGTGTGAATGACAGGATGTAAGGATACAAAACAGATCATTCTACATACTGTAGTGTGAATGACAGGATGTAAGGATACAAAACGGACCATTCTACATACTGTTGTGTGAACGACAGGATGTGAGGATACAAAACGGACCATTCTACATACTGTAGTGTGAATGACAGGATGTAAGGATACAAAACCGATCATTCTACATACTGTAGTGTGAATGACAGGATGTAAGGATACAAAACAGATCATTCTACATACTGTAGTGTGAATGACAGGATGTAAGGATACAAAACGGATCATTCTACATACTGTAGTGTGAATGACAGGATGTAAGGATACAAATAGAACAATACTTTCATGATGAGGCCAAGGTTTGATTTTTTGGTTTACAGGATTTTGAAAATTTTGCTATTGAAAGGAGGGATTGAAAAATAACAAGTGGCCCTTTGGAGCGCTCTATATCGCTCTCATACAATGGCAGGTGAGCGACATAGGGACCTTTTCGCACTCCATTTCCAATAGACCTAAAAATCTTTGGTCTGTACTTGTTGTGAACATGCTTAATACTTTTATTAAAAAATCATCTTTGGTTATGATTTAGTCAATTTAAATGAAACAGATGTTTGTAAAACATGTATGCCCCCATGGCAGCCCAATATTCATAAATGGTGAAGGTCGCAGTGACCTTTGACCTACTGACCTTAAAATCAATAGGGGCCATCTACTGTTGCTGACCAACCTCAATGTAAAGTTTGAAGATCCTAGGTCAAAGCGTTGAGTTATTGAACGGAAACCTTTTAAATAGTCAGAAATGGTAAAGGTCACAGTGACCTTGACCTTTGACCTACTGACCCCAAAATCAATAGGGGTCATCTACTATTGATAACAAACCTCCATGTATAGTTTGAAGATCCTAGGTCAAAGCGTTCTTGAGTTATTGAACGGAAACCATTTTATACGACAGACCGACCTACCGACGGACAGACATGTGCAAAGCAATATACCCCCTCATCAAAGATGGGGGGCATAAATATACATGTATATGGTAGATCTGTGTAAGATTGATTCAGATTATATGTTATTGACTAGATGATCTATGGGGACTGAAAGAATATTGCATGAATAGTCACATCTACAATATTGCATTGATTGTAAAACAACTGTGTGACATCATTCATATATAATATATTAAATGTACAATATGAAGTTACATACACTTGTAAAGATACAGTTTTCCTTATTAATACGATGTTTTCGTGAGCTGTAAACTCAAGTTCACATTTACAAATCACAATTGAGACACTCCGAGTTAAAAGCGCTACATGATTACATACAACTATATCTCTACCCCTTGATATCGTACCCTGACTCGACATAACATAAAGAAACTAGATCAATCAAGCATCAACTACTCTCTAATAATATCTGATTACAAAAAATAACATTTTGTGACACAGGCCTGTAGCCACGTTAAGGCACATGCCTCGTGAAAATTTGAGAAATTACCAAAATATGCATATCTTTTAAAGATAATAACCCCTAAGATATATCCTTGAATGTATTTGTTTCAGTGCTTTTTGGTTTCTAGTTACGACATGTGACATGAAAACACTTGGCTTACAGTTGTTAAAATTTAACACATATCTGTATTTTCAAGCCATGTCTTATAAGTGTACTACAACGTTATACCCTACAGTAACTGCTGCTCTAATTATTGGTACCATAATTTACAAGACACTGACAGTTATTTCATACAGTTCAATAGGAATCAGTATCTTATTATTCTGATCAATGACTTCTACATACCAGTAAACCCTCCATTATTACCATCAGTTACACAGAGAGCGAATAAAAAATTTGGGCATGCGCAGTCGGCTATATCGGTAGTGATGTCAAGAACGTATCGAGTACGTATCGAGTCAAGTTCAAAAATGGCGACCAAAGGTCTAGCAATTAAGATGTTAGAAGAAAAGTTTAACAGTGACGAGGAGGATGACATTATGACTGAAAACAACTGTATTATAATAAACTGTCTGATATGTGCAACGAAACGTAATGTTCCCAAAGTTCAAAATCTAGGTTAAACATTATACGCATGCCTCACACTTTCCGCCATTTTGACTCTAGAGAAACCGCGAAGGACTGGAGGTTACTTGGGTCGAGTAGGTTAGAGATTATACGCATTCGCACTGCAATTACCCGACGACCCATTCCTTTTACAACTTGTGTTACTCGTGTAACCCGAGTTGGTAATTGGAAAACGCTCAGAGTAACAGAATGTTATTTAAAATATTGTAAAGATGCTAGAGATATTTGATTGGTTAAATGACACATTTTATCACTGAGATACAGGTAAGTTGGACACACGTTCAACATTGACAAATGTTCGACAAATATTTACCGTAGTAATGATATCTCAAAAGAGAGCTACAGAAAAGTTAAAACTCAAAATGATCTGGAATGTAAATAAACAAAACAAATAAAATTATTACAATACTTAAAGCTGGTTAATAATACATAAAGATTGGATAAAAGGCAAGGAGTGGATCCTTTAAAACAAGACATTTGCAAAACCTATATACCCCAATGGCAGCCCACTACATGGTATATATCCTAATACACTGCTTCTCAGTTCCGTCCAAGAATAGTACTGGGATAGTAATTATAAAGCTTCTTAGTTGAAAACTGAAAACTTTTAACTGAAGTCAAAAATTTGCAATGCACATATTTCCTGCAAATTGAAGAATAGCTATGTTTCCTTAGTGATTATAGCAGATCTCTAACTTATGCATAAAATCTATATACAGAATCAATAATCTGAATTGTACTATTTAGCTATTACACAAAAGGAAATTTTAAGATTTTAAGAAAATTCTTAGTTTTCTAATAAGATGCTTTATAAATACCGACCCTGATTTTCTATGGCTCCCATGAAAACTGATGTAACGCTCAGATAGAACTCAGGATACATGAAATCTGAATTCCGTGAGAGCGTTACATTGGTTTTCACTGAGAAGCGATGTATAAGGGTTACTAACATGTAGTAGTCAGTAATGTTAAAGGTAATGTTGGTCTCGACCTGCTGACTCAAAATCAATAGGGGACAGCTACTGATGGTGAATAACTTCCCTATAAAGTTTGAGGATCCTGGGCTCAGGCCTTCACAAGTTATAGATCAAAAACTATTTAGATAATTTTTTAGGAAGGTCACAACAAGTTTGACCGACTGAATTCGAAAATGTGTGGTTTAACAAACGACAGACAGACACAGACCAACATGTGCAAAACAATATTCCCCCTTATCAAAGATGAGGGACATAATAAATGCATAAGTAAGAGTGGTGAACATAAGTAAATAAATTGGGATAAAATGATAAAACTTTTCAAATATTGAACAAATAAACCGTTCACATGCCAAACTATCAAATAGTAAACTAGAAAAATATATACGGTTAAATTAATACAAAAGAATACATGAGTGGCTTAGAAAGTCAACGTAAAAATAATAAATTTGACACAGAAAATACAAAAATTAAGATGAAACATTTTCAAGATTCTCTCTAAATTTTATAGAAATAAAATACAAAAGTAAACATATGGATGTTGTATGACTTGTAATGTGTCAGACTCTGAATGATGTGTACATAACTGTGGATCAAATCTAGAATCAAACTGGACTTGTATTTAATATTCTATGCTTATGTTCCCAATATACATGTATGTATAAATCTAACTCCTCCAACCAATCAATACATGCATACACAGATAAACACATTATGCCACTTCACTATTTGTCAGAAGTCAGGGATATAAACTTGTTTTAACACAGCAATTATAACAATGTGTGAACATGAGATAGAATAACCAAGTTGATTTAGTTGAGTTGGATTTTAAAGTGCACCAGAACTAATGATAACAGTAACATCAGAATGGTTTACTACATCTACATTTATAAAGTGGACACCTCACATACATATTTCAATGCAAATCGGTGATTTGAAAAATCTATTTTGTGTCTTGTACAACTGTACATATGGCCAAAACTTGCACAACCACATATTGGTAAAAACAATGTCAACAAAGAAACAAAAGTATATATTTCTAAAAGAATTTCTACACAAAACCATCTTAAAAGAATTTCTGAGCTAGACAATGAATGAACATGAGCAGGATAGTTTGGGAAGCTTGGAAAGTGGTAATTCAAAATTTATTTATAGACATCAAGACGTTCAGTACATGTATATATGTAAAGCTTAAAATCTTTGCAAGTAATCACAACATAGGTAACAAACAACAGCATACAGCTGAGATCCAGATGATACATTGTATGAGGAGATTATCTATAGTGAACCAACATCAACAACAACAAATTCGTAACCAACAAACAAATAATACAACATACAATAATTTTATTCAGTTTTCATAGTACCCACCTCCCACTTTAACCACTATACCTGGATTTATTTTCATTTTATATTCAGTACAAACAACATGACAACATGACTAGAGTATACATTATACAGTTATACGAGCAGCAACAGGTCAGCTAAGATGTTTTTAGAGACGAAAGAACCAATAACTAACATATATGTACCAAAATTTGCAGAAATGTTATGTCAGGAAATACCTTTATAACTAATGCTAAATGTTTACAAAACTGATTTTAGATACAGTTTCTTGCATAAGTAAAAACACGCGATTTATTTAAGCGGACCCAAAACTAATACCCATCCCAGGATTGTGTATAACAAGGCTTACATGGACTGCAATGGGTACTACATTGACCCCCAGATATTTGACCCCACATATTCAGGGTACTACATTGACCCCAGATATTCAGGGTATTGCATTAACCCCAGATATTCAGGGTATTATATTGACCCCAGATATTCAGGGTATTGCATTAACCCCAGATATTCAGGGTATTATATTGACCCCAGATATTCAGGGTATTGCATTAACCCCAGATATTCAAGTAATTACAATGAACCCAGATATTCAGGGTATTATATTGACCCCAGATAATAAGGGTACTATATTGACCCCAGATATCCAGGGTATTACAATGACCCCTGATATTCAGGGTATTACAATGACCCCAGATATTCAGGGTACTACATTGACCTCAGACATTCAGGGTATTACAATGATCCCTGATATTCAGGGTACTACATTGACTTCAGATATTCAGGGTATTTTCAGGTACCTGTTGCAGCTCTAACTCTAGTACCATTCATATCACAATTATTGCAGGGATAAGTTTGTACATATATATATATATATATATATATATATATCCAATGCACAATGTATTGCTGAGTTCATTTGTTTAAACTCTTGTTATTGCAATATACATACTACATAGCAATCAAACAATGAACAGACATGGATTTATAATTTGTGTTCAAATTAAACTACCAAACAGAAGTTGTTAAAAAGAAAATAATATTATAATTTAAGTAGAACCAGTAAATAAGATTCACTGTTAAGTTATAACACATGGCTGAAAAATCGGTTGAATTCATTTTAATTCCCTCGAAACTTGGAGGGGACTGATTTTGGCACTGGTGTATTGTTTCTTTAACTAAAATAAAATCTTTAAAAATCGACATAGAGATGTAATACACTATATTTCTCAATACTGTAACAGTATAATTCCTGCAGAGAATGTATTATGCTATAGCTTACAACTGTTATACACAATGATAATGTTATACACATTAAATAAACTGTCACATACATGTACAATATACAAGTCCCTGAACCACAACTCTACAATATAACCACAACTCTACACTCAAAACTGTCACAATCAATTGCACTACATTGGATTAGTTTTATATTTCTAGTATCGTAGAAAAGAGAACTACCGGAGCTGCACATGCAAAATGAACATTACTTGGATTATATTTCATGTATACATAAAGATGTGCTGTCCTTTTGAAATGAAAAATTACAAACAGAAAAATTACATTTTTTCTTGTTGATTAATAGATGTAACAAAAGTATTACACTGCAAGACGAACAATATTATGATTATATTCATGTTACAAAATGTGCAGTCTGCAGTCTTATATCTATGAACAATTACATACATGCTGTAAATGTTATATTACTCCCCCCCATAAATAACAGATCTATCATAAATAGTATTTACATAACATTGAATGAAGAACTGCATACTGCTGATGTACAATACAAGCATGAACAGTCAATACAACACATGGAAACAACAATGTTCTCGATGTTCACAAACAAGGTATGTAATTAGCCAAAACACTTATTTTACGTCATATTATTATTTTACATTATAAAACCTTGATACATGTATACTCAAATCTGACATACACATGTTTACATTTCAAATGACAATACTGCATATGTGAAAAGGTATCAAATGAATGACCAACACACACAACAATGATTTCCTCGGCTCAAAATTATGAAAATGTCAATGCTAAATGAAAATGTACAATGAGAAAGTTTGCAAAAAAAATTGAAAACATGGCCAGATAATTATTCATCTTTAGTTGACAGATCACTTTTGTTACGACAAAAAGTGGCAGATATTAACCACCAGGTTCACTCTTGAGTTTTCAAACAGTGAATAAGTCACCTATGACTTTACAATACAACAAACAGTTTGTCCAAGAAAAGTAGATGTACATTAAAATAATAAATTCTGATATCATGTCACTGTATGTCCAAGCAAACATTCAAAAACATATACAACATAATTCTCTGAGGTCAAGTATATATGATTGCTCCTTTTAGATATTAACACATTTAAATCTATAAACTATCAACACATATAAACATAAACATGAACATCAGTGAGTTTATAATACAGACCAGGGGTGTCAACAAAACATGCATTTCAGATCGAGAAGTACACGCTATTCATGTTGCGCTTAAGTACAGTCCAGTTCTCATACATGAATGAGCTCACACATTCATCTCACATTTATCTCTCGGAAAGTCATTGATTTAAACTATATCCACTCCAACACAAACTCTGTAGTATTTGCTATATAGTGTTTCTCTTTATGTCAATGGTGTTTTATTATACCAAAAAAAAAAGTAAAACAAAATTTAAACTTCCTGACCCCAGTAAAATGATGACACCCCTGAAAGACACTAAATTGCTGTGCGGGTTTATCAGTGTATGCTAATACAAAATCGCCATGATACAGTATTTCATCAATTTATTTCACACAAATATATTGTCACTGTCTAGTGTATATTTGAGAAACAATACTGCACACATAGTGACATTTATTGTTGCCCATTTTTGAATTTAAACTTTCACTTTTTGTACAGTGTAATAATTCCAAAAGTAACAAAAAAAGCCAATACCAAGGTCTCATAAAATTCTTTAACACAAATATCGGGAGCAGTTCAGTGTTAACTTTGTGAAGTAACGTCAAGTTTACATAGTAATAACTACAAGTATAAGGTACAATATTGAATGCCTAGTGAAACATTCAATAGTATAACTTTGTGCTATTCACAAACCCTGACAGGTGTTTGCCAATCACGAAATATGATAATATTACAAGTACTTTGTTACGTTGAAATCTCCAACAGCAATATTCGTTACTCTGAAATCTTCACCCGCACTTTTAACATTTGTATGACTATATAATATATGTGACAGACCTAGATCTTATGAATGAATGACCGGGTCATCGATGACGCCATCTTGACATCTGTGCCTTTATATCACTGCGTAGATTGTGAGCAAAACAAATACCAAGTATCTGAAAAACATATTAACAAGAGCTATTAACCAAAGGGCAATAAATCATCGAAAATTGATCTACTTAATTGATTATTCTAATTACTATTGGACTGCCATTGGGGCATACATGCTTTACAAACATCTCTTGTTTGTTTCAGGCTGATTATGAGTTCTATATTAATGTATGTTCCCAAGCAAAATGTTGTTGTAATGAATTTGAATACTGAATTGATACAAAGAATGTTTTAAAATAGTTGTACCCATAGTATATGAACTTGTCAGTATTTTGGGTGTCCCTGTACCGATGCCTGACTGTAGCATTTCTATTTTGTCTTATTTTATTTTGTTTTATTCAGATTAAATGAACTGTAGCCTATCCCTTCCACAAGGAACCAGCAACATCTCCAACATTGTTGTAAAGTTTTTATTGAAGTGTATGACTACCAATGTTATCAATAAGTGAGGCTACCTGTAGCACAGCTATGCCAACAGTTACTGAAGCCACAGGAATTAAATTCTTCTCAAACC
Source organism: Spisula solida (assembly GCA_947247005.1). Taxonomy (NCBI): domain Eukaryota; kingdom Metazoa; phylum Mollusca; class Bivalvia; order Venerida; family Mactridae; genus Spisula; species Spisula solida. The sequence goes on along the minus strand of OX365944.1, from coordinate 31,785,093 downwards.
ATGCTTCACCAGCTGGTATACAGCCTTCTGTAAATATTTTTATTGCTCTGTCGAAATCCTGAAATGTATTAAATGCAAGAATGATACATGCTCGAGAAATATGGTGACTGACAATAGAAACATGTGGTATAGATATTGCAGATGATACCTCCATATCAAAGCTCAGGGCCTTGTGGTTTCACAGATGATACCTCTATATCAAAGCTCAGGGCCTTGTGGTTTCACAGATGATACCTCCATATCAAAGCTCAGGACCTTGTGGTTTCACAGATGATACCTCCATATCGTAAGCTCAGGACCTTGTGGTTTCACAGATGATACCTCCATATCGTAAGCTCAGGACCTTGTGGTTTCACAGATGGTACCTCCATATCAAAGCTCAGGGCCTTGTGGTTTCACTGATAATACCTCCATATCGTAAGCTCAGGACCTTGTGGTTTCACAGATGATACCTCCATATCGTAAGCTCAGGACCTTGTGGTTTCACAGATGATACCTCCATATCGTAAGCTCAGGGCCTTGTGGTTTCACAGATGATACCTCCATATCAAAGCTCAGGACCTTGTGGTTTCACAGATGATACCTCCATATCGTAAGCTCAGGACCTTGTGGTTTCACAGATGATACGTCCATTTTAAAGCTCAGGACCTTGTGGTTTCACAGATGATACCTCCATATCGTAAGCTCAGGACCTTGTGGTTTCACAGATGATACCTCCATATCGTAAGCTCAGGACCTTGTGGTTTCACAGGAGGTTGGTTTGATCTCAGTCTGATAACAGGTATGGAGTAATGCAGTCACATTGATACAGGTTTTTTGTGCAGTAGTAGAGTGGTCTATTCCAATGTGTTCATACCTCAATCCCACTATAAATGCAAACTATTTATACCACATATCAAAGCTTAGGACCTTATGGTTTCAAATGAAAAGATTTTCTATCATCGAAGTCTGTATAGAAAACACGTGTTCATGCTGCAAGACATGTATATCAAATCTCTATGCAATTTCATACAAGAAGATTTTTTTGTATTCACTTTTAATTTAATAAATTTTAAGCTTCTGTAACCCAGTCATGCATCAAATCAGAATCTTTAGAAAAACTTCAATAGAAAACCACATTGTTTAAGACAGTGGTAAGAGCGTGGTCAACTGATTCTTTTTCTCTGCCAGTTTGGCCAATGACGGCAAACTTTAAGGGAAGAGACTTAGAGACTTGTATGATACAAGAAATCTGGATGCTATGTCCTAGCTCTTAACAAATAGACTTCTTGGTTCTTCAACTTGCCCATAAACATAAATATGTAGTAGATGTTAGTAATACGTACATGTTCTGTTTTCATCATATCAAATCCACAATGTCGATTTTCTATTACTTCCTGTAAGTAAAAACAATGGAAAACCTTTTAGTATGTAGTCTAACAGATTACAGAACCAACATTGACTTTGTAGTGATCTATTCTCAAGCAATGGACTTTTAACACTTTTATAAAATTACTCCAATACTCAACATGGTTGATTAGGGTTCAATGATTTGACATTAAACTTACAATTACATGCCAAATTCATTCATTAATACACAAACAAAGTAAATCAGCCACATATGCTATGGTTATCACCCTTGATGTGAGCATAACATGACAGTATACACCAAACTCTCTATATATATATTTATATAAAACAGTTTATTAACAATATATCAAAGTATAATGAAATATAATGTCAAAGAATAATTTTGTTTCAAAAATTTCTGCGGGTAATTTAATGTGTGGAATTTATTTCTGTGGGGTAGCCTCGAACTGCAGAAATAACAAGAGCACCGCCTACGAGTGCTGGACGCTCATCTTTCTCGTACTTGATAGTAACCTTGCTCATCTGTGATTCAAAATTCTAAGAGAAACAAGGGCAGATAACTTATAAATATAGGTCACAGAGTTATCAGCCTTGTCAGTATGGACTCCCCTTGTGATGATGAATAACTATGTTAAGTTTCAAGTTAATACCTTTGATAGTCTTTGAGTAATTGACATTTTTGTGTAAAGATTCAAAGTCAGAAAAGGGGAATAACTCTTATAAAATGCTGTATAGAGTTGTTTCCTCTTGTCAGTAGATGAAGGTCATCACATTCCACAAGCGTACTGACTTTTAAGTTGAAAGCTTTGATAGTGTTTGAGAAAATTCAGTTTATGTGTAAAATTTGCCACTATTTATATGTACGAGGGTTGATCGGGAAGTTCGTATAATTTTGTTGTGAATCGTGTTGTTTTGCTCATAAGGAATGATAAATAATACCACCACAATCTTCTAAGCATGATCAAACTCTGTTTTAAAAATGAGAAAAATACATTGAACAGTTACATAGTTACGATGATTCCTAAACAGTCACTATGCATAGACGCCGCACACCAGAAAACTAAACGACGTCACATAACGTCAAACGCAATGTAGGTCCAATATGTGGAGCACTTTCTCCAGGAAGTCACAACACAAGGCTATGAATATCTAATTTTCGGCATACCTAGCTCTTTCGTACAGAGCCCATACATAGTTAAAGGAGATTTCTCGTTCTTGCTGACTATTAGTCTAATGGTTTTACGTCTATCTTTTCGGATGATTCCTCTCACTTTTCACGTACACACGGAATCACTGTCGATGGCAACCTTTCTCTATTGTTGACTTTAATTGATCTTCTGTGCACTATGAATCACCTGTGTTGTTTGTTGGTAACTGCCGGACTATACGCTTTTAAATTAGCGCACATTTTCATCTTTTCATTGGTTTCAGTTTTTCATATTCTCATGCAACATTCTGTAATGCGCCTCAATTCAATGTCACCTGTTGACGTCTTGACGTTGTTTCCGTTTCATTATCTGCTCTGATAAACACAGTGCTAATTTGAAGGCGGATGTAGTAAACGACATTACATTTTATGGAAATGATCCCATGACGTTGACGTATGATGTGTTATATTTGCGTGAATTTTAGTCACACATAAGATTTTTAAAACGGCATTGTTTCAGGAGAACGAAAGATGAAAAATATAGCAATATTGGTGTGCGGCAACCACGTGTAGTAGTGTTGCCAAGAGTACCGTTAATTGTCGCATAAGTTGGCGGATTTTTATTCCGTTCTACAATTCAACTTCAATCATGTTGATCATCCAAATAGTAAAGTTTTATCAATATTTATCTAAAAATAAATAATTTATAAGCAAATTATACGAACTTCGCGATCACCCCTCGTACTAAGTCCAAACAAGGACAGATAACTCCACAAATATTGGTCACATTAGTTATCAGCCTGTCAGTATGGACTCCCCTTGTGATAGTGAATAACTATATTAAGTTTCAAGTTGATACATTTGATAGTCTTCGAGTAATTGACAGAGAAAGTGACTGACAATAAACTTTACCAATGCACACGCAGACGATCCCATCACGACAATAGCTCGACTTTTCGAAGAAAAAGTCTGCAGAATGAGCTTTAGGAAGAGTATACTTAAAACGATACAAAACAACTTACATTAGTTGGTCGACAACATGAGAAAGGCACACCACAAGCCTCTCCTCCAGGTGAGCTACAGTTGAAGTATATGTTGTTCTCCCAATTCCTGTACCCACTTATACCACAACATTTAAGCTGAAAACATGAAAACAATGCATTCAATAAAAGAAGCACTTATCATTTTAGCAGGGTCCTCCTGCAGAATAAGGCACAATCCTAAAAATAAGTCTGTTTTTTTGCAAAGGTAGGTTGTATCATTTTTTCCAATGGAAGTACTAAGTAGTATTATATTATGTAATCATTAAGGTTTGTTAGTCACACTCCAATAGTTGTCGTTCATATAAAATGAAAAATAAAATAAGATATCAAGCATTCAGCTATATGAACTTGGCAGGTATGGTTACCATGTGTCTAGTATCACTAGTATCAGGGGATAGGAAATAAGTGTTTCATAAGCCAAATTGGCACAGTAAATAAACACATTACTTAATATACAGGGTGTCTAAAAAGAAAGTATACAGTTTCAGTGTCTATCTTTCAAACCTCTTCATTCTACTACCGCAAGGAAAATTTGCACATGTACAGACAAAAGATGTAAGTTTTTTCTGTGACCAATTTTAAGATTATAACCCGGATATTGTTTAGAAAAATGTCAATTTTGTCAGAGACGTCATTTTGTAGTTATTAACGGCGTTTTCACGATGCATGTTGCCTTCTGACATTCCCCTTCTTGCACTCGTTCTATGAACATATCAATTACATTTGCACATGTGTCTTACCTGATCTTCTAACCTCCTCTTTTGATGTTCTTCAGCACCATAGATGTGTCCGTTGGCTTTAGATTGTACACTAGCGATTCAGATAGCACAATAGAAAGAAATAAACTCAACCCATTACTTGTCTGTGTTAAATCAGCTCATTCCTAAACACTGCAGGTGATTTATTGTTTTGAATGATGCATAGCTCATGCCAGATGTGCCAGGGCCACACATTGTACATAAGGGGTTGGATGAATTCCTTTAAACAGTTGGATCCAAAGTAATTTCTAGGAAATACCACTGTGGTGTGACATGGCCCTCCCACAGCCTGGATCAAAATCATTGCAAATTCTTCTTGTGGGGCTATGTGAAATCGCTAGTGTACATTCCAAAGCCAACAGACACGTCTATGCTCACGGGAAACATCAAAAGAGAAGGTAAGAAGATCAGTTTAGACACATGTGCAAATATTATCAATAGTTTAAAAGAAGTGCAAGAAGGAAAACATAAGAAGGGTGGACATCTTGAGAACGTCATAAATTACTGAATAGACGTCACGGGCAGAATAAGGTAATTTCAGTAAATTTCATTTTTCTAAAAAACTAACCAAGTTATAATCTTAATACTGGTCACAGAAAAAACTTACATATTTTGTCTACACATGTGTAAATTTTCTTTATGATAGAAGAATGAAGAGATTTTATAAATGTACACTGAAACTGTATACTTTCTTTTTGGACACCCTGTATGTATCTCATTTTATCATAGAGTACAACATACCCAATCTTTCTGCACCCAGTCCACCAGATTTTGTAGATCCGGATCATCTCTGTAGTTTATGATCATATTATTCAACTGTGACTCAATCTGGTCTCGTACCTGTATTTATATATATACATGTATGTTATACAAACAAGAAATGTCCATGCCTGGGGATAATATAAGTAAAGTATAAATATTAGGACATTAGGGGCTCTACTGAGGCTTCATGCCCAATCCTAAAAAAGAAGAAGTCTGTTTCGAGTGCCATTAGCACACATCCGTACTTCAAATCTCAGTACAAACATTGTTCTTCTGCTAAAATTCTGCTTATGAAATTTCAAATGATAATAACTTTGACACAACTTTGAATTTTTTCATCAAATAACTTCTTTTTAATGCAGCAAATCCAGACTATTTCGGAAGTGTGGGATCCCTGAAATATCTTCACAGAAGCGTCAAATTATACCAGTCTTTGGTGTGTAGGAGTTAACATACCATACTAGACTGACAATCCATGGAAACTGGGTTTAGATTCAAAGCAGAGGTGGACTTTGGATTGGAGTAACACTAAGAAACTTGCACTCACATTATTTAAACAGATTTTTTCTTATTTGCCTTGGTCATGAACCATTAACTAGAGTAACAGCTGGCAGAACAAAAACAAATATAAGTAAGCTGAGATAAAACCTACCCAGTCTTTATAAGTAACCTGAGATAAAACCTACCCAGTCTTTAAAGTAACCTGAGATAAAACCTACCCAATCTTTAAAGTAACCTGAGATAAAACCTACCCAGTCTTTATAAACAAAGGCTAGAACTCCAACAGCCACTTCCAAAACAAAAATGAGTCCAACACACACACAGAACTGAAATAGAGTAATACACAAAAATTGCAAATTACTACCGGGTATGTCAACTATATTATACTACATTTGTACTAGATATTGATCGATTTATCTAGTAAGGAGTTCACAGAGTCAGAGATTCTAAAAGAGCTTTATCTGTACACAGTATTTTAAAGGAACTGCTTGTTTGTCAATTTTATATTATACAGTACTCATGTCTTCTGTAAAGCTTTGCCACAAAGACAGTTTTTTAAACATATTGTTTTAAGTGCCACTGATCAACAGTACTTTAGTTACATGGAGACTATAGAGTCACATTATCCTGACGATGATGAACCAGCACCTGGAACAAATTTTGTTAAGCATCAAGCAAGGGAGTCGGATATATACCAGAGCTACTGTTAACAACTTGAGTATGTCACTATACCAATGACCTGTCACACTGGCAGCTGACACTCTTAGTCTACCACTAGGCTATTGAGGCAGATGGCTAGTAGTGAAGACACCTTGATAGTTAACACAAAGCCTATAAAAAACCAACAATAAAGAATGGTACTAAGTAACTTACAAACAATAGAAGAGTTGTATTTTCTCTAAGAGCACCAACACATCCAGCAAAGCCAATGATAAACATGACACCGCCTGTGATGATAAACAACATAGCCGGATCTAGGGCAACATTGGTTAGACGACCGATGTTGTTGATTGTGTCTTTCTCCGTCCATGCCCACAGACCTACAGCACACATACCCGTTCCTATCAACTGAAACCAAATACAATACAAATATTAAACAAATGCTCAATGTAAGAGAGTCTGAAGTCTAACCAGTCTTAAGTTACTGATATGAGACACTGTTTTGTATGGTTCATGTACTGATGATGACCAACCTGCCAATAGCTTGAGGATCCTAGGTCCAACCCTTTTTAAGCTATTGTTTTCCAAAATCATCTACTGTTACTGATCAACAAAGATCTTGGGTCTAACCATTCCTGATTCACTTGAATTTTGACCTCAAAATTCACAGAGGTCATCTACAGTTGCTGACCGCCCTCCATAAAAAGATTAAGGATCCCTGTTCCAACCATTCATGAGTTATTAATTGGAAAACATTTTGCTGTTGAAGGGCAAAGTGATGTTAACTCTAAAGATTCAGCCCCAATTCTTCAGTGAAATCCCCTAATATTAATTCAAAACAGAACTTCATTCTGCCAGGTATGGAAGTAATACAGTACAAGGAAATAAACATGTTTGTTGTGAGGGGGAATAATTCTTTCTTTATATTTATAGACAATAATTTCCTGCACAACTAAAAGTTCAGTTATTTATTTTAGAATTTATTTTATGTTGATTGTGAAACAAGTTATCTACAACTTATACTGTAATAATCATTCTGACAATTCATTTCTGATGGTATCCATCGCCACAAGGGTCATAATGTAGGGTTAACGCATGCTTTTTCGGGCTATAACATCTGCAGAGTCCCGAGGGACAGTTGGTGCCCAAGCTCGCCAGGGCGAGGGCACCAACGCTCCCGAGGGACTCTGCATATGTTATAAAGCGAAAAACCATGCGTAAACGCTATTATAGCATACAAAACATCAATTAATGCGTTTGTATTTCAAAATAATGATATTTTGGCGGGAGATTTTGTGACGACGTCGCGAAAACAAACGTAACGTCATACCAGTTATTGTTATGCACGTCGACTTCCGGTATCGGCAATACCAAGAAAACATGGATATTGCGGGTTTGTTTAAATGTATAATTTAAATATTATAGAAAACTAATAGTACTTATTAGTTCTTAGAAATAAAATGGGAATAACTGTTCATATGAAGCTGTACAACCTTTATAGTCGCCGGTGCGGCCCTGAAATGAGCATACGTAAAACTGGACGTTAACAGCGCGTGAATCTTTATGTTTACGCATGGTTTTCGTCTTGTTAACGTATGGGCAAAAGCACCGTTTTTATGCTATAATAGGCAAATAAGTTACAGTTTTCTTTTTTAGCTAAACATCAAGTAATGGAAACTGTGACCAGTATAATTATTACATAATCTTTCTAACGACATAAAATTGGACACCAAATGTGAACAGCGATAAAAGGCAGATTATAAGTGAATAAGTCAATAATGGACAGATATTATATAATTATGGTTACATTCATGTGACTGTGAGTACATATGAAACCATCCAAATTACTGAATCATTAAGATAATCGTACAGTTTCTACATAATAATAAATGTTACGAAATGCTTTAAAGTTCATTGCAATCATCACATGTCTGCTAATTTCCTCTGTAATAACATCAATCGGCAGTAATTTTGTTTGTATTTGTACAGCTACCATAGGCGGATCCAGGGGGGGGCGGACCCGGCGTACGCCCCCCCCTAAAATCGTCGGAGCCTAGGTAGTTTATCATATTTTGGATGTAAGAACAAAATTGATATGCAATTTTTTTATCTCGCTTCACTCGCGTCAATAAAACAATAATCAATTTATTGATTTTAAAGTGAACTTAATGCTGTATACAAGCAATAAGATATGGCTGATTGGTAGCATGGTGCCAAACATCGGCTACAGAGATTCTTGCACATTAAAAATGTCTGACAAGTCATAAAAAATTAATACAGTTGGCTTGATTTTCTAATAAACCTGTCCTTTTCATTAAAAAAAAGATATCTCAGAATGCAGCTGACGAATTCCGTGGTTCTTTCTAGAACTTTCACGAGGCAGAAAGCAACTGGACCCCCTAGTCGCTGGATCCCAAGTATTTCACATTTCCACTTGAACAAAAGTGTAGCCCTGGAGTTCGCAGGGTATGCTGCTCAGATAGACAGTGCATTTTTTCTTCGTGACGTATTCACAGCAGCTATATATTAGTGAACATTATCCAGTCGATTATCGTTAGTCCTGGCTATATAAACAACGATTTTTCTTGCTCGTTTCGCTCGCTGTAGATCTATGCAAATTCAATGAAAGTTTTCGATTTATCAATGAGTTTGTTGGGTATGCTGCTCAGATAAACACTGATTTTTCCAATTCTTACAATTACTAAATCAGTGAATATTACCAAGTGATAAGTGTGTGGTGTATGCTGCTGAAATAGATGATTGCATTTTTTTCTTGCTCGCTCCGCTCGCACAACCGCTATTAGTTAAGTTTGTCAAGTAGGGAATGAGTATGCGGGATATGCTGCTCAAATAAATAATTATATTCTTGCTCGCCTTACTCTCACATTAACTTCATCAATGAATATTATAAGATGAAGAACGAAATTGTGTTGAATGCTTCTCAGAGATAAAATTTTTCAAAAGCGAATTAAATGTTTTTTCAGAGCAGTTTTGTATGTGACCATCTACATGTACATAATCGAGTGGTCTACATGAAATGAAACATGTGATACATATGACAGACATGTCCATTATGAATATTATAAGATGAAGAACGAAATTGTGTTGAATGCTTCTCAGAGATACAATTTTTCAAAAGCGAATTAAATGTTTTTTCAGAGCAGTTTTGTATGTGACCATCTACATGTACATAATCGAGTGGTCTACATGAAATGAAACATGTGATACATATGACAGACATGTCCATTATGAAAAAGAATAGTCAGACTGAGATACAGCATTTATGATTGCTCAAGAGTCAGTGTGTAAACAATCAAATTATTCATGACTGACGGGCAACAGACAGCCAACAATTCTAATAGAAACCAGAGAACATCTTGGGATCAGATACATGTGCTGAACAGTTTTAATATGCGCCTATCATGATGGTGTTATGATAATTTATTTGAGATGAATTTTGAAATAAGTTCTACAACTTTTATCAATCACTCTAAACACCTCATTCCTGATGGGATAAATTGTAACAATGTATGAGAGAAGAGAAGTCAACTTCCCAGTTTTTGAGGCCGAGATCCAAGACAGGGAAAAACTGGTATCACTTTTATTTTGTCACTGGTATAGAAAACCTGACCTCTCTGACATAAGTAGGCCCTCTACTATTAGGCTGTCATGGCTGCTTTACATAAAGTGAAGTGTCCCACTTATCCTATAAGAGTCCTTTTATTATTGGATCTTAGGGGAAGTATAGCTGAGCACATTTGATCTGTCTCTAATTAATCCTTGTGGTTTTTTTTATTGTACCATAAGAATGTTTTGATTAGTTAAAATAACAACTCTGATTGGACAACGGATAAGTACAGATATTCAAGGGTGTCATGTTAAATGTGCTAAGCTATACCAGAACATTCAACCACCTATAACATAAAGCATCATTCAGAGGCTTATAAATATGTAATAATATACATAAACCAGTCACCCTTGACTACATAAATCCACACCGATCAATAAAACAGCCAGTTGGGAAATGTATTATTTTTATACCAATTAGTGAATGAAAGACATTCGGATGTAGATTTCACAGCTATTGTTTCAATACAACAACAAATCTGAATATCTAACGATTTCACAATTTCCCATTGATACATTAACATACATGAATCAATTTCACACAATAGCCCACACATTGATTCAATACATACCGGTACTACAATATGGAAGGTAGACTTCAATTATTGTCAAGGACCAGGACCTTCCCTAGAATTTAAGAGCAACGCCAGGATTAGTGCTGAAGGAGATTAACAAGAATTTCTAAACAGTTTTAGATGCGAAAACTGCATAGATAGCCATGATTTAAAAACAGATTTAAGCATGTTTTACATAATAGAAGCCATAACCTCTCAAATAACACAGTTCTGACCAAAACTATGTACACTGCCACCCATAGTGTACTAGGATTTAAGGCACTGGGTTACAGAGCACCTTCTGCCCCGGGAGAATGGTCTGAAGTCAGATAAAAGTTTTAAGTATACAATTTGTATTATTGAATTAGGGGTACATCAACAATGACACTTTGCTAGAAAATGGTTTGCCAATTGCCATTAAAAAGCGCCACCTAGTGGACAAAAAATTTAATTGCTGATAGCAGACTATGGCAGAAGCAGTCTGCTGCACGACATAGTGCTGAGAAATAGTATCCTATAGAACTGTAAGCACTAGCCTATATACATTGTATATGTATCCTATGTAGAAGCCATAGGGACGTCAATTCTGCACCATCATGATGAAAATGTCCAAAAATATATTTCGTTTAAAACTTTAGGTCGTTTGCGACAAAAAAATCATATAACAAAGATTTCTCGATATTTTCTGCACCTACAAGTATTAGATTTTTCTAAATCTAAGGAACAACTGACATGACATTGTGTAAAAAAAGTTTTGTTCATAAGTTCTATGTAAATTATTTGTAGTTTACCATGAAACTTCATGTTAAAAGACTCTATACATGCAACAGCCAATTTTATTGGCATGACACGTCTAACGGTAGATTAACGTATTTGTAAAATATCTAATATAGCATATTCAAGGCCCATCTGTGCAGATCCTTGTCCTCAGCTAATTTACTCTTGAGACCTCCAATTATCATGACGTATTCTTTGTTTTCGACCATATTGAATATTGTCCTTTTAATGACATCTAGATCAAACGAATAGAGATTATATTTCCTTCAGGATATTGTCACTTCCATAAGCGTCAGTATCTAAACATCTGTTTAACACAGATCTGCCTATTCCTAATGCATGTTCCGTTAGCTGTAAGCATGTGCATTTTCTGATACGAAAAAAAATGGCTTGCCTCTTGCAGCCTCAAGCACATGGATTTTACAGCGTCTTAAATCAGACGATTTTGGCTGTTTAATATTAGGCATTCTTCAAACGTGTGAATGTCGCTTTCAGACCATTACACAAGGTTTGTGTAGATGTATAAGATTCAATTATTTAGACCTGCCCTGCGTTCAAGGAAACAATATGTGACGTACGTTTCGCTCCTGTTACGCACACTGTCATTCGTTGAACGGTATGTTTGAAAAATATGTTTGTAAGTACGCTAAGTTTGGCTAACCATATCCGGAGGTGGTGTGCGTGTATTTGTTTAATTAAACAAAATGGCGGACAGAGGCAAACAAAAGAATGTGAATAGTATAATCCGTGCATCCGTACATATTTCGAACTGAGAACGGAAAAAACGGGAATTAGTACTTTCAAATTGTATGTCGCAAACGAAGCGTACAACGAAGGATTATATCGACAAAAACCCGTGATTGTTAAACATGTTTGCAGGCTACTTTCCTTGAACGTAGGGCTGGTTCAGTCATAAGACTACATGTTACTGTATACATAAACAATGCAATGCTTCTATTAAGTTATTAATTTAACATTAGTATCTATTTGTACAAATATCATATATGAGTATGTACATAGCTTAGTGACTAAGGTTTTGGTTTTTACTGCTTTTTCATGATATTATTATATATTATATGTATGCAATCGATATACCTAAATAAACAGACTTATATTTTTACAAACATCTGATAAATAGATTTTCAGAAATTAAGAATTAAGATGATTTTTTTTGCCGCAAACGACCTATACCAATATAAAATTATTGATACTTTTTAAAATACATACTTAAAGTAACATACTAGGGTGCAATTTAGTCGACTTGAAACATTACATTAATAATGATTAAGCTGTCAGAGAAAAGTTAACATGTCACTTTAAATGTCCACATAATTTATTACCAAACCATAACGTAAGCAGCCAGATTGAGTAGGAGTTGCTTAACAGGTTATAAATGACTTCCAATACAAAATATTTATACATTTTGTACATGGTTTGTATTGATTGACATTTTGTTGAACAAATCAATTTGTTGTAGTGACATAAATACAAATGTACAACGGCTGTTAAAGTCTGCTATATACATGTATGAGTCTATGACAGATCAGCAATAACTGTAGAATAATGCATAGAAAACCAGGGTCCTGGTGATTGAGGCATACCAATAATAGCTAATCACCTAGTAATCAGGAAAATAAGATGCAAGCAAAGTGTTGCAATGCCACTAGCAGACATCTCTAAATCTGAACACTGTTTAATTCAAAAAAATAAATTGTTCTATGGTTAAAATTCAACTTAAGAGAATTAAAATGACTACATAAACTCGGTTAATACTATTTTTCATCAAATTGATTTTATTAAAAGTTCATTATTTCAAAGCACAGCAAATCAGGATTTCTGGATTAGGCTGTAATAAACTCATTCCTAGATTATCATCTAAGTTTTATCATAGATCCTTGGGCGCTCACCTGCTAAACATGGTCAAACTTTGAACTTGACCTTAAGGTCATCAAGATAAACATTTTGACAAAACTTGATGAAAGTTAAAGCAAAAATGTGGCCTCCAGAGTGTTAACAAGGTTTTGCTATTATTTTACAAATTGACCTAGTTTTTGACCCCACATGACCCAACTTCGAACTTGGCCTAGATTTCATTAAGGTACAACTACTGACCAAGTTTGATGAAGATCAAAGCAAAAATGTGACCTCCAGAGTGTTAACAAGGTTTTCCTATTATTTGACCTAGTTTTTGACCCCACATAACCCAACTTCGAACTTGACCTAGATTTCATTGAGGTACAACTACTGACCAAGTTTGATGAAGATCAAAGCAAAATTGAAAGTGCTAGAGTGTTAACGGTGAAAAGTCTAACGGACGGACGGACGGACGGACAGACAGACAGACAGACAAAAACAATCACAAAAGCTCACCTTTGTCATGGAAAACTATCCACTATTGGGCTACATATCGACTCACAAGAGTTCTATAGTCATATGAACTAAAAACGACAAAGTGATGCTCTGGACAAAAAAATGTCACAGCAAGAAACATGCATACCTATCTTGGAGTCATTAATACTTATGGTGACAAAGTTATGCCACGGACAAGAAATGCTTATAAAACCAATCAAAGGGACAAAAATAAAAAATGGCACAAGGTAGAGTTACGATTCTTGTGTACTGCACTTGGACTTTTGGTAAGAAACATGCTACCAAATTTCAAGTCATTCAACCTCTTGGTGACAAAGTTATCCGCCGGACAGGAAATGCTCAAATTAAATCAATCTAAGGTATAATTCAAAAACGATGCGAGGCAGAGTTATGGTTTTTGTGCACTGCACTTCGGCTTATTGCAAGAAACATGCATACCAAATATTGAGTCATTTGAACTTAAGGTGACAAAGTTATGCTCCGGACAAGAAATGCTCTAATAAAATCAATCAAATGGAAATAATTCAAAAACTATGAAAGGTAGAGTTAAGGTTCTTGTGCACTGCACTTCGGCTTATTGTAAGAAACATGCATACCAAATATTGAGTCATTTGAACTTAAGGTGACAAAGTTATGCTCCGGACAAGAAATGCTCTGATAAAATCAATCAAAGGGAAATAATTCAACAACTATGACAGGTAGAGTTATGGTTCTTGCGCACTGCACTCCGGCTAATTGCAAGAAACATGCATACCAATTCTTGAGTCATTTGAACTTAAGGTGACAAAGTTATGCTCCGGACAAGAAATGCTCTAATAAAATCAATCAAAGGGGAATAATTCAAAAACTATGACAGGTAGAGTTATGGTTCTTGCGCACTGCACTTCGCCTTATTGTAAGATACATGCATACCAAATCTTGAGTCATTTGAACTTAAGGTGACAAAGTTATGCTCCGGACAAGCAATTTGTGACGCCGCCGCCAAAGTAACACCTATACGTGGGACGTTCAAAAATAAACAGGACTATAGTCACAAAATCCGCATGGTTAAACAAAATAAATCAATTTATATACCATTAGAAATCGGAAGCCTTTTTCTATATACAGTAAACTTATTAAGTAAAACAAATACGCGGTCCGAGAGTTACAGATGAATAAACAAGGTCACTAACGCCCACCCGGCGCACAGAATGACGTCGCTATTTTACAAGGCGTTCGTGCTTCGCATAGGGCTATGAAATACGATGATTATAGTGATATAAGGTGAATACATTCCTGTACCACACTGAACCACTCAAGTAAAGCGTTGGTGAGAATCACATATATTTTTCCGGATCTTACATCGAAAATCTGGTCGAAGCAACGTACCATGAGACGCTGATATTTTGCAAATGTCTCATTAGCTGACGTCACAAACGTTATATGATTTCCTATTACTTCCCTGTCTTTCAAAGCTGAACAGTTATCACTAAAACGCTTATGCCATTTTAAAAATGATAAACGACTCGGAGAAATGTTTCCCAACGTAGTTATGATAGTTTCATACGATTCAGAGGACATAGTTACTTGCTGTTGACAGAACTTGGCGTTTGTCCGTTTTTCCTTACGTTCTGGTGACGTTACTTTTGCGTCACGACGTTGTCACTCCTGGAGTAAAAAATCTTCTTATTTCCGTAGCTAACGTCCGAATGTCGTTATTTTTGCTGACATCGTCCAATATGTAACATGCAATGTCATGGCGAAGTTTGAAAACTATCGATATGATAGTATTAAAGATACACCCTATTACGTAGTCGCCATCAATCGTGATTGGTGGGCTGCGCCGGGTGCGTGTTACCATGGTTTCAAAATTGACTAATGTGAGCGGACGTGATAGTGTAACTCTATAAATCAGATATCAATTTTTCGCAATTAAATTCCGATTCAATGTTATGTAATAATATTTGTATAATATTTAAAACTAAACCCGTGAGGGCCCCAGTCCTGTTTATTTTTGAACGTCCTACGTATGTCGCCTTTTCAGGCGACACAAAAACCGGGCCAGCATAAAAAAGATGGGGAGGGCGGGTAAAGATAATGTAAGAATTAATCAACCATGGCCTAACTTAACCCTTTTACAGTTACGATCTAGATATCAAACACCTACACAGACCATACTGTATGATACTGATACCACAGCCTGTATCTACTATATATCACTGACTCACAGTAGAAAGTTATTACTCATTTTGTTTGCTCACATATCCCACAATATTCGTCATAAACTGACAGCCATAAAACAAGACCTCAACAATATAAAAATCCTACATGAATGTATGTATATACTATATCTTCAAGACTAAAAGCCCGCTTTAATAAATATTAATAATAAATTAATTTTCTTAAAACCCAATAGATTTGAGAGGAGGGAGTAAGAAAAAGCAAACAGAATCTGAAATACCCAACTAGAAATTGATGTTATAGTGAAAAATATTACATAAAAGATCATTTTCCCTACGAGTTTTATTAAATACCCAATTTAAATTATCGTCAAAACCCAATTAGAATTGAAACTCATGGGTAAAATATCCAATTGACTAAAACCTTATCTGTTGCTCAGTTACATCATAACTCTAGGGAACAAACTCTTTAGTTTTTGACTGAAAAATGTATACTTTAAAAGATATTCAAGAAACATTGCCATATTTCTACTTTCAGTATGCAAGATCATTGAAGTTTTGCATGATAAATGTTCATAATATGTGTCATGATTATTTCTTTGTAAGAGTTTATTCCTTATACTATTGACTATGTCGCCAACAACAAACGTTGACTTTGTTTGTGAACGAGCAAGATTTGTAATGAAAGTGATGTCATGCTTCAAATTCAATAAATTCACGTTACTCAGTAACTGATATTTATTTTTCGTTTAACTTCAATGGTAAATATAGTGCATCATAATACTATGCTTAACTGTACCCAACACATTTCAATTTTAAGAATAAAATGCTTTGAAAGAAACATGCTCAAACCGCACTAATATGAACTAAGGCACAGCCTATTTTAGAAAATAATATCTAAAATTTTAAAGAATAGCTCAAATGTACAGTCATTTGAAAATATATGACATTTTTGGGTACAAAGTAACGAAGGATGAAGCCGATACGAACCTGTTTTCCTTTTGAAGGTCACTGTATAACTACGCTGATTATGTGTATAATAATACGACTTTCCTTGTTTAAAACAAGTACTTTCATGGCGTAATCAGTTGATCAATAACTGGTTATATGCAGGCTGTCACGTTATGTGTTTCCTCTTTGTTTTCCCAGCGTTCCAAGATGGCGGTCGATCAAAGTGCTATACGAAGCATTCTAACACGATCCGCGGATTAATCCATTAAACAAAGAGCGGGCCTAACTATTTATTATTACCCCCATAAAACATGGTAACAAATTGGCTGTTACAATTTACGCCCCGTATCACATGACCTATTTATGAATGAATGAATGTAAACATTATAGTAAAAAAATTTAACGGACCGCGGGTTTCACGAGAATCCAGTGTTACAGCTATGATGCATCTATTTTTAGAAACTCCAATATACTCTCCAAATTAAGATTCATAAAAATTTCTGATAATCAATTCATTTGTATTTTTCATTTCATGACATAGATACACTATACTTGTGTTATTAAAATTGTTTCAATGTTTAAAATTTGTTTTTTTCCTTCAGAAAATTACGAAGGTCGTTTTCATTAACGAGGGTGGTAATTGTACCAGCTAATAAGCCACTCAATTTCAGCGGGAATCATGTTCAATGTCAAATGGGTGAAAATGGAATGCGCGTAGTTAAATAGTGCGTGATATTGTCGTATTTAGAATCGAAATAAAAACTCTGTTCTTGTATTTTGTCGGTGAATAAAACATGGGCAGGAGTTCGGATGCGGAAAATTAAATCACTCGTGCTACGCAATCGTGATTTAATTTTTCCGCATCCGAACTCCTGCCCATGTTTTATTCACCGACAAAATACAAGAACAGAGTTTTTATTTCTTAAACATAGTATTTATCTCCCTTATTTGTAACGTGTTCTAGATAGGCCTACTAGAGTTTTTAGAATATTTTTAAACATCATTTAAATATAAAAGAAAATTTATGAGCTACAGAATAACGCATTTAGGTAACTTTTGTTATTCTATTGGCGGCCATTTTTCAGTATCATTCTGTGACTCCGAGACTGTAACACAAATTTTCAGATCCATTAGTGAATTCAAACTCTGACCAAACCACGTGACACATTGACTTATGGCGAAATTTATTCGCTATAAATTATACTCTGATGCCTTAATGTAGAGTGTCTTAAAGCTGTTCTAAGGCCAAAAATAAAATATTGTTTGTTTTGCCTTCCCTACCACGAAGATTAACAGGTAGTAAAGTAGTTAATTATTAAATACTGGTCTGTAAAATTAATAACCTGTCCGAGCAAAACTATTTGACAAACTTAAAGGGGCATGCCCAGAAACTGGAGTGTCTTGGTTTGCATACTTTATCACTTGTAAAACCAACTATTACCAAAAAGTCAAAGAAGAATTTGACTTAAAAATTACTCTATAACGCGCGCTTCGATATTTTGTATATCTATTAGAATAAAAGGCTGTCAGCCTTTTATTGACGACAATGATATTTAGTTATTCTTGAAATATTTTTATTTTAAAACTATCAGGATATTTCCTAACTTTTTTACAGGGTTTTCATTATTTGACTTAGGTATTAAAATGATACCAATTTGATTGCTATTCGAGACGCTTCAGTTCCAGGGCATGCCCCTTTAAGCTTGTATTTAAGTTACAAGTTAGTAATAAGTAAACATAGTCTGAAAACCATTTCGATGCAATCTATACAGGGATGCCTGTATAAGCGTAAAAACCATAAGTGCCCCAAATCCGAAGCATTTTAAATTTTCATGAAAGTAGCATTTAACGCCAAATGCTGGCATTTTTTGGCTCTGTTACTCTGTACATATTCAATACAATAATCAAAGCGCTGAAAGCCCTGCAGTTGTTCGAATGAATGCATGCACAGGAAGTATAAATTAAAGACCTAGCTGTATCTAATTATTTTTTCTTATGATTTAATAGTACATTTATTACTAGCGAATACTCTTTAATTATACATAATTGAACGCCTTGATGTAAAGGTACCAAATTTGTATATACTGATCTGTCCATAACAGGAAAGGTTAAAATCAGTATTGTACGAAAACGGAGCCCTGACTCCAGTTTAAACCATATGCTCTAAATACTACGTGAATGGGCCTCCTTATATTTATAACTGAAAAACGGATGACAAACAGTACTTGTGAACCATAATCGGATCTTCTGAATTATCATGATATGTATCAATGACCGGGAGGTATAACATCGGAAGGGCTTTTCTTATGCAACAGACTCCCGCTGTTCTCGATGGTCTTGATTGTCAGATTGCGTAAGCTAGAAAGTATGGATAGTTCCCCTTTCTTCAGTATTTAAACTACAACATTGGGACAAAGACTGGTGTGATACTGGAATTGATGAACTATATTTTGCAGACCGGTTAACATCGGCAGAAATTATGCAAATGATCGGTTTACTTTGGCTAAGGTGGAGCCAGCTAGCGGCGGCGTAGGAAGAAAAGTAGTTTCATCAACTAAACTAGGAGCGATTTCTGAAACGTGTGTATAAATATGGTTGTTCGAAACTTTCGATAAGCAAAAGACAGTTTGACAACGACGACAACAACAACAATGGCTGAAATTGAGGTCATAATTGCGATATACATTTGTAGCCGTGTTTAAGTTGTCGGATAAACATGTTGTTATGCATTTTTCAAATATTATCGGTGTCTATCGCGAGATAAAGGTTCATTCTCTTACTCTTAGTGGAAATGCCAAAGATCATACACACATGGATAGGCATGTCTAAAAATAGCCCAATTATAACTTGAATACCAATAATGCATTGCGCGTGCTTCGGTAATTATAGGCCGTGTCGGAAAGAAATCGTGTTTTTGTGTTAAAACCCCAAAACGAAGTGATTTCATCACTTACAACAGATAAAGAACATACCAAAGATTACCAAAAAAAAACAATTTATAAGAATAAAATCCGTAAATAAAATTCCTGAGGGATCAGAAAATTAAATCTTGGAAGCAATCCAAAACCCGCCGATTGAAAAATCATCGACCCGGAAAGGTCACAGTAAAATTTGCTTATTTCAGAATTGACAGATGAATCATCAGAATTATAAATACAACATTCCAAACAAATAATGGACGCAATCAAAACCCACCTTTGCTAAATTTAACCAAGGGTTGCTTTAAATTAATCCAAATATTTCGCAGGTTAAAAGCTTTACATATCCAAGATGGCGGCGACTAGCCGTAAAAATAGCGTCATCGTGAAAATCACTTACAAGTTCGCTGATATCCCGATTTCTTTCCAATATGGCGGCCTATATAGGCGATATAATGGGGGTCGAATGAAGTTACTTTTCCATCTATTGTATTCTTTAGAAATGCTATATATTTCATGGTGATTAGACGTTAACTAATAATTAAATCTATGAAACTTTCAGATAGCAGTCATCCTTTGAAGCTCAATAAAGCGTAGAACTAGAAGGAAGATATTTATTATTTATTTATGACTGCTATCGTAGCACCTCCATCACCAGCGTTCTCTTGTTGCGTAACTTCTGGTTGAACAAAATCTTCAAGAGCACTATCTAATAACTCGTTCAACTCTTTGTCGTCCTCCTTCGAACTGTCTGTATTTTTGTTTTCAGTTGATCCAGGCATATTGTGTGGTCGCTTATATCAATTAGATGAAACATGGAATGAGTTACTGTCACATCGCGAGATGGCACTAGTTAGCGAAACGACATGCTTGGGAGCATGAAAAGTGGACCGAGCACACTCACAAGTTACCGCCACTGCAGGTCGGAGATCACATGTTCATACAGAACCTGACTGGCAATCACCCGCGACGTTGGGAACGTACCGGCACCATCGTTGAGGTTTGCCAGTATCACCAGTATGTGGTACGGGTAGATGGAACAGGCAGGGTCACTCTGCGCAACCGCCAGCACTTACGCAAATTTACCCCATTCCAGAGGAAGCCCAAGTGCTGGTGGTTGCGCAGAGTGACCCTGCCTGTTCCATCTACCCGTACCACATACTGGTGATACTGGCGAACCTCAACGATGGTGCCGGTACGTTCCCAACGTCGCATTTACCCCATTCCAGAGGAAGCCCATCAGGGACAGTTTTGCTCTGCCTTCACCAGTAGTTCCTACACCTGTGGCTGCTAAATCGGTACCATCACAATCCGCAATCCTGCCCTCCAATCCTGAGCCTCCTGTACCCATGGCTACCTCGAATCCAACCGGTATGGAGACTTGGTGCCCCTATCCTGCAGTGTCGCTGCAGCCATTGACACCACCACAACGTTTGGACATGGAACCTCCTGTACATCCATCCCCGGATATGGATCCACCGGCAGACCTGCCGAGCGACAAGATGCTTCCGGATGAGCCTGCCACACAGCAACCTGTTCTCTCAACTGATGGACATGCTTTGGTTAAAGTCCCATGCGCACTCAGCCGCCTCAAGTCACACAACACTGCTGGTTCACAGGAACTGTTACCACCACGTCGTGCTGGTCGTGGTTGCAATCAGAAATGACTTGATTCATGGACTTTTGGCCTCACTTGAACATGTGTTTTTGTTTTGTTCATTTCTTCAAGTGTGCTTCATTTCAGACTAATGCTAAGACTGTTGTGCTATGTGTGGACACTCGCTTATTGCTTTTCGTTGTTATTTGTTTGCTTTATAATAAGTTTTTTCACGTACCCTTAAAAACTTGTCCCTAGGGAGGGAGATAACTAATAATTAATTCTATGATACTTTCAGATAGCAGTCATCCACACACAGTCAAATCATGCATGGCTATTATACTTCCAACTTGGGGGGGGAAGGGTTATTGATAACTTGTTAACATTTTGGATGATTGTTTTTCATGCTATTGTTTCTATTATTATCATGCTAATTATTTGTTGTCGTGATGGAAAAGTATTTCATCCTTTGAAGCTCAATAAAGCGTAGAACTAGAAGGAAGATATTTATTATTGATTTAGACGTTTTCATATATTTTTTAAGAGCTTAAAGTGCGCATTTTATCTGTGCGAAAACTCTGACCCTGTTTTAGTCTAGTTCGTCTCTCTCTGTAGTGGCTGGACCGTCAGAATTTAAAAGCAGCCACTTGCAGACAGCTTATCTGTCTAAGTAAACAGTATCAAGGACTCGACTCACAACTTGAATTCTAGAGCATCATTTGTTAAAAAAGTGCCATGCCGCTAGTGAACGCGAGGAGAACTGGCTATACCCAGGGGCGCGTTCGTAACGCTGTTCCGCGCATCCCGGACAGTGGAACACACTAACGAACAAACCGGAACACTGTTCGGAACATGTTCTTTCTGTGCCCGCCACAGAGGTGGTGCAGCCAGAACATTCACGTGCTTACAGCAAGAACAACGGTGTTTGGAGTAGAACATTCGGCACACTGTGCAGGACAGTTCCGTTTAGTTTGTAAGTTGTTCGGAGTAGAACATCCCGCACAGTGTGCAGAACAGACGTTACGAACATACCCCAGTAGTCTTACAGCGTTTGTAAATTGTAGTAAATTGTACAAGTGCCATTCGTTGACATTCTTTTAGCTGTCACTCTCTTAAATAGAGGATCTTGCATGAGTGCTCATTACATACGAGTTTTATTAAACGAGTGGACAAAATGATATGACACGAGGCTTTGCCGAGTGTCATACTGTTTTTGTCGACGAGTTTAATAAAACTCGTATGTAATGAGCACGAATGTAAGATTCTATTTATCACATAACCTTAGCAAAAAACGCTCATTATTGTTCAAAAGGATGATGTATGCTGCATAAGTTTCAGCCGAAATTCAGCGGTACAATTAGCGCGACGTCATAGTGACGTTGATATCATCCCGACGTCATTGACGGATCAATGCATGGATTGGCTAACGTCACGTCAAGCTCATTTACATATTTATTGCACAGTCTGGGAGTGCCGAACGATATTTACGTCACGGCTTTACGGCACTCCTGGACCGCAGGTTATGTGATAAAAGGATTTTTCAGAAGCTGCCAAATGGGCCCGTGACACAAAGTTTACACAAGCAATCAAATAGTATAAAAATTCTGAAACTAGTATATTAGCACATATACAAGGCATGCCACGGTTGGCAATGAAATTGAACAAAGAAATATCTTGTGTTCACAGCTGATGATGTGTGTACTCACCCAAAACAAAACATTGAATCCAAACATTAGATATTTCACTACACAACTAACTTCCGACACATCTTGTCGTCTCTTACGAGGCATTTTTAAAGAAATATGTAGGAAATATAAGTGTTAACAAATTAATCGGATGAGTCAAATGAAAAACAAAAACATCCCTGCTGACATAATTTCTGGGAAATCCAATTTGAGGATAACTGCCGATGTATCCGAATGCGATTACGTTGCTCTCCAAAATGGAGGTTTCGGACATAAAACGTCCAAAAAAAGTTATTAAAAGTAGATTTCTAGATCTTGTTTTGCCTGTCAGTGGATGTGTGAGCTACGAGATATTTTCTTTCAACATAATGAACACATCTGCATTCACGAAGTAAGTTGTAAATTGTTCAGTATCGGGGAATGACGTGTTGTTTTGCTTCAAACGGACGTTTCGTACTCAAATCGATTCGACCCATGTACCAGTATTTTAGTCCAACTATTCAATAATTAAATACTAATTCCCCTTATAATTTGACATAAATAAGTCGAATGTGATGGCTGAATTATTAAGACATTGGTGGAAACATAATAATACAGTAATGATTAAATGTTTCTATTCAATGTTTCTGTATTTTAAGTTTTATCAGGGATATATATAGCAATTTATAGAACAGCTCCTGGTTTTATAAATAATCACAATATTCAACATAAAATACCCTCACTCCAAACATTTGTCGATTCACGCAGGTCTGTATCCCATGTCTATTACAAACTATTTTTCAATTATGACAGTATGGTGGAGAAAGATTTTTGTTTGTTTTGTTGCTATCAGAATAGTGTGGGGTCTGCTTGGGGGTCCGCAGCCAGCCAAATAAATATACTGTGTTAGTTTACGGTAGTTGCTACTGAACCCATGCTATTTACATGTATATCTTTTCATTTGTTTATTACATAAGACAATTTTCAAATTTAAGGTTGGCGTTGGAGGCAAAGCGAGACATTAAATGATTTAATTGAAGAAGGATGCTAATTAGTCATTTAGTGGAAGTGATTCTATCATTTTTATTTCAGATTACTTGGAGAAAGACAACCCATTGCTGCTGAAGCCTTATGGTTTAATGCTCATATTGGTATTGGTGTTTATCTATACCGACAAGAAGTGTTTCAGTGTGCTCCTACCTCAAGTAAAGTCATATATAGTGCATTTATAGCATCCATGTTTAATTTTGGTTCAGTGCTAATGTGGGGAACTACAAAAGCTCTGGTACCCAGGTGCCCTGACGGATTGAGAACCATTTTTGGAGTTGGTTCAGGACTTGCTTTATTGTACACAGGTTGGCATTTGATAACTTATCTGAATCGACATGTGCAATCACCAAATAATAATCATGCGCACACGTGACTCAGAATGTCAAGTGGCTAATATAATCAAAGGAAATTATCTCCCTTCTTTTTCCAGCTTACCTCCCTTTGTTTATTCACTTATATAATTTATTATGTAGAAAAAGGGAGGCTAACATATTGTGATAAATTTTAAGGTTGATTTAATTTTGTACATGCAAAGAATACAGGAGAATTTGGTTTATGATCTTTAGTACATGTACATGCAATAGTTTCTGAAAGTTATATGTGTACGTATAAACAAATCATGTCGTTTATTGTTCTTGTATTTTGTATACATATTTTAAGCACCTAAGTGAACCTTACTTTTATTTTTAATTGTTTTAATTACATTCAGCAGAATTAATTATGTTTGGATGATTTGGCGTGTAGTCAGAACTGTGCCTTAAGTCAATTCTGTGCAATATATTGAAATAAATGTTACAGATCCATGTTAGTCTTTCTTCATATATTTTAGGTCTTTCGGCCCCTTTGTTCAGCTGAGACTGGGTCATTCAGCATTTTATAGGTAAAACTAGAGTGAGCTTATGTGATCACTCTTCGTTCGTCCGTCATCCATCCGTCCACAATTGCTTGTGAACACATTAGAGGTCACAGTTATGACCCAATCTTCATGAAATTTTGTCAGAATGTTTGTCTCTATGAAATCTAGACCAAGTGCAAAACTGGGTCATGTGGGGTCAAGAACTAGGTCAAATCTTAAAAGAACCTTGTGAACACATTTAGAGGACAGACACAATTATTGTCCAATCTTCATGAAACTTGATCAGAATGTTTGTCTCTCTGATATCTAGGTCAAGTTCGAAACTGGGATAATCTTCATAAAACTTTGTCAGAATGCTTTTCTCTATGAAATCTAGGTCAAGTTTGAAACTGGGTCATGTGGGGTCAAACACTAGGTCACAAGGTTAAATCTTAGAAAAAGCTTGTGGACTTATTAGAGGACACAATTATGTACCAATCTTCATGAAACTTGGTCAGAATGTTTGTCTCTAGGTCAATTTTGAAACTCAGTCAAGTGGGGTCAAGAACAAGGTCACAAGGTCAAATCTTAGAAAAAGCTTGTGAATCCATTAGAGGACACTATAAGGATCAATCTTCATGAAATCTAGGTAAGGTTTGAAACTGGGTCATGTGGGGTCAAAAACTAAGTCACTAGGTAAAATTTATTAGAAAAAGCTTTTGAACACATTAGAGGAAACAATTATGGCCCAATCTTCATGAAACTTTGTCAGAATATTTGTCTCTATGAAATCTAGACCAAGTGTGAAACTGGGTCATGTTGGGTTCAAAAACTAGGTCATAATGTCAAATCTTAGAAAGAGCTGAACACACTAGAGGCAACAGTTATTGCCCAATCTTCATGAAACTTGGTCAGAATGTTTGCCTCTATGAAATCTATGTCAAGTGCAATATTGAGTTAACTTTGGTCAAAAATAGATCACTAGGTCAAATCAAAGAAAAACTTTGTATAGGCACTAATGGTCACAATTTTGGTCTAATCTGTCAATATAGGTTATCTTATGTAAATAACAAGGTCACTGGTAAGGACTGTATGATAACCTTGTACATGCAACTGACTCTGAGGCTGCATTGAGACTGCATTAACTTGATTCTTTGAAGTTGTAAATGATTCCTTATGTTGCCATGTGGGCCTTCATGAACTATAACGACAGGTGAGCCACCTAGGGCCCTTTGGCCCTCTTGTTATTAAACTCGTCGACGACAAAAACAATATAAACAACATGTTATTATTTTTTCCACTTGTTTAATAAAACTAGTATGTAATAAGCACTCATGCAAGATCGTCTGTTTATTGATATTATCCCAATGTCATGGGCTGATAAAGTCATGGATTGGCGAACATGCTAATTTAAATATTTATTTTACGGCACTGCTGGACCACAGGTTATGTGATAAAGTAAACTTATAATATAGTAAATTTTATATTTGGAATCATACAATACCCCCCACCAAATATGTATAATTGACTTATTCCCATAGTGGGTTTATCAAAATTATTAATGTTCTGGCATTTCACATAACCTGGCTGGACTTTACTGTTACTGACCAGAAAACAAAATCAAATAAACTAGAACAGGCTATATGTATCTACATGTAGGAAACTATGCTCACTTTACCAATGATTTTGTCTATACAGAACAAGAACAGCTTGATATAACATTCAGTTAATATACTGGCTGCAGTGATGTCACACAAGTATCGTAATGCACGATCGAAATGTAATATTCATAACTGCGGTTATACCTTTTTTTTCTACAAATTACAATTATCGTTTGGTATTCTGATGCTTTGTCATTTACCACTCATGATTTTCATGATTGATTCATACGCATCAGAATTCCAAACTGATGTTAAAAAGCCGGTATATCACGGTTCTAATATTTCATTTCTTAAATATAATATGTGCATGGTGTAAAATAATACTTCATAGGAAAGGCAAGCATTTGAAACATAAATCCAGTATTTCCATAAAAATAAAATGTGAGTTCTATAAAAATGTTTTTATATTAACAAGTTGAAGTTTTATCAGGGTCAGGAAAAAACATAATTTTTTCAGGGAGGGAAAAGTCGGGGAATTTTGAGTTAGTCGGGGAAATCTGGAAACTGAGCAAAAGTCAAGGAATTCTTCATTATGGATGTCGACAAGAGTCTGTTCCTATGAAAATACCAAAAACTGAAAAATCATCATTGCTGGCTAAATTGCTAACTCGGGACAATCTAGATTATAATAACTTAATGTCAATCATTAGCATTAAAATTGCTGCATTAATCTTTTTTGTTCATGTATCAAGCAAATAAAGATTCCTTTTTGCTATGATTATGGTCATTATTTTACCCAGGCAGAAAGATGCTTGGGAGCCTGATTGCTAAAACAAAGTCAGAAAAAACAGCCCTGCAGTCAGGGAAGTCAGGAAATTTGGTGTCAAAATATTTGTGGGAACCCTGTATACATAGACATTATAAATGAACATGTATCTTAGAAACGTATTGAACCATGTATTCTGAAGACATGGTTTATTATTTGAAATATATAAGCTTCAAACAGTCACTTAAGTGCGGGTTTTCATCATATTAAGGTGTTCCCTCTAAAATTACAATAAATAACACAAAATATATAAATCATTTATCACAGCAAGGGATGTATAAACAAACAAACATGAGAATATGGAACAATCTGAACAAGCTACAATGTACAACGCATGTTCACAGTAGTTGAGGTATCCACAAATAAGGGCACTATCAAATTTACACACACAAAAACAACTATGATTATGCGTAGATAAACTGAGGTACAAAAACGTATAGGCATAGATGAATTAAGACACTATCAAATTACGAATAGCTAAATTAAGTTAATATCAAATTGATATAATGCGTAGATAAAATAAGGTCATATCAAATTGATTTATGAGTAGATAAAATAAGGTCATATCAAATTGATATATGCGTAGATAAAATAAGGCAATATCAAATTGATATATGCGTAGATAAAATAAGGCAATATCAAATTGATATATCTTCAGCTTAGAAGGAGTTGGTTGTTAGTACAAAATCGATATTTTGAGAAAACAAGAATAAGCTGTCTGAAAACTACTCTTTATTTATGGAAAAACAAGCTTTATCAACTTCAGTTTGGTCAACATGACCAGTTCCAATTTTCATGAAAATAGGCTTATAAGATGCGCCTTGTGATGCAGATTTCAAATATGTATGAGTCTTATAAGGTCGTAAGTCGCACTTACGACCTTCTCATTCTAAGCCAGTGATATCGGTAGATAAAATAAGGCCATATCAAATTGATTTATGTGTAGATAACATGAGGCCATATCAAATTGATATATGCATAGATAAAATAAGGTCATATCAAATTGATATATGCGTAGGTAAAATAAGGCCATATTAAATTGATATATGCATAGATAAAATTAGGCCATATCAAATTGATATATGCGTAGATACAATAAGGTCATATCAAATTGATATATGCGTAGATACAATAAGGTCATATCAAATTGATATATGCGTAGATAAAATAAAGCCGTATTATTATCAAATTGATATATGCATAGAAAATTTAGTGCCAAACAAAGTTCTTAATTGATATGTACATAGATAATTAGGTAGGAACTGCTAATTGATTTCAAATGTATGCTTTCAGTTATTTCTGTTGAATATGAAATCAGAGGAATAGATTCTGTATAATATGTAAGTTGATTTCATGATCATATGTTTATATAGTGTAATTCTCGTACAGCTTTCCTCAGATTATTAAAACTAACAACACATTTTACAAGGATTTAGAACCTTAAAAGATTGATCTTTACATGAGGAAAATGATCATGATTTATAAACCAAACATTAATGGTGTGAAAAGGTGTATCTATAGATGAACATTCTGCATGATCATTTATGTTTCTGAAATGCCATAATACCAATGTCATACCCCTGCCTTAGAAAAATAATGTCATAAGTGCAAAAATGCCACGAGAAGGCAAGAAAAACTGTCTGAAAAAACTACTCTTTACTTAAAGAAAAACAAGCTTTTTGAACTTCAGTTTAGTCACCATGACCTGTCATTAGTAACTTCCAATTTTCATAAAAATAGTTCACATGATGTGCCTTGGTCTTATTAGGTTGTAGGTAACAACCTTATCCGTCTAAGGCATTGATATGACATAGAGTGCATATATAAAGCAAATAAGCAAAAATAAACCTAAATGAAATCCCTTTGTTATTGCTTCACATTTGAACAAATTGAGTATTTAAGAAAACTGTCCACATCACCAATGTTTAATGCATCAGATGGTTTGAAACAGTCGCAACATATTAATAACTCACTACAAATCTACATACAGGCTGTCACATTTTCATATATCAAGTCATATGCAAGTAATTAGGACACAAACCAATGTGACTTCCCCTCACTATTGATGCATACAGTGAAGTGCCCCCACAATATTTATGCTTAGTTCTAGAGTGTTTAATCTCTTCCAACCAGAGCTAGTAAGATTTTCTTGAAGTTAAAGCTGGTATCCTCTTCTATGTATCGGTACAATGTCTTCTTTGTCAATTCAAGGAACTCTGCCTTGATCTGAACCATGTCAATCTGTAAGTATAAAACGTGTTTGTTTAATTTATGTATTTCGCAATGATTGTAAGGGTATTCCATTGAACTCGTATATTGTAAGGCTAGTCCACTGGACGCGTATGTGCAATGATTGTAAGGCTAGTCCACTGGACTCATATGTGCAATGATTGTAAGGCTAGTCCACTGGACTCGTATGTGCAATGATTGTAAGGCTAGTCCACTGGACTCGTATGTGCAATGATTGTAAGGCTAGTCCACTGGACTCGTTTGTGCAATGATTGTAAGGCTAGTCCACTGGACTCGTATGTGCAATGATTGTAAGGCTAGTCCACTGGACTCGTATGTGCAATGATTGTAAGGCTAGTCCACTGGACTCGTATGTGCAATGATTGTAAGGCTAGTCCACTGGACTCGTATGTGCAATGATTGTAAGGCTAGTTCACTGGACTCATATGTGCAATGATTGTAAGGCTAGTCCACTGGACTCGTATGTGCAATGATTGTAAGGCTAGTCCACTGGACTCGTATGTGCAATGATTGTAAGGCTAGTCCACTGGACTCGTATGTGCAATGATTGTAAGGCTTAGTAAGTCCACTTGACTCATATGTGCAATGATTGTAAGGCTGGTCCACTGGACTCGTATGTGCAATGATTGTAAGGCTAGTCCACTTGACTCGTATGTGCAATGATTGTAAGGCTGGTCTACTGGACTCGTTTGTGCAAATTCTGGTAAGTAATTAAATCGATCGATTAAATTTTAGGACAACTATGACATTTTCACACATAGTTTTATATAATTGTTGGAATAATGTGACTATGTCTGTTTGTCTTCCAGTGGGTTATAAGTAGTTATAAAGCCTATTGTCAATTTTCACACTTTATTGTCCCCAACATATTGGGAATATACAAGATGTTCACTGACACCTGTCAAAACGCCAACACATAAGATGTCTACATTGACTGTATGGATCCAAGGGGTCTATTTTAGAGCATTTTTAAATTTTTAAACTGATTAGAGTGGTTTCCGGACTAGAGAGGTCCGGATTAGAGGGGCTCCACTGTATTTACAAAATGATCATTTAACAAGCGCTCTTGAAAATATTGAATTTTATCACTACATGATGAGATATAAACCATATTCAATCAAAACAAACAAATATCCTCTATGTATCTAACAAATCTATAGATTTTCATAATGTTAAGTAATTAAAATTTCTAAAATCTGTCTTTATTTTTTCCTTTGTAAAAACTATCAAAAAGTAGATCTAATTAAAAAAATTAAAATTTCTATCTACATGTATATTTGTATGAAAAAAGTATTAAAAAGTATAAATAATTTCCGAGTATAAATTATTCAAATATATTGCATTTAAGGTTTTAAAACATTAGACTAAACGGGAATGTATACTTTTGACGAATTTAGACCAAATGGGACTTTATACTTTTAGACGAAATGGGAATTTATTCCAAAAAAACTTTAGACGAAATGGGAATTTGAAAATTAGACCAAATGGGATAAGACGAAATGGAAAGTCCCCATAGAGATACAACCTTGTTGCACCAAAGAGATGAATCAGAATAGAAAAAGCTTAATTTGCAGACTCTTTACCATACCCTGTTATGATTAGTTTAAAACTGTTGAGAATGGACATGGTGTGTATATGTATGTTACAGAACCCATGCACTCCTATGTATTAAAATATTCATCAAATTATCACTACATATATACAATGTATTATTACCTCTGAACGTGAAGCCACAATACGGATCAAAGTTTGCTCATCAGTCCCCAATCCTTTCATTGCATCTCGTAATCGTAGTGCAAAATACTTTGGCCTGTTCATAACACTCTGAGCAACAGCCGCAAGACCTTTCTTGTAATTTCCAGAAGTTTCACTGTCTATAGCATGACGGATATCAGCTTGCGAAATCTGAGCATATAGAAAATTATGTTTAGTTTAAACTTAGTTCTGACTAAACTGTTTATTTCAAATTTAGTGACATTAAAACTACAGAAAAAGCCTAAGCTACTATATGAAACTAGACGTGTCTGATTGACTTGAATGCCCCATAAGGCAAGGAGCATAACACGTCCAAGAATAATTTTACAGGAACCAAATTTGAGCTTGACTTGCATATGTATACCTATGTTCCTAAGTTCTTGTTAAAGTATCAATGAATGCTTCAGATAATGAGCAGAAATCATCATGTCCTGAAAATAGCCATTTAACTGGAAATAGTACACAATATGATAGGATTGTACTGCTGAACGTGTTACTGTAAAATCATTAATATTCGTGGGGGATTAAATTTCGTGGATTTCGTGGGTGACCTCAACCACGAAATCAAATCCCAACGAATAATTTTACCAACTGATTAATATGTAAATTGACAAAGTGCAAATTTACCGCGGCCGCCATTTTTTTACAGAGTTCGTTTTTCCAGAGTATGAGTCTAGGATTTTTAAAATTTACTTACATCATAAACCATGATCATTTTTTATCAGACTGTCCATTCATTACCAGATCATAGCATATTACGTTTCCAATAACACAACTAACAGTATTCGTGATTTAAACTGCGTATGTCCTAATATCTGGGTTTAACCAGCTTCCACTAGTTGTACATACAGGTAAACTTACACAGTACCACTATGTTTTTAGACGTGTCAAGTACGGTAGTCAATTTCAGCTTGACCAAAAGTGTTTAACACAAATTATAAATTACATGCGCGAACATGTAAACAATAGAGTAGAAAAGACGACACTTGCGGATTATAAAATGGATTGTTAGGTAATCGTTATATCGTATATATTGTGTCACCAAACTGTTTGACATATTAGTATAATTAGCACTACTGTATAATTGGAGTGTTTATTCATTAATCCATATTTGCTTGTCAGTTCATAGAGACTTATATTAATAATATTACTTATTAGCATTGACTGATGTTTAAAAATAATGGAATTCTGATAATTAGTGCAGATTTTCACCCGATTTTTTTTTACTGAAATACGAAATCCACGAATTTACGTCCCCACGAAATGGTCTTTTTCACCAAAACCACGAAATTTCATCCCAACGAAATTAAATGATTTTACAGTATATGAGAACTAGAAACATTTTGTACATTCATATGTTACTACTATGCACACTATACTAAACAAAAGATGTTTGTAAAACACATATGCCCCATGGCAGCCCAATTTCAATTGGGGTCATCTACTGTTGATGACCAACCTCCATGTAAAGTTTGAGGATCCTAGGGAAAAGCGTTCTTGAGTTATTGAACGGAAACCATTTGGTCCAGTACCCACCGACCAACAGACCGACCATTATCATGTTTAAAGCAATATACCCCCTCATCGAAGACGGGGAGAATGATTACTAATGAGCCTAATTAATATAGTGCATCTAACACCTACTTTAATATATTGTTTGTAAATCTCTCTCAGTTGGTAGAAATCTCGGACAGCAAAGATCAGGTTGAATGTTTCTTCATCTGTACCCCATCTGTCCTCTCCGGCTTCAAAAAGTCGTTTGGCATCTCTCTTTGCTTTCCCCCCATGGGCCAGTTTGGAGTAATTAACCTGTTAAAATATTTAGTTTGGAGTAATTAACCTGTTAAAATATTTAGTTTGGAGTAATTAACCTGTTAAAATATTTAGTTAAGTATTATAGCCAAAATAAAATGTTGAATTTTGACCGATTTAAATCTGGTTACATATACTTCTTTTACTATAGTATGAGTCCATAAGGACATGGATGCCCCCACTTGTCATTTGACTATGTCAAGGGCCAAACAAAACAACACATGCCAACTACTAATCCTACTTTAATGACGGTAGCTCAAATACTTATAGAGTTATGCACAACACAAGCAGAATTGAATTTTGCAAACCTGGTCCCATGATAAAATTTTGATGCTCCACTCATTCTGCGCTCAAACTTCAAATATTTTGAACCGTAAAATGTCTTATGTTTCACTGAAGCAAATATATTAGATGGATAGCCTTAACGAAAGCAGAGCAATATTTCCTGATAAGGTAAAGATAGTTGGTAGTAAAGTAAATTGTTGCACTCTAAAGGAGCAAATCAAGTTTTATGCTCAAGTTCAGTAGAGTATGAAAAATGCTCTTTATAATCATCATGGGCTTAGTCAACAGTTGAGGTTACAATATTGTTAGTGGGTGGCTATAAGTGCTGTCACCATTTCCGTATGGTTTAAAATTGTCATTGCTTGTGCATATATGTATATCAGTGCATGTCTGATTATATTACTGACCTCAAACATTCCAGTGCCATCACCGTTTGCATTTAGCACCTCTTCCACACTGTCAGCAATCTTCTGTGGAGTTAATTCTGTTCTGTTACCCTTTAATATCCAATAATTTACATGTGAACATAATACATATAATTATAAAAGTAAGGCAAAATAATATTTATGATTGTTAGTTGCTAAAACATTCTTCATCCTAAAACAAACTTGCTCTAATTACTTACAAAGTACCAGTAGATACAGAATATTAAATAGGAATAAATTAAAATTGACAGATTTCAATCTTGTTAGGCCAATCAAAGTAAAGAACTTTTTAAATGAGTATGTTGTAAAGTGAGAAGGTATGTTATTTCAGTTTGTGTAAACTTTGATGAAAGTTCTTTTTTGTCCGAATCATGTGGATTTATCGTGTTACTAAGCAAGTTGAACAGAAAATTCCATACTTTTTCCATTGTTATGCTACAGTAAGGTGTGCTCCCAGAAATTAAGAAAATATTAATCAAATAGCACTACTTATCAAATGCTCCTCATATAGTTTTAATAGTCTCTGATCATGATACTGTAGTTAAATGGCTGTATGGAATAAATGGTGAAAACTAAAGTTACATTATTATTAATAAAGCACAGAAAATGCCAGACAGAGTGTTGAAAAGCTTTGAGAAACACTAAGTGTTTTTAATAAGTGTTTTTTATTAAGAACTTATCAAATATTATATATAAAGCTATTCTAACAAGTCACTAAGAACTGCAAGCAATATAGAAGTCCCCTACCAGTTTGAAGCCATGGCCCTTTATTTCAATTGTGGCAACCATGATTTTTGTCAAAGTGAAGCTTTAATTAATAGGTGTCATCCCAACATTGATATCTATGCATATACCATAAATTGTCAACTTAGCATTGTCAATGTTTGGTTTCTACAAAGATCCATTTAATTGTGATTCCCTTATAACTATTTCTGTATCCATAGCAATCACAAATTTTGTCTGAATAAAAAAAAAAGTGAACATGATCTCCTTACAGACTCCTTTCCATATATACCAAGTTCTACAAACCTATCTTGGAAACTGTTTGAGTTGACAGGATCCCAGATTTTGAAGTATTTCACTATTTCTGTATCCATAGAAACCACAATTTTTGTCAGAATAAAAACATATTTTAACATGCATAATCACCTTATTGCCCCCTATCCACATACCAATTTTCATAACCTAGCTTGGAAAGTCAGGATCTAGATTTTTGACAGATGGACTAACTGATGGTTGAAAACCCGTAGGGGGCTAACACGCAGTGGAGAGAACTAATTACATGTAGATCACAGTAAATGGTAAGTGAAATATCAAAGCACTGTGGAGCATATTTAACATACTTCTATGATCAACCATTGTAGGCTATAATTGATCAGGTATAGTTCACCAGAGATAACTCTAGACTTATCAATAAACAAACATGCATAATATATACACTGCACGGTCGACTGACTGCTTGTTATCATTGTAAATTTAAAGAGTATATCATTAAAAGTGAATATGCACAAAAATTGACAATGGAAATGCATTTAATTGTCATTTTTATTTGTAAACAAAGGCTAGTGTTATCTCCGGTGCACTATAATTTTGATTTGAATATCTTGTCTCTATAACTGAAGCCAAAATGAAAGTGAATTTTTCACTACTATATATTTATGATTGGGTTAGGAAATATAGTCCAATCAGGATAATAATCCAGTGACGCAGCGGTCAAGTCCACTATAACGGTGTAAAACCAATTATAAAGGCTTATACTGTACAAACAACTATACTTTCAATGCTTAACTAACATACTAAACTTCACTCTACCTGTTTTGACAATGGTTGTGATTTTTTGCGTACACATAAACTGCAACGTCACTGTCACAATATCCTAACTTGACTATAACTAATGGAGCATTCTAAACAGTTGTAGTATTTATATTACTCAGGTAAATTTGGTGTCCCTGCAGGATTGTATATAAAGATCAATGGTGCATACAGGAATACTAGTGTAAATACAACTGATAGAAACTATTAAATTCAACTGAAACTTTTTGAGATTGAATTTTTCTACTCATTGATAAAAAAATTAGAGCTAAAAAAATAAAGAAACTCAGACAGTTAGAAACATTGCAGTATGTAGTACAGTAGAGTACACAAGCATATAAATTGCACAGTCAATCACTCACACATCTATAATAATGTACCAGTCAATAGAAACCATGCCCCCAACCCCAGGGTAGGGCGGGTGATAGCGGGGGAACTCACAGTCCTGTGTTGTTACCTTTACGATGTACCCACACTGCCGTGAGTGCTGAGCTTGTGATTTGCGACAAAATAGCGGGGAAATATAGCCGTGACTATTATGTAACCCGTAATTTTACCAAGGTTTTGCAGGATTATAGCAATGTGATCTTTGTAGTTTGACCAACAGTAATTCATCCACGATGTTTCATATGTATGATATGGAAAGGGATTTTAATTCCAAGAATTTGAAAAAGCACAAGTAAATGGATTAGGGAGGGGGGCATGATTTCAATTCACTGATGCATAAGGTTAAAGATGAAACACACAGGGGTTAGACTACTAAACACACAGGGGTTAGACTACTAAACACACAGGGGTTAGACTACTAAACACACAGGGGTTAGACTACTAAACACACAGGGGTTAGACTACTAAACACACAGGGGTTAGACTACTAAACACACAGGGGTTAGACGACTAAACTGTTAAGTTCAGGGCACTCTGTGATACGTGTTCTGATAATGTATCACTCATGACATTATTTTGTATTCTGTCAGTATTATAAATTCCCTCAGGAATAACAGCACATACATGGTCACAAAGGGGTTTTATCTTTATGCCAATTATAAGGTATAAGCTTATAAACTGTACCTATTGAGTATGTACTTATGAAATGTCTAATAACATTTTTTATAAACAATAAAAATGAGGTGATTTAATTTTTGATATGACTAAATTTGTACCAGACATTTTATGCTTATTTTAATTATTACAACAGATTTTACCGTAAACATCAGGTTTGTCTCATCTCGAGTACTGAGTAAATAAGGTAAAATTCTGTGGTAAGCATTTGTGACAATTAGCAAGTTGAATGCAATGTGCAATTTTGAATCATGACAAAATACAGAAGAAATAATT
Source organism: Spisula solida (assembly GCA_947247005.1). Taxonomy (NCBI): domain Eukaryota; kingdom Metazoa; phylum Mollusca; class Bivalvia; order Venerida; family Mactridae; genus Spisula; species Spisula solida. Next base: position 31,748,266 of record OX365944.1, on the reverse strand, counting down.
CTCATGAATGAATCGAGTCAGAATGGCAATAACCTGGGCGCAAGAAACTAGGAGACGTTTAAAGTCACCACTCGTATCACCCTCTATGTCATCGTTGATCAAGGTATCACTGGTCACTTTTTTAGGACGTGCAACTATAGATAAAAAAAAAAAATGCAGAGAAATATTAATGTACAAATACTGAACAAATGTTCCAACTCGACTATATTTTTTAATTTCTACCAGTATTTTATTTTTTCGTAATTTTTTTTTTTTTAAACTGGTTTGTCAAGTTCAGTAAACCATATTCTGAGATAAAAAAAATTTTCAAAACTTTTTAATTGATGTCGACTGCTTCTTTAACTGTCAACAGAATATCAGAATCAAAGCACTGAAAGCCCTGAAATTGTTCGAACGAAAGCATGCAGAGGAAGCATAAATTAAAGATGATGTAGCTTTATTTTTCACAGTCTTAATTTTTCTTAAGACCTAATTGTACATTTATCTTTAATGAATGCCTTGATGTATAGACACCAAATTTGCCATAAATGACTGATTGTTTCATAGCTGGCAAGGTTCAAATCTGTATTGTACTAGAACTGAGCCGTGACTGCACTTTTAACTATAGACTCTTTATACTAGGTGAATTGGCCACCGTATACCACTGAAAAATTGATGACAAACTTAACCTATTAATATGAACTGTTATCTTCTGAAGTATTGAAAGGCTGTTACAGGTAACGACAACGATGCAATATACGAGGGATGATCCATATATAACAAGAAAATGCTTAAAACTTTGCAATTACATGTTATTTTCTATAATTATGTATGTGGTGGTTAATACGCATATTAGAAGAAAACGTGTGAAACATTTTTGAATATATCGAAAAATAAATTGTTTGGAACATTTTTGCTGACCTATGAAACCGGAAGGCGGGACAACGTCATTTTTTAACTTTTTAACGTCATTCAGAATTTAACTATGATCTATTGAACGATCACATTCCTTAGGTCTTACTGTATTATTTTTTTTAAAAAGTCAGATTATCCTCCTTCAATATGTATACGTCTTCGCCAATGCGATACCAAGTTGAAAAAGACGCAGGATAGTCATCCTTCGGAATTTCGTTCAGAACATCCAAAATGTTCGTGCTTAGTTCTGACGTCGACGTCACGTTGCGCCAAATTTGCGTTAGATCACTAGCCTTTTTCAAGTCCATTTTAATGTGTTATGTACACAAGTCGAAGCTTTTGACATGACGTGATCACGAAATGATTACTGAATGTCATGCACACTTTCATTATTACTTGTTTTCTGTGAAACTAAATATTTGAATGATAATCGTTTGTCGTCCGTTATTTTTGCTATCATGGAACGATAACACGTGCATAATGTAACGAATGGCAACACAATCCGTGTATGACGTCACCATCAGTACGGCGAGTCTTAAGTGACCCCAAGCACCAATTTTCATCACATTGCTATTGCTTACCTGAAAACTGACGGTTTGAATTTGTGCGAAAACAGGAAAAAATCCGCAAAATGCCCCGCCTAGGCGTACCAAGGGTTACCTTAGCATAAATAGATTTTAGCATGGTGTAGCTGTAATCATGGAAATTCAAGAAAACATTGGTAATGTATGGTATTACTTCAAGCTAAAGTTTGAGTAAAATCTAAAGTATCATAAGAAAATTATAAGAATTTTCTCGTTATATATGGATCATCCCTCGTAATTTAAAAATTTATAAGAAAAAACTATGTGCTCGTGAAAATTGAAAAAATTGAATTTTATCACTACAAATGTCATGATGAGATATATATCGTATTCAATTTAAACAAACAAATATCCTCTATTGTATTTATTTGGTTGTGTTATGTGCTGAACGAAAGAACAAAGTCCAGTTAATGTGTTTTTATCTGGTATTAATACCCATCCTCATACATCAGCCGTTAGTCAAGTTCCTAGACTACTTGACTTCACAGGTGAAGAATACTCTGGTGAACGAGAATGATCGATACCATGATTTTGTTAATCTAGCAATGTGTTTTCTACTGGATGTAATCACTGAGCAGAGTACTTTGCTGATCCAAATTGACACCAGCTGTTTTTGATGTACAGAACTATGGTCTCAATCGTTAGATTGCGTTCGTCGTGAAATTTCCGTTTGGATCCGCATGAACAAACCAATTTGTGCTATTTTTAGACTTTCATTCATTGACAGCGAAAAGTAGCTTCTTATTCAATGCGTTGAAATCTTTTTGGGCTGTCAATTTGATTTGATCAAGTATACATGCTGAAATTGGGGAACTATATATTGCAGACAGGTTTACATTGGCAAAAGTTACACAATTGCTGACAGACGAGTTTGCTTTAGCTAAGGTGGCACAATCTATTGGTAGCGTAAGGAAGAAAAGTAGTTTCAGGCACTAAAAACGGGGTGCTATTTGTTGAAACTCATGTTAAAACTAATCGTTCTTCGAACAAAAAAACCCGAAAGGGTCTAGTTGGAACATTGGTACAGTATATAAAAGTAAAAGTTTTGTTACAAAATAAATAGCATTCTCCTTCCGGTATTGTTACAAGATGCATCTAAAACTGAAATAAGCCAGATAATAGCTGGACAGAATGAAAAATATAGCCTTTTGCAAAGGATTTTTTTTTTAAAAATTTAAAATTATTTTGAAATCAGTCCAGCAATTTCTGAGTAGAAAATTATTAAAGTTCTTATTGAGAAAACAAGCCCCACCCCAGCGGCCATGTTTTTCATCAAATAATGATGAAAATTAGGAATCCGAAAGTGGACCATCCTAGCATCATTTTAGTAAAGTTTCATCAAAATTGGCTGAGCAGTTTAAAATGAAAACATGTCTGAATGAATTGTTGGCGACAGATGACGGACAGACAGATGACGGACACAGACCAAACACAATAGCTCACCATGAGCACTTCATGCTCAGGTGAGCTAAAAAGTCCATAATTAACTCCTTATAATATCATCCAAGAACTATGCCGCTTGTACAGTACAGATGACTAATGAATGGTAGGTACTGGGTATGTGTGCCAACTGACATTGCAATAGCACAGAAAGTAAACAAAAATCAAATGGCACAAGAAGAGTTATGATTCTTGTGTTCTGCACTTAGGCTTATTGCAAGAAACATGCATACCAAATCTTGAGTCATTTGAACTTTAAGTGACAAAGTTATGCTCCGGACAAGAAATGCTCTGATAAAATTAATCAAAGGGAAATAATTAAAAAACGATGCAAGGTAGAGTTATGGTTCTTGTGCACTGCACTTCCACTAATTGCAAGACACGTGCATAGCAAGTTTTGAGTTGATCAAACCAATGATGACAAAGTTATGTTCCTGACAAGCAGTATCGGCCGCCAACACTGTTGACGAAAGTAATCCCTATATGTCGCTGATTCAGGCGAAACAAAAATCAAATGGTGGATATCATACTTAAACGCACCAAGTCAAAGCCAGAGGTCATTGGTCAATAAGGCAGGGATCAAGAGCTGAATGGCCATGCACTATGACTGACTCAGTCAAACACAAAAACCTCCAGAAAAACTTAAATTATAAACGTGGACGACCATCTCTCATCTAATATAAACATTGTGCCCAGCCTATTACATTGTGCCCAGCCTATAACATTGTGCCCAGGCTATTACATTGTGCCCAGGCTATTACAATGTGCCCAGGCTATTACAAATCTAGCTAAATACATTAGAAACTACTGCAGAGATTTTCAGATCTCTTTCACCATTGAACAACCATTTACTAAATACATAACTTGTTGAAAAGTAGTAAAAACATTTGTCTTCTTATTCATTTACTGTAGTCATTCCTGCACAATTTGCAGGAAATTTCAAATCAATTTTTATACACATAAAAAAGTTCCCAGCTTCCCCGGTATTAAATTCAGACACTGACTTATATCATGGTTGTAAGCTGGTGAGATTTGTCTTAGAAATCCCTGCTTCAAAGCTACAAGATATGTGTATACATAGTTGTGTGATGAATAAACACCTGAGCGGCCGATACGAGAAGTTTCTTAAAATTGCCACTAGTATCACCTCGAATATCATCCTCGAGCATCGTTTTTGTTGCTGGCTTGTTTGGTTTTGCAACTACATTAATAAACCACATTACAGAAATGGACAAGCTCATAATACAGTCAACAAAACTTATAAACACAAACATACAAACACTTTATAAAAAGCAATTTAATGGCCATTACATTGTAGAATTCTCAGAATTAGGCCCGTCGGTTTGCCATCCCTTCTACAATGGGAATGGTGTTGATGTTTAATAAAGAGTAACCAATGTTTGAATGCATAAATTCGGTAAGTGCCATGTTATCACATTTTATAAGGTGTGGGTTTATAATTTTTGTTTATTGTAGATCACCATTATCATAAATACAATATAAAAACACCTGTCAGAACAACATATGTATGCCCACTCCATGACCTCTGACATAGTGACCTCAAAACTAACAAAGTTTTACTACACTATGCGGTCATAAACAACAATCCTAGCAGGTTGTCAAACTGAAGATCATCTACTAGCCCAGCCTGGATCAAAAGGTGACCTTTACCTTAAGTGGACCAGTTTTCTACTAGTCAAGCCAGGATCAAAAGGTGACCTTTACTTAAAGTGAACCAGTCATCTACTAGTCAAGCCAGGATCAAAAGGTGACCTTTACTTAAAGTGGACCAGTTTTCTACTAGTCAAGCCAGGATCAAAAGGTGACCTTTACCTAAAGTGAACCAGTCATCTACTAGCCCAGCCTGGATCAAAAGGTGACCTTTACTTAAAGTGATACAGTCATATACTAGTAAAGCCAGGACCGAAAACTGACCTTAATCTTAAAGGTGCTGCCTCACGTATTGGTGTATTGCAAAAATAAAATAAAATTGTCAAATATTAGCATAATTTAGGTACAGTTGCCTGCATATCTTTTAAACAACTACCATGACATCTAACATTACTTGCGAAACTTCTGCATTTTGTTGTTATTTAGTATTTTTACATCCAAAATTCTATAGGGTATAATATCTAGCACATACCTGTAAAGTATGTCAAGAATATTTATACTTATGTCTTATGATAACTGACTAAGTAAGGAACATACCTGAGCCATATACTTTTATGATTTCCCTTATTTGATCATTAGTCCTTGTCATTAGGATCTCAATCAGGGCCAATTCGTCAGTTCCCAAACCCTACAATTCAATCATATACATGATTGTCATCACATAAACAAATCTTATTATTCAATCATATACATGTTTGTCATATAATATTAGCATATAATTAAACTCTAAAATGCACTCACATATGCAAAACCAAAAATGCAATCACCTATGCAAACCCCCAATTAAATGCCACCCTGTATGCAAAACCTTAAATACAATCACATATGCCAACCATAAAATGCAACCATGATGCAAACCCTAAAATACAATCACATATGCAAACCCTGAAATGCAATCACCTATGCAAACCCTGAAATGTCATCATCTATGCAAACTCTATGATAACATACATGATCGGGAATATCGGGCAACATGAAGCCATAGCCCAGTGGTTGGTGATTTATAACCCCATTATCGGGATCCTACATAGCCCAGTGGTTAGTGATTTGTAACCCCATTATCGGGATCCTACATAGCCCAGTGGTTGGTGATTTATAACCCCATTATCGGGATCCTACATAGCCCAGTGGTTGGTGATTTGTAACCCCATTATCGGGATCCTACATAACCCAGTGATTGGTGATTTGTAACCCCATTATCGGGATCCTACATAGCCCAGTGGTTGGTGATTTGTAACCCCATTATCGGGATCCTACATAGCCCAGTGGTTGGTGATTTGTAACCCCATTATCGGGATCCTACATAGCCCAGTGGTTGGTGATTTGTAACCCCATTATCGGGATCCTACATAGCCCAGTGGTTGGTGATTTGTAACCCCATTATCGGGATCCTACATAGCCCAGTGGTTGGTGATTTGTAACCCCATTATCGGGATCCTACATAGCCCAGTGATTGGTGATTTGTAACCCCATTATCGGGATCCTACATAGCCCAGTGGTTGTTGATTTTTAACCCCATTATCGGGATCCTACATAGCCCAGTGGTTGGTGATTTGTAACCCCATTATCGGGATCCTACATAACCCAGTGGTTGGTGATTTGTAACCCCATAATCGGGATCCTACATAGCCCAGTGATTGGTGATTTGTAACCCCATTATCGGGATCCTACATAGCCCAGTGGTTGTTGATTTGTAACCCCATTATCGGGATCCTACATGGCCAAGTGGTTGGAGATTTTTAACCCCATTATCCGGATCCTTCATAGCCCAGTGGTTGGTGATTTGTAACCCCAGTATCGGGATCCTACATAGCCCAGTGGTTGGTGATTTGTAACCCCATTATCGGGATCCTACATAGCCCAGTGATTGGTGATTTGTAACCCCATTATCGGGATCCTACATAGCCCAGTGGTTGGAGATTTTTAACACATTATCGGGATCCTTCATAGCCCAGTGGTTGGTGATTTGTAACCCCATTATCGGGATCCTACATAGCCCAGTGGTTGGTGATTTGTAACCCCATTATCGGGATCCTACATAGCCCAGTGGTTGGTGATTTGTAACCCCATAATCGGGATCCTTCATAGCCCAGTGGTTGGTGATTTGTAACCCCATTATCGGGATCCCTCATAGCCCAGTGGTTGGTGATTTGTAACCCCATTATCAGGATCCTACATAGCCCAGTGGTTGGTGATATGTAACCCCATTATCGGGATCCTACATAGCCCAGTGGTTGGTGATTTGTAACCCCATTATTGAGATCCTACATACATGTACATACAGCCTCCTTCAAACTTCAAACAGGGGTAATAGTAAGAATTCAGCAGTTACTTAATCATGGTATGATGTAAGATTAATTTTGTAAAATATACTAATATTTACGTAAATAGCTTTTTTGATACACTTTGCATCAAATTCAGCTGGGGAGACGAAACAAGCCTTAATAGAACTCTTGTAATCTCCACTCAGTTCACTCTTGATTTCTTTGATCAGATCCTGAAACAAAATCATCAAATTATTAGGCCAGAATTTTTTAATTTTTAGTTACTCGGACATTTTTCAGAAAAAAGTCCACAGGAGGAGGGAAAAAAATAAAAATAAAAACTCCCAAAATATAGCTTGCACGAGCTTCTGGGGTAGAATAGTCAATGACGGTCCTATTGAAAGCATTCAACACTCAACAACAGTGTAAGATTTCAAGAAAACAGCCAATTTATCTTAAGACTAGGACATTGTAGTGAAACACTAATACAGTCAACTCTCGTTATCTCGAACTCGCTTATATCGAATTTTCTGTTATGTCGAAGTTTTTTTCAAGCCCCGATTTTTCTCCTTCTTTGTCTATATGAAATCTCGAGACCCATCTCGAAGTTTCGGCTCGAATTCGGCTCGAATTTTTCGTTATGTCGAATTATTTTTTTGGTCCCTATTAACCAATTTGCACTTAAAATCTATTGTTCATCTCGAAGTCGGGTCGAAGTCTGATCGTATTCGGCTAGCGTCGAATGTTTTTCACACTTCGCCAGTCTAACCTGTAATTTTCGCGCCTTACATTGTTGAACAAATATTTGTTTGCAACAATTTGCGCAAACATGTCATAAAGCTTCGGGTTACGTACTAACATCAATAAACATGTCATCTCGAACAATTGTTTGTAAAAATAATAATTGAAATAAAATGCATTTTCTCGAGGAGGAATACATGTACATAAATATCACAACAAGCAATTCTCACGAATATGTTGTTCTTAAGACCGTAACAATATGGCGGCGTAAAATGACAGAAACTGGAAAACTTGCAACTTCGATGCCGAAAATTCTATCTCGAATTTTCGTTATGTCGAAGTAATTTCCACGGTCCCGTGAAATTCGAGATAACGAGAGTTGACTGTATAATAAAACTTATTATTAACAAATTAATGGGATAATAATACAAGGCTGGTCCATTTATCATCAAAACATTATATGCAATTTTGTTTTTTTCCAGTTTTTCAAATTTTTATTTTTTTGGAAAATGCCAAAAAATTGGACAGGAGGGTCCGAGTAACGAAAAATAAAAGAACTCTGGCCTTATCAATATCAAATAAATATTTCATGAATATTATCTTATACTGCTATATTGTTGGGGATGTAAGAAGACAATGGGGCTGTCAGAAACATGATGCAATATGGTTGGGGCTGACAGGAGACATAATGTTACATGGTTGGGGCTGTCAGGAGACATGATGCTATATGGTTGGGGCTGTCAGGAGACATGATGCTATATGGTTGGGGCTGTCAGGAGACATGATGCTATATGGTTGGGGCTGTCAGGAGAATTGTTGCTATATGGTTGGGGCTGTCAGGAGACATGATGCTATATAGTTTGGGCTGTCAGGAGACATAATGTTATATTGTTGGGGCTGTTAAAATAATTTTTAACATCTGTTATTATATGTACCCTGATGAAGACCATGGTATAGTCAAAACCTGACCCGTCTTTTCTGTGTGTTCCACCTATCCTACTTTTCTCTTCGTTTTACAACTTTGTAAAACAGATAAAGTCCTAGTCTATAGCAATTTTCTCTAGGGGTGACTATTGAGTCAAACTTTGACTATTGCAATACTATTGCTATTGCTGAAAGTACTGTTGTGATACTATTGTATTGCTGGAAACTATTGCGATACTATTGCAATAGTTATTGCCAAGATTTGAAAACCAGAGATTAACTTGTAAATGCAAATTTGCACTGTGTAAGATATCACTTTGTTGTACAACATACAAATCTACTATTTGTGGAAATGATTTAAAATGAATTTGACAGAAATAGATTAATAAAATTAAGGCGATATTGGTCCATTGTGGCTGTTTTGATGCGTGTGGTTATTTACAATTAGTTTTTTTTAACGAAAACAGAAGTTGTTTTAAATTAATAATAAACTTTATTTATAAAAAGGAAACTATCGTAACTATCGATAGCTGAGCTAACTATCTGTGATAGTTATTGGATCGAGACTTTTACTATCGATCCATACTATCGGGACACTCGGAATCGCAATGAATCGATATTTCGATGCATCGGCACACCCCTAATTTTCTCATCATTATTACTCAATGAAGAAGAACTATGTTTCATATAAAAGCTCTGAGAGCCGGATGTGTCGCCCGACGACATGCACATTTGTCATGGAAAACTAATCCAGTATTGGGCTACATATCTGACTCTCAACAGTTCTCTAGTCATCTGAACTAAAAACCACAAAGTTATACTCTGGACACAAAAATGTCCTGATAAAATCAAAAGGAAATAATTCAAACACTACACAAGGTAAAGTTATGATTCTTGCGCACTGCACCTCATGTCACACAAGAAATATGCATACCAATTTTGGAGTCATTTATACTTATGGTGACAAAGTGATGCCCCGGGCAAGAAATGCTAATAAAATCAATCAAAGGGAAATAGTTCAAAAATGGCACAAGGAAGAGTTATGGTTCTTGAGCAATGCACTTGGACTTGTTGTAAGAAACATGCATACCAAGTTTCAAGTCATTCAACCTTATGGTAACAAAGTTATGCATCTGACAAGAAATCAAACAAAGAGAAATAAAATCAATCAAAGGGAAATAATTCAAAAACGATGCATGGTAGAGTTATGGTTCTTGTGCATTGCACTTTAGCTTAATGCAAGAAACATGCTTACCAAATCTTGAGTGATTTGAACTTTAGGCGACAAAGTTATGCTCCGGACAAGAAATTCTCTAATTATGTCAATCAAAGGAAAATAATTCAAAAACGATGCAAGGTAGAGTTATGGTTCTTGCGCACTGCACTTCCGCTTATTGCAAGAAACATGCACACTAAATCTTGAGTCATTTGAAATTAAGGTGAAAAAGTTATGCTCCGGACAAGCAAATTCGGATGCGCCGCAGCAGCCACCAACAAAAGGAACCCCTATATGTGGCCTTTTCAGGCATTATAACTAGGGTTGTCAAAATCGACCGAATCAAGCATCCGGATGTCCGAATCAGACATCCCGATAGATCCGAACGTTCGGATCAATCGTAACATTGCTTTTTGATAATTACTTTTCCATCGTAACCAGTTTTCACGACTTTAGTATAACCTCCGTAGAGCGACATCCGGCGGAGACAAAAAAACTGCCGCTTTTCGGAGGTCGATTGTTTTAGAATGTTGTTCATAGACTTTTGAGTGCACATAATCACGGTAATCTTAAATTTATGTCTTTGTCGCATAAAATTAGATATATTCGTAACCGCGCGTTTTTTCGATATTATACTTACGATTATTTGATTTAGATCGTTGATTAGATACAAAAATGCGTACAATCCACGGGTCTAGTATTTATTGCTATTAAACACGACTCTCAACATTATAAACCGAATCCAAATTATTTTACGCACATGCCGTATTAAATTGAATTGTTTACCTTCAAAGTGTTAAAATCTCTATTACGTCATATCGCTCACTACACAATTTGTACACTTGATCGGTAATTGGTTAACCTCTCGCGTGTAACTTGTTCAGTGCATAAATTATGCTGAAAATGACAGTTTTAGATGACTCAATTAACCATTAAAATGACGTTTACGTGTACTGATTGATAAGCGTGTTTATGTCATTATTTTTCATAAAGCCTATGGCTTTCACATGTACAATTAGCATTTCAGTCATAGTACTGGAATGAGCGCTTTTTAAAGACCCGAGAAAAAGTGCAGTGCACCGTATAGTATATATCACGTGTGCACCTGTAATCAATCATATTTAGTCTAGCGCTTGAATGAGCAAGACATTCGTGCGACAATGTCGCGTGGTAATTTTTGGTTTTTGCGGCGAAATTACGACTTTCGTTGGCAGTTTACATTCGAGGAAGGTAATTGCGATGAATGTATTGTATTTTTCAATCGTTATGAGTTTTTTATCTTCTGTTATTATCCTTTATTGTTGAACTAAGAAGACTTTTTTGGGAACCGGAAGCTAGTTTGTAAAACAGCTTATGTCACGATAATGATTACTTTGGCAGAGTTTTGAGCCGGTTTTGTCCCATGTCTTCTATTTTCATTGCTAGTTTGTGATAGTAAAACATGGTTATTATAAAAATGTGTCCTCTGGACAATTTTATAGACGAATTACGTCTTTGTGCATAGTACGTAGTACATGCTTTTCGGATGTTAAAATTCGGACAATTTTGTTCCGTTATCCGAGTGAACGCGTCTTAGGACGCCGATTATAATGCAATGACCTAGTCTTTTGATTAGAGGAAATGTTTATTTACATGCCAAAAGTGTTGGCTTTATAACATTAGTATGATATTGTCTGTGGGTAAGTTTTGAGTTTAACTGACTGTTAGGCAGTTATCAGTTTTAGATGAATTGTGACTGTATATGGGCTCTGTCTAACAGAGTTTTGTGAAAAGCCTGAGAGCATATGCTCATTTGATATGGAGGTTACGTTTTTGTACCTTTTATGAGAAATTAGCTTTATTAGCAGTTACAGAAAGTCACTTTGAGTCTGACATGGTTTATTTGATAATATAACAGTGTGTTATGAGTACATAACCTTAGATGGAGACCATTTGTATATCGGATATTTATTCAGAGATTATTACATTGGCAGTACTTATTTTATATTTAGAAAGGTACTAAAGAGTGTTATATTTCATGACAAACTCAGTTTGCGTGTAATTAGTTGATAGTTGAGAAGAAGTTTCGTGATTAAGTAAGACCTGTTTTGAAGCATAACGTCGAGTTCTTTGACATTTGTCAGGGGAGTACGTGTTTGGTGCGTGTTTATGCTATTTTTAGAATCCATATGAACAAGCATTTAGGTTGCTTTTTGTCTGCTATGGGTATGTTTATATATGAATTTATTAATTTGCATGCTTATGCAATCAAGATATATTTTATGTTAATTTAGATTGGTTATCCTATGAGATAAATCAATATTTGGTAGTTTGGATGGTTGCATTGAGTTGGAGTAATTCTAAGTATTTGAAATCAGGTATAACGTATGGCACTGAGTTATTCTGACCAGGGACTTATGCAGTTTGTCATTTGCTTTTGTGGTGTGTCGTCAATCTATTAGATTTGACATAAGTGTGTATTTGGTTCTTTTTTGAATTAATATATTTTTGGTCATGGAACATGATTTTGGTATTTGAGGGAAGTTTTATTTATATGACACTATTTTTAAGTGACATGCAGGATGGTTTAGCATGTTTATGATTATAATTATATTTTGATTTCGCTATGAGTCTGTCAAAGGCATCAAATAGTGAGTATTTGGTGTTGATTGAATAAGTATTTTGTGAGTTAAAAGGTTTCATTTGAATAGAGATATCAAGTTCATGTTTATGAATTGTCTTTAATGATTACTTTATTTATACGGCAGTATTATGATGGCTTATATTTATATATGATACTGAATAACTCAGATGTTTGGTGGAGAATTGGTTACAAGAGGAATGATGTTCATTTTGATGAATTGGTACATTTGGATACAGGTTGAACTTATTTAGATGTATCTGCTTGTAGGTACTCATGTCATGAATTTTGGAAATATATGTTGCTGTATTCTTAAATTTAGCCATATATCAATTATACTTATGATATACTTGAAATGAGTGACTCAGTACAAATTACTTATAAACTTATTACCCAATGCTTTTTGCATTCTGAACATTATCACTGTAGCAACAAGTGTTGTGTATTTATGACCGATGAGAGTTCAAATTTTTAGTTGTTTATATTCATTTATTTATCATGTGATGATAGGATGTTGTCAGTCGTTAGTATAAAATCTACTATAATCTAGTATTTTTACTATAGTTCCTCTTGAGAAGGGATATATATATATTATGTAACCAGTATCCCTGGATATATGTTTATAAGTGAGACTGTTTTGGAGTATCATGTATTTATAAATACACTGGATACGTGTAGTTTTACGATGCATAATATTTTAACAGACTTATTTATGCACATCTACATGAGTAAATTTTTTCAGACCTTATGCCTGACCTTCAGGTTTTGGGTGTACCAAAAGTATGTTTTGCTGTATTTTCCCAATATAATGGTCCTTTTCTGAGGATTTCAGGGTTTTCAGGATTTTTAACTTTCACCTATGCTTTAGTGATTATCAACTATAAACTTTACGGAGTGAAGCTGATATTTGAAAATGAGTGATTGATTATCAACTATAAACTTTACGGAGTGAAGCTGATATTTGAAAATGACTTTTACAGTAAAGTTAAGCAGGATTGTTTAGTCATTGTTCATAGTTGGAAAGGAAGGGTTGAATTTACATACATTTGTACTTCTGTTAAGCAACCTGGGAATTTGAATTAAAAGTTATTTTTTAGAAACCTATTGGTAATAGTTGTAAAATATTAACAACTTGTTTACTGTCTTAATGTAGTGTTGTTTTTATGGTTGTTTGTTTTACATGTGCTGCTAGTGTTAATTAGTAACATGGATCGAGTTTAGCCTTTTGGAAGAGCTTATATGTTTGCTTTATTATATATATGTTTCTTTGGAAACTCCCTAGCTTATTATACATGTTTATTGGGAAACTAGCTTTTTGTGTCCAGGAACATTTCAAGCATAGATAATATTTCATAGTTTCGGCTAATGGTAATGTATATATAGTGGTTGTTACTTTTTACTTTTTTATATGTAATTATATGAGTATTTGAGGTACTTTATTCTTTAAGTTTTTATTAAGAGTAATTATAGACGTATCTGTTACAATTGTGTGTTATTGTAATGGATTTTATTTCTTTTCGAAGAAACAGGGTTAGTGTTACCTGAGCGGAATTTGGTTTAGATATTGACTTTACTTATTTTAATGAGGAATTTAGGGATAATAATGGCCTTTGTCATTTATTAGTGGTATCTTTTATCATAGTCATTTAAGATGGTCATGATACGAATATGGCAGTATTGTGTCTTTGCAGAATGATCTATTTTTTCTTATATTCCTATAAAGGTTTTATTTACTTTAGTTTTTTTATTATATTACATATTACATGTATATCATGTTTTAATACGTGATTTCTTTATTGTCAATGAATAGCACTTAAGCTGCATAGCAGTTTTCGTTACGGACCATATTGTATATTTTTATGATTTAAGAAAGGTTTGATGTCATTTCGTTAAGGATGTATTGGAGTGTTATAAGTTTATGATCTTGACATGAACTGGGCTTTGATAGAATTGTATTTGCCGTATACAAAGAGTGGTTATTGCTTGTGTCTTGTATATATGTTAAGAATAGAATTATAGGTGTTTATGTAATAGTTATTTATTAACCACTTTTTCAATTTGAAAACGATACTCTGATTCTCTGATGGTCTGAAGTTGATGAACTATTTATTATATCATTTAAATTTTATTTATTATTTTGTTAAAATCTATAAGCTTTAGCTTTTGACAGTTAACAACTGGTTGTTGATTTGCAGGTTTAGAATGTTTATTTGAGGATTTCTGTATCGGCATTGTTCTTTTGAACTATCAAAGTGTTATAAGGTTCATTTTTTGTTACTTAATAATTTTAATGGTGTTTGTTTGGTTGAGGAATCCTTTTTTCAAGTCACCTCATGAGTTCATGTTTAAATTTAATTTGGTATTTTCAAGTTTAGATAAAGTATTTTTCCTTTGAGATATATTTGAATTTTAATTATTGACATAATAGAGGTTTTATTACCTGTGGAGAAGTATTCTAACTCTATGATGGTATTAATATATATTGTTCATGTATATATTATTGTTACTCTTGATTTACAAGGTGTCTAGTCTGTTATACATTTTGTATTACACTTTTATTTTTAAGAGGGTTTTTGTTTTAATGGCAATATGTTTTGTTGCCCTACTTTGAAGATGCTAATTGTACATGTGAAAGCCATAGGCTTTATGAAAAATAATGTTCCCTCATCCAAGCTTTAGTGCAGGATGAGGGTCATTATTGGAATAAAGCCGGAGGCTGAGCATGTACATACCCTCCCTTTGCGTCAGATTATCATTATATTTAAAGTGCACATTTGTATACATACAGGTATATTTATTTTATGATGTAATGTTATAATTTGTGTTGTGATATTATGTGTATCTTTCAGCCTTTTATGCTTTGCCCTCCCTAGTACATGCTTATCACTTAGATTAGAGATTAGCCTAGTGTTAAGGGCGACAAAACTTTGGCTTTGAATTATGATTGATTACAGGTGCACACGTGATATATACTATACGGTGCACTGCACTTTTTCTCGGGTCTTTAAAAAGCGCTCATTCCAGTACTATGACTGAAATGCTAATTGTACATGCTCAGCCTCCGGCTTTATTCCAATAATGACCCTCATCCTGCACTAAAGCTTGGATGAGGGAACATTTACAATTATTAATAACGGTTTTGAATTAAAAAATCGAATTTTATGCATCTCATCACGCATGTTAATTAAATGTATATGACACTCTATATTAACGTAAATATGCTGCCGCTGACACATATCGATCGGCCGATAAACAATGTTACCGCGTTAAGCGTAAAACGCACTAGTCAAATTCTACCCTGCTTTATGTAAGACCTCATAATTTTCGTATCTGTTATCCGATTTTAAATATTTAAAGCTTGTAATGAAGCAGAGATATATGTCTGTCTTTTAATACAACATTCATCACGATACCCTAATTATTAAATCCACGGCGACGAGAAAGAATCCGTTCCGCGTAAAAGTAAGTTTAAAATACCTCTTTTTTTACCAAATAAAAATACAACCAACGGTCGAAAATCATCAAATATGAATTTAATTTTCGTTCGATTTTGTTCATTAAAACTTGTTTTAAAAGCTAATACTTTAAGGTTTTATAAAATGTAAAACTTATTTATAAAGCATTTGTGAGTTGTCGACCGCCAACGATTTGATTAAACTTCATGCATTTATGTACTAATTATTGCAAATAAATTTTCAAAATGGCGGAATCACGTCGAAACGCGTGTGAAACGGGCACCTGCACACCTTCCATGCGCTAATTGAAAACATATTTTTGATTGAAACTTGTTTAAATTGTGAGATTAAATACGTTTTGAGGTACTGGTTGTACTTTTTTCTGGTTTCTATTGGTTCTGTCTTTACAGAATGGAGTCAAAAATAGTGATTTTTGTCACGATACGGGACTATTTTTTTTGGTAGCTGTATTGAACTTGCGGACTTATTGCCGAATGTTAATTATAAAATGGCGATTATTTACAATATAACCAGCTATTAAATGCATTTTGAGAGGTATTGGTTGCATTAAATTACGAACCATGATGCTAGCCTTTGAAAAAATCGCAACAAAAGATGATCAATGGTCGGCGTAGTTTACATCAAACATTATTATGAATACGTCCGTTCTGTTTTATTTCGTTGGCGGTTGACAACTCGCAAATGCTTTAAAAATAAGTTTTTACATTTTATAAAACCTTACAGTATAAGCTTTTTAAACAAGCTTTAATGAACAAAATCGATCGAAAATTAGATTAATGTTTGATGATTTTCGACCGTTGATTGAATTTTTATTTGGTAAAAAACGGGATATTTTAAACTTACTTTTACGCGGAACGGATTCTTACTCGTCGCCGTGGATTTAATAACTAGGGTATCGTGATGAATGTTGTATTAATAGACAGGCATATTATATCTCTGCTTCATTACAAACTTTAAATATTTAAAATCGGATAATAGATACGAAAATTATGAGGTCTTACATAAAGCAGGCTAGAATTTGACTAGTGCGTTTTACGCTTAACGCGGTAACATTGTTTATCGGCCTATCGATATGTATAAGCGGCAGCATATTTACAACTTTTACATACGTTAATATAGAGTGTCATATACATTTAATTAACATGCGTGATCTCATCAAGTGCCTGGTATGTACTGAGTTACTGTGTCGAACTGATCCCATAGACAGTTGCTAGTTTACTAGCGCCCGCGGCATCGGGTTGAGTTACCTCGATGAGCGATAATTATTATAATCCACGAAGGTGCGAAAATTATTATTAATGATCAAGTTAAAATCCGATATTGACTAACCAAATGTTTATTGCAAGTAACTATATAGACGGACATATTTAATTTTAATTACACTTAACAAAAACACACCTGTGGCCATTGTTACCCGATATAGTGCGATTTTAGTCAACTGTCAAAACTTCGTAATTTACCGTGAAACCTTTGTTTATTATATCTTTATACCAGTTTTCTCTTGTCATAAAATAATTTAAAACTATCTATTCAGCTTTGACATTTTATGATTTAATCCCATTATACATACACTATGTAAGTCGTATGCAGTGACACTTTTTACTAGTATATTGTAAGCGTAGTAATTGTATAATGTATAAACGTGTCATCACCTTGACGACGTAGTCTGTATTGCGCCCCGTATGTTCGACTCTTAGAAAATATTTTATGATAATATTGATTTCAGCAAAAAAAATCATGTTTTTATTTGAACGTCCGAATACGAAAATTGGATCCGAACTTTAGAACGGGATCCGAACGTTCGGATGTCGGGACTCCGGGTGACAACTCTAATTATAACATAGAATTTCACGTAAACTGATAGAAGCACCCCCTATAAATGAGTAATTTTTATACGGTGTTCATTCATAAGCCACTTATTATGTCATTACTGATCAAAGTAATTGTCCTAGCTTAGCATTGAAGCCCAAAAGAAATGCATATTAAAAGAGAAAAGCTTTATTTTACCAGCCAGCAAATAATGAAGGATCACCAATCACAGCTATTGTGGGAGCGTAGCGAGATAGATAAATTGAATACTGAACATTTTATTAAACATTGACTCAGAATTTCATTTTTCCCTTACTTTTCACTGACTTTTATAAATCTTATTTTTCACTGACCATTATTATGAATTCCCTGACAATTCACTGACCTTGAAATAAATTTATTTTCCCCTGGCAACCCTACATTGAATGTTCAGTATTTTTTTGGTGACACATTTCTGGTATCAGGATTACATCCTGGAATATAGAACCATATGGTCAATATCGGAAGCCATCGAAATAAAATATTTTTATTTCTGAATTACCAAATATTTTCACTACTTTTGTCTCCATAGCAACCACATTTTCAATCCAGCTAGATTATAAGAAAGCATAACTCAGTTGTAGTACTAAAACCCATACCCTTCCATACAGAGTTTTGAACATCTTCTTCATTGTTTGTCTTTGAGCATTAGATCTTGTAGCAACAATATGTGTGATAATACTCTCATCAGTACCTGAAAATAAACAACAATATGTGTGATAATACTCTCAGTAGTACCTGAAATCAAACAACAATATGTGTGATAATACTCACAGTAGTACCTGAAATCAAACAACAGTATGTGTGATAATACTCACAGTAGTACCTGAAATCAAACAACAATATGTGTGATAATACTCACAGTAGTACCTGAAATCAAACAACAATATGTGTGATAATACTCACAGTAGTACCTGAAATCAAACAACAGTATGTGTGATAATACTCACAGTAGTACCTGAAATCAAACAACAATATGTGTGATAATACTCTCAGTAGTACCTGAAATCAAACAACAGTATGTGTGATAATACTCACAGTAGTACCTGAAATCAAACAACAATATGTGTGATAATACTCACAGTAGTACCTGAAATCAAACAAATTATGTATTCTTAATTTGCAAAAGAATAAATATGTAGAAGCGGATGTTTTATCATAAAATAAAGTATGGTCATGATTTCAGATGTAATTATCATACAATTAAGTATGGTCATGATTTCAGACATATTTATCATACAATAAAGTATGGTCATGATTTCAGACATATTTATCATACAATAAAGTATGGTCATGATTTCAGACATATTTATCATACAATAAAGTATGTTCATGATTTCAGACATATTTATCATACAATAAAGTATGGTCATGATTTCAGACATATTTATCATACAATAAAGTATGTTCATGATTTCAGACATATTTATCATACAATAAAGTATGGTCATGATTTCAGACATATTTATCATACAATATAGTATGGTCATGATTTCAGACATATTTATCATACAATAAAGTATGGTCATGATTTCAGACATATTTATCATACAATAAAGTATGTTCATGACTTCAGACGTATTTATCATACAATAAAGTATGGTCATGATTTCTGACGTATATATCATACAATAAAGTATGGTCATGATTTCAGACATATTTATCATACAATAAAGTATGTTCATGACTTCAGACATATTTATCATACAATAAAGTATGGTCATGATTTCTGATGTATTTATCATACAATAAAGTATGGTCATGATTTCAGACATATTTATCATACAATAAAGTATGGTCATGATTTCTGACCTATTTATCATACAATAAAGTATGGTCATGATTTCTGACTTATTTATCATACAATAAAGTATGGTCATGATTTCTGATGTATAGTAATTACTTGTAGCAAATCATGAGTGCATAACTTCTGGAAGAGTGACATACTTATTATAGATAAAAAATACAGGTACGTATTGATTTATTCTGTTTTAACAGAGCAAACGTGTATAGTATTTGACAGCACATTAAGACATGATAGAATTTGCACTCCATTTCTTCAATGGGGTGTTACATTATTTTGGCGAAGTAGATGATGTTAAAACATGTAGATGATGGGTGACATTAGCTGTGCTTTAACATTTATAAACTCTTTGTTTCCTCTATGTGCATATAGGTCAAGTTGCATGTTTTGGTAGAATCCTTTTCTGTTGATGTAAACTATCATTAAAGCATAAAAACGGTGATTTTGCCCATATGTTAATGGGACGAAAAACCATGCATAAACATAAAGATTCACGCGAGCATGTGCTGTTGATGTTCGGTTTTACGTAAGGCCATTTCAGGGTCCCGCCGATGACAATAAACAAATTACAGCATGTGAACTGTAATTCCCATTTTATTCGAAACTACTAATTAATTTTCTGTAAGATTAAAATTATAAATTGAAACAAACCCATATTATCCATGTTTTCTTGGTATTTGCCGATGTCAATGCTCTTAACAAAATCTGGTATGATGTAGCGCTTGTTTTTGCGACGTCGCGTTATGACATATGCAGAGTCCCTCAGGAGCATTTGTGCCCTCGCCCTAATGGGCTTGGGCATCAACCGTCCCTTGGGACTCTGCAGATGTTATAGCACGAAAAAGCATGCGTAAACCCTACACTTATGCCAATGATTATATAAGGTTTTATATTGACCATTTGACATTTTTCGGGAACTGTATGATGTACGACATTTTTAAGACATAACATTGAACATATAGAGCATGTTAGTGACTCAGAACCATGTTCAATTTTCATCTTGTTAGGTAAAAGCAGACAGAGACATTGTCATTAGTCAAATATATGTTTAGTCACTTTTTTATTAGCTTGGTAATGAAACTATACAGTATCCCACATTCTCTCTAGACCTGGCACCTTACAATTATGGCTTTTCCCTACCACCAAGATCATGTTTCGATGACATCAGGAGAATCCTAACATAAAGATTAAAATCCTGCTACAGACACGAGACGTGCTCTAGGGTATTATTTGAGAATTACCGGTATACTTGTGTTATTACTTGCTATTATGACAGAGACATTCTGAACATTTAGTTGCCCCTCTCAAGCTTACCACAGCAATTATTTTATCTATAAATTAGTAAGCATATAAAATAATACTGAATACATGAAACATGTAGCTACAATTGTAGCAAATTTCATTTAGATGTTTCAAGACCGACGACTGACTGACTGACTGACCGACCGACCGACCGACCGACCGACCGACCGACCGACCGACCGACTGACTGACCGACTGAGGGTGTATCATTATTTCAGAGATATAGAGGATATTACATGAGTGTCTTTCCATATTGAATTTATTAAACAAGCATTTTATCGATTTTTTCAACGAGTTTAATAAATTCAATGTGGAAAGTCACAAATGTAATGTTCTTTTTATCACATGTTAGCCTTTTCCGACCGAAACATTAAATAGCTACTTATTTTTCACTATAATAAACGCGCAATTTTGATGACGTCTCCTATCCTTTGAATGACGTCGCGTGATAGCTTTATTACACTAGTGTATTATCAAAAATAAATAATGGCTTTATTACGCTGCCGCGACGTCAAACATGTTATAAAATACAATATTTCCCATCTTATGACCTATTTACTTTAGTGACAACTACCGTATCAGTGTCTTTGAGCAATGTTTTTGGAGTGTTTTTTGTGGCGCAATCAGTATGGTCCTGGTAACTTCTGTGCTAGGCACTATCACAGTTGGGGTCATGGGTTCGAATCCCACCCACCGGGTAAGGGTTCACATACTATTTTTGTTAATAAAAAGTCAAGCATACCAAGTCCTTTCATTGCTACATTAAGGTATTCACAATCAGCTTCGGGATCCCAGTCTTCACCAGCAAGTTCAGTATCGCGTTCCTCCTTGTAGAACTTCACAACCATATCATCTTCTGGATATTTCATCATTGGTCCCACAACACCCACAGCTACCTCAAATGTTGAAGTTATCTTATATCTTCTCATGAGTTCCTCAACATAGAATGCCTTCATCTTAGCTTTGATGTCCTCATCGATTGCTGGTTTACCCGAGTCTACTTCTTCTTCTTCCTGTTGTGCATGAAAAAAGTACAGACAATTTTTGCCCGTAGTTAGGGAATGTCAATAATGTTAGATTTTGTACATATGTGTTCACATGTCATTTGCAGTCTAGGTCTTGGTCACTAAAGCTGTGACCTTGACCTACTAACTTCAAAATCAATTACGGTCATATAGTGGTTATGACCAATATACATACCAAGTTTGACCATCCTAGGTAGTTACTGGATCATCAGTGTGATGCACTCGTGATTTAATGTCCACATCTAAATGATTGCCAGTGTTTTATTCTAATTAAGCAAAGCTATTATATTCAATAATTCGATTCTAACATCGCCAAGGCTCTGCATTTACAGCGCAACAAGACATGGTTGACTTCTAACCACATTCCTTTCTAGGAACGTTACGTCATTCAGCTTAGTAGATGACTCCAAACATGACGCCATCAATCAAGTGTGTTTTAACATTAATTCAAGCACACCTTCATTTCCTCTATGTGTATACAGGTAAAACAGCAGGGTGTGTTAGAAATGTAAATACACACATCAGTTCAATGGTACTCTTGGTAAACAACAGCAATTTGGATGGTTTTATTTCAACATTTAAACCACCAAGGAGCAAAAAACTTTTAAGGCCTAATGTTAAATTAATTGCCAATGTCGACGTTCTTTAGTGACTTTCCATAAGGGTACAAATATTCATAGTTTTAGATTTTATGATGTCATATATACTCCCAAACAGAACCTTCCACATTATAAGGGGACAATGGGGGTGACCCTAATACAGAGCAACAAAACTATACTTACAGGTTCTTCTTCCATCTCTTGCTGCCCTTCTGGTGCTGGTGGCTTGGGTGCTTTGTAACCCATTTGCTGTAAAAAGTCAATACAATACAGCTATAAAAAGTCAATATAATACAACAGCATCAAAATTGTAGGAGACCTGGCCCCGATCTCCCAAAGCATCTCAATCTGAGCTACCGGTAAATCTCATATCAAATATGGTCATGTGCCTTTATGTTGATTTCCATGCAGGGGTTCCATTTGACCCTTGAAATATCCAAAACGCCACATTTTGACCCCCAAGATTCTGGTTTGATAAACTGGTAAAATGTAGTCAAAAGTATCCAAATGAACCTTCAGATTCAGAAGCTAGTGGAACCCCTGTCCATGGCAGGAATAAGACTCATTTCAAGAGCTTGAACTTTAGATTTGTCTCAAATTCAGACACCCACTCAGACTTGAGCTCAATATCAACTTCAGCTGAGATTTCTACTTGAAATGCTTCTGTAGATCAGGGTAGGTTTTGTGATATAAACAACTTGCACTTACAGCAAATGTGCCTCCATGATAGTAGGTTCGACCCCAGGATGTGTCATACCAAACACGAAAATAATGGTACCAGTAATCACCTTGCTAGATGCTAAGGCAGCATAAAAAGGAGAAAACTTGTTTCTCTCTCCCATACCCTCATAACTGTGATGTAAAATCAAAAGTTGCGATCCATGCAAAAATTTGTTGGTGTGATAAATAGCAAGACCCATTTTGTCACAAATTATGCATGTCTTGGGACATGGTGAATGAAAATAAAAATCAAAATTGTCCTATTTCTCTTTTTTTTGGTAATCAAAGGGCCAGAATTCAATAAGGCCTTAGCTGATTGGGCTTATAATCAAAATTGGCAGAGGTATTATGCCCATAAACATTGTCACAAAGTTTGAAGATAACCAGATGAAAATTGTTTGAATTAGAGTACAGACAAGGTCAATTTCCCATTTTTGGTAATTAAAGGGCCATAATCCAAGAAGGCCTAGCTGTGCCAATTGAGTCTATAATCAAACTTGGCCTAGATATTATGCCCATAAACATTGTCATGAAGTTTGATCAGATGAAAACTGTTGAAATTAGAGTACAGACAAGGTCAATTTAACATTTTTTGGGGCAATAAAAGGGCACAAAAAACTGAAATATGTGCTAGGGTGCCCCATTAAGGTGATTCTGTGAAAGTTTAGTCAAACTACCTTAAGAAATGTAGGAGGACAAGAAATGTAGAAGTTGCACACAGAAGAGTTGAAATGTATCAAATCAACAAAATTAACTACATCAAAAATGGGTGAAACACAAAATACACACAATATGTGCTGGGGCACCTCAAAACAGGACTGTGAAAGTTTCATCAAAATTCCTTAACAAATGTAGGAGTTTTACACAAAAGAGTCGGATGCCCGATGGACAGAATGACCCCTACCATTATCATATTCCCTTCAACTTTGGCAATAAGAAATGAGTATAAACTAAATGTGCCTAGAACTAATACAATGTTATATAAGTCAAGTCAATATAGCTTAGAGGTATACATGTTTACAAGTACTAGTATGTGTATAACAGACATACATGTACAAGCAATATTTATTTATAAGACGTCTTTTATTTAGACTTTACATACCGCATACAACTGTCTCTGCATATTAAGTTCCTGTTGATGTTGTACATATGGTTGTGTAGAGTAAGACATTGGTGGTTGTGGTGGTTGAGGTGGTGGCTGTAAACAAGAATGGTTTACATCAATTATCTCAAATAGTGAATAGTTTAGTTAAAGTAGAACTTTCATGCCTTCAACAGTTTTTCCTTTAACATCCTAGAAACCTTTGACAGGGTCTTTGGTCCAAGCTCAGCAAATTGATCATCTACTATACATGCCTTGAACACCCTAGAAACCTTTGACAGGGTCTTTGGTCCAGCACGGCAAATTGATCATGTACTATGCATGCCTTGAACAGGGAGATGGTTCAAACTATATTCCTTGGCCAAAGGCAGTTTGTCGGCACCAAAGTTCTACTGTATACATGTACATGAAAACTTTGTATACATAATGCACTTTTGTGAAGTCATGTTTTGAAATTAAACATAATTCTATATGAGTAAATGACTTGATGAGTTTTAAACATGGTCAGTTATTTACTAAATAGTTACTACATTCTTTGACAACTAAACCTTTTTAAAGTAAAGCATGGGGAATTGATCCTGACCTTTATGCATGAATATTTTTCAAGGTTCTTGCATTGAATATGTAAATTTCTGCAAGCAAATCGTGCAATATTGGTCCTTTATATTTTTGTTGGTATAATTATAACCTGCTTCTAAAACAGTGAAAGTAGCATTACATTATATTCACTGATAAATCTCTGTAATTCATTGGGAGCAAATAATAAATGTTCTTATATTAGTAAATATGGTGGGAGTCTACTATGATGTACAAGACTCGAAGAGTATGTGTATAAACAAATAAAGGCAACATATAATTTCTACAAATTTCATTTATACCTGAGAACCCATTGGATAGCCTACTCCCATTTGCTGCACTGCCTGGCAATTGAATGCAGCTGAAAACGAAATAACAATAAAATCATGATAATATAGATGCATTCTCAGAAACTGTGTTTGTTGAATATTGAAGGTGCCAAAGATCATATCGAGCTAAAATTTTTGTGTGACATAATTTACCTACCTAACCAAATATTTATGTAAGGCAAGAGTTTTTTAATTTTTTGTTACTCAGACATTTTTCAGAAAAAAAACCTACAGGAGGGAAAAAATAAAAATAAAAACTCTCACTCAACAACAGTGTTAGTTTTCAAGAAAACAGCCAATTTATCTTAAGACTAGTACATTTGTACACTGTATTGATACACTAATATAATAAAACTTATTATTAACAAAATAATGAAATAACAATACAAGGCTGGTCCATTTATCATCAAAACATTGATTGCAATTTTGTTTTTTTCCAGTTTTTCAATTTTTTTTTTGAAAATGCCAAAAAATTGAGCAGGAGGGTCCGAGTAACGAAAAATAAAAGAACTCTGGCCTAATAGAAAGCTGCTTAAGGTTGTTTTACAAAAGGTTTATTACTAACAAGTAACTGAAGAACTGGAGCGATACCACATGTCATACCAACATTGGTCTCTATCCAGCCACCATAATCATAAAGCTAGCAATGACAATTTGTGGGTTATTGTAACCACGGTCCAGTTAAATTGAAGTAGTTTCACTTTCCATATCCATAGCAATCACAGTTGTTGTCAAAATAAAAATAATATTTAGATGTGCATAATCCTCTTTAGGCCCCTGTTGATTTAAACATACATAATCTCGATATTGGTCCCAACATACATGCCACAATTTATAAAACTAGCTTAAATTTGATTCATACTGTGAACTATTTTCAATATGTCAATCTCCATAGCAACTACAATTTTGGTCAGGATAAAAAATATTTAGACATGCATAATTCCCTTATTAGTTGTCCTTTTCTGTATACCAAGTTTCATAAACCTTGCTTGGACACTTTTATGTCAGGATCCATATTCTCAAGTATTATCACTATTTCTGTCTCCACAGCAACCACAATTTTGGTCAGAATCAAAAAATGATTTAGACATGCATAATCCAGTATAGTTCCCATTTTCCACATACCCAGTGTCATAAACCTAGCTTGAAAATTGTTTGAGTTATTTCTGGATCCAGATTTTTGATGCCCACATGCACATTACCTTAGTTAGTCTTTCAAAAATTTTTTTTTAAGATTAAAGGAATGACTACTTTAAAGAGCAAGAGGATTAAGTGGTCACAGAATGAATTCAATATATTTCTATAGTGTTAGGCCATCCCTCCATCCACCTAAGGTACAAGTAGCTTACCTGTGTGCAGACGGACAGACAGACTAGCTAAAAATGGCAGATGTTTCGCAAGTTGTGTTAAACGTCAATTAAGGTGCTATAGTTTTAAAGGGTAATACAAGCAGCAGTTAAAAAATAAGTGAATATTTGACAATTCCGTACATATTTGCAGTATTTCAATATGTAATCAATCAGGGGACCATGATTCTGTTGAAATATTGGATAGTTTACACTGTGTTGACAATGTAAGGGGTTTATGATGGTAAACACTAAGCATGCCAAGTTTGAAAGCAATGCATTGATGGACTTTGAAAAATTTGAGTTTCAAACTTTTTGGTTGACTTTTTCAATGGGATGGACAAACAAACATATGACCAGGAAAATCATTATATACTTCCTGCATCGGTAGAAGCTGGGGCATAAGAAAATTGGACATTCAGTTATTCCCTGCCAGAATGGCCAATGACATCCGACTTTGAGGAATGAGACAGTTGTGTAATAGAAGGAATTCGGGCGCACTACCCTAGCTCTTTCCAAATAAATTCCATGGTCATACAGCACTACTATATGTGAGTCAACCTCTGGTTTACCGACAAGTTCATCACTTGGGGTAACACTTCGAACCAGGGACCTCTCGATTCGTAGTCAGTTACCAACTCAACCACTATGCCACCGATACTTAGTATATAAAATATGTTTACCAATTTTTTTAAATATATCATGTAGAGCTATAATTGACAATTTAAAGGATGTAATCTGTAATGGACTTACACATGTTGTTATAAGCATTGCCTCCGTAGGCACCTCCGTAACCACCTCCATAACCACCGCCATACCCACCTCCATAACCACCGCCATACCCACCTCCATAGCCACCTCCCATAGGGACGGGGGGAGGACCAGAGTTGAAACCTCCAACAGTGAAGTTACCATAACCACCATAAGTTTGCATACTAGCAAATCCCTGAGGATAGTTACTCTGTAATGACAAGATCATGGTAGCTTAGTGTGTAATTTACAACATTATACGTATAGGTTATTATACAGGACGGGTGTGCATTTAAAGTCTATATTGGCACATTAGACCCGGTATTGGCACTCGGGCTGAAGCTTTCGAGCCAATACTGGTTCTAGTATGCTGACTTAATACACAACGGCCATGATTTATAAATTTTTATAGCAAAATGCGAGATAACAAAGCAAACACAGACCTTCCATTTATTTAAAATCTTTTTAAACTGCGAAACAGTCAGAATTTTCAATTTGTATTCAAGCGCGTTAATGACCTCATATGTTTGTGTACGTTACATATGCACATCTCCTCCGAAACTGCTAGATGAAGCCTCGATATGAAATTTTGGCACACCGGAAGAGGGCCAGATATCGATATTTGGCCAACAAGGCTACATCACCATGCATATCGGCGTCATATTCATCATAGCAGTTAAAATAAAGCAAAATTTTGTTACTATATTTAGTAACACATGCGATAAATGTATTTATCACACACCCCTGTACTAATAAATTCTACTATGCTATAAAACTTGTAATGAACAGTGATAATACACTGTGTACATTAAATATGCAAATGACGTCATTTGACATTCGTTGTTTTAATTATAATAATGATGACATCACTGATGTGATGTATGCACACATAAAGCCCTTTTTATAAGTGGAATCAAATATGAATGTTTTAAACTTTCTTATTTGTCTTATTTTTATTCGAGAATAAATAGAACATCAAATTTGTGTATATTTTATTATTGAATTCATGGAACTCGATCATTGAACAAAAAAAATATAAAGCTAGCCAAGCCTTGCTTCGTACTATTTTATTCAACTTATTCCAAAAATTCACTAGATGATGTGCATCTTGTTTGTCAAGATTGAGTGTTGAAAACAGAGGAATGTCAATCGACTCACTCCAGTCAGGCATCAACCATCGTGACACCGCTTGATGGCGACGCAGCGTACAAAGTGCTGTCACTATACTTTAGGACTTCAAAAGGTGGGCGATGACAAATATTCTTATAAAAATTTGAAGACTGCAAATATCATGAAACAAACAAAAGGACAAGTTAACATCTAAATACATACCATGATTCCACAGTATTTTCTTCTTTAGCTGTAAACAGACAATGTACAATATTTAGGCTAATAAAATAAACTGTTACAGAGGAAACTATTTCCTAAACTGAAGTTAGTCAAGTACAAATTTGCAGGACGTCTCTGGGGCATGTAAATATTGTTTGGATAAATAAGTTCTGCAGGAGAATTATATGTAGAGTATAAAGGAAAACATTTTTCCTGATTCAGACAGTCGTTTTCGCTAATTCTGCACATCGGCTAATTTTGGGGACCTTAATTTGCACAATCCAGTCATAATCCTTACACGCTCAAGTGATTTAGGGCATTTTTTTTTTAAATTATCAATGTATCTGAAAAAAATGTCCACTATAGTATTTAATTATCACTTCATCAGGTGTTAAGTGATGATATCCATTGCCATGAGGGTATGAGAGAAGAGAAGCCAGTTTCCCTTTTTTTTGCTGAGCATCTACATGTAGTAAAGGGAATTACTGGTACCATTATTATTTTGTCTTAGGTAGGACACCAGCAGGGATCGAACCCGAGACATCCTGCACTCGAAGCAGATGCTCAACCGCTAGGCTATCAGGAGTATATACACTGACATCTACTCATGTAGGCAGATCTTGAAGGTTTCTATACTTGGCGTCGAAGCTGGGAGGAGGTTCCATTCTACAGGGACAGTTCTCACAAAAATGTGCTGACAAGGGTCTGATCATGGTCCTTCATGGAGTGTTCCTGGTAATGGTGGTGTTGACATATGTCCTAGCATCACTCTTGTGAAAGTATAGGTGTCTGCTTGCTCTGTCATTCTGTACAACCCTGAATAGTATGATGTCGTCAGCAAATAGCTTGTATAAGAAGAACACAATCATGTTGGGCATGGCATTGATTTATGCTACAAATAGCAAGGGACCAAGGACAGTACCCTAGTATGTTGGCTGTTTCTGACTTGGTTCTGCCAAGAGCTACCTGCTGTTTCCAGTTGGATAGGAATGACCTTAACCATGTTTTGACGTTTCCTCTAACTCCATAGAAGTCTAAATTGTGCAGAACACCTAACTGATTGTGGTACTTTATCAAATGCGTTTGCAAAGTCTAATAGTATTTACTATTACATCATCCTGTTGATTTCTTCGCCACAATGAAAGCTATTTCATGGATTGTTGTGATTGTGAGTAACTGGGTTTCTCATGATCTCCTTTTGTGGAATCCTGGCTGGTTGTCTAGTACATACACAAACTTTATTAATTTAATTTTAAAGTTTGAGCAAGGAAAATCTCCCTCATCAATCTCATGCAAAGGGGTCTGCGAAACATGGCATGTATGTTGTCTTTCAAAAAGATTTGTGATTATGGAAATGTGCCATGATATTACTGTGTACAATATATGTTCCAACAGTTTGTTAGAAATGGATGTAAGGGAAACTGAGTGATTGGTGTCAGGTTGATGCACAGGAACCTGATATTTTATAAATATGGCCCAAAACACTATCCAAGTCCTTGTTACTGACCAGCACTAATAAATATAAGTTATAAGTGCTTAGGTCAGTAATTCCAATCTATTCTGCATTCATTATCAACACAATTTACTTTATTTATATGGAAAACAATTGAGCAAGACTCCCAAGGGGAAAATTTAGAAATCTTTGGGGAAAAATATATGCTCTGCAGAGAGGGGAAAGGGGCCTTATATCTCCATATATTTTTTTCCACAGATTTGGATAGTGTTTTGAACTACATATATAGAAATATCAGGTTCCTATTTTAAGACACAGCCCGGGATCAAACCTGACAAGCTTGCAGTGGATTGGTTCAACTTCAGCCACCTGATCATTGTGATCAAAGTAAATTGCTAGGAAAGTGTACCTGAGGTGGGGTTGAACCTGCGTATTCTAAAACACTAGCAGGGTATTCTAACAACAGATAGAATCAAGTTTACCATACAGGACAAATATTCATCAGTTTATAATGAAATGAGCATGTTATTGTTTAACAGGCTGGGGATATAATCCCATATTTACCAATCAGGCTATTTACATGTAGCTCGTTCAGGCTATTATAGCTTAATCAGGCTATCTTTAGAACAAAATAATTCATCATGTTTCTAAATACGGAGAGCATTATCAGAAAGCTACTCTTTGCAGTATGTCTTAAGTCTACTAGTAACTTCAGCCTTCTGATACATGTACATCATACATGTGAATACTGGCAGTCTCCTACTGCTACCGTGCTCAGGGATGCCGAGTGCAACAGAGAAAGTCACACTACAAGTCATTGAAAGTTTTCAAATGTATTTGCAGCAGATTTTATAAAAGAAATGAAACCACAATTTATTTTTTTGTACGGTATTTTTGGAACGATTTTCTCTGTTGAACCCAGCATCTCTGAGCTCTGAATTTGCAACAACCGTACATCAGACGGGGAATGATCTCTCTTTAAGGTGAAATCGCAGTCATAACTAATGTGTACACATTAGAAGGTCATATCTGACTGCAAACTGTCACCAATTGTGACAAAACGCCTCTTAGAAATCTTCTGATTGCATAATTCTCAGATTGATCAACTATCAACAATAAAACCACTATCAAACAGGTTCATGACAAACCAATGCGTATGCGCACAGAATTTTCTAAGACAACATCTCATTAATCAGCGATAGACACACCTATATTGTGACAAATGAAACAATGTCTTACAAAACTTGGTGAGCATGCCTTTGCACTCATTGCCGTTGAAATCGGAAAAAGCAAAGAACATGAAGAAAATAGGTTCGTTTTGTCACGTTTAATCTATTCAAAGACCTAAATATACAGATTGGACACTTAATTGAAAACGGAGAGAAAATGCAAAATAGCATGCAGCAGACTCGGATATTTTGCATAAACATTTTTGTTTGTCATTCTTTTTTAATGACCAATATATCATTTTGAAGAACTAAGTTTCTTCTACTGCATGATGTAACTTATTTTTTTCTATCTCTTGTAGAATTCAGACAATTATAGTTTGAATGAGGCAAATTGGGTATTTTGAACTATTTTCTCATAAAATTGGAATTTCCATTAAACTGATAGTAGGTCTGGCTCTTTGAGGTCCCTATTGTTTTATTCCTTGACTGATTTCAGTAAATTAGGTATAATTTTAAAGCAGAATAATAAATCTATTGCATAAAAGTATTAGTTTTTTCCTATGTATATTAAAACAGGAGATATAAGGTATTAAAAACAAACGAGATTTTGCGAGATTTAAGAAAACTGCCGCGAGATATTGTGAGATTTGGTAGATTTTTCCAATCTTTGTATATTTAGGTCTTTGATCTATTTATTGAGACTTAAAGGGTAAAACGTTACTCTATTTGATGTACTGGAAAGAAATACCGAAAGAATTTGTTCAATCATACGATATTGTTGATAGTTGAACAATCTGAGAATTTCTGCTATCAGATCTATCTATCTATCTTCATCAATACGTTATGCTGTCATAAATTTGACAATTCTATAACGGTGCGCAAAGAAAAAGTGAAGTAAAGGTAGGAAAGACAGAAGGATAGACACGGGCAAATATGATTGCAGGTAAAGTTTAAAAGATATGAAGTAATAGAAAGTGTTGCACAGTTACTTTCGGCCATCAGGGCAAGACCAATCCAGCTTCCGTGGCGGTGCCAGGGTGCTAGACCCCGCTGACATAGCTCCGGCCCTTCGTTTGGCTGTACTTTGTAACTGTGCATGAGGATCCCGTTTAGAAGGTCAGGTTGGAGAGCTCATTCTTGAAGGATGCCAAAGAATGAGCCTCAGCAATAGATGCTGGAAGGTTGTTCCACAGGGGGATACAACGAGGAAAGAAGCTGAATTTGAAGACGTCAGAAGATGTAGAATAGGGCAGGAATCTGCTGTTATGAGATGATCTTGCTCTGCTTTTGATTGGTGTTAGATAGGGGCCTGGATCAATCTCGACATGGTTGTGGATGATCTTGTAGAGCATGGTCAGTTGTCAGTGCTCCAGCTAGGATTTGAAAAGGGCAGGGTGCAACTTTGTGAAAAGGGCACTTTGGGGGAGGGTTCGGGAGGGGGTGTCCCCCGCCCGGCCGAGGGGGGATTGGGGGTCCTCCCCCAAGAAAATTTTGAAGTTTTAGTGTCTGCTTATGGCATCTCCTGTGTTTCCGGACAGAAATTGTGGTGTTTCTCCAGTAAGCAAATATACCTTTTCATTAAAAGGAAAAAAATATTTTGTAAAAAAAATGAAGCATAGATTTCTAAATGATCACAAAACATTTAAACAGACAAATGCCCTATGCCAAAGTATTGATCTACTTGTATGTACAATCAACACTTATATAATCAACTCTGATTGTTCTTTCAATTCACAAACATCATAGTAGTTAATGTTTATTCTTTTGACAGCATTCATTAACTGTTTAATTGTACGATGTAAAACATATTTTCTCATCAAATTTCTCTTTCACAACGGTACGGACGGTGCGCTAGTTTTATCACTAACCGAAAACGAAAGTAATTTCGGTGCGATATTAGTATCATATCACGGAATCACCGATTTAAAGAAGGGATAAGAATAAGTATACCAAAAAAGTTTTTAGATCGTACTCAATGAGATCGAAATTCGGCCAACTAGCGCGTACGGCAATTAATCGACGTGGGTAATACGAAATTTTAAATCCCGGCCCGTGAATCTTCATAGATTTCTATCTATTTTCTACACCGATCTGTATTTGATATCAAGGTAGTATAGACTTGCGGAAATAAGACTTTTCGCGTAAAAAAATTATAATCTAACATAAAGAACGACATTGGAAATTGTCCAACTTTAGAACTTACGCGAGAATTGTCAACCCTGTCGGATCTTCATTATATGAGTGAATCTCGTGAAAATCCACGTCAATAACTTTCAAATGGTCAAAGACTAAGGCGCGATTTAATTCATTAAGATTAATTTTAACATCATCAAAAAATATAACGTGTACACTTTGATGCTTTACAGTAGGCCTACGCCCAAGTATCTACACGCGTGAGTTTTACACACCGTATGACGTCACTACTGTATGTAACTCACTGAGTTTACACGTTTCTCTGGTGAATTAACGCCTTATATGGCGATGCGTCGAGGATTTTAATAGTGCTCTGTGCTTTAAAATTCTTTTTGGATTCACGACATATTTTTTATTGAGGATTAAACATGCTAGTCAACGGGTTACATTGGTAAATAAAGGTTAGTTAGAGTGATTTAATGGCGCGCGTTTATTTCCCGCAAGATCCTGAGAAAAAATGTGCGTTATTAAAACTTCGAAATTTAAGAATGAATTCATCATTACTGTAACTTATGTTAAACATTTCTGTTGAAATTGACAAGTGCCCTCTAAGTTTTTTACTTGACTTGGTCAAATTCACGGACAATCTGTGATCTAATTCACTCGGATAAATGCCAATTAGCTATTCACACGTTGATTTTGCGTGAACGTGAGACACGATCTCATTGGTTAATAGCCGTTGCAGATGACAAGCCCCGCCTCCAATGTTATCAATTTAAGAGTGTTTTATGGGTGATTGACGTATCTGATTAATATACAACTTGTCACGTTGTTTATTACTCGATTGACCCAGTTTTTTACACACATAAGAATTTACAAAGGGCAGGGCGGATTTGACAACAAAAGGGCACAGCAGGGCGCAGGAAAAGGGCAGCAGGGCGTTGCGCCCTGCTATTAAGGTCTAGCTGGGGCACTGGTTGTATCTTTTTACGGCGAGATTCAAGGGTTTCCCATTTCAGGTCAGAAAGCATATCAGAGACACTGCTGATGTTGTGGTACCTGTTGGTAGCGAATCGTGCTGCTCTTCTCTGGACCATTTCGACTTTATTGATGAGGTTTCTATGATGATTTCGGAGAGGGCTTTTGACAAGTTTTGCAACCGTTTGTGGTGGGATATTACTTGCTTTGTGTAAACATATGTTAGGACAGCACTTTTTCATTAAAGAACAATCATTCCTCTAACGATTGACACTAAGATTGATAAGATCGGTGAATAAATGATGCATGGATTTATGGACCTACCCTCGGAGAATTCCGGTTGTTGTTAGAGACCTTGTAGTAGTTAGAGTAATATTTTTCCGGACCATAAAATCGCATCGAGGGCCTGTGAACAAGCCATTTATTTGGATATGTAAGTTTAAAACCCCCTTGAATTTGTCAGTTTGTGGATAAATTGTGCTGAATAAATCCAATAGGTGCGCGATGTTAATTATTGAAATAGAAAGTATCAAATATATATTTCAAAAGAAATTAAAACAATACATTTTTTAGAATACTTACATAAAAGTACGTAACGTGTCGTTTGTTAACTTACTCGATGAAGTGTCAGATTGTATCGTTTACCGGCGGATCCTAGCAATAATGTAAACAACAACACTAAGGTGTGTTCGATTGCTTCAATTTCAGAACAGTTTTAGAATTTAATCGAATAATAATTAACACTCGGATTATCTACCCTCTTGGAGTTGATCTCGCTTATTTCAACTGGACAGTCCACAAGCAATATAATTATCAAGGATATAATATCACCACCAATGTCCTTAGTACTTAGAATGACAATAATACGTATTACCACGACACACAACTGAGAAAATAAAAAACAAGTATTTCATAGATTTTCTCACGTTTTAATTAGAAGAGTCTATCCAGGGAGTTTACATACTATCTATTTATAGAACAGGTCCTGATCTATCGTAACAGTTTATGTAAATACATCAAGTTATACATTAGATAGTGTAAGCTTGTTTTAAACAAAGAGAAACTGTGATCTTTAAATTTGTACTAGATACATACATGCATATATATTAAATGTAAATATATGAAGTATTAGATCAACTAAATAGAAATTCTCAGATAAGATTCGACGATCATAGAAATGTGTAGGATAAGCAATTTGTTGGCCAAATCTATTCATAAACCTGATTCAAACATGTAACATTAGCTAATAGCTTTTTTCTGGAATCCATGAATAGGAATTTGTGCTTAATCGCCACCCTATCAGATTTTTAATTGTAACCATGGTCAAAACATTCTTAATTTATGGTACATGTAATGATGTATCTATATATCATTATATCATATTTATATAGCACTTTTATCAAACATGACTTTTCAGCAGACGACTTGTAATTAAAACAAATATAAGCATTGAATGTTTAAAATCCGATTTGCTTCGTAAGCTGCATGGACAGTCCACACGCGCATTACTCCACCAGCAGGTATTATATGGTAGTTAGTCCAATGAGTCAACAAATCTCACTGAAAACAACCACTCTCTCTTATACAATGTACATATAGTCTCTTGGTACAAAACAAAAATGCGCGATGTTGAATAAGATCTAGTACCAGGTAAATAAGGTCGCACAATATCACATTTGCCAACTATCAATAAACGTTAAACTCAATAATAATAAATACGAATAAATCAATGATTACATTTGAACAAAAATGTTTTTACTCTTTATCAATGAAACGGTTACCTGTGATTTTTGTGTGGAACATTTTAAAATTATAAATCTAGAAAGTATTGAATAGACATCGGTAACAATATCAATATGTAAGTACTAACAGAAATAAAACAAGAAATATGGAAACTACTAGTACTCCGTAATATAACAAGAAATATGGAAACTACTAGTACTCCATAATATAACGAGAAATATGGAAACTACTAGTACTCCATAATATAACGAGAAATATGGAAACTACTAGTACTCCATAATATAACGAGAAATATGGAAACTACTAGTACTCCGTAATATAACGAGAAATATGGAAACTACTAGTACTCCATAATATAACGAGAAATAAGGAAACTACTAGTACTCCATAATATAACGAGAAATATGGAAACTACTAGTACTCCATAATATAACGAGAAATATGGAAACTACTAGTACTCCATAATATAACGAGAAATATGGAAACTACTAGTACTCCATAATATAACGAGAAATAAGGAAACTACTAGTACTCCATAATAAAACGAGAAATAAGAAGCACGATGATTTAAATATTTTTTGGCAATTCCGTGGATTGAGTTATTGTCTGGTATGTATATAACACATAGTATCTGTATTCGCCTGAATTGAAGGTTGTATCATTGGTGTTTAATTTTTTCCTACAAGAGCAAGCAAGATCTGCTTGAAATCAAAGCTGGTATCCTCATCTATGTATCGGTACAATGTCTTCTTTGTCAATTCAAGGAACTCTGCCTTGATCTGTACCATGTCAATCTGTTATAATAAAGTAGTCAAACATACTGTTTTAAATTGTATAATAAAATTGAGAGCATCTAGCTGGATCAATTCGCTGGCTTAGAATTAGAAGGTCGTATTTAGTACTGATAAGACTCATGATGCATATTTCAAATATGCACATCAAGGCGCTTCTTATGCGCCTATTTTCATGAAAATCGGAAGTGGTCATGCTTACCAAAATGTTTTTCCTTAAGTAAAGAGTTGTTTTCAAACAGTTTTTTTCTTGTTTTCTCACAATATTGATTTTGTACTTACTTACGACCTTCTAATTCTAAGCCAGCGATTTAGTTACGAAATACGTGTATTCATAAGAATAGAATATAGTTTATTTTCTAAATTCTGGACCCTCTCGGGTATACAATTTTGATATTTACACAAAAGGCAATCCAAAGTTTAAAACAATTTCAATGAAAAGTAATATGTGTGGTAATTTTTGAAAACTCCGAGAAACAAATTTGCATTGTTAATACAATATAACCATATTAATTCATTGGTGAATACAGCTACAATAAATTGTTCAGACTCAGTATTTCACGTATACCGTATTAAGCTTAGTGTTAAAACTTTGAGAATGAGCCTGGTAAGCTGCCTATGTATGATAAAGAATCCACACACTCCTATGCAAAGAATTATTCATCGAATTAATACTACATACTAGTACGTCGCATTAATTATTACCTCTGAACGTGAAGCCACAATACGGATCAAAGTTTGCTCATCAGTCCCCAATCCTTTCATTGCATCTCGTAATCGTAGTGCAAAAAACTTTGGCCTGTTCATAACACTCTGAGCAACAGCAGCGAGACCTTTCTTGTAACTTCCAGAAGTTTCACTGTCTATAGCATGACGTATATCAGCTTGCGAAATCTGAAAGATTGTAGATACGTATGCTTATTAATTTGCAGTAACTTCGTTCTTGTCTTTTGGTTTACAACTATTAAAAATCATAAATGCAGCAATTGCAGCTGCAAAAACTGTTTATAGTGATGCTTTGACTTCTTTGACACCAGAGATTAGGACTTTGTAACTTTTTTATTTTGTATTTTTACTTTTCTTGTTCAGTTTTTGTGTTGGACATTGCCGTGGGTGCTTGTGGTCTGTGAGTTTTCTTTTAAAAAATATGTCCTCTTTGTGCATTCCGTGCTCGGCAGTTTCTGTTGAATGCTGCTCCTGCAGCTCCCATGTCCGATTTTTTCTTACTCTTGTTTTAAAAAACAACAACAGTAGTTGCGAACTATAAGAATATAACACATATTCATCAATAAAATGAAACACATTTTGCTGTCTTTCAGCGCTTTCGAATTTTGTCATTATTACGTTATTGGCACACCACGAGAGGGCTGATTACGAGTAACGCTACGCACAACAAAATTACGCCAATTTCAAACGACGCGTAAGTATTTTCTTAGTGGTACATGTACTTGAAAATTAATGCATTGAATGAAGAGTATGTCATGTATTATATACTACAAAACAAAGGTAATCGGCTCTCGGTCGCATAACGACTATCGGGCCAAAACACGACCAGGAGGCTGTTATTATTCGCGTGCATAAATAACCTGGCCTTAAACCCTGCACAATCGGGCTGAATCATTTGTGAAAAACTTTTACACGCCTAGCGAATTTTATCGGTAATTA
The DNA here is from genome assembly GCA_947247005.1 of Spisula solida. Classification (NCBI taxonomy): domain Eukaryota; kingdom Metazoa; phylum Mollusca; class Bivalvia; order Venerida; family Mactridae; genus Spisula; species Spisula solida. Next base: position 31,709,774 of record OX365944.1, on the reverse strand, counting down.
AAACATACTATTTACATTCGCCGCCATATAAAATTCCGATCAAAGGACACGGTTCATTAATGGCTTAATATTAATAGTTTCGTAAAAATGCATGTTCTTATAAATCGGTCCTATATTCCTATGTATCGCAATTTTCCTCTTAATATGTCGATAAATCCACTGAAAATATGTCATGATCAGCATAAATGTCATATTTAGCTGTGTTCATGGCATTTCATCACATAAAACCTTCCTAGAAACGACGATGACATTCTTGCTACACTTTGATATATTGTACATACATGCATATAAAAAGTTACCGAACACTGGTTATGTATATACCCTAAAAGTGTAGCACGACTGTCATCGTGGGTTTTCGGGAGGGTTTGCGTCATTATAATAGTCGAGAACATGGTCAAAGTTAGTTTTGGCTAAACATGACATATTCTTCGCAGTTTTGTCAACACATTAAAGGGAAATTGGGATATATATGCTCATTTCTTACACAGGAAATAAAAATTTATTTGAATTATAGGACATATTCATAGGAACATGCATTTTCTTTTTTTAAAAAAGCACAGGTCCGAATTAAACTATTAGGGAACCTTGTCTTTTAACTTACAGTAAGGTCGATTAATATTCAACATTGCAACCATTGGCATCTATCTATGACATTGCAACCATTGGCATCTATATATGACATTGCAACCATTGGCATCTATCTATAATATTGCAAACCTTAATGCTGAAAGATACATACTGATGTTGCTATGGGATACCTGATACAATATCAACATACTTTAATATATTGTTTGTAAATCTCTCTCAGTTGGTAGAAATCTCTGACAGCAAATATCAGGTTGAATGTTTCTTCATCGGTGCCCCATCTGTCCTCTCCGGCTTCAAAAAGACGTTGGGCGTCTCTTTTCGCCCTCCCCATATTGGCTAGTTTGGTATAATTTACCTGTTGAAATATTTAATTGAATAGTATACAAGTCAAATAGTTTAACTACATACTTTGAAATAAGCTAATGAAAGGGTTAACAAAACATGCGCTTGATTACTAGTATATTTACTAGTATACTTTCCGAAACAAGATGAGGTTAAATAAATAGTTAAACATTTAAATATGAATGTGTATACGCTTTGTGAGTATCACCATGTTCATTTACATTACTGACCTCAAACATTCCTGTCCCATCACCATTTGCGTTTAATATCTCCTCAACAGCTTCTTCTATCTTGTCTCGTGATAATTCCGCTCTGTTTCCCTTTAATATCAAACACAATGCACTTTAATATATACACCTGATGGGATACAATAAACGGAATACATGATGAACTACATTGTCTGAATTTGTAACGAACTTAACTGTTAGTGGCAAAAAGGAAACATATTCAAAACAGAACTTTTAATAGTTAGCTATAAGTTACGTAAAGTATAAATTAATAAAATTCAAATGCCAGTCATAAAATATATGTAGCTGTATTATAAAACCTGAATGAATGAAACACTGAAGAGAGATGGCATACTATAAGACAACCGGGAATAATCAGATCTGAACAGAGATGGCATACTATAAGCCAACTGGAAATAATCAGATCCAAACAGAGATGGCATAATATAAGCCAACCGGAAATAATCAGATCCAAACAGAGATGGCATACTATAAGCAAACCGGTAATAATCAGATCTGAGCAGAGATGGTACACTAGAAGCCAACCGGAAATAAACATATCTGAACAGAGATGGCATACTATAAGCAAACCGGAAATAATCAGATCCAAACAGAGATGGCATACTATAAGCAAACCGGAAATAATCAGATCTAAACAGAGATGGCATACTATAAGCCAACCGGTAATAATCAGATCCAAACAGAGATGGCATACTATAAGCAAACCGGTAATAATCAGATCTGAACAGAGATGGTATACTATAAGCCAACCGGAAATAATCATATTTGTTTGTGAAAATGTACATTTGTGGTATTTGCTTTAATAAAGCAGCTGGCATCAAAAGATCTGGAAACACTACTAAAGTGTACATACCTCAGCTCTAGTCAAGCATTGATATATGGAATAGAAACACGGCATAACTGCACGATAAAGCTAGTATCATTTGTTATGGATGAGTTTAAACAATATTTATTTCTTTATAAACTTATAAAAACATTCATTTACACATAGCACGGATTGAGTAGAAAGCTAAGCTTATGATTTTAAAAGATATTATAAACGTGTCCCATTAAAAGATAATTAAAAATCGGACAGGGAAGGCAGCACTCAACTTAAATAGCTGAGGACAGAAAACATAAACCTCATGCAGACCTCAATAACACGGCACAATGAAACATATATCGTCTAATGGCATTATGATACTAACAGTCTGTAACAACCAGATTTTCAATATTGGCACGGACTCAATCATGGAATTATTTCAATGTCGATTGCAGGCGCACGTCCATCACAAATTCAAAATGGATACGTAATTTGCTATAGACGTACAAAAACAAATGAAAATTCGATAAATTTATTGTTGACAATGGTGTGATACATAATTGATTCTTTATTTAAATAATGTTTAATATGATCAAATGGTAAGCTATTTCAGTGTTTTAACAGATAGAACAGAATGTACAGCTTAATTAATATTCAATAATCAAACAACTGTGTGAACATGTAGAACATGTAGCCATCTTTACTCGAAATGTTCATCCCCTATCCCTTTACTTTTTATTTTTGTTGACTACCATAACAATGATTTATACAGCTGCATGGTTATACAATTTACTAATATCATTAAGGCTTTTTAGTGACCAGGCCCCGATCTCCCGAAACAACTCAATTTGAGCGAAATGTCAACTCAAATTTGGTCACCTATCGTTTGATATAGTTTCCATGCAAAATTGTACTCTAAATTGGTATACCAAAACAGAAACATTATTCTGAGTTTATTACAGTGAAATTTCGAGAGCTCGAGCTACATATTTATCCCAAATTCAGACTTGGGATGCTTCGGGAGATCGGGGCCAGGTATAGGACTTCGTAGCTGTTAAGTTTTATTCTCTCCGCCTCGGTCAGTTTTGTGCCCATTACTATTTCGTTCGTTAAATTGTGTGCCATTTGTGCTTGGCTGTTTTTGAGTGCTGCCTTCCCTGTCCGATTTTTCATTATATTTTTGTACATACCAGGTAACAAAACACATTGGACAATCTAATGACAAAACATTCAGCCTCGACCTCAAACCTGACAATTTAAGGAATGTTATTTAAACGCTATGCAAAAAACAGTAATCCACATGATTGAGCCCAGTCAGAATTTAATTATGAAAAAAGCAATTCTAACCTGAGCACATGATACTAAGAGACGTTTAAAGTCACCACTTGTATCATCCTCAATATCGTCGTTGATCAATGTTTCGTAGGTCACTTTGTCAGGGCGTGCAACTATAGTTAAAGAAAAAGAAAATTAATGCTAACATATAATAAAGGCAGTTTGCAGTCTGAGACTATGGATATTATTATTCCTACTTATGTATCAGATAAGGTCAAATTCTCGCAAAGGGATTAAATATTTCACACCGCGGTACAATTACATGTACATAATCTTTATCATTATATCAAACGTACATGTAACTATCCTTATTTCGTCCATAACATGTACGTCGTGTTATAGATCTGTCATTCTGCACAAAAGTTGTCTTTTCAATCTATAGTTATTTCGATATTTGGAAAATACTTCTTTTTATACTTCTCGCTCCTTCCTTTTATTTAATAGATTGTAGATTCGATTCTATATAGTATGAATATATTGTACCTATGATGTAACACGGCAAATAAAAAACAAATTTGAAAAAAAACACGCTAACAAAACACATACCTTGACCATATACATTTCTGATTTCCTTTACTTGATCGTTAGTTCTTGTCATCAGGATCTCAATCAGGGCCAATTCGTCAGTTCCCAAACCCTAAAATTAGAAACATGATAAACATTTGAATCTTGAATCTAAGAGTATTCAAGATCGTTTGGTTGCTTAATACTGGTCAATGTTATGTCTTATGCGTGTTCTAGCAATCTATACAGACTACTTTCGTGTGTGTGTGTGTGTGTAGCAACATTCAATCTATATACAACTGTATACAATTAATGCATCAGCAGTAATTTTTGGTTTAATAAAGTAAACATATTTACAATGTATCATTGGGTTACTTGTGTATTTTACATCTATGTTTATCATGGTCCATGCGGCCTTTTGAATTTGAAATAAAGGCCTTCCTCTTCTTCTTCTTCTATAAGTTAATATTAATTTTTATATTACTAGTAATAGCTAATACCAATACTTACGTATATAGCTTTTTTGATACACTTTGCATCGAAAAAGGCAGGGGAGACGAAACAAGCCATAATAGCACTCTTGTAATCTCCACTCAGTTCACTCTTGATTTCTTTGACTAAATCCTTAAAAATCATCAAATTGTTTTCAATGATATATTATGCTGCCACATGATTAAAATAAAAGTATACAATTTAAATAGCATAATCTCAGTTTTGCTTGAAGAATATATGACAAATTAAAACCGAATATCCGTCTTGGTTAAGAATGGCTTCTCTTATATTATGGCTTTATGAGACATTTATAATGAAGATACCCGGGATAGCAAATGTATTAGCAGATTTGCGCTCTGTATCGGTTGATGCATATATTTATAAAACATTTATTATTATCCAGAGAAATCTTGAGATCTAAACTCAGTTGTTTAAGAACTCTAATAATACACATACCCGTCCATACATAGTTATAAACATCTCCTTCAGTTTTTGTCTTTGACCATTACATCTTGTGGCAACAATATGTGTGATAATACTCTCAGTTGTACCTGAAAACAAACAAGTTATGTTATCTTTATTGTTCATTTCTGTAAACTACCATATATATACTATATGATTATAGTGTGTCATACATGTAAACAAGTCGCATATAAAATTTCATAAGTTGTTACCGACTTATTTATTAAGTACCTGTATAAACAAATCAATTTCACTACTTGAACTCGCAAATACTTATAGTCAAAAGCATTTAATCCAACGTTTTAAAATCGCACACTTGCATACCACAAGTTCAATATGAGCTATTTGGAGACCCTTACTAACCTAAGACCTAATTTTACAGAGAATGTTCTTTTAAATACGGTGACGTTGTCTCAAAATTGTAAAACGTGTTTCTATGTTTAATGGTTAAACTATTGGTAACCAGTATGCTAACTGTAATCTGAATCCTGACTTACCAGGTCCTTTCATTGCTACATTAAGGTATTCACAATCAGCTTCGGGATCCCAGTCTTCACCAGCAAGTTCAGTATCGCGTTCCTCCTTGTAGAACTTCACAACCATATCATCTTCTGGATATTTCATCATTGGTCCCACAACACCCACAGCTAACTCAAATGTTGAAGTTATCTTATATCTTCTCATGAGTTCCTCTACATAGAATGCCTTCATCTTAGCTTTGATGTCCTCATCGATTGCTGGTTTATCTTCTTCTTCTTCTTCTTCCTGTTGTGAAATGAAAGTACGCATATGTATTACAGAAAACTTGCCACTGCTCAGAGAACATGCATTACGTAAAAATACACCGTGCATTACATGGTGTACATATTTTTGTTGAACTGTGCATGTTGTATTTACATTTTTCCATTTCCATGATGGGTTCAGTATAATGTGGCCGTATAATGTTTCGACTATCAACTTGTATTACTTGATATGCCATGTACATTGAAAACACTAGACAATGGGGTCCACAATCAAGCCACACAAGATAGAGGTGGAATAGTCGGGAGCAGCTGACAATAAGAAGGTATTTTGGTCTGTTAAAATTCTTGAATAATTCTTGACAAAATGCAAAGTACTTATGATTTTTCAACATTATATACTACGCTGCCAAATGCTCGTATCAAAGACAATATTGAAGCGCACAGACAATTCAAAGCCACACAGAAACAAGTTAATATCGCTGGTCGAAAAAACATTTAGTAGAGAAAAGACTACATTTCTGTTGTGTAGCTATTCATACTATGTGGACCTGCAGCGAGGTTTGTGAAGCCCTAATATTTCTTCTGGATAACGTTTTTGTTAGACTGGGCACATCCATTTATAGACAAATCATCGGTAGTGCAATGGGAACTTATTGTGCACCTCGTGTCGCAGATCTAGTTTTATACTGTTACGAACGCAATTTCATGTTAAAATTGTCTCCCCAACACCAGTCTGATGAAATTATAGCGTTAAATAATACTTCCCGATACCTTGATGACATTTTAAATACCCAAACGAAAATAAAAATCAACAAAACACTAACAAAACACTAACAAACCACTAACAAAACATAGTTTTATAATTTGTTAAAGTGTTTTGTTAGTGCAACATTTAACAAAATACTAATACTGTACTAGCTGGATTTCAGGCATATAGTATTTTGTTAGTGTTTTGTTAAGTGGACAGTGTTTTGTTGATGTTTCATTACACTTAGAAGAGTGAAAACAGTGTTTTGTTAGTGTTTCATTACTCTTCAACTTATTCATACTATGTTTTGTTGATGTTTCATTACACTTAGAAGAATGAAAACAATGTTTTGTTAGTGTTTCATTACTCTTCAACTTATTCATACTATGTTTTGTTGATGTTTCATTGGACTTATAAAAACGAGGATAGTGTTTTGATGGTATTGCATTGAACTTAGATACAAAACAGTTTGTTTTGTAGATAATGCATTGGACTTAACCAAATGATGAGTGTTTTATTGGTGTTGCATTGTGCTTAGGTTAAAAAAATTTTTTTTATTAATATTTCATTATACTTATACCTCACATGCATGAGACATGTTGATGTTTCATAGTACTTGGGTTCAAAGATACTTTTAAAAAACTTATAGTTTTAAGTATATATGAATGATCATAGACAGAACAAGTACACTTACTAAAACAAAAATACAAGTTGAATAACATAATAAGTGTTTGGGGGAAAAAACTACAAAATCAATCATTAAGAAATTGAAAATGGTTCTTATAAATTAAATAACACTGTTTATAAGACATTAATCACCAGTCCTGCATGTGAATAGTTTAATCTACCCAGGTCTAAAAAAATGGGAGTAAAAACAAATTATTAGAGTATTTCAGAACTACTGATTATATTTCATTAAACCAATTTTAATACAGTATGCTCAATCTGTTAAGATCATTCTGGAAACACTAAACTGTTTGTGCATTTTACTTGCATATCATAAAACCATGGAACTCAATGGCATTATATGATGTGTAGATAAGATTTATTATGTTCCCCGTGCTTGTCAGGTCAAACTGTGTATACCCAAACGAAAAAAATGGAAAACAAAACACTGAAACAAAACACTAACAAAATACAATGTTGCAGACTGGTGAGTTTCTGAGGTCACTGGGTAATAAAAATCTTATCTCCCCAAAGCAGCGATTCTATTGGCTAATAGACTGGTCTGTACACACACAAAGGAAATTTGAATCTCTGTGTGTACCGGCTATTTTTAAGCAGCAAACATGGTGGTCAGTGTTTTTATTTTGTGGACATTATATGTGAATAATTTGACAGGATGTTTAGCAATTGGACTGAATCAACAAGCAGGTACAGTGTTTATTTTATTAAGATATAGTTATAATTCTAGTTGTTGTCTATAAGCTTTAATATAAGTATAAGCTTCTGCAAACATGATGCATTGCACATGTGTATATTCTTTTATTTTGTCCTAAGAATAAAGTTAATCCCAGCAATTTTTATATTTAAATATGCATTCATTATATTCTAGACTAGCTGTATATAGTGTCTCGAGCAGGCGCGCAGCTACCTGTACGCAGAATACGCAGCTGCGTACACATGCTTCTCAAAAAGTGAAAAATTAAACGATCGAAAAATGAAATAAAAACTGATGCCTAAGCCCTAAGGGGGGGGGGGGTGTAATCCTTTAGTATTTTCAGTATTTCTTAGAAACAGTTTTAAAAAGCTATATACACACAAAAACATGGTTTTATCAGTAAATTAATGTTAAAGATGATGCATAAAACCACCCCAGAACGCACTAGAGACGTTCTAGCGAACAAAATTGTTCAGGGGGAGCATGCCCCCAAACCCCCCTAGCCTTCTTGCGTACACATTCAAATACCTCTAGCTACGCCCCTGTCGAGTGCATGCAATTAGCATACATTGTGCTTGATTTTTATCCGATCGAATTTCCCTTTTTGTTTCAATAAAATGTATACACATCATCCAGACTTAATGGTCAATAAATGCAAAATTCAAGAGGAGCAAAGGGTCTGTTGAAATCATGAACCAATTAAATTGTCTTTGATATGCATTAATATAATGCTTGTATCTTTCATAATTAAGATATGATATGTGGATGCCCCACACTAGCTATTTCCTTTTATTAATAGCCAACATAAAATAAATGAAAGACAACATACTGTTTTGAATATTTCAGGTTAACATGGGAGTTTCTGCAGGTTCAGTTGAATAATCACAGAAGACACGACAACGAATAAGTGTGGTATAACATTGAATGCTAAAACCAAGAATATACCTCAGACTGGGAATTTGGCTTTTTAATCTTCACACACCTGGGAATTACCAAAGGAAATTAGAGATGTTTCGAATGTCACATGGCAGATACTTCTTCAAATTTTCTAGTTCAGAAACCAGCACCACACAGTTAAAAGTACCTCAAACGGTATGATATAAATTCTATTATTTTTGCGTAAAGTGCATTGTTTGTTCATTTACGCCTAATGGTATATATACTACAAACAGAGTCACAGATGTGACATACCCGTAACGATTTCCTGGAATTATGCTTATATATATAATTATCAACTGGTTTTATCTTGTTCTTCAGCTGGTAAACACTCCATTCCACAGGTTGACAAATAACCGTAGCCATGTTCTGCAGCTTGAACATTTGTCACATCTATATTTGAACAAGTAACTGGTCATTAGATTGAACAACCAGCTTTTATATTTGTCAAGCCCTCCAGCACACTGAACTTATTTTACCTCTTCTTCCAGCTTTTACTTATCACATTTAACTCTTATTTTACAGTTGCTGTTTTGGACTTGTTTGATTCACCATTAGCTACAGTCAGTAACATGATGAGGGACGAATTGGGACTGATCATGGAAAGGAATGCATTCATCATTTGAAGGAAGGAATTCCCATTTGAAAAGAGACAATGACTAAATTTTAGTTTCAAAATGACAGTGGACATTCTCATATTTTGTTTGAGTAAATTGATTCATTTTGATTAGTATTTTTTTGGTTATATACGAAATGCTTGCCTAAGATCACCTTTTTCCACGTGCATTTGTCAAATCTCAAATAGTATTTAATAGTTATGTTTAAAAATAAAAGAACCTTAAAATTCCCGAATGCATGTATATACGTTGTAATGTTTTAAGTGCTTTTCTGCAGAAAATATTACGAAACACTATCAAAATATACAGTATTTTGTTAGTGTTTTGTTTATGTTTTGTTGGTATTTTGATGCAGTGTTTTGTTAGTATTTTGTTAACTCATTTGCATATTATATTTTGTTAGTGTTTTGTTAACTATGTTTTGTTAGTGTTTTCTTTAAGGAAAATAATGGAACACTAACAAAACATACAGTGTTTTGTTAGTGTTTTGTTAAACTTATTCCCTTCATATGCAAATCAGTGTTTTGTTGGTATTTTGTTAGTGTTTTGTTAGTATTTTGTTAGCTCATTTGCATGTCATTTGCTACACTAATAAACATCAACAAAACATAGTATTTTGTTAGTGTTTTGTTTCAGTGTTTTGTTTCCCATATTTTTTTCGTTTGGGATATTGATAATCCTTACTTTTCGAACAAGATCATAGAAATTTACCCTGACGAATTAACACTATTTAAATTAGAGATGGCAACGAGTACTAAAATTGGTACTCGAGTACTCGTTCATTCTTCCGATCGAGTACTCGGGTACTCGGTAAACTATAAATGTACATGCTATTTGGGAAACATAAATGTTATATACTGCTTACATGCGTGTTCAACTTCAAATAGGACATCGTGTTTGTCTGTCCTGTTCAGTTGATGATAAAATCTAGATCGGTAGCAAAATGTTGTAACAATAAAAATTAACAAAAAGAACAACAACACAGTGTAAATGCAATAGAACTTTTAGAACGCTAGAAAATCACCCTAATAAACACTAAGGGGAAATACTCTTATCAACCGGTGTATAATATTTACACAGCATGACCAATTCACAGTTGAGTTATCATTCATTCATAATAAAAAGCATGAAAACGATTAAAATTTCAAACAAACTATTTAATTAATTTCTTAATCGATTGTCACACCCAATAAACAATAACTGCCAATTAAAGATCGATGACAATTACTCGGATTGTTGTCAACAAAAGAACCCCAAGCTACGTGTCATAAACAAATTAACAGACGATGATTGACAGGTACGCTCGCAATATTTACACAGCATGACCAATTCACAAGTGAGTTATCAATCATTCATAATAATAAGCATGAAAACGATTAAAATTTCAAACAAACTATTTAATTAATTTCTTAATCGATTGTCACACCCAATAAACAATAACTGCCAATTAAAGATCGATGACAATTACTCGGACTGATGTCAACAAAAGAACCCCAAGCTACGTGTCATAAACAAATTAACAGACGATGATTGACAGGTACGCTCGCAATCGGCGATTAAAGGATTGATGACACGTTGTTAATTGTAATTTTATTAGAACAGATAACACTTGGGAACGTTCTGTACTGAACAGGATTAACAATTATTATTTTTAATTCCCCCCCCCCCCCCGAGTACTATATTCGATAATCGGACCTTTGAACGAGTACCCGAGTACTCGGGTACTTGTTGCCATCCCTAATTTAAATAAAGCTAATTCTTCCGATACACGGGCATCATTCCTAGATCTCGATCTTACAAATGTACTAATACGTTACTGCAACAAGGCTATCTTTTCCATTGACTTCGTAAAACTTTTGCAAAATTGTATAGGCGTAATTCAGATCTCATTTCTAAATATGGTATTCATTTAAAGACACTTCTGCAACAAGGTCTGTCTCAGCTTGAATTTTATGGTGATGTGCTTAACAAATTTCGAAAGATTTTGGGTCATAGCCACTTTCATGATGTGTTTATCAAGATTATAAAACGTTTTTTGAGTAGAGATTATGACCCTTCAATTTAGCAAAGGTCTGCATCCTTAGTAGTGGGTCCATTTACAGCTCGACATTATGCTTCCTATTTCATTGTGCGATGACCGGACAATATACAGACTCTATGCTATGCCTAACCTCAAGCCTTTTTGGACGTCTGGCATTGATGCCTGTTAGTAACTTTTCGTACCCTTAATGTTTTGCTCTCTTGTTGCTCTGACTTCTGATAGGTCATTGAGTACTTTCTGTGCTACTCGATGAACGTTATTTATATAATGTTTCATGTTTTACATTCTTTTATTACATGTCACTGTGGCCTTTTTGTTAGATGGCATTATGTGGCGGGGAACTTTTATTTGCACTGTAGTGTTCTATGTAGTTGGGTGCACTGTAAATCGTTTAAGCCCCCGTGACATTTGTCGCTGTCCGTACCAAGGCGGAAGCCCCTTAGTCAACCTTCCTCTATGCATGTATTGTCCACTTTTTAGTAAAAATACAAAACTATTTCAGTAGTGTGCATTTTTGTTTAACTTAGTTCATTTTGTATGTGCCATTCTGCAATTGTTGTCCAGCACAAGGCTGCTTCGAATCTTTCAAAATTGCATGTACACTATATATGTTGTGGGTTGTCCTCAGGCGCGTAGCTACCTGTACGCAGAATACGCAGCTACGTACACATGCTTCTTTAAAAAGTGAAAAATAAATGATCGAAAAATGCAATGAATACTGATGCCTATGCCCTAAGGGGGGTAAGCCTTTGGTATTTTCAGCATTTCTTAGAAACACTTTTAAAAAGTTATATACAAACAAAAAACCCTGGTTCTATCAGTAAAAAATAATGTTAAAGATGATGCAAAAAAACACACCAGAAACGTTCTAGCGAACAAAAATTTCCCAGGGAGCATGCAACCAGACCCCTAGCCTTCTTGTGTACACATTCAAATACCTCTAGCTACGCCCCTGATCCTAGTGGCGTAAAATGTCCGTTTGTTATTTTCTCGTCACATGGCGCATGTTCCGTTTTAGTTTGACTGACTGCGGCGGCAGACTTTCGGGACGGGATGACGTGTTTTGGTAGTTGCTAGATGTTAACGTTGGATATTGTCTATACCGTTTTGTCATATAAATCGTGTTCATGTGCTAGTTTTTAGCTCACAAAGTGACAGAGTGAGCTTTTGTGATCACTCTTCGTCCGTCCGTCGTCCGTCGTCCGTCCACAATTACTTGTGTAGACACTAGAGGTCACAGTTTTAGTTTAATCATTATGAAACCTGGTCACAATGATCATCTCAACAAACTCTAGGTCAAGTTTGATATTGGGTCATCCGGGGTCAAAAACTAGGTCACAATTTCTAATCTTAAAAAAACCTTGTGTAGTCTCTGGATGTCTGAATGTTGGCCATATTTTTATGAAAGTTGGTCACAATAATCATGTCAACAAGACCTAGGTGAAGTTCAATATTGGTTCATCTAGGGTCAAACACTAGGTCGTTTGGTCAAATCATAGACAAAACTTGGCTTAAAGTTCAATATGCCATTGGGTCTATAAATTATAAGACAATATGAAAACCTTGTACATACAATATAGGGGTTTGTATGAACTACTAGGACAGGTGAGCGACCTATGGCCCTTTGGACCCATTTGTTTCATTTCCTTGCGCCCTTGTCTCCACTGTGTTCGTGGAACGTGTAGTGGTTATTCTGCTAGGGCTTACATATTGTTTAAAGTGGGTCATTCTGCTGGGGACGGGGGCATTCAGCTTATTTGAGCTTTTAAGTCGTTCTCAGTTAAGCTCGCCTTGTTGAGGCTGGGTCATTTAACTTGTTGAAACTAGGTCTTCCGACTGGGGCTTTCAGCTTTTGTTTTGCTGAAACTAGGTCATTTAGCATAAAACTTGGCATTCAGTTTTTAAAACTGTTATTTTACTTTTTAGGACTTTAGACGGTTAGGGTTATGTGTTTCAGCAGTTTTACTGTTGTAACTAGGTCATTCATCGTGGGCAAAGTAGGACATTCGACTGGGGGGGGGGGCATTCGGCATTTATATGCTTGATAATTCTTTTTTGCTGTTGAAACGTGGTTATTTAACCTGGGATTACTAATTACTTAAAGTAGGTCATTCAGCTGGAGGCATTAATTCGGTTTATTGGAACTGGGTCTTTCTACTGTTGCGTTCGGCATATTCAGGCGTGCTACCTGGCTGGTACGTTGGACTTGTCAAAACTAGGTTGTCCGGCTAGACATTGAGCTTTTTTATTGCCCAAACTAGGTGAAACCTTGACATTGAGCTTTTTATACTGTTTTTTGCTACTTATCGGGAATTCTGACAGCTAAAACTAGGTAGTTCAGCCATTTTACTGTTGGAACTTGGTCATTCAGCTTGGGCATTCAGATTTTTGATTGCTGAAACTGCTTCATGAAAACATATTAACTATACATGCCATATAGTCGCCTTAAATGTTTAATATATTTAAGTATTTCAGTAATTTTGTTTTGCTGGTATGAACGGTTTTTACTGTATAATGGATTATAAGTTAATCATACTAACTGGTTCTTCCTCTGGTGGGTCCTCACCTTCCGGTGCTGGTGGGCGGGGAGGCTTTGGGGCTTTGTAACCCATTTGCTGAAAAATATAAAAATGTACCTGAAATTACTCGTGCCATATTTTATTTAACACGAGTAACTGTTTTGTATTTTAACTCAGTTTGCAAATAACAAAACATGTATAAAGTTTATCTACACGTACTAATATATACCAGAATATCGATACATACATCTATATACCAGAATATCGATACATACATCTATATACTAGAATATCGATACATACATCTATATACCAGAATATCGATACATACATCTATATACCAGAATATCGATAGTATGGAAAAATGTATTTTCTGGTATCGAATAATGTATTTTTTGGTATGGAATAATGTATTTTTTGGTATGGAATAATGTATTTTCTGGTACAAAATTGAATATAGCTATAGACATCAACATTTTTACTGTACCTTTGCAGAGCATTATTTGATACTATGAAAGAATTATATATATCATTTAGGCTACTTTAGGCTACATAATTATTAACGTACCTGGTACAACTGTCTCTGCATATTCAGTTCCATTTGATGCTGTACAACCGGTTGGTGTGAATAAGACATTGGTGGCTGTGGAGGCTGAGGTGGTGGCTGTAACACAAACAATAATAGCGTCAATTCAATAAAGTCACTTTGAAACAGAACATATTTAGTTATACATATTTATTTTTCAAATATCATATTGGTACATTTTATGATCTTATGAGATTAAAAAAGAAACCGTTGGTATACGCTAGGTGATAACACGAACATGAGCATGTTAATAATGTTTAAAATGAGAAGAACAACAAAAACAACTGCAAGATAAGTGATGGAGTTGTGTCATTGTTTTCTTGTATGATTCTATACCAGATGGTGTTGCAATAAGCGAGGACAGCCTATGCAATAAGACGTACTGTGGCGTGAGGGAACATGGAGTAATCGGAGAATTTCGAATTGCCTTCTGAGACAATTAATCTGGTCTGTAAGTGGAGCAATACCATGCATGCCTAGCTTTGTATATTCATAAGTAAGTAGCTATGTGTATGTGAGAAAATTCACCAAGGGCATGACAGACTGTCATTGTTTTGTTATCATAAAAAACTGGTACGTTTCCATTTGTACATTTCTAGACATTTAAATCCCATACCTGATTACCCATTGGGTAGCCTGCACCCATTTGCTGCACCGCCTGACAGTTAAATCCTCCATAATTGTTATAAGCGCTACCACCGGGGTATCCACCACCGCCCCCATATCCACCGCCATAGCCTCCACCGGGATAGGCGCCACCACCACCACCACCGAAGCCACCGAAACCACCACCCATAGGTGGCGCTGGGGGACCAGAGTTAGAGAACATTCCTCCCATGTTCATGCTCATGCTCATGTTCATACTGAAACCACCCATAGGTTGCATACTAGCGAATCCTTGGGGATAGTTCTGCAATAAACAAGCCAAGTTTTTAAAAAACATAAACGCGGCAAAATTCAGAACTTTACCATACATATCTGCTTGAATATTATAATAGTTACCTTCCTTGTTTGAAGTATCGACCCTTTTCGAAGGCGAATTATGTAAGCGTTAATTAAAAGAAGAAACTTACATGTATATTTTTGAATATTCTAAAATCATTAATTTTGGTGATGTAAACTTTTCGTTGATAAATACAGAGCAAAGGTTCCGCTTTTCCACGTTTTGTAATCCACGAATTTACGTACGAGGGATGATCAATATATAACGAGAAAATGCTTATAATTTTCTTATAATACTTTCCATTTTATTAAAACTTTAGCTGGGTGTAATAACATACATTAGCAACGTTCCCCCTGAATTTTTCATGATAACATCGGCATGCTAAAATCTATGGTAACGATGGCTATCGTGAATCTTTTTCAACTTGGTGTCGAATTGGCGAAGACGCATAAATATTGAAGGAGGATAATCTGAAAAGTTTTTAGAAACTAATACAGCAGGAATCTGATCGTCAAAATGATTATAGTTAACTTCTGAATTACGTTAAAAAGTGCAGTAATGATGTTGCCCCGTCTACTCTAGGTAGGCAAAAACGTTCCATACAATTTATTTTTCGATATATTTGAAAACTATTTCGTATGTTTTCTTCTAACATATGTATTAACTACCACATAAAATATTTGTAGAAATGACATGTAATAGCAAAGTTATGAACATTTTCTCGTTATAGATGGATCGTCCCTCGTACACCCCACAAAATTGCATTTTACCAAAATTCACGAAATTAAATAAATACCCACGAAATAAGTGATGTTACAGTATATTAAAGCAAGGGAATGCATATGTGATTTCCCTAAACCTTCTGCGGTCATTAATAATATGCTACTTCAAAGTTTGATAAGGGTCAAGACATTAATATTCATTTCCGTTTTATGTTACACGCTAGACTACCTCTGGGTTTCCAACCAGTTCATCTCTAGTTGGGTGGGAAACACTGAAAAGCGTTTCAGAAATGACCAAGTGTCCCGGCCGAGATTCGAACTAGGGACCTCTCGATCAGTAGTCAAGTGAGTTATCCACTCGACCACCATGCCATGTTAGTTTTAAATGAAATATGAAGCGCAAGGTAGGCAAGAAAATAAATTTTCAACCGATTGCTCGTGCATATGGCCGTGATATGGAACCAACCGTTCAAACGCTTTACGGATTGAAATAATTAAAAATATGATAAAATAATCGTCACTGACAGCTATAATTATATCAAGGTTGTGATATAATACCTTACTAAGTCATTTAAAGGTAACACCTTAGGTAATTGGTGCTATAGGAGCGAATCTGAGCATTTTCAGGGTTATCATGACGCAAAGTCGACGATTTATACAATAATGTAAGTGATAATCATACTCAGACTCCCCTACAGGGTCTATATAACCGAACTGAGCCTTAATCATCAGCAACATTCATCCTATATTGTCCGGAGATTGAATAAATAGCATAGATGTGCTTGAAAAAAAGCCTAGTGTCAGTGTTATCCACCTCTACTAGAAAGTTAGTGTCATTGTTATCTACTATACACAGAAAAGTAGTGTCATTGTTATCATTTTTTATCTACCGGTCCAATTTATAAACATGGATATCTCCGCAGTGGTAAGACTTTTCGCCTACAAATTTGGCATGTGTATAGATGAAGCATTATATTATATATACAGGGTCACAAAATGTTTGATTAGTTGGAAATAACACAGAAATGTGCAGATAAACGACAGAAAAAGAAAACCTAGTTACTTATCAAGTGATAACTCGCTTGTTTTCGTTTCTTTCTGTCCAAGAACGGCCATTTATTCATCTCAAAGAAACTACAAACAGATCTGATAGAATCCATCATGTTGGTAGGTAAAACGTAAAAAAACTTACACCTGTCCAAATGCGTGATCGATTTTTCACTTAGTGTCCAACTATCATGCTAGTGTCTAAGCACCACGTTATACGGTGTGTATATACACTTTTCAAAAGTATGATGTCTTGCACGTGTATTAGATAATAATACAAGTTAATGTAAACACTTTTGTCGCGGCCCGTTATGTGCCTTAGTTGGAGTAGGCCTACACATCAAACATGACGTTACAATATTGTACCAGTCAATTGAAACTACTCCACGAATCCAGGGGAAAGACAGGTGATAGCGGGGAACTGTCCCGTGTTTTAACGTTTTCGATGTCCCCGCACTGATGTATGTGTGGTACGCTTTTGATTCGCGACACAATAGTGGGAAAATGCAAGTCTGACTATACCCGTGAGGTACAGGACAGGGGGGATTTGCGGGGTTTTACCATCGGTATGACCATCGGGGTTCGATAAAGCAAAAGTAAGAATCCCCGTCGGTCCCGGTGGTAGGGGATCTTGGTTTCAATTAACTGGTTCAAAAGATACGTGCCAGTGATTCGGCCACCTTTGAAATTTACTGTACAGCTGTTGTGTTGTTGCTGTTTAGTGAGTTGGGGGAAAGTCTTACATATGTATTTATAAGTGTTACATTTTATATTGAATGCATGGACACTTATACTTATGACAGTCCTAGTAATAATGTATACAAAAACCATGCTTAATTTTGACAATGCAAGTTCTTTAATTAATCAATTTGAATATGCATTATCAATTTCAACTGTTTAAAATGGATCGTAAATGTAACACAGTGTGTCGACGTTTTGGGACTACTTTTGACCATTTATTGAAAATATAACTACATACCAAAGTATTTTTGTTGGTATTTATTACAATAAACATTTTACCACAGGGACTGTAACACTGCCCCGACCCCCCCCCCCCCCCCTACTGTGCGTACAAAATATATAGGTCGTAAGCCAAAATGTTAAAGCACAATATTGTTTGTGAGAGGTGGTTAGTGTTTTATACATTTCGTGCTTGTAGCAATTTCATATCTCTTTATTAATAGGGGAAATGTACGTACATGTATATCACTAGAAATCAATATTCATACAATTTTAGGGGTATATTAAAGGTCTCATCTTGCATTTAGCGTAATTTAATACATTTTACGTTCTTATATTTTTTATATATTGAAACCATGTGCCAATGCGCCAGATACACCACAAGATCATGAAGCTGACGGCAATAATTGCCCGTAACGTCGTGCGACATGACGTTATGCTTTTTACGTATGCCGCTTTTCATTAAAATTCAATTTTGTCGAAAATAATGCGAGATCACCCCCCTTTTTTATTGTTTGTGCTTATTCTGTAGAATTACCGCATAACCACGGTTTGTTTCATTTGTTGATTGAATCACTTTCTGTTGACCAAATTGCGCCCTGAAGTTAGTAGGGTGTTGGAAATACGCAGTAAAATACAGGTCAATTTTCGATATAAAACCGTTTTCGTTGCGAAATTGTAAGTCGCAACCGCTATAAATTTTAAATATACGTATTCAAAGGATGAAGGACTAACAAATAGAGTTTTGAAAATTATTGTAGAGCTT
Organism: Spisula solida; assembly: GCA_947247005.1. NCBI lineage: Eukaryota > Metazoa > Mollusca > Bivalvia > Venerida > Mactridae > Spisula > Spisula solida. The sequence continues at coordinate 31,690,992 of OX365944.1, read as the reverse complement.
AATTTAACAGAAATATACGCTTAAAACGTCAATTTTACGCCCTATGTACATAGCGTCTCGTTGCTAGGAAACGAAGCGATATCTTGAAAAATTAAAAACGACATAATACGAAGAGTATGTTAAAGCATATTTCTGGAGACTTTCATTAGATTCGGCGAAAAGCGATTTATTCTTTTAACATTTAATTGCTGTAAAATGAGACGCACGTCTGAAAAACAAACGGACGTACGGCGCGTAACGTCGTGCGACGTTATGCGTTTTACGTATGTCCGCTTTTCACTGTAAATCAATTTTGTCGAAAATAATGCGAGATGACCCCCCTTTTTTATCGTTTGAGTCAGTTTTGTAGCATTACCGCATCATCGCTGTGTATATCATTAGTTGATTGAATCACTCTTTGTTGACCAAATAGCGGCCTAAAGGGAGTAGGGTGTCGCAAATACGGCGTAAAATACTGGTCAATTTTCGACGTAAAACCTTTTGTGTTGTGAAATTGTTTTGCGCAACCACTATAAATTTTATGTATGCGTATTCAACCGATCCTGGGCTAACATGTAGAGTTTTTAAAATTAACGTAGACCTTAATTTGACGGAGACATACGCTTAAAACCTCAATTTTACGCTCCGTGTACATAACGTCGCGTTGCTAGGAAACGAAGCAATATTTAAAAAAAATAAAAACGACATAAAACGAAGAGCATGTTAAAGCATACATCTGGAGATTTTCATTAGATTCGGCGAAAAGTCGATTTTTTTGCCGATGACGTCGGAGAAAGGTCCTAAACGTCCTTAAAACAAAATCATGGGCTGCATTTGATATACATTGATACAATGTTAAATGATAAGCCCTACTTACGGGGACCAGAGTGACATGAGTTACGTGGATAGTTTTGTTCTTTTTTGTTTTCATAATGTGTAAGACCCAAAGTACCAAACAACGGACCAGATTCTGTTAATGTAGACGTTTAAATGCAACACGAACATTTGGGTGAGGTCGGGCTTATCAGCACTCAGACATCAAATTTTGACGCAATCTTTATTCGTGTACATGTTACAGATGTAACATTATACCTTTGAAATTATCAGTCCATCTTATTCAATTTTCAAAATAGTCTCAAGGGAAATTTGCTGACCCTTATAAAATTTTGAGTACATGTGTAGTATATCATGGTCTTTACAAATGCATGATTGCTGCAGAAAACGTTTAATTTAACATACATTGTATGTATTTTCCTGGGTTTTATTTACGCTTCGCCTCGTTTCATTCATTGTCTGGTCAAAGCAACGAACGATAACTCTGCTAAAAGATTGGTGGAGCAGGTGATCGTTGACATCATAGATAAAACCTGGTTGACTCATATCGGTGCCAGTGTAGACTAATTGTGAGATACCGTCTGCACTTTCCAAGCAGGTTGGACGTGACGGATTAATAAATAAATCATCATTGAATTAATGATATACTTCATATAACACCGACAACAATGATGATTATTTAGAATACGTACCATGATTGTAGTTGGTCTGCGAGATACCCTTCTTTATCTAGAATAAAACATGGATATAGTTAATGTTTACCACATACCATGTGACATGGTTGCCCCTTTTGTTACAACTGAGAGTGCTTAGAAATTGGAGTATTTATTTTGAAGAACTTTGATCTCAAATTGAGATGAACATATACGTATATAATTTTTTAAGCAAAACATAATAGGTTCATATCATCAAACATACCTGTATGCACAAGTTTTCACATACAATATCAACGAGGAATTGTTGGTGACACTTGACAATGTTCGTCTCGTTAACATAAAGGTCAGTTTTATGTGGCACAATGCACAACGAGAAGAATTATTTCGGTAACTACGATTTACTAGACATCCCTCGTATACAACTTGGTCTGGGATTTAAATAGCTTATAATCAGACGGAGTAAGCTATATTGGTCCCGGATATATATTGCCACTGACATACAGACGGAGTAAGCTATATTGGTCCCGGATATATATTGTCACTGCCATACAGACGGAGTAAGCTATATTGGTCCCGGATATATATTGTCACTGCCATACAGACGGAGTAAGCTATATTGGTCCAGGATATATATTTTCACTGAGATACAGACGAGGTAAGCTATATTGGTCCCGGATATATATTGTCACTGCCATACAGACGGAGTAAGCTATATTGGTCCAGGATATATATTGTCACTGACATACAGACGGAGAAAGCTATATTGGTCCCGGATATATATATTGTCACTGCCATACAGACGGAGTAAGCTATATTGGTCCCGGATATATATTGTCACTGCCATACAGACGGGGTAAGCTATAGTGGTCCAGGATATATATTGTCACTGCCATACAGACGGAGTAAGCTATATTGGTCCCGGATATATATTGTCACTGACATACAGACGGAGTAAGCTATATTGGTCCCGGATATATATTGTCACTGCCATACAGACGGAGTAAGCTATATTGGTCCCGGATATATATTGTCACTGACATACAGACGGGGTAAGCTATATTGGTCCAGGATATATATTGTCACTGACATACAGACGGAGTAAGCTATATTGGTCCCGGATATATATTGTCACTGCCATACAGACGGAGTAAGCTATATTGGTCCAGGATATATATTTTCACTGAGATACAGACGGGGTAAGCTATATTGGTCCCGGATATATATTTTCACTGAGATACAGACGGGGTAAGCTATATTGGTCCCGGATATATATTTTCACTGAGATACAGACGGGGTAAGCTATATTGGTCCCGGATATATATTGTCACTGCCATACAGACGGGGTAAGCTATATTGGTCCCGGATATATATTGCCACTGAGATACAGACGGTGTAAGCTATATTGGTCCCGGATATATGTTGTCACTGAGGTACAGACGGGGTAAGCTATATTGGTCCCGGATATATGTTGTCACTGACATACAGACGGAGTAAGCTATATTGGTCCAGGATATATATTGTCACTGCCATACAGACGGGGTAAGCTATATTGGTCCCGGATATATATTGCCACTGAGATACAGACGGGGTAAGCTATATTGGTCCCGGATATATGTTGTCACTGACATACAGACGGGGTAAGCTTTATTGGTCCAGGATATATATTGTAACTGAGATACAGACGGGGTAAGCTATATTGGTCCCGGATATATGTTGTCACTGACATACAGACGGAGTAAGCTATATTGGTCCAGGATATATATTGCCACTGAGATACAGACGGGGTAAGCTATATTGGTCCCGGATATATGTTGTCACTGACATACAGACGGAGTAAGCTATATTGGTCCCGGATATATATTGTCACTGACATACAGACGGAGTAAGCTATATTGGTCCCGGATATATATTTTCACTGCCATACAGACGGAGTAAGCTATATTGGTCCCGGATATATATTGTCACTGACATACAGACGGAGTAAGCTATATTGGTCCCGGATATATATTTTCACTGACATACAGACGGAGTAAGCTATATTGGTCCCGGATATATATTGTCACTGAGATACAGACGGAGTAAGCTATATTGGTCCCGGATATATATTGTCACTGACATACAGACGGAGTAAGCTATATTGGTCCAGGATATATATTGTCACTGAGATACAGACGGGGTAAGCTATATTGGTCCCGGATATATATTTTCACTGAGATACAGACGGAGTAAGCTATATTGGTCCCGGATATATATTGTCACTGACATACAGACGGAGTAAGCTATATTGGTCCCAGATATATATTTTCACTGAGATACAGACGGGGTAAGCTATATTGGTCCAGGATATATATTTTCACTGAGATACAGAGGGGGTAAGCTATATTGGTCCCGGATATATATTGTCACTGACATACAGACGGAGTAAGCTATATTGGTCCCAGATATATATTTTCACTGAGATACAGACGGGGTAAGCTATATTGGTCCAGGATATATATTTTCACTGAGATACAGACGGGGTAAGCTATATTGGTCCAGGATATATATTTTCACTGACATACAGACGGGGTAAGCTATATTGGTCCAGGATATATATTGTCACTGCCATACAGACGGAGTAAGCTACATTGGTCCAGGATATATATTGTCACTGCCATACAGACGGAGTAAGCTATATTGGTCCAGGATATATATTTTCACTGACATACAGACGGAGTAAGCTATATTGGTCCCGGATATATATTTTCACTGACATACAGACGGGGTAAGCTATATTGGTCCAGGATATATATTTTCACTGACATACAGACGGGGTAAGCTATATTGGTCCAGGATATATATTTTCACTGACATACAGACGGGGTAAGCTATATTGGTCCCGGATATATATTTTCACTGAGATACAGACAGAGTAAGCTATATTGGTCCCGGATATATATTGTCACTGAGATACAGACAGAGTAAGCTATATGGATCCAGGATATATATTGTCACTGAGATACAGACGGAGTAAGCTATATGGATCCAGGATATATATTGTCACTGAGATACAGACGGGGTAAGCTATATTGGTCCAGGATATATATTGTCACTGACATACAGACGGGGTAAGCTATATTGGTCCAGGATATATATTGTCACTGAGATACAGACAGAGTAAGCTATATTGGTCAATGGTTTCATGTTTTAACCAATTCAAAATACATGTACATTTGTATACATCAATAGTTCCTTACTTCGACCATTCACAACATACTATCAAACATGTACTGGCGGTCACCTTAATTAAACAGCCATCTAACTTAGGCTGTCATTATAATAACATCACAATTTTATGTCACCAACGCATACTTGCATTAAACTAACACATGTTTTGAGCAGCCATTTCTATGCCTTCCCCGACTTACTCCTAAAATAATGTTAGACTACGATATACAGTTTATCTTCGATGCCCAAATATGTTCATTAGGGATGTCGCTTAGGTCCCGAACGCCAAGTAAACTTGAAGCTATAAAGCGAAAACATACTAAAACAAAAGGTATGAGAAGTTGATAAATTCAAACGTAATATTTTTCTAAATTCATCATAAAAACCAACTTACCTTGTATAACAGTACGCCTGTATGTTGAATGCTACGGGAACCTAGCAATAACGTCAACAAATACACTTTGGTGCATACGATTATAGGTCTATTTGCGGATATAATCCAGTGGTCAATTGTTACAAACTGCTATATACCCATTAATAAACCCAATCAATTAAAACATTTATGAATCGAAGTAAGGTTTGACCGGATTATATCGATTAAGAGTGTAATTGTACTTTAAACTATACAATGCCCGAAGTACACAATGGCGGCCGAAAACTTTACCGACCATGTGAGAATTAGTTCCGCCAAGCAAGTGCATATACATCCTTCCTTGGAGCGTTGGACTGTCAGTAATGTAGTGGTTGGTTCAAACCTTAATAAAATGTTTTGTGTTTTATTGTGACTAACATATCTATCACAATAAAATCGACATTTCCCTTTTAAACCTATGTATCTATCAAGAGAAGTGACAGTTTCTCCTCGGGTAGTATCACGTGGTCGCGAAAGTATATAGCACGTGCACAATGATGTCCGCAAACGTCGATTCGACCTACAAAATGCAGGTATGTACCATAGGCACATGAGTGTACCCTATGTATATCAAAATATCTGAGTGTATCCTATGTATAGTGAACTTCGGTTGTACATCGGCCACGCTTAGCCGCAACTGATATGACGTTACGAAAGCTGGTACCCAGTTTTTCCACACAGTTGTCAAAGCAAACACGGATATCAGCCCCTGTGACGTCATATCCGTTGCGGCTAAACATGACCGCTGCACAACCTTCTCTATACATGGCCTAAGACTACCCTGTTCCCAGAGTTATCATCAGTGTTGTCTGTTTTCAGGGCTGATGTCTGAGTTTGTCGCCTTCCATGACTACGCAGCTGATTCACTGGTCGGGTTACCGGCCGAGTTATCGTCTGTACATCACCATGCGAGTCTGTTGCTGGATCACCATCTGCGACATGAGAAGTACTAGGAGCTACTTCGGGGATATCAGAGTTGCAGCCGGCTATCTTCAGACCCTTATTCCAAGGTATGCAGCCAGGCTTAAAAAGTGCTGTTGTCTTGGATTTTCTACTCATTTTAGATGTAAATTCAGTAAAAAATGGTGGATATTTCAATAATTTCTCCAAATTGACAACTTATATATACAGTGAATTGCATGCCAGTAGACAAGAATTAGTCTAGTGACAGCATTTGGCATTTCCAGGCTCTCAATCATGTCAATATGCCAAAAAAGCTTATACAGTGACTTCCTAGTATATTATGCTCTTCAGACATTCATACAGAAAAGTGGATACTAGAACCACTAGTGTGTCAACGTTTGAATGGACTTATCTCAGTAATCTTTATTTGCACAGTATTAAAGTACACACTGTTGGATAGCTGATATTTTACCCTAGTAGAATTTGTAAGATTTGACATCTTGACTGACTTAGTTTTTTATTAAATAACTGTTTAAAATTAAATTTCATGTTAAATTATGTAATATTATGTAATATGTTATTATATATGCATTTGTCATATATAATGCAACTTTTTATAGTTTTATAAGTAGAAATTGTTTCAAGAAACAAACCACATTTTATTTTGTGTGAAGACTCCTTTAAATAAAGAAGTTATTAAGATTTTAGTTTTGGCATTGTATATTGACTAGGTGCTTCTGATTAAGGTAGTTGCCACCCTCCACCGACTATATCGAAATACCTTAAATTTTATAACCACAGGTCAGAATTGCATGAAACTTGCAGAGTTTGTCAGCCATGCTCTATATTTGATCTGTATGGATTTGCACGCTTTTATATATAAAAATGTTGGTCTGATATGGTGGTGCAATGTCAGCTGTTGACCCACTTCAAATTTTAATAACTCTGTCATTTTTAGAGATTTTGAGTTGAAATTTTCACACATTGGATATAAATAGTGTATTAATCTGAAACAGTATGTTTTTAATTAATTTATGTATTATTCTTTATTTTATTAGGATTATATAATAATATAATATGTAATATTTTGTTTTGTTTGGAAATTTCTACTTTCACTTTCAAAATGACCTTTATAGAGCATACTGAGGTCATTTTATAGCCTCAGTCTGAAATCTAAGTAAAAATGGAGGTCTTTTTTAAAAAATATGACAGAATTTTAGCGGAATCGTTTGATATTGATAATAATGATTGCCATATTTGGACCAAATGTTTTCGTGGGAAGTATGGCAGGATAAACACTGACCTTCCATGTGATGGTTGGCATACCTTGAATGCCCACCGGTTGAGTTATATGGTTGGGAAAAAAATTCCGTTGAGTGATATGCACGGTTTGGATGTTTCACATCTGTGTCACGTGCCAGCGTGCATCAATATTAACCATCTGAGCCTGGAGCCTCACACCGTAAATAAGAACCGTGAGAAATGCTTCAACCGGGGCAAATGTGAGGGCCATGCACCATACGCTGAGTGTCGCCTTCTCAGGCACTGTAATGTAAGCATATGGGATGTCGTGTTCCTGAAATTCGCAATAAACCTGTCCGCAGTTTCTTATCCGAGCACTGCATGTAACATGATAAAAAGCCGGTCGCAGTGGTCGCAGATTATTTCTGAATTTGTATTTATTGTTGCTATTATGTTATTTTGAGATCTATTGTAGTGTGTATGTATGTGCATGGCCAGGACTAGATATAACATTTCATTTGACAATCATTGATAAATATTTCTTTCGAATTATTTATGTGACCCTAAAGAGGGTCTTCCCCAGGTTTTCAGTTCAAGGGAGGTAACTCTTATTTATTATGGTTGGGAATAGCTGTGGTCATCTCCCTTTGATGTGGATGGCTTCGGGTCAAGTTGCCCTTTCCTGTAGTCTGATTTCATTTTGTTGTGCTTTTTGTACGCTAAATGTTCACGTAAGTGACGACTCGTTGCCAGAAGCCGCAGCCGTTTAGTTCTTCTTGAACTTGCGTAAACTTTTTGGTACTCGTCTTCTGCTTGCATTTGCTGGAAAACCTTGGTACACCGGTCTGATAGATGGATTCCGAGTTGCTTTGTTTTCATTCTAGTACTGGCTGCCACCCCATTATTGAGTCGCAGAACCGTTGAACCGAGGCGGCCGTATACATTTCTCCCATACTTAGTGTTTTTTGGCAGTGACACACTGATTGCACGATTCACACCTTCACATCTTTGGGTATTTGTACCAAACTTCAAAACCTCCATTGCCGTTTCGCTCAGTTTCATTTTGATGACTTCGCTTATCAAATGTTTGTCGTTTTCTTCTAAACACAGGTTTGTGACACGGTGTGTGCCCAAAAACATTGATCTCTGCCACCAGCTGTTAGTTGCCCCACCATCGCAGACGTAGGAGTGTCGACGACAATCCTTGCAGTCGCCATCATAGCACTGGATTGTTGCCCGGAGTATTTTAGGTAACTCATTTCTCATTTCGTTCATGTTTCCCGTGTACTTGTTTACAAGTTCCGTCAGCACAAGGCTGGTTCTCGCTTTAATATCTTGAGCCAGAACCTTCTGGCATTCTTTGAAGCGTGCCTTAGTTTTGACACTGGGGAATATCCCAGGACTCAATTTGCCATTGTTGATTTTAATGAACTGGGAAACTCCAATATGCGTCGGATCCGCATGGCGCTCCACAGTCCACATGGGATTGAGCATTTTCATTACGTCAGCCATGCCTGCAGCGGATCTGCCATCCCCATCTGTAGTCACATATTTCACATAAGCTCCTTGCACCCCAAGCTGTTGACCAATCTGTTTTCCAAGTTCATATTCTGATAGTGGTGCTTGTCTGTGAAGATTGGCTGTGCAATCTAGGTGGTCTCCTGGACAGCTGATTTCCATTCCTTTATTCCTAAGCCAGGCTCCAGTCCAACATAGCTTGTTCTGGATTGCAGCAGCCACTATATACTGGCTTCCAGTAACATTTTCACAAGCAACTGCTATGGCTTGTGATGCGTTTTGACCCGGTTTCTTCCGACTTGATATATTGGTCGAGTTGTAACGCGCGTCCTGGCTGATATTTAATACTCCATTGTTCTCATTCATGACTGTTTGGGCTTTTTCTGCCATGTCTCTTTGGTTGAGCTCATAGACCAGTTTGCAAACTTTGTTTGTTCTTGTCTGCATGGTTCTCTTAGCTGGTGGTGGAATATCCATGCCGGCTAACAGTTTACGGCAGCCGCTGTTGCCTAAAGGTGTGTCAAGAAGACTCGCTGCCAGTGCCACATTTGAAGCAGCCGGGTTCGGTCCCCTGGTGTTGGTTGGAATTTCTCTGTAAAATTTCTGCAACGAAGACTCAAAGATGCATTTTGTGCAGCGCAATGCCATCTTCCAGCCAATGCCAACTTTCTTTTCTTTGCTGACAGTTAAAGTTGGATCCTCACAGTCAGGGGATGCTTGTTTGTGCTCCATTATTGTCTTGTTGAAGACGCAGCACATCAGATCTTTGTCAACTACCCTGTTCCCAGAGTTATCATCAGTGTTGTCTGTTTTCAGGGCTGATGTCTGAGTTTGTCGCCTTCCATGACTACGCAGCTGATTCACTGGTCGGGTTACCGGCCGAGTTATCGTCTGTACATCACCATGCGAGTCTGTTGCTGGATCACCATCTGCGACATGAGAAGTACTAGGAGCTACTTCGGGGATATCAGAGTTGCAGCCGGCTATCTTCAGACCCTTATTCCAAGGTATGCAGCCAGGCTTAAAAAGTGCTGTTGTCTTGGATTTTCTACTCATTTTAGATGTAAATTCAGTAAAAAATGGTGGATATTTCAATAATTTCTCCAAATTGGACAACTTATATATACAGTGAATTGCATGCCAGTAGACAAGAATTAGTCTTGTGACAGCATTTGGCATTTCCAGGCTCTCAATCATGTCAATATGCCAAAAAAGCTTATACAGTGACTTCCTAGTATATTATGCTCTTCAGACATTCATACAGAAAAGTGGATACTAGAACCACTAGTGTGTCAACGTTTGAATGGACTTATCTCAGTAATCTTTATTTGCACAGTATTAAAGTACACACTGTTGGATAGCTGATATTTTACCCTAGTATAATTTGTAAGATTTGACATCTTGACTGACTTAGTTTTTTATTAAATAACTGTTTAAAATTAAATTTCATGTTAAATTATGTAATATTATGTAATATGTTATTATATATGCATTTGTCATATATAATGCAACTTTTTATAGTTTTATAAGTAGAAATTGTTTCAAGAAACAAACCACATTTTATTTTGTGTGAAAACTCCTTTAAATAAAGAAGTTATTAAGATTTTAGTTTTGGCATTGTATATTGACTAGGTGCTTCTGATTAAGGTAGTTGCCACCCTCCACCGACTATATCGAAATACCTTAAATTTTATAACCACAGGTCAGAATTGCATGAAACTTGCAGAGTTTGTCAGCCATGCTCTATATTTGATCTGTATGGATTTGCACGCTTTTATATATAAAAATGTTGGTCAAATAGGCCTAAGACTACAGTAAATAGGCTCTCGTTACGGAAGTGCCTACACAGAAAATAGTTCCCCTGTTTGATGGTGAGTATTGGTTGAAAGTTGACTGAACACTATGCATGTTATGTGAATTTTAGATAAAGAACATGTAAAAAAGGTAGGAAATAGGAGATTTGATAAAATCTGAATGCCAGATTTTATATATCAGTGGTTTGTGTACAGTCGTCTATTTGTGAAAATGAGCCGAATACTACACATGGCGTAGGGGTACGCCGATTGATAAACAATAACTTTTAATCAAGCAGATCATGGTGCCTATATTTTGGGTCAGAATTATGTCTCTATGTTAGTTCTACAGGATTCAAGTAAGAATTTACAGCTGAATTACAGATTAATTGTTTTATCATGACAAACGTTTATATAGAACATAGAGCAAAAATAACTGTAGCCTTAGGCCACATAGGGTGCATTCAGAAAAGTTGATACCATGTACCTATGGTATATACATACTTACGAATGTGAAATTAAGAATACACAACAGGCGCATTTCCCGAGAACCGCATATCAAATAAGTTTGATGAATTTCGTTTGTCTTAGATATTCTTCGTTAAGGCTTGAAACTCGACAGTTTTTAGCGTTTTTGGTAAATTGTATGAACAAAATACTTATGAGGGTATTTTCCACCCAAAACGTTATTTTTTCGATGCTTTTTTCTGTGCCTGCTATGCATTTCTTATTTCACCTGTAAGTATCTACAAACCTGCATTTTGTAGGACGACCCGACGTTTGCGATCGCCATGGTGTACGTGTATTTTCGTCACCACCTGATACTCCCCTGTGATTGTATGATTACTAGTAAAGTAGTAATAAATTAAAATAAAACAACGGGATTTAAAAAAACTATGCAGTTTTTGCTAGTTTTGTAACGTAATAATCACATGAAGATATATCATATGTAGTTGCATTTTTATTACTATATTTTTAACACGGATGCTAGCCAATACGTTCACAAAAATGGACTGATAAAAATGTTCAGATACGCAGAATGTACTTTTAATTAACTCCAACAGCTTTTAGTTCACATGTTTATAGTAGTGGCAATGTCAGGTTTTATATAATTATTCGTCTGTTGGGGGGGGGGGGGGGGGGGGCGAATTTGTAGGCTATTTTAATAGATAAAATATTTATTCCGCAAAATACTACTTATGGTTGCAACCACACAAAAGAAAGAACGGTCAAAGAAAATACACTGTAAGTTTGGGTACTGTTTTATCAAAGTACTTACGGTTATATTTTAAAGTTATGCTCAAATTAAAACTTTTGTATTTCACTAACAGTTGCAAATTGTGATAAAATGTCTGCCGTATTAATGATGTTTCAGTAAACGCTTTCATTCAAACCACATATGTTCCTTATGTTTACTTGTTCAAGAATTATGAAGAGTTTAAATATGTGGGTAACTTTACGATTCAACCAGTGCTTTGATTAAACAGTACCTTGGAACATAACCTCCGTCCGTTCAGCCTTATGAACACGATAGATACCCCATATCAGTTGAAGTCAAATTTTCCTGAATCTTGGACAGATTGTCTTCACCAGACAAACAAGACTGAAGTTCAAGCATGTTTTGTACTATACGCAAGTATCACTTTATATAACCGCCATTGAAAATGATAAGTATGTGGTCAAGTTTCTTATACATGATGTTCCAGCAGCATACGATCGAACTGTTTCTGTTTTTTTCTTATTTTCTCAAAATATCGATTTTGTACTTACGACCTTCTCATTTTACGCCAAAGATTTGATAACATGAATATGCACTTTATTGCATTTGCAATACCTGAATACGGTTAGAGCATAAAACTAAACTCAACATTTTGCATGGCGGTTAGAAGACGAAATAATCCTATTGATTGTGTATACATTTCACTTCTATAATGGAAAGGTGGTGATCTGAGGCGACATCTGCTCCTCGTTTCCATGAAATCTCGTAATCTTCTCTTAAATCTCGTCGAAATGCAGACGTGATCTATATGGTTTCTATTCCAGTCACAAATGTCTTGGTTCCCACAAGTAAGCTTACTTTATGTATTTTACTCTTGCGAAGTTGACCTATGCCGGCTCGATATATGTACGAGGATATGTCTGACCTCGCTGAAAAAATATTTTCGGAGTCATGTTGTTATATCTTACATAACATGTTAACATGATCATTGTGACCAAGTTTCATAAAGATTAGGTCAAAATTGTGACCTCTAGTGACTACACAAGGTTTTTCTATGATTTGACCTTGTGACCTAGTTTTTGACCCCGGATGACCCAATATCGAATTTGACCTTGATTTTGTTAACATGATCATTGTGACCAAGTTTCATAAAGATTAGGTCAAAATTGTGACCTCTAGTGACTACACAAGGTTTTTCTATGATTTGACCTTGTGACCTAGTTTTTGACCCCGGATGACCCAATATCAAACTTGACCTTGATTTTGTTGAGATGATCATTGTAACCAAGTTTCATAAAGATTAGGCCAAAATTGTGACCTCTAGTGACTACACGAGGTTTTTCTATGATTTGACCTTGTGACCTAGTTTTTGACCCCGGATGACCCAATATCGAACTTGACCTAGATTTTGTTAAGATGATCATTTTAACCAAGTTTCATAAAGATTAGGCCAAAATTGTGACCTCTAGAGACTACACAAGGTTTTTCTATGATTTGACCTAGTGACCTAGATTTTGACCCCGAATGACCCAATATCGAACTTGACCTAGATTTTGTTGAGATGATCATTGTGACCAAGTTTCATAATGATTAAGCTAAAACTGTGACCTCTAGTGTCTACACAAGTAATTGTGGACAGACGGACGAAGAGTGATCACAAAAGCTCACTCTGTCACTTTGTGACAGGTGAGCTAAAAACGAAATGAGAGACTCTTATTCTCTCCCTGCAGTTACAGCCAAAAGGAATTAGTAGTGGATATTCAGCAAAAAGCCAATTTATTTGAACTCTTATGTAAGATAAGGAATAACAATTATTGAATAATCCCCCGTAAGACAGAATCAGGAAAGAAGGTTATTTGCTTACCACTATCGAGTGTTATTTCTGTAAGTTGTGTGATGGAGGCACTTACTGACAGCCCTTCCTATATACTTAAAGTACTCCCACTCAAGTAATGCCAAACACTTCATTTACACTTCTCCATTCATTGAAAACACGGGCCAAAATGTTATAAAATATGATCCTCTGGGGGCATGGTGAATGAAAATAAAATTATCCAATTTGGCCTATTTCTCAATTGTTTGGTAATTTAAGTTGTTATATCTTCTTCTTCTATATTAATGGCGAGCGTTCAAAACTTTGAACATTATTGCAATGCGTGGGGGTTAAAAAGAAATAGACTGTTAGGTTTCCCAGGTTACTCAATCCACCTGGTACCTCCTAACAGTGAGTGATAATAATGTGTGCATAATATACACCTTAGATAAATATATCCCTAAATTGCAAACACATACAGCGCCAACCAAAAATAAGTAACAGTAAATAACTGTTGCAAAAATAAATTTGGTTAAAACATTCAATATCTGTTCAATTATACTAGTTTCAGAAACTACAGCTACTAAATGAGTCAAAATAGAGTTAGAAATAAAGATGAAGATGTTCGGAACTAAAATAACCATATGATCAAAAAGGCTGAATTTTCCATCTTTTTGTGACAAAGTTACCATTCAAGAGGGACAAAGAAACTTTCAATTTTGCACCTAGGGTACCAATTAATGTATGGCCTTTCCATTTAATAACCAAAAATATTCCTTTTCTTCAAAAATATTGTTGCTTCACTGTTCTGCAAATAGTATTCTTACAGGCACGTAAGTGGGCAAATAACATCTGTATACTTATTTTTGGTGGGCAATGTATATACAGTATAACTCAGTGTGCTGAATAGAGAATATTAGTAGGGTTAAAAACAGGATAAAAACAAGTATCGTCATAACTATGGTATGAACATCTGTGTAGCCAACGCTGACTTGAATCCGGAGATCGATTCAGTGCTCACTACACGAGATGGTAAAGTATTCCACTGGACAACAGTCCGAGGGAAAAATGAATATTTATAATACTCCACAGTAGTTAAAGGTATACACGTAAAAGGCCAGATGATGAGTGGCGTGATTATCTTGTATATGGAGTAAGATACTGCCTTGGATCAACTTCAACATGATTATAAACCATTTTATGACATAAAGTGAGCCTACTGTATTGTCTCCTTTCTTGTAGGGAGTTCCATTTTAAGTCACCCATTATATTTCGGACTGTTCCAGGGGTTTTATTATAGTTGTTTGTTACAAAACGTGCAGCCCTTTTTTGAACATTTTCTAATTTGTCAATATCTTTTTGATGATACGGGTCCTAAACACTAGATGCATATTCTAAAGTAGAACGCACACCTGAATTATAGGCTGCAGCCTTGGTAGCTTTTTAGGAAGAATGTAGGTTGCGTTTAATGAATCCTAGGTTTTGGCTGGCTTTACCAGTAGTTTTTATTAAGGTGAGAAGACCAAGAAAGATTGGAGGTAATTTCTACACAAAGGTATGCCGCTTGGTTTACTACAGACAGAGGTTGATTTTGTAACGTATAGGTTGTTTTAATTGGTTTGTTAGCTCTAGTTACATGCATATTATGACATTTGGATATATTGAAGGACATTTTCCATTTCTGCTATATATGTTCTCAATTGGCGAAGAAATGACCGTTTGAACGAGATGTGGTGTGTTCCTCGTTGAGACTTAGTGCGATCCTTGGTAATGAAATATAGTAGAAGGAAACATTTTTTTTGGAAACAGCTTTAAAGTTTTAATCATTGTAGGTTTATGTGTCGAACCCCTTTGTAAATTTCAGGGTTCCCATGGTCAGGGAAAACATACATTTTTCAAGTTCAGGTGATTATGAAATAAGTTAGGGAAATCTGAAAATTTAGCAAAAGTTAGTGAAGTAAAATACTGAAGGCTATGCTTGCTTGTGACATTTTAAATCACAATAACTTTGTCAATCATCAGCCCTAGAACTGTCACCTTAAATGTTTTTGTTCCATAATTGAAGGCGTTAGATGAAAATTGAGAAAAGAAGGAGTGTAGGAAATTTGACTTATGCTGTCATCAAGCGTTTTCACTGTTTTGAGAACTTGATGTTGTTCAATTTTCAATTAAAAGGGAGGCAATTTCATATTTTTTTAAATTTCCTAATTTTTTAAGATGTCCATCTTTATAATGTGCTGGCAATGTTTCATATTTTTCTGTTTGTGCGATCATCATAGAGTTTATTTTTTACATTATTGTACATTTCCACAGACAAATACGGGACTTCACATCAAAAGCTATTATGTATACAATGGGCAATAACTCTGCATAGTTGACACATGTAAAACATTAACTTGCTGGAGAGCTATTGATGATTGAGCTAAGTACCTTTTCTATATTTCCCTTAGGTTGTGTACAAAATTCTAACATGACCGGCGATTTTGCATATATAGACAAAGAACAAATCATAACGTTGTATATTGACCAATATACAATGAAAGTGACGTCATGCAGGTAAACAAGTAACCTAAGCAACATAGATCTCGCAAAATAACCCTGGCTTTATATATAATTCTGGGTTTAAATCATGTTAGAATTGAAATAAACTATGAAAACCGTTGTATACTGGCTGTAATACAATGGTTTGTTGTTCTGACGCTTATTATTAACCACTCAGGCCTACGGCCTTCGTGGTTAATTCCTACGCATCAGAACTCCAAACCATTGTATAACAGCCGGTATACAACTGTTTTTCATAGTTTATTTCTTAATTATAAGCGTTTGAAAAGTTACCCATTATGTTGTTGAGATAAAATATTTTACTGTGCAAGTATTTTAAATAAATTGAACAATATTCCAACAAAATCATACAATTTTTAGCATTTATTAAACTCTCTAACATATTAATTATAAAGAGCACACATTCATCTAGGTCATTGTAAGTTTGTACTCGTGAGTCACTGATGTAAACATTGGCAAAGTGCAAGAATAATACTCCACAAGTTCTCTCCCCCTGATAGCAATACACACAAGGTCCAAAAATTGTTCCAATTCAAAAACTCCACAAGAATTTTCTCAATGATCTTTCCTGTTTGCCATCATAAATATCTGAAAAGAGATAAAGTTTAAACATTGTCATTACACACTGACAACACATCATCATATTGTCCCAAATACTTAAGGATGTGGGGTGAGAACAAAAGTGGGAGGGGGGTGGTAAACAATTATTCAGAATTTTTGAGAAAATAAAAGGGCTCAAACAGACAAACTTGTAAATATGTATACTATCACTGTAACATAACACCAACAACTCGTTAAAAAGGGGCCACCCTTTTAACATAGTTTGTTTCAAAGAATGTGTGTGCCTTTTAGTACTCGTTCATAAACACACAAATTGGCAAATGTCATGAGCCAAAACGCATACCATGCCTACATAATAACTCCAGGGAACAAACTCTTATTTAGTTTTGGACTGAAAAATGTATACTTTAAAAGATATTCAAGAAACATTACCATATTTCTACTTTCGGTTTGCAAGGTCATAGAAGTTTTGCATGATACAAGATCATAAATAAGTTTCATAATCACAATTATTTCTTTGTAAGAGTATGTCCTCATACTATTGACTATGTCTCCAACAAAAAACTTTGACTCTTAATGTTATGTTGACTTTGTTTGTCAACGAGCAAGATTTGCAATGAAAGTGCTGTCATGCTTCAGTAAATTCACTTTATTGATATTTATTTTTTGTTTTACTTCAAGGGTAAATATAGTGCATCATAACACTATGCTTACTGTACCCAACACATTTCAATTTTAAGAATAAAATGCTTTTGAAAAAACCATGCTCAATCTCACAAAAAATTATCACAAAGGACACATTTATCTTCATGTGCTTTAGTTAGTTTCATCAGAGTATTTGAATATGTTCGATTCATTTTCTAGTCGTGCAATCAATAATAACAGCCTATTTGCGTTTTAAGGTAAATACTTCGGCACAATAGTCCTCCACGATTTGATAAAATGTGCTGTTTGGCACCCCTGCCTACAAAGGGCCATAACTCGGGCAAAACTAATCGCATCACATCGTAAATTATTTCCTTAAGTATAGGTACATGTCAAGGTTGATTATTGATGTAAGTTTGAAGAAATTTACACAAACTATACGAGAAAGATGAGTTGCATCCTCAAATACAAGTTAACAGACTGACAGGCAGACCAATTTTTACCATTTGTTAGGGACACAGGAAAAATTTCAGCATACGTTTTTCACTCGATTCAACAATTTTTCCTGTGGATATAACAATGAAATGGCAGATGACAGAAGGACATCTAACGATCGCAGTAATACACATTTAGCACAGTACAACAGTGCCAGTGCTCTAAGCTTATAAAATTTTATAATGGAGAATAATATCAAATAAATTCTTTACTCACCAAAACATAATTTTACATAAACAGGGTAACAATATTGAACTCAGAGCTCAAAAGCATCTTCTTTATCACAAACATACTGTGCTATATCTTTAGGTGTCATTAACCTCTCTGCATCTACGTCTGGAATCTCGAATCCTGAAACATACAAGAGAGGTGTTTGTAAAACATGTATGCATCCACGGCAGCCTAACAGTCAGTCACTTTAAAGTTCACAACGAACTTGACCTACTGGACCTCAAAATTAGGTGTCATTTAATGAATATGATCAACATTCTTGTAAGTTTCAGGAACTTATTCTGATCCTTGTTGAGTTATTATTCATATCATCTGATTTGTAGTTGAAGGTCACAGTAACACTAACCTTGTGAACTGAAAAAAATCACAGTTACACTGACCTTGTGAACTGAAAACCAACAGCAGTCATCTAATGATGAAAACCAACCTCCCTCTTAAGCCTGAGGATTCTAGACTTGTCCGTTGTTCGAAGGTAATTAATTAGAAACTATTTTGTAATTGGAGGTCCCCATTGACTTCAAAATCAATAGGGAACATCTTGTAGACTACAGATAATGACCAACTCACTAAAATGTTTTAAAGATCCTAAGCCCAACAAATCTTGAGTTAATAATCAGAAACTGTTTTGCAGCCAAACAGTTAAATCTTAAATAGACTGACCCAATCTCAGAAAGCATCTTAATAAGTAAGTAAGTCAAGTCTTTATTTTACAAGGCTAACATATTTACAATAATGCAATCTTTAATACGGGCCTCAAATTTAAGTAAGATCTTAGCTGAAGTCGAGATTTTGTTCAAAGCAGAATCTGAATAGGTGAAAAATCTGAAGTACAAGCTGTAATAAACAGTTTAAACTTGGAAATATATTTCTGTTTTTTTAGTGACACCAATTTTGAGTCCAGACTCCCATGGAAATTATCTTAAAAACACATGGTATGGCAATATTTGAGCTGCAATTAAGTCAAGATTGAGATACTTCAGGACATTGGGTAAGGAGTATGTACCAAATTCATCTTCCATTGCCATGATGACTTCCACATGGTCCAAGCTGTCTAGTCCTAAATCATTCATAAAGTGGGACATCAAAGTTATCTGGAAAATATGAAATAAATTGTCTGGTAACAGTGTTTGATGGAAACATAACATGTTCTGAAAAATTCTATTTTCTAAGAAATGAATACCATTTAATACAGCACAGAGTAATTCAACAAATATTATAGCTTGATACTATCTCACCATAGGTATTTCGACTGATTAACTTAGAAATGCATCAATGGAATGAATATTTTGCGAATGTAATGTTAAATATAAGAAACAATGGCTTGATGTTTATACTTGATTCTCATCGACCCAAGCCCTAATTATTTAGGCCAAATATATGCTTGTGTCGCTATGGTTCCTATCCTATTGGTGGTGGATTATTTACTGTCGCTGCAGCCAAAAAAGTGCATAAAAACACATGTAAACAATTTTAGTTCACTGATTTACAACCATTCCTGAAAAATCGTTTTTGGTGGGCAGTAACACCTAAGCATGTTACCATGGATTTTCCTCTTAGTCCAAATTTTTGTAAACATACTCGGCCACATTTTTAAAAGTCAGTGAATAGCATATATGATGAGCGAACTTTGTTACAACTGCATTTCATAAAACAAATTCAGACTTTGTGTTAATTTTAGACTGACCAATATCAGGTCAATGAGAAAGTTTTCGAATGGCATAGGATCTTGAATGGTACTTGCTTTACAGCAAATATTTTAAGATAAAAGCTTTTTTTTGACAAAAAATTACATTTTACTATAGTTCAGTAATATCGCAGTCAGTAAATAAAAATTAGTTACAGAGCAAATGTTTCAAAGTGTACACTCTAGGTTTATATCTCTAAGGGGATCGACTCCACGATTAAGCAGTAAATATGGACAGAAACACACTTTTTTTATCTATCTTTATCTGAAAAACAGCCTGTGTCTTAAAGTTTTAGCGTGTACCTTTTCAGGATCGACTTTATCGTACAGTTGTAAAACTAACATAACTCTCTTCTCAACATCGCCTATTGCTAAAACTTCTTTCTCAGCATAGGTTCTACAAGTCTGCACTAAGGGAATCTGAAACATAGAAAAATAAAGAAACTGCATACCTTTTCAGCAATGATTTTATCATAGTCCTTGCAGATGTTTAAAACTCTTTCACTTATTTCTTCAATTGACTTCGCCTCACAATAAAATCTTTTCAACTTTGAAGACTCAATCTAAAGCAATAGACAAACAAACTGCTAGTGCCAAGAAAATAGTAAGACCGCAAATTAATTACTTGAATGTTTGAAGTCTTTAGAGTCTTTAAGTTTTCTTAATTAATGTTTTGACTTGTGTCTCTGATGTCATTGTATTATTTATGATCAAGCTAGTAGAGGCAATTTAATATCAATCGCAAAATGTACATATCATAACATGAGTAACCATGTTTTGGAAAAACTAGCCGTAACTAAATAAGTCAAAATCCGAATTGCTGCTTTTCCTTTATGTGCAGGTAATTATATTTTACCTTATTACATTAGTTTTACCAACTATCTGTGTTTAAAATAAGTTTTATTGCTTTTGTTCGGCAATTGATTTCTGTTTGGTATTTAGCTATACCAAAAAATCTGAGGGCGTGTTCGTAATGCTGTTCGGTGTTTATATTATTGTACTTATACATGAATATTGAAATAAATACAGTTTAAACCAACCCTATTCTGCACATCCCGGACAGTGGAACACACTTACAGACAAACCGGAACAGTTACACCGTTCGAAACATATTCTTTGTGCCAGCCACAGAGGTGGTGCAGCCACAACAGTCACATGATTACAACACCAACAATGGCCGCTCGTGTCATAAAATAGAATATAATAAATTTATTTTCGAATTATGGGCCATTGCGGGCAAACAGTCACATTTAAATATATCCACATGCATAATTCTTTCTCCAATATTATGGCTGCAACTACAATTTTGGTCATCTTAAACATTATACTTTCGGTTCGGTTTTGTTTGTAAGTTGTTCGGAGTAGTAGTCAAACCATTTTGACGCAATCTACATCTACATTAATACGTTATGTTGTCATAAATTTGACAATTCTATAACGGTGCACAAAGAAAAAGGGAAGTAAAAAATAGGAAAGACAGAAGAATAGGCACGGGCAAATATGATTGCAGGTAAAGTATAAAAGACAAGTAATAGAAAGTGTTGCACAGTTACTTTCGGCCATTAGGGCAAGACCAATCCAGCTTCAGTGGCGGTACCAGGGTGCTAGACCCCGCTGACATAGCTCCGGCCCTTCATTTGGCTGTACTTTGTAACTGTGCATGAGGATCCCCTTTAGAAGGTCAGGTTGGAGAGCTCATTCTTGAAGGATGCCAAAAATGAGCCTCAGCAATAGATGCTGGAAGGTTGTTCCACAGGGGGATACAAAGAGGAAAGAAGCTGAACTTCAAGACGTCAGAAGATGTAGAATAGGGCAGGAATCTGCTGTTGTGAGATGATCTTGCTCTGCTTTTGATTGCTGTCAGATAGGGGCCTGGATCAATCTCGACATGGTTGTGGATGATCTTGTAGAGCATGGTCAGTTGTATTTTTTTCCGGCGAGGTTCTAGGGTTTCCCATTTCAGGTCAGAAAGCATATCAGAGACACTGCTAATGTTGTGGTACCTGTTGGTAGCGAATCGTGCTGCTCTTCTCCGTACCATTTCGACTTCTATGATGAGGGTTCCAAATAGTGCTGCAATATTCTAAATTTGAGCGGACGAGAGATGTGTAGGCATTGGTTTTTGTTTCTTTTCTTGTATTTCTTAGGTTGCGTTTTAGGAAGCCTAGCATGTTGTTTGCCTTTTTTGTTGTTCTGTCTATATGAGTTTTCCAGCCAAGGTCTGATTGCAGGTCCACTCCTAAGTATTTTGATGATTTTTCATCAGTGGCACACCTTTCAGGATGTAGTTTGAGCGAAGAGGAGTCTTAGATCGGGTTACTCGAAGGACACTACATTTCTGGGGGTGGAAATCCACCCCCCACAGTTTCTCCCACTTGGCTAGATAGTCTAGGTCTTGTTGAAGTATCTGCTGGTCTTGTTCGGTCTTTATCTGGCGGTAGAGAATGCAGTCATCTGCGAATAGGCGTGTCTTTGAGTGGAGTCCCTCTGGAAGGTCGTTTATGTATATTAGGAATAAGAGTGGTCCCAATACTGAGCCTTGAGGGACACCACTCACAACCGGGGCTTCTTCGGATGACTCGCCTTGAACAAGAACTCTCTGGGTTCGACCATGCAGGAAGGATGAAATCCACTGGAGCGTCTGGCCTCGGATACCATAATGATAGCATTTCTTCAGGAGTCTTTGGTGAGGAACTCGGTCAAAGGCTTTACTGAAATCCAGTATTATCATGTCTGTCTGCGTCCTCTTGTCTAGTGACGCTGTGAGCTCATGCTGTAATGTTAGGAGCTGAGTCTCGCAGCTTCTCTTCGCCCTGAATCCATGTTGACAGTCATGAAGTATGCTGTGTTTATCAAGATGTTTCATTGTGTGACTAACAATGACGTGCTCAAGTAGCTTGCAACAGATGCTAGTGAGGGAGACCGGCCGATAGTTTGCGGGTCCTGTCTTGAGCCTTTCTTGTAGATGGCAGTAACATTTGCCTGTGTCCAGTCGTCAGGTACTTTTCCTTTATTAAGCGAAGTCTGGAAAATCATGGTGATGATTGGGGCCAGAGCTGTTACACAGTCTTTAAGTATGCGTGCTGGTATGCAATCTGGACCTGTGGCCTTCTTTGGGTTGATGTTGCGTAGCAACTTCAATATTCCGTCTTCGGTAATATGAATTTGGTCCATATCCGGTGAAGGTGTTCCTGCTGGTGTAGGAATGTCATCATCAGCTTCTTGAGTGAAGACTGACTTATATTGCTTGTTTAAGATGTTTGCCTTGTCACTAGCGGAGTTGAAGAGTCGCCCTTTGTCTTTTAGAGGTGAAATGCCTGAATTGTCTTTCCGTAGTGATTTGAAGCTCCAAAATCTTTTCTGTTTTGGCTGTTTATTATGTTCTGTGTCTTCAGGTTCTATTATGATGTTTATATATGAGTGGTAGGATTTTCTTTCAATTTTCTGGAATTGGGCTTTCAAGTTCTTATATTTTCTGATGTCAGATTCTTTTTTAGTTTTCTTCATTCTGGTGTACAATTTCGATCTTCTTCTCATGGCCCTTTTCAAGCAGGTGTTTATCCACGGTTTCTTCTTGTGGTCTTCGTTGATGAGTTTTGTTGGGATGTGCTTGTTCATCAGAGATAAAAGAGTTTTTGAAAAGCGTCCAAAGGGTGTCAACTGAAGCATTTTGCAGTGATGTCATCTCTGTGTGAAGATTGTGTAGCCCATTGTTGAGGTCATCGTAGTTGGCCTTATCATAAGTGAACACCTTCCGTTTCAATGGTGGTAGCTTGTGGGGATGTAGGCTGGCCTCCACATAAACTGCTTCATGGTCTGAGATTCCTGGGATTACTTCTGTCGAGTTGATAAGCGAACTGTTGTTAGTGAAGAATAGGTCCAGGATGTTACTGGAGTGTTGGGTAGTACGTGTTGCATCACACACTTGTTGTTCTAGGTGTCTATCGTTCATAATGTCAAGTAATTGGTGACACTGTGGACCCCTTGAAGCTGATGGATTTACACTATAACTTTCCCAATCAATATCTCCAAGGTTGAAATCACCCACCAACCATATGTGGGCCCCATCAGGAATTTTGGACAGGCTTGTGTCAAGGTGGGGCCATCCTTAAAAAAGTGTTTGTTAGCCCTTACGCGACCGACCCGAAAAAACCGGCCCGACCCAAAACATTTTATTGCCAAAACTGAAATTATATTTTTTTTATTTTGTACGAAAAAATCGGGGACGAAAATGTCATGTTCGAATTTGTTTGAGTCCGATATACAGCCGCGATTGTCAAAGGGAGATCACTGCGTAGTTAGTCTGTGTAATTAGAAGCTTGTCAGATGCTGAAACAAAATGCAGGCATCGCGAAAACCGTCGGTCCTTACCGACAAAAATTGCTTTCAAAGTTTGGTCCGGCAAAAATTGATTGAATGTCGGCGATTTTGAGTGACAACGGTGATAATCCCACATCGTACATGTAGTTGAATATTATTGTAAAGAAAGTATTTCTTAATTCCTCGCCGAGATGCAGTAAGAAACCTTCCGAAATCGGCAACAAATGTAACGGGATAAGGTCGCGAAAACTGATTGCATATTTGGATGCCGATAAGACCCGTAAACGGTACGATTCCGGAATTTTCGCACCGTGCATCCCGCCTGAATATTTTTTTGTTTTGACGATTTGTGACGGGGCTTTTTTACATAAAAACGTGATTAATATTAAAGATGTTTGATATTTAATGGTAAAATAATTAAATGAAATGACAATAACCTTTCTCTTGCCAGAAAGTCCTGTCTGATATAGCAAGTATTTTGGCTGCCATGGAGGCATACATGTTTTACAAACATCTCTTGTAAAGTTATGATATAATAGTATCCTTGCACTTCCAGAGTGAGCCATGTTAAAGCACTTAGGGAGCCTGGCTAATGGCTAAAATGAAATAGTGCAAACCATTGCAGGTATTTTACAAAGCAGGTTAGAATTTTACAGAGGGGTGCTAATAGCCAATAGGTGCATACAACAGATAAAGCTATACAGGGTTAGTATGTGTACAATTTAATACAATCATTCTCAGATACAGCATACATACAACATATATAAGAAAAATCAGACACACACCAACCTAAAAAAAAAAACCAAAAAAAAAAAACCCCTACCTACCTACCCACTGAAAAAAATCTGGGACGCGTAAGGGCAAACAAACATTTTTTTAAGGATGGCCTGGGCGAGATATTCTGGCTTGTCCATGTTGGGCGGACGGTAGAATGCACCTACATAGAGGTTGCTTGCTCTGGTGATAGCAACCTGTACCTACAGCATCTCGCAGTCCCTGACAGTGTTGATTTCTTCTGGCATCATACACTCAAGTCTCTTGTCGACGAGTATAAACACACCGCCTCCTCTCCCTTTCTGTCAGTCTCTTCTGAAAACATTGTAGTTCAAAAATGTCAGGGAAGAACTCACTACTCTGGTGGTTTGCTGCGAGTCATGATTCTGTCCCGATTACGATGTTTGCTCCAATGTTTTCGCTGATGACCTGCAACGAGGCTTTCTTGCCAACAACTGATTGGCAGTTAATGTTCAAGACTTTTTACAAGAGTGGATGTTTTGGAGGTTGTTTGTATTTATAGCAGATAGGCTTGAGTGGGTGAGGTTGGTGTCGCTGTTCATGGTGGTGCATGGTATAGACATGTCACTGTGCAGACGATAGCGTACTGGGTTGACATCTTTGTTTGGAGATGAGGTAGCACAGTGATAGCCTGTATATAATAAGCGTCGAAAGCACAAGTGCCCCAAATCCAGTGCATTTTAAATTTTCATTAAATTTGCATTCAATGCCAAATTCAGGCATTTTTTTGGGTTGGGACATGTTCAATACAATAAATAAAAGAACCCGTCGAATACCTGGTAATATTGGCCGTTATCATTAGTAAAACAATAAATAAACTAGCACATACCGTAGCCTTAAATCTCATGTAAACAGTACAAGTTTAAAGACCGTTACTGTATCCGTATAGAGCCTATTTCTATGATAAACATTATTCGAATCTTTAAAACAAGCCTTAAAAGCTTTCACTCATCACATTTTTTGTTTGTTTGTCGTTTTTCTAGCAAAATCATCTGAATTCCACTACAAATGTTCGTTAATTTTCAGTGTGTTAGCTTTACGCGAGATCATTTTATGGTTTTGCTTGTTTTTGGTCTGTCTGCTGTGGCTGGAGTCAGAATTTAAAAGCAGCCACTTGGAGACAGCTTATCTGTCTATTCAGAGTAGACCATTCTGTACACTGTCCAGGACAGTTCCGTTTTGTTTGTAAGTTGTTCGGAGTAGAACATCTCGCACAGTGCAGAACAGACATTACGAACATACCCCGAATGTCAGAGTAAACTTTAAATAAATCTTTAATATTAAGGGGGTGTGTCTAAATACCGAATATGAATCATTTTCGCGGATATGAACGGATATGAACGGTAAATACCGAATATGAATGATTAATGTTTTAATTAAGCAAAATGTTTATTTTTTTATGTTGGAATTGGTTATAACCATAAAAATACATACACATACCAAAAATAAATGTTGTAGTAGCATGATTTAGCCTTAGAAGAAATGTTTATCATTAATGCGCTATCGGGTTTCATATTCGTGAACATGAAGCGGACTCCGTACATGAACGGTAAATACCGAATATGAATGATTATTGTTTTAATTAAGCAAAATGTTTATTTTTTTATGTTGGAATTGGTTATAACCATAAAAATACATTATAGCAAAAAAACGGTGATTTTGCCCATACGTTAACATAAAGATTCACGCGCTGTTAACGTCCAGTTTTACGTATGCTCATTTCAGGGCCTCGCCGGCGACTATACAGGTTATACAGCGTCATATGAACCGTAATTCCCATTTTATTTCTAAGTACTTATAAGTTTTCTATAATATTTAAATTATATATTTAAACAAACCCGCAGTATCCATGTTTTCTTTGTATTTACCGATCCCGGAAGTCGACGTGCATAACAATAACTGGTATGACGTTACGTTTGTTTTCGCGACGTCGTCACAAAATCTCCCGCCAAAATATCATTATTTTGATATACAAACGCATTAATTGATGTTTTGTATGCTATAATAGCATTTACGCATGTTTTTTTCGCGTTATAACATATGCAGAGTCCCTCGGGAGTGTTGGTGCCCTCGCCCTGGCGGGCTTGGGTACCAACCGTCCCTCGGGACTCTGCAGATGTTATAGCCCGAAAAAACATGCGTTAACCCTACATACACATACCAAAAATAAATGTTGTAGTAGCATGATTAAGCCTTAAAAGTAATGTTAATCATTAATGCGCTATCGGATTTCATATTCGTGAACATGAAGCGGACTCCGTACATGAACGGTAAATACCGAATATGAATGATTATTGTTTTAATTAAGCAAAATGTTTATTTTTTTATGTTGGAATTGGTTATAACCATAAAAATACATACACATACCAAAAATAAATGTTGTAGTAGCATGATTAAGCCTTAAAAGAAATGTTTATCATTAATGCGCTATCGGATTTCATATTCGTGAACATGAAGCGGACTCCGTACATGAACGGTAAATACCGAATATGAATGATTATTGTTTTAATTAAGCAAAATGTTTATTTTTTTATGTTGGAATTGGTTATAACCATTAAAATACATACACATACCAAAAATAAATGTTGTAGTAGCATGATTAAGCCTTAGAAGAAATGTTTATCATTAATGCGCTATCGGATTTCATATTCGTGAACATGAAGCGGACTCCGTACATGAACGGTAAATACCGAATATGAGTGATAATTGTTATAATTAAGTAAACTATTTATTTTTTATGTTTGAATTGGTTATAACAATAAAAATACATACACATACCAAAAATAAAAGTTCTGGTAGCATTATTAAGCCTTAGAAGAAATGTTTAACATAATGCGCTATCGGATTTCATATTCGTGAACTGAGGCATATGAATATGAACGGTAAATACCGAATATGAATGATTATAATTTAATTGAAGGTTAAATCTTATGTTTCTGTGTTAAAAATGATTATTTGTACTAAAATGCATGTGTATAGCGAAAAGAAATCCATTTGAGTTTGAAAAAAGTGTTATTTAATTCATTTTCATAACGCGTACGGACGAATCTACGCTTATGTTATAAACCAATTCATGTTCGTGAACCAGCCTAAATAGCGAATGTATGAGCTTTTATTTCAAAACTTCTCAAATACAGTTATACAATTTTTTATTATGATATTGACGTTGATATACAAAAACTTAAAACTTTTCCTTTTTGCAGCCTAAAATGATACATGTATTATATGTAGAGCGCTAAGTCGATATTCATGTTCGTGGACAAACGCCTTTATTTTAAAATTATATGGAATTTCGGCATGTTGCTCTTTCGAATTAAACTAAATGTATTCACATAACACAAAATAAATCAGAAAATGAATAAAATAATACTTAGGATATGAACACTTGTAATGTATATCGTTATGTGCTGATTCATGTTCGTGAACAAATTCAAGTACATGTATACATGTGACATATCTGCCATCACGCACGTTAATTAAACGTTAACGTTCGTGCTGCCATTAACCGTTTAAAATAGTTTAACACCTTGATTAACGACCGAATATACAACTTAATGGGATTATCGCTGTCTGTGCTTTGTTGATAAGGTGTGTTTTTTGCATATTTTCAGCGGTATTACAAGAATGACACATATTTTCTTATGTACATATTTAGTAGCTCACTGGGGGTAATTTAATTGACTTGTACTATGACTACCAGGTAAAGTCATTTTGAGTATTGCATTGCAATTTATCTTAATAATGTCTTGATTTCATCGATATTACGTAAATTCAAAGAATACAGGACAGTGTAAATCCGTGATCTAACATCGTAAATGATTAACAGGGCGGAGCCAGAGAAGCGAAAAAAATTTATCGGCCAATCAAAATTCAGGATATTTTAAGTCAAATAATTATTTTGGTAAAAAGGGCGGAGCGAAGCGTGTCCTTAATAGTCATTGAATTTTAATTGGCCGATAGAAATTTGCAGTATATTTATGTATCAATAGGAAGTAAATGTACTAAAATCGTGATTTAATTTTTCCACATCCGAACTGCCCGTGTTTATTTCACCGACAAAATATGCGAACATATTTTTATTTCTTAATTATATACTAACACCCAATGTTGCATATATTGACCCGACAAGAATTGAACAACTTAATCAGTTAAAATGCATTTATAGCGTTTTCTCAAACATTTTAATAAAACAAATGTGGTGTTATGTTAGGTACACACATGGCCCACATTATCACATACTTATACTTACTTAAGTGTGCTGATCAATCAGGAACGGCTATAATTATAATCCAATCAAAAGAAGATTAATCCATATATAATTGGATTAAACCCCGATAAAGGGAACACACACTCTTTTGTTGTACCGACAAAAACAGCGACATTCTTTACGCAAACACAATACAAAATGAGTGTGATGTAAAAAAAATACAGCACGTGTAATAAAGATCATTTTAAATTATAAAATATATATAATGCATCAATCTACTAAATCGGTTTTGATAATTTCATATATTATTAATATATCATCATGGTTTTTTGGCACATTCAATCATATTAGAATAGTTTCATGTTCGTTACTCGCCGTAGAATTTTAGTATTTACAGTATATATCTATATATCAATATATAGTTTAAACAGTTCAAGTTTTCCTCCGTCCAATAAAAATCGTTCATATTCGGTATTTCGTCCTTGTTCGCGAACATGAATCCAATATGGTATAGGCCTTTTATTAATCGTTCTAGTATTTACATATATGTTAATTATAGTTATCAAAATATAATTAAGATTTTGCTAGATGTCTTATTATGATCGCTCATATTCGGTATTTATCGTTCATGTACGAGTTTCGCCTCAGGTTCACGAATATGAATCCGATAGCGCACTATATATAATAATATATATTTCTTCTAAGGCTTAATCATGCTTATAGATAATTTATTTTTGGTAAGTATAAGTATTTTTATGTTTATAATAGATTGCAACATAAAAAAATAAATATTTTGCCTAATTAAAACAATTAACGCTCATATTTGGTATTTACCGTTCATGTACCTGATGTTCACGAATATGAATATGATAGCGCGTTGGTAATATATATTTCTTCAGAGGCTGAAACATGCTTCTAGATCATTTATTTTTTGTGTGTATAAGTATGATTATGTTTATAATAGATTCCAACATAAAAAAATAAATATTTTGCCTAATTAAAACAATTAACGCTCATATTTGGTATTTACCGTTCATGTACCTGATGTTCACGAATATGAATATGATAGCGCGTTGGTAATATATATTTCTTCAGAGGCTGAAACATGCTTCTAGATCATTTATTTTTTGTGTGTATAAGTATGATTATGTTTATAATAGATTCCAACATAAAAAAATAAATATTTTGCCTAATTAAAACAATTAACGCTCATATTTGGTATTTACCGTTCATGTACCTGATGTTCACGAATATGAATATGATAGCGCGTTGGTAATATATATTTCTTCAGAGGCTGAAACATGCTTCTAGATCATTTATTTTTTGTGTGTATAAGTATGATCATGTTTATAATAGATTCCAACATAAAAAAATAAATATTTTGCCTAATTAAAACAATTAACGCTCATATTTGGTATTTACCGTTCATGTACCTGATGTTCACGAATATGAATATGATAGCGCGTTGGTAATATATATTTCTTCAGAGGCTGAAACATGCTTCTAGATCATTTATTTTTTGTGTGTATAAGTATGATTATGTTTATAATAGATTCCAACATAAAAAAATAAATATTTTGCCTAATTAAAACAATTAACGCTCATATTTGGTATTTACCGTTCATGTACCTGATGTTCACGAATATGAATATGATAGCGCGTTGGTAATATATATTTCTTCAGAGGCTGAAACATGCTTCTAGATCATTTATTTTTTGTGTGTATAAGTATGATTATGTTTATAATAGATTCCAACATAAAAAAATAAATATTTTGCCTAATTAAAACAATTAACGCTCATATTTGGTATTTACAGTTCATGTACGGGGTTTGCCGAATGTTCACGAATATGAATCCGATAGCGCACTGGTAATATATATTTCTTCACAGGCTTAAACATGCTTATAGATCATTTATTTTTTGTGTGTATAAGTATTTATATATTAATAATAGATTACAACATAAAACAATTTATATTTTGCTTAATTAAAATAATAATCATTCATATTCGGTATTTACCGTTCATATCCGTTCATATCCGCGAATATGATTCATATCCGGTGTTTAGACATACCGATATTAAGGTAAACAGATCAAAAAGTGAAGAACAAATCGATTGACGATGTCATAAAGTATCCAACACTTTATGGAAAATTTATTACACAACCTTTTTCACACATGTGCACTGTATGCAATTAGCAAATACGAAGGCAACAGTCCAGTATCCGTACACGTGCGTGTCCGGTTATTGAACTCTTTTCATACTGAATGACATTGAAAAAGCCAAAATTCAAGCTTACCTGTGGAGTTAAAAGCGTCTGTTTATTTGAACAATTATGTAAATTTCGGTTCTCTTGTCTGCAATGGATTAAAGAAACACAAGATGCACGTGGAACAACGCGTCTTGCTACTGTTTGGAGGCAGTTTGTTGCCCGTACCGACTTCAGCAAGGTGGCGGCCATTTTTACCGAGAGATGAATGTAAGGGAGATAACTCAAATGAGACGGATCTTATTAACGGAAAGAAAACAGATAACCGAAAAGGTTTTAAGAGTGTAAAAGGAGAAACATAGGCCGGTTTAATAGGAAGTGTCATATTTAAAGGGGGACTTTGCCAGCAGTAGGGGGCACAACATAGGCCTTATTTTCATATCATTGATAATCATCGTTTTATGTAATTTATTACATGGTAATTGCAGGAAATGATGGGGATGTATTTCTACCTTTGACCATCTGGAAATATGACATACTGTACTGACTGTGTTACAATATCACCGCATGTAGCACTGCAAGGTATGCAGTACCATTCTATATGGAATGGTTTATATCTACAATATACTTGTAATCTGGTGAACTATGCAAGTGTTTACACCTCTCTGCTGTTCTGCCAGAATTTTCATCATGGGATATGAAGGGTGTTAGGAAATCCAGAAACTATAATTATGATAGTTATTATGTTGATGGATAGTTCCTTGGCAAACTTAAAATTAATATTTATAAAAATATATGTGTAATCTAAAATCCACCGCTTTCACACACTAATATGAATACGTTTATGATTATATAGTGTAGTCCTGAAAACAATTCCTCGATATTGATGTATGCAAGTATGCTTAGTATGCTCATCCCCTATTTATAGAACAACTAACATTTCAAACAGTCATAGTATGTTTGTGCAATTGCGAATGTAAATGTTTAAAAATTGTATAAATACATTTAGAATTTTTCGATTTTGTAGAAAAACATGCTAAAGTTCATTTACCTAGGTGAATAATCCAGCCTCAAACAATTTAAATGCAAGCTATAGTAGTTAAGTTTGGACTAAAATCTGCAAAATCCTAGAAGTAACTTGTTGGCCTTAGTTTCATATTGCTCACATGTAACTTTTTATACTGACTGCATGAGTTTGAATCCCACTTAATAATAAGTGCAAATAATTTTATATTGTTGTGTGTACAGTTTATCTATCTATCTTAATATTCTATAAATTGAATGCCATACATTTTTTCTTCAATATTATGATATTATAATATAAAATCGATGCAGTTTCTGGGTGTAAAATGAGATGCTATCATTTGCATATCATTATCCGAGTTAACCTGACCAGGCCACATGCTGGTGGATGATGATAAGGAAAGATACAACACATGTTACAAATGACCCTTACTGATACAAGTTTTCATATATTACCATTAATTTATAGCATGCTGGTCCACTAATGTTTTACCTGGTAAACAAAAGTCCCCCTTTAAGGTAAAAGTGCAATGTACGCAACAACTGAAGTGCCGAGTGCTAGAGGAAGGTTTGGACAAAGACCTTATTTTTAGGTCTTTGGTTTGGAACACATACAAAGTTGTTTGGGAGATATTTTTAAAGAAACACTTCAGGGCTAATGGATATAGGCCTACAGGGAAACCGGGCTTAGTGACAGAAATATGAAAATCATGACAATTTAGCATTAGAAAGACAATACTCTTATGAACCGTTTCTGTCGCTAACGTCATTCAAAGGTTATTTGGAGAGGAATTAATATATTGGAGAGGAATTATATAATATAAGTTTTCTAAAACTTGTTTTCCGATCCATTACTTTTTCCATGTTTGTATTATCGTATATATGTACGAATATTGAAATAAATACAGTTTAAACCAAAGGTTATTTGACGTTACGTTAACACGAAGTTCATAAATCTAGTATTTGATGAGTTCTTGACGTAAATTTTCAAAATTGTATACCATTTTAGAATTATATTCCTTTTTTAATAAAACACATCTAAATCGTGAATTTTAGCTTTTAGAGAAACGTAGCTACTGTTTTCGACCACTAACACCTCTTTTTCTTAATATGAATACTCTGCAGAAATTGGTTACCATAGCAACGACAGAAGATATTTTAACATGATTCATGAGAGAAAAAAAATCTTAGACGTAGTTCTATATATTATCCAAGAACTTAAACTTAAATCAAAGAGCATGAACTTTTTGTCAATTAAGAGGGTTTTCTTAACCTTATTACATAAATCCTTATACAATGTCACTAAGCCCGGTTTTCCTGGAGAACGGCGCATATAGTTCTTACAATGCTAGTTACGTTAAATGAATCATTTCCTGTTCTCCTTCTTTCTGATATTCAGCAGGGATCTTGTTAGACCGTAAATAGCTCAGCGATATTTTATTCATAGTGATGGCGATCAAAGGTTAAAATCATGTTTAAAATTCAGAGTTCGTGTAAACTTAAAATCGTTAAAACTTTATACACTATACACTCGAGAACTTTAAAAACGCCTCACGTGACGTAAAGTCAAATATCACTTTTTTATTTTATTGAAAAATCATTTTACATGTTTTTTAATTAATCGTTTCTACATATAATTCAATCTAGTTTGTAATAATATGTCATCTCCTTATTTTCTGGAAATCATTCAAGCGCGCTCGCCCTCGACAAAAGTATTTGAACATGCGTAGATATTATTGTGAACATCTTATACAATGCAAGTGACAGGATGTATGTTATAGACCTTGAGCTCACAATTGACCCTGCTCCCCCCAGGGGGAATTTTCAACACTATGATTTTCTTAAACCTTATGGTAGGTGGCATTCACAGACAAAAGTTTGCAAGTTTCTGTTGGGGCTTTAACGAGTTATGGAGATTTCAAATACGTGACTATGCGATTTTCTACATGAATCACTAATTTTGCTTATATGATATTATAAACATACCAATTGTTCAATAAATCATGTGAATAAGACATTTATGTATGTTAAATGTATTTAAAATTGAACTTTCAGTTGTACAAATTATTATAGGCAAAAAATGTGATATAACATACGTAATTTACGTTACTTTGCATGAAATTACTAGAATATTAAAAAAACAGTCAACGTATAATATGACGTTTTTAAGTTAAGAAATGATGATACTGATTAGTATGCCGCTCAATAATGTATAAAGCTATAGTACAACTACACAAATAGTTAATTGAAATGAAATGACATGTAAATTACGTTACCTTTAAAAAATATGTTTTTTTTCAACAACATTTCAGTTAAAATTTCGGTAAAACACATATAGTGGGGTGACAATTGGTGATTATTTGGGGGTAGCGAGGTGACAGCTAAAGTAGAACAAGCAATGTTATATACCAAAATGTTCGCCTATGTAAGTACTTTATGGAACTGCCAGCATAAATTGTCAATACGTGGTGTGGACCCGGAAATTCAAGATGGCGTCCAAGATGGCCGCCATAATTTACAAATACACTAAAAATTCTATTTTCTCATGCATTTTTATTTATTTATGTATATAGTCACAAATATTTGCTTAGATATTATTCATTTGATAATGTGCATCATATGGACATACAAGACTGACCACTTTGAAGTCAAGGTCAAGGTCATTTCAAGGTCAAGTTACGAAACATATTCCCCACGGGATATGCAACACTGCTAAGGACAGGCATCCCAAGATCATATGGGGTACATAACACTTGTCAATACAACCACCCAATGTCACATTCGGTACTCACTATCACAAGAGTACAGCCATACAATGCCGTATGGGGTAGTCACTACCACTTCTTATTGCCATACTAGGCCATAAGGGGTACCAAATCCTTTGTTATGCTCACCACTACCAATTACACCATTATCAGGTATGCCTGGGTACTCATCACCATCATATATTAGTCCTGAACGGGGTGTAACCAACACCGAGTACACCCATATCATGCCCTTAGGGGTTCTTAAAACACTTAATAGTCAACCCAGGCCTTATGGGGGACTAATAACACTGTCTATACATACATTCCATAACCAATTAAGTACTTACAATTGCCCAATAGAACCATTCCTATTGAATTCTTAATGGCGCCAGCTATATCTGAGGCCCTATGGGATACTTAAAACCAAGAGGACAGCCAACCAAGAACATATTGGGTACTCACCACCCTTAATTATAGCCATAGTATGCCATAAGAGATACTCACCACAACTGAGTAAAGTCATATACATGTACATGCAAGTTTCTATATGGTTCTCACTATTACTGAGCACAGCTGTACAAGGCCATATGGGTTACTCTCTAGTACAAAACTAGTCATGTAAGGCCCAAAAGGGCACTCATCCCAAATAATTACTGATTTCATACCCCATAGGGGTGCTTATAACCAACTGACTTACGGTCTCACCAAGTTGTACAGGGTACAAAGGAGTCACAACAACATAGTACTGACATTCAAGGCCCAATCACCACCAATTACAGTTTATATTATGCACTAAATGGTCCACATAACCATTGAGTACGGTCACACCTGACTGTGTATCAACTATACTATGTCCTAAGGGGTTATCGAACCGACTGAATACTGTCATAGCAGGTGCAATATAGCCATCATTGGCTCTATTGGGTAATTCTCCACCACCAAACAGCCTTCTTAGGCCATATGCCCTACTCACAACTATTGTGTACAGCCATACTATGCCTGAGAGATACTCATAGTCACTGAGGAAAGCCATTCAATGCCCTATTGGTACTTAACACTGCCTAGTACAGCCGTCCCATGCTAGCTTATGAACTCACCTCCACAAGTTCAACCATCCCAGGTACCGATTGGGTACCCACCTATACAGAGAACAGCCATCACAGGTCCTATTGACTACCCTATACCACTGAGAACAACCAGCTCAGGCCCTATTTGGTACCAACCTCCTCTAAGTACAGTAATCTCAGGCCCTGTTGGGTACCCACCACCTCTGAGTACAGACATCCCGGGCTGTATTGGATGCCCATCACCAGAAAGAACAGCTATCCCAGGTTCCATTTGCTACCCACAACCTCAGAGTACAGTCATCTCAGGCCCTATTGGGTACCCACCAAAGCCATTTTGGGTACTCAACGTCACAGATTAAGCCATCCCAGGCCTCATTGGGAACCCATCAACATAGATTTCAGCCCTCCTAGACCATATTGGGAACCAACCAACACAGATGTCAGCCATCCTATGTCATATTTGGAACACACCAACACATATTTCAGACCTCCTAGGCCATATTGGGAACCCACCTACACAGATTTCAGCCATGCTTTGTCATATTGGGACCCACCAACACAGATTTCAGCCATCCTATGCCATATTGGGAACCCACCAACACAGATTTCAGCCATCCTATGCCATATTGGGAACCCACCAATACAGATTTCAGCCATCCTATGCCATATTTGGAACCCACCAATACAGATTTCAGCCATCCTAGGCCATATTGTGTAACTTCCCCACTTATAAAGCCATACAATGTCATATGATGCAGCAATTCCTGACTACATGTCGTATGTAACACATGCAATACTGGCTCTAGACTGATATGGAAATATAAGCAGAGGCTTCAAACAATGAACAGTAAGACAGTCTACACGAATTTGTATGTAGTGTGATTGAATAACTGACATACGATTGTATACATGTAAACAGTAAATGTTTAAAAGTCATGTGTGTGGATAGTGTTCTCATGAAGATATTAAATCGAGGGGCAATCTGTGTCCCAGTTTCATAGTTTGATTATTAAATGTGTGTGTGTGTGTATTAAGTTAAATACATACTGTATAAAGCAAACAAAAATACTTGTACGTTTGAGATTTTACAAAGATAAGTCAACATTGTGTTAAAATTACAACATATATGATATTGTAAAGTTTGTAAGTAAGGTAACGTAAATTGAAACATAAATTCTTTTGTTAAAATACATGTGTTGAAAGTTCAAATGCAAACTGCGATAAAAGATATTTTGATTTGAAAATCAATTATTTTTTAGTGGTAAAGTTTATCTAAAGTCAAGAATACAAGGCTAGTAAATTGTATTTTTGTTTGATATTTAAGTACATGTACATTATAGTTTACATGTTGTTTAGTTAAATACATGTATACAGTTTGAACTGCAAACCTATAATAGTTTTTGAGTAGGATTAAATTGTGTTTTTTTGTTTTTTTTTAAGTACATTTTTAAGACACTGACGACATGAACTTTAATTTGTATGTTTGGTAACGTAAAGTGCAATGTAGTATTGCCTTAACATATCTTACAAGTAAGATTCTTGTTAATATATATAATATAAACCATTATAAATATATAAAATTGTATTATATGTAACTGAAAAGTGTATGATACACTTTGAATACTTGAAATTATTGAAGGAATAAAAAACGCACATGTTTTGGAGAATGGGTGACATTTTAAGAATCGCTACCAAACATCTATCTCTTATCCTATACTGGCAATCTATACATCATTTTTTAGGTTGAATGTTGAACTTTGTAATGGTAACTTCATAATTGGTTTGCCTGGTCATCTAAATTTGAAATAAAAAAATTTATGCCAAAAAACTTTTGTTTTTTTAGGGTAACGTATGTTTTCCCATATTTATCTTCTTTAACATTGCATTTTGGCATTGAAATTCTATCAGTTTGCAGCTACTAGTTTACTCTCTTGAATAACATATGCAAACTTGGAATTATTAAATAGCATAATGGTACAATTTATCTTTAAAAATTAAAATATTTTTTTTCATATTTTAGGGTTAACGTATTTTAAAGCGTGGTAACGGAGAAAAGCCCCACTTTATGCCAAAATGTTTGCCAGACCTTGGGGTTTCAAAAAAGTATGGTCCACAAAATTCCCCCTGGGGGGGGGGGGCAAAATCCCCTCTGGCTCATAGTCTATTAGAGTTCGTAGACGAATGTCATCCCGCATATTACGACTAATTGCGCACATAGCCGTTATTGAAAATCAAACACTTTGCTTGTGGTGAATGTGCTCGCAGTATTCTCAGTAAACATCGAGATATCATTTTTTTACAAACTAAATTCAATTATATGCAGATAGTAGCAATTAACACGCACGTTCAATTGTTTTTTTAATAGAATAAATAATTTAAGCGATGTTCGACTTTGAGTCCGGTGTCCTCGCGTGTATAGGGATCCACATATATCGATCCAACCTAAACTAAAGTTATCCATTATTTTTTTACTTGACATAAAGTGTTATTGTTAGCTTACTTTGTGATTGTCTTGACTTTATTCCAATTTGTGTATGAAAACATGTTAATCAGCAATAACATTGTGATACGTATGGTTGTTTATATACGGGTTAAACTTTACAAGTACAGTTTACTAGTGCACATGCACTAGGCTTCGCCTAAAGTACTAACATAGCCAATCCTCTGTCGTAAGATACATTTGAGTCCTTGACATATCATCCAAGTAATGAATAGCTCTGCCATGACACCATCATTAGAGTAGTATTACTAAGCTGTATCACGCAATTCCAATGTATAAATGATGTATGTTATTGCTATTATTAGATACACCAGGTACATTATCCCTGGATATACATAGATATAAGCCATCTTATTTCCTGACTGCAACTGTCAGTCACCATAGCAACAATGTTCAATAAACACTGTAAACATTTTACAAGTCTAAATTGTTGTTTACGGTCTCCGGATCAATCTACAATAAAACAATGAACACCAAGTTATAGACATGTTACTGGCACTTATTTTAACTTAGGGTTCATACTTTAAGGACACAGTTATGTTAAAGTCACTTGAAATGAAAAAAACCACCACACAAGAAATTCTGATCTAGGTTTATCATAAAGCATTAACCTAAAAACAAACAGTTTATATTTAAGTATTTAATAAACTTTAATCACTATAGGTGAATTGTTGTAATACCGTCGTTTTATTCAAGAAAAACGTCTTTATTACAATACCACATATTTGGGTAATATGAACTAAGGCGTTGCCTATAATGGGCGATTCATTCTCCCATCGCAGTTATTCATCACTGTGTTCTATAAATGGAGAAAATTAGTTACTTTTTTCATTTGCTACAACAAGCAAATTCGATAAAATTGACCAATAACAAATAAGACATCAAAATTCCAAGAAAACAAGGGTGTCTGTTTTAGTAGACCTCGACTTCTATGACATACAATCATAAGCGGCATTTTTGTACAAGCTTAGTTTCCTGTAACA
Source organism: Spisula solida (assembly GCA_947247005.1). NCBI lineage: Eukaryota > Metazoa > Mollusca > Bivalvia > Venerida > Mactridae > Spisula > Spisula solida. The sequence continues at coordinate 31,651,386 of OX365944.1, read as the reverse complement.
AAGCAAGTCACATCGCATTCCTAACTTAAGTTTTGAACTACAATATATTTTTATATTTTACTAACAGTGAACTTGATCCCACTGGCCCAACGTTCAAACGATTGAAAGCAGTTTTGTCACAGTTATGCTGCATACACAGCAACGGTTGCATTATGATATCTTACTCCAAATTAAAATTGTCCAACAGATAACAATTGTTCAATAAAACAAGGACAATAACTGTACGGAAAATTGATCTATAAAATAATTGACGAGCATCACCAGAGCATGGTTGTTGCTATTTATTTTAAATTCCATAAAATTCTACGGGTTAATTTTAGAGAAATGGTGGCGGACGGACAAAAATGATTTTTTTATAATCAATAGCAACAACTGGACTGAAAATTGACCAATTGAGACGTGGACGGACATCATCAACATCACAGTGTGATGGTTTTTTATATCTATTTTAAGTTTAATGAAATTCAACCAGCTAGTTAGAGAGAATTGGCTGCAAACGGACAAGCGGACATTTTTCAATAAATCAAGGATAATAACTCTAAGGAAAATTGACTGATAAAAACTTGACGGGCATCATCAAAGTATGGATGATCATATCTATTTTTCGTGAAATTCTGACAGCAATTTACAGAGAAATGACTGTCGATGGATGGGCGGACGGAATTTTGAATAAACCAAGGGCAATAACTCTAAGGAAAATTAGCCTATAAAATACTTGACAACTTCACCAAGCATTGCTGTTCATATATTTGTTCAGTTTCTTAACATTCTGTCAGCGTGTCCAACTTTGGGTCCCATGAACAGCTACCGATAAGACACTTAGATCTACATTGTATATAGATTTATAGAGGGGAGATTGAGAAAAACGCTTATAAATTAATAAGCGTGCGAACGGGGAAATTTAGTTTAATTATTCATCTTTCAAACAGTCTGAATTTGGAAAAAATAAAATAAAAACATTTTGGTCCTTTCTCATGTTTTTGTAGTCAATATAATTCATATAGATAAAGAAGGAATTGGAAATAGTCGTTACACTGTCAGGTCGTTTGCTATTTTAATAAAAATCACACCATCCGTATGCGAACGCCTTCGTTTAGGAAAATAAATTATCTTTCCAATGATGTAATTTGTAAAAAAATATTTTAAAAAGAGTTTGGTCATTTTTTATGTTTTTGGAAAAAAATACCATTTTTTCTTTCCAATTTTTACCGACACAGATTACGTAATATAACCTGGTTAATTGTTTTATGGCCCTTCCCGCTGCGATCGTCTCAGCATGAGGTGTAATTATACATTCGCCTGAGGGGTTATAAAATTGCTATATATTTCATGTTTGTTAGATTATGATTTTTAGATCGAAGATTTTGTAATATATGGGTTGGTTTAATTCGCGTTAATCAAAAATGGTAACAGCTGCGGACAATATTCATGCACATGTACGTATTATTAATGATAAATTATGTTTAAGTACAATTGAATTGCCGTTTATATTGACGAATAAGTAATTGTATGTGTAGATGTATCATTTGTGGAATAACTGTATTTAATAAGTCTTGAGTTGTTCTACCCTGTGTATATTGTAGTAAAATTAACAAGAACCTAACTAAATCAATATGACCTATAAATGTCGATGTAAATTGTTCATTTTTGTATACCTTGTCTGCCAATATCTATGTAATTGTGTATTCTTTGACTGTCGAGGGCTTTTCAGTTTAAACCAGACTGTTAGTAATATAAAGTATGTGGAATTGAATGATAAAATATACATACACTATATTGGGAAATGTCACTACTAGTAGCTAATTAATTATAATTCGCGCAGGTGAGAAATTACAATGAAGTCCAACATTTGTCCGACTATAGATTTACATTTTTTTTGAAAATTGCCAATATCTGCCATATACGATTACTAGTAAATGACATAATATTATTAAAAAAACACAAATTGATTTGACATAATATTCTATTAATTTTATTGTAGAAAAATGGCAAGCATTGAATAAATAAGGTTTTATCGTGAAAAATAAATAACCTTTAGCTATTTGCTTGGAAGTACACTTGTAATTAATTGATCCATGCATTTTTGTGAAAGTTTAAACTACATGTATATTATATTCTTAATTGTTGCAATGTAAATCAGTAAATCAAGTTACGCATTGAGTGCAACACGAGAACAATTTTATGATTACGGATCAAGCTGGCTGTATTCAATCACTTAACAACATTGGACGCTTAAACAGATGGTTGCTTGATAGGATACACGGCTCCATCTGGCTGTATTCAATCACTAAACAACAGTAGACGCTTAAAACAGATGGTTGCTTGATACGGATACACGGCTCCATCTGGCTGTATTCAATCACTAAACAACAGTAGACACTTAAAACAGATGGTTGCTTGATAGGATACACGGCTCCATCTGGCTGTATTCAATCACTAAACAACATTAGACGCTTAAAACAGATGGTTGCTTGATACGGATACACGGGTCCATCTGGCTGTTTCAATCACATAACATCATTGATTGCTTAAAACAGATGATTGCCTAAAACCCAAATTCAATAAAATGCACCATAGTCAATATAACAAACCACAGAAATGATGAAAAATGAAGTTTAATGCTGGTACAAATTAAGTGTTGATCAATATTTTTCAATTATTGCTGGATCTAGTTATAAAAATTGCAATTCTTATATACTGTTGATGTGTCTTAATATATATTAAAAACAAGTGTGTTTGTATTTTTTGTCGTTGCAATTTTTAGTCATATTTAATATTATTTATACAATAGTGTCTGCTCAATATGACCACAATACAACACAAAATATATCAAAGAAACTTCAAGATCATTTCTGAATTGTAATAAAGCATGTTTGTCCAATTTTCACATGTTCTAACATTGATACGTTTTATTAAACTATATAAATTCAAACAAAAGTCGAAACATGTAATGTAAACATAAACTTTAAAAAGGAAATGATGAAAGGCATGTCCAAAATATTTACAAAAACAGTATATGGCATGCTTTCACTTGAAAATCAAATTAAAATCCATACTTAAATGACATATTTATTCTGGTATGTACGTTACAAGGAAACTAATCTTTAGTAACGTAAATATCAGGTTACTACTTAAGACGTATATTTTTAACTCCAATGAATATTTGGTCTTATCTGTTCTATTTTCAAGACATGGGACATGTATCTAACAGTATTTGGAAAGATAATATAATATACATGAGCATTGTAACGAATTGTTAAGACTATAACATGTCTGATAGGTAACAAATGATAACGTACTCTAACGGAGAAGATACATTATATCTGAAATTTAAACTGACATAACTTGACTAAAAATCACCTTCGGTCTGTATGATAATAAATGTTTTTAATAAATCATAAAAAAGCCATCACTATTGAACAATATTTCAAATAACATGGTAACGTAAAAATCAAGATCATGGTAACGTAAACAGTGTACATTAAAAGTTTGTACTTAATTATATGTCTTACAAAATGTGTAAGATTATGGTAGCACAGATTATGACTGATCGTTAGAAAGTCATTTCCAGATTCAAAAGTGCGTCTTATTGTAACATATGCATCTTAAAGCTAATTTACATAGCGCGTAGCGTAAATATCGCCATATTGTCAACAGTAATATATACTGACATTGAATGGATATAAATGTGTTTAATGTTCGACAAAATTGTATCCAAGGTAATCATTTTTACACGATCGTCCTGACACAATTTAAAGAACCGAATAGATTTTGCAGATGACACTGGTTTGGCAATTTTACAGAGTATTTGAGATTTCATCACCAATATATCATCAGCAGGAGAGGGCCACTTGAACATTGAGAGAGAAGACTTCATGAAGCTAACACGAATGTCTTCCTCGTTTACTTCAAGAACATGTCCGATGCACCAATTGTCATCGTACATACATGCTAAGAAATCATCGACCAGGATGCCAGACGAATCAGCGTTGTTAGGAAAAATTTCGCCAGTAATGCGGTCAACCGACGATTTAGAATTTTGTGTTTGTGCATCAAGATTTTGGTTAGTTGCAAGTGGTGCCTCAGGAGTTTGGTTTGTCTCAGGTGGTGTCCCAGGAGTTTGATAAGTCTCAGGTATCTGTGATTGGATGGACTGCTTTGTCCACGAACTGCAGAAGTCGCGACGAACACAGAGATCGCAATAACATGATATACTGGAAGAAAACGGATATTTACGTTACCAGAATGATATTTACGTTATCGTGTTTGCAGGAAATGTGTACACGGTTATGAAGCATGGCAAATGATAATTAATTATTTTATTGTGGCCCACATTCAAAACAACATCATGATTACTTATTTTTCATATTGCGTTGAGAAGAATTTGAGTTTATTCAGTATAATAAAATCATATGATTGTTCTATGACAACTATTTGATTTACAGGCTAAGCATTTGCAAACAAGCGTGTTTGACTTATGTATTATAGCAAACACACTTAGTATGATATATGCGGATAAACATACATACCAATTGTAAGTGCTCTGATCGAAGAATGATGAAAAATCACTATATTTTAGAAAAGATATTTACGTTACCAAAGATAACGTAAATATCCAATCATCGTGCTCGTGTTCTGTAGTACAAATAAACACTTATTCCTTTGAAATCGTAAATATGGTATATTTTTGGCATTTTGCAAATCAACAAAAGTTAATAGGCGTAAAAAACTTACTTATTTAGGGAAGTCGTTGTTTTTACTCTTCTTAGTTATGTTGAGTCTGGAGTTTGCAGATATTTTCATCACAAAGTATCAAAATCGGCTGACGAAACTTTTAAATTGCCAAATGGTGCACATTTAACAAAGGGAGATCACTATAGGATATTGGAATTTTATTATTTCTAGTATTCTGGGGTATGGTAACGTAAATATTGGTAACGTAAATATCGTTTTATTGTTATTAATAGACAATGCTGAACTAAATACTTAGCTTAGTTATTAACTACTGATATATTCTCACCCTTGATCCTATTGATCCACTTTATCCGGAATGTATTTCTGATTGCAATACGGAAGGGCATAACGTAAATATCACCAAAACTGTCCAAAAACGTATCCTCTTCATAGTATCGCATATAATATTGATATACTGAATCTTGTGTGACGGTTGTATGAATTGCGACCTGAATTAGACAATTACTTACCTAGAAAAACACTTAACGACGGAAACTGACTTAAACATCTTTCAGCTGAGTACAGACATCGGGATATAATTACCTCGTTGACTTCGATACAAAAACAGCGACATACACGTTCACGGCTGACGATAAATAAATATACTTGCCAAACATTATTCCGGTATTTCATAGTTTATTTAATTAATAACCAAACGAACTTAGTCAAGACTCGACATACAAACCGGTTGTAACTTGCAATACACCAGTTTCAAATTGTCATTCCTTGCTAGCGACATAACGTAAATACTGTTTTTGAATAAAATCAAATGTTTGGGCCACGATATGTCGGAGAAATATGCATGTTTTTTTGTTTAATTGTTAAATTCACTACATTATTGACCAAATGCCATAAAAACAGCTCAATACGCTATTGAATGTGTTGTGAATTAAGTATTTTACCACAGCGACATGCTATTGGTGCATTTTATTGAATTTGGGTGTTATACGGATACACGGGTCCAGTTTGCTATATATTTATTCGATTAGCAAAATTGAACGCTCAAGACAAGTGAAGTCTTAATATGAATATGATATGGTTAACGAGTTGCGACTAATTAATGCGCGCGAATAAAATTTAGTGTCAGGGATCCGAAAATGATCCGGATGGAGCATAATTATCAACCATAAGCTTTGGCAGAATTGGTAACTTCTCGTAAATCGTGTTTTTTGTTATATAATCGAATTGTAATTATTCAAATACAGACATTTTTAAAGGCACACTCGATGTGGCCAGTAGTTTTCGCGTAATCAAAAAGCCCTCACATTTCACTTCGGAAAGACATCAGCATTTGTTACTAGTTTATAAAACAACTATTTTTTACAGTGAATACTTTATACTCAAAGAATTTAAATAGACATGACTTAATTAATAACATAATTGTATAATCGAGTATTTTGAAATCATATAATACCAGTTACTATATACATGTGTAACTTTCACTTATCGATAAATATGCATACGCGTAAGCAATAAAACACCCGGAAATATACTGTAACAGTAAGTGTATAACGGCCTATCGCTAGTTGATGCAAAATAATGTACGGTCATGGAATGGAAACTTGGGTATGCTAGCTACAGAGAAATGGCTGTTGACGGACGGGTGGACAGTTTTATTTAATAAATCAAGGGCAAAACAACTCTAAGGAAAATTGACCACTAAAACAATTGACAGACAGCATTCTAACTTATAGTTGTTCATATTAATTCTAAGTTTCATGAAATTTTAATAGGGGAGTTCCCCAAGGTCGCGAAGCGACCGGGGAATCCCCAGTAACGATTACATGCGAAAACGCACGATTGTTGTTGTTGTTGTAGTTTTGCATTCGCTAACGCCGTTATTTTTTTTTTGACAGACCGGATCTCTATGGTCACTAGGTAGACGGACCCTTGCTTCCGACTTCCGGTAGCAGGAATTTGATACCGAGAAATCGATAACCGTTCTTGATTCTATTTTTATTTTTTAAATGTGGAACACAAATAACAATCATAGTAAAAGACCAGAATAAAACTATAATTAAATATTTATAGAATAAATTTATTATGCCAAAATACCTTTAAATAAAAAAAATAAATCAGTCTTCCATGGTTGCTGTGCAACCCGTCTCCTAGATGGAAGACACTCTTTTCCATACGGTTTTAGAAACAAAAATGGCAGCCATTTTTTTGCCCGCTTCGGAAGGCAATTTTAACATTTTCAGTGCATAAACGATGCTTCAAACTGTTATGAGACACATGATTACTCTGAGATTACGAAGTAAGTCGAGCGGGAATCGTTCAAATGTGCGAAATATCAACCAATCTTAAGAAAATCTAATAAAAACGACACATTTTCAGGTAACTTCTTTTTGCAAAGCGGTTACTTCCATTTGCAATACAATTAATATAAAGTCCGTTTCGGATCTTTACGTATCCGGACTGGACGGTGATAATTCCACATCGTAGAAGTAGGTTATTGTAAAGAAAGTAACACGAATGCATTTCGTAATTCCTCGCCGAGATGTAATAAGAAATCCCTCCAAAATCGTCAAAAAATGTAAAAATATTCGCGGGATAAAGGTCGCGAAATCTAATTAAATGTTGTTGTTGTTGTGATTGGATACAATAAAACCCGGAATTTTCCGTCGGAATATCTTTTATGTTTTGATGATTTGCAACAGAGTTTATTTAACAAGAAAAGGTGATTAAGATTAAAGATGTTTGATAATTAATCGTAATGTGATTAATTGAAATGAAAATAGCCTTTTCTCTTGAACAAAAGTACTGTCTTATATGCTCATGCAACCCATTATAAAAAGGTAAAATATCAAATTAGGCCTATTTGAAATCAGTTGTTATATATGTGTTTATATCTAATTATATGTAAACTAGTAACCCCTGAATTAAGTAGACCTAGAATTAAACAAATTGAAAAACGTGCGTTATCCACAGACAGATATATTTTCATTTTGATCGGGCTGACAAATGTTCAATCGGACAACATTTTTATTTCTGCCAGTCCGAATGACTGAAAGCCTTTTAAAGTTTTCGCATCTGAACTTTAAAGCAAGAATGATAAATGAGTAAGCATTTTTTCGCTATGCCTTCTACGTGGTTCTGTCTGGGAGCCAAAGACTATAGTGTCAAAGACCTGGTGGGAAATTCCCTACTCGATGGATGCAGTGCATTTGTTCATATTAGTTAGTTACAGAGAAATGTCTGTTGACTGACGATCCGGGACGGTCCGTGCGCTTTTTTGAGCGCCAACGGTCACCAAACGACCATTACACCGGTGGTCACACGACAGCCACACGCTGTCCTGGAGAGTCACAGAAGAGCGCGAATGAACACGGACCAACACGGCAGAAACTCTGAAAAAACGCGGATCAACCAACACGGGTTCTGTGCAACTTCTATGAAGGGTTTGGGGACAACTGTACTTCTGTGATTTTTATGGTGTCAAAGAAATACATCGAGACCATCTAGGCAGAGATACGGATGTCTTCAGAACATCAACTTGATGATCAAGACAGAGATACGGCTATTCCCGGACAGATACATTGGATGTAAAAAAATATTCGCGGGATAAAGGTCGCGAAATCTAATTAAATGTTGTTGTTGTTGTGATTGGATACAATAAAACCCGGAATTTTCCGTCGGAATATCTTTTATGTTTTGATGATTTGCAACAGAGTTTATTTAACAAGAAAAGGTGATTAAGATTAAAGATGTTTGATAATTAATCGTAATGTGATTAATTGAAATGAAAATAGCCTTTTCTCTTGAACAAAAGTACTGTCTTATATGCTCATGCAACCCATTATAAAAAGGTAAAATATCAAATTAGGCCTATTTGAAATCAGTTGTTATATATGTGTTTATATCTAATTATATGTAAACTAGTAACCCCTGAATTAAGTAGACCTAGAATTAAACAAATTGAAAAACGTGCGTTATCCACAGACAGATATATTTTCATTTTGATCGGGCTGACAAATGTTCAATCGGACAACATTTTTATTTCTGCCAGTCCGAATGACTGAAAGCCTTTTAAAGTTTTCGCATCTGAACTTTAAAGCAAGAATGATAAATGAGTAAGCATTTTTTCGCTATGCCTTCTACGTGGTTCTGTCTGGGAGCCAAAGACTATAGTGTCAAAGACCTGGTGGGAAATTCCCTACTCGATGGATGCAGTGCATTTGTTCATATTAGTTAGTTACAGAGAAATGTCTGTTGACTGACGATCCGGGACGGTCCGTGCGCTTTTTTGAGCGCCAACGGTCACCAAACGACCATTACACCGGTGGTCACACGACAGCCACACGCTGTCCTGGAGAGTCACAGAAGAGCGCGAATGAACACGGACCAACACGGCAGAAACTCTGAAAAAACGCGGATCAACCAACACAGGTTCTGTGCAACTTCTATGAAGGGTTTGGGGACAACTGTACTTCTGTGATTTTTATGGTGTCAAAGAAATACATCGAGACCATCTAGGCAGAGATACGGATGTCTTCAGAACATCAACTTGATGATCAAGACAGAGATACGGCTATTCCCGGACAGATACATTGGATGTAAAAAAATATGTCTTATACAAGGCATAATAGACTACTCAGAAACTTAGATATCAAAGGAGCAATTATATTCATTGACTTTAAAAAGGCATTCGATACTATAGAATGGTCATTTATGCTTAGTGTCCTTAAATGTTTTGGATTCAAATGTACTTTTATTGAATCTGTCAAGATATTCAAAGATCTAAACACACAGACTGGACACTTAATTGAACGCTTGGAGAAAATGCAAAAAAAGCATGCAGCAGATTCTGTTATTTTGCATCAAAAGTTTTGTTTGGCATCCTTTTCCAATGACTAATGTCTCATTTTGTACATTCTATTGTATAGGGTAACTTATTTTTGTCTACCTCTTATATAATTTAGAAAATTATTATTTGAATGAGGCAAATCGGGTATTTTCTGATAAACTTAGAATTTTCATTAAAATGACAGTAGGTCTGGTTCTTTGAGGTAAATTGTTTTATTCCTTGACTGATTGCAATAAATGAGGAATCGTTGTAAAGCTGAATATTATATATACAAAATGTATTGTATATAATTATTAGTTTTTGTCTGTGTTCATTAAAGCAGGAGATACAAGGTTTTGAAAACAAACGAGATTTCGCGGGATTTCAGAAGATTGCTGCGAGATATTGTGAGATTTGGTACATCATTCAAATCTTTGTATTTTTAGATCTTTGAGCTATTCTATAATGATATAGTGTCAGCTATTATTAATAATGGATGGAGATCCGATTACTTCAATATATCAAGAGGAATTATTATTTGTTATGGTAGCAGAAATCGTGGCAATAAAGATACGATCGTGTAAAGACATTTCGGGTATAAAATTACTCTTAATGACTCTACATATAATATAAAAATAGCTCAGTTAGCTGATGACACAACAATCTTTTTAAACAACAAATTGGAAATACCCATTGCCATATCTTTGATTGAAGATTTTGGCAAGTATTCTGGATTACAACTTAATAAGAAAAAAAACTGAAGGGCTATGGCTCGGAAAAAAGTAATCAGATAGAAGAATACTCTAATATACGCTTCAATAAAGATGGTGTTAAAGCACTTGGTGTCTTTTTTGGACACTACTGTATTTTGTAAAAATAAAAATTGGAAGGAGAAAATCGACAATATCAAAGTTCAAATAGAACTTTGGAATAGTAGAAAGATAACATTTTATGAAATAATTACGGTGTTAAAATATGTCCTACCTCCAGAGCTAACATACCTCATGCATACTTTGGAAACACCAAAAAACGTCATCAATTAGTTAAACACAATATTCTTTAAATTTCTCTGGAATAAGAAACCCGAAAAAAATCAAACGACGTACATTGTTAGGAAATACATTAGACGGGGGTATACATATTATTTATGAGGAATCTTATGCAAAAACCATGAAAGTAAAATGGATGAAAGCTCTTACTGACGACCAATTTGCTAATAGGAAATTAATACCCTCACACCTTCTTAACCAATGCGGCAAAGATCTTTTAAGTTTCAGAATGAACATTGGTGACCTTAAGTCGCTACCTAAAATAAAACTGCCTATCTCTAATTTTTACAAGTCTCTGTTAGAAATATGGATTTATTTTAAAAACGTAAAAACTCCTGAAAAGACGAGTACCTTTTCAGAAATACGGAAACAGGTTTTACGGGGGTAATTATCACATAAAACATACATCAAGAAGTCTAGTCCTTCAATGATGGATGAATTCAGGCATAATATTTGTAAACGATTTACTGGACGAAAATGGCAAAATAGACCCTAAACATATTTTAGAAAAGCTTATAGATAAACATTTCCGAAATACAAATGTACATAATTTAAAAACCGCACTACTCACAAGCTGGAAAACTATTCTTTAATCTGGCATCTCCATAAAAACACAAGTAAAACCCCAGAAACATATCACTATCAACAACCTTCTCCTAAAATACCTTGGCAACAGAGTCCTTTATCAGCACATTGCCCAAAGCAAATTCATTAAACCATACTTACACAATAACTGGAAAGATAAGTACTGATTAGAAAACAACTGGAAAGATTTTTACTTTATTCTTAACAAAGCCCTGATAGATAATAGAGTAAAACAATATAAATACAAATTAAAACACTATATTATAGCCTAAATTCACCTAATTGCCAATATTGTGGAATATCAGATACATTAGAACACTTCTCCGTTGAATGTAACTACTTAAATAACTTCTGGGTTACCATATTAGATACATTAAACACATGTGGCATTTCCAAACCACTTAACAAACTGAAATATATAATTATAGGATACACAATAAATGTAAACCATTTTGTAAACATAGTTCTCTCATATATTGGCTTCTCTATATATAATTACAAGAAGCACTAAATCTTTTAATTGGATTATATACAAAACGCATAATACCATACCCATTTTTAGAAAAAATCATTCAGCAATTGAACTCATAAATAAACCTACCACATATTGCATGCACACACCAACAATAACTACTATGTATTGTTTGTGGTATCTATATGCTATTGTTATTGTTCACGTTAACTGAAAAATAAACGGGCTGGCGCGTAGGTCAGTTCCAAAAAAGCGGCTATTCCCGGACCCTACACGGAAGCTACATAGACTTACACGGATGTTGCTTTCAATCCGGACCCTCACGGATGAATACGGCGCAGTTTTGACAAGTGCTCTATCGGAACCCCTCCCACTCGGGCACATAAGTTGTAAACTAACTTTTAGCTCATCATTCAAAGTTCATCAAGTTTATTACCTCACACAAACTGTTTTATTTAAATAAAAATATATAAAAACGGGAACAGATTTTCATAATACAACAATGTACAGTATTTTGTTTATGATTAGTATATTGGTATAATTTATTGTTTATTTATGTCTCATTCATATTTACACTTATAAAAGAACATCATTATATACAAACAGATAAAATACAAGTGGACATTCTGACCAGAATTATAAGAGACTAGCAACATATTCATATACTCATAAGAAACAACTATTTTACAACATAAATGGAAACTATCTAAAAAGTCTAAAGTTTAAAATTGCACTAAGTGTTTCAGATGATGAATGTAAGTAATAAAAACAAAAGTATATCTACACAAATAGCTTAATAAAACTTTAAATTATTGATCTAGTAACTATGTACTGATTAGAAAGATTTCTTAAAGCATACATGATGTATTACAATTACCTACAGTTAGCATTTAAAACATTACATAGGTATTAAAAAACACATTATCATTTGTATTAAAAGTCATTTCTAGTTTTTAAAATCATAAAACAGGTTTTGGCACTTATTTTGATCATATTTACATTAACCAGTAAAATATTTACTTATCGTGGTCACTAAGATTCCAGTTATTGACATTTACCTCACACGCAATAAAAGAAATTATATCTCTGATATTTTAATAGGCATTACAGTATAGTGAAACAAAACATGTATTTCATTTTCCACATCAGTTTTACAGATTGGACAGTTTCATATATTTTCATATCGCACTGTCTCTAATCTCAAAGGGACTACACCACGTCTAAACTCAGCCAAAGAAGATTTAAGTTTTGCGGGAATTTGACATGCTATATATTCTTCAAGTGTGAACTCATGTTTAGATAATTTATACGTCCTAAGTTTATTACGTCCCTTTCCTGAACACCCAACATCTTGATTAACATTCTCACTCATCACTGGAATAAATTGCTGCATTGAATATGTAAAGACTTGATTACAAGAATATTTAGATGACGAAATCCCACAGTTATTTATCAACTGTGCCTATCCAATCTTAGTAATATGATTCTTAAATTCAAATTGCCAATCATTGCATCGATTATTACTTTTAGCATTACAAACTTTCACTCTATCATGTCTCATTGTGATGAATCTTTTCCACTGTTGTGCAACATATCTTCACTGCTTTACACGAGGTGGCCGTCAACAACAGATCTTCATTGCTTCACATGAGGCGGATGTCAAGCAAAATCACAATAAAGAGCATTGTTTGGTGTATATCGATCAAAAGCCAGAAAGAATCGCATATAAAGCTCCTTTCTCAACAGTATTAATGCAAGAAAAAGACTTTGTGCCCCCAGATAGATGCACCATATGATATAACAGCCGAAACTGTACTTTCATACAGCTTACTAAATGTTTTAAATAGCATTCCTCCAATTGATTTACTGTTTGCAATGAGCAGACCTGATGCTCTACTGGCACTTTGAGCAACATATTTAGCTGTAAGGCCATATTCCAAACGCTCACCCAACAATAACCCAAGATTAGTGTACTTGTCCACCGTTTCTATATCATAATGACCACATTTGAAACTAAAAGATATTTTGGCTTGTGGACTAAAATGGACAATTTGACTCTAAGATGGGTTAACAATCATGCTATTTGACGTACACCAGTGATTTAACATATTTAACATAAATTGTAAATCGTCTTCATTGTCAGCTAATAAAACAGTATCATCAGCATATAGTAAAATACACACTTTTTTCATTTTCGATAGATACCCCTTTACCGACTGCCTTATTAGCAATGGCCAAATCTTTTACAAACACATTATTTAGTAATGGAGATAGCGAGCACCCCTGTCTCAATCCACAATGTACAACAAAACTATCGGTATAATACCCATTACTTCTATCACATGATGAGGTATTGCTATACAGGGATTTCAAAGCGACACACATTTTACCTTCTACTCCTACTTTAGAGCTAGCTAATTTGTTCCTTAAAATAGTACGGTCAATAAAGCATACGCCTTTTTAAAATCTACAAATGTACATAATGTCGAACACGTAAGCTTCTAAGCGTCGAATCCTCTATTGGTAAATAAACCAGTTAAACTTATCAATTACCACTAAATTCGAAAACATTAACAATATGGGATACATATGATATAATATAGTATTTTAATAATTTCTCCTTTTTGTAAAGACTAAAGTATTACCGTCATGAAAACATATAATTTGGGATTTTGTCAACGTTATAATCATGGTAGTGCCAGTTTATGCGAAGGAATACGTAAACATGGGTCTTTCATAACTTTTTACTATTCATTATATTCTAAGTGACACAGGAAATGACGCATAATTTTTTATGCTCATGTTCGCCCAGTATCTTAATATAGGGGGACATCGATATCATTTTAGAGACCTTTTATTTTAACGTATAACTACACTTCAACAAAAATATCATGAAAACCCTTTTGCAGTTCGATAGAAGAATGATTTATCTGGAAGCAGCACAAATCCATTTGACTCTCGGGTTTAAAATCAGTCAGAAATACACAGAAATGTCATGAAAATCACGCCAGATTTGAAAATTCAATTTGTCCGACCAGTCGATCACAAGAATAACAGGCCCAATCTTGCCGTTGAATAATATTAGACTAACTGTATAGTATCAATACTAAAAATCTTACTTGCAAAACAAATTAAAAAAACTATTTTTGTTAATAAATGATACAGTTACCTGTGGGATAATTATGACCTTAGGATGACATTTATCCTAAGGTCATAATTATCCCACAGGTAACTGTATCATTTATGAATAAAAAATAGTTTTTTTTTAATTTGTTTTATAATATCTTAGAAAGGCTTAAAACACGGGAAATTGACCACGCAGTCACTGAGGTGAAGTTTGTTTTTAATAAACATTTCATTACTACTGAAATATATTTACATAATCAGAAACTAGAGAGCTTCGTCCTTAATTTGATATCAATATTATAAAAAATTGCCATAAATAAGAAAATAAACCCATAGGGCGTGAAATCACTTTCTGTTATCTTGTTCAGAATAGCATTGTCGTTTCTATTGAATGCACCACAGTGACTGGCTGGACACCGTGGTATAACTTTCATGGTATAACTTTTTAACTAGTCAATCATATGATTTTGCAAGGGGTCGTTCTAATGATGTTGTTTATGTATGCTATTACTTTATGAAGAAAGCAAATTCTTGTTTTTGTTACCATGAAAATTTGACGACTTTAGCACAAATGCACGTTTCTAAGATAACATAAATTTTATAAAAGATGTTTTTACTCTTTATCAATAATACAGTTACCTGTGATTTATCCATAACATCCAACAACTTCGTAGCATTTTGTGTATTACTGGAAGTAAAAGCGATCATTAATGAGACATACATAAAACAGGAAAAGAGAATCACGTGATCAGGTGACATTAGGTATGTTAACATGAAACCCCCTTCTTGCTATTATTGCAAACTCTTAATTGCACCAATTTAACTCAATTTCTGTGCTAATGCTATATATAATTGAAATAAGGATTAGACCTCTTACGTTGATACCTGTAAATGACTACAATATGGTATAGTATTCGATTAGTAGACTTTATGTAATGTATGCTGCTCGATGGAGAGAGGTTGTTGCTAAAGAATGTAATACTGTACGTTTCGTCTTGCTTTGTGTTGTATGTTAATATACCGTGTTGAAGGTCTTGTGTTCACCGACATTCTGGCCTATTTTATAATAGTATCTGTAATTGTAATCCTTTTCTAGTTTAGACTGGGCGTCGAGTTGTAGGACCTCTTATAACTGTTAATGTTCTATTTGGTATGAACTGTACGACATTTTGTATGTGTCGCATTATATCTATGCACTGTCCAGAACATGTCTAATAATTGTATAGCCTATAGGTCTTAATGTCGCTTTTCACTTAATGGTATCTACAAATTCTATATACTTAAAATGGCTAGAATTATATCACAAACGACGCATAATCCCCTACCCAGATCTCACTTTGCGTCTTCAGTTTGTAATATTCACGCGGCTAAAGTATGCCTGACGCCACTTGGTTCCCCCAGTTGTAAAGAAATATCATGTTCGATCTTCTTATTGAGATGTGTTGTCTAAAACAAGTGTCTTCTCGTATTTCCAAGTGCTTTGTAAATAGGTGCAGCTGCTGCAAGAAAAATTTCTTGCAGGTCAATATAATATCTAATGTTAATGGCTTTATTATGTATATTACAAGCTTCTTGTGTGGAATATGTCAGTTAAAATCCTGACGTCTTATACGTGTGGAAACTACATAGATCTTAACCCGGAGTGTTCAATAATCTACGATTGTTGCAGATTCCGTTATTCTTTTCCACATCATTATGTAGATGTTTATGCTTGTGATAATAAAGTTGTGTTCTGTTCTGCTCTGCCCTGTGACAATTCTAATAAATATGCGATGTTGAATTTCTCCGTATAAATTAGGAGGCAATAACTGTAATATACTTTATTTCCGGATTATCCATGTACATTGTATACATAGTACAAAATAACACATTTAAAATATCATATCACAAATAAACATGCATATTATGACCATTCGATATACAATTATAATTAAGAGACTCAAATTATCTGACACTATAATGTCATTATTCGCCTTTTAAATAGTGTTTATCACACCTATGATCGGCAGCACATATACTTTACTACTTTTTACACTAAATTATCAGTTACACGAACCCTGCGACCGATTGCACTATAATATCAGTTACACCAACAAGTAAATACCCGAAACCTCTGTAATCCCTCCGTATAACCAGTAGAATGTATACAATATGACGATAATGCCACTCAAACTTATAAAATTAAAGCTAGACAGATTGCTGAACTAAAATGGATGAAACATTTACAGACACATTTCCCCTTGTCTTCAATGACAATATCTATTCGGAAGACCATATTTTTAAAGATACTAGTATTGACATTTTTTCTATTTGTTCTATTTGTTCTATCAGAAAAAGAAAAAAACTAAATTTCAGGATAGGAGACGTAATGCTTATATCAAACGTAAATCACGTTTAGCGTTCACCGTCGGTTATTTCGATATTGTTCACAAGCAATCTGGTAAACATTCTTTACTTTCTTTGTCTGACCGCTTTGCCTTTATCTTCCCTTGTCGCCAATCCCATGTGAAGAGCCCATTAGTATAGTAAGCGCCTGTGCTCGTTCGTATCGAGATCTATTTTCAGTACATTTTCAAAATGTATACATTTGTAACGGCTAGAGAGCGATACATTTTTATATAAGGCTGGTTGTATTATAAGATAAATGTATAAGCTTGCTACGGAAGAAAACGGTTTGTGATTAATTTCTATTTTGTAAAAATTACAAGACTGTTTGTAAAATTGGTGGTGTCACGATTTCGATATGAGTTTTTTCTCTGTTAACTATATCCAGTGAATGAGAGACCAGTAGGTCAAAACAGACCCCATGGTATTCACTGAGCAACATAAGGGAAACTTAGAAATTTCTAAAAAATCTTAAAATTTCCCTAAGTATATCAGCAAAAAAGGAAAATCAAGATCATCAATGTTTTACATTTATTAGAAGCACTGTGTAAGGGGCTACAAGAATCACAAAGACAACGTGGGTAATTCTTCGTTTCTTGTGAAATATATGCAGCTCAATTTTTTAACTTAACAGTTTTCATTGAAGATGCTTTGTGAGAATAACAAGTTATATCATTTCCACACTTTAAGGTTTTCTTCTTATCTGTCATTGGGAATATACAAGTCAGTGAATTGGACCTGTCATCGCTCTTTGTGCGCATTGGCAGTTCGGTACGATACATGTCTAGTGTTATATAGAGGATCTTGCATGAGTGCTCATTACATACGAGTTTTATTAAACGAGTGGACAAAATGATATGACACGAGGCTTTGCCGACTGTCATATTATTTTTGTCGACGAGTATAATAAAACTCGGATGTATTGAGCACGAATGTAAGATTCTATTTATCACATAACCTTAAAATTGCAAATTATTGTTCAAAAGGATGATGTACGCTGCGTATGTTTTAGCCAAATTTCAGCGGTACAATGAGCGCGACGTCATGGCGACGTTGATATTATCCTGACGTCATTGACGGATCAATGCATGGATTGGCTAACGTCATGTCAAGCTAATTTAAATATTTATTGCACAGTTTGGGAGTGCCGAACGATATTTACGGCACGGCTTTACAGCATTCCTGGACCGCGGGTTATGTGATAAAACCCTGTATGGTCGGTACATATACATGTCTAGTGTTATAACTATGTATGTTCTGTACGATACATGTCTATAGTGTTATAACCCTGTATGTTCGGTACGATACATGACTAGTGTTATAACCCTGTATGTTCTGTACGATACATGTCTAATGTTATAACCCTATATGTTCCGTACCATACATGACTAGTGTTATAACTCGGTATGTTCGGTACGATACATGTCTAGCGTTATAACCCGGTATGTTCCGTACGATACATGTCTAGTGTTATAACCCAGTATGTTCCGTACGATACATGACTAGTGTTATAACCCTGTATGTTCCGTACGATACTTGATTAGTGTTATAACCCTGTATGTTCGGTACGATACATGACTAGTGTTATAACTCGGTATGTTCGGTACGATACATGTCTAGTGTTATAACCCGGTATGTTCGGTACGATACATGTCTAGTGTTATAACCCTGTATGTTCGGTACGATACATGTCTAGTGTTATAACCCTGTATGTTCGGTACTATACATGTCTAGTGTTATAACCCTGTATGTTCGGTACGATACATGTCTAGTGTTATAACCCTGTATGTTCGGTACTATACATGACTAGTGTTATAACCCTGTATGGTCCCTACGATACATGACTAGTAGGGCTGAGTACCGGTTCACGTATCGAATTGAAGACCGGTATTTAGGGTTCGGTCGATATACCGTATCGAACGTTCACGTATCGAACACATATCGATCAAAACAAAATTAAATAAAAAACATGATTTGCTTGGTTTTTGTGTTGTGTTTTATTGCCGACTTCAGCTCATGTTTCACGCAAAGGTGCATCGTAATCTAGCTTCCTTTAGTGCAAGTCAATGTATCGTTTTACAAGCCGTCATTACCGACAAGTTGTTACTTGTTCGGTACCATACATGACTAGTGTTATAACTCGGTATGTTCGGTACGATACATGTCTAGTGTTATAACCCTGTATGTTCGGTACGATACATGACTAGTGTTATAACCCTGTATGTTCGGTACTATACATGACTAGTGTTATAACTCGGTATGTTTGGTACAATACATGTCTAGTGTTATAACCCTGTATGTTTGGTACGATACATGTCTAGTGTTATAACTCGGTATGTTCGGTACGATACATGACTAGTGTTATAACTCGGTATGTTCGGTACTATACATGACTAGTGTTATAACCCAGTATGTTTGGTACTATACATGACTAGTGTTATAACCCTGTATGTTCGGTACTATACATGACTAGTGTTATAACCCGGTATGTTTGGTACTATACATGTCTAGTGTTATAACCCGGTATGTTCGGTACTATACATGACTAGTGTTATAACCCTGTATGTTTGGTACTATACATGACTAGTGTTATAACCCGGTATGTTTGGTACTATACATGTCTAGTGTTATAACCCGGTATGTTCGGTACTATACATGTCTAGTGTTATAACCTTGTATGTTTGGTACTATACATGACTAGTGTTATAACCCTGTATGTTCGGTACTATACATGACTAGTGTTATAACCCAGAATGTTCGGTACTATACATGACTAGTGTTATAACCCGGTATGTTTGGTACTATACATGTCTAGTGTTATAACCCTGTATGTTCGGTACTATACATGACTAGTGTTATAACCCGGTATGTTTGGTATAATACATGACTAGTGTTATAACCCGGTATGTTTGGTACAATACATGTCTAGTGTTATAACCCGGTATGTTCCGTACCATACATGACTAGCGTTATAACCCGGTATGTTCGGTACGATACATATTTAGTGTTATAACCCTGTATGTTCCGTACGATACATGCCTATTGTTATAACCCAGTATGTTCCGTACGATACATGACTAGTATTATAACCCTGTACGTTTGGTACGATACATGCTTAGTGTTATAACCCTGTATGTTTGGTACGATACATGACTAGTGTTATAACCCAGTATGTTCCGTACGATACATGACTAGTGTTATAACCCTGTGTGTTTGGTACGATACATGCTTAGTGTTATAACCCTGTATGTTCGGTACCATACATGACTAGTGTTATAACTCGGTATGTTCGGTACGATACATGACTAGTGTTATAACTCGGTATGTTCGGTACTATACATGTCTAGTGTTATAACCCTGTATGTTCCGTACGATACATGACTAGTGTTATAACCCTGTATGTTTGGTACGATACATGCTTAGTGTTATAACCCTGTATGTTCGGTACCATACATGACTAGTGTTATAACTCGGTATGTTCGGTACTATACATGTCTAGTGTTATAACCCGGTATGTTCCGTACGATACATGACTAGTGTTATAACCCTGTATGTTTGGTACGATACATGCTTAGTGTTATAACCCTGTATGTTCGGTACGATACATGTCTAGTGTTATAACCCTGTATGTTTGGTACGATACATGCTTAATGTTATAACCCTGTATGTTTGGTACGATACATGTCTAGTGTTATAACCCTGTATGTTCCGTACGATACATGACTAGTGTTATAACCCTGTATGTTTGGTACGATACATGCTTAGTGTTATAACCCTGTATGTTCGGTACCATACATGACTAGTGTTACAACTCGGTATGTTCGGTACGATACATGACTAGTGTTATAACTCTGTATGTTCGGTACGATACATGACTAGTGTTATAACTCTGTATGTTCGGTACGATATATGACTAGTGTTATAACCCTGTATGTTCGGTACCATACATGTCTAGTGTTATAACTCGGTATGTTCGGTACGATACATGACTAGTGTTATAACCCTGTATGTTCGGTACGATACATGACTAGTGTTATAACTCGGTATGTTCACTACTATACATGACTAGTGTTATAACCCTGTATGTTCGGTACGATACATGACTAGTGTTATAAATTGGTATGTTCGGTACGATACATGACTAGTGTTATAACTCGGTATGTTCGGTACCATACATGACTAGTGTTATAACCCTGTATGTTTGGTACGATACATGCTTAGTATTATAACCTTGTATGTTCGGTACCATACATGACTAGTGTTATAACTCGGTATGTTCGGTACTATACATGACTAGTGTTATAACCCTGTATGTTCCGTACCATACATGACTAGCGTTATAACCCGGTATGTTCCGTACCATACATGACTAGTGTTATAACCCTGTATGTTCGGTACGATACATGACTAGTGTTATAACCCTGTATGTTCCGTACCATACATGACTAGTGTTATAACTCGGTATGTTCGGTACGATACATGACTAGTGTTATAACCCTGTATGTTCCGTACTATACATGACTAGTGTTATAACCCTGTATGTTCGGTACTATACATGACTAGTGTTATAACCCGGTATGTTCGGTACGATACATCCTGTGTGTTTGGTACTATACATGACTAGCATTATAACCCTGTATGTTTGGTACGATACATGTCTAGTGTTATAACCCTGTATGTTCGGTACTATACATGACTAGCGTAATAACCCTGTATGTTTGGTACGATACATGTCTAGTGCTATAACCCTGTATGTTCGTAACTATACATGTCTAGTGTTATAACCCTGTATGTTCGGTACTATACATGACTAGTGTTATAACCCGGTATGTTCGGTACTATACATGACTAGTGTTATAACCCTGTATGTTCCGTACGATACATGTCTAGTGTTATAACCCTGTATGTTTGATACTATACATGACTAGTGTTATAACCCTCTATGTTTGGTACTATACATGTCTAGTGTTATAACCCTGTATGTTCGGTACGATACATGACTAGTGTTATAACCCGGTATGTTCGGTACTATACATGACTAGTGTTATAATCCGGTATGTTCGGTACTATACATGTCTAGTGTTATAACCCGGTATGTTCGGTACTATACATGTCTAGTGTTATAACTCGGTATGTTCGGTACTATACATGTCTAGTGTTATAACCCTGTATGTTTGGTACGATACATGACTAGTGTTATAAATAGGTATGTTCGGTACTATACATGACTAGTGTTATAACCCGGTATGTTCGGTACTATCCATGTCTAGTGTTATAACCCGGTATGTTCGGTACGATACATGACAAGTGTTATAACCCGGTATGTTCGGTACTATACATGACTAGTGTTATAACCCGGTATGTTCGGTACTATACATGTCTAGTGTTATAACCCGGTATGTTCGGTACTATACATGTCTAGTGTTATAACCCGGTATGTTCGGTACTATACATGACTAGTGTTATAACCCTGTTTGTTCGGTACTATACATGACTAGTGTTATAACCCTGTATGTTCGGTACTATACATGACTAGTGTTATAACCCGGTATGTTCGGTACTATACATGACTAGTGTTATAACCCGGTATGTTCGGTACGATACATGTCTAGTGTTATAACCCGGTATGTTCGGTACTATACATGACTAGTGTTATAACCCGGTATGTTTGGTACGATACATGTCTAGTGTTATAACCCGGTATGTTTGGTACTATACATGTCTAGTGTTATAACCCGGTATGTTTGGTACTATACATGTCTAGTGTTATAACCCGGTATGTTTGGTACTATACACGACTAGTGTTATAACCCGGTATGTTTGGTACTATACATGTCTAGTGTTATAACCCGGTATGTTTGGTACTATACATGTCTAGTGTTATAACCCGGTATGTTCGGTACTATACACGACTAGTGTTATTACTATGTATGCAAATGCATACCAGAAGACCGGTTTAATTACAAAGGCTCTAAGGATTGTCTATCTGGTCTTATTGATTAAACAGGTTTACCGTATACTTTTTTAAATCGTAGCCGTTTCGTTTCCTATGATTAGTGGAGGAGCTTTCATAAGTTAATCTCACCGTAACTTGTTTATTACTATTCTGTTAGCGGTATTTAATAGTAAAACATAAGTATCTTACTCAAACATAGTAAATGCTAAATGGGATATTAACACGACGAAATGAACATGGTGAAGCCCATGACAAGATTACCATCCTAATAGTCATCGTTAGCTAATTATGATATCAAATATATCAGATGTAACAAAACGGAATTAAGCTGTTCATCAGATGTAACAGAACACTGATAGAATAAGAGATGTGCCATAACACTAACACAATAAGACAGTTCATTAAGACTAATACATTAAGACAGCTCATGAGATGTAACAAAACACCAGGGTACTGTTTTATCAAAGCACTTACGAAAATCTTAAAGTTACGCTCAAATTTTAATCTTTATAGTTCGTTAACAACTGCAAAATGGTGACGGATATGGTTTGTAGGAGTTCAGTAACTGAACCATTATTAGAAATGCAGCTCCGTTTACCACACTTCATAATTTTTAACAAATTATAAAGAATTTAAATTTGATCGTAAGTTTACGATTTCCGTAAGTGCTTTGATAAAACAGTACCCAGTAGAATAAGACAGTCCATAAGATGTAGCAAAACACCAGTATAATAAGACATTTTATCACATGTTTGACGTCGCGGTAGCGTAATAAAGCCATTTTTTTTTTGATAATACACTAGTTTATTATTTGCTATCAATGGATTATGGCGATTTTTCAGTGAAAATAACAGTGAAAGTATCATTTTGTTATTTTCACTGTTTTAGATGCTGGTTCCAGTATCATGCCAAAAAAGAAACGTTACGTCCACAACCCCGTGCTTTAAAATATGCGTTACGTCATCATGACGTCATAATTCTCACGTCGTGACGTTCCAATTTCGACGTCATTTTTCCAATTAAATTAAATATCCTCTATGTAATAAAGCTTTGACGTGACGTCACTCAAAGTATAGGCGAAGTCGTCAAAGTTGTGCGTTTATTATAGTGAAAATAAGTAGCTACGAGGGGTGATCAATATATTCGAAGACTTCTAACTTTTTAAATATGGATTCCAGAACAATGACATTACCAGGCAATATAGATCTATCAAGTATCTAGCGTTTTAATTAATTAATTATATTGTGACGTCACAGTGTTCTTGATTTCGTCCCTTATTGTGACCAAGGTGCAGCGCACGCCGTCGAGCATGCGGACAATAAATAATCACAGAGCAACGGCATTTCATTTAGATTAACGCCGAACTTAGAAAATCCTTGCGATAGCTCGAAGATGACTAGATCAACATGTATGGGGATTCTTTGCACCCTAAATCAGTGATATACACATTATTTCGTTGTTTATGTGATTGTAGGAATTCTGTCAAACTGACGCCATGGTAAAATAAGAATAAACGGAATAATTTAGACAGAGTTAGGGGTACTCCTCCTTAATTTCTGAGAAATAAGAGGCTAACATCTGATAAAAAGAACATTACATTTGTGACTTTCCACATTTAATTTATTAAACTCGTTGAATAAAATCGATAAAATGCTTGGCACAACCTCGCATTTTATTATTTTATTCAACGAGTATAATAAATTCACTATGTTATAAGATGTAACAAAACACCAGTAGAGTTGGCCAGTCCATAATATGTAACAAAACACCAGTAGAGTAAGCCAGTCAATACGATGTAACAAAATACCGGTAGAGTAAGACAGTCCATACGATGTAACAAAATACCGGTAGAGTAAGATAGTCCATAATATGTAACAAAACACCAGTAGAGTAAGCCAGTCAATACGATGTAACAAAATACCGGTAGAGTAAGACAGTCCATACGATGTAACAAAATACCGGTAGAGTAAGACAGTCCATACGATGTAACAAAACACCAGTAGAGTAAGACAGTCCATACGATGTAACAAAATACCGGTAGGGTAAGACAGTCCATACGATGTAACAAAACACCAGTAGAGTAAGACAGTCCATAAGATGTAACAAAACACCAGTAGAGTAAGGCAGTCCATAAGATGTAACAACACACCAGTAGAGTAAGACAGTCCATAAGATGTAACTAAACACCAGTAGAGTAAGGCAGTCAATAAGATGTTACAAAACACCAGTAGAGTAAGGCAGTCCATAAGATGTTACAAAACACCAGTAGAGTAAGGCAGTCCATAAGATGTTACAAAACACCAGTAGAGTAAGGCAGTCCATACGATGTAACAAAATACCGGTAGAGTAAGACAGTCCATAATATGTAACAAAACACCAGTAGAGTAAGCCAGTCAATACGATGTAACAAAATACCGGTAGAGTAAGACAGTCCATACGATGTAACAAAATACCGGTAGAGTAAGACAGTCCATACGATGTAACAAAACACCAGTAGAGTAAGACAGTCCATACGATGTAACAAAATACCAGTAGAGTAAGACAGTCCATACGATGTAACAAAATACCGGTAGAGTAAGACAGTCCATACGATGTAACAAAACACCAGTAAAGTAAGACAGTCCATACGATGTAACAAAATACCGGTTGAGTAAGACAGTCCATACGATGTAACAAAACACCAGTAGAGTAAGCCAGTCCATAATATGTAACAAAACACCAGTAGAGTAAGACAATCCATAATATGTTACAAAACACCAGTAGAGTAAGGCAGTCCATAAGATGTAACAAAACACTAGTAGAGTAAGACAGTCCATACGGTGTAACAACGCACCAGTAGAGTAAGACAGTCCATAAGATGTTACAAAACACCAGTAGAGTAAGACAGTCCATACGATGTAACAAAATACCGGTAGAGTAAGACAGTCCATACGATGTAACAAAACACCAGTAGAGTAAGCCAATCCATAATATGTAACAAAACACCAGTAGAGTAAGACAGTCCATACGATGTAACAACACACCAGTAGAGTAAGACAGTCCATAAGATGTTACAAAACACCAGTAGAGTAATGCAGTCCATAAGATGTAACAACACACCAGTAGAGTAAGACAGTCCATAAGATGTAACTAAACACCAGTAGAGTAAGGCAGTCCATAAGATGTTACAAAACACCAGTAGAGTAAGGCAGTCCATAAGATGTAACAACACAACAGTAGAGTAAGGCAGTCCATAAGATGTTACAAAACACCAGTAGAGTAAGGCAGTCCATAAGATGTAACAACACACCAGTAGAGTAAGGCAGTCCATAAGATGTTACAAAACACCAGTAGAGTAAGGCAGTCCATAAGATGTAACAACACACCAGTAGAGTAAGGCAGTCCATAAGATGTTACAAAACACCAGTAGAGTAAGGCAGTCCATAAGATGTTACAAAACACCAGTAGAGTAAGGCAGTCCATAAGATGTTACAAAACACCAGTAGAGTAAGGCAGTCCATAAGATGTAACAACACACCAGTAGAGTAAGGCAGTCCATAAGATGTTACAAAACACCAGTAGAGTAAGACAGTCTATAAGATGTAACAACACACCAGTAGAATAAGGCAGTCCATACAATGTAACAACACACCAGTAGAATAAGACAGTCGATACAATGTAACAGCACACCAGTAGAGTAAGACAATCGATACAATGTAACAACACACCAGTAGAGTAAGACATTCCATACGATGTAACAAAACACCTGTAGAGTAAAACAGTTCATAAGGTGCAACAAAACACCAGTAGAGTAAGACATTCCATAAGATGTAACAACACACCAGTAGAGTAAGACAGTCCATACGATGTAACAAAATACCGGTAGAGTAAGACAGTCCATACGATGTAACAAAACACCAGTAAAGTAAGACAGTCCATACGATGTAACAAAATACCGGTAGAGTAAGAAAGTCCATACGATGTAACAAAACACCAGTAGAGTAAGCCAGTCCATAATATGTAACAAAACACCAGTAGAGTAAGACAATCCATAATATGTTACAAAACACCAGTAGAGTAAGGCAGTCCATAAGATGTAACAAAACACTAGTAGAGTAAGACAGTCCATACGGTGTAACAACGCACCAGTAGAGTAAGACAGTCCATAAGATGTTACAAAACACCAGTAGAGTAAGACAGTCCATACGATGTAACAAAATACCGGTAGAGTAAGACAGTCCATACGATGTAACAAAACACCAGTAGAGTAAGCCAATCCATAATATGTAACAAAACACCAGTAGAGTAAGACAATCCATAATATGTTACAAAACACCAGTAGAGTAAGGCAGTCCATAAGATGTAACAAAACACTAGTAGAGTAAGACAGTCCATACGATGTAACAACACACCAGTAGAGTAAGACAGTCCATAAGATGTTACAAAACACCAGTAGAGTAAGGCAGTCCATAAGATGTAACAACACACCAGTAGAGTAAGACAGTCCATAAGATGTAACTAAACACCAGTAGAGTAAGGCAGTCCATAAGATGTTACAAAACACCAGTAGAGTAAGGCAGTCCATAAGATGTAACAACACACCAGTAGAGTAAGGCAGTCCATAAGATGTTACAAAACACCAGTAGAGTAAGGCAGTCCATAAGTTGTAACAACACACCAGTAGAGTAAGGCAGTCCATAAGATGTTACAAAACACCGGTAGAGTAAGGCAGTCCATAAGATGTAACAACACACCAGTAGAGTAAGGCAGTCCATAAGATGTTACAAAACACCAGTAGAGTAAGGCAGTCCATAAGATGTTACAACACACCAGTAGAGTAAGGCAGTCCATAAGATGTTACAAAACACCAGTAGAGTAAGACAGTCTATAAGATGTAACAACACACCAGTAGAATAAGGCAGTCCATACAATGTAACAACACACCAGTAGAATAAGACAGTCGATACAATGTAACAACACACCAGTAGAGTAAGACAATCGATACAATGTAACAACACACCAGTAGAGTAAGACATTCCATACGATGTAACGAAACACCTGTAGAGTAAAACAGTTCATAAGGTGCAACAAAACACCAGTAGAGTAAGACATT
This sequence comes from Spisula solida, assembly GCA_947247005.1. Classification (NCBI taxonomy): domain Eukaryota; kingdom Metazoa; phylum Mollusca; class Bivalvia; order Venerida; family Mactridae; genus Spisula; species Spisula solida. The sequence goes on along the minus strand of OX365944.1, from coordinate 31,623,201 downwards.
CCATAAGATGTAACAACACACCAGTAGAATAAGACAGTCCATACAATGTACCAAAACACCAGTTCATAAGGTTTTACTAAAGACTAGTACATTAAGACAGTTGATAAGATGTTACAAAAGACTAATAGCGGACTTTTTCGGCCTGCGGATAATTGATCCGCTTTATGGTAACGTCAGAGTTCGAATTCTCTAATGGATTTGGAAATTTGTGTTACAATCTAGCACTGAAAGAATGATACTGAAAAATGGCTACCAATAGAATAGCAAAAGTTTTTTAAAATATGATATTCGGCAGCTCATAAATTTTCTTTTATTTTTTAATGATGTTTAAAAGTATTCCAAAAACTAAAGTAGGCCCCTGTCTAGAAAAGAAAAGATAATAATTATCAGTCTTCCATGGTTGCTGAGCAACCCGTCTTCTAGATGGGAAAGACTCTTTTCTATAGTTTTGGAAACAAAAATGGCAGCCATTGTTTTGCCCGCTTCGAAAGGAAATTTTAACATTTTAAGTGCATAAACGATTCTACAAACTGTTATAAGACACATGATTACTCTTAGATTACGAAGTAAGTCGAGCGGGAATCGTTCATATGTGCGAAATATCAACCTATCTTTAGAAAATCTAATGAAACGACACATGTTCCGGTTACTTCCCTTTGCAAAGCGATTACTTCCCTTTGCAATACAATTAATATAAAGTCCGATTCGGGTCTTTACGTATCCGGACCGGACGGTGATAATTCCACATCGTAGCTGTAGGTTATTGTTAAGAAAGTAAAACGAATGCATTTTCGTAATTCCTCGCCGAGATGTAATAAAAAATCCCTCCAAAATCGTCAAAAAATGTAAAAATATTCGCGGGATAAAGGTCGCGAAAACTAATTACACGTTGTTGTTATTGGATACAATAAAACCCGGAGTTTTCCGTCCCGTCAGAATATCTTTTATGTTTTGACGATTTGCAGCAGGTTTATTTAACAAGAAAAGGTGATTAAGATTAAAGATGTTTTATATTTAATCGTAATATGATTAATTGAAATTAAAATAGCCTTTTCTCTTGAACAAAAGTACTGTCTGATATGCTCATGCGACCCATTATAAAAAGGTAAAATATCAAATTAGGTCTATTTGAAATCAGTTGTTATCTGTGTTTATAACTAATTATGCATTTTAAATTCGTTACCCCTGAATTAAGTAGACCTAGAATTAAACAAATTGAAAAACGTGCATTATCCACAGACAGAATAATGATATATTTTCATTTTGATCGGACTGACAAATGTTCATTCGGACTGACAAACGATAGCTGGTTCGTATCGTCATTCGTTACTTCGTACCCAATATTTCGTATAAAACCGCTATCGAGCGCTTTCTTGTGCAACGGACCGCTTCGGTAGCGCCTTTTGGAAACGGCTTGGTTAGGTAACGGGTTCCAGGTTCGTAACTTCGTAACCGAACAATTTATTGTAAAGTTATGCATCATCAAAAAAATCCATACTAGATGAGCATGTTACAAATAATGTAGGACAACTGACATAGTCCGCTAAAAATAGGCTGTGCATTAGTTCATAGTATAAAAAGACGGTTCATAAGATGACATAGATTGTGTTGCTATGATCCTTGTGACCAAGTTACATAAATACGAGTGGTGTTCCAGAAATAATAGGACTTTTCTCATAACTTCGTACTAAACACTTACATTTTAATGATATTTATTTCATATGTGTAGCATCTTATGCTCTATATCTTCGTTGTTGTTGTTGATGCTCATACAAAGCTTTGTCTTAGTTCTAACGATGTAATATACAGGCGGGTCACACTAAATATCCATTAATAACCTAACTGAACACGCGGATATTTCAGTAACCACATGATAAATAATATTGGCAAATTACATGTATGTGGAATTACCTTGATGTCACTGATGTGTGCATGTAAACTTACGAAGCAATCGCTGTTTGTTTGTGATCACAACTGAGTAAACAAGTGTATATATCCAAACGTGCCATGGACGGAACGACGTCAACGTCAAAAACTAGAAACAGCACGACACGATGGTTAAATTATGTTAGAAATTGGAAAAACTAACAATGCAAATCATTGCAATAATTAAAGACACAGACTGTAATGGCATCCAGCAGCCATTTGTGTTCTGTTGGCAATAAATGTCCACAGGTTACGGAGGTATGAACTAACAAGTGAACACAGGTCAGGTCACAGACAAAGTAGTTTGACGTTGATAGACACCGTTCATACGCTGATAGACGCTTTAAGGTTAGAGAATTCTTTTTAAATCACTGTAACTCATTTTTGTGGGAACAGTGGTACAGAGACACATTTAATATCTCCTAATGATATGCCAACACATTCAGCTACTTGACAACTCATAGCCGTCTTTTAGTATGTTTAGATATTCGGACGGTGTTTTCCAAATGCAATTACACCAGATTTTAAATTCTTAAACTATCAAGTACCTTTTTACTTTTTGGATCCCCTCCATCCGTGATATACTGTGATATACTGTGATATACTGTGATATACCGTGATATACCGTGATAATCCGTGATATACCGTGATATACTGTGATATATTGTGATATAATGTGATATACTGTGATATACTGTGATATACCGTGATATACCGTGATATACCGTGATATACTGTGATATACTGTGATATACTGTGATATACCGTGATATACTGTGATATACTGTGATATACCGTGTTATACCGTGATATACCGTGATATACCGTGATATACTGTGATATACCGTGATATACCGTGATATACTGTGATGTACTGTGATATACTGTGATATACTGTGATATACTGTAATATACTGTGATATACTGTGATATACTGTGATATACTGTGATATACCGTGATATACCGTGATATACCGTGATATACCGTGATATACCGTGATATACCGTGATATACTGTGATAAACCGTGATATACTGTGATATACTGTAATATACTGTAATATACTGTGATATACTGTGATATACTGTGATATACCGTGATATACCGTGATATACCGTGATATACTGTGCTATACCGTGATATACTGTGATATACCGTGATATACCGTGTTATACTGTGATATACCGTGATATAATGTGATATACCGTGATATACCGTGATATACCGTGATATACCGTGATATACCGTGATATACCGTGATATACTGTGATAAACCGTGATATACTGTGATATACTGTAATATACTGTAATATACTGTGATATACTGTGATATACTGTAATATACTGTGATATACTGTGATATACTGTGATATACCGTGATATACCGTGATATACCGTGATATACTGTGATATATTGTGATATACCGTGATATACTGTGATATATTGTGATATAATGTGATATACTGTGATATACTGTGATATACTGTGATATACTGTAATATACTGTGATATACTGTGATATACTGTGATATACCGTGATATACCGTGATATACCGTGATATACTGTGATATACTGTGATATACCGTGATATACCGTGATATACCGTGATATACCGTGATATACCGTGATATACCGTGATATACTGTGATAAACCGTGATATACCGTGATATACTGTAATATACTGTAATATACTGGGATATACCGTGATATACCGTGATATACCGTGATATACCGTGATATACTGTGATATACCGTGATATACTGTGATATACCGTGATATACCGTGATATACTGTGATATACCGTGATATACTGTGATATACCATGATATACTGTGATAAACCGTGATAAACCGTGATAAACCGTGATATACCGTGATATACTGTGATATACTGTGATATACCGTGATATACCGTGATATACCGTGATATACTGTGATGTACTGTGATATACTGTGATCTTTTGTGATATATCGTGATATACTGTGATATACTGTGATATACTGTGATATACTGTGATATACCGTGATATACCGATATATAATGTGATATACCGTGATATACTGTGATATACTGTGATATACTGTGATATACTGCGATATACCGTGATATACTGCGATATACCGTGATATACTGTGATATACTGTGATATACTGTGATATACTGCGGCATACTGTGATATACCGCGATATACTGCGATATACTGCGATATACTGCGATATACTGTGATATACTGTGATATACTGTGATATACTGCGATATACTGCGATATACTGCGATGTACTGCGATATACTGTGATATACTGTGATATACTGTGATATACTGCGATGTACTGTGATATACTGAGATATACTGCGATATACTGCGATATACTGCGATATACTGTGATATACTGTGATATACTGCGATGTACTGCGATGTACTGCGATGTACTGCGATATACTGTGATATACTGCGATGTACTGCGAAGTACTGAGATGTACTGCGATACACTGTGATATACTGCGATATACTGCGATATACTGCGATATAATGCGATATACTGCGATATACTGCGATATACTGTGATATACTGTGATATACTGTGATATACTGTGATATACTGCGATATACTGTGATATATTGTGATATACTGTGATATACTGTGATATACTGTGATATACTGTGATATACTGCGATATACTGCGATAAACTGCGATATACTGTGATATACTGTGATATACTGCGATATACTGTGATATACTGTGATATACTGCGATATACTGCGATATACTGTGATATACTGCGATATACTGCGATATACTGCGATGTACTGCGATATACTGTGATATACTAGTACTAAAGCTTCTGCCACAGCTCGTCATTGGACTCTCCAGGCCCCGAGCTCACAAAGAATCAGTTTCAAGGATCAAGCTCAAAATTATTTTATTACTTATACAGAGGAAACAATTTTCTTCAATTTCAAAGACAAACAAATAAGTTTTTTCGCACAGTTTTCAAAATATTGTGCTAAATAAATTGAATCTGGCTCTTAGATTTTGTTCCTGAATATTGAGATCGGTCTTAATCTCAAATACAATATATCCATTTCTTATTTTTGTCTGAACCTGTTATCAAGAAGATGTTTAGGTATTCTGAGCAATGTTAACCAAAAACATTGCGTGTGATACAGGGCTGGTCCCTTCTCCGTTTGACAAGCCACCTCGACACAGATATAGCCTTGTCTGCATACAACCCTCGTGTGAATACATAAAAACCACAGGCTCTCGGTGCGATTGAAGAGTCAGGGAAAAAATTCTACTCTTAACGGTAGAGTATATTAATTTTCTTACCGGACTTTAATATCGCACCGAGAACCTGTGATGAAAACAATAATGAATGCATACACTGACCTAAGCAAATAATGAGTAAGTACATGTAGCGGTAATTGATGATTACAACAACTTTTACAGTAAAATGAATGAATAAATAGATAACCATTAGAACATAAAAGTGAATTAGTGGACATAAAGTATCTGAGTGAACGATTGGAAAACATAAATATCCGAATAAATACAAAATGAACTGATAGACTCCAGTTCATATAACTATACATACAGTCACATACACACATACAGTCACATACACACATACAGATACATACACACATACAGTCACATACACACATACAGTTACATACACACATACAGTCACATACACACATACAGTCACATACACACATACAGATACATACACACATACAGTCACATACACACATACAGTCACATACACACATACAGTCACATACACACATACAGATACATACACACATACAGTCACATACACACATACAGTCACATACACACATACAGTCACATACACACATACAGTCACATACACACATACAGTCACATACACACATACAGTCACATACACACATACAGTCACATACACACATACAGTCACATACACACATACAGTCACATACACACATACAGTCACATACACACATACAGTCACATACACACATACAGTCACATACACACATACAGTCACATACACACATACAGTCACATACACACATACAGATACATACACACATACAGTCACATACACACATACAGTCACATACACACATACAGTCACATACACACATACAGATACATACACACATACAGTCACATACACACATACAGTCACATACACACATACAGTCACATACACACATACAGTCACATACACACATACACACATACAGTCACATACACACATACAGTCACATACACACATACAGTCACATACACACATACACACATACAGTCACATACACACATACAGTCACATACACACATACAGTCACATACACACATACACACATACACACATACACACATACACACATACAGTCACATACACACATACAGTCACATACACACATACAGTCACATACACACATACAGTCACATACACACATACAGTCACATACACACATACAGTCACATACACACATACAGTCACATACACACATACACACATACACACATACACACATACACACATACAGTCACATACACACATACAGTCACATACACACATACACACATACAGTCACATACACACATACAGTCACATACACACATACAGTCACATACACACATACAGTCACATACACACATACAGTCACATACACACATACAGTCACATACACACATACAGTCACATACACACATACAGTCACATACACACATACAGTCACATACACACATACAGTCACATACACACATACAGTCACATACACACATACAGTCACATACACACATACAGTCACATACACACATACAGTCACATACACACATACAGTCACATACACACATACAGTCACATACACACATACAGTCACATACACACATACAGTCACATACACACATACAGTCACATACACACATACAGTCACATACACACATACAGTCACATACACACATACAGTCACATACACACATACAGTCACATACACACATACACACATACAGTCACATACAGTCACATACACACATACAGTCACATACACACATACAGTCACATACACACATACAGTCACATACACACATACACACATACACACATACACACATACAGTCACATACACACATACAGTCACATACACACATACACACATACAGTCACATACACACATACAGTCACATACACACATACAGTCACATACACACATACAGTCACATACACACATACAGTCACATACACACATACAGTCACATACACACATACAGTCACATACACACATACAGTCACATACACACATACAGTCACATACACACATACAGTCACATACACACATACAGTCACATACACACATACAGTCACATACACACATACAGTCACATACACACATACAGTCACATACACACATTCAGTCACATATACGAATCGTCGAAGGGTGATAGACATGATAAAAATAACTATAGACCTATTTCCATTTTACCAGTTATTTCCTTAATACTTGAAAGACACGTTAGCAAGTGCTTAAAATCTTATCTTTCTGACAACAAGCTTCTGTATGACAGACAATCAGGATTCCGTAAAAATCACTCTTGTCAAACAGCTTTAATTAAAATGCTTGATGATTGGATATCAGCTGTAGATAATAATGAAATAGTTGGAACATTGTTCATTGATTTAAGTAAAGCATTTGACTTTGTAAACCATAATATTTTATTACAAAAGCTATCACTATATGGTATGCATTTTTCAACATTAGATTGGTTTAAGTCCTATATTATATATGAAATTATGATATTGTGGACGTCATATGGGCCGAAATTGCTATTATGCTCTTTTCTTTTATGTACTTGTGTTATTGTTCAACTGTTTATTGTTGAGGATCTCATGGAAGATGGCCATTTAATATAATTGTCAAATGAGTTTCCTCGTAAAATAAAGTCTTTATTATTACATGTATTATTATAGTCACTTAAACACATACACTAACGCGCATAGTTATACTTGTAAATTATAGTAACAATTTGGATAGGGAAGGCAGCCTTCAACAGAAACTGCGCAGCATGAAAGGCACAAACAAGAAAAGACGGATTAAAAGTACAAGTCAACCGGAAAAACATAAACATGAACAAAACATTATAAAACCCTGCAACTGTATACATGATATTACTGGATTCATAGAATATCTGAAAATTTGACGGAGCAATAAATGCAAATTGTGATGTTTTATTATGCGTGAATTTATAGGGGTTTTTTTATACACACATGATCGTGTCCAGAATATGAAAGTATCAGATAATTACTAGAACCATAACATTATATGGTAAAATAGTATTCATACTCTGATTTATTGCAAATTTACATATCGTTGTTAGATGACCTGGATGCTGCCAACGATCAGATTTGATACACAGTCAATGAGATGCTATACGTCAATGCCACAGACCAACACAAACATGTCCTATTCAATAAAATGTTGATAAAGTATCTAAATATGGTTGAAATCTAGACGTTAGTATTTGTTAATAGAATCGGGGCTCCATTAGAGTATTATCATTTATCCTTTGTTTAACGTGTAGTAAAACTGTAACACCATCAATAATTGTTTGGTGCACCAAATCCTAATGAATACCCAAAATACTCAATGATTCTTTGTTAATACTATTCAAGTCAAGTCAAGTCAAATACCTTTTTATTCTCTCATTTCATGTTTACATGAAAAAATGAGGTTAACAAAATGTAACGACATTATCAATGCTCATAAATATGGTTTATGCCGAGCATTTTATCGATTTTTTTCAACGAGTTTAATAAATTCAATATGGAAAGTCACAAATGTAATTTCTTTTTATCACAATGTTAGCCTTTTCCGGCCGAAACATTAAATAGCTACTTTTTTCACTATAATAAACGCGCAATTTTGACGACGTCGCCTATCCTTTGAATGACGTCGCGTGATAGCTTTATTACACTAGTGTATAATTAAGAAATAATGAATATGTAGCTATGTTTTGTTGCGTTATAAAATATAGGCACGTGTTTGGATGCGTAGTAATTAAATCACGAGTGCGTAGCACAAGTGATTTAATGTACGCATTCAAACGAGTGCCAATTTTTATAACACAACAAAGCACAGCTCCTTTTTATTATTTCGATTCTAACATCACCAATGCTCTGCCATTTATAGCACAACAAGACAGGTTGACGTCAAACTACTTTCTTTCCTAGGAACGTTACCGTCACCGTTACGTCATTTGTCATAGTATATGACGTCAAACGTGACGTCACCAATCAGCTATATTTTATTGCGGTAATAAAATATGGTAAGCTCAATATACGCAAAGAAGGCAAATCTCACGTGCTATGTTAGAATCAAAAATAAATAATGGCTTTATTGTAGGGTTAACGCATGCTTTTTCGTGCTATAACATCTGCAGAGTCCCGAGGGACGGTTGGTGCCCAAGCCCGCCAACGCTCCCGAGGGACTCTGCATATGTTATAACGCGAAAAAAAACATGCGTAAACGCTATTATAGCTTACAAAACACCAATTAATGCGTTTGAATCTCAAAATAATGACATTTTGGCGGGAGATTTTATGACGACGTCGCGAAAACAAACGTAACGTCATACCAGTTATTGTTATGCACGTCGACTTCCGGGATCGGCAACTACCAAGAAAACATGGATACTGCGGGTTTGTTTAAATATATAATTTAAATATTATAGTACTAATTAGTACTTAGAAATAAAATGGGAATAACTGTTCATATGACGCTGTATAACCTTTATAGTCACCGGTGCGGCCCTGAAATGAGCATACGTAAAACTGGACGTTAACAGCGCGTGAATCTTTATGTTTACGCATGGTTTTCGTCCCGTTAACGTATGGGCAAAATCATCGTTTTTATGCTATAATACGCTGCCGCGACGTTAAACATGTGATAAAAGTATGTTATTAATATTATAACCAAGCGTGGTTATTAACACCAATATGTTCCCGAATGGTATTGTTTTGGTCTTGGTGTAACATAAATATTTTTCTTACACATTTGCTCGAGTTTGTCCATAAAAGTGTAATCCAAAATTTGATGTTATAAATTTTTCCAATTTGCAGAGAAAAACTACCTGATTCACCATATACGTAACTGCTGAAAACACAAAAAACCTCACGATGATATTTCTTTTCCTAATTTTCATTTCAGTTCCATTCTCCAATATCGAATGTTAATGTGCTGGTGTGTTACGTTTAACATGGCATCTAAGGTACAATGCCTACTTGATTGGAGGTACGAGTATTCCATGCACCCCTGGCTCTACACTTGAATAATTCCTGTACAGCATTCCTGAATCGTGAACCCGTTAAACAATACATAATGAAGTTAGCCGAATTGTTCACATACATGAACATGTTAACCAGTGCCCACCAAGGATCTTGTAACTGGATATTTCTAGGCACATCAGCTGGTATCCAATAGGTTTCACCAATGAAGTAGATGCAAACGGGTAAAGTACTTGTGACGAAAGCAAAATTCAAACACACCAGTAAGATAGACATGGTGGATGTTTTGTCAGCGCTTTGTCCACTAGATGCTGTAGTCCTTGCTCTTGTTGACGATGTTAGCATGGCACCTGCTGTGGTCGATGACGCTGTTGGCATGGCGCCTGCTGGAGTCCTTGACCTTGATGACGCTGTTGGCATGGTGTTCTGTTGGGAATTCATAGGTTCAATTCTAGACCTGACCTTCCAGCGGTGTGAAACAAGCTTGTAGATGATGCATACATTACCAGAGCTTAGAATAGCAAAGGGAATGATGAAAAACTTACATAAATCGACCCACGGCCAAACGTTGCCGAAGAAGTGGTCGTAGTTTTCTGTAAGTGGTGCACATGGTATGTTTATAGTCCCATTGTCAACTGGTATTTCAAGCTGCCCAAACCCATACAATAAATGGGAATTTACGACAAGAGCACACGTGACAATTATACCAAGTACAATTATCGCCTTGTTCTTCGAACATATAACCTTACTCCTGTAAGGACACAGTGTGGAGACAAGACGTTCAACCGTTATCGCCGTCAAAATCCAAACAGGAATGTCAGCACACACATACATCAGCCACCAGTGTACCTTGCAAACTACCGGGTGTAGAAATCGTATATCTTTCTCAAAAGTGTATTTGACCCATTGTCTCAACAAACCCACATACAACATACTGAGATCTGCTACAGAAAGACCAATCAGGAATACACTGGACGCCCACCGATTATAACCCCTCTTTGACAGTACTATTATAGACATAACATTTCCTGTTGTTCCAAAAAGGATTAAAATCGGAGACATGATTTGCCATATTAAAACACCAGTTTTCAACTCAGCTTTAGATCTAAAGTGGTCGAAGTTTTCCATTCCTCACCTTGTTCAAATAAAACAAACAGCATCCACAAAGCAAGCTCTCTCTTCTGACAAACTTGATACAAATAACTTGTGATCAGTATTAACGATCTGGTTTTATAAACTCTCGGTTCCCATAGTAACTATAGGATATTAAAGTATCAACGACACGATGAAACACCAATAGTTACAGTATAGATCACGCTATCACACTCGGTGCATGTACCCGTATACGAGAAATTATTTATATTTTATTTAACACTTTATATTCACATCTGTTTTACTCATACACAATTACATATCACTTGATCTATGTTTGCTTATTTATCTGAAGCGATACACAAAATCGGTCAATTCAAACTGAAAATATCATTACAAGCGTCTTCATTTCCATCGGTTTTAATTGGCTCTTGCTTTAGCGGAAATTTGCACTGTCTTAAGTTAAAGTGGTGAGTGTTAGTTTCGTTGAATACGTTGTTCTACACACGTGACATGAAAGTACTGGGATTGGTTAAAGCAGTCTTAACACATTAAAACTAATTGTAAATCATTTCAAGGTAGCCAACAGTAACAACAACAGTAACTATTGAGACGGACTATACGGACATGAAGAACCAAATTGAGTACAAATTTGTTCATGTAGCAATACATTGTATTAAATTCTTACATTACCTAGGGTGAAATAAATAAACAAATGCATCAAACCACAAATATGTTTAAATAGATACTACGCTAAATGAGTATATATATAATCAACTGACTGCAGTTCTAACGTTCCGGTTAAGCAAATCCTTTGAAAATTCAGATATATTTATGAATATAGAATCTGTGCATTTTGTAGAATTACTAGAATAGCTAAGTCCACGGGTTCTCTCTGTTTCCACATAAAGGCATGCTAATTTAATGTGGTCACAGTACCTGACATAGTTGAATGACATGACGAGGTGAAAACTGGGCCTCATTTGGTGAATTATGGTGTGCTTGGTGTGGCTCGCGTTTATAAGGCCTAAAACCACCAAATAAATTTGTTCTTTATCTCGATGTAAAGTGACAAAAATATCAACTTTATAGCTCCACTATTCGAAGAATAAGGGGAGAGTTAAATTGCAGTCACCCTAGCGTCGGCGTCGGCATCGGCATAATGCAAATGTTAAAGCTTAGGTACAAGTTTTTAACATCTAAAATTTCCAAGTCCATTGGCATACTAGTATTGCTTTGATACTTTTGCAAACAGTATAACCTCTCTAGAACAGCCCTCTATAGAGCATCAACCTCTCTATAACAACACCTTCAAAATTTTCCTAAGCCTATATTTACTATAAATTTAACCTATGTAGATCAACGACCTCTTAACAACGGTCAATATTTGCCGCTTCCAAAAGATGTTGCTCTACGGAGGCTGCCCTGTACTTGTTCATCATTATGACTCCTACTCAGAAGTAGGTAACAAGAAAACAACAAACAGGCAACATCCACCTCAATGACAATTGGCCAAATATTTTTTATTTTTACTATAAAGTAGACAATACATACATATAGGAAGGTTGACTAAGGGGCTTCCGCCTTGGTACAGACAGCGACAAATGCCACTGGGGGCTTTAACGTTTTCCAGTGCACCAAACCTCACACTATTTTCTAGGGTATATTTCATACTTTTTTAGGTGATCATCTCTTCAAATGGATGCTTATTTTGGTAGTTTCTCAAATTCTCACCGATAAAAGAGCCTCAGTCAGTGTGACTAAGGCCATGTGTATGAGCGAAATTGGGATAAATGACACGTTCTTGACAAAAAACTGATAGAAAACGCGATATGAACGTTTGCTGATACGCACATAAGACGAGTCCTAGGACCATCCTATGAGCAATTCTAGGACATGATCCCAGGAATTATGATGAAACGGTACCTAGAATGACAGAGTTCTAAAAATAAAACAGTTTCACTTCATCACATACATGTGTACAAATCATTTTAACCCAATTTCATGATTCTAATGCTGATTTGTCGAGACATACCACCATTTCCAGTCAAACCAAAAGTTTTTACAGGACTACTTGATTTTGGTCCGCTAGGTATTTGGTGGTAAGTAACCATAGGCAACCTCCTCTCAGCTCCACGTCCATTATATAACCTTTACCCTGCCCTCACGATATACTACGTGATTATTAAAAAGTTACCATGGCATTTCAAAATGGAGAAGAAGCCGTTAAAAGAAATGTCTATGCATTGTTTCATTAAAATCAACATCAAAGTATGCACAGTGCAAAAATAAAATAACCAAAATCGGTTTAAAAAAACCTATGGTGGCAGTATCACTGTACAGCGGCGAACGAAAGTAACCACTGCGAAGAGTGTGAACTATAAAAAACTCATAAAGACAGTGGCGCGCATGCGCATACAAGTTATTAAAAAGACAGGGAAGGTTTCAAGGATGTTTACCACAATCATATTAATTGATTCACTTCTTGTCAGACTGGTTGAACAGAAAGTGAATTATACTCGTTTTGTAATAAAGGAAAGTTAGAATTCATATGTAAAAAGTCTGAGAAAAGTGCGAGCATTGACATTATAAAATGACACATAGAAAATGTCGCGTGAATGTGACCTTCTCGCAGAGGATGTAAGATCTGAATTATATTACGTCATATACATTCTGGTATAAGCCTTCTGCGGAACACTTCAAGCAATGACGTCACGATTATGAGCCTGGTAACCGTTATATGAAAGTTTTGTGGTACACAGAAGTGTTCCGTGTGAAAATGTTGTGATATTTTTTTCAAAATATGCGTCCCTGTGGTCTATGTATATATGTCAACATCAGCACTTCTTGTAATCATTGATTATTTTCGGAAAGCCTCTGGTGGTAGTTGAGTGTGGAATGTATGCATGCATGACCACAGGTAACTGTATCATTGATATAGAGGATATTTGTTGATTTTGGTGTAAGATCGAATTTTATTTCATCGAGTGATCACAGAAAATCAATATTTTCACGAGTGGCGTAGCCACGAGTGAAAATTTAATTGTATGTGATCACGAGTGAAATAAAATTGATCTTTAACCAAAAAATCAACAAATTTTCTGTTTATTATATGCTTCAATTTCTCTTAAAAGGGTACCGTAATTGGCTTAATTGGAAAAATCACGTCGAAATTGGAACGTCACGACGTGACAATTATGACGTCATGGTGACGTAACGTACATTTTAAAGCCCGGTGCCGTTGACGTTACGTTTCTTTTTCTGAACGATACTGGAACCAGCTTCGAAAACAGTGAAAATAACAAAATGATAATTTCACTGTTATTTTCACTGTTATTTTCACTGTTATTTTCACTGAAAAATCTCCATAATCCATTGAAAGCTAATAATAAATAGAGGATATTACATGAGTGTCTTTTCATATCGAATTTATTAAACGAATTGAATGAAATTATAAAATGCGAGGCTCTGCCGAGCATTTTATCGATTTTATTCAACGAGTTTAATAAATTCAATGTGGAAAGTCACGAATGTAATGTTCTTTTTATCACATGTTATAGGTCTTTTCCCTGCCAAAACTTTAAATAGCTACTTATTTTCACTATAATAAACGCGCAACTTTGACGACGTCGCCTATACTTTGAATGACGTCGCGTCAAAGCTTTATTACACTAGTGTATTATCAAACATAAATAATGGATTTATTACGCTACCGCGACGTCAAACATGTGATAAAAAGATTAATTATGTTATCTAATATATTATAAAAAATAGTTTTATTAATGATACAGTTACCTGTGTGCATGACGGTGAAAAACACAACTATTCGTTGAATGACCCGACCTTTCATGGTCTCTAAAACGGACTTGCCCTCAACTAAACCGTCTGTGACGCACGGAAACCCAATCTTTAACATTCTGGGTTATTTTAACATGTAGATATGTGTTTCACTTGCTAACGCTAAGACTGTAAACAGTTATTATAAAACGTTGTTTGACGTCAGGTCGTTACGTGTAAGATGGCGTGACATAGGCATTGATATCATGAATTGCCTTCAAAAGTGAGACACTCGCGCAACAAATATTATAAGTGTGCATGTATACATTTACCCATTGCTCGATTAATACATGTTTGATCTTGCTGAAATTGTCAACATATGTAGCTAGGATATGAAGAATGACAATTCATTTGGTTTTATAACAATCGGACCACAAATCTCTCAAACAAAATATATAGGTGAAGTCACAGCTACAGTTAATGTTGCACATTTTGTGCTGTGTGTCCTTCGGACGTTTGTCAGGTTGTTAATGCAGCTGTGTTCCTGCTTTGCTGATAAATTTCGTATTAAAGTGTCTTTGCTTATCGCGCAGACAATAATAAATAAAGCAATCATCAAAATAAAGCGCGTTTTAGGTTTAGAAACGTCAACTTTTCCCCCCATTTAATGGCAATTACCAACGGATTACGGGATCATTAAATGTTCATAATTTTGAAAAATTGCTACAAAGCATTTTGACCAGTTAACAACCACCATGTTTTACCCATTTGTGGGTAAAATAGTGCTGCAAGTAACACAATATGTATTGTATAAAACTACATCAAATTATGTGTATCAGTGACCTCCCTAATAGAGTTGTGTATATATGGTAGTATCAGACACAATTCTCTGATAGTATCTGGATTAATTCAAGTACATAAAATTATGTAATTCATACAAATCGTATAAGCTGTTTCATCGTTGCTGATATTTTTTTCATATATTTCTATGGAGGCCCTGGAGGGCACTTATGACTTGTGACTTATGACTTGAGACTTGTGACTTGTGACTTGTGATATATGAGTTGTGACTTAGGATGCCTTACATTCTATAAATAACTCTACGGGCACTAACTTGGACAGCTTGGATTGTGACGGATGCTCTCTAAATCGGAATTAACTGTTAATATTCTAGTAAGTCAGGTAAGCCGGCATTAGTGCTGTATGATTAAAATCGTCGTTACTGACGTCATCGAACAACTATTCAGAATGGTCCATATCATTAACTAGAACACCGCTCATGTAATATAGCCTACTAATGGAGTAAAGATGTCTCATGGTGCAGCTGTCTATTATAATACATGTATATACTCGTACATATTATGGTTTGTATCATTTTCATTATCATTTACGCGTCTCATTTGCGTTAAATATTATGGACCATACGTAATGCCATGAATTAGATTTTAAGTGTTTAAGTATTTTAGACAGATCATAGTTACCAATCAGCGTCTCAATCGTGCCGAATCTCTTGGTGTGAATTGAATTGAATGTACAGGTCCCGTGTTCTTAAAGAATCTGTTTTCAGGATCAGGCTTAAGCTCAATTCTGTTGTTGCTATTTTTGATATATATACGATTTTATTCCACCTTTACAGTGATGTATACATTCATTTTATAAACAATAGAAATAGTGATAATTGATAGAGAACAACATTAATATATACAAAGCACATGTGAAATATAAAGAATAGAGAATGCATAGGAATAATATAATATGAAACAAGCACATTTTACAAATACATGTTATGTCATTGCTTTGTGTCTACTATTAGTGAACATGCGTTTCTAGGTAACTAATTATTTACGTGAATGCGATGTACAAATGTCATGTATGTATTTAATTGATAGCTCAAGAAAGCTCAATTGTATGTCATGGGACAATGAATATAATACGGGCAATTGTGCATTAAACAAACATTGGGTAAAGGACTCGCTGTGTCTAGAAATGTCCCTACGTCCCGACGTCAAACATGTGATAGTATAAAAATACGGAACACGTGTTGTTGTCGAGTTATTCCCAACCATAATAATTTACATAATATCTAAACATCCATAACAGATAACAATTGTTTAAAACATTTATTTTCTTACAAAAAGAGGAGTTATTGTACTTGAGACTGTACTGATCTCAAACATTCCGGATCAAGCTCGAAAATCTCGCTTTCATTTATCAAGTGCAGTATTTCTGTAAGTATTCGTCTTTTAAATCGAAGAAGATATCAATAATATCACCTCTGCATATAAGAAATTGTCTTTCCATTAACATATTTTTTGTATATGAAATAACGTTAATATAAAACTGAGCTTGAACCTGATCCTGAAAACTGATTCTTTGTGAACATGGTGCCAGTGTTGTTAAACTGTATTTGTAACACTTGCAGGTCGAGAAAGGGAAATATCTATTTTCATCGTCGTGGAATCCTGAAATAAACACCTTATGTGGAATATTGAATAAAAGGCTTCAACTCTACTACTGTAGTGCAAGGAAACACGTATATTCACAATGAACCCCTCACACGTAGAGCATAAATTGTCTCGTTATGATCACATGTACTCAAATGGAAATTATGTTCGATATAGAAATAGAAACCGATATGGACTGAGTTGCACAAACTAGGAATGTAGCATGCTAGAGTACAACACCAAAACCTTGATAATACACCTGTAATATAGTTTTGAGATGTTCAAATAATTCATTCCGAACAGAAGTTCAACATTTTACAGCATAGTCCATGATTTAGACTAGTTTTGCCACTAAATATGACATGTGGTTAACCAGGCCGCTTTAGTATACTGACGTCAAAAAGAAACGCTACACCTAACTAAATGTTCGGATATGTCATACGTTAGGATAGTAACAATATAATGTCTTCTCAAATACTAAAATAACGAGATGTGAACACATGTCCGCAAATTCTCATTTGATATTATCGCCATTGAAATGTTCAAAATTGCGATACAAAAACATTACCCTGCCCAAAATGTCAGTATCGCGTATGCCCCCATGTCCTGCAACAACTGCTGGCAATCTTCGCCTAATTGATCCACACGAGTTAAACAGCACGTATCTTGAGATAGCGTGCTCACGCCTAGTGTTAAGAGTATGTAATGCCTGAACGTTTCGTAGATGACGTTAAAACTGACGTACTCGTTAATAACGATCAAGGACGGTCCATGTTTGATCGATAGGAATGTATTCCAGGAAAATTGCTGGTTATTGTAAAACATCACAGTCCAAAAACAATTACTTTTCACATAAGAAGTAGTCAATTGTGACGCTGTCAAGCGAACATGCAGGTGACAATAACGGATATGAATGTCTTGTCGTACAGAGGTCACACCCGGCGCATCTTAGCGAGACCTATATGCTAAGCTCCTAGTGATATTTACTCGTTGAATTAATCTGGCGATAGTGGATTTTGAAGCAACAAAGCGTCCAGCGAAGTCAATTTGCGAAATTCCACTTTCCAGCTTCAAGAAACCCGTGCTCGATTTTCCTTTTTTAGTCGTGACATTAAATTGCTTTCATTTTCCCTATGTCCTTGTGAATTGCACCTTGTAAACCAACTTCAGCATGTAATAGTGCTTTTGTCGACCGGAAATACCTCATGGTAAGGAGCACGGGGAGCAAGTGCGAATCGTGCTTCGAACCATACCTGGGCACATCGGAACCAGATCGGGATTTTGTTTCTGTTTCGGTAGGCGCGTTCTTAGCTAGATAGATGGTGTGTCAAGGGAATATTTTGGAAAATAAAAAGTTATTCACTTTTTTCATTGTAGTGTTTTTTCTTGACGTCAGTATATAATTTCGTGTGTATCTGGTTTGTTATAAATAAGTAATATGCAGCTGATGAGTTATGGATGTACATGTAGTTTTTTTGTTGCTAGTTTTTTTTTCATTTTCTTGCGCCCTTTCATCCTCTATCCAACTATATACATGTATAATGTTTGTTTAATACCATCAATAAATTATTTGTGCAGCTACAGGGATTTACCGTTAACTTTAATTCTTAACTATTTGTGGCTTCAGACAGCGAAAACTAGGTGTTTCGGCCTTTTTGCTGTCGAAACTTGATCATTCAGCTGGAACATTCATCGTGTTTAAAGTGGGTCATTCGGCTGGGGGCATTCCGCTTGTTGAAGCTAGGTCGTTCAGCGAAGGCGCTCGGTTTGTTGAGGCTGGGCCATTCAGCTAGGTCATTCAGCTTATTGAAACTAGGTCATTCGGCTGTGGGCATTCAGCATTTTTATGGATGAAACTAGGTCATTGAGCTAGGTCATTCAGCTTTTTGTCAGCAGGGGTTTGGACAGTTCATTTTCCCCTACAGCTGTTCATTGTACCGTGTAATTGTGGTAAGTGATGTTGTTTATGTTTTCTGTGCTCGGCTGATTAAGTTCAGTACTGCCGTCCCTGTTCGACTTACTATTATCTTTTTGCACTATTACAACTTATTTTGATTATACAGTGCATCATTTATTCGAATAGTAACGTACTAGTCTGGTTGATGTGTGCATGTCAGTTAAGATTTCGACTTGTGACTTCCATAGATTACAGTTCTACTTGAAGGCTTAAACTTTATGTATTGAGTTGGAAGCTCACACCAACTGGAGCACTTACTATCCTTCAACATCGTTTTGAACAGCCATACATTTTGCGAACAATTTTGCTTTTATCTGAAATATTAGTGTTACGGTAATGTTACCTCATACTTACATGTACTACTATATATGTATAACTATACCAGTAGATATATTGCATGTATGTTAGATAATGTTAGAATCTAGTCATTTCATCATAGTACTGTTACCACCAAGTAATAAAACATTCTTCCAAGAAAGGAAAATTAAAATGTCAATAGATAAACCTAACCATTCAGAAGCTTTGCTGCATGTGTATCATAGGAACGTGACAAGGCAATGTATAATTGATTATATAATAGAGAAGACATACAAGGATCCATAAATCTCCGCTACAATTAAACATGTAGCGCTTCTTTTGATGAGTGAAATAAAGGTCCAGTACGAGAGGTGACCCACTTATACATGTATTTAAACACCGTTGAATATCCGATATTTTCATGCTAACCCGATATGAATGAAATCACTCTTTTGAACCGCGTAAAATAGTTTGTCAGGTAACATGAGCACTCACTGTTTGGTTTTTTTGCTATATGATTCAAGCCGAAATACGCATTTTTGTAGATGGTGTGGCGTTTGGCTTTTCGAAGCCCAAATACTCATTAAGAAGCACCAAGAAGGTGTTAATAGATCATGGATATACCGTTTCTGTGAAGACTATCAGCAATAGTCGTCATTAGAAGGGTGTTTAACGTTCTATTGCTCCAATAAAATTATGTGAAATGACACAAAATATTAAAAAATGCCAAAAAGTGATGATTCCTTCAAACATCGTACATATTGGTTATATGGTAACTAGGATAACTCCAACAACCAAAATTGGGATTTCATTGAAGGTAGGAGTAACCTTCGGAACAATGAATCAAGTAATTTCGAAAATGGTGAATGCCAAACTCTGAAAAACAATCGCTGTTCACCAGCGAAGTTAACATTCGTTAAGCAACATGAGTTCGCACCCGGTTGCATGCCTTGTTCTGTTTGTTTTTTGGGGTTAAAACTAATAAAATAAAACTTATATTTTTCTACAAAGGGAAAACTTAGCGCGCACAGTACGATGCTCCTAACTTTTAAAATCGTTTTTGGACAAAATGTTTGCCACATCTCATTCCTGACGACAAGGCCTGGAACATGGTGTTTTGATCAAGCCTGAGTTTCATAACCCACCACAATCACGCCATTCGATACCTTAAGTATACGAATTCCAAGTATATTACACCATAATAGTAGGCCTACATACCAAAGTATATATAACAATCTTGCATTCATAAACTTTGGAATCTTAACGATAGAGCAGCATCGATTAGACTCGATCAATGTTTACATATTAGGGGCTTCGGTCTTAAAAAAACTCAAAACTATGACCCTACGAAATTGTTTCAGTTTATTGGTATAAGAACATTATTTATGAGGTTCGTCACGTTGAACACTATATGTGGTCGGTAAATGAACAGAAGAACATGTTTAAAGGTCTGCAATAATAACCGTTCTGAATTTGTTATGCATTGTCCTTTATAATGATTACGCCCGGCTAATGCCCGTTCACACACTGACTAGCACATCACTTTATGAGTTCTTGTATGATGACGTCATTGTTCACGAGGTTTAGCAACGTCTGCAAGACCGGCTGTTACGAAGTCTTTCTTCATAGCCTCAAACTGATCTGACGTCATCTGTCGTAACGGAAGTCGTACCGGTCCGGCGTCCATACCAGTTAGGATTTTAAAAACAGATTTGGCGACATTGATTCCACCTGAAAGCGAACAATGGGTGTAGATATAAATAGTGAGAACTTTGCGGCGGTAATTCACTATGTTCGGCATGACGCATTCTGTTGATTTTAAGGGTGATCGCGACTGTCTCTGGTGATATACATGTATGGGGAAAGTTCCAATAAAAGAATGTATTCAAACTTTGTATATAGACAGTAACTAGTACAGTGTATCACATTAGAAACAGACAAATACAAAAATAATCATATGTCACCATACTTGTATGTGTTCTTGAATGGTCATTATTTGTATTTTGTTGTTTCTATTGTGATATAATAACTGCGGTATACCGCACACCGGATATTGCACATTAATTTGAGTAATATCATTACTTTTAGCGCCATAGTCATTGGACTTGAAACGAGTGTAAATTCAGCCACACTATTTTCCAAACGATTGATTCCTTCACGCCTCTCAAGTGGTTTTAAAGATATATTTATATAGCCATAGAAGACATCGAACTATAGCAGGTATTCGTTTAAGTGCTTAAATTTCATTGAAATGGGCGGCTGTCCACTCTCAAATATTGGCCTTGATGCTTCAAATGTGTTTGGAATGATTGTACTACCAAAGTATAATTGTTATTGAAATGAGCATTCTTTTTGTGATGAGTCCAAATTTCATTAAAAATGAAGAACGTACAAAAAGATACTTACTATAACAGATACAAGTAACTGTACAGAGTTTTGATTTTTACTGTACCGAGTATTGCCAAGTATCTCGTTTGTGTACGGAGTATTGAACAACATTATGCCTACATTACTCATTTACTCGCAATATCCAGTGTACAGGTATACCACAGTGATACCACCGTGTTCAGTAACAAAGTTTGAACATTACATTATTGGGATTCATCAATTGGCATTGTTTCTATTGTTGGTAAAATGAATGTATACATCACTGTAAATCACATGTTAGTTGTAATAAATCTGACCTAAACCATGAACCATTGAATTTACAACATATCAATCTCCCTGTCGCTGGCGCGAACGCATACCCCTTAGTGATGTTCTGTGGTTGCTTGACAACTATTTGTATAACCATATATCAGATGACGGAATTCATTAGAAGATCCGCAGTGAATAATATGTGACGATGGTCAACAGAAAATACAACTGCAAAAACATTTTGAAGACTAAAATTAACAACTCTCAGTTATTTTTGACTGACCCTCGTATGATACAAAGTAAGATAACTCCGAGAACATATACTAGTACACAGACATTACCATAATAGTGACATATAAAGGCTAATAGGGTGCATAACTGTTGCTTCAACTACTTCTTAAATACTAGTATGAAAAAACAACGCATTAGTTTGACTTGTAACCGCAGAGGGAGGTAACTATGAGAACATTTACCTCCATATTCCGCCCGGATGTTGTTAATTCTGCTGCAAATGTCCTGAAATTGTCGATGTGATAGATAGATAATTTATGTATTTGTATTGCTTAATCATTGTATGTTGATAAACATATTTAAACGTAAAAATAAAATATGTGTTAACGGATTGTACATTTGAAGGAAATGACTGTGCATTGTAAACAAAACTTCAATTAACATCGATTTAAAAGTAATAATATCATTTGCAGATCTATGTTCACGTTATCAATTGTTACTAAAACAAATTCAATGAAATAAAGTCTTTACAAGTCCCAATCATAAATGATCTACTGGTATGGTGAGGTTTGACGGTACACTATAATATATAAGTGGATGGTGTATGGTAACTTGTGATTCTGTCACATCTGTTGACATTTAACGATATAATAAAAGCAGTACCCAGGTGCTTCGGTTGGTTGTTTTGATTAAATTTCCGTGTGCAGTTATGGATTTCCTAGACTAAATACAGCATGACTAAACATGTATAAACTGTGGTTGTATAAACGCAACTGACATTTAATTTAGAAAGTCATATTACTTTCTTTGCAGGTTTATACATAGTGCGAGGGCAGACAGCTCCTTTGGTTCCATTTGTATTTTGCATAATTAATTGCGATCTACCGAGTATGACATACACTATGTAATTGATTAGGACATTGACGATACTAATCTTGCAAGATGTTCTTAATTCAGCGTCACTTCTGTATTATATAATATTATAATACGAATACTAGTTGGTTTTTAATTGCGATGGACTGACACAGTCGTAAAATGCGTGGTCATTCCGTCCTTCGCTGCCAGCTGTGTCTACCTACATCGAGGGAAGAGACAATTATGTGATACAATGAATTGTAATGCGATACCCTAGCTCTATGCGAATAGACTTTTTTGTTCTTTGAAATGTTGGGTGGGAAATCACCAAAAAGTCTTTGTGAAATTCCACTGTCCCGGTCAGGATTCGAACCGGGAACCACTGAATAGGAGCAATATCCACTAGATACGTGTAGTACCAATCAAATACCCTAGCAAATCAGCTGAAGTATTTACTACCATATATCGCCAATATTTTCAAGAACAGCAGTAACATACATGATTGTAATGAGGCAACTACATCAGTCCTAAAGAATAACAAATAAGTGACACGCCACAGTTTGTGATACCCCAAGTTACAGAAACTTAAGAGCAATTGGACAAATTACGCACTACGAAATCAACTGGTCTCAACAATATAAGTGCAAAATTTCTGAAAACAGCATCTCCAATAAAAGCGAAACCTCTTGCAGCCATCATAAACATGAGCGTGAATTCTATTTATAACATTTCCAACATTGTTAAAACAATCAAAAGTAATTCCAATATTCATAACTTTAGCGCAAAGAAAGTAATTAAGACAAAAGTAATTATTTAATGCTCACTGGAAGCATATTGAGTTCTATCAGCAAAATAAATCCTATATCTTCACTGGTTATCAGTGAGTGATATAAGCTTCGCCCCATGGGAACTACTTTAATTTTACCAAACACTCAATACTTAACTGAATGTAACTTTTTTATTACTGAACGGAAACATGTCTAATAGGGGGTTCTGTTTTAGTTCGATCATTTGCTGCAAGTTGGTCTATGTGTTATGCTAAATTCCAAAAAAACTGTGTAATTAACATTTTCATCATAATCCAAGATGGCGGATTTCGAATTGAAAATATCAATGGAATAATGTATCCATCCGCATTTTAACCACATTGGTAATTTGGCATAAATAGTACCATTTTTGACATCAGATACGCATTAAATAAATAGAATATGTGTTGTTTTGATTGAATATTTTAATATATCGTATTTTATCACTACACAATGATATATTCAATCAAAACAAACACAAATCCTTTATCTATCGTCATATACATGTACTTTCAGTCATATCAGAATTGTTTGAGAAAGACGCCTGTGATGAACTCAACACAAGGCATTCCTTTTTGTATATCTCACAATCAGTATTCAGAGTCAAACATTCGTAAACTTTATTTACAAATATAGTTGATAATGTTAACGAGAGTTCTGCATATATTTCAGTTATTCCTTTAATTTAAGATGGAGCACTCACGGAACATTGTAATGAAATTCAGTCTGTACTTTCAGATAAAACTATTTTACTATAGATATATACAGAAAAAAACGAGCCTTGTCCATTGACGACCATGTATGGAATGACATACCAAACCAGTGCAAGTATTAGACTCATTAAATAAATTCTAAAATGCATACAGCAAATGGAAATACCTAGATCTAAAACAAAACATTGCAATAAACAAACCAATCATGTGAATATATTGAGTTCAATACAAATGTATAACTATGCCAATTGTTAACATGCCTTAACTATTTGCAAATGTAAGAGATAAAGATTTTTATTTTCATTTATCTTATACTGTGTTCAATCTTACTATTTTCTTTGTAATTAATACTTTGTTATTGATATTTGTAAACTTGTAATTTATGTAGTGTACCTATTTGTTTATTTATGGATATGTGGAAGATTGTATTATTGTAAATTTGTAAGCCTCGTAAAATAAAGACTACTTACTTACTAAGATCCAGGTTAAAGCATTACCCGGTAGTTGTAATGTTGAATAAATCACATTAAAGTCTAACCTGAAGTTCTTGCGCACGTTTCATATCGCCCGAGTCAAAGGCAGCCCTCATGTCTGAGTAGACATTACCCAGATAGGAAGCCACGACCGTTCCTGGCATACCAAGGGTCAGACAACTTAGGTATTGCTGAAAGATAATAAATATACTTAACATACGTATTCAGGCAGTTTTCAACATGGTACAGTGTAGTGTAGTTACATTGTATATTGAACATGCTATTTAGTACAACCTTGTTTGTCCTTGTTGCAATAGCCGGATTGTATAACGCTTTCTTACTGAAAGCATTGCTAGGCGATGACGCCGTACAATACGTCTTCTAATTTCACTATAGGTGCGAACTGTATGTCCGCACTTCTTACATATTGCTGTCTCATGTATTGATAGATCGGCTTCCACTGCTATGTAGAATTCAGTGAATTCCCACACAGATTTGTGTCTGTTAACGTGTCTGTGTGAGCAATTTGAAGAACAATTTAAAGTGGAATGTCTTGCGTTATGCAGAGACACGTACGAGTGATTAACATTTTCATTCGTACACATTTACAGAAATACACGTAGTCTGGTCGAGCGCCCGTTTTATATGCGTTCGGTCAGAGGTTTGGACCATGTAGACGGGTAATGTCCGCATCATACAAAAAAAACGAAATGAGGATGATGCTTGCTTACTTCCCTAATGTTCTTGTGCTGAGAGTGATTAATACTAAGTCGTATAACTTGTTTCGTAATGGACCAAAACAAACACACAACCATGCCCTAAAGATACGGTATGCCAATTGTTTGTGCATGTGCTCATATAGGAAACATTATAACATTACCACGTCAGTGCCTATAAGAACCTGACAGTCCTCCACTCGGGTAACATTGTGAGCGTCCGGTAACTCCCGGGAGGAATTCTTCAAACCTCTCAGAGTTGGTATCTCTTTCTTCGCCATCGCCATAAACTTCGCAGCATTTACTTTTAACAAAAAACATCTTCGTTTACGCAATTTTATGTCAGAAACTTTGGGCATGTTCGTAGCGTCTGTTCCGCACATGTGCGGTATGTTCTACTCCGAACAACTTACGAACAAAACGGAACTGTCCTGCACAGTGTTCCGAATGTTCTACTCCAAACACCTTACGAACAAAACGGAACAGAAAGTAAAATGTTTAAGACCACCAAAATTGTAGTTGCAGCCGTAATATTGGAAAAAAAATATGCATAATGATATATTTGAATGTGACTGTTTGTCCGCAATGCCCTATAATTGGAAAATAAATTTATTATACTCTATTTTATGACACAAGCGACCATTGTTCTTGCTGTAATCACGTGACTGTTCTGGCTGCACCACCTCTGTGGCGGGCACAGAAAGAACATGTTCCGAACAGTGTTCCGGTTTGTTCGAAAGTGTGTTCAACTGTCCGGAATGTGCGGAACAGCGTTACGAATGCGCCCTTTATGTATACGATGAACATAAAATTCTTAAAACACGTTTAAATAAATATATAGCGGACCGGAACTCAGGAATATTCCGTGCTTGACCGTCGGGTTTGTTATTTTAACAAGTCAATACATTCTTACAACAAGCGAAGAATAATCATTTCAAGTTCAATTTTTATTTGTATCATAGTTACAACAATTAACACTGATGTTAAATGAAGAGGTGTGTCTGAATGCAATGATAATTGATGGGGTGAGTTTTAATTATCAAAGGAATAAGTGCAATATAACTACAGCGCTAATACTAATACCATGCACTACACTTATTGCACTCTCCTTTGTTTCATCAAAGATCTAACGAAACTTAACGCCACGGCACTTAACTAAGTATTGGTAATGTTAATGGTATGCACAACCTCGCACTTTCGTTCTCTATCTAAAACATATCACCCAGCGATGTATTATAAGCAAAATAATAACATTTTGATGCTGTTGTTGGCACTGTTATCACTTCTGTCTGTAGTCGTATACCAATGTGGTATAGTTGTTGTTGTGTTTTATACAAAATGCGTTGTTTTTACAGTTATTATTTTCGTGCTTGTGTTATTTTATTACTGTTACTGCTTCTACGAGGGCTGTTCAAATTGGAATGCAACTATGCCCATAAAGATTCTTAGTCCCATTGCAGTATTCATCTTCGATATACATGCGAAGTTTCAATCTGATAATCCATTTTTAAAAAGCGATTTTGTTGTCATTCCTAGGTACACTGTGCATATACTGGAGAAGAGCCAAACCGAGATCTCAACGTAACTGATATTGTTTCCGACAATGCTTTTTAAAATTCGTGGAAACATATAAAGGTCACAAGGGACGAATAAGGATGGTCTGAAAACCCAATAACCTTTACGCTTCTCAGAAAATCGCGTTAATGGCTGCTGCATGTGGAGGCTCATTGCTCTGCAACACCATGTCATCTTTCAAACATCAGTTCTGGCTGATTGAATGGTAGAAACTTGTTTTACATAGAAAAAGTATATCTGTTGGCGCCCATGGTGCGAATTGCAATGCAAACTTTTGTTCTGTCTTTGCATGCCCATATTTGTTTATGGATATGTCGCATGGCTGACAAACTGAACCTACGACTCGTTTCTGGTCATTACACTTGCAAACGGTTGAAGTTTTTTAATTAGAAATTTGTGTCAACTATATTTTGGATAATGTTTTTGCAAGGTGTGTGCTGGCAACTCAAAGCAGATAGGGTACCCAAACTGCACCTATCTTACAATATAAGTGTATGAGTAGCTCCTATATAATGATGTGGCAACACATTTGGCTATTTGCCTAATTGTAAATCTTCCACCATTTTCAATATTATTTGATTTTTGCAACCCTTATCTAGAATGTCGTGGTATTTGGATGACATGTATGAGGTTTATTTCCAAATTTTTAATTTTGATTTTCCGCATCCGAACGAGTGCCCGTGTTTTATTCACCGACAACATACAAGAGCATAGTTTTTATTTCGATTCTAAATACGATAATATCCCGCACTATTTAACTGCACGCATTCCATTTTCACCCATTTGACATTGAACATAATGCCACGCTGAAATTGAGTGGATTATTAGCTGGTACAGTTACCTCCCACGTTAATGAAAACGACCTTCGTAATTTTCTGAAGAAAATAACACATTTTAAACATTGAAACAATTTAATAATACCAGTAAAGTGTATCTATTTCATAAAATGAAAAATATAAATGAATTGCTTATGAAGTTTTTATGAATCTTAATTTCGAGAGTATATTGGAGTTTCTAAAAATAGATGCGTCATAGCTGTAACACTGGATACTCGTGCAACTCGCGACCCGTTGACGTTTTAACTATAAAGTTTACGTTCATTCATTCATAAATATGTCACGTGATACGGGGCGTAAATAGTAACAGCCAATTTGATACCATGTTTTATTGCCGTAATAATACATGCCCTGGTTTGCTCTATGTGTATATGGATTAATCCGCGGATCGTGTTAGAATGGCGCTTTTTCTATTATCATAGTTGTCATTGTGTTTGGGTTGTTGTTGTTATTGTTGTTGTTGTTGTTGTTGTTGTTGTTATCACTGTTATTTATTATTGGTAATATTGTTTTTGGGTTTTTGTTATAATTATGTTGTAGGTGATCTGCTGTAAACAATAATAGTTTAACTTACTGTATAACCCAGTACAGAAGTTGATATCATAATAATAAAATGGAGTTTTCGGCGCTGCAGAGGCAATCTGCTTCATGACTTCTACAAGGACCTCTACAATATATAAACAGATCAGTATCACATTTCTTTCCTCCACACATAGGGAGCAGCATAACGAATTTACAATACATACATTTACACAGCGACATATAAATATACATGTACATGTAATCATTCTAACAACATAATACGACTAATTTTGATCAAAATCGGCGCATATTATGTTGCTTTCAAATATCATAAGATTAGAAATTCCTATTAAGTGTAGGAAATGCCATTTTGGCAGGCGGCATATCTTTCAATTTAGCAAACTACTAAAATGTATAAAAAAAACTCATTCATGAATTTTCAGACGTTTCATACAATGGTTATTTCTCTGTTCCAAGAAAATATTTTCCATATGATTTGTTAAGAAAATCCTTCGAAATTATTAATTAAATTTGACTAATATAGCAGAAAATGACAAACTGTAAGATACAAAAAACACTTTTGTTTTGTTCTCCAATTTTAATCAAGAACGGTAGGTATCATTTTATAGGATATTGCTGCATCTATTTCAAGATATAAAGTATAATTCTCTTTAATTAATCTTCAGTAGTGAATGAGTAATTAGCAAACGTGAATTTGCGAAATCTTGTCAATATGCCGCATGACTTTGTAAGTTTTAAGTTACGTGCCAATCTATGTAATATAGACATCTGTCTTTATTTTCGTGTCTTCTCCTAAATTCCGTGCTTGGTTTAATTAAGTTCAAGCATATGCTACATTGTTATTATAGTAAAATTACACAAAATAATAATAACTAAATAGTCAGTATCTATTGAGACAGTCATTTTGAACTACGGATCATAGTTGTCACCTTGGCGACGAGGTAAATTCGGGTAGTTATTATTCCAAATGGTATTCTTCAACTGGTATTATTTTTTTTTGGAATGCCATTTTCAATGCGCATTTTCTCTATCACCACATATTATGACACTCAAATGGAAAACACTTGACGGTACCATTCCGAATTTACTTTATTAAAACACAAATCTAAAATTTCACCACATGAGGCCCCAATACCGACAAGTTTTTACGGAGGCACGGATTTCATGGTTACCATGGAGTCAGGAAGATTAAGAGCACCGAGCTAGACTATAAAAGCTAAAGTTTTTTTTATAAGCAGTTCTCATAGTTCTTGTTTTTTTGGGCTAAATTGACAATATTTCATCACAAAATGAGTGCAGAAATTTAGTTACACAACCATCAAATAAATTTGTTCCTTAACTCGGTGTAGATTAACAAATTGCCGACTCGAAAAATGTCAACTTTTTGTCCATGTTGACCTCTGAAAATCCACCGAATGTCTCGGGTAACAGTACTTTCCTCAGGCTGACATTAATTTTTTACTGTTACCCACAAAACTATGTGTTATTCATTTTATTACCCGAACTTTTTTTAATAAAAAACTATTAAAACTTTACTATCAACCTGTGACAGTAAAACAATGTTCAGTCACGTTGTACTATGGACGTTACAGTAAAGTTGTTCCCTGTTTGCCTATGAGAAATTAACATTACAAAAAAGTGAGGGGTAATAATGTAAGATGACGTCACATTTTATACCTTCATTTTCTGGCTTGTAATAACTGGGAGTGAAAGCAGCAAGAGCGGTCACACCAATTTCTTCAGCATGTCGACTCTATAATCACAAATTCATTGTACATGTAAGAAATGAATACAAAATCTACAGAAGGTAAGTACAAACATGTTTATTGATATATATGTGTATCAGCAAACGTGCGTACCCATACAGATGGTACATATCGCTGGCTTAGAATGAGAAGGTCGTAAGTACAAAATCTCTATTTTGAGAAAACTAGAAAAACTGTCTGAGAACTACTCTTTACTTATGGGAAAACAAGCTTTTTCAACTTCTGTTTGGTCAACATTCTAAGCCAGCGATGTGTTATATGGTGACTTAAATATCCCTCATATGATGAATTTGTATTTTATATTTAGCTTAATTTGCCGCGTGTTGCTGAACTTATTTTATATAGTCCTTTCCTATAGCTATAATGATGGTGATTCTTTGTTTGTAAGCAGCATACTGTCATCTCATATCCTTGATTATGCCATTTATATAAGGACATACGAGGTAGAGTTTGCCGATTGTGCTAATAAAAACTTAAAACTAGCTTTTTATTTTGTTAACTAACTTAATTAATGTAAATCAATTAAAGGATAAAGTTCACTAAAGGCTTAATTTGTCCTGTGATTTTAAAATAGAAATGATAATCATGTGCCTACAAATGTGTCCCATAAATAAAAAAATCGCAAATAATAACAGACGTGCAGTACGTTGCTGACATTTAAAACAGAAGATTATTATTACCAGCTCCTGACTATCTTTGATGCAGTTGGTTCCTACATGGACAATGACCTCTAGTCGACCTTTAGCTGCCTGGTACCATGCTTCTGTTATTTGTTTTCTCTCAGCCAACGTCAGTGACAAACCTTCAGCCAGTGATCCGTTAACTACACGCAAAACATATTTTATTTAGAACTTTAAACAAAATGTAAGTTTTAATTACTAGTAAGTTAAACATTCACAAATGTGCTTAACGTCCTACAAAGTAAAGATATTTTAAACGACATTTAAGAAGTTTTTTATATGAGCCAGTCTCCAGGAAAATGCTATTTTGACATTATGTAATTACTATAATTTATGTAACTAGGTTTTGATAAAGCTCTAAAATAAGGAAACATACTTATCTATTGATTCTATTTTAAGTAAATGACCCATACAGTACTATATCTTAGCTTTAAATTTTCCCATGAATTATGTCGGAATCACATACTTTGTTGCTATGGTGACCAATTTCGGAAAGTACTCCGATTGAGAAAAACGAGGAGTTAATTGTTTAAAACAGCAGTAGCTTTTCTCTGAATTCAAACAATTTCAATATTGTTATATTTATACTTAACGGATTTAAGAACGCGACACTGCGGTATGTTGTTTTGTAGCAGACAATTCAAGTTGATGCCGTTATTGGAATAGTGCAGATAAAAGGTCAATGTATTGGCTTCATTTTGTAACTAAGATGATTAAAATGAGATGAGTATTAACAAATATATAGTACAATCAATACGTCGATCCAAACAAAAGTCGCATTCTGACCAAAATTCCTTACATGGTTACCTCCCATTGACCATAAAAACATTATGCAGGTCAATGTGACAACGGTGTATGTTTGCTGCAACAATGTTTCCATTCCAATAGTTGGATATGTCATTTATTATATTCAAATTAATTTAGAATTTGTATATGAAAGTTAGACTAGCCTTACGTAAACATTCGATCTGTTATACAGGCTGGTCATCTTCAACGATATAACCAATGCGCCAATAAACATGTTGCTTTTGTTTCCTGGACCAGTGTCTTATTCGTGAGATAATTTAGTCAATACTCGTTGGATTTTATTAAGTGTGATATCAAAATGACGACTTTGAATTAACCTTTACGAATATACAAATATATTTTATATGGGATTCCCCCCCCCCCAAAAATATATATTAACATACCCAAGTGTCGCATTTTTAAATCCGTTAACCATATTTAAAAATTAAAACGTAATTCTAAAACGTGATACTAAGTTGAACAGTTGATGTCAAGAATTGATCGAATGGTTTTATTATGTTAAAAATACTTGTCTCGGTTACGTCGATTAACGTTTGAATGACGTTTGCGACGTCACACAAAAAAGCTCCGAATAAGGACTCTACAAAACAGCCAGTATATCTTTTTTTACAAACTCGGCACATACGTGCTTTTTGGTAATAAAACACAAAACAACACAAATACATACTCTCATGCATGCATGCATGATTATTCATATAAATACATACATACAAAAGAACATGGAAATCAAGTTTAAATGAAGGTTAGTAAATACAAATACATATAGCTATTACATTAAATTTTTGTAATACAAAACATGCACACTGATAGGAATTTAATTTTCTTGAGTGGTTATAGAGACCTTAAAAAGAAGAAATTTTAGTAAGCTAAATGAGAGTTTTCGCTTGATTATTTCTAATAGAATAGGCTTGCAAAAAAGTTGCAATTTTATATAAATATTTTTTATTCTTTGAAGACATTATATGAATAAACTTGTCCAAAGGAGGCCATTGTGTATTTCCTAAACATTTTTTTTCGAATGTTACTGTATAGAGGACAACACATTACAAAGTGGAATTCAGAATCAACTTGATTAAGCGAACATTTTCTCTTGGTATATTGTTCTCTCTTCCTGTTTCTATATCAAAGGAATGAGAAGTTAGTCTAATGAATGTCATATGTTTCCGTAAAGTATCATTCTCAATTAATTGAAGTTATCCGAACACTCAAAAACGTTCTTAATTTCTGAAATATTCTAGTCTTGACCTAATAGTTGATTGCCACTCCTGAATAAATTGGTCACGATGTCGTCTTTTAATCGAAAGGAGATAATTCATATCTTTTGAAAATATGTCTACATCCTAATTGAACAAAGCCTATTTTCATTTTATATGCCCAACAGTTCGTATGATTGTATTG
The DNA here is from genome assembly GCA_947247005.1 of Spisula solida. Taxonomy (NCBI): domain Eukaryota; kingdom Metazoa; phylum Mollusca; class Bivalvia; order Venerida; family Mactridae; genus Spisula; species Spisula solida. The sequence goes on along the minus strand of OX365944.1, from coordinate 31,589,393 downwards.
GCGTTGTCCAATTATACCAGTCGAATAAATGTTCATTATCTGACATAAAATTTAACCAGAATTTTAATCACTTCTCTTTAGCTAAAACGAATGAGGGATACCTACCCAACTCACCAAGTACAGGGTATCCCATATAAAAACCCTTATAACTTATTTAATTTTCAATGAATTTGACTGTTCTTGACTGTGAGAGTGTGTAAAAGTGATCTCTTCTGCTAAACTAGGTACTTTTCATTATGATTTGCTTTAAAACAGGACGGGACCTCATCATTTTACCTATGGCGTCATTTCCTGTTTTTTTGCTGACCTACGTGGAAATTGCATCATTTAATAAGACAGTGTTGTCTGCGCGTTCATTTTGAGAAAACAATGTTTTAAAGACACAGAGATGATGAAAATCTTGAATAACTTCGCAATGAAATAATGAAAGCTGGGAGAAAGAGGTGAATTTACTAAACAAAAGGGAAGCCGGCGAACTTCAAAATATTCATTAACAATCACCAAAGAAGCAAAAAATAAATATTTATTTATTATTATTGATAACAATCAACACGAAAGCTATGTAAGAGCAACAGATATTACTGCGAAATTTAACCAAATCAACAGTTCATAGATATATATCAGTCAGCATTTATAAGAAAGCAGAAACCACTTATGACAACAAATCAGCATTTAAACAGGATACGTCCGCAAGAAAGTACTGACATTTGACCTCATACCTAAGGGCAAGTGGCCTAGATATAGCTCGGACATGAGCCCTGTAGTGAAACTGTTTGCCATACATTATGAATAAGTGTATGCAGATCCGTTATGGGACACTTGAGATGACATTTGGGGTCAGCATGTAAATCCATTTTATGAACACGCTGAAATGCCCTGTTCACTGTATACTGAAACACGTGATTGAAAACATGGGATATAACTCTGGGTATTGGACTTAATAATCACCCAGGGGGGATTATATAAGGGAATTAGACATTTTTGGAAATTTTGTCAAATGTCCCTCCCATGTGCAGATAGTCCTGTCAAATTCCTATACTATGCCTTCATATATAGTTCTTCCTTCCATATTGTTCAAGGAGTTCGCAAATAGGGAGGATTGTACCAGAACGTACCGCATCGTGATTAAATTACTGACAGGCCTATTACCCTGTTTATCTTGACGAAACGTATATAGAGCGTGGTGGAATCGGTGTGCAACTTAATCGTGCTTCCGAATCAATCAAGAGAATCAACGTTAAGGTGTGATAAATTGTAATGCGTTCCACTACGATTAGCACCAGTCTAAGGCACAAGTGTCTGATCAGACTTCCCAACCCATCTCTAGAGCAATAATTGAGTGTTCATTAACACTTATGTGTGAATGTCCGTACTTGATGTACAAGCCCCATAAAACAGACCACTTGGGGTACTAAACATTTGCAATATCTGATCAATGTTAACTCCTGTAAATATTGAACCTCTATGATGGGATACATGTAGTGTAGAAATTTCATATTCTACCTCATATATACAGACACATTATACTGTTTTATGTGTATTTATTCTGAAACAAAGTAGAAATTAAAATGATACGCAAAATTGCATTATTTTAAAAGTATGGTACAAGACAGCGAATATGAGTATTTAAGCTAGTCTTCCGTTATTGATGTTACTTAGTGTTAATAATTAAAAATCATCTTAATATTTTAATTAATACTGAAAATCGTTAATTTTCGTGGGTATTGAATTTAGCCAATTTTGGTGAAATGGTAATTCGGTGGTTTCTTAAATTCGTGGACTTAAAGTATTGAAATAAAAATCTCTTGTTGTGTATTTTTGAGGTTAAATATTTGTGATTTAAATTAAGAAAATTTAAACTGCCACGAATATTAATGCTTTTAAAATGATATATGTCGCATAATTAAAGTTGAATTGTTTTACCAAATAAAGTATGTAGTAAAACCTTGAACTAACAACCACTTTATATATTTACAAGACCACCTTGATAATAAATAAGACCATTTTAGGTCCATTTTCCCGTTTATCAAAACCTTCTCAAGAATAAAATCCAAATGGTGGTGTTATTAAAATATACACTGTGAACTATGACCAAAGAACGGTTTCTGATAAACTTAACGTTCATTTTATAAAACAAATTACAAGAAGCAATGTTTCTGTCATTGACTTCATTCAAAAATTGACTTATTTGATCATCTAATGAACAATGATTTATACTTAACTCTATCAAATTCAATTACAAAATTTGTTAGTCTATGTGTTTGTGATCAATATCTTTTTGTACCATAATACTAAACATATGATAAAAGACGTCCAAAATAGAATTTGAAATGTGAAATACGATATACAAAACTATACTCATTAAGTTATAAAGTATAAATTGAAAACATAGAAAGCCCCTCTCAATCGAACGATGGAAAACAAGACATGTTTTTAGTATATACATGTCAGTATATTTTAATTGATTATTAATTTAATTAATGTTCATTTTTTAAACTTTAAATTTATCAAATCTGTTCAAATGATTTTGTAATAAAAATATCTGTGTACATGTACAGTCAGAAAACGACTTCAAATCCAAATTCCTTATGTTTGTCCCTATGGGAGAGTATAAACTGATCAAACTACTATACCCAACTGATACCAATTAGTAGAGCTAGTTTATTGCCTGTAACTACTGTGCCAGGCCCATTAACACCTACTTGTCAATAAGGATCTAACAGAACCGTCATGCAACAAAAATGTTGCGTTTCATACCACTTGTGCCTTAGACTGAGCACGTTCCATCACGCTCTCTCAATATCGAAGCTGAGTCGGGGCGACCGTGGCCAAATTTTCGACAGTCAAATATTATGCTACGATCACCACGATGCTCACGATTCCACCAAGTCCACCCAAGATCATCACGATTCGATTCCACGGCCTCCGACGACCCACCCCCTCCGTCTTTCCATTCGTGGACATCGTGGGCTTCGTGGTTGACTGCTAACGCAGAAATACCCAAACTAATCTACGTACTTTTCAAGTTTCTATATAAAATTGTGACCGATTTAATTTTTAAACTATAAATGCATCCTTTGATGATTGAAATCAATGTTTTCTTGTACTTAATGATGACTCTGATGGTTCACGTCTGTGCTTTTCTATCCTGGAGAGCATATTCCTGATAATGGTTATTCTAATTCTAAATATTATGAAATATAATATTAACAATGCCTTCACATGATACGTTTATATCCTCTTGTGATTATTTTATTGATCGTAAACCAGTATTGAGCCGTGACTGCACTTTTAGCTAAAGTCGTCATATAATGGATACCCAAAGGTTACGGCTCAGAAGTCAGAATCTATAGTAATATCAATGTTGATGTTTATGGACCAATTTAATAATCTTAGTTATTATACACTCCGCAAAAATATTTAAGGACCACTTTTTCAAACATATATTTTTTAATAATTCATATATTGACTATTTATATTTTTAGAATTTAGTATACTTAAATTATTGGAAAAATGTAAAACACACTATTTATTGCGTTACTACACGGATAAACTGTGGATTTTGCTTTTGAACGGGTCTCACTGCAAAACACTATGTTCATGTCTATTGATTGTAACAGTCAGTTTTATAATGTTTCTCGTTCAATTCATTTTCGTGTTAAGTTTGGGTAATTTTGGTCTTTTATAGTGAGTATACGACATAAACGCACCTGAGGAGACATTTCCTAGTTTGTGACATGGGAACAAATTAATGAAATGTTATTGGCTGGACAGACTCAACGTCACGTTGGACGTCAGTGTAACGTCAGTCATACCGTGGTCGGTCCTGTCGGGTATAGGTACCTGGGTACTTGGTTTGTTGTTGAACGCATAGGAAGGGCCCGTTCGAGTAAAACAACTGACTGTAATGACCTTTATAATGTCAACATTGCTAAACGTGGGCGGTTCGAATCCGCTAAAACGTCGACTTTTTACTTCCGGCATGCATCTGGGGTTCGCATCTGTGAGTAAGCTCTTAGAAACAGACTTCATGCTACCAATAAGCATGCTCGCATTCCTGCTTTCCGTCCACCATTGACCCCAGAACACATGATGTTTTCACTGACATTTTCTCTGGAACCCCGAAACACCCCGTTAGCCAGACTCCTGTCGGTTCTGTTCTTAGATGATTCAATGTTCTGTATAGACTTTAACGATGGCAAGAGAAGTGTGTGGCGACAGAAAAACGAAATATTCCAGTATTTTTGTATCCAGGAACACGACAAGTTTGATGGTTCGTAAGTGCTAATTTGTGGTAGGGTCTATGGTGAATCTACAGACCCGTGCGTCATCCAAACGGTGGAGATCGGTGGATGTTCTCTATCACGACGATGTTTAAAATTATTGTGTACGACTTACGCTGATGCTTTAGGTCAAAACTTTGTGCGAATGGACTCTAACACCCGGTCGGACAGGGTCCGTGTGATCCGTGAGTACTTCAAACGCGAGCGTATAGTGCGTAGGGACTGGCCTGCTGGGTCTCCTGACATGAATCCGATAGAGCATGCATGCGACATACCTCGGGTGATTGTTAAGTGCACGACTTGTCAAACCACAGACCCAATGGGAACTTACACGTGCACTCTCAGAAGAGTTGACAGTAATCCTTCGTCTTGCAATCAGAACGTTGCTTAGCAGCTTAAAACTCAGGTGTAGGGTAGTTATGGAAGCTGGAACGGGTCATCTGTGGTATTAGCGTTAGTTATGGCATTGCATTTAATGTGTTTCGACACTGCTAGAAAAGATCATACCCCACCCACCACTATGCGAACGTTGACATCACTTATTGAACTAGCACGTGTTTACTTCTGCCATTTGCAATTGCCTACGTTTGCATTTGTCAATAAGACATATTGAACCATTTGATATCAATTATTGTTTAGTTGCTAGTAATTTCAGTGATTGAATATTAACCCTTGCATTTTGTGGTCCTTAAACTTTTTTGAGGAGTATATTATCTACTAGTAAACCTTAAACTGAAAGGTCATTTCTGAGATAGCGGTAATTAAAGAGGCATTCCCTGTTATTTCGATCGTTTAAATTGATTTAAAATGTTAAATAATAATAGACATTGATAAGAATCACGCATGCTATTGCTAAAATAACTCAAAATTTCAGTGAAAATCCCAACCGTCAGGGAGAAAATAATAAATATGATAGAGAATCACGCACGTTAATTAAATTTAACGTGCGTGAGAGAATATAGCCGTCAATATGCTTGGTTTTCGTTTCTTATGCGTACATTTGTATGTATATTGAACACAGGGTTGACGGGAGGTTTGAAGTAAGTCGCTACTCACGCATAACGTATACTGACATTTGATCATTCGAATGCATTTTAGACATTAAAGTAATCAATTATTTTTTAAATTTATTTTATTAGATACGTTTGTAGTGTACCTTTTATGATATGCTTCATGTAGGGAATGCCTCTTTAATAAAGATAGTTTGATATCATTTCCAGACAACATACAAAGTCTTACTGAATATTCCTTTGAAGTTGGTATTCACCAGATAATCTGCGTATTGTTCAAGCAATGAGAAGTTAATCTCTCTGAAATATAAAATGAAAATATTCAAAATGTCATAACTACGTCAGCAGTTTTCTTCTGAAACAAACTCAATGACATGTAAATTACATTAATAAGTGTTCAAGAAAACTTAGTTAACGGATCGTATGAGAGGTGACCAACTTATATTTAAAAAAAGACATACGTGCACAATGCAAGGCACACGTCGTTTTCCCAAACGAACCAGTCAAATGTGTTAGGAGAGGGTCTGTCTGAGAGTAAGGGGAGGTAAGTTTGTGTGCTCGATTATCACAAGGTTCCTCAGCAAAAGGCGAGCTTTAGATAAATCAATACAATCATTGTATCCTGACACAATGGTAAATAGATGTTTCCGGATCGCAGTAATTCACGAAAGGATACGAAAATAAATCATATATTTTTTATGATTTTTTACATCATCCGAACATATTAACGTTGGCCTCGACCATTATACATGATGATTGAATACTAGTATATGAACAAGCTTCGTGTACAATTTCCGTGACGGAATGTCGTTGCATGCTGGTCATTCGAATTATTTAATTAATAAAGTCTTATAGTCTATTGCGTAAAACTTTCCATTTATAAAAAACAACGACCGAAGTTATTTTGGAAAAGTAAAAGTAGAATATAAGAGGATCAAGTTGATTTGTTCGAGTATTACATGTATAACATTTTGTATTTGTTTATTGGTAATGAATCAGTCGGTATAACATACCCCATATATTGTTGAAGCACAAATTGAAATATACAGATATATTGTGGTTCGTTGTAGAACTTCCAAAATATAGATTTTAATTCAAGGAAATTGCATGTGAGATTGTCATTAGAGACTAGCGACCGATTCCAACCATGTACCGATGACAAAATGACAAAGGTTATCATTATAATAATCTCACCCATCTTCTTTGAATGGTGTAAATGGTGCAGAAATCAGTTCCTTTACACGAAACGTGGAAATCTAAAATGAAGATACAATTAAACAGTCGCTGCTAGAATTCATGCTACAAGCAAAGTGGCCTGTGTTGTCACCAAATATGATTAGTGCATATATGAGACCTGTACGTTTACAAACGGACCCTTTGTCTTGAAGTACATGCATGATTCTTACACAAAGGGATTGGTTCGCTAAAGCACAGCACAGCACAGCACAGCACAGCACAGCACAGCACAGCACAGCACAGCACAGCACAGCACAGCACAGCACAGCACAGCACAGCACAGCACAGCACAGCACAGCACAGCACAGCACAGCACAGCACAGCACAGCACAGCAAATAATTAAACTCGAGTTATGTAGCTATCACATGAGTATACAAAGAAAATGAATGATGAAAAACTAAAATAACTAATTAATGACCTATTTGGTTGATTAGTGACACATCGCACCAGTCGTCAATGTTACAAATAGTCTTTGCCACGCCCATTTGGCGTCCGGTCCGGTCTATTGCATGATACCCACAGGTACATTATGCAATAATATCCTACGTCAATAAGTGAGTTAAGCATATGAAACAGGAAAGATATGTAAATTAGCAAAAATAATAAAACTAAGTTTATAACAAAATCTTCACAACTACATGTATGTACTTACGTCGGCCATGATGAAATGAGGGTGTAAATGAGACAGCTATCTTATAGATAACCTCGTTATTAAACCCTGATGTACATATATACAATCACATGGTAACCGATAATGTCTGTGCAATTATTTGAGTTAATTATTTAAATAAGATTGGCTTAAGTTTGATAACGAATGTTGGGTACGATATGGGGATATGTGTTTATGATGATTGCTTCCCTTTGATGGATAAATACTTGTAACAATGGGAGGTAACCCCTACGGTCTTAACATGCCCCAAGTGAGCCTACTTGCAGTAAACTAGCGATTTATCGTTCGTGGTTTTGTATTAATAAGTCGGAAAGAATCATACATATTCATGCTATGATCTGTTTGTCATTGCTGAATTGTTTTAGCATGTTCTGCACGAATGTTATGTATATATTACCATTGGTGCTATCAAATTCACACAGCCGTCTCATGGACTACAGTGTTTTATGTAGCATGCTGTGTCTTCTATAAGAAACAGTACACCAATTTAATTCACTGTAACCAAGAAATTCTGAGAAAATTTTTCGAATGTGTTTGTGCAATTAGCGACAACGACTTTAATTTCAAATAGAACGTTTGAATCATACTAATGAAGTGAACTTACATCACTGCCATCGCGACCCGGTTACACACTTGCGCATTTGTGGATACTTTTGTCTCCACTGCCACGTTATACGTTGGAAGTCAGATACATTAAGGTCTGCTCATTCTCATTTTGCTTACTTATTCCTCTTCGTGTATTTCGACACAAAAGGCAATGCCAGCTCTGTCCAGTTTGTTCTGTCCCTAGCTTTCTGTTCTGATTCCTTCCAAGTTAGTTCCATCTCTTTCCACACTCCTTCCACCATTCTTCTCAATGTTTCTTTTTGGTTTTCTTCTCTTGTGTCTGCCATCAAGTGTCCACATTAGGGCAACATTTGTTGAGAGTGTATTTCTGTGTCTTTTGAGTGCTGCCTCCCTGTCAGTTTTGTTTTAGTCTTTTAGTATTTGTCTTTTTGAGTCGTTGCCTGGCGAATCAATCTCCAACACGGTGGGTCTATGCTCATTTTGGAACACAGTAAAATGCGTATTGTTTAATAACATTATTTAGAGGATACATCATAATGATGGATACAAAGTTATAAACCCATGATATAACAAAGCTTTCATGGTATTTAGCTTATAATAATCAGTATGTTCGTCATGTGTTTCTTATTGGAGAGACAGACTTTGTAACAAATTGGGCCGTTACAGAGAATTGTACTGTGTAGTTTGGCATATAATCAACATTAGATGAGGCAAACGCTAACACCTGTACAATCATATCTCCTACATGATTCTTGCAAACCTCATCACAGTGATGAAGTATTCAGTAAATAATAACATGGTGTAGACAGTTCGTTATATGAAGTGAGAAATATCAATATAAATACCCTAACATTCCAGCTCGCTCAATCCACATTAAAACACCGTACACATTATGGATGTCCCATTACTACTCATAGAATACTATTGGAATCAGGCTATTAACTTGTATTTGAAATGTCCGAGTCAATAATAATAAATTTGTAAGTCCACATGCATAATTACTTCCTCTGTTAAACTTAATTATAATAAAATGTTGAACTTGAACTTATAAAAGTAAGAACATGTTCTCAATGCAAGCAAACCTGCTTTCAGTCATACGTCCGTTGTTTGTTTGTTTACTTTAGTTGCATTAAGTATGAATAATCTATTTCAAGATCCCGTGGTCCTTCTGCACAAATTATTATTTGTGATTTCCTCAGTATAACTGGCGGATAAATGACTCCTAATATCCCTGGGTACTGTAATCAGCAGATATATAGTAAATCGGGTACATATATTCTACCCGTATCGACCGGTCTCGTGGCCCAATGGATAAGGCGCCTGACTACGAATCAGGAGATTGCAGGTTCGATCCCTGCCGAGATCGTATTTTTGTGGAAATTATTTTTCAATGACATTTTGTTTAAAATGTTGCGGACACAACTGATTCAAATCACCCTACTCAAATATGAACAGAACGTGCGAATGTACGCACAAACGATAAAATAGTATATTTTCATATAATAGATGGTTTTATTTTTTATCGTTATTAATTGAAATTAATTATACTGGTGGAGACATGTTGTTATTGTTGATGCTGGTGTTGTTGTTTTACAATGGTGTTGTATATCAAAATATTACATCCTGCACTTGAGTCTATCGCGAACTTACTGTATTGAAGACATGGAATGCTAATAATAACATACATAAACAGTTGATGTGTTCATCACGTGACAGGTGCACGAGTAATTGGTGATTACTGGAAATGCTTGTAATTTACATTAATATTTGATTGCCAACAATCCACGGTTATATATATGATGAAACTGATAATGAAATGAAATGGGTTTAAAAGCATACAGCTGTGTGTGGGCTGTTTGAGGGGGCTGTGTGGGGATTGTGTGATGGGTCGATCATTAGAAGAATAAAACTTAAATCACAATATATAGCTCACATAAAATGGAAAATACTCAAACATGCTACTGGCATGGGGTACGATCTCTGTGACATGGAAAATGGATTCAGGACGAATGTCTATGAGAGCCACTCGAAGAACTGGATACATATTGAGTAATAAGTTTGTCTGTTCATGTGACTCCCATGTAGACATTCGTCAGGAATCAATCTCATTTAAACCAAATCCATATAAGGCTTCACTACTTTACACTGATATATAGGATCTGATATACGGGGTCATGTCCAAGTGACCTTTCAATCATCCAATCAAAATTTTACTTCCACAAATCTGAAAGGGTACAGGTGGCTAGATTTGCTCCAGCTTTTATGTTTGTATTGATATGTTCTTGTGCATAGTATTTAAATATCACTGGTGACAATTATTCTCTTGCAATTTTCTGTAACTTTTAGCTATTTCTTAATTTCTACTGAACATAAAAAGGGATTTAGCTCAAGTAAGATCATTGTTTCTTTTGATGAGTTGTCTACTTTGCATATTCCAGCCATCAAAATGTAATTGCACATACTAGTTTAACTGTAACATACTGTCTTTCTATCTTTTACACGTTTAACACTTGTAACATACTTATTTCGTTAATAAGTGTTTGCTCCGACAGCGCCACCCTGTAATAGTCGGATGTTTGATGCAGATGTAGATGTAATTTGGTCTTAGCAAAATTAATCACTAGGACTTGGGCAAGTCTAACTAGTGGCTACAAACTGACTGACTCACTGTGTGGGAGAGAACAGGACCTGCTACAGAGTGTGGTCAGATCCTAACAGCGGTAGCTAAATGTTAGGGTCTGATTTTAATGAGATTGGTCAGGAATCCATGTCTCGTGTGACAGAAATGGAACCCTGTGACTCTGTTTCTATGTGATCAGCTTGCGGGGTGACATGATATTCTACTGTTAGAATGAGTCTGTGACAAGAATAGTACTGCAGTATTCTACACCCTCGTATGTTTTATACTATATGGTATATCAGCTGTTGTATGCAGATGTTCATCTATTAGTTCATGTATGTCCAAAACAATGTTTGTTCGTCCACACCTAAAAGCTAGAAAAAAGTAACGCTCTGTTATTAACACTTATACGGAATGATATGAGGGCAATTTTAATGTAAAGGTGGCATTAGATTAGGGTATATGTGTCATGTGACGTGTACACACTAAGTCGTAAAAATAGTGTGGCGTCTTTGACGTCATGCTGTATTATCAAGCGTGCACCATGTCGTCTGAAGTTCTCATGTCCACACCCTGTTAAGTTTGCACAGCGTGTACGGTAATGTTCATTTTTAAATGTATGTATGTAGCAATACCATTGCGCTTTTTGTTGGTGTTTTTTTTTATTACAATAGTATCATGATATAGGTTTAATCATTCTGACTCCTGTTTATTTAGGATCGTTCTCTCGTTGAATATTCGGAGAACTGGGCATTATGGCTCATAACAAGCTTTGGTTCGAGGGCATACTATCATACACAGCCGTCAATATATGCATCCAATATAATGCATTAATAATTAATATTGAATTGCATGGCTATAGTATTCATAGTAAATATAACTACATTCAATGCGTACAAATATTACACTGAATATTAATTATGATCATGGTCTCATCATAACTTATCATTCATATTGTAACGATTGCTATTGACGTTGGTTATAAATACGACGCCTGAAGCGAAAATCGCAACAGATGTTTAAATACCCTAAACTAGTATATTTCTATTTCTTCCCTTTCGACTCTCATATTGTACAAAATGATCGCAGTGAAAGGTAAATAAAATGAATTTGTTGACTTTAATCTTAAGCATATACTTATACTTCTGTTTTTATTTTGATGCATATAGTGATTTTCCTGTCCGTCCGTCCGTCCGTCCGTCCGTGTGTCCAAAAATGTTAACCAAAACTTCCAAGTTGTTGAAACTGAAATATTTGTGAAGTCCATCAAGGCTTTGCTTTCAAACTTGGCATACTTATTTACTATCATAAACACCTTACATTGTCAAAGTTATGTTACACTATCCAACATGTCAACAGAAGTATGGCCCTTGATTGACTTAGCTAGTTTTCAAAGGCAATGCTTCCTACGGGACTTTTATAAGCGTTTATAGAACACGGTCTTGTTTATACATGAAAAAGACATGATACCTTGAAATAATTTTAGTCATTAATACACAACACAACGGTTGGAAAAATAGATTTTGATAGTTATTATGGTATCAACACAGTTTTTCAACATTTTTACCGTCAGAGGACGTTACCAGTGTCACAGGAGCAAAACGAACTTGCTCTCCCACAAGCAGTTCAGTTGACAACTCCTCCACATGTGGTAGACATGGCGGTAGCCACATTTCACGGACGAACATAACTGGCCCCGATCTCCCGAAGCATCTCAACTCAAATTGAGATTTTGATAATTTCTAAGTCTGAATTTGAGATAAATATGAATCTTGAACTTTCAACATTTTGCTGTAATTAACTCAGAATAATGTTTCTGTTTTTGTTATACCAATTTAGAGTAGAATTTTGTATGGAAACTACCTCAAACGATAAGTGACAAAATTTGAGTTGAGATTGAGCTCAGATTGAGATGTTTCGGGAGATCGGGGTCTGGCCAGATCCTATGTATCGAATCCGGGCGGCGGGTGAGAAGCGCGTTCAATAACCGGGTGGACTTGACAACGTAGAAAGGTGGTACGGAGTATTAATATGTAACCATGTCAAGGTGAGTGCATTTACATAACGACACACTTCCTAGGAATGTTTCCAAATTGTTTGCAAATAACATAAAATTAATTCTAGTCACACAGGTACATATTCGGTGTTTGAGTTCATTATTACCCGGGTGTTTTATTGACATGAAGAAGTGACAGGTTTAGCTAAAACATCCACTTCTAAAATCAGCTCAAATTGTTTCCAAGCAACCTAACCAACTGACTAAGTCTGAAATATTAACCACTTTGTAACAAAAGCTTAGTTATTTTGAGATGAAATTATGATTTATGGAAACATTATGTGTATTGTACTACGATCTTCAATTCTCAACTTTCGTCATAGAAATTATAGAGAAATCTAAGACGGTAAACCTGCTGTTCATCGTCAGAAATCTTTCCTCGATATTACATCGGTTTTCTGCAATTGAATGCGCTATTTCCCGCCTTCTTCTACAGAAACTGCATTAGCAGCCGACAAATTTCCCTTTGTCGTCTGCCAAACCCAGGTGCGAGAGCAATGTTGGAACAATGAGGCATGGACTATTTCTTAGAAGATTGGAACAAAAACATAATATCTTGCATGAAACATCTGGCATATTGAATGGAAATTAGCTATAATGCTGAAAATATTGGAAAAACAAAAGTCAAGTAAATCTTATTATATTGGTACCATCTGTGATCGAAATGAAACTAGCTCGCTTCACCTGCAATTTGCTCTGAAAGTGATAATAACAAAGAATGAACCTATAAACTATGTTCAGTTATTCCGACATAAAATAGGTTTGTTGCAGAATGTTAACATTCTATTAATAATTGCGTTTTCCGACCAAGATGTTCACTTCGAATGAATAGATAGGGATATACCATAACTTGTACGTAATTATTCCGTGACATTAGAAACATACATTTTATTCCGAATGTATGATAGATGATCATAATTCAAGGAATATACATGTTTATAGGTTATATTTAAGAAATAGTTCACATCACTGAGGGCCCTATGGCATTATATGGACTGGCTAGTCAGCCCAAGTTTTGTATATGGACCGAAGCGAAGCTGAGGTCCATATACACAACGCGGGCTGACTAGCCAGTCCATATAATGCCATTGGGCCCGAAGTGATGTGAACTATTTCTTATATTATACCGAACATTCAATTTCGATAGTATAGGCCTACTTTTGTAACTAGATCTAGATTCTAATAAGAAAACCTTACATACATTTGGGTTTAAGTTGTTTATGTGCTAAAGAACTACTTATTATTATAGGGAGGCCTAACATCTATTTTGATAGGACTGCATACCCACCGAAATAACCCAGAAATGTGAAAAACCGTGTTGCTATAATAAATCTATAGACAACTTAAGTTGTTTCAAGTATAAATCTCCATCCCTGGAATTTCGACTTTTTGTTCATTTTTATGCAAACTAATGCGTCTTTAGAGTTCATACTGAACTTTGTATCAATACCGCACATGAATTTATCCATGCGATTACTGTTGGCAGGACATTAATCTACTTTAAACAAAAAACGTTACGAAAAGAAAAGTACGCGCAACGTCACGCTCTATGGTAGCGTCACAGTATCCATGACGTCATGCAATAAACAAGACGTTAATTTCAGCAGCCGGTCAATATTATTTTGCCGGTCCATATTTTTTATAATATTGACCGGCTGTTGTATTTGGAACATGTAAGTCAGTCAGTCTATCGCTGGATATATTGACTGATTGGAATAACAAAGAAACAGTTGAATGAAATTAGGGTGAGGTATAATATTACAAAACAGCAAATACCTTTATATACATGTGAGCCGTTCTCCAGGAAAACCGTGCTTAGTGACAAAAGTATGAAAATCATGATAATTAAGCATAATATTGACAAGACTCTTTGGAACAGTTTCTGAAAATTTGAGCAAAATATAACATCAAATTACAAAGTTACAGACTTTTAAAACTAACCATTCCCCTCTTCTTTGTTAGTGACGTCGCAAACGTCATTCAAACGTTATTTGACGTCACTTAAACAAGAAGTTCTGATGAGTTCTTGACGTAAACTTTTCAAAATTGTATTACATTTTAGAATTATATTCCTTTTTTGATAAAACATCTTAATCGTGAATTTTAGGTTTTAGAGAAGAGTAGCTGCTGTTTTCAACCACTAACCCCCTCGTTTTCTCAATATTGATACTCTTTAGAAATTGGTCACCATAGCAACGATATAGAAGATATTTTAACATGATTCGTGAGAAAAAATAAAGCTAAGACATAGTTCTATATTATCCACTTTAATCAAACAGTATGACCTTTTTGTATTTTAAGAGGCTTTTCTTAACTTTATTACATAAATACTAATACAATGTCACTTAGCCTTGTTTTCCTGGAGAACGGCTATTTTTTTTGTATTTTAGCACTTTGAAAACAGGTATACTTTATAGTCCTTATGTACGGTTTGTAATACTGTAATTGGTCGATTTCATGTCTCTTCTAAATATAGCTAAAACATTATTGACCTAATTAGGCTACTGGTTAATGATTCTAAGATACATGTTATTTCAAGGCAGCTATATTGGGTACATATATTCTGCCCGTATCGACCGGTCTCGTGGCCCAATGGATAAGGCGCCTGACTACGAATCAGGAGATTGCAGGTTCGATCCCTGCCGAGATCGAATTTTTTATATTTTAGATCGACCAGACTCAATATTTACCATTTGAAGATGTTGAGATGTTTCAACATCAAGTCAATTCGTTTTTCTCAGTGCATATAATGTACGTAGGTTTCCTGATCATTATTAATGTTGATGAAAATTTCAGCATCAGAAAAATAGCTCTATATACATTCTGGCTGGATGTCAATGTTGTTTAAAAAATTCTAGCACACTTCCTTCCATTTATAGTGATTTCATATTTATTTAGTTTACTTTTTGGCTATTTTAAAGCTGTTGAAAACAAATGGCGAAATATCATAACAGTGATGGTGTGTTACGCCAAAAATATATAATATTGCTACGAACGTGCATTTGTATTTTAAAGTAGTTTATTCACTTTATTTATTTACATTTTAACCGACTTGAGTTTTAACCTTGTAAAAAGTATGTTATGAAAAATTAAAAAAATTCGATCTCGGCAGGGATCGAACCTGCAATCTCCTGATTCGTAGTCAGGCGCCTTATCCATTGGGCCACGAGACCTACGGTGTCTAAACGGAAATAAATAATGGTATAAATACATTTGTATTAAACGTTTAACGTCGCTCAAATTTGATGTATGGATTATACAGAGTTATATTAAGATAAGTGGAATTAAAAGTAAACTGACAGTTAAATAATACAGATAAAAGTCATGATAATGTGCAAAGTTCAGTTCACTGAATCGCTCATCATCGATAGGTCTTATATAGGATTACTAATTGCCACGCGAGGGTATATTAATTCAACTACAACGTTTACTTTGCTGGATTGCATCTACATCACTTGAGATAGTGTCCTGGTTACTATTATGGTAAAATAAACTGAGAATACTGTACTTACAATGAAGGTTTGAATGAACACGGAAAACATTCTAATTTAACATACAATATGATTCTTACATTTTAAATATAATTTTTATTTTTTATTATTTGCTACCAGTGAATTATGGAGATTTTGCAGTGAAAATAACAGTGAAATTATCATTTTGTTATTTTCACTGTTTTAGAGCTGGTTCCATTATCGTACAGAAAAAGAAACGTAACGTCAACGGGACCGGGACCGGGTTTCAAATTATGCGTAACGTCATTATGGCGCCATAATTGTCACGTCATGACGTTCCAATTTCGACGTAATTTTTTCAATTAAGCCAATTACGGTACCCTTTTAAGAGAAATTGAGGCATATAATAAACAGAAAATTTGTTGATTTTTGGTGCAAGAGATCAAGTTTATTTCACTCGTGATCACAGAAAATTAAATTTTCACTCGTGGCTACGCAACTCGTGAAAATATTGATTTTCTGTGACCACTCGGTGAAATAAAATTCGATCTTACACCAAAATCAACAAATATCCTCTATATATATATAAGAAGTTTCGAAAGTTGTCGCCTGTACACATCTAATACAAAGGATGTACACATGCTATATTTCAAGCCTAATCTGGCTACAAGTATACAGTGAAGGGATAGCTAGCTTAAATAACGACAAGCCCCTGAATAGCCAGTGCGGCACTGAATTTTAGTTTTTAATGAATTTACGTAGTATTAAGTTATTCATTACGTCATTTGTTGTTTTTTTTTGCCAGACTGGTGGCTCACTGACGTGATTCGGACTTTCGAAGTTCCCTTGCGCTCCAAGGGCGGCAGATGTCTTCCATGGTGCGACCAATGGGATGGTATTAATTTGTCTCGAGGCACTACATTATGAACTAATTTGAATAAATGCATCAAACTGAAAAAAGTTTATTTAAACGATTTCGAGGAATTACGACTGTAATATATTACCTTAACAACATCCCATCGACTTTTAAGCAAAGCAAATAATTTATCAGATTTTCAATATGAAGAAGGCTAGAATTGGAGTGCTTATTAAATAATTTATCAAATATCAAAATGCACAACACTTCTATTCCGTGCGGAGAGTGATCGCTTTTCTGCATCACGCACGATGATGCTCGTCTCCCTTGAAATAACAAATACTCATATTTATTTTATATTTTCAATGATAACTCATTGCATCTTATTTGCGACAGCATTATTATATATGATAAGAAAATTATTTGCAATGACACGGTATTAAATGAATACAGTCACAATTAATAATAGTCCTTTATTGACGCAGTTTTTAGGGCCATTTATCAAGTTAAATGTGAAATAGTGTGCACCTGTCTCATAAGGCAAGTATGTATTACTGTGATTTGAGTCGCTCTCCAGACATCTGTCTCCATACGACACATAAAACCGTGTTTTAAATAAATCAAGTCCTACTGATAATATTTAATTTTTCATTTCACGGGTGCCCTCGTCTTGTCTTCGTGATTCAACCAATCAAATCTCTCGATAGTTGGTGAATATCTTACCTTACGGTGTATTAAACTGTGAAAAACCACAAGTGTTTTTTGTCGCCCGAATAGAAGGCCGTTGATGAAACACTACGTAACCCTGGTGTAGGTATATTGGAGGTATGCAGACGACCAGGCGCCTACAGCCGAGTGCTCGCTTTATTTCGTCTTTACGAACTAGGTGTGAATTGGATCGCTTATTGAAACGACAAATCGCATTTGTTCAGTTTGTGTATTTATTAAACACTGTGCAAGACTGGTTAACGTCATTTTTCGACACCCTTAACAGATTTCATCAAAGGGAACAGGTGATAACCAGGCGCCGAAGTGAGACAGACTGGCGGCCTGTGAGATAACTAGAGTACTGGACTTATTTTAATGACCGTACGCTGGCATTTAATAATTTTTCTGAGTCAACAAATACGTTTTTGAATTGAGAGTAAAAACTTCACATTGCACGAATATTTTAAAAGTTTGTCACCAGAAGAAACGTAACCACTATTAATTGACATTTGTCACATTGATTGAGACATTAAAAAGCAAATACAAAAATGTCCAACATTCAAGATCACCATCTTTTCAAATCCAACATACTTCATCCATTAAAGTTGACAATTTTTGTATTTTAAAATTTGGAATAAAAACTAATTGCCACCAAACTCACTCGCGGTTAGATATGAAATGACACGCATAATTTCATAGTTGATATTGCTGTCTGTATTTGTATCTTAAACCTGCAATTTAACATTATTTCCGGTTTAAATTTAATGTTTAGATTGTTATCACAATCGAAGCGTAATAATTTTATATACTGTAAGTTTACACCGACAGCTCGCAATTAATGACTGAACGTGAAGTTTATTTACAGATTTCGCTCACATCGGCGCCACGGAGCCGGGATCTCGCCAATTTTATGATGAAAAATTGCTGACACCTTGTGTTTACAACGTAAATCTGGCGAGCGTACTTATCTACCTACTGAACATATGGTTGAAGTGATCTCATCAGCCCGAGCTATTATACGTAAATATCTAACAAATTGTTACCTCTATTTATAGTTTTATAATATTGCTCTGCCAGATTGTTTCTCAAACATTTTGATCACGAAAATTAAGAGGGATAAATAGAGAAGATGGTTTGTGGATTAGGTGGCATTACAAGAGTATTTTGAGGCTCAGTATTTTAAGATTGTTTTATATATACTCAATGCAGAAACAAGCAAACTGAAGCCGGTACAGTCGTTTGGATAATACCATCATTCTGTTGATTATACATGTGAGCAACAAAACATAACATTAATGGAACGTCATAACTGACTAGGTCCGAACACTATTCACGTATAAGAGTCACTGAAGTGAGCATGAACTCATTTTTGACCGTCTTCCGATAGTTTGATATCCAGGAGGACAGACAGTCCTTCCCATACTTCATGCGCCCTGTAACTCTTAACCAATGTTTTCTTTCTAAACCCGTCAAAATATTTACTTGAGATCCATCTTGAACTAAGAAGTATGAAATACTATACGATGTAATCATCAATTCCCTGATTTGAAACTAGTATAGCTAAACGTAGATGAACATAATTATACCGTGGTTAATGCTGTTCACGTTTTTATAAAATAAACAGGACTGGGGCCCCACGGATGCAGTTTTAAATACCATACAAATAGTATTGCATAACATTGAATTGGAATTCAAATGCGAACATTTGATATCTAATTCAGCTTATTACACGATCACGTCCGCTCATTATAACCATGGTAACATTCACCCGGTGCAGCCCACCAATTACCATCGATGACAACTACGAAATAGGGTGTATCTATAATAATACTATCATATGTTACAAGATTTATTCAAGATTTCAAGATTTATTATGAACATCAATTATATAAAAATACATAAAATTGCGAATTAGGTCAAAGATGACCCCTGATCGCAATATCAACATATATATCTTTCTATATAATCTTATTGGTGCCAAGGTCAAAAAGACAGACTGAGAAGTTACTTAAAACAAAAGTAATCCATTAATCATCAGTACATAATTAATCAAATTTACCAATCAGTTGTATTCAATCAAATACAAAATATATAATTTGCCAAATGACATTACAAATCATTTATATGAGTTAACGAATGCTATCACCATGATTGATGTTGAAAATGTGTTAGGGCATAGTCAATTTATATACATGTCATGATTATGCATAACAACAAACAAGTATTACATAATACAATTATACGGGTATATAATACTTTATGAAGAAATACATGTATATGCACTGATGGATAACGATATGATAAAGAAATGCATATCAAAAATTAGCGCATTAAGAAATTTTGTTTTATTAATAACCTGTAATACATGTCGGACGATGTCTGCAATAATGACGATATTTGGAAAAGCTATAAGCCAGAAGACAAGAACAAACCAAAAAGGACAAGCAAACATTACAACCGACAATCAACACACAACAGATACAGCTATGTGGTGTTTAATCACCTACATTGTATAATTATAATCTTGCGGAAATATTGAGTAGGTTTTTATTCAGAATAGCGTATGTGCATAATGTAAATACATTGATAGGTTTGAACAAACTTGTGTTACATTTCAAAAATTCAAGAGTTCATTAATGTGGCGAATGGTCGTTATTATCACTACTGTCAGATCCTGCCCAAAATTAACTGATCACAAAATTTTATAGTCTATTAATCTTAATGATCCCTGAATGACCCCTAGTTAAGGTCCCAGGCTCTCCAACAGATGCTCACTGACCGATAACTAGTAATTTATTAAAAGCCCGGCATGTAGTTACTAGAGTTATTCACGTTAATTATGTGGCGGTATCATTCACCCCATTTCTACAACAGATGTTTGTTAGAAAGTTGGGACTCTGGTCAAAGTCATTCATCAAATTTCGAGATGCGGCATTCGGATGCATTAACACACACAACATGTTTGAATTCCTTAGCAGCAGATACTAGGATTGTCAGGTCACACACCGCGTGACTGCAGTTTGCTGTTCAATTTCATTATCTCAACAACATTGTTCAGTTTTATTCTGTGGCCATTCCACCAAACTACTTGTCCTTGTCAGTATCCTAACCAGAATTAGCCTACCATTCCTCTCAAAGACTAGCAACTCCTCACTAGGTGGAGAACATCAACATTCATGTCATGTTTTACGACCAACATATGTATCTAGTTAAATTTGTTAAGAAATTGTGTTTAAATTTAAATAACATGTTTTATTATAAGAATGCCACAAGATGTGATGCCAGTATTACGAAATACGCGTACGTTGTGGCATTGTGAAAGGTCTCGTATGTCGTAATCGCATATTGATATTAGGCGAACTGGCCTAGGGACGAAACGTCATCATTTTGTTATAAAAGTATGTATCTAGCTTAAACAAGTAATATTGCAATTACTTAAGAGTAGTTAACAATATTGAAGTTAACTACAAATGCTGTTTTATAATCACATGTACAAATAAATTACATATATCTCTCTTCAAACCCAGGACCCTCATACAGAAACATTCATTAATAAGATCATTAAAACCATGGTATTATAATTCTAATTTTGATAGTTCTTTACTCTTGTACTAACTTAATGGCGATGACTTAAGCCAAAAAATATACTCAGAATACTTTATATGATCTTTGCTTAAGATATTCAAATTATTAACTAGATTTCCCAACATAGTATATATCTATTTAAAGAGTATCATGCGTGCAACAATACTGTAATCGGAACGTAATCGATATGACATGTTGAGCAGTTTTCATGAGGTTTGATAGAAGTACAGTTTTTGAAAGTAGATCAATTTATTTTAAAAGTAATAATTACTGCTGATGGTTTGAAAACGTCTCATTATTACAGCTAATTGTAAGGGAAAACGTGATACCATTATATACGCATTATTACAGCTACATTGTAGTTGTTTGAAAAACGTGACATCGTTACATGTTATGGTCGGGACACGTGACGTCATTACAGCTAGTTGTTGAAAAACGTGACATCGTTACATATTATGGTTGGGACATGTGACGTCATTACAGTTAGTTGTTGGAAAAACGTGACATCGTTACATATTATGGTTGGGACACGTGACGTTATTACAGCTAGTTGTTGGAAAACGTGACATCGTTACATATTATGGTTGGGACACGTGACGTTAGTACAGCTAGTTGTTGGAAAAATGTGACATCATTACATGTTATGGTTGGGACACGTTACGTCATTATTATTATCCGTTATGTGACTGACTTGTCTGCTAACACTTTCTAGAAAATGTACGTATGTCACTAGGTTACATCGCTGTCTGTACCTTATGAATGTCCTGCTGACTGTATAACTCGTGTGCCTCAAGCCTTCATTATCTCAGCTCAAACCTGTTTTATGCCAATCCACTTTCATGCTGATTTCCAGAACTGGTTAGTGATAAACGGCGGTCAGTTGACATAACCGGTTTTCCTGGAAGTGATTATGGACTCATCCCATCAGGGGGTCGTCTTCATGGTATGTATTTAAGTTTACATTATCAAATATTAACACATGTGGAGAACTGTAAACGGACGGACAATGGTACCATAATATGAAGCATTATAAGAATCTACCTCGAACATAAATTAAAATTATTATGACTTATGAACTATGTTCTATCTTTTAAATAGTCTAAAACTGTTTGAAGTATCGTAGGGATCAATTTTGAACTGGTAAAAGTATTTGTAAAAAAATTGACGCTGACGTCAATAGTATACCCATCAACAGCGGTGCTGACAGGAATATCACCCGCAACAAATTATCCTATCACACCGGAATAAGTCATATCTACATTGATCAACGAGAGTATGAGTTGATACAATCCAGTGTACATGGAAAACGTATCATAGTAGTACGAATGACAGTTTTAATCATTTCTATGCTCCTCATAGACATTACAAGTTCGCCAGGCTCTCTGAATGCAAGTATATATTGATTAACAAAGGCTAGATTAGTAAGCCGGTCACAGAATCGATGATGAGGCGATGTAACCACCTGGTGTTAGAAGCTGGTAAATAATAGGATTAATCTCAATGCTTGCCTACCATAATCATATTGTGCCAAGATCGATCACGTTTGTTGGTCGGACGTAGACCGTGCCAGGATTGATCTTTATACATGACGCGCGCGCGTGCGGTTTATTGTACGTACTCGACTTGATTATAGCATCGACTGAAATCTATAAGCGACATCTGTTCGGTCTGCGAGATTTATCAATTGTGCAGTTACTGAGTTTTTGTTGCACATTGTTTTAGAGATTGATCTTTCAGAGAAAATAAATGTCAAGTATCCGACTCAAGTATATATACACGGTACGCTTGAAATAAACTCTCAATTTGGATGTAACATATTTAAGTTAAGTGCACTGGTCAGTTCCAAAGATCATATGCAGGGTACTCTTTGCCAGTTCTGACAAAATATCCGAGATCGTACTATTTACTCTGAAATAGTTAAATGAAATAGTGTGTTATGAAACATGAGCCAAAAGTGAAAAATTAAATCCGTAGACAGGACGTCGTGCGCACTTACGTGAACGTGTATATTTAATTTAAACTCAAATTAAATTTTATACGAAAAAACTGTTACAAAAACAATCTAAAATAAATTGAATGAAACTTCTCTAGACAAACTACAAGTGTAGAGGCAGGTATTGGTCGAGTAATAACCACTTGAGAACGCCGAATGTGATAACAATCAACGCTCTGATTAGTCAATAAATAAGCGAGATAGGGCAAATTCTCTCTGTAACCATCTGGCAGACAAGGTGGCGGGCGCGCTAATGTAAACACGTTTACGCTTAACCATTATAATATCACCAGCGAGTGAGCAAAACGATCAGTTTTCCTAAGGCTGTTGTAGCGGTAACATATGGTAAAATATCGGCTTAAACAAGACAGTGATAAACGTTTGACACAGAGGGGAGAAATTCGCTTTAATTTATATGAATAAATGAATTAGTACAATATTGAACCGTGAAAAAAATGGCATTGGAATTAACTGTGCGTCACGGTACGGTACGGCCAACACCGGACTTAAGCCTAGTCGTGCCGGATATTAAACCTCGGTTTCAGAGGCAGGACTCGGAACATTTATCACCCTCGGATACGCCGCGGAAAAATAAGCGGAAGTTAAGTGAGCCTAAACGACGGACTACTGATTTTAGTATTAAACGATTATGCCCGGATAGTCCGGGTAGTGCTTGTTCTGAAAGTGGTCGTAGTGAGGAAAGTACTCCTGAAAGATTACATGAAGATTCCAGAGATTCCGTGGACTGTATCAGTCCTATTGGACTACCTACTGATAGAGACATTGTGCCATCATATTTACGACCACCGTACGTGTTTCCTGATGTTCGTCAGCATCCGTACTTCATTCCACAGTTTTATTATAACCGTTTTCCTGGATATCCTGGAAGCGAACATTTACCACCAACCTTACCTCCTGGCATGAACGGACTTTCTGCCATGCCTGGATTAAGTGTTCCAACCGTAACCTCTAAGAATAGTTCTAGTCAAGATCACGATCATAAACCATCCTCGAGCTCACAACCGCACGAGTCACACGTGCCTAATAAACAATGTATTGATCAAGCAGGTAGTTCTAGTCCACTTCAGGAACAGGTGGATGACGAGGAGGAAGATTCTCCGGACAGCAACAGGGATAATAAAAGAAATCGTAAAAACTATAAAAATATGACACGTGAAAGGCGTGTGGAGGCAAACGCTCGAGAGAGGTCACGTGTCCATACTATAAGTGCTGCGTTCGAGGGTTTGCGACGTGCGGTGCCATCGTATTCATATAATCAGAAACTGTCGAAACTTGCAATTTTACGGATCGCATGTAGTTATATAAACGCATTATCTAAACTAACCGACGGTGATGAAGATAATTCGTCGTTACCAGACACTACATTCGCCGACTGTGTTGATAGTTGCACCAGGACTATACAAACAGAGGGAAAGGCTCGTCGGAGACATTAAATTATATCCGACGGATTTGTTATAAACCTTTGTTATAATTCCTTGGTCAGTGCTGCGTGTATTCTCGACGGACTTATAGTGCTATATAGACATTCCCGGCGGTGAATGTGATACTTTGTTGTACGGGAAAATAAACTTGTTGCCGGACTATGCTGTAGCTGTAAAACAGTTTTTAAAAAACCTTAAATCTGGATGTACTGTTACTGTATTATTTGATTAAGGCAACATTTAAGTCTATATTATAAAACTAATTATATCAAAACCAATTTCATGTTCTATAGTTTTAATATGTCCGCTTAATTATTTCTCCTAGTTTTTTAATCGCTTAAAAATATTTGGATAAATTTTCAGTGATCGTTAACCACTAGAATGCAATGTTTTTTCTCTACAAAATATGTGTCTAAACATCTGGGCAGACTTTTTTGTTCACCGGCACGAACACAAGATCTAAACGGCGTCAGTATGTCTGCGGATTAGAATTGATTTTAACGAACCCACAGCGAGAGAGGTCTGCATTAAAGATTTTCATTTGAGAATATAAACTTGGGACAATGTGCAATGTATGATATGTGTTTCCCTCAATTTGTTAAACATGTATGAAAATGTATTTGTTGTTCTTTTTTGAGCGATGACTACAGTGTCTCGATTGTTTTATGAAATTTTGAAAAAGATATATATAAATATTATATATAAATATGAATGTAAAATGAAGTCGGGTGTTTGTTATATATTTTTCAAGGTATATACTCTGTATAATGGACTATTATCACCATACTACTGTTTATTGAGCATGAAAGGCTTTCTATTACTGTAAAATTATCATTATTCGCGGTGGATTAATTTTCGTTGTTTTACGCGAATGAACTAGATCGCGAAATAAAATCCCCTCGATTGATTGAGCACAAAATACGTGATAAGAGATTTTCTTTCAATATGTTAAATCAACGAATTTAAGAAACCACAAATTTCAATTTTACCGAAATCCGCGAAATTTTATATCCATGAAAATTAATGATTTTACAGTAATAGTTAATTTAATACGACTTGATCTGTTCACGAGTTAAAAAGTCCGCTAGACGATAACAACAAGCTTTAGATCATATACATGTACTTGTCAGTAGTTACAGAAAGATATTCAAAGAAATGACAAAGTTTTGCATTTAAGGTCCTCACTGGATGCTTCAGCTCTGTAGTAACAATAAGTCGAATGCCGAGCATAGCCTTTATTTGCCAGTCAGCTTTCTGCTGAAATATGGCAGGCATATGTGTGCCACCACCAGGATTTTAACCCGGACCGCCATATTTGACGACAAGCGTGCTAACCACTGAGCTACGGAGGCCACTAAGTCGAATAAGTGGACTAACTCGTGAACAGATTCAACATAGAACGCTATGAACAACAGTCTGTGTATCTCGAACTTTCTTGGCTCGAGAACCAAAAATATGCATTTCAAAACGATAAAACTTGAGACAAATGTGTTGTTAATTAATAGTTTATTAAATTCATAACAATAACTAGGGGCCAGAACTTGTTGGTTTCAGTCCTAATTTCACGACAATAATTCTTGTTCTTTAGTTTTAGATCACAACACATGTCACGTTCAACAATAGCATCTGGTCATTTTATATAAAATGTAGATATAAATGAACCACTGTCTCATAGTTATATAGTTAGCATTCATACAGGGTGACTTTGATTCGTTATTTAATGCGGACAAGTGCACATTATTGATGTTTATTGTCTTAAGGAATAGACAAGTATATGCGACCAGTTGATGGTATTATGCATATAATGCACATGACTGTCATACATAAATGACAAATTTGTGTTCAAGTTTAGTCTGTTGAATATTGTCGGTTTATATGCATAGTTTAACTTCTCTTGAAAACACCAGACCCCGGTACCACGAACCAAAGATATGTTTTAGATCGTTGCACGATCTGACTTAACACAATCTCAAACTAAGTAAAGACAACTCAACTAGTAAGTTTTTCTTAAAAGTTTTAGGTTCGGTATCCATCTTATCAGTTGTTTCATCAACATATTTTAACACTGAAACTTGGACATAAAGTTTTCAAATTTAAAATTTACTGGCATTTCTGTCCCACTGCACATAAATTAATGAAGTTGTGCATATTTAATGGTTGCTACTCGCTGTACACTTGAGCAAATTTTTATCAAATTCATTAGATTTATAAGAACATAGGAGAGAAAATATCATTGAACATTTGTGAGTTTCTGCCTTTTGTCCCTGGTATAATACGTTCACTACATGAAGGTATGTAACTCTTTGACTTCTATTAAAATTTAACGATATAACGCAAGGAAAATAATTGTGAACGCAAATTCGTCACTTCACACACATTCCCATACTGGTATTGATACAAACTTTCGACCAGAAAACGGAGAATATATTAAGTTAATTTAACCAATGTTTACTTAAAACTATGTGTTGGTATAGTTTTCGATTGTTCATGTACCACCAGTGAAGACCATACAAGGTATAACGATACATATAATGAAGTTGACAATTAGCGCCGCGATGTCTGTGGGCTGGGCCAAGTCACGTCTATATAAATGTACAGCTGATATGGTCGATTATCACTTAATGTGTCATGTTATTGCTCGCACAACAGGTGGTTATAACTTACATTTATGAACGTCTATCATCTAGTTAAGTTTCATCTACGGTTATTACAGTTCAGTTCAAGGGAAATCTATCATTATATGATTTACTGCACAGTAATGACTTACTCAATATTCTTACACTTATCTTACTCCCTAGAGGCAACTAACAAATATCTTAATGAACTTTAACTGGTCAGACACAACTGTTTCTGTCAGTTTGAGTATTAATTCAAGACAAATTGCTAGAATTGGATGTCTTTAAAACAATCGAGTTTGATCAGAGACATAGTAATAGGGAGAATATGAACTTGCCAGGCATCGTGTTGTCATACATGGGGAAACCATTATAAAGGCAAAGCATGGCGGCTTACGGGCGAATTTTGGTTGACAAACATATGAATTTAATTATAATACTGTTTCTCGTTTGAGTCAGTTATACATGTATAAGACAATTTGTAGGCCTTCCCAGCTTAATTACAATTAAAAAAGTCATTTTTACACTAAGTATACAACTTTTTTCAACATATAGGGGACAGTAACATTATGTTACATATTAAACATCAAAGAGCAACTTACTAGTGCTCCTAGCAGCAGAGCTCTCCGGGTAATTAACAACCTGGCAGAACAGTGTATGTATGCATGTTACATGTACCAATATTTCACTTAAAGCTGTAAACATGCCGAGAGTTTCAAAATTTTCTCTGGTATAATTAAACACCTATATTCCGTGAACAAATCTTAATGAGCATGGTAATTTTCATTAAGAAAATTCCACAAAATGTAAACCCGGAGTTATAAGTTTATTTGACAAAGCCCTCAATCAATCAAAGAGCACAGATCACACGAGCCATTCGACAGGTAAAACGCCTAAATCTATCTGTCGTTGGCACGTGTGTTTTGTGTTTTTTATTACTGCACGAAATGCTCGTTTTGTTTTCCATTATCAATATTCACAAGGTAGCAGGTTGTTTCTCCTCTGATATGTGTCAGGAGAATTTGGCGCGCATAATCATCTTGTCTGCAAGCCACAGATGTTTCGACGCCATGTTTTCTCGGCGTCTATTTGCTTCATGCGAAGACATTTACTTGAAAATGCGCCAGGAAATGTTGCTTGTGTCTTCAAGACTTCGTGATTATGTGGCGTTTGTGCATGTTTTCTATTATCGTGCATTGAACGGTGGTTACAACCAGTTATTGGATGGTTCAAGAATAAATAAATGTGTACTTAGATGACATTATGCTACGGATTGAATTATGCTAATGAGGAACGTATATTCACGGAGGTATTGATAGCCCATGATGCAAATTGGTACCACTGGAATATCGGAATTGGTGAAAACCTAACGCATATTGATATAATACAACAGAAGCTTAACAATACTATACAGTAATACCCAACACTAAACTCCATTAAGTTATTTCAATTTAACACAACAATAACAACGATAATACCCAGCAAGTTCCCAATCATTGTATGAAAACTACCTTGGTCACCTCTTTTTACGATTGTTTGGGACTATTCAATTTCTAAACTAACTCTGTGCGGCATTTATCCATTACTGTTATTACTGTACTAACAAGTTGATTCAGCGAATTCCCTCAGTAATTATCGTGCATGTGGCTGTTAAAAGATTGCATTTAAATTTCAAAGTTTTTAAAAGCAACAAAAAGCTAAACGATTGAAGAGGATTGTAGCCATTTGTAGTTTGGCGAGTTAGCGGTAACAATACGCGTATCTTGCCGTACAAGTCAACTGTGACTGCAAGGGTTAAAGGTAGGAGTACTCCTAGTACACTTGAAATTAACTATGCGTGACATCCAGTCAATGCGGCGCCTTCGATATAGACAGGTGTTTACCGCCAGACGGAAAAGTATGTTTAACGGCCTACAGTTAACTTTACATCGCACGTTTCATTTTGATTATGACGTGTACTCGTATTAAAATTGCTTATTATTACTCGACTATAAATTCGACTTGCTAATTAAGTGAAGTAAAAAAAAAGATAATTACTTCAAAATATTCAGCGATCATCGGTATGTCTTTCGAGTCAGTAAGCAAAGTAAAAAAGTTATTTCAGATACTTGTTAATAAAACGGTACTTAAAATAAGCTTAATTTATTGATAAAGGTGTTTCTGGTTTCACAAGGAGTTTGAAACTATTTTATAAAATTTATCTCAAAATTTAAACAAAAATACCAAGACTGTTTTCTCGGCAGTTCAAATATAAAATTCATATAAAATTAAACTGACCCCTGATAGAAATGTCGATTTAAATGGTTGTTTTTCAAAGTAGGGGACAATTAGAAGCCCGGCGACAGATAGCCGACATGTGGCTATATTATTTCAAAGATAAGATAAGGCTACATATCGCTATTTATTATCTATAAAAAAATGTTTGTTTGAATATAAACCAAATGTCGAATAACAATTCATATAACACTAGATAGGTGCAAACAAATAACGATACATATTTTTGAATTTCGATACGTTTAACGACCAGATTGAACAAAAACATTCTACCTCAATAATAAACAACGTAATAGGCACAGAAATATCAGGTTACGAGTACCTGGGACACTGACGCCAAATCACACATGCCTACATAATAATATATAATTAACCGTCTTTAGACAATACAAATACAGTTGTAGCGGTCAATAAAACTTATATTTTGTATAGCCGAGGTTAAAACACAGATATTCAGTCTTTACAAGAAGTAATTTGTTTGGTGAGACACGTAGATAGGTTTTTGAAACCTTCTCATAGAATTGTGGCGCTAATCGAATTACTGTCGCCACCAAAAGGTTATCTGGGATCAACGATAAAGGTAGAGTATCACCGAAATATCGAGTCACGTGATCTATAACGCTAAACACCTGTTGCATAGATAGGCATTCTTCCGCCATTGAGGCGCCATCAGTATTTACATTCGTTTGGTATTTACACCCCAGCGAGATATCTTTGCAAATGCATTTCTCACTTACAAAAACTGATATTTCTGTGTGTTATATAGAGTAACATCTGTTCTAGAAGAATAAATGGATAAACTATATTACATGAGAAGAAAATAAAACGGCGCCAGTGTTACGCGTCTTCATCACCAGCAAAAATAGCGAGAGGGAACGAGACTTCAACATTGATATGTCTAAATCGTACAAAAAATATCCACTTTAAAATTGTGATAGACTTGAATGTGAAACCATGCGAAGTTGGGCGTTGTCACCATGGTGGAAGCCCAGCAACCATGGAGCCAGTGTATGTCACGTGACAATTCGGTACCATTATCACGTGACATACAGGACATTAGTACATTTGAAGCCGAAACCATCACTCCACCACTGAGCGTGCAGTCGTTCTGTCTGCGTGTAGGGTTTGGACCTATATATTAGCAGTCAAAGTAGTAAAGGCAATCGGTAATTTCTAAGTCCTCGCGACAACAGCGGCCATATTGAATTATTGATGCCGTCACGCATATCGTGGTGGCAGTGGTTGCGCGCCCAAATTCACTGCAAATAGCAGTATTATTTTCGCGGTCGCCCAAAAAAGCGAAAAGTGACTATCTATGTATATCTATATATATTTATATACACGTTGTGTTAATTACTAGTTTATGCTGTCAACACTGGTATCATCTGTTTTCTGTGCACATTCGTTTACTGATTATATAAATCATTTTTATAGCGAACAAGACAGCTTATTTGCGCGATAGTTTCTTTAAACCTCCCCTTTCGTACTGTGTTGACACGTCACTGGTTCCAGTATGTCTGAGCAGTTTATTCAGTTTTGTTGAACGTAGGTTCGACAAATGCTATTAATATTTTAATGCTCTTTATGTACGGCCACTTGAAATAGTTTCAACAATTACCGCTGTTCCCACCTGTTGTAAATCCAATAAGAGGAATTGAAAGGTTTAAAGTCGATCAAGTGAAAATATTGACATGATTCACAAAAATAATGTGCGCTGTGTTTAATATTTATAAGTGTCCAGACGAATAAATAATTACTTTGACCGGTCCTGGATGAAGTATGTACTTCACGTATGTTATATATGGGTTTTAGAAGATGCACAGTCATTGTATAAAAATATATTGTGAACATTGCCTCATTAATGAAGAGCCCAGTCTATCAAAATGGCGGAGACGTATCAATGAATGAATACTTTAACATAAACTAATTGATTTCAGGCTGTGACTACGTGTACGATATCAAAGTATTTGTTTATAGAGTCTTACCCTTGCTTATGGAGACATCCTGACTCAAAAACTACCTTGATACATCGGACGCCAAAATGTTAACGTCTTCAGCTCCTCTGGCCTTCCAGAGGCAAGAACCATAACCTTATACATGTAGTAAAAATGCAATGACTTAAAAGTTTAATCTTTCATGATTATGGCTATTAGGGTCAGACAACTTCTCTACATATGATCTTTCGTGACTATGGCTATGGTCAGACAACTTCTCTACATATGATCTTTCGTGGCTATGGCTATGGTCAGACAACTTCTCTACATATGATCTTTCGTGACTATGGCTATGGTCAGACAACTTCTGTACATATGATCTTTCGTGGCTATGGCTATGGTCTGACAACTTCTCTACATATGATCTTTCGTGATTATGGCTATGGTCTGACAACCTCTCTACATATGATCTTTCGTGGCTATGGTCAGACAACTTCTCTACATAATTATGATCTTTCGTGACTATGGCTATGGTCAGACAACTTCTCTACATAATTATGATCTTTCGTGACTATGGCTATGGTCTGACAACTTCTCTACATAATTATGATCTTTCGTGACTATGGCTATGGTCAGACAACTTCTCTACATATGATCTTTCGTGATTATGGCTATCGTCTGACAACTTATCTACATATGATCTTTCGTGATTATGGCTATGGTCAGACAACTTCTCTACATATGATCTTTCGTGGCTATTGTCAGAAAACTTATCTACATATGATCTTTCGTGACTATGGCTATGGTCTGACAACTTCTCTACATATGATCTTTCGTGACTATGGCTATTGTCTGACAACTTCTCTACATATGATCTTTCGTGACTATGGCTATGGTCAGAAAACTTATCTACATATGATCTTTCGTGACTATGGCTATGGTCTGACAACTTATCCACTTGTGGAGAAATGATGTTCTCCAGACGTGTGGAGAAGGTGTTCATTTATTCTGGAAAAACACGTGAAGACTATTTGAAAACTGATTCCGGGAAATGTATTGTCTACTGACCCCCGTATTTGACTGAATATTTTTTGGGGAAAATAGCGCGAAACATATTAAGGAATACAAAAATTTGCCCAACAAAACAAGAGATCTTGTTTCCTAATCAACCTGACTATAGCATCATTGTAGGTGCAGTTGTTAGGTTACGGTGTGCGGATGTTTTATAGATCAGCACATGTTGAAATGTTCTGACTTATGATGTCAGTTGCACTGCACTAATCATGAACATACAACAATAAATGTAAACAGTGCTATAATTGATTTGTCTGTACTTCCGGTGAACTCTAACACTGACAGTGCATCCGCCGGGAAGCTCGGGGAATAATAGCAGAAAAATGGAACCGGACGTACAAACGTAACTGGTTACAAAAGGGTGCGGGTGAAGGATAGTCATCCAATGTTACTCGGATTCCCATTTGCAACTTTCTATATTTTTCATGCCCGCCTCACCGAAAGTTCCGAACCTGATTGGGACGCACCTGTATTCCAGCTAAACCTACGAGCAGTAAAACCAAAACGGCCTAGAATCAAATAAGACCTATCTGCAAAGAAACCTATATGATCGGACGTACAAAGCCTAACATTTCTCGAACGTTTCGCAGTCATTAGTTTAGTACGCAAATATGACATTGAAACGAAAAGAGACGTCATAAGATCACAGTACTGAATGTAAGCTCTTGCAGTTCTAATCGGAAGTCACGACGAGGGAAGGTTGCCATTGAACTCGATTGATTCATACTTGCTATATACAATTTTCTAATTTAGAACAAAAGTGATAAAAAACACGACATATGTAACATTGATAAAGTGTGAGCATGAACCCAAACTGTACAGAAGGGTGTTTAACTTCTTTCTCCTCAATTCTCGTCTTTCTGTTTTTATCACTCATCTCCGAGCCGCTCTCTAGCTTTTTATAAAGCTTTAAATTGTTTAATTCTCAAAATCTCGATCTATTTTCGTTTTGATAACTAAATCTTAACTTCCGTTTCGATAATCAAAATATTCTACATTCGTTTTGATAACTAAATTCTTAATAACTAAAATAGCTTCTACTTTCGCTTTGATAACTAAAAATTCTACTTTCGCTTTGATAACTAAATATTCTACTTTCGCTTTGGTAACTAAATCTTCTTTTCATTTTGACAACTTGCTTTCATTTTGATAGCCAAAGTCTTATACTTTCGTTTTATTGATAGCATTATCTACTTTCGAGTTGTTACTGAAGTCTTCAACTTTTGCCTCGATAATTTCGATTTGGGGACTAAGATCTTCTACTTTCAATTTAATACTAATACCTGCTACGCCCAGTTAAGAAATATCAAACATACAGTTTATTAGAGAAATGTAGTTTGGGTGGTTTGTAAACTGCCGCAAATTCTTCTGAGACTCAAACAGAAGAGATCATGTTGAGATTCCAAGACCCGTTTTTCTTAACCAAGATAAATATGCTGACATATTGACTGAGTTAACTGTATAGCTTACCTTTCAAGCTACCGGTGCAAATATATTAATCATTCATTGGATAACATATGAGACAATATGAATACAATAATATGCTTTAAATCTCGTTCCGTATGCTAGCGTGTAACGATGCCAAGATAATTAATCGAATTGGTGAGTACGAATCATCAAACTGTAGTTTTTGACTAGTTTTATGTGAATAAGCCATGGGGCACATGTTTTATAACCTAATATGTGAGTCGCAAGTAATCTAATTTGGACGCTGATATAACAAGATAGCAGAACAATTTTGCTCACTTATGGTTGATTACCGTGTACAGATGTGCAGGAATGGCGGTTAAGAAGTCGTGAGTCTGATTCAGTTACGATGGTCGTGAGTGCAATCATCGTTATTGTAGTGGTTTTAAGTCCCACTGGTCAACAGTATTTTTTAATCAGTCATATAATCCTGCGACCGGGCGAACCAGCACTGGAATCAACTATGCTGAGCGACATGAAGGTATACAAGGGTGTTATACCACTACTATGTTTAACGCCCTTTGTATGTCACTGTCTGGGATCGAACCCGAGACATCTCGCACGCACCAAAGCGAACACTAGGCTATCAAGGCGGATCAGTGCAACACTAACTCGGGAAAAATCTTGAAATGTGTTGAAATTAACATGTATGTGTTTTTTGTGTATTGTTGCTTTGATGTTGACACTGATCGTGGCTACTGGTAAATGGCTGGCGAGATCAGACAGGTTTCTCTATAGACGGTAATCATATATGTGTTACAATTCTGTAATCTTGTCATTGGTTTCCACATCATACTAAAACCCCTGCGGACCTCTCTCTTGTTACAATGATAATGGTGCGTATTCTCATTTCATTTATCATGATCAAATAAACAAGCTTGTCGTCAGCATGTCTGGGCTATTTTCACATATCATTATTTACTATATGCGCCTGTATGTATGTTATCAACAATCGACAATATTGTTAAATGTGACACTCTAACGCATCTGTTTATTATTTGTCATTTTATCATTGGTTCAATGAAAGAGACACCATGACTGCTGGGCGGTCTTAGTTTGAATGTCAGACCATACTATTATTAGTATAGTCTAACCAATCTCAGAAAGCCTGCCAAGGGATCATACTACGTCCACTGAATGAAGGTGGCTGTTAAATACACATTTATATACGTTTTATTATAGAAATGATTGACTTGGTGCTTCTGTGGATATTGTTTTATCAAAGCACTTACGGAAAAGTTAAAAGTACGTTTACATTTAACACTTCAATTTGGGGAGATATTACGTTTTGAAGGAGTTAATTAACTGAATCATTCTTAGTTATGCAGATCCATTTACCATACTTTAGTGTGCAGGTTTATTTTTCAGCCAATGAAATTTCATTATTTTAAAATTTTCGAGAGTTCTTAATCCCGTAGAACAAACAAGATGGTTTATATACTTGGAGTTAGAAAATAAGCAGAACGTAAGTTTAAGATTTTCGAAAATGCTTTGGTAAAACAGAAGCCTTAACGTTGGACTGCGTATTGTCTATAGGCAAAGCCTCGGTGACCACGTCCAAACGTTGGACTGCGTATTGTCTATAGACAAAGCCTCGGTGACCACATCCAAACGTTGGACTGCGTATTGTCTATAGACAAACCCTCGGTGACCACATCCAAACGTTGGACTGTGTATTGGCTATAGACAAAGCCTCAGTGACCACGTTCAAATGTTGGAATGTGTATTGTCTATAGACAAAGCCTCAGTGACCACGTTCAAATGTTGGACTGTGTATTGTCTATAGACGAAGCCTCGGTGACCATGTTCAAACGTTGGACTGCGTATTGCCTGTAGACAAAGCCTTGGTGTCCACGTTCAAACGTTGAACTGCGTATTGCCTTTAGACAAAGCCTCAGTGACTCCATCCATCCAAACGTTGGACTGCGTATTGTCTTTAGACAAAGCCTCGGTGACCACATCCAAACGTTGGACTGCGTATTGTCTATAGACAAAGCCTCGGTGACCACATCCAAACGTTGGACTGCGTATTGTCTTTAGACAAAGCCTCGGTGACCACATCCAAACGTTGGACTGCGTATTGTCTTTAGACAAAGCCTCGGTGACCACATCCAAACGTTGGACTGCGTATTGTCTTTAGACAAAGCCTCGGTGACCACATCCAAACGTTGGACTGCGTATTGTCTTTAGACAAAGCCTCGGTGACCACATCCAAACGTTGGACTGCGTATTGTCTTTAGACAAAGCCTCCGTGACCACATCCAAACGTTGGACTGCGTATTGTCTATAGACAAAGCCTCGGTGACCACATCCAAACGTTGGACTGCGTATTGTCTTTAGACAAAGCCTCGGTGACCACATCCAAACGTTGAACTGCGTATTGTCTTTAGACAAAGCCTCCGTGACCACATCCAAACGTTGGACTGCGTATTGTCTTTAGACAAAGCCTCGGTGACCACATCCAAACGTTGGACTGCGTATTGTCTTTATACAAAGCCTCGGTGACCACATCCAAAAGTTGGAATGTGTATTGTCTATAGACAAAGGCTCGGTGACCACATCCAAACGTTGGACTGCGTATTGTCTATAGACAAAGGTAGTGACTGAGTAGTTCCTGGTCGGGTTGGTCCAGTTTCAGGATAAGGTAATTGGGTAGTTCCTGGCCGCCGGGATGGTATCGTGTCAGCATAATGTGACTGGATAGTTTCTGGCCGGGTTGGTCCAGTGTCAGGATAATGGGACTGTGTAGTTCTAGGGTTGGTTGGTCCAGTTTCAGGATACAGTGACTGGATAGTTCCTGGCCGGGTTGGTCCAGTGTCAGGATAATGGGTCTGTGTAGTTCTAGTGTTGGTTGGTCGAGTTTCAGGATACTGTGACTGGATAGTTCCTGGCCGGGTTTGTCCAGTGTCAGGATACTGTGACTGGGTAGTTCCTGGCCGGGATGGTCCAGTGTCAGAATAATGTGACTGGGTAGTTCCTGGCCGGGATGGTCCAGTGTCAGGATACTGTGACTGGGTAGTTCCTGGCCGGGTTGGTCCAGTGTCAGGATACTGTGACTGGGTAGTTCCTGGCCGGGATGGTCCAGTGTCAGAATACTGTGACTGGGTAGTTCCTGGCTGGGATGGTCCAGTGTCAGAATAATGTGACTGGGTAGCTCCTGGCCTGGATGGTCCAGTGTCAGGATACTGTGACTGGGTAGTTCCTGGCCGGGATGGTCCAGTGTCAGGATACTGCGACTGGGTAGTTCCTGGCCGGGATGGTCCAGTGTTAGGATACTGCGACTGGGTAGTTCCTGGCCGGGATGGTCCAGTGTCAGGATACTGTGACTGGGTAGTTCCTGGCCAGGATGGTCCAGTGTCAGAATAATTTCACTGGGTAGTTCCTGGCCGGGTTGGTCCAGTGTCAGGATACTGTGACTGGGTAGTTCCTGGCCGGGATGGTCCAGTGTCAGGATAATGGGACTGTGTAGTTCCTGGCCGGGATGGTCCAGTGTCAGAATAATGTGACTGTGTAGTTCCTGGTGGCTGGTCCAGTGTCAGGATAATGTTACTGTATAGTTCTAGGACTAGTTGGTCCAGTGTCAGGATAATGTTACTGGTTAGTTCTAGGACTAGTTGGTCCAGTGTCAGGATAATGTTACTGTATAGTTCTAGGACTAGTTGGTCCAGTGTCAGGATAATGTTACTGTATAGTTCTAGGACTAGTTGGTCCAGTGTCAGAATAATGTTACTGGTTAGTTCTAGGACTAGTTGGTCCAGTTTCAGGATAATGTGACGGATAGTCTCCGTATGACTACTGAAAATATATTGACCGGTGGGACTTTTTTGAAGAAGAAAAGGATTTATAATGCCCATTTCTTTACTGTCTATGGCAGAAATCCCTCACATAAATCATGACCATAGTAGTCGCTGCAGTATTAGCTTAGATAACTTATCAAATAGCACATACGCATTTCACTCCATAATTTGACAGATTGCAATGTCTTGTCAATTAATTAGCGTATGATTTTGTCGTACACGTTCTCTAGGAATCTCATTAACGTCGATTCTTTCCTTTTTGGATCGCTTAATCCTTTCCATGTCATTGAAATGTTATATCATCTAATCATTGAATACAATCAGTTAGCTTGTTCATGATCAACCAACATTACGATACGACCCCGAGGTGACAGGCAAATAAAGTACCCCAAATCATAATAGATTATTCTGCCCGTCAAATCCATTGAGTTTGTCTAACAGGGCACAAAGGTTTATATTTTGTGACAATATTGAGTTGTGGAGGTATTGGAGTATAACTGTTTTTATGACAGGTTGGATTATTACAATTGATAATGAATTGTTAAAGCTATTAGATAAATCATCGAGTCTTGATCATTATTATATTAGTCTTCTCTAATTGTAATGAAAATTAGATAATTTATGAACATTTTGAGTAAATAAGTCAAACAAGACCACACGCGAACTTTCCCATTTAGAAAGAATCGATTTGACATTCTGTATGTATGAACGTATACTTGGTATTAGGGAAGAGGTAGACTGTCGGGAACCGGTTTAGTCAATCGTTTGTTCAAAATCCACCATGCAATCTCCACAATACCTTAGTTATGCGGGCAAGTATTGTTTAGGTGCAAGAACTGGTTAGTTTGCAGAACCATTTGTTTTCGTACTTGGCACCGTTTCATATCCGTTTCATATTTATGAATATATATGGTTGTCAGTTCACACAACATGTGCCCTTGTGGTTACCTACCTGGTACTTATACACACACAACATGTGCCCTTGTGGTTACCTACCCGGTAATTATACAAACACAACATGTGCTCTTGTGGTTACCTACCTGGTACTTATACAAACACAACATGTGCCCTTGTGGTTACCTACCCGGTAATTATACAAACACAACATGTGATCTTGTGGTTACCTACCTGGTACTTATACAAACACAACATGTGATCTTGTGGTTACCTACCTGGTACTTATACAAACACAACATGTGATCTTGTGGTTACCTACCCGGTAATTATACAAACACAACATGTGCTCTTGTGGTTACCTACCTGGTACTTATACAAACACAACATGTGCCCTTGTGGTTACCTACCCGGTAATTATACAAACACAACATGTGATCTTGTGGTTACCTACCTGGTACTTATACACACACAACATGTGCCCTTGTGGTTACCTACCTGGTACTTATACAAACACAACATGTGCCCTTGTGGTTACCTACCTGGTACTTATACAAACACAACATGTGCCCTTGTGGTTACCTACCCGGTAATTATACAAACACAACATGTGTCCTTGTGGTTACCTACCTGGTACTTATACAAACACAACATGTGTCCTTGTGGTTACCTACCCGGTACTAGGGGTGACTATTGAGTCCATTTTTGAATATTGCAATACTATTGCTATTGCTGAAAGTACTATTGCGATACTATTGCAATAGTTATTGTCAAGATTTCAAAAACCGGAGATTAACTTGTAAATGCAAATTTGCACTGTTTAAGATATCACTTTGTTGTAAAACATACTAATCTACTATTTGTTGAAATGATTCAAAATTAATTGGATAGAAATAGATTTATAAAATTAAACTAAATACTGCATTGTTTGCAGTATTGATGCATGGGATTATTTAAAATTACTTTTTTAACGAGAACGACCGTTGATTTAAATTAATACTAAACTATATTTATGAAAAGGAAACTATCGTAACTATCGATATTTGAGCTAACTATCGACGATAGTTATTGGATCGAGACTTTTACTATCGATCCATACTATCGGGACACTCGGAATCGCAATGCATCGATATTTCGATGTATCGGCCCACCCCTACCCGGTACTTATACAAACACAACATGTGATCTTGTGGTTACCTACCTGGTACTTATACAAACACAACGTGTGATCTTGTGGTTACCTACCTGGTACTTATACAAACACAACATGTGTCCTTGTGGTTACCTACCTGGTACTTATACAAACACAACGTGTGATCTTGTGGTTACCTACCTGGTACTTATACAAACACAACATGTGATCTTGTGGTTACCTACCTGGTACTTATACAAACACAACATGTGATCTTGTGGTTACCTGCCTGGTACTTATACAAACACAACGTGTGATCTTTTGGTTACCTACCTGGTACTTATACAAACACAACATGTGATCTTGTGGTTACCTACCTGGTACTTATACAAACACAACATGTGATCTTGTGGTTACCTACCTGGTACTTATACAAACACAACATGTGATCTTGTGGTTACCTACCTGGTACTTATACAAACACAACATGTGATCTTGTGGTTACCTACCTGGTACTTATACACACACAACATGTGCCCTTGTGGTTACCTACCTGGTACTTATACAAACACAACATGTGATCTTGTGGTTACCTACCTGGTACTTATACAAACACAACATGTGATCTTGTGGTTACCTACCTGGTACTTATACAAACACAACATGTGATCTTGTGGTTACCTACCTGGTACTTATACAAACACAACATGTGTCCTTGTGGTTACCTACCTGGTACTTATACAAACACAACATGTGATCTTGTGGTTACCTACCTGGTACTTATACAAACACAACATGTGATCTTGTGGTTACCTGCCTGGTACTTATACAAACACAACATGTGATCTTGTGGTTACCTGCCTGGTACTTATACAAACACAACATGTGATCTTGTGGTTACCTACCTGGTACTTATACAAACACAACATGTGATCTTGTGGTTACCGGGTACAGGACGTGCAAACATGAAGCAGACATCGAGAGCGAATACTGCTTGGGTACAAGAACTGATTTTTATCGTCGCCACCTACTTTTGCATCTAATGAAGCATTTATGATTTCTCGTCCTTACCAAAGAATCACATTCACAACCACAAGACTGCATTAAACTACATTGAACTTTCAAATGTTTTTACTTCAATATTTCCTTCAATGTCTTCAACCTTGTTTTCATTAAAATTTGATAGACATAAAACATAATATTTTTATGAGATTGTGGCATTACTAGTAAAACATCTGTTAGGTGACGATCACGATATTCCTTGATTTCTAGGTACACATGTATTATATCTGGAAGAAAACATGAATTTACGACGAAGTGTATTCAGGCAATAGGACTGAGAAAACTTGATTATGCTGGTTCTGCACTTCACTCTGCTAGTCTGCTGGTTCTGCACTTCACTCTGCTAGTCTGCTGGTTCTACACTTCACTCTGCTAGTCTGCTGTTCTGCACTTCACTCTGCTAGTCTGCTGTTCTGCACTTCACTCTGCTACTTCACTCTGCTAGTCTGCTGGTTCTACGCTTCACTCTGCAAGTCTGTTGGTTCTGCACTTCACTGTGCTAGTCTGCTGGTTCTGCACTTCACTCTGCTAGTCTGCTGGTTCTACGCTTCACTCTGCAAGTCTGTTGGTTCTGCACTTCACTGTGCTAGTCTGCTGGTTCTGCACTTCACTCTGCTAGTCTGTTGGTTCTGCACTTCACTCTGCTAGTCTGCTGGTTCTACGCTTCACTCTGCTAGTCTGCTGTTCTGCACTCACTCTGTTAGTCTGCTGTCCTGCACTTCACTCTGCTAGTCTGCTGGTTCTACGCTTCACTCTGCAAGTCTGTTGGTTCTGCACTTCACTGTGCTAGTCTGCTGGTTCTGCACTTCACTCTGCTAGTCTGCTGGTTCTACACTTCATTCTGCAAGTCCGCTGGTCTGTCAATGTCACTCTGCTAGTCTGCTGGTCTGTCAACGTCACTTTGCTAGTCTGCTTGTTCTGCACTTCACTCTGCTAGTCTGCTGTTCTGCACTTCACTCTGCTAGTCTGCTGGTTCTACGCTTCACTCTGCAAGTCTGTTGGTTCTGCACTTCACTCTGCTAGTCTGCTGGTTCTGCACTTCACTCTGCTAGTTTGCTGGTTCTGCACTACACTCTGCTAGTCTGCCGGTCTGTCAACGTGACTCTGCTAATCTGCTGGTTCTTCACTTCACTCTGCTTGTCTGTTTGTTCTACACTTTACTCTGCTAGTCTGCTGTTCTGCACTTCACTCTGCTAGTCTGCTGGTTCTACGCTTCACTCTGCAAGTCTGTTGGTTCTGCACTTCACTCTGCTAGTCTGCTGGTTCTGCACTTCACTCTGCTAGTTTGCTGGTTCTGCACTTTACTATGCTAGTCTGCTGGTCTGTCAACGTGAGTCTGCTAATCTGCTGGTTCTGCACTTCACTCTGCTAGTTTGCTGGTTCTGCACTTCACTCTGCTAGTCTGCTGGTTCTGCACTTCACTCTGCTAGTCTGCTGGTTCTGCACTTCACTCTGCCTGTCAACTTTACTCTGCTAGTCTGCTTGTTCTACACTTCACTCTGCAAGTTTGCTGGTTCTGCACTTCACTCTGATAGTCTACTGGTTCTGCACTTCACTCTGCTAGTCTACTGGTTCTACACTTCACTCTGATAGTCTGCTGGTTCTGCACTTCACTCTGCTAGTTTGCTGGTTATGCACTTCACTCTGCTAGTCTACTGGTTCTACACTTCACTCTGCCTGTCAACTTCACTCTGCTAGTCTGCTGGTTCTACAATTCACTCTGCTAGTCTGCTGGTTCTATACTTCACTCTGCTAGTCTGCTGGTTCTACACTTTACTCTGTTAGTCTGCTGGTATGTCAACTTCACTCTGCTAGTCTGCTGGTCAGTCATCTTTTCTCTGCTAGCCTGCTAGTCTGCAAGGTCCTCCAACTCCCAAGCTTTTTTACTCCTGACATATGTGTATAGGACGTTCCCCTTGTGTGGACGGGAGACGTCAATACAAGACACCCCAGTACGTATTTATGCAAACATGGCAGATACTGGAATTGAAACAGTGCATAACTTAAATGTATTTTAACGATCTGCTTGTATGCCTGTATTGTTTGAAAGGTAATGTCGTGGATGGCGTATGTGCTTGTTCTATGGAAGATTGTGTTTTCGCGATGTGTGTTGCTATGTAACAAGCGTTTCAAGGTAAACGAGGGTTGTCCACAAAGGTCACGAACTTTGTCATCCATTTCAACACAACGCATAATTTTCCAGTCAATGAAGCTAAGGTGCTGAAACAAAAGAAACGACGTCGTTGACGTCGTAGAGTGTACGCCGATCAGACCTAGTGCAGGTGTAATAAAACCCCGCAGAATTTTAATACTTAAAGATATCAACGTCAAATTGTGCAATTACAATGATAACATACCTCCTAAAACGATAATGTATGCAAATTGTGAAACAATTAAATTCAATGTTCGCGACTTTTGCGGACCACCCTCGTATGTAATCATAGACAAATGTTATGACATCTGTTGCAATGGTTCTAGTATATATAATTATGGATGCATGTGTAGAAATTATTACTGTACATGTATATTGTTTGTGACAAGTGGTATATTCTGTTACGGATACTCGTACCAGTGTGATTTATACAATCTTGTTGGGGGTTGTTGCGATAGCTGAATGTACTAAAGCATTTGTACACAACATTGCTAGGCGATGTCGCTGCTCAGTGTAGGTTCTATTCCAACTATAGGTGCAAACTGCTCAGTGTAGGTTCTATTCCAACTATAGGTGCAAACTGCTCAGTGTAGGTTCTATTCCAACTATAGGTGCAAACTGCTCAGTGTAGGTTCTATTCCAACTATAGGTGCAAACTGCTCAGTGTAGGTTCTATTCCAACTATAGGTGCAAACTGCTCAGTGTATGTTCTATTCCAACTATAGGTGCAAACTGCTCAGTGTAGGTTCTATTCCAACTATAGGTGCAAACTGCTCAGTGTAGGTTCTATTCCAACTATAGGTGCAAACTGCTCAGTGTAGGTTCTATTCCAACTGTAGGTGCAAACTGCTCAGTGTAGGTTCTATTCCAACTGTAGGTGCAAACTGCTCAGTGTAGGTTCTATTCCAACTGTAGGTGCAAACTGCTCAGTGTAGGTTCTATTCCAACTGTAGGTGCAAACTGCTCAGTGTAGGTTCTATTCCAACTATAGGTGCAAACTGCTCAGTGTAGGTTCTATTCCAACTATAGGTGCAAACTGCTCAGTGTAGGTTCTATTCCAACTATAGGTGCAAACTGCTCAGTGTAGGTTCTATTCCAACTATAGGTGCAAACTGCTCAGTGTAGGTTCTATTCCAACTATATGTGCAAACTGCTCAGTGTAGGTTCTATTCCAACTATAGGTGCAAACTGCTCAGTGTAGGTTCTATTCCAACTATAGGTGCAAACTGCTCAGTGTAGGTTCTATTCCAACTATAGGTGCAAACTGCTCAGTGTAGGTTCTATTCCAACTATAGGTGCAAACTGCTCAGTGTAGGTTCTATTCCAACTATAGGTGCAAACTGCTCAGTGTAGGTTCTATTCCAACTATAGGTGCAAACTGCTCAGTGTAGGTTCTATTCCAACTGTAGGTGCAAACTGCTCAGTGTAGGTTCTATTCCAACTGTAGATGCAAACTGCTCAGTGTAGGTTCTATTCCCACTATAGGTGCAAACTGCTCAGTGTAGGTTCTATTCCAACTAATGGTGCAAACTGCTCAGTGTAGGTTCTATTCCAACTATAGGTGCAAACTGCTCAGTGTAGGTTCTATTCCAACTATA
Source organism: Spisula solida (assembly GCA_947247005.1). Lineage (NCBI taxonomy): Eukaryota > Metazoa > Mollusca > Bivalvia > Venerida > Mactridae > Spisula > Spisula solida. The sequence goes on along the minus strand of OX365944.1, from coordinate 31,544,915 downwards.
GGTGCAAACTGTTCAGTGTAGGTTCTATTCCAACTATAGGTGCAAACTGCTCAGTGTAGGTTCTATTCCAACTATAGGTGCAAACTGCTCAGTGTAGGTTCTATTCCAACTATAGGTGCAAACTGCTCAGTGTAGGTTCTATTCCAACTATAGGTGCAAACTGCTCAGTGTAGGTTCTATTCCAACTGTAGGTGCAAACTGCTCAGTGTAGGTTCTATTCCAACTGTAGATGCAAACTGCTCAGTGTAGGTTCTATTCCCACTATAGGTGCAAACTGCTCAGTGTAGGTTCTATTCCAACTAATGGTGCAAACTGCTCAGTGTAGGTTCTATTCCAACTATAGGTGCAAACTGCTCAGTGTAGGTTCTATTCCAACTATAGGTGCAAACTGTTCAGTGTAGGTTCTATTCCAACTATAGGTGCAAACTGCTCAGTGTAGGTTCTATTCCAACTATAGGTGCAAACTGCTCAGTGTAGGTTCTATTCCAACTATAGGTGCAAACTGCTCAGTGTAGGTTCTATTCCAACTATAGGTGCAAACTGCTCAGTGTAGGTTCTATTCCAACTATAGGTGCAAACTGCTCAGTGTAGGTTCTATTCCAACTATAGGTGCAAACTGCTCAGTGTAGGTTCTATTCCAACTATAGGTGCAAACTGCTCAGTGTAGGTTCTATTCCAACTATAGGTGCAAACTACTCTTAATACTGGGACTTTTTATACGTAGTACACTACTCAGTAATAAAAAATATAACCCGTCATTGACGTCGAACACAATAGAATGTAGGTTTTAATTTGAATAAAGTCGTTTCAGGAATGAGGTTGTGATGTCATCTATACTGCTTCTACTAGATCAACATACTACATGTAGTAACCGTCTGAGATTGTGATGTCATCTATACTGCTTCTACTAGATCAACATACTACATGTAGTAACCGTCTGAGGTTGTGATGTCATATATACTGCTTCTACTAGATCAACATACTACATGTAGTAACCGTCTGGGGTTGTGATGTCATCTATACTGCTTCTACTAGATCAACATACTACATGTAGTAACCGTCTGAGGTTGTGATGTCATCTATACTGCTTCTACTAGATCAACATACTACACGCAGTAACCGTCTGAGGTTGTGATGTCATCTATACTGCTTCTACTAGATCAACATACTACACGCAGTAACCGTCTGAGGTTGTGATGTCATCTATACTGCTTCTACTAAATCAACATACTACATGTAGTTACCATCTGAATATCTTCTTATTATCAATAATTTTATCAATTTGTTCATTTGAATCAGCGGAAGAAATATCGATCATTTTATTAACAATTTTGTGTGATAACTTCAATACCAACTGAGTGATCATGCCGACCGTTAGACAAACCTATTTCTTCCTTGCGATATTTTATCAACATGCTTGTACTTGTCGTGATAATCTCATGACCCGCACCTTGCATTATTGTGTTAGCATCTTCCCTGCTGAAAACTGACTTCGTAATTCACGAAGCAAGCGCGGGTACTGACTAGCAGGGGACTGGGGTTGCGGCACACCACCCCGCGGAATTTTGGGTGGTCTTCACAGATATGTTTGAGTATGATGCTTGTGTAATCAATCGAATAGTTTTCTAGGATAAACATATAAGTGGATATTATCCGAAAAAAGTTGACTTTTGAATTTCAGTCGTTTGACGTGTGGCAACATTTATCACCCGGGTGTTGTTATTTCTTAGTAGAGTAACGTTAGTTTGCACGACAAACTTAAGGCCGGATGAAGTGTTTGAGAGTTTTGTAAATGCTCCAATATTTCTACGTCGTTAACTTATACAAAAGTTAGCTTCATTATGCAAGGAAATTGCAACCAATAGTAAATTGAAAATCGTCCATTTTTAAGGGAAGGAGAACTAATATGACGGGAAATGACAGATAATTCGACATGATATATGTTATACACAGTGCCCTGCATATTGTATATTATGTAGTTTCTATAACTTAATACAACGAACCACTGAGTTTCAATTATTTCTAGAAAGTTATTCAATTACTGCAATGATTTGCGCATGTGAGAAAATTTCTCATTTCTCTTTCGCTGTAACTTGGTTCTTTACAAAAACTACAACAACAACAACAAATGAAACCATATGAATGAAAATCAATCGTGTTTAAAGCAGTTCTTACACTAGTGTCTATTTTATACTGACAGTGCGGATATGTGAGGCTTCAAATTGATTATAGAGACAATTAATACCGTTACATGTTGCACATTTTATCATTCAATGTCTTGCGTCATCAACATGAAGGCGCTTTTATTTCACAGGTTCGATCTTTCAGCTTGATGATCCACGATAAACTTTTAATTATCGGATCATTCGAGATCGATTAAATATCGCTTTGTTTTCATAGAATAATTATGTTATGCGTATTTACAGCAGACCCTCATACATAAGACCACCGTTTTGGCCCTGGAAAGGTGGTCTCCTTATTAATGGAATAGGTCTTCATATTGAAGCTGAATAATGATCAAGGGGGGGGTATATAGACCGGTTATATATCGCTTTTTTCTTTTTTATAATGTTATAGATATATACATGTAAAGTTAAACTCAGAAAATTGTTAATGATTTAACAAGCGCGACCCTTAAAAGTGATCTCCTTACGGAATTTGTCTTTATATTGAAATTGATTAATGTACAAGAGGTGGAAACAGGGTTTTTAATACCGGTTAAATATAGCTTTGTTCTTTTATAGAATGTTATGTAAAGTAAAACTCAGAAACAAGTTAACAGTATGGACCATTTAAAGTGATCTCCTTATGGCGTTTGTCTTCATATTGAAGCTGAATAATGAACAAAAGATGGGACATGACAGTTTATTTGAAATCGTCTAAATATAGCTTTGGCTTTTTTTATAACAAAAAAAAATGTGAAGAACGATGTACCTTAACCTAAATTATAAGACCAACAGTTTGACCCTTAAAAAGTGGTCTTCACATTAAGCTAGTATCATGAAGTAGAATAATAAACATTATTATGAAAATGTTCGGGGAATTTCGGTGCTTTATTTCGTAGTGGCCTATCAAGGTATTTTACTGACTGATGTCATGTTTAAGTTCTGTATATAGTATCGATTGTTTTCGAATCGAAAATTTAGGAATCGTTCCGCAAGGGATCAATAAAAGGGTCAGTACACGTACAGTTAGCAACCAATAAATATAACAGCGTGTACGTCTGTTACATATACGTGTATAATATGCGCATAGTAGTAATGATATGTTTTTTTTAAATCAAAAATGTTTGTGGTTTAAAATTAAAACACTGATGACGGAAATACTCACAAATTGCGATACGTACATGACTAATGTCAAACTCCAAAACCACAAATATTGAAGTGTACTTGTAACAGTTTCGCATGTACGTGAATATTGTTTATACTGTATACCCGCAATAATATGACCATCATTAAAACATTTGAAAATATGTCTCCGAATTTACTTGGATCAACAACAAGGAGTTAAAACAATAAATTTAATTGATTAGGTATTTAGATTTATACCTTCCTTTAATTGTAGATCCCATACATATCGATCATGATCGATTTCGCACACCCTTTCACTGAAACTCTTTATGAAATTCCCCAATTATATATAACATTATGATATTGTGGACGTCGTATGGGCCAAATTGCCATTGTACTCTTTTCTTTTATGTACTAGTGTTCTTGTTCAACTGTTTATTGTTGAGGATCTTATGGAAGATTGCCATTTAATATAATTGTCAAATGAGTTTCCTCGTAAAATAAAGTCTTTATTATTATTATTTGTTTTCGTTGGATGGTCATTTCGGTATTCCCCTGTCAGATTGGCCTCCGATTTTGAGGAAAATATCAAAGCAGTGAAATGACTTGAAAATGGTTTGTTTACATGAAGCGAATTCAACGTCAGCCATCAATCAACTCCTTCAAAAACTTACATAATAGTAAATACACTGTATGTTGAAAAATCAAGCTTTATTCGTTATATCGTCGAGAGAATAATGCGTAGATCTACAACGAAATAAACATCCAAATCTAGCGAGTGTGAATATGTCCAAAACATTTTCCATGGCTAACAATATAAAACGAGTCTGTGGGACACTTCTAGTGCATTGAAGGGGATAAATAGTAACGGTATTTTATACAAATGTCAGGATTGAAATCTTCAAACACCTAAGATGCAATGTATCGTGCATAATGTACTGAAATCTTTTAAATGCGAAGGCATGAAGTAGCCGAATCCCCTCTCTTCCTGGTAAGGTGTCGTTACCAACCAAAGACCGTATTCAATAAATACCGTGTAATGTGTCGTTACCAACCAAAGACCGTATTCAATAAATACCGTGTAAGGTGTCGTTACCAATCAAAGACCGTATTCAATAAATTACCGTGTATTAGGTGTCGTTACCAACCAAAGACCGTATTCAATAAATTACCGTGTGTAAGGTGTCGTTACCAACCAAAGACCGTATTCAATAAATTACCGTGTGTAAGGTGTCGTTACCAACCAAAGACCGTATTCAATAAATTACCGTGTGTAAGGTGTCGTTACCAACCAAAGACCGTATTCAATAAATTACCGTGTGTAAGGTGTCGTTACCAACCAAAGACCGTATTCAATAAATTACCGTGTGTAAGGTGTCGTTACCAACCAAAGACCGTATTCAATAAATTACCGTGTGTAAGGTGTCGTTACCAACCAAAGACCGTATTCAATAAATCAGCGACATTGGGACTTACAGTCAAAATTCATCAGTATGACGTCATTGAATCCGACACGGAACAGGTTTCTAAGAACATTATTTTTCCATGGCATTTTCTCTGATTAGATTTTCACAGAATACATTGGCACTCCCATATAATGTAACATCCCGTATTTGACAGATCATGTAACATAACGCAACAAACGTTAGCAGACGACATCACAGGAACAACTTCTGATCGATATTCCCCGCGGCCCATCACTCGGTACAATATTGTTTCACTTGCCAACAGATTCTGTATTTCGATCGAGATCCCATCTGCCAGATGTGAGGAATAAATTACACTGTTCATAATTGTCGCAGGATTAATCTTGCTCTGTTTGAGCCATAAAACAGGAAAGAAAATCGATCAGCCGATAGCAATGCAAAACGCCTTTAGAACGGACTTCTGCATTTGGAAGCATACTTCGATACTTCGACTCAAGCATGGATCGATGCAACAGGTTCTTTTGTTGGCCATAAATTTTTCGTTATCAGAAAACTACGTTGGAACAAAAACACATCGGGACTTTATGATACGACAAATGTATGACGTCAATGTCACTGATGAATTGATTGACTACAGTGCTAATATAGAATTCCGCAACACAGACATCATTGATAAATGTTGGACGAGATTTTGTGATGTATATTAGGCTTACTATACATGGCAGCATTGATATATATGTATTCCAACAATGGGTTGGACTTAATGTGGTTTAAAGTTAGCAGACTTACATATCTACTACATGTACTAGTAAATGATTCGATTTTAGGAAAATAAGTATTGTTGATGATGCATGTAGATGTATTTCCCTGTCACGCAAACTTTTGACAAGTGACAAAGAAGCATGATTCTGAAGTTCATCCAAATAAAATTATTGACCACTAATTACATTTTGAACAAATATACATTTGCGCAATCTAGTCATGATAAAACAGTCAATTGTTGTTTTTTTAACTCAATTAAAACACTACATTTCGTGTTACGACTACTATTTTTCCTAGGTCACAAACCACGTGCGATGTCCATACGATTTTAAAAACTCGTTTATAATTCTTAGAATCTGAATGGTTTCGCGCCTGATCCAGTGGTCCATACGGACAACGCAAACAAGTCATGCTTAGCTCGTACGGTGCTCATAGATTGTTACAGTATTTACTTGACACTCGAACGATATCCGTATGGTTAACACACGGCGTCCGTGTGAGTTCCCTGTGATAGTCGTGCGAAACATTGACAAGCCTCAGAGTTTTCAAAATACACAGTGACATCGCACGGCGCTCCTACCAGCTCCTCCGAGCTCGTTTGATGTCCTTTAGGGGCCGTACGAGCTATCTACGACTTAAACATATCAACTATCTCGTTTTAGCGAGTTCCCAAGTTTTCTACAAATTAAGAAAATCTGTTTGATGGTAGAACGAGTTTACGTAATTATACGGACGCCGTGCCAGTTCGCCAAAATCAAACTCGTACGCAAGTAAAGAAGTCAATTTGAGTTTATTATTGTGAAACATGCTTGAAATCAAATTTGCCAACATGTGACATTGGTTTAAAATACAAATGGTTGGTTGAAATGTGCTTCCCTAAATACAGCGCCATGAAGTCGACGAAACGGCCTACATGCATTGAATAAAATAGCTAAAGTTCATATTGTAAATAGAATTGTGTCCCTGATATATACACCTTTGTCACAGAACCAGAGCAGTAAATTACGTACTTTAAATTTTGAGTGGCGCAAATATTATCGACATACGCAATACTTCGCTGTGTTGTTTAGTCTGACACACCACGTGATCAGTTTGGTGTTTGATACAGCAATCGTACATATGAACCGGCTTTGTCCTGTGTGATGTTATTGGATCGTTATTATAAACACATAATATTGTTCTTGTTAAGATCTCTCTATATATACGAACATTACATTTGAATATTTCTGTGCATTGGTTATTTTTTAAAACAGAATTACTGTATGTAGACTCGCATTACCCGAAATATGTGCTCTGGACCGGAATTACATGTAATGCACAACTGCAATTAAGTTGATATTTTACTGAAGTTTCGTGCGCGTAAATTGAGCTAAATAAATTATATTATTACTTTAAAAGCAGCCATACGAACTTAGAGTACTGGTTACTCATTTGTTGTCGGATATGCTTAAGTGAACTATGTAGTGGTCAAATGGTAAAAGTTGGTCACCGAACTTCTGTTTCGAAAGTCCCGGAATGCTAATATTAGCTCGACTATATCTTAATATATCACAATTCGAACGCGTATGGGGGTTATAAGGTCGTAAGTATCTCATTCTTCTAAGGCAGAGATAAATCACATTGTTCATACTCGATATATATCAGCATATTGTGCAATATCGGCCCTTTACATATTCGTTATACTGCCCGTAATTTTTTGACGCCTAATTTAAACAATTCCAGAAGGACTAGTAACGCTATAGGGTGGTACTGCTTTGGCGAAACTTCTTTAAAGCAATAGGCGGCCCCAACAACATATACGCCCTTGAACAGTTCAATTTGTGATATATCTGTATCCATGGTCGTGGCGTGAATTTGGGCAATTAGTTCTATGGGGTAAACCAAGGAAGCCTGAAAGTGTCATTTTTTCCGTAAACGTACTACAGGTCGAAAAGAATACATGTACATGTATTCAGATAATGTTTTGGCGTATACTGCAGTTACTGAAGTGAGTTGATCAGTATGTTTCAAGTTTGTATATGAAATATTTTGTGCAACAATTCAGCATGAGTTTTGAATTTTTGATTGGTCATCTTTTTAATTTTTTTATAGTTTGACAATAAAAAATGAACCAATAGTTGTATTCCTCTACACAATGTAATAAGAATGGGTTAAAAGTCACGGATGAGTTTAACACTTGCCAGATGACAACCTTTAGATTGGCGGTAGATTATAGCCCCCTTTTAGTCAATGTTCACCTTTCTCCGCTTCTGTTTGGATACTAAGACGAGGCGTTTGATTCATTTGCTTTAAAAATTGGAACCGTTTATTTTAAACTAAACGTTTAAAAGAGTCCACACAGTTGTGACATCTGGAACAAGCGATACAAGTAATTCGCCGCCAATGACCTTGCGACAGACGACTGAAATCCATCGCGGATTCATACATGTACGATGCTCAATCAATGTATGGGTTAGTTTATCCCTGCTATAATCAACGGAACTGCAACATATGGGCTTCTACATCACAGAAAGGTGTTTTCCGCGGATACTTTATTATATTATTGATTAAGACCAGGTGAAAAACTGACTGGAGTTATAGATACGGTAGTTAAATATAATTAGGACTCTCTATAGTGATATTCGTGTCACCTGCTTTCTCCGATTTATAGTACATGCGGCGTACACCAGCACACGTGAAACACGTGCCCAGGCATATAGTCACACACTGACGTTCCCCCGGGAATCAGGCAAAACAGTTTTACAGTTGATAGTAAATCAACAAATTATGACGATTGATTCCGTGTTTGCAAGACAATCTCACATCTGGCACAGTGTGTCAGGTATACATGATGTTCTATAATAACACCAGTAACAGCTTGTTGTTGTAGCTGTTGTTGTAGCTGTTGTTGTTGTTGTTGTTGTTGCTGCTGCTGCTGCTGCTGCTGCTGCTGCTGTTGTTGTTGTTGCTGTTGCTGTTGTTGTAGCTGTTGTTGCTGTTGTTGTAGCTGTAGCTGTTGTAGCTGTTATTATTATTGTTGTTGTAGTTGTTATTGTTGTTGTTGGAACCGTGTCAGAATGTTGGTACTTTTAATTGTGTATGTATATATCAGTATGCTGATATATGTACATGTACATTGAATTACATGAATCAAATATTGATCTGACTCTATGTCACTGTACCATAGTTTGAATGAAGACATTCGCATCGTGAGGGAGAACGGACTGAAGGTTCGAATCCCGGAAGGGGGTCTGTTCTGATAGGGCCGGTTGATCAGCGGACTGCTAATTAAGTCATGGTTACTGTGTACCTACGTACAGGGAGCCTGCCAGGAGACGGGAAGAAAAATCATGAGAAAGTCTAGTCATTTTTTACTTCTAAAAGGTGATATCTACATCATATAATTAAGTGATATAAAACCGACGCTGACTCCCTCTAACTTGTGTATCGACTTGAGTGATATAAAACCGACACTGACTCCGTCTCACTTGTGTATCGACGTAAGTGTCATAAAACAGACACTGACTCCCTCTAACGTGTGCATCGACATAAGTGATATAAAACCGACACTGACTCCCTCTAACTTGTGTATCGACTTAAGTGATATAAAACCGACAATGACTCCATCTAACTTGTGTATCGACGTAAGTGACATAAAACCGACACTGACTCCCTCTAACTTGTGTATCGACATAAGTGATATAAAACCAACACTGACTCCCTCTAACTTGTGTATCGACTTAAGTGATATAAAACCGACAATGACTCCCTCTAACTTGTGTATCGACATAAGTGACATAAAACCGACCCTGACTTCCTCTAACTTGTGTATCGACATAAGTGATATAAAACCGACACTGACTCCCTCTAACTTGTGATACACAAGTAAGAGGGAGTCAGTGTCGGTTTTATACTTAAGTGATATAAAACCAACAGTGACTCCCTCTAACTTGTGTATCGACATAAGTGACATAAAACCGACACTGACTCCTTCTAACTTGTGTATCGACATAAGTGACATAAAACCGACACTGACTCCCTCTAACTTGTGTATCGACATAAGTGACATAAAACCGACACTGACTCCCTCTTACTTGTGTATCGACATTAGTGACATAAAACCGACACTGACTCCATCTAACTTGTGTATCGACATAAGTGATATAAAACCGACACTGACTCCCTCTAACTTGTGTATCGACTTAAGTGATATAAAACCGACACTGACTCCCTCTAACTTGTGTATCGACATAAGTGACATAAAACCGACACTGACTCCCTCTAACTTGTGTATCGACTTAAGTGATATAAAACCGACAATGACTCCATCTAACTTGTGTATCGACATAAGTGACATAAAACCGACACTGACTCTATCTAACTTGTGTATCGACATAAGTGACATAAAACCGACACTGACTCCCTCTAACTTGTGTATCGACATAAGTGATATAAAACCGACACTGACTCTATCTAACTTGTGTATCGACATAAGTGATATAAAACCGACACTGACTCCCTCTAACTTGTGTATCGACATAAGTGACATAAAACCTACACTGACTCCATCTAACTTGTGTATCGACATAAGTGACATAAAACCCACACTGACTCCCTCTAACTTGTGTATCGACATAAGTGATATAAAACCGACACTGACTCCCTCTAACTTGTCTATCGACATAAGTGATATAAAACCGACAATGACTCCATCTAACTTGTGTATCGACATAAGTGACATAAAACCCACACTGACTCCATCTAACTTACCTTCAATACTTGCAATAGCGTTATACGTCGTTGTTTGTATTCGACCGAGACAGTCGTAAGTGTTTTTTTTTCATTCGGTTGTGACCCTGTCAGATTGGCCAATGACCTCCGACTTCGAGGTAAGAGACAGCTGTGTGATACAAGGACTCCTGGTGGGATACCCTTAGTAGCATATATTTCTTGGTTATTAATCGTTCCTGGTTCACAGCACCAATACTCACGAGACTACCTCTGGATTACTAACCAGTTCATCTCTAGTTTCGTGGGAAAAGCGTTTCAGAAGTTCCCTGGAATAGAATCGAACCGGGGACCTCTCGATCCGTTGTAGAGAGCTTTACCCACTCCAGCACAGTGCACCCGTACATTGTGATAATTACTCTAGTTCGGTGATCCGGATTTGTCTTGTTGCGCATTCGAACTAATAAAAATACCGAGTATGCAAATACAAGTACAATGTACATCTATTCGAAAAGAACGCGAATTTCTTCCGTCGTTTGTAAAGTCAATTAAATCTAATTGTCAGTCATCATTAACTTCTCCTATAACACAATGGGGATAACGTATAGAACGGAAGTGATACCCCTGACGGTTTTTCGAGTGTAAATTTCGTCGCTTCGGTAAGTAAATCTTGATTTTTCTTTGTTTTGTAAGACGCTTTCAATGAAATCACCTAGCCCACCGTACCCGGCCCTATCGATACTTGCAGACCCAAGCCCATTTTCCCTTCAAATACCTGTGGTTAAGGAGAACATTCGATTCTAGTGCGGTTTTGGTTACTGCACCCCTGACGACCCGTCTACATTTTTTCCAATTTCTGCCGATTTGCATGGTGTGTTGCTGTTTTATGGGGCCAACTTCGTTGTTTACCTTATTCTAGGTATGTATTTTGCAAAATTAGTTCGATGCAGTCAGGTTATGAGGCAGAATAGACGAAAGAACCACTATGATACCCCTGACGGTTGCTGTCCCTAACTGATACCCCTGACGCCTCAAAATACTATAATGTTGTAATACGAGACGGTCGGCTCTGTACATGTTCAACCACTAAAAAATCAAGATTCTAATCAATACAGTTATTGCGTAAATACATGAAGAACTTGATTAACAATTCCAATAGACAAAAACAGTTACATACATAGATTTGGAATCGTACAGCAAGTCAAGTTGTGTGAGCTATAACAATTTATATTACAAATTATTATAAAGTAGTCCGTATTAATTTATTTATTAATCTTAAATTTCGACGGCTCATAGTTGAATATTGGAACCACCGTAAATGGGTTGTTGTTAAGCTGCTGTTTGCTGTGCGGGCGCCTTGATACTTCAGTAAGTACTACTTAGGAAGCTCCACCAATCAGAACTCATGATTCTGGCACTTCTCTACCAATGTAGAACAAACCGTTAAAAGAAGTCCCTACGCATTGTTTATTGATAAAATAGACGTTATAATATAATCAGACACATGTAAAACAAAGACTGGCAATATAAAATATCAACAGAAATCGAAAGCGACCCATTTTGATTGGCTATGTGTGAAGAAGTATAAACTGAATTTATTTTTTAATGTTAACGTTATTTTTGAAAGCCGATTTACTATTTAGAACTATAAGTACGCAAGGAACTAGTTTACGGATTTATTTATATTTTCTTCTAGTAAGGACTAAGGTAGTGAGCTACTGCCAGGAGTTTGGTGGTATTCTACACATGTACATTACGTTCACAACTACACCGGTTTGTAGCAAACACAGCGTTGATCGTTCAAATCAAACACACATGTAAATAAGCATACTTCAGACATAGAAAGGTATGTCAATTTAAAGAGTTTGTTGACATGCATCGATGCGTACAACGTCTGAATTGCTTGTTGGCTATTTAGTGAACTGTCACAAGTTTCCGCGACCCGGAAATGATACCGAGTAGTGCCTGCGAGTTTCCGCTTATATAACTACACGAACGATAAGCAAAAATTAAATAATGTTATTAACTTGTGTAATTCAAAATTATTAATATCTTGAACAAGCATAACGAAACGTCCATGCGTTCAAGGACAGTTACCTGCAAACATGTTAAAAATCACAGGGTTTTGTCGTTACAATCCTTGGTTGTACGCTTGTTTGCGACAAACACAGTAAAAAGTATAAATCCCCGTTTTTTCCCTTCTCGGCCACTCTGCGTTCAACGAAGAATAACGTGACGTACGTTTTGTACCGGTACACAGCATGTTCGAAACGTGCGTCACGTAATTCTTCTTTGAACACAGGGCATTTCGATATATGTACTGATCCATGGGTTGCACTATTGCAATTTTGTTGTTCGCCTCTGTCCGCCATTTTGTTAAAATTTACCAATTTAGGTACTCCACCTCCGGATATGGTTAGCCAAACTTCGCTCACGTGACGAACATGTTTTTTTAACATAACGTTCATTGAATAACAGCCCTGCGTTCAAGGAAAAAATAAAGTGACGCACGTTTCGTATCTGGTACGTACCTGTTATTCGTTGAACAATAACCATATCCTGAGGTGGTGTGCGTGTATTGGTGTAATTAAACAAAATGGCGGACAGAGGCAAACAAAAGAATTTGAATAGCAAAACCCGTGCATGCGTACATATATTAAAACTGAGAACGAAAAAAACGGGGATTTATACTTTCAAACTGTTTGCCGCAAACGAAGCGTACAACGAAGGATTATAGCGACAAAAACCCTGATTTTTTAACATGTTTACAGGTAACTTTCCTTGAACGCAGGGGAGGTACGACATAGGTACGTAACACACCTCATATAATGCTTCGTTGAATGCAGGGCAGTACAAGGTACCTCAGATCCAAATATATTAATCTGCTGTATAAGTTAAACTACATCTATAATTTACATCATGTCAGTCACACTTTACTTAATTTGATGGGTGGTTACTGGTCAAAGTAAACAAGAACTGGATGTAAATAAATAGAAATGTAAGTAATAAGTAAAGCGTTCAAAGAAAGAAGAATAAGAAATGTAATACAAGTACATGTCATGAAGTAATACAATGTCATATTTGAATTGAAACGAACGCGTGTACAAAATAATGTCCGCGTCACATCGTGAGGTGATCTGAATTATTAAGTCTGAATATTCACATAAGTTATATTTCCTGAACGCAATTCGATGCGAAACAACGATATATTACCATTAATTTATAAAAATGCTTGTCAAATATTGCCTATTATGAACAAGCATTTCATTGAGATTGGTGGAGCTTCCTAAGTAGTACTTACTGAAGTATCAAGCACCCGCACAGCAAACAGCAGCTTAATAACAACCCAATTACGGTGGTTCCAATATTCAACAATGAGCCGTCGAAATTTAAGATTAATAAATAAATTAATACGGACTACTTTATAATTATTTGTAATATGAATTGTTATAGCTCACACAATTTGACTTGCTGTACGATTCCAAAGCTATGTATGCAACTGTTTTTGTCTATTGGAATTGTTTATCCAGTTCTTCATGTATTTACGCAATAACTGTATTGATTAGAATCTTGAATTTTTAGTGGTTGAACATATACAGAGCCGACCGTCTCGTATTACAACATTATAGTATTTTGAGGCGTCAGGGTATCAGTTAGGGACAGCAACCGTCAGGGGTATCATAGTGGTTCTTTCGTCTATTCTGCCTCATAACCTGACTGCATCGAACTAAATTTGCAAAATGCATACCTAGAATAAGGTAAACAACGAAGTTGGGCCCACAAAACAGCAACATACTATGCCAATCGGCAGAAATTGGAAAAAATGTAGACGGGTCGTCAGGGGTGCAGTAACCAAAACCGCACTAGAATCGAATGTTCTCCTTAATCACAGGTATTTGAAGGGAAAATGAGCTTGGGTCTGCAAGTATCGATAGGGCCGGGTACGGTGGGCTAGGTGATTTCATTGAAAGCGTCTTACAAAACAAAGAAAAATCAAGATTTACTTACCGAAGCGACGAAATTTACACTCGAAAACCCGTCAGGGGTATCACTTCCGTTCTATACGTTATCCCCATTGTAACAATTGACTGACGATGACCGATAATTTGTAGCAGACGACAACTTGAGACAGGTGCGATAAAAATGAAGAAACTATATCCGGTAACAAATCACCTGCAGAAACCTGACGACAATTCCGGGTGAAAGGTCAGAATGAAGACAGATGTGACAACAAGTGGGTGAAGATGACTTCTGCTTAAATTGTGACGGACGTGAATCTGTATGAAGCCACACAATTTAATCATGTAATTTAGTGTGTGTTATTCTAGAACAGATGGTCTTATTTAAAGGATCACTTAAATTCAATTAATGTCACTTTGGCGGTAATTGTTCACGAGGCGCATTTATTAACACAGAAACAGCACTCGTCTGTCTGTTATACTCACGTAAATAACAGAGTACACAAGTGCTTGTATTCGCGGGTAAATACGTAAACAGGGAGCGGACTCATCATATCGAAACACCCATAAAACTGCAATATATTTATATTAATCAATATGTTTGAAAATACACAATTGCGCTATTTAATAAACGAAACAAAAGTTTGAGATATCCATTGTACTGACCAATAGGTGTCAACATTAATAGCGTTACTAGTAGTAAGTGGCTCATTACTAAAGTGAGAATAATTCTAAGTGTAATAGTTTGCCATTTGTACGGAGAAAAATACACTATAGTGGCTTTATTTGAAGCTACGATCTGACTTTATTAGCGTGCAGTTGAAAATTACATGTAAGTAAAACATGGCTGGCTAAAAAAGGTGATTGTATAGCGCACGAGTTGCTATACAATGACAAATAGAGAAGTTATTAACATTGACGGTGACCATTAACACATGCTTGATTGTATACAAATATATTGCAGAACAGAACTGAAATGATATTAACACATGCTGGACTGTATATTTATACTTAGCACACCATAGTACAGAACAGAACTGAAAGGATATTAAGATTTACGGTGACCATTAACACATGCTGGACTGTATATTTATACTTAGCGCACCATAGTACAGAACAGAACTGAAATGATATTAACACATGCTGGACTGTATATTTATACTTAGCGCACCATAGTACAGAACAGAACAGAACTGAAATGATATTAACACAAGCTGGACTGTATATTTATACTAAGCGCACCATAGTACAGAACAGAACAGAACTGAAATAATTATAACACATGCTGGACTGTATATTTATACTTAGCGCACCATAGTACAGAACAGAACAGAACTGAAATGATATTAACACATGCTGGACTGTATATTTATACTTAGCGCCCCATTAGTACAGAACAGAACAGAACTGAAATGATATTAACACATGCTTGACTGTATATTTATACTTAGCGCACCATAGTACAGAACAGAACTGAACTGAAATGATATTAACACAAGCTGGACTGTATATTTATACTTAGCGCACCATAGTACAGAACAGAACTGAAATGATATTAAGATTGACGGTGACCATTAACACATGCTGGACTGTATATTTATACTTAGCACACCATAGTACAGAACAGAACTGAAAGGATATTAAGATTGACGGTGACCTTTAACACATGCTGGACTGTTTATTTATACTTAGCGCGCCATAGTACAGAACAGAACTTAAATGATATTAAGATTAACACACGCTGGACTGTATATTAATATGTACTTTATTTAGCGTTCTATATTTTTAAACAGCTGGCGAGTATTTAAAATCGTTTTTGGTATTTGACCCAAGGTCTTATAATATATCAACAACAGACGACAAAGCCTCATTGTTTATCCAATCGTATATAATAATCGTAGAATAAGCTAAATACCTTATCTGCACACAATACACCGCGTCATTACATACAAGGGAGGTAACCGTGTTACACCGATTCCCGTTATGGAGGACAGATTTGACCTTCCCATTTATACGATAGATGCATTTTCTGACCGACCATTTTGTGGCAATCCTGCAGCTGTGTGTTTGGTACCTCAAGGAAAGGTAAGGTGTATTTTGTGTTTCATTATTTGACGCGTTTTGTTCATGTTTTGGAAGCGAACATACGCCGCATGTCTGGTGAGGTTCCACGTTGTGCGTGTATCGTTTAAAGGGACACAATCCAAACGTATCGCCATAAATATATAGCAAGGATACCGTCCCTAGTGCCAACAATTTTCACAGGGCGCAAGATTATCACAAAATTGCAGTAATAAGGGCCTACTTAAACTAGATCGACACCATTTACTAAAATATCATTTCTGTTTATATGTGTAAATATTAGCCGACTCTGGGGTGTAAGGTTTTAACGCCCGTACCGGGAACAAAAGCTTCAATAAACGAAATTAATTAAATTTGTTATCGTGTCATGCTGCATATAGTAGTATATATACTTGATCTCTTGAATACACTACATCACGATACGATCACATGTTGATCATACTATAACAATCATGTTTTTCAGTATCTCAGCGATGACTTGCTACAGCAGATTGCCTCTGAGATGAACCTGTCAGAGACTGCGTATATCCAACACATGGAGAATGCTTTAGAAAACGGTAGCTTTAAAACCAGTAAGTGAAATATACATTGATTGGGCGGTATAACCATATTTGGAAATACCATTCCGTGAACAATTGACAACAATGTCGATTCCTCACCACATCTGAAGAAGTTGTGGTTCTTTGTGGAAGGACCAGTTAGTACTGGTTAGAAATCCTGACCAGTAAGTTGAATCGGACGCCGCATATAACTGAAACAATCAAACATTGAGAAACGTCGTTTAACCCGAATAAACAAACAAGATGAAACAAGTTAGTGTTGTGTTAAATAGTGCTAACTGTTAATAAATGCCTTGTATTGTTCACTCGATCGTATTTCATATACAAATGAAACACAAAACGTACATAAAATGTCACAATATTCGCTGGGCAAACTTCAGTCGTTACATCTATATATAAGTTGCCTCTTACACAGAAAATATTTTCAAGTCAACAGCAAAAATCATGAATCACGTCTTAAAATGTTCGTGTTTGAGAGACATACCTTTCCTATTGCACATTTTAGGTAATGAATTTCGTCTGCGATGGTTTACACCGACTAATGAAGTACCACTGTGTGGACATGCTACCTTAGCTTCGGCAGCAACTTTATTCTTCTGTGCAGGTAATACCCGTACATTGTAAGTATCGAATATTGTGGATTCAGTGTATTTTGGCTTGTTTGGTGAATGAATTATATACATGTATACAGTGGAATTCAAACTCATTTCGATGTTTTTATTGTTTTACCCATTTTAGAGTCACTTCCCTTGTTAAAATTGGACCGTTTGTTCAGCACAAGTGGAAGAGTGACTTCCCTTAGTAACCATCAGTGAGCATAATTATATACATATATAATAATAACTTCACACTTGAATGTATTAACTAGTTCAACAATTATAAAAAAGCATTGTAAGTATTACCTGTCACTATTAACTTGTCACCCATGAATATCCATGTTTATCCGTTGTCCAATCAGAGTTGTTATTTTAACTCATCAAAACATTCTTACTGTACAAAAACGAAAACACACGGATATTAATTAGCGACAGGTCAATAGTGTTGACTAATATCGATATTGCATGGAAAGCTAAAATATGAATTATAGTAAATGTTTTTGATGTCTCGTGTAAATCAAAGTACTGAAGTACCGTTACTTGGGGGATAACGCAAATCTTGGTAATCTATTAAAAATTACCTTAAATGGTATTGGATTAATAAGTGTGAATATTGTGAAAACTTTTCAGAAATATCGATGACAGCTGACTCATTCAAATTTCATCTAACGAACCCATTTAGGCAATCCGACCATTAAAAACTCAATGAACTAGTTTCAACTATAAAGGGGGCTGAAATACGTAGTTTTAGCATAGAAAAAGTATTAAAAAGTAAATGGTAATATCATGAATATGCATAAATAATGTTTGACGGTAGTAAACAAAAATAATATAAGTAATTGGATAGACGATGAATAGTCGCAAAAAATATAATAATAACAGCTAGAACTTCAAAATTCCATAACTATAGCTACAAACGAACCGAATATGGTACGTATAACGCGAACGATTCATAGAGGGGACGAAACACTATGGTCCCGAATCTCGGCGCGAAATGTGTAAACAACACCGCTTGGAAAAGGGTTGTTCTAACGATAGACGCAAAATATTAAGCCGAAGATCTGAGGTAAATTTAATGGATAAAACGTTGATCAATACTATTTGTCAATGCAAAATATAGTAAATAATTAAGATAAATACATTATAGCTGGAGTTTGTTGCTAAACTGTTATATGAACGTTATAAAACCAAACAGTGTAAATTTCGTCTGCTTAACCAGGTACTGTAACAGCTACATTTTTATCAACCCTCAAAAACCATAAGTCTAGAAACATTCCAACATTTCTCGCAATACAAAGAAATAAAAAATAATTAAATTGCTAGGGACAAATGTTCTTAAAAATGATTGAAAATTATGATTTTAGTTTAGATTAGCTGGAACTCGTTTTTTGCTCGGATGAATTGGTCGTGGAGAAATTACATTGGTAAAATCGTAGTGATTTCTGAAGTTGGTATGTAACACTACTTGGGGGATTTCCGGTATAACAAATCGTATAAATTTTAAATATCTTAAAATCTAATAACCATGATTAAAATAAATATGATTTGTTATATCAGTCAGTCAGTCAGTTTATTTAGACGTATACATAAAAGTACATAGTCATATAAAACAAATTTTAACAATTATTCATGGTACGTTCACTCTTACACAGTCACACTCCCTTTCACACGCACACACACGCACACACACACACTCACATACCCACACACGCACAATGCCCACACACACACGCAGATCCACGCACGCACACCTGCTCACACAAACACACGGTCACTCCACACACACACTCACTTGGAACAAAGCAAAGGATCATAATTATATACGTTTATATTTTTTAACAAATTTGGAAAATGTTGTTTATAACCAATGATTAAAGGAAATGAAGAAGGTATGTTGTTACAATTAAGGTGATCAAAATCTAATATAATAAGTATAAATCTTATATTGCATGAGGTGACTGGATATTTATTGTTGGATTATTGCTATTCTACGTTTCGACGCGTTATTTATAAAATGGCTAAGATTTAACATAAGTTTTTTGTTATACGTGTTCAGAAGTTCGATAAATTTGAACATACTAGGACGTTCTCGGTAATATCGTTTGATATATTTCACGCGGGTTTCATTATACGCATTACATTTAAGAACGAAGTGATACTCGTCCTCTATATCACCAGAATTACATATAAGACAGAGTCGCTCGTGACGTTCTACTCGATTCCTGCCGTATCTCCCAGACTCTATGCGTAGATCGTGAGACGAAATCCTAAGACGTGTAACAGCAGATCTATTGTATTTGGTTTGTATCATAGATATGTATTCCTCGACTCCAAAGTATGGTTTAATATGTTTATATAACATATTGAGTACTCTATTGTTCTCAATATCAGATAACCATGTTTGTTTAAAACAGTCCATAACCCTTTCTTTAAATATCGGAATAAACAATTTTTCTGTAATGTTGTTTTGGTTCTCCCAAAATTCGGAAAGTCCAAAATTATTTAAAATTGTTCTTACTTTAAATGCCCAACCTTTCCTACCGGTTAAGCTTTTATTTATTGAATTTTGATATACATTTCTAAGAATTATATTATCTGTGAATATTAACTTTACCCAATATTTCATGATAGTTACATATCTATTGACATACAGTGGAACTCTACCGAGTTCTCCATAAATTGCTGCATTACTAGAGCTAGCTTTGACTCCAAGTATTTGTTTGCAGAATTTCAGATGTACCCTTTCTATATCTTTAGATTTGCTAAAACCCCAAATAGGACATGCATAGTTTAAAATTGAGCCAACAAAGGCATCAAACAATTGGAGTGATATAAGCGGGTTTATTTCAAATTTCCTAATATTACATAGCAATACATTCATTGCTTTGAGCGCTTTACCAATAATATATTGATTATTTAAATTAAACGAACCTGTATAATTGAATACAGTACCTAAGTAATTAAAATCATCGACAACCTCTAAAAGTTGGCCATTGTAATACCATTTTTCTGTTGGTAAGACTGGTCCTCGTTTACGAAACACGACAATCTTAGTTTTATCAATATTTACTTCTAGTCCCCAATGTTGACAATATTCAAACATTTCATTTAGGCTATTTTGAAGGTCTTCTACTGAATTACCGACAATAACCATATCATCCGCAAAAAGTAAAACGATAATACATATATCGTCCAATGTAAGACCCGAGTCGATTTTATTTTGTAATGAAAGCTCTAAATCTTCTAAAAATAAAGCGAATAGTGCAGGTGAGTTGTTTAGACCCTGTTTTAACCCAACTGCTACTTCGAAGAAGTCTGAATATGAGTTCAACTGCTTAACACACGATTTTACTATGTCATACATCGATTTGAACATTTTAAGAATTTTCCCATCCAATCCCATTTTAAAGAGTTTATACCAAAGCGCGTTACGGTATACTGAATCAAACGCCTTTTTTAAATCAATAAAAGCACACGGCAATCTTATCTTTTCCGAGAGCGCGTTTTCAATTAAATTTTGAAGTAAGAATATAGCATCGGTCGTGCTACGCTCTTTACGAAAGCCGAACTGCGCGTCAGATAATAAATCATTGCACTCGAACCATTTTTCCACTCTATTAGTTAGTACACTCGTAAACAGCTTCCCTAGATTACTCATCAGAGTTATCCCCCTATAATTGTTTGGTAAAGTATTATCTCCCTTTTTAAAAACCGGAATGATATAACCCTCCGACCACTGGAGCGGAAAATGACCCGAGTTGAATATTACATTAAACATGTCTGTTATATGTCCGGCTAATATGTCGTCGGATTCCAGGAAATATTCATTCAAAAGATTGTCGCTTGGACACGATGCTTTGTTACGGTTTAATTTTTTAATCGCGGTTTTGACTTCTCCGTATGATATCGCGACATTTAACTCATCATATGTTGGATTATCTATGTTAATTTGATCCCGATCATTAAAATTTTCAACATCCTCTATAAGGGTTGTATGTATATCGTTATATATTCCTGAAAAATGTTGTTTAAACTCATCTAAAGATATTTTAGATGGGGTTACCTCCCTTTTTTTACTGAAGTATTTCCAAAAGTCCCTAGGTTTCCGCTTTCTTAGATCAGCAAGTTCTCGTGATTTATGTAGCATAAACGCCCTGCGTTTTTTGCGAGTGAGCTTTTTATAATTTTTTTTATAGTTACATAATAATATTCTATTTTCATAAGTTTTATTAATATTAAACTGTTTTAAATAGTGTTGATATAAACGTTTCGCCTCGGTGCATTCGGTGTCGAACCAACGCTTATTCGCAAATATGTTTTTATTTTTATTATGATTACAACTCCTCCGTACGAATAGCGGGTCTGCGACATCGCATATTTTTCCTGAAAAACCAGCAACCATGTTTTCGATTGATTGTGTATTATTCGGATCCACGTCGTCAATTATTTTATTAAAATCTGATAATTTCCCAATCAGCCCTCGCCTAAATGCATCTTTTAGATCGCTATTCCACGTACACCTGTCGTAAGTACTTTGCATCGTATTGTCTTCATCAGACGAATCGGAGGTATTGATACCGCATGGTAATGAAAACCGCAAAGCCGCGTGGTCGCTATGCATAGTAAACTCATCTACCCGAAACGAATCGACCAATGGAAAATCAGTATCTTTCAATATTAGATAATCTATCGTACTACATGATTGTGCACCAAAGTATGTAAAATCCCCCCGGTCAAAATCTGCGCCTAATCTACCATTGGCTATTCGCAACGTGTTCGATTTACAAAAATCAAGCAGCCGAAGTCTCGCAAACGCAAATTATTCGTCGAATGAGCTAACTTGGTTGCTTGTGTTTATTTTGTTAGCACTGCTAAGTTATTTTTATCCCCCCCATCTTTGATGAGAGGGTATATTGCTTTGCGCATGTCGGTCGGTCGGTCGGTCGGTCGGTCGGTCGGTCGGTCGGTCGGTCGGTCGGTCGGTCGGTCGGTCGGTCGGTCGGTCGGTCGGTCGGTCGGTCGGTCGGTCGGTCGGTCGGTCATGCATGCATTCAGGTTGGTCAGCTACAGTAGATGACCCCTATTGATTTTGAGGTCAGTAGGTCAAAGGTCAAGGTCACTGTGCGCTTTACCATGTTTTACTATTTAAACGGTTTCCGTTCAATAACTCAAGAATGCGTTGACCTAGGATCTTCAAACTTTACATGGAGGTTGGTCAGCAACAGTAGATGACCCCTATTGATTTTGAAATCAGTAGGTCAAAGGTCAAGGTCATTGCGACCTTCACCATTTCTGACTATCGGGCTGCCATGGGGGCATACGTGTTTTACAAACATCTCTTGTAATGATAAAACTTCGAATTCCAGTGATTAAATCGTGTTTACGAATAGTATATTTCGAAACATCCATTCTTTCTATATGGAGTATATAGATCAGGGTCTGGTATTAATATGCCCTTAAACAGTGTATTGGGCAACTCATAACAAACTCACGACATTTAGAAACGCAACACATTAGTTGACTATATACCTCTGAATTTAGTACAAAATGTAACCATAATACCGTCTCATATTATTATAGTAGAACATATTTTTTACCATTGTTTGCTAATTATGATTACGATGCGGGCAAAAAACGCCTCCCAGGTGTTCGTGTTTTTCACGCATGCATACTTTTTTATAAACCCCGAACTCAGTACACCGTGATGGAAAAGCCCGTGATTTTCCGTGTGCACGAGAAGCACGAGGTTAGGTCGGAGAAAAAGATCATTCAAACACACGCGTACAGATCATAACATCAGTGTATTTCTTACATGATATTAAAATTAAGTGACTAAACAACGGTAATTTCTCCCATCGGCCAAAACCATGTCTACTTTGTTAATAACGTGCATGTGTATATTGACTGTATAATATACATGTATACTAGACAAATCAGCAGAAGTTATCCTCATGGAATAATCTTTATTTTACAGATAACTCTAGTGATGCTATTACATTTATGAGTAAGAGTGGTCCATTAATAGCAAGACGTAGCGGGGATGATATAACGCTAGACTTTCCTATCAATCCTGTGCAGCCATACGACAGACAAAAAGTGGCATCCATTGAAAAGGTATTCTTGAAATCCAACCTGTAGATAGATACATAGGAAAACTAGTTGAAACTGGTTGTAACCGTACCTTTCAATTTGTTTTTTTAAATGCAACTAACTATAATATAGTAATTACTTGTTAATAGTCTTTCTATATACAAACAGCAGAAGATCCCAGAGCTGAAATTCCACGAATCATTTATGCCATATGCTTTTAAACAACAAAAACTCACATATACTGGTTACAGCGTATATACTCAATGATTATACAGCGTATATACTAGGTTGACAAAATTAATTTAAAAATTCATAAGTATTTGTACATGTACTAGTTAATGCGCACGTGACACTATCAGGGCAATGTTCGTCTGCAATTTTTATTTATAAATTATAAATAAGTATAAATTAGTAATAACCACCAGATTGAAGTCCCAATTTGAGTACAAAAGAAATGTATTAGGAAAGAAATTCGGACACATTCACTTGAACTGTGCAAGCAAAGCGTGATGTATGACGATTAAGAACCTACGCCTGTAGGTCTACGCACACGCTCTCGTAGTTACCCATAATATATTACATTGTCATCTAAGAGCTAACGTTACTTGTAAAGCATCGATCCATTTATTCAATTTGATGTGAAAGTATCAGAGTGCATTCACACGTTAAACCCAGTCATCATCTGTAACAAGTACTTACACTAGCTCTGTAATCTACAAGTATCTTATGTCTATAACTATGTATCACACATAAATAGCATTAAGAAGTATTGTACCGTATTGTAGAAGACAGTATAGTACGTCTTCATTTACGTAGTGTGTGAAACAATTTCGCAACTCGACCGTCTTCTACCAGCTTTAAGACAAGTTCAATTATTCAAATTGAATCTGCCAGTCAATCTAGAAAACCCTGCGACAAAAAGCCCTGTCTTGTTCACCATTATCATCTGACTACGGATATACAGATCGATTTCTCCTTACAATCAATGTCTCATCTTGCTCCGGGCTCAGCATCATACACACGATACACGTATTTAGATTGCCCATCCACCCGTCCGTCCGTACGGACACACCTTCTCTTCCAAACCCATCTCGGCGATTTCGACGTGTTGCTATTGCGTAGCGAGAAGGGAGATCACTGTGAATGAGTCCAAACTTTTATACATAAAAGTGTGAATTTATTGTTGCAATGTGTAATTACAACTAAAATACACCGTTTTCTGCCATGTTCTCTTCTTGGAATGGGGGAATAAAACCCCATTTACAACTTTATTCGTTCCCAACCGTTTCCTAGCAAATTACTTGTATTATCACAACCGTATGACTAATAAGTAAGCACATTATTTACCGAAAGTTATAAATATCAATAATTCCACACTGTTCCATGGTAGAGCGCCTGACACTTGAACCGAATATCATGTGTTCGAATCCCGCCTTGGGAATAGTCGAACCTTGACCTACACATTCACTGAAATTGGTTCGAATACTGGTTCGTAACACAGGAAGTAGATTTGAAATAAATAAATGTGAAACTCTACAGAATTATTGAAACGACCGATCCCTGGTTGGAGAACCGGAACACTAAAATGCGTATTAATTGTGAAATCTCCTGCAAGAATTATGAAGCATTCTATTTAAGTATTTTTCTATCTTTTGCTATGACCATAGACTACTATATACATTTAATTATATTCACACACGAACAAGGCACGCAAAATGCGCGCGCACACAAAGAATGTACGCATACAGCACACTAATTTATATAAGGTGATTTAAAACCTTACACCAATTACCACACATGTTTGAACAGGTCCCAGGTAATAGTACCCCGTTTAGCGTGATTAGGGATATGTTCAGCACATAGGTTTTGCCAACCGCTGGGGTCATGTGGGTTGTGCCATGTCAATGCCATGGTTTCCCACATACAATAACTTTTTTCGATCTACACAACATCTGTATAGAAGTGTGGAGAGAATATTGCCAGTGGTCTCTAGTCCCGGAGGTACCTTAATCTTTCAATAATAAATGATTGTGTACTGGGCTCATATTGTCCAAATCGTGCTACGAAAATTGATACATTATTGCCACACTACTAGTATCAATATCAACGATTCCCCCATCAAATCCTCTCACTTTATGACATATATTACATTATTTCTACACCCAGTCACGCAAACTTGCGTGGACGACAGTAAATTGAAAGTTAAACAGAATTATTGTGTCAAAAGTCAGTGTGCTTTAATGAAACGATATTGATATTGTACAATTTTGTTCTATTGATACACTTTGTACTTGGTTATGTTAGTGCATACTTTAGGTCGACTGTGAAACAAGGTCTACCAATTAAATATATCACCCCGTCACCTCATTCCTGGTGTTATACGACATGAAAGATTTACCGTACTCAAAGACGGACGCTCTACCACTTGACTATAGAGGCTATTTGTGTTGCAGTAGCCCTAATGTCTTATTCTGCGAATAGTCGTATTCGATTAAATATTTTTCGACTAATTGTCTTGCACTGAATGTACATGTATGCATTTGAGGTGTCGCTGTGGTTTAGTGGTTATGATCGGTGTCTCGAATAGTCTGCCTTTCTATCCTGTCTTTGAAATGTACCCGAGATTAGAAGAATTTGTTAATGATGAAGTCAGTCAGTTCGCCTACTTGTAAATGGTCGATGATTTGACCCGTATGTCCTCACAAGTTTTATTTGTTGATTGATTGCCAATACAAACAATATGCATCGGACAATGTGTGAAATACATGTGTAGTTTATAGATATTTAAGTTACAGTTGTCTTCCATACCACTTGGCAAAATGGCCCTATAGTAATCACCTTGTCCGTCCGTCCGTTGTTTTTCATTTTCTTGCACTTGAAAGCTGTTTCTATTGATTAATAGAGGCCCCCATGGACAAAAAGTTCACATGTTTTGGGGACAGACATTGGTCACTTTTCATTGAGTTAAAGAACAAATTTATTTGTAGTCCGGTCTATAAATGGGATATTTAGGTAAGACCCGGCATTGGACTGTATAGTAAACATTTTTTGGTATTCTGTTAGGGAATATGTTGTTATTGAAGAATCTGAATGATGCCCAGCTGGCACCATTGAGCATTTTGAAAAATTCAAGATGGCGTCCAAGATGGCCGCTAAAATAAGAAAAAATGCCATGGGTGCATGAAATAAGTTACAAATTGCTATTTTTGCGGGTTGATTGTATTTTAAATGTTAAAAACATTATCATTAATATAAATTTATCATTAGTTATTGATTTAGTGAATCTTAGATGGCAGCTGGAATCCAAAGCACGGCTATAATGGCCGCCATAATTGCCAAATTGTACTAAAACTCAATTGTTTTAATTATATGTGTACCAGTAGTGTAATATATGATAAAAACTCAAAGAAAACTTCAATTCAAAACAGTTGACCCATTAGCTGATTCAAAATGGCGTCCAAGATGGCCGCTATAATAAAAACAATATGTTAGTGGATCATTAAGAAGTTACATATTGATATTTTGCTGATTGATTGTAGTGTAAGTGTCTCAAACATAATTACTTCTGTAATACACTGCATAAATATATCATTATTTATTTATTAAGCCAATTTTAGATGGCATCAATGACGACTGAAATCAAAATGGCGGCAAAAATGGCTGCCACATATGTCAAACTGAAAATTAGCATTCAATAGCATGTAACGTAATAGAAATTGTTAATTTTTAATATAAGTACTGCTATAGGTAATAAATGATCTAATAAAACTACAATTGAAAACACTTTATGTTTAGCTTATTCAAATTGGCTTCCAAGATTGATGTCAAACATGAAAGTTTAAACCAAGCTAATTATATATCTTAGACCACAGTAATCGGTTGGTATACTAGTATATGTATGTGGTATTGTAAATACTAGTATATGTATATAATTATGTTTTATTTGCACGTTTGTTTATTTTACAAACAACATTTTATATACATTTGCACTTGATTTTATCCACTTCTCCTGTAGTTTGGCAATAGGCATTGTTAACAGCTTTTAATCATTTTCGGACATGGGTCGCAATTTTTGCCACACAAAACGAAAGCTACGACAAGAAATGTTTATCAGGTAATATCTGGTAGGATTATCTGGTCTTGGTGAGTGATGTAAGACTGTCCTCACAATGTAGATGCCATATCCCTTCCATGTTCGTCGTTTT
Organism: Spisula solida; assembly: GCA_947247005.1. Taxonomy (NCBI): domain Eukaryota; kingdom Metazoa; phylum Mollusca; class Bivalvia; order Venerida; family Mactridae; genus Spisula; species Spisula solida. The sequence continues at coordinate 31,517,237 of OX365944.1, read as the reverse complement.
ATGGTTGGGGTTGTGTGTTCATGCTTCGTCCTGTGTCAACACTGACGCCATTTTCGTCCGTGTATGGTGTTGGCGGTGGATTTCTGCTTCATCCCCTGTTAAGGCGTACAGTTAATTATGTCTTGGTCGTATATTTTCTCAATTCTACATGGACATTATGGTTGAGGAATACATGCAGAGCCATCTGTCTACGTGGAGTCTTCAGTATCTGCTCAGTAAGGTACCACGTCTTTGAAATATACAACTATATTGTCTTGGCATTGAGATGAAAAGCTTGATGTCTGATTCGATCAAGTTGTTGCTGGTGTTCCACTGTGGTTTAAATGTATTGGAAGCATTGCAGCTTTACCTATCATAATCTTCAAATTTAAATCCTTCCCTGTCAGTTCCAACACGTCTCAAGAAGATGAAGGTCTCATTATCAATATTTTGATGATCCACAAGGCATCTTGCATGATTAGAGCATTGCGCATGTTGCATCGCCAACTGTTTTATCTCCTTGACAATGACCATAATATTTGGTTTTGTTGTCAAGACAATGTACATCGTTTAGCACGAGGCAAAGCTGTGGGGAGATATCAGCAACCTACGTACAGAAGATGTTGCAGTTCACTACATCCAATCTGAAGATATACTATTACTAGTCAACGGTACACATTAAAAGTCTGTGTGATACACTAGGCCGATATATTCAGCATATTTTAAATCTCTGAATCAGTTCATTGATGTTATTATCGGTCACATACGTATTATCCTTTCATGTGACAACTAGGTTGTATTCCTCTCCAATCCAGGAAGTAACCACCTTGACCATGCGGCATTCCTTTCACTACGCAAACATTATTATGTCTCCCACATATCACTCAACAACTTATTATACCCCCGCACAACGAGTTGTAAGGGGTTATACTGGATTCAGCTTGTCTGTCAGTCCTTCAGTCTGTCCGTAGACGCATTCTTGTGGACACAACTCCTCCTACAGTTTTGGCAGGATTTCGCTCAAACTTTCACAGATGAACAACCTCAACATATAGATGTGCATGAAGAAAGGAATTTGTGCTGCGATGAATTTTAGCAGATTTGTGGCCCTTTGCCGACGGGGGTATATTAGTCTGCCGAATGGCGACAGCTTTAGTTATAATTATGCTAAGGTTGGTGTATGAGCTTTCAACACTTGATCTTGGTTAATTATGGAGGCTTTTCTTGCAATCAGCCTAATAATGGGTCGCTAAGTAGCATCAATTCTGGTAGGATCAATGTATAGTTCATTTTCTCTCCTTCTGACAAGATCTTTTATGACAAGTGTCATCATGTAATCCTTAACCTCTTCTTTTATTAATCAATTTGTCACAACCCTCATGTTCATTCAGGCGCTTTCTTTACCTTCTTCCCATAGTTCTCTATTAAACTTGGTGTTTTAGATATCTTGGTACTGTTTTATCAAAGCATTTACGCTAGCGTAACTCTAAGTTTTCCGTAAATATTGCGTACGTCGATAATATTTGCGCAAGTGCGTTTTACTAAGATATTTTTTCTCATGTTTTGTCGTAAGTATTGGCGTAATTCTACGCAAGGTCCGAGTGACCGTAAATAGCAAATATGAACGTAGTGAGGAGTTTTTGCCATGCACTGTTGATTTTTGACCGTCACTTGTTGTTATAGACGGTGATTAGTAATATAAACATGTTTAATCATCTAAACTTACCGAGCTTTTCTGTATATTTATTCACTCTGGTTCCCGTTATATTGGTAATATTGTGGCCCGGTCTACGTTCAATATTCAATATTTTTAGGTAAATTTATGCAACAACTTGCGATCGATTAGTAAAACACACTTAAGGATTTGCGTAAGTGACAAATATATCCGTAAACTTACGCGACATTTACGCAATGTTAGTAAAACAGTACCCTGGTCCTTGTTTGCAACAGTCTGTCTGATGTTTATCATCTCATCAGTAAGCCAAGTTTTGTACATCCTCTTCTTGTATCCCAATTGATCTTTAAAAATAATTCTAATATTACATTCTATATCTAGCGTGTTGATGTTGTGCAAAGCTTAAAGAGAACCCAAGAATGGTCGTTCCTTACTCTAGCAAGTAATTTTATAACTGTCAAATATGTAATCCACAATAGATAAAGTCGTTATCATTATTATTACATGTATTACTATTATTATTACCAGGTCTGGTCTGGTCTGGTCATATTTTTGCACGTATATAAACTATTATGTCATGCAGAGGTCTTCCCCATCCTCTGGAGATCGCTACATAATATTTGGTTTAAGGCGACCATATCAGATGACCTCTATGTGGCCTCGTAGATTCCTGGGTGTTGGAATCTTTTTCATTCAATATTAACTTAACACACGAGCATCACATGGCAGCATAGAATATACCGGGTTTTTTTCGCCTAGACCTTCGTTATCAATGATCATTTCTTTACTAGTGTTGGCATTTGTATCACCAATGAAAGTGATAAACTCTTTTTTTCAGGGTTTTGAACAATTACGAGTTATTACCTTTTAACTATCTGGATTCGTCTGGGAATTAATTATTACACAACCGTGACTCACTGGAATTTTGACAAAACCCATGTTTTGATGGGGACAGAATACACCTGATTGGTTGAACTTTAAATGCTACCTAACAATTGCACGGGGTCCCGTATTATACAGCATGTACATTGATTTTTGTAAAATTGATCAACATAAATTAGTTTATTTAGAATGAATACTTGGTGATTTACACTAAATTGACCAACCGACCAATGGCAATGACTGTATGGTTAACCACTTCGTTCACGTTTGGAAGCCATCTTGGATGCAATTTTGAATCAGTTATCGGGTCAATTGCTTTTAATTAAAGTTTCAATTAGAGTATTTACAACATATTGCAGTACTGATATTATTATAATTAGCAATTATTAATGGTTTTTAAGAAAATATTCCAATTCGTCAATTATGACGGCCATTGTAGCCGCCATTTTGATTTCAGCCTTCATGGATGTTATCGCAAATAGACTCAAACAATAAATAATGATATAAATAAATACGTCAAATACATCTTAAGAACTGCCAATCAGCAAAAATAGCAATTTGTAACTTACTTCTTGCGTCATCCGCATATTTTTACTAGTTTTGGTCGCTATCTTGGGTGCCATTTTGAATCAGCTAATAAGTCAATAGTTTCGAAATGAAAGAAAGTTTAATTTTGAATAATAATTACATAGTACAGTACTGATATAAACAAATAGGATTAAAATAGATTATTTTTAATACAATTTATCAACTTGGGCAATTATTGCGGCCAACGTAGCCGCCATTTTGATTTTAGCTGTCCCGGATGTCATCTTATATTAACTGCATCAATGAATAATGATAAATATATATTAATACTTATGTTTAAAACATTTAAAGTACAACTGATGAGCACAAATGGCAATTTGTAACTTATTTCATGCACCCATGGCATTTTTTTCTAATTTTAGCGGCCATCTTGGACGCCATCTTGAATTTTTCAAAATGCTCAATGGTGCCAGCTGGGCATCATTCAGATTCTTCAATAACAACATATTCCCTAACAGAATACCAAAAAATATTTACTATACAGTCCAATGCCGGGTCTTTTTCATAATTGACCGGACTATTGGTGGTTTTGTCTGTACGTTAGTTGGGTAAGTCCGTCCGGATCATTGTCGGTGTTTTATCTCCCTAATGCATTTGACGTTACGCACAAAACTGGAACCACTAAACGTTGCGTCAAATGACGTTGTTTGTTGACTTTACGTTGAGTACGTTTTTTTGGGCTATTAACCAAGTATTTTTAGACATGAAATTGACATTGATTTATGCAATAAATTTTTACAGTTAAGTTAAACTAACCCGTTGCTACTGTAAAGATTTGGTTTGGACAATCGATGGTGTTAGTTTATACTGAACTATAACTGAGTACATTGTGCGACGGCATATTTTGAGTATGTATCCAATTAAAAAATCAAAACTATTAATGTAAGCACCAATGAAAACGTATTCTAAGATATTCTTTTGTGAATTCCTTGGCAATAAATTATGTAAAATAATCGCCGTAGTTGACTGTTTAATTTTTCAACGTTATAAATAATTTTGTGACGCGTTTCGAGAAAATGGGCAAATGAAAAGTGACGGCATTCGCCGAGTGTGTCACCAATTTCAAAATAGAAAAATACGTATTTAAACATCAGTACTAACGTATTCTGATATTCTTTTCTTCAGTTGTTCTCTTTACGATAAAGAGTATAAAATTATCGCCAAAATACGATGTATTTATTTCTCATGCAAAAACGCAACGTTGTGACACGTCATTGTTTGAGTCAAATTTTATCTTTGTTGTCTATTTTTCATTTTAAAATTATTTATCGTCTCCATGAAACTTATATCATTCGATTCGTCATTGTATATGCTTTCTAACGATATGTATATTATGCACATAGAAACGTTTGACATTATTTAGTATGGACTTAATTAACGACGACAATCGATCTTGACGGGGTGGTTCCAGTTTTGTGCGTTACGTCATTGTCATTTTAACAGTACTTTGCATAATGAGAACAGCAACAATTGAATAACATGAACTTAAAAAACATGATTTCAAGATTACTTTTCGCCTTTTTTCTCAAATATGCAAAAATCAGTGTTTTCAATCCAATTTTTATGAAACAATTGTCAATTAATGACATAAACGTCTTGTGAGCAATATATGTGATAATATGTTACCATGTTCAGTGCTTTTATTGCCATAGCAACCATTTATTCGCATTGCTTAATACGCAGAAATATACGATTGACATTCACTTTTCATTTAACCACAGTGACTGTGAAAGAAATGCGACTTTCTATTCTCGTGTGAAAAGTTAGATTTCACATTTATTCAGCTTACATTGCCATAGCAACAATTCTTACTATAAATGCTCAATAATGTACATGTCGATAATTAAATTGTTATGTCATGTCTTATTGGAAATTTTGGGCAGGGGACCTAGATCCAGTGGTCAGGGATTTGCAACTCGGCAATCTAGTTAATTCCCGCTGGCGGCAGCACATGTCCTTTTATTTCATATTTCGTTATTTTTATCCCAAAATACACACTATTTTCACACACGTCTAAATGTAGATTTTGTGTACTTAGGCTTTGGGTTACTATACACATAACAGCTTTTAATTTTCAAATAAAATGATTAATGACATTGTAGTGTACCGATTCTGAAAATTCACACTTTTATTTCATATTTTGTCATTTTTACCCCAAAAATTGTTCTTTTCTCTAAAGCCTCGCACCGAATATTATATATATTGAACTAAATGTTAATTTACACCTATCACAGTGATTCATAATCAAACAAAATGACTAATGACAGTGTAGTGTACCGATTCTTGAAATTCACACTTTTATTTAATATTTTGTTAATTCTACCCCAAAATACACCCTATTTCCAGACACGTCTGAATCTAGAATTTGTATACATTAGTCTTTGTGTTACTATGCACCAATAACAGGGATTAATTTTCAAATAAATTTATTAATGGCATAGAAGTGTACAGATTCCGAAAATTCACACTTATTTCATATTTTATCATTTTCACCCCGAAATATTGGAATGTTCACTATAGCCTCACGCGCGATGTTTTAACATATTAAACTAAATGTTAATTTGCACACATCATGGTGATTTATTATCAAATAACTTGATTAATGACTTTGTAGTTTACCAATTCCAAAAATTCACACTTCCGTTTATATTTCTTATTTTTTTCTAATTCTTAGCAAGAGCGTCCAAATGGCCCTAGGTCGCTCACCTGTCGTTATTATTTGACATTGCGACCTATTTTTTTTACCCTGGAGGACCCGATATCAAACTTGGCCTAGATTTTGTTGAGATGATCATTGTGACCGAGTTTTATAAAGATTAAGTCAAAATTGTGACCTCTAGTGACTACGCAAGGTTTTTCTATGATTTGACCTTGTGATCTAGTTTTTGTCCCCGGATGACCCAATATCGAACTTGACCTAGATTTTGTTGAGATGATCATTGTGACTAAGTTTCATAAAGATAAGATTGAAATTGTGACCTCTAGTGACTAGACAAGGTTTTTCTATGATTTAACCTTGTGACCTAGTTTTTTACCCCGGATAACCCAATATCAAACTTGGCCTAGATTTTGTTGAGATGATCATTGTGACCAAGTTTTATAAAGGTTAAGTCAAAATTGTGACCTCTAGTGACTACACAAGGTTTTTCTATTATTTGACCTTTTGACCTAGTTTTTGACCCCAGATGACCCAATATCAAAGTTGGTCTAGATTTTGTTGAGATGATCATTGTGACCTAGTTTTATAAAGATTAAGTCAAAATTGTGACCTCTAGTGACTACGCAAGGTTTTTCTATGATTTAACCTTGTGACCTAGTTTTTTACCCCGGATAACCCAATGTCGAACTTGACCTAGATTTTGTTGAGGTGATCATTGTGACCAAGTTTCATAAAGATAGGGTCGACATTGTGACCTCTATTGTCTACACAAGCCAATTGTTGAAGGACGACAGAGGACGGACGAAGAGTGATCACAAAAGCTCACTCTGTTACACTTTGTGACAAAGTGACATAGTGAGCTAAACATTCGGTATGTACACAGGCGTGTACCAATTATATTTTTTTGTGTACGAATAAATAATATGATTTGCAAAACATGTACAAAATTTGGTCTTGGTACACGCCTGTGCTCATATTGCATTTTGTCATTTTATGACCATTTTTCGACCAAATTAGCCTATTTTGGCCAATGCGGGCGTCAAATAAGGCCCCTTTATGATGTCATCGAACAAAAATAAATTGTGTAAACATGATGATTAGACCGCTAAGATATTGATTTATCGTTATCTGTAAAGAAAACTATCATAACATCGTTTCTATTTTTTACAAAATGTTTGGGCCTTAAACGCCCCTTATCGTCCCTTGCTTCTTTGATAAATAGCTCCAGATACTGCTTGACACTGTGACTTAATGTCAAATTGTATGTCAACTTTGCTTCCTTGACAACGGTCTCGAAATGTCACTGACAGGCATCTAGTTACTTATATCAAGTTATTATATGTATGTAACTGGTTTTTACCGATTGGGTTACCTTTATGACACTGGTTATTACCGATTTGGTTATAATTATAATACTTGAAAATATTTATATAGCGCCTTACACGCGAAAGTTAATTCCTTGAAAGTTGGTTAGTGTCGTGAAAATCTAATTAACATCCACCGTTTTAAACATGTGCGTTTTTAGTGTCCTTTTGAAAACCAGCTGAGAGTCAGTGTTTTTTATTTCTATTGGCAGACTGTTCCACAGGGTGGCTGCACATTTGTCAAAACGCCTTTCACCGTAGGTCTTAGTTTTTGTTCTCGGAATGTTTAATAATTTGGCTGAGTCTGATCTCAGAGATCTTGTTGGGTGGTACTCAGTTACCAACTCATTCATGTAAACAGGAGCAAGTTCATGTTTGATCTTAAATGTGTATATAATGACCTTGTACTGTACTCTGTATGGCACCGGAAGCCATTGCAGTGAATGCAGGATCGGTGTAATGTGCTCACGCTTTTTTGTAAGTGTGATCAAACGAGCAGCAGTGTTCTGGATGCGCTGCAGTTTGCCTACTACCTTGCTGTGGGCACCACATAGCAAAACATTCGCATAGTCCAGTATTGAGGTTACAAGGGAATTTACAAGTGTTTTGCAGGCATTAACAGTAATGAATGGCCTAATACGTCCGATGTTACGCAGATGGAAAAAGGAGGATTTGGATATTGCATTAGCTTGTTTGTCCATGCTTAGAGTTTTATCAAAGAAGGCACCCAAAAGTTTCACAAATGATGATTCATGAACAATTGTTCCGTCAAATTGTAACTTGCAGTCAGAAAAATCCTTGACTTGATGTTTTGGTGCAAAGATGATGAGTTCCGTTTTATCCTGGTTAATTTTTAGCATGTCCATGCGCATCCAGGAACTGATGTCCGACAGGCAGGCTTCAAGTTCAGGTACTACACTAGTCCAACTGTCTTTTGATTTGATGACTAGGTAGCATTGAGTATCATCCGCATAGCCGTGGTGTAACACATTTTTGTGCTACTGACTTTTACCGATTTGGTTAATTTTTGTGTTACTGGTTTTTACTTGTTTAATTTTTTAATAGCCGTGGTGTAACACATTTTTGTGCTACTGACTTTTACCGATTTGGTTAAGTTTTGTGTTACTGGTTTTTACCGATTTGGTTAATTTTTGTGCTACTGGTTTTTACCGATTTGATTAATGTTGTGTTACTGGCTTTTATCGATTTGGTTAATTTTGTGTGAAATAAATAATAAAGATACCAGATTTATATAGCACCTTTTTTCATGCGAACACGCGTTCAAAGGCACTTTACATTATAGTTTTGCAGCCACAAGGGCATAGGTGCATACTCTAACAGTGCAGATACAGCATGACCGGACCACAGGGACAGACTGAGAGAAATCCCCTGAAGGGAGAGAGAGACATAAGATACAGACATGTCCGGCGCTGCAGAAGTGTGCCTAGCTCTTACTAGTTCATTGTATTTCATATAGACAGTCTGGTTCTTAAATGTGCCAGGTGAATAGCACCGATACACAGCTTCCTGGCACCTTTACCCAGATACTTTGCATTACACACGGTTAAATATAGCGGGAAATATTATGAATATTTCAGAAATGTCAAGTCCCGATGCCGGGGATTGAATGCACGACCTCTGGATTGACAGTCCAGTGCGTTACCACTGAGCTTAATCCGCTTATATTACTAATATTGTGTTACTGGTTTTTACCGATTTGGTTAATTTTGTGTAACTGGCTTTTATCGATCTAGTTAATTTCGTGTTACTGGTTTTTACCGATTTGGTTAATTTTGTGTTACTGGCTTTTACCGATTTGGTTATCAGAACGATGCCATTGATCTGTATGTTGGTGTACTATTGAATGTATTGTCATGTGAAACGTTACGACTTTATGTTTATGATATGAGAACCATTAAACCATTATGTGCCTACGTAACATCCTGCTATCATGTACTCTGGGTAAACCAATGAAAAGTCTGGGAGGGCGATAATTGATACATGTTTATATTGATTGATTATTATATCCTGATGGAGTACACGAAACAAACCTGTCACTGGAACCGATTTACCCATAAAACAATCACAATCTCTTCTCCTCTCAAATAATATTCATATTGCATCTGGATGCATTGAATTATTTATGAAATGTGTTGTCTCTCGGCAACTTGATTATTCATACCACGCGGCTGTGGTTCTGGAAAACACAACAAATAAATTTTACTATCTCGTTGATTTACAGCAATTCTTCAAGATTTCAGTTGAATTATAAGTAAATAAATAAAAGAAGATGGCTTGGCGAAACTATTACAATAAAATAAAATGCTCTGGGGCGCACTTTGTATCCGCGTATAAATAAGGAAGTACATGTACCCTATGGAACGCCTCGAATGTCTTATATTAAATAATAGAACGGTTTTGGTCCAGTACGTGTTAGATAACAGCATAATACTTTTGGTTAAACATTCTTCTGTTTATGAACAAGTTTATTTACAAATTACTAGTAGGCCATAAGGCCCTTGAGGTCACAATATATACTATAGCAAGCAGTTTAATCAAGTACAACCGGAGAAGGTTATTGTTGCATTTGTTAGTACATACATGTATACGACTCTAGCAATATAGTGATGCAGATCATCATGCTTTAGTGATATAATATGGCTTATTTCTGTAAGGAAAATTGTATACTCAATAACAAGCTTTATATTATGTTTATGTATGTATATGTATAAGACTGGTTTTCCAATCCGGGTTTAGAGTTGTTGATCTCTCGCTCAAAATAATGTACAAAGGTAAATGATTTGCTGATTGCCAATAAACTGTAGACTGTTGTACTAGTGTATGTAATCAATTTATCACTTTATTTTCATCATATTAATGCTTTTACGACGATGATTGAAATAAGTTTATAAATAAATCGTTAATTTTCAATGATTGTTTATTTTCATGGGCGATGATTTGACATAAAATGGCCATTTCACTGGGTTCGAAAAATCGTTGATCTTAAATAGCATTGGAAGGAAATTTTACCCTTATTTACTTATAATGTTATTAATTTGACAAAGGGGATGTGACTTTCATGTTAGGTGTATCCGCAAAATCAACGAAATATCACCCCACACTAAAATTAATGATTTACAATATTTGAGTTTCATTATCGTCTTGTATTTGTGTTTGGTTGGATATTTCCGCACCGTTAATGACAGTACAGTATGCATACACACGTGCCATGTTTTCATCGAATTACCCATTGCAGGAAATATGTGATCCAGCATTAGTTCAAGAAGTGTATTATTCACCAGCAACCAAAAAACTACTCATCAGATTGAACGAGACAGCCTCGAGGTTGGTGGGATAGATAACTCTAATTTATTTAAGAATCCAAGATTTCAATTCGAGAGTGGCAAATACAATGTTGTATTTCCTCAAAATGGAATTGCTTAAGTGTCAGAGTGCTTCTACGATACTTGTGTAACATGTTGCGACTACGTTTAAAGGCGAAGTAGTTGTCTCTGTTCATGTCTTAACATTGTGATTTTGTTATTACTAGTGAAAATGCGGAAGGACATAATGCTAAGTTATTTTAATTTCAATGCATTTCAAAAACAAATACATGTCGCGAATACTGAATGTAATTTATGCAGAACTTAATAGCAAAAGCCCAACCCATAATCAATTAATGCAATAGCAGTTAAAGATGTTTAACACTACTAATAGGCTATTCTGTATGTATTTAATAACAGTAAACACTGGCAATGAACAATATATATAACTAACTCACACTTCTAAGAAAACTTTACTTTTACGTAAATTTGTGAAAGTGTGGCTAGTATACAGGGTGTCCAAAAATAAAGTATACAGTTTGAGTGTATATTTATAAAATCTCTTCATTCTGCTATTGTAAAGAAAATTTACACATGTTTAGACAAAAGATGTAAGTTTTTTCTCGGACCAGTTTTAAGATTATAAGTTGGATATTTTTTAGAAAAATGTAACTTTACTGAAATTACCTTATTGATATTTTGCCCGTGACGTCTATTCAGTAATTTATGTCGTTCTCAAGATGTCCACCCTTCTTACGTTTTCCTTCTTGCACTTCTTTTAAACTATTGATAACATCTGCCCATGTGTCTAAACTGATCTTTTTACCTTCTGTGTTGATGTTTCTCATGAACATAGACGTGTCTGTTGGCTTTTTGCTGTACGCTAGCGATTTCACTAAGCAACACAAGAAGAATTCGCAATGATTTTGATCCGAGCTGTGGGCGGGCCATGTCACACCACAGTGATATTTTCTGGAAATTACTTTGGATCCAACTGTTTAAAGGAATTCATCCAACCCCCTATGTTCAATGTGTGGCCCTGGCACATCTTGTATGAGCTATGCATCATTCAAAACAATAAATCACTTGCGGTGTTTAGGAATGAGCTGGTTTATTAAAGACAAGTAACGGGTTGAGTTTATTTCTTTCTATTGTGCTATCAGAATCGCTAGTGTACAATATAAAGCCAACGGATTCATCTATACTGCTGAGGAACATCAAAAGAGAAAGTTAGAATATCAGATAATTCACGTGTGCAAATGTAATTGATAGTTCCAAAGAACGAGTGCAAGAAGGGAAATGTCATAAGGCGACATGCATCGTGAAAACGTCGTTAATAACTTCAAAATGACGTCACGGACAAAATAAGGTAATTTTAGAAAATTAACATTTTTCTAAAAAATATCCGGGTTATAATCTTAAAATTGGTCGTCACAAAAAAACTTACATCTATTGTCTATATATGTGCAAATTTTCGTTGCGATAGTAGAATGAAGAGATTTGATAGATAAACACTGAAACTGTATACTTTCTTTTTGGACACCCTGTACACTAACTTAACTTCTCATGTGGTTATGTGTCTCTTTTTTTATTCTTTGTGTGATTGTCACGTGATTTTGAGTTCCTCGATGATAATACTAGTATTGTTTCGTTTCCATTTCAAGACATATCATTACTTTCGTAAGTTTCCTTCCTTTCTCATCAGATTCGGGGTACGATTTCCCTCTGTGCGTACTACCCAGCGGACCAAGTTGGTGCCAAACTCTTTAAATATCGTTCAATAATAAAGCACTTCATATCATCGGCAAGTACCTTGTTGGGTTTTTTGTTGAAACGTTGGTTGATTCGTGGGTTGAAAAACGAAGTAATAACGATATTTAAAAGTCATATTGCTTTAGTCTCATCTTCAATTGTAGAGAAACTTTGGAGAGTTTAAGACCTGATAGCCGCGCCCTTCAAACCAGTGAAACAAGTGGCGTCATTAAAGGAGTGATCGTGACAATCCAAGGGAATGCTGGCATCACGGACCGATCCGGAAAGCCGTATGATTTCTTGTCACGTTATTTTGCACCTTGGAATGGTATACCCGAGGATCCAGTTACAGGTACGTATATAATGTAATATCATGAATTTACGCAGGTATTAAATGTCATGGATTATGGTAGATCTAACATGGTAATGTCATGGATTATGGTAGATCTAACATAGTAATTTCATGGATTATGGTAGATCTAACATGGTAATGTCATGGATTATGGTAGATCTAACATGGTAATGTCATGGATTATGGTAGATCTAACATGGTAATTTCATGGATTATGGTAGATCTAACATGGTAATGTCATGGATTATGGTAGATCTAACATGGTAATTTCATGGATTATGGTAGATCTAACATGGTAATTTCATGGATTATGGTAGATCTAACATGGTAATGTCATGGATTATGGTAGATCTAACATGGTAATGTCATGGATTATGGTAGATCTAACATGGTAATTTCATGGATTATGGTAGATCTAACATGGTAATGTCATGGATTATGGTAGATCTAAAATGGTAATGTCATGGATTATAATAGATCTAACATGGTAATGTCATGGATTATGGTAGATCTAACATGGTAATGTCATGGATTATGGTAGATCTAACATGGTAATGTCATGGATTATGGTAGATCTAACATGGTAATGTCATGGATTATGGTAGATCTAACATGGTAATGTCATGGATTATGGTAGATCTAACATGGTAATGTCATGGATTATGGTAGATCTAACATGGTAATGTCATGGATTATGGTAGATCTAACATGGTCATTAGTGGTTTCTGGAATTCGTGGATTTCAAATACTGAAAGCAAAATATCTTGTAACGTTTTTATGTCAATTATTTGAGGGGATTTAATTTCGCGATCTAGTTCATCCGCGAAATCAACGAAAATTAATCCACCGCGAATACTAATATTAGTAACTTTACAGTATTATATAGTATGGAAAAAAGCATGCTGATTGTGTATATTGCATTCTCTACATAGGTGCTGCATAATTCACCTATTCTTTGCTTTACACGGCCAGTACTAGTTTTTACTGGCATTGTGTGGTTGCAGTAGTGTTCATTATAAGCTAGGTCTAAACTATGTGTCTCTGAGCTCATGCTGATGAGGGTACCCTAGGTGAGCATATTCATCAAAACTGTTGATAATGTAATATTTTTGTGCACTGAATTTAATACATGAATATCACATATTGAGAAGCCACGAAAAAAGTTTAGGGATCGGGGCGTTTAAGGTAGGTCTTGGCAACAAAAACTCCATATTTCCATTCATTAGCCAATCCCGAGGTGTTTTCTGAGGATACTCCTGCTATTATAGACTTGTGCCAGCATTAAGTTACAAATTCAATAAAACCTAGATCTACTGGTATATTAGTATTCGCTGAGTGTTGCTTCTAGCATTTGTATCTAGACTATTTTCTATTTTGTGAGCAGACCATAATCGAATTTGTTTTTGAAAGTACAATGTACACATAATTATGGCGATGGCTCAGTATTAAGACCAACGACCTCGTACTTGTAACTATTTGTTGATACTAGTACGTACTAACTTGGTACAACGAGTGTTCATCATTACCTTAGCAATGTCATCTCCGTGTTAAATCTCTGTATACAAACGACCGGTTTCTATTTTGGCCATTTTTGTTGGGTTTGTACTTAGACGTATAATTATGCACATACTGTCAACTCGGCCAGCTCGTATATGCACATACTGTCAACTCGGCCAGCTCGTATATGCACATACTGTCAACTCGGCCAGCTCGTATATGCACATACTGTCAACTCGGCCAGCTCGTATATCCACTAACTGTCAACTCAGACACATATAGATATAGTGACTGTGAGCAGAACAATATTCGATGATATTCTTTGATTCCGTAGTATTGTCTTCAATCTACCGCATGCGTGTACAATATGTTACCAGTTAGTACTGTTTGATAATTAATTACAGGACAATCGCCGTAATTAACTGAAAAAAAACCGACAAAAACTGCGTGGTTCAAGCTAATTAAACAAGATGGTCATTGGCCCTATAGCGCTCACCTGATGACTTGCAGTTTTAGGCAGAATCAGTAGTTTGATATGATATGACCTTAATATTTGACTTCAATATGAAACCCAGTTGCTGTGACCTCGGAGTTTTTCTTTGGTTTGTCCTCGCCACCTGGTGACCTAGTTTGTACCCCCAGATGACCCAGTTGAGAACTTGACGTATACGTACATATAATATTATTTATATAGTATTTTAAAGATACACATTGTGGTCAGGTAACATAAAGATTAGGTAAACATGTTACCTCTAGATCGTTAACATGTTTTTTCTTCGATGTGAAATGGTGACCCAAGATGACCCCTGTTGAGAACTTGACCAATATTTTACAGATGCACACATTGTGCCCAGGTTACATGGAACGATTAGGTAAAAAACGTGACCACTAGAGTGTTAACAATGTTTTTCTTTGATGTTACCTAGTTTTTTTTACACCAGATGACCCAGTTGCAAAATTGATCAAGATTTTAAAGAGACATACATAATGTGTTCACAAGCTTTTTCTAAAATTTGACCTAGTGAATTAGTTTTTAACCCGATATGACCCAGTTTTCAAATTGGCCTATATTTCATACAGACACACATTTTGTCCAAGTTTCATGAAGATTGGGCCATAAGATCGGCCTCTAGACAGTAGTGTGTTCACACAAAAATGTGAACGGACGACGGACGGAAGACGAACGAAGAGCAATCTCAAACGCTAACCTTATTACTAAATTTGACAGGTGGGCTAAAACAGAAGGTTTAACGTACGGAATAATGTACGCAAACATACATGTATCTCCCTCGGCATGTAATCTCATTGCACAGTTACTTTATACTTATAGGTTCAGCACACACCGTCCTAGCAGATTACTGGAGATTAAAGCTTGGAAAAGATGCGTTTTATGGTAAAAAATATTAATGAAAATTGGATTTCAATTATGTAGGGGAAATATTTCTTCCGAATTAGTTTTCTATCTTACCACACTTGTGTTATTAACTAGATGGGTCGAGATTGTACATTATATTAGAAAGTTCATTGTACGTACGTGACTTACATGTATTCTCACACACTAGAACCTATATATATTATATATATACACGTAACATTAAGGTAATCAATCATAGGCGTTGTGTGATGTTTTTTACAGCTGAAACTAGGTCATTCAGGCTTTTTTATAGCTGAAACTAGGTATTCCAGCTTTTTGAAGCTTAAACTAGTATATGTCATTCAGCTTTTTTATAGCTGAAACTAGGTATTCCAGCTTTTTGTAGCTTAAACTAGTATATATCATTCAGCTTTTTTAAGCTGAAACTAAGTCATTCAGCTTTTTTTATAGCTGAACTAAATTCAGCTTTTTATAGCTGAAACTAGGTATTTCAGCTTTTTATAGCTGAAACTAGGTATTTCAGCTTTTTATAGCTGAAACTAGGTCATTCAGCTTTTTATAGCTGAAACTAGGTCATTCAGCTTTTTATAGCTGAAACTTGGTATTCCAGCTTTTTACAGCTTTGACATATATAATATGTCATTCAGCTTTTTTATAGCTTAAACTAGGTCATTCAGCTTTTTATAGCTGAAACTAGGTCGTTCAGGTTTTTGACAGCTGGGATTTGGACTATCGACTTTTTGACAGCTGAAACTTGGTATTCCAGCTGTTTAATCCATTCTGTCGTTCAGTTGTGTGCTGGGTACTGTGTACCGTGTAATTTTCTATTATCTTTTAGATCCCCACACACGTATACGACTTCTAAAGTAATACACCCGCTTAACAGTTTTTGCGTCCAATTAACGCAAGCGTTTTCAAATTACGTATAACTATAGTCGTCCACCTGGTACTTATATAGCCAACTGTGAACAACAGTCACCTGTAAATACCAGCCTGTTCAATGTTGTCCATTAAGTACCCGGTATTCCATTCTATAACCAAACCACAGCTAACTGTATCATTGATAACGAGTAAAAAAACTTTTATAAAATCTATGTTATCTGAGATATTATAAATTTTACCAAAAACATTTTTTACTCTTCATTTATGATACTGTCACCTGTGGACCAAACGACTTATTTATTCCTATTTTGAAGTATTGTCTGTATCTACCTCCTTCATAGAGTAAATCAGTCCGATTTAGCAAAGACCTATAGGTATTTGTGTTTAGTAACATACTTTACTAGTATTGTTTTGGTTTGGTTAAGTGGATTTCGACTACAAACGTACGTACTAAATCTTAATTTATAAGTATAATATGCCGGTCGTAAAATGCGATTATTTCTGGTTTTCAGCTAGACAATGTTCAAAACGCGGTGGAGAACTTACAGTGAAAATCATCCCTGGAGGTCGTGTCGAGCTGACTGGTCAAGCCAGGGTAGTTCTGGCAGGAACACTGAAACTATAACATCAGAATCGACTTAAAAGCAGCATGATGAGCGTACTGATATACTGGACATAATCATACATCTACTGAACTTAAAACTACAATTTAACCATTAAAGGTATCTTGGTCTACAAAAACTAAAATGTACAGTTATATGTCATTTCCGATTATAAAATATATCAGGCCTAGTAATTATAAAGGTATTTTCAAGCCCATCTTACTTTGAGCATGAAATGTGATTTAATTTAACTCCTTTACAAGATTACAATAAAATCATCTTTACTTTATCAGGAAGTAAAAACAATCAGTACATGTTTGTCGGTTAGAACCATTTGATGGTTGAGCACGAATACAGTTGAGTATGAAAAAATTGTGTAATAATGATAATAAAGGCTTTATGTTTTGGTTTAATTTTAAGCCCCGACACCTGTCTATATTGGTGTTTTTCGTCAATCAAAATGTCATAAATTCTCAGTATTCGTCATTTTAACCGGTGCCAACTTCTTATGGAGCTAGGTAATTTTCTACTTTATAATTGTATGTAAGTATTAAATAACATACAGGTATTCTCGTTCTGTTTAACTGGCATTAAGTCGAAGGTGTCTGTAGCAGTCTTGGTTAAAGCACAATGTCATGTCTGTTGTATAATGATGTATTTAATAAAATAGTATAACATGTACTTACAAATATTTATTCCACTTCGTTGCCAGTGAAACGTAATGCTGCAATGATCTCTCTCTCTCTCCAATTAGACCAGTGTTTGACAATGTTATGTGTCTCGTCCATCGAGCAAACCAACATCAGGTAGTTCTTCTATCAGTTTCACTCTTCACCAACTTCTGTTTGGTCTACCAGCTTATTTTCAGCTGACCATTTGTGCAAGGTTGACTGCCAATGCGACTAAGCATGTTGATATGTAATAAACGAATAAACATCTAGTACGATAAACTATGAGGACGATCCGGTTATTATGGCGACAATAGTCACATGGACACCAGGGGCGGTATTCACAAATCATCTTCAGAAAAAACTTATATATTTTTACTTAAGTTAAAACATTGAGCTGCACATATTTCCCATTTTTAAGATGCTTTGTGAGTAGCACCCTTGCCTATACGTCGTACGATCATAACTTGTGAATCATCTAGCTGTTGTTATACGGTTCTCGCTATAATATCGCCACCATTATTGACTGCGTTTATGTGTTATTGATTTACTGCTTAATTTCTATAAAGCGAATATCTGCATATTATGTTGTGATAGAGTTTCTTAGAATAACAATTTAGTCCCGTGAGTCTCAGACGCTATAACCTGTCCTCGGGGACATGGAGTAACTGCTGAACGGGACAGCTTATTGCCTAATCCAAGTGGACCCGGAGCTGCAGCGAAATGAAGAATTCTCGATATTAAAGGACAAAAGGGTTTGAATGTGTATAAGTTCCATTTTTCTACGGTATGCGATCGTATGCGATGGCAATGTCCAAAAACGAAGAGCAAAGTAGAAATGTTTCGCTTCAGCAATAGACATCAACATGTCAACCATTGTCTTGTTGAATCAATTATGATCGCTAGGTTCACAATGTCACATACATGTGTACGTACACCAGAGTACGAATTAATATTACAGGTATATAAAACATCTGAGTTTCTTATTACTGGTGCTCATAGTACAAACATGCATAGTAGGTCATTGACACTGTTCCCCATACAAGGTTCGTGGTTTTATCACCAACTATCTCAGTCCCCCATGAGTTCCCGTGAAAACCTGTGTCCACAATACCACAAAGAATCCCAGTCTGCAAGTAAAGTGAGCCATAATTTCAGTCCGTAAAACCCGTGTTCCCAACACCACCCAAAATCTCCTTTCATGAGTCCCGTGTTCCCAATACCACCCAGAGTATCATTCCATGAGTCCCGTGTTCCCAATACCATCCAGAATTTCATTCCATGAGTCCCGTGTTCCCAATACCACCCAGAATCTCATTCCATGAGTCCCGTGTTCCCAATACCACCCAGAATCTCATTCCATGAGTCCCGTGTTCCCAATACCATACATATTAATCTCCTTTCGTGAGTCGCGTGTTCCCAATACCACCAAGAATCTCATTCAAAGAGTCCCGCGAAACCCGTGTTTTCATTCCGCCCAATATCTAAGTCCGTGAGTTCCGCGAAACCCGTGTTTGCATACCACACAGAATCTCACCCCGTGTGTTCCGTGAAATCCGTCTTTCAATTCCACACAAAATCTAAGCCCCTGACTTCCGTTAAACCCGTGTTCCCAAAACCATCCAGAATCCCAGTCCGTAAAATATGTGATTCCAACATCAATAATTATTTCTGTTCATGAGTTCCTTGAATATTAGGCCTTTTCCACTTGGCTGTTTCTTGGAGCAGGTGTTAGTCTGGTTCCCTTTCCCAATATCACAGTACGCTACAGTACTGACTATTGTAATAATGGAGACAGGAACCAGACTACAACCTGCTCCACGAAACAGCCAAGTCGAAAAGTACAATTGGTTCAACGGGCCAATGTCTCGTGTTTTGTTCGACATGACCTACCACAACAAAACTGTACAAATGTAAATGAAGTGGTCAAAGATTAATTTGGATCAAGAGACTCCTTGAAAATCTATCACAATTGAGCCAAAGGCGTCATTGCCAATAAGGCAGGGATACAACAGAGGACCATGCACTCATGACTGCCTTAGTCAAACGCAAGCAACAACAACTTAAAATGTGGTGGTGACGCGCGCCAAGTCTAAGTCCCCAGAAGTGTGTTGACTCACTTGAAGATAGAAAGATGTCAATCGTATTTTATCTCACCGACCACTATATCTTGTACCACTCTCTGCTTCTTTGGCTCCGCCTTTCTATCTTCATATTAGGGTTTTGTATCTGACTGTACGTTATTAAATGTGACTCGTCCATTTCCATAGTCTTTATTTAATTTCCTATCTGACATGTTAGATAATGTTAGACTACCTCATACATAGATGTTCATTTGTATACTTATCTTTGGCGAATCTTAAAGACACGTCCTTCTTGAGACAAAAACGGCGTCCATTGTATTACAAAAAGACCGATTCGGAATTGTTCCTAATACACAGGAAGTTTCGATGAAGATTGACTTCCGGAAAAGTCACGTGAATAAAACCCGAGTTGTTCGTATTGTACTAGACTGGTACCACGTGTCCTACTATATATGAGACCACGTGGTACCAGTCAATATTGTACCGAACGTTTGTCAATATTGCAAGCCTGGTCAGAACTCATTAATTATAATAATAATAATAATAATCGGCCCTTATGACGTCCACAGTATCATATTTTCATATATAATTGGGGAATTTCATAAAAGAGTTTCAGTGAAAGGATGTGCGAAATCGATATGTATGGGATCTACAATATTTGAATAACGACAAATACAAAGGTTTAGACACCCTGTCTTCTGGCTTTGTAGTAATGCTAATGTTTCACAATTCGTGT
This sequence comes from Spisula solida, assembly GCA_947247005.1. NCBI lineage: Eukaryota > Metazoa > Mollusca > Bivalvia > Venerida > Mactridae > Spisula > Spisula solida. The sequence goes on along the minus strand of OX365944.1, from coordinate 31,496,819 downwards.
TACGCTGATTGTATTTATTCATTAAGGTAAGAGAGTATAAATTATAGTGAGATTGAGCAGTTTTTTTTCAAAAACATTGTATTCTTAAAATTGACATGTATTTGGTACAGAAAGCAAATTATTATGATGCACTATATTTACCCTTGAAGTTAAACAAAAAATAAATATCAGTAAAGTGAATTTATTGAAGCATGAAATCACTTTCATTGCAAATCTTGCTCGTTCACAAAGTCAACGTAAAGAGTCAAAGTTTGTTGTTGGCGACATAGTCAAAAGTATAAGGAACAAACTCTTACAAAGAAATAGTTATAAAACATAGTTATGAACCTATATCATGCAAAACTTCAATGACCTTGCAAACCGAAAGTAGAGATATGGCAATGTTTTTAATATGTTTTAAAGTATAGATTTTTCAGTCAAAAACTAAATAAGAGTTTGTTCTCTGGAGTTATAACATAAGCATGGTATGAGTTTTGGCTCGTGCCAATTTGCCAATTTGTGTGTTTAGGAGCGAGTACTGAAAGGCACACACATTCTTTGAAACAAACTTTTTAGAAAGGATCACTCTTTTTAACGAGTTGTTGGTGTTATGTTACAGTGAATGTATACATACAATACAGGTCTGCCTGATTGAGCCCTTTTATTTTCTCAAAAATTCTGACACCCCTCCTACTTTTGTTCCCACTCCACACCCTTAATAAACCGACGTTATAGACATGTCCTACGTTGGGTCGACCTTAACAACCAGCACTTCAAGTACAACTCATCCACTTGTTGGCGACAATACCGCACCCCCAGCAACTGCCAACTTCTCCACTTGTTGGCGACAATACCGCACCCCCAGCAACTGCCAACTTCTCCACTTGTTGGCGACAATACCGCACCCCCAGCAACTGACAACTCCTCCACTTGTTGGCGACAATACCGCACCCCCAGCAACTGACAACTCCTCTACTTGTTGGCGACAATACCGCACCCCCAACAACTGACAACTCCTCTACTTGTTGGAGACATAACCGTACCCCCACCCGACAACTGACAACTCCTCTACTTGTTGGCGACAATACCGCACCCCCAGCAACTGCCAACTTCTCCACTTGTTGGCGACAATACCGCACCCCCAGCAACTGCCAACTTCTCCACTTGTTGGCGACAATACCGCACCCCCAGCAACTGACAACTCCTCCACTTGTTGGCGACAATACCGCACCCCCAGCAACTGACAACTCCTCTACTTGTTGGCGACAATACCGCACCCCCAACAACTGACAACTCCTCTACTTGTTGGAGACATAACCGTACCCCCACCCGACAACTGACAACTCCTCTACTTGTTGGCGACAATACCGCACCCCCAGCAACTGACAACTTCTCCACTTGTTGGCGACAATACCGCACCCCCAGCAACTGACAACTTCTCCACTTGTTGGCGACAATACCGCACCCCCATCCAGCAACTGACAACTCCTCTACTTGTTGGCGACAATACCGCACCCCCAACAACTGACAACTCCTCTACTTGTTGGAGACATAACCGTACCCCCATCCAGCAACTGACAACTCCTCCACTTGTTGGCGACAATACCGCACCCCCAGCAACTGACAACTCCTCTACTTGTTGGAGACATAACCGTACCCCCATCCAGCAACTGACAACTCCTCCACTTGTTGGCGACAATACCGCACCCCCAGCAACTGACAACTCATCTACTTGTTGGAGACATAACCGTACCCCCACCCGACAACTGACAACTCCTCTACTTGTTGGAGACATAACCGTACCCCCACCCGACAACTGACAACTCCTCTACTTGTTGGAGACATAACCGTACCCCCATCCAGCAACTGACAACTCCTCTACTTGTTGGAGACATATATATAACCGTACCCCCACCGACAACTGACAACTCCTCTACTTGTTGGAGACATAACCGTACCCCCACCCGACAACTGACAACTCCTCTACTTGTTGGAGACATAACCGTACCCCCACCCGACAACTGACAACTCCTCTACTTGTTGGAGACATAACCGTACCCCCACCCGACAACTGACAACTCCTCTACTTGTAGGAGACATAACCGTACCCCCACCCGACAACTGACAACTCCTCTACTTGTTGGAGACATAACCGTACCCCACCCGACAACTGACAACTCCTCTACTTGTTGGAGACATAACCGTACCCCCACCGGACAACTGACAACTCCTCTACTTGTTGGAGACATAACCGTACCCCCACCCGACAACTGACAACTCCTCTACTTGTTGGAGACATAACCGTACCCCCACCCGACAACTGACAACTCCTCTACTTGTTGGAGACATAACCGTACCCCCACCCGACAACTGACAACTCCTCTACTTGTTGGAGACATAACCGTACCCCCACCCGACAACTGACAACTCCTCTACTTGTTGGAGACATAACCGTACCCCCATCCAGCAACTGACAACTCCTCTACTTGTTGGAGACATATATATAACCGTACCCCACGCAGTAGAAAAAGGGCGTCCAACTGCAGTGACAAATAATATTGTCGTACGTGTTCAATCATCTCGTCTTGGTCATCCCGACGTGCGCAAATAGACTTTATCTGTCGCTGTTGCAAGGCAAGAAATTACGTGTGTTGGCAAATTTGTAACGTAAACACTTGTAACCGTTTACGGGGCAAATCTAAGTCTCTGTAGACATTCTAGTATAATATATCTACGTATCAATTCACAATGTATCATTATTACAATCCAGCCATGAGATTGTATGCCAAATCCTCAATAAAATATTATATCGGGTGATACACGTATATAAACCGGTTTATATTTTGTCATTTTCGCTGACAATTGTATAAAGGCACACACACACACGAAGAGACCGACTTGACTTTTACGAACCAATCATACCCCCACATTCTCGATGGAACCAATGATTATCGTATCATTTGATTTCACACTGCGAGCTTAACAAATCAATTTCAAACAAATTTGAAGACATCAGGCGGAAACTGCTTCAGGTTTGTTCTCGATGAAGTCGAGCTGAATATCACATGGCGTTGAGTTCACAGACTTGATCTGATTGGAGCCGCGAGGACATTTTCTGATTTTAGAGCAAATAAAGCATGGAAATCAAATTAGTGGAGACGAGAGCACAAATAATGCACCGAAAACATCAATAAAATTACGGGTTTGAGAGTTAATACATATTTGCTGAATACCTTCACTCCTCGTAGACATTAAACATCACTAACCACCAAATATCAACATGTCATAATACATGTAATCTTAGTAAATTATAACTCATACTGAGCCTAACAATTAGCACCTATCAGACGCATATTTGAAATCTGCACCACGAGGCTCTTCTTATGAGCCTATTTTCATGAAAAGCTGGTCATGTTGGCCAAGCCGAAGTTTAAAAAGCTTCTGTGCCATAGGTAAAGAGTAGTTTTAAGAAAGTTTTTTCTTGTTTTCTCAAAATATCGATTTTGTACTTATTACGACCTTCTAATTCTAAGCCAGTGAAATGTCGATAGCATGTCGGATTTCGAATTACAAAATTTCCATTCCCTGTAAGTGTTCCTAAAGATTATAAGCCGGAGCGATATTGTAAACTTTTATTTGGAAAATTAATGTTGGCAAAATTCAGTTACTATGGTGTGTTTTTAAATCTGTTAAGTGTATTCATAGTATAATTTTTACGACTTTTATTGTATCAATTGCGGCGTGTCATGGCCACCGAGTCTGAGTACAGTGACTGTAACAACATTCCTGATAGAAGAATCTTCAGCGAAACTTTCAAGACGTTTTCATTAACTGATGTAAACTAAATATAGTACAATGTACCCATAACCGACATGACCACAACTGGTACAAATACAATTGTCACGAAGTTGTTTGTGGCATGCAGACATCTCGTTTTGAGTTCAGTGGCTGTCGCCTAACAACACTGTTTCTGATAATTTTATGATTTTGAATAAAAGTATTATGGTCAGGAACGCGATTTCTATGACATCCATTGGTTATGAGTAGGAACACGGTGATCATAACATCCAATGGTTATGAGCAGGTATGCATTGGCCATGACATCCGACGATTAAGAGCATGTACACGTTGGCTATGACACCCGATGATTGCTCGCAGATATCGGTGGTCATAACACCAGTTGGTTGTCAGCAGATATGTGGTGGTTATGACACCCGTTGGTTATCAGCAGGTGTGTGGTGGTTATGACACCCGTTGGTTATCAGCAGGTATGTGGTGGCCATGGCACCCGATGGATGTGCGCAGATATGCGGTGGTCATGTCACCAGTTGGTTGTCAGTAGATATGTGGTGGTTATGACACCCGTTGGTTATCAGCAGATATGTGGTGGTCATTACACCAGTTGGTTATCAGCAGATATGTGGTGGTTATGATATTATTTGGTTATCAGAAGATATGTGGTGGTCATGACACAAGTTGGTTGTCAGTAGATATGTGGTGGTAATGACATCAGTTGGTTATCAGAAGATAATATGTGGTGGTCATGACACAAGTTGGTTATCAGCAGATACGTGGTGGTTATAACATCAGTTGGTTATCAGAAGATATGTGGTGGTTATGACACCAGTTGGTTATCAGTAGATATGTGGTGGTCATGACACAAGTTGGTTATCAGCAGATATGTGGTGGTTATGACACCAGTTGGTTATCAGTAGATAATATGTGGTGGTTATGACACCGGTTGGTTATCAGTAGATATGTGGTGGTCATGACACCATTTGGTTATCAGCAGATATGTGGTGGTTATGACATCAGTTAGTTATCAGTAGATAATATGTGGTGGTCATGACACCAGTTGGTTATCAGTAGATATGTGGTGGTCATGACACCAGTTGGTTGTCAGTAGATATGTGGTGGTCATGACACCAGTTGGTTGTCAGTAGATATGTGGTGGTCATGACACCAGTTGGTTATCAGCAGATATGTGGTGGTCATGACACCAGTTGGTTATCAGCAGATATGAGGTGGTTATGGCACCAGTTGGTTATCAGCAGATATGTGGTGATCATGACACCAGTTGGTTATCAGTAGATATGTGGTGGTTATGGCATCAGTTGGTTATCAGTAGATATGTGGTGGTCATGACACCAGTTGGTTATCAGTAGATATGTGGTGGTCATGACACAAGTTGGTTATCAGCAGATATGTGGTGGTTATGACACCAGTTGGTTATCAGCAGATATGTGGTGGTTATGACACCAGTTGGTTATCAGCAGATATGTGGTGGTTATGACACCAATTGGTTATCAGCAGATATGTTGTGGTTATGGCACCAGTTGGTTGTCAGCTAATATGTGGTGGTCATGACACCCGAAATAAGTGTTAACTGATAAGCGGTGACCATGAGACACAATTGATTTAAGCAACGAAGATTTGGCAAGTTACTACACATGTCTTTCAAGTACCTTCATAAGTAGATTATGTCATCATGAAATATGATCAAAGGCAGTGTAGTATCAAGACGACACGTTTACCAGCTCATTAAAATCACACCATTATTACGCTTCTCTACTTTACGCTGATATAGACTTTAAGGAATGGAATGTCAGGATCTGATGAGTTTATATATAGAAAGTTGATATTTGAAATACGAGCAATATGTGGTATCTATATAACGTTACTTGTGTACGAAGTGCAATCCTAGTCTTCCAGTATATTGACAGAAGCAATCCTCATATTAATATCAGTTACAAGTATGTCAGGGACGTTTAATGTAACCAGACAGAAAGGAATTGCCTTGTGAGAATATCGTATATAAACCTATACCACCCGACAAATAAATGCAGCTTTACACTCAATCTGATCCTCTTTATCTAAAAACATGTGAGCCAGTCTCCAGGAAAACCTGCTATTTTTACAAAAAATATTGATTTTGAGATTTTCCATAGTCTTAAAGGATAATGTAAATGAAGCAAAATGCAAAAGAAATTTTATTAATATCTTGAGTTTTAAGGAAGTAACAGCTGTTTTTGTAGAGTCCCTGTTTGGTGCGTTTTGTGTGACGTCGCAAACGTCATTGAAACGTCATTCGGTGATATTGTAACAAGAATTTCATAATTACACAATTTGATCAATTCTTGACATAAACTGTTCACAATAGTATCATGTTTTAGAACTATGTTTTAATTTTAAAATATATATAAAAATAAAAATTGTTTGCATTCAGAGAAAGGCCACTACTGTTTTAAACAACTAACTCCTCGTTTTTTGGGAGGCGATTAAGCCCCTCATTACTACCATTGCCCATTTCTTAATACAAAATTAACCGCCTTTAGGCTGCTATGTGAATCCGCCTTCAAGTAGTTCCAGAAACTGTCAACATTCCCAATACTGCTACATATTTTTCTCCAAATTTTTTAACTGATTTAAGCCAATCAGCAACATTTGTTTATTCTAAGATCAAAAATTATTGTGAAACTGTTAGTTAAATCGATATTTTGGCCAAAAAAATCACTACACCGGCTGATACCGAACTTGTTTCATAGTACGAAAATGACGTGTTCATCAAATGTCCCGGCTGTAAAGCTATTTTTAGAAACTTCAGACTTCGGTCAAGTGATGGTTTTATCAATGAATCGTATACGGTCTGCAAAGTACTGTTATGCAATCATATGGTGTCGCTGTACTAGCTAGCCGCTTTCTATAGACTGTCTCCCGCTGTGAGGGAAGTGATTACAAGACGGTACTGTAGAATCTGATAAATAGGCGCGTAGTATTATTTTAAAGCCACTTTTGATATACGCATTCAATACACGTATTACATATAAATTAAAATGCACCTTTTAACAATTATTTAGATACCTAACATGCCTATATAGTCACATATGCCTATTTTGACATTCAAGACAAGATCGGCAGTAAGAAAACGAACATTAAACGTGTAAAGTCGGTTTAAGCTTTAGTAGCAGCAACCAGATCGCCTCCCAGCTGTACTCTCAGTGCTTTGATCTTAATCGGAGTACATTTCCGAAATTGGTCACCATACAACGAAGTATGTTATTTCGATAAAATTCATGAGAAATTTTATAGCTAAGATTTAGTACTATATGGGTAAATTACTTAAAGTAGAATCAAAAGATATGTATTTTTTTTTATTTTAGAGCTTTAATAAACTTATTTACATAATAGTAATAACATAATGTCAATATACATGTAGCAGGTTTTCCTGGAGACTAGCTCATGTATAGTTTAGAGTCCCACGGATCAACAGTACTTCATTCATATGGAGACTACCCAGTAATATTAGGCTCGTGAACCAGCTGTTAACTGACACTAACTACTAGTACACTGGTTTTGGTTTATGTGCTTATATTTATCCTCACCACCGGAAATCCATATGGGCGAGGCTCCCAAAAGAGGTTAGTCACTTTAGTTCTTGGGGGATAGTGCATGATACAGAATATGTCCAAGTTCCAGAAGCATCCCTGGTTCTTTTGTGTCCCTGATGTAAAGCATCATACACGGAATATCTCGCTTAAAGGTGCTGCCTCACAGATTTGGCTAAATTTTTTGTATATCGTGATTTTCTAACCTAACCAAGTATTGATGTAATAGAAAGCCACTGACGTCTCTTTCGAAAGACTGTTAGTAATTTTAGTTATGTTGGGTGGACTGAAAAGCATTTCTATTTTGACCTTCTGGAGGAGGGATCCAACCCATGACCTTCTGATCAGTAGTCAGTAGGTCTTACCACAGGACCACTTGTCCACCGTTCTAGTGTACTGAGCGCCAAACAAGGAATATATACCACTCTAAGCATACCATTTTAACGCATTTTGTATGGCTTGGTCTGGAATCCAACCCAATTCCTCTTGTACTGGAAGACTGAGCATATATGTACATGAGTTGACATTCCTAAGAAACCAGTTACGTAAGTTTAAAGTTTTTGTTTCTCCAGATGAATAACAATAGCACGTGCTTGTATTGTAGTTTATGTATTAAATATGCAATCCAGAGAGACATTTTTAAACCAATGTGCTAAAATAGCTACAATGGAAATTCACACATTTAGGAACACGGATGAATTTGAATTTGTCATCAGATATTTTTATGAATATCGTGTACTTCGCACCTGACGATAATTTATTAGGAAAATGTTAATTCTGTTTTAGTTTTAAGTTTTTTATTCTCAGAAATGTATGTACACACGTCCATAGACCATATGGTGACAATAAATGCTTAAGGAAATGATAAGAAGGAAAGTCTAGCAGGGTGTTTCTTTATACATTTGTATTTTCTTTTTAATTAATTAGCAAGTATTGAATTAAAATCGGAACATTTTATAGCAAATGGAATATAAACGTATATAACTTTACATACAATATCCACAGGTAATTGTATCATTAATAAAGATTAAACAAACAAAATATGTTTTTATAACATCTTAGATATTTTGAAAAATATTGTTTTAGTTAGTAAACTTTTTACTCTGTATCAATATGTGACACTACGTGGGGTGTCCCAGAATAGCGTATAATTCTTGCTTTATTTAGTCCCGCGTGGTGGCACAGCGTTGAAATTTTGCATGTCCATTTCTACAACTATTTCACATATATTTGAGGAATTTATTGTTTATCAGCATACGTTGCATATGATAAATAGAAGAATTTGTAGTCCATGGTAACGGTTTGTGCGTCAGCAGAAAAATATATATTTCAGAAATGAATTCAAGTATTTAATGGCAATAATACTTAAGTACTATTTGCCACATCAAGACAAAACATATAGAAGCGTAATTGGCATGTTTTGTTTAGTTGCTGTGTGACGTTTCATGGTAATGAAGTTAATGAAGTAATATAACAACGTTGTTATGATCAGAGTATAAAAAATATACGACGTCAGACGACGTTATGGAGCGATCGTCGTTTTCTAAGCATTGTGTTATACCGTGGGTAGCGTAGTTTAACACCAGGACAGACGATTATTGAGGTGGAATCAACTGCGCAATACAGCAGCATAATTAGACAGCTGTTTTTAATTGACACAGTCGGTTTGTTTGGCACAGGAGGACAGGGAAACGAAGTAGAGTAGACCGACCGAGCTGAGCAAGAACTTACGTCAGATTGTTCCCGACACTATCCGCACAAATCGTCAAATCAAGTTGTCCATTTTAAAAACCGATTAATCAAATTTTGATAGCATGTAAAGAAATAAATTCTCAAATGGTTTATTACAACATCGGCATATTATATTAAAAGTGTGTAGCTCACGAAGGGAAGTACTTTGGAGAACTGTGCTAGCATGACGTCGTAGGCGAGTGTTGATGTTGACGTTCTGTGGCGCGCCCGACCTCACCTGGCGTTCGTAAAATGTACACAATTTGTAGGTTTTTAGATAATATGTAATGAAATTTTGCTAGTTTGTCAAGAAATAAATTCTCTAAAGGTTTATTATTATTTCGACATACAATACTTGATAGTTCTCATAATATAACGTGATTATACGCTATTCTGGGACAACCCACGTATACAGTAGCTTTAAAGGCACCAGACAAGACATAGGTGGCTATCGTTCGTTACTGACCACTTTGGTTGAAGCAACGGTTATATTTGTCGAGAAATATTTGGCATTCTCTATCCTCTCCATCCAGATTTAAGTCAAACTGTTTAACAGTTTAGCCATGTCAGTACTACTCTACGGAAGTGAATCATGGAAAACGCCGTCAACAGCAAATGCACTAACATTGCAGCCATGGAAGGGAAACGAAACATTGGACGGCCGAAAACCACATTGAGACAAATAACCGAACAGGAAAGAAAACTGTTTGGATGGAACAGTTGGACAACAGCCATGAATGACGCAAAAGACAGGACGCAATGGAAACAGCGCATTAAGGCCTTATACACCAATTGGTGCTGGAAGGTGAGTCGTAAAGTATATCGCTACTGGCCAAATTATAGCGGTGTACATCGTAATAAAACATTAATAATCTCCGCACATGAAGGCAAGGCTCAATGTCTCATTATTTCGCCACTGATTATTTCGGCGCGTAATAACAGCCCGATTACGCACCGAAAAACTGTTTCCATGAAGCCGAAAACAGACGCGCTTTTTGGATAAAAACGCGTAACTTTCATCGATATTTTGCAGAAAAATTGGATTTCCACGCCGTAACAAAAGGTGCATTAAAAGTGTGCATGGTGTCTATAGCTAACCATTTAAAAGATAAGGAGGTAGAGAAGGTGGTGATTGTGTTTTTGGTCAGACAAAAACACCATTGTTACTCGGATAAACCAACATGATGGGTTAATCACAACATGATTACATCATGGCGGATGTATGTTTAGGTATACATCCCATTTTCGGCCACTTTGTCCAAATTCTATTGGCTAAATAACCTGCTGATGCTGCATGAAGACCGAATGGTTAGTTGCTTTCATGAAACTGAAACTATTTTACTGTAATTTTGTTAATGTGATACACAATACGTTGAACAGTTTGAAAAATCAATGTTGGATTGATTTGACAGTTTATTAAACATATAATTTTTTAAGGTTTTTTTTGGAGGGGTTGATTAAATCTATTACTTATATACGGCTCTTTCATTTCACTACCAGACTTAGTTTAGATTAAGTTGTTTACAATCGCGGTTTGTACGTGAAAACCATGTGAAGTTATCCATGTGTGAAAAATGGATAAAAGCCAACATGATGGTATTTTTTGAAGATAATAGCCAACATGATCTTGGATAATAGCCAACATTGTGATTTGAAATATTGTATTATATATGGTACTAATTCCCTGGTACTGAAGGTAAAAATAATTGAATAAATGAATTGTGGTAAGGATAATATCAACAAAACGCTTGCTAGACATACCTACTCCTGTGTAGGTCTTGGGGTCATGATGGTGTACAAGTATGCAAATTATCAATGTCGATGTTCTTTGAAGATATTGGAGGTTAAAAAATGTGTACCTTAACTTTAGCATTTGCATTTCTAAGTCCAATAAGGGGCATAATTTCAACAAAATGCCTGATAGAGTTACTCACGCCTGTGCATGTATTGGAGTCATGATGGTAAACATGTGCGTTTCTTTATGTACTCAGTGTAGTAAGGTTACTATAGAAACAAAAAATGAATTAATCAAACATTCCCAATTTAATTTAATAATCACTGCATATTACTGAACTTTACTTAATTAGTAGCTGATGAAGCTAGAAATTCATTAAAAAGTAATTTTGATTCAACAGCTTGTCGACGTTATAGTTCTTAATAACACGTACAATGTCCACCACTCGTTCCTGCACTGGCCTTCATCCAATTAGGCGATTTCGGTGCCTTTTCATCCGCGGCATGAGCACAGGTAACTGTATCATTGATTGGGATTATTTTTTTTTTTTGTAAAATTTATATATTCATAAATATAATGAATATATAAATTTTACACACAAAAAAAATCTCTTAATCAATAATACAGTTAGTTACCTGTGGAAATGAGTCGGTCATAACTTGCGTCTTCGACGTGCGAAATCTTTAATAATAATATCATGATTTTACGAAGGGTACATATAAAATATACAAAGTTATCAAAAAACAGAACAGGTATGTATTCAGATTTGTACATAGTACATCAACTGTACAAATAACATTTAAACATAATATAGCACGGATAATTTGACTTGATCCTGACCTTTATATATAAAAATATTACAAGGTGTTTGCGTTGAATATACAAATTCCCGCGAGCAAATCGTGCAATATCAGTCCTTTAGATTTGTGTTGGTATTACACCTGGATTGTTTCCATGATATTTCCCGCTTATGAAAACGTACAACCGGGGCTATCAATATAGATAATTTATATCAGCGGTTATATTCTGCTAATAGAAGGTCGAGAGTCTCTTCAAAATATCCGAGCTACACATACACATTTAGTTTGCACATGCTATTGTGTTAGTAATTTATTTGTTCTACCTCGTGAGAGAAAGAAATAGACTAATGGTCCTCACAAAATTTCTGGACCCGTGGTCCTTCGATATAAGCTTACTATATATATATACAGTATACGTGTACAGGGTCGTACCTAGAGACATATTGATGTGTATGCCAAAAAATTCGAGGCGAGGCCTCTTCCAGCGTGATCCGTTCTACACAGACTTTTATCTTGCTCCAAGTTTAGATTAGCAAGTTAATATACAGAATATATAAATGATTGGGGCTGTTGTTGTAATTAATAACTATGTGAATGATGAACCATACTACGTGTCATGTCTATAAATAAATCCCAGGATTCTAACGAATCATTTAAATTTAAAATTGGAAAGCAAGCATGAAAATGCACTACTTGTACATAGCTTTTACCTCGAAGGGGGACAATGTTCTTACCATTTTCAAAGGTTAGTCGACGGAACCTCTTTACTCGTGGCGACTTAGATGGAGAAACTATTTTTGTACAGGGATACCTAAAAAGCATTCTCTTTCGTCCCTGCTGACCATTTTTACTTGTGTCATGTTTATCTTTCTTCTTTGGTATGTGTGTATTTAAATTCGATTTCTTTTTACTCATTGTTAACTGAAAATAAACAGATACAGACACATTTGGAATCATGCTCTTTTCTAGGTATAACTTTTAAGTATACATAAACGTGTTTATTCATCATCACGCAGCATTCAATGGTAAAGTAAATCCCAATTCTACAAAGTCAATGAGATCGTATCATAGTCAAATAATTGTTCAGGATTGAACCTCGGTCAAAACAGAGAATTATAATGAAAACACATTTGTTAATACATGTACATGTATCAGTAATATATCTCGCATAATTCACATGTAATATACAGTTTACGAGCCAGTCGCCCGTTGAATGTATCATACCACTTATTTTGAGGCGTCAGGGGTATCAGTTAGGAACATCAACCGTCAGGGGTATCATAGTGGTTCTTTCGTTTATTCTGCCTCATAACCTGGCGTCGTCAAACTAATTTTGCAAAATGCATACCTAGAATAAGGTAAACAACCAAGTTGGCCCCATATAAAAGCAACACACCATGCAAATCGGCAGAAATTGGAAAAAATGAAGACGGGTCGTCAGGGGTGCAGTAACCAAAACCGCACTGAAATCGAGTGTTCGCCTTAATCATAGGTATTTGGGGGGCAAATGGGCTTGGGTCAGCAGGTATCGACAGGGCCGGGTACGATGGGCTGGTTGATTTCATTGAAAGCGTCTTACAAAACAAAGAAAAATCAAGATTTACTTACCGAAGCGACGAAATATACAGTCAAAAAACCGTCAGGGGTATCACTTGCGTTCTATACGTTATCCCCATTGATCAACGACCTTCCTGAGCAGACCAGGTCTAAGGTGATGCTGTTTGCTGACGATACAGCCTTGTACCTGGCAGTTGCTGTCGTGCAGGACTCGAACATCCTTCAAGAGGACCTTGATAGGCTCCAAAAATGGTAGGTTGAGTGGGACATGGAGTTTAATCCAAAAAAGTGCACTGTAATACATGTAACACGTGCGAAAACTCCATTGCCCACTCAATATGTCCTGCACGGTCAAGTACTTGAAACAGTGAGCAGCTCCAGTTACCTTGGCGTTGACATATATAGCAGCCTCATCTGGAACAACCACATCCAGCGAGTATGTGCAAGCGCAAATAAGACGCTTGGATTCTTGAGACGTAATATCAGGTCTAAAAATCAATCCATTAGAGAGACTGCCCACAAAGCTCTAGTTAGGCCCCTGGTAGAGTCCCCATACTCAAAAGAGCGAACATAAAATTGAGATGATCCAGAGACGCGCAGCCAGATGGACCACAAGTACCTACACTCCACAATCTAGTGTATCAGAATTAATCTCTTCCCTCGGCTGGCGTTCTCTGGAAGACCGGAGATCCGATGCAAGGCTGTGTCTTTTTTTTTATAAAATTATGCATGGCCTTGTAGCGGTACCCATACCCACAATGACATATATACAACATCCGACGATATTTCCAAGATATTCTCATGATCTATACTTTAGACAATTAAATACCCGGACTGACTACTACAAGTACTCATTTTCCCCCTAGCTATTGTACAATGGAACAGGTTGCCAGCTAGAGCTGCGCTCCTGCCAGATTTGAACCGTTTCAAACTGGCAGTCAGTTCCCTGTCCCATACAATGCCATAAATGTTTGCGTCATATTTTTATCCTTGTACTAAGTCTTTGACTTTTTTTAAACATTTTAACAATATTCTTACTTCACTCACTTGTTTTTATATACGTTTTACTCTTTTATCCACTTACACTGTGCTGGCGCGCACCTGCACATAATACCCACAAGAGGGTGATGCAGTATCAATAGATAGATAGATAAGACTAATTAAAATATTAACTTAAATCCTTGAAGCATCCATAAGCCTAATCAATAGACCAATATCCACAGTTCAGTTTTTAAAAGGCTTTAGTTCTACTAAATACAGATCAGTCTGTTTAGACTATAGAGTAGGCCTATTAGATATAGGCTACCTCCTATTCCACGACTAGGTATGCCCCGCGTTTATCGATCAATCAGCTCGTAACACCCCCGCCGAATTGCGCTGTTTGTTTACATCAGTATCTCGGCTGGTATTTGGGCGGAATTCCAAATGCGTCTGGTGGCCTATTTCTCACCGCCTTATTTAAATGTACTTTCTCATTTGCACATCATAAACACGGCTTAACATTATTTCAAGTGTTAATTTTCGCAGTTCCGTACAAGACAATTTTTCAGCGTTGTGTACGAAATTTAGCTGCTTTCTAAGTTATTGATTCCGGTCTAGATCAAGATCTATCATAATTCCGATCCCCAGGCTAAACCATCAATATCCCCACCAGAATACCACTGTACGGCAACCTGTACACGGAGAGTATGCAATTGGCGGCGAGTTTCAATAAGAGACCGCTATAATATTTGGGTCTTATACGAAAGTACTGTGATCAAAAATTTCATCACAATTTCAGAGACTGGGAGGACAGCGGAGAAACATTAGCATCCAATAAATTTGTTCTGCTCTGTGGACGACTATTGATTTTCAACGGCTTCCCCAGGCGTTGGCAATGTTGCGCAAAACTATGCGCAGAAAGTCATTTCGTATGCAAATAAGATGTTGCCAACGCCATCTTTCAATCGGATAATCTAACGTAGTGAAAATCCGCTTTTATCCTTGTAACGGCGAGCAATCGCCTGTGTTTGACAATTTTAAAGTGATATATAGACTTTGAAGATGGCTGCGCCCGACGGCAAGCTCTCTACGACCGATAGGGTTGTGAAAAGTAAGTGATCGCTGTTGTTTGTTTATTCGCTACTTGAAAGATACGCCATATTGGATGTCGGCCATAGCCTATGACTGTGTACTAAATTCCGTATTTGGCAACGGAGTGTCATAGCATTCTAGCTTGTGATAATGATTAAGCAAACTAAACATATATTCATAATTCATTATAACATACTTTGACACCTCTTCATGAGCTCTGGTTGTTGCACTAACCCTTGTTAAGCGTTTGACATTTGACAACAAACCGGAAACGTCAAACTTGCATAAATATATCTAATTAATCGAATGGCAAGTGCTACTTGTCAGCACTGTTCATTGTTTCCTGTGGTGTTCATTGAACGTTTGAGTCATAATCTCATTCTATGATATGTTAAATCTAGTCGTAATTTAACTTTGTCTGTATCAATTGAAATTCAGAATGTTAGTCAACTTTAATAGTGATGGTCAGTCAGAAGCCTTTCAGGTCTTGTTTTGGAGTCTGGCATAGCCAGTCACCAGGTATTGTATTTGGATCAAACTCTCCCCAACCAATTCAGATGTTGCCATTGTTTACCTATTTATACAAAACAAAGAATGAAAATTGCCCACAATTAATGTGCCTGTCACATCATTTGCCGTAAATTATTCATTCAATTTCAAAAGTTACGTTACGGGTAACATCATGCAGCTTATACACATCTTACTTTCAGGATATCATGACACTTCAGTCCTTAAATACTGAAAACACAAACTTTACACTATGAGTATGAACGACAGACAGTTTTGACTCAACGAACATCATCTGACATCCAATCCCCAGATCGGTCAATTTGGCAGTCAGTATAAGCAAGATATATCTATGCTTGTGAATTTTGTCCTTGAACAGTATTTATTCACCATATCAACATTAGAACTTAAAACCCGTTTTCCGGGATTACGGAATTAATTGAGCGACAATGTGCGAGATATTCCGAATGTACGTCAGGGGGGGAAACGGATATAGCGTATAGAGCAACTAGGTACAAAAGTCGCGATTATTTAAGCCAAATGATTAGAATTTGTAAAAAGTCTTACTAGAAAACAATGACAACACAATTTTACGACCTCGCTGATAACATTTTCGCCTAAATAATATGTTTAACTTGAAAAATGCGTATTTTTTCTCGACATCGGTATCGAGCCACGGAAGCGGCAGTGTAGAATAAAATGCAATATTTCAAATATAAAGCACTTTTTAGGATAATTCTTGCTAAAGTTTAAGAACAAAGATGTTTAATGATAATGTGTAATAATTGTTTTATATGTTTTCATGTTTAAACGTTGAAAAAAGAATAATTATACACACTCCCGCTATACCGCTTATTGCTCGATAACCCCCTGACCGTGAAATTTCGGTTCCGGAAAAACGGGTTTTATTGAGTAATGTCGATATCGAGAATGCTTCACAAACAGACATCTCAGCTCATGCTTTCAGTGATTGTAACTGAATAATAAGGCGATAGTCAGTCTCAGCAGTCCCTTTAACCTTTCCCCTTATTTCTATGGTAGGACCCTATTGACATCACCAAATGAGGCGGTTAATTAGTCCACCAGGTCCTCCACTATGAGACCAATAAAGTTCTATGTTTAGTTTTCCCCTCTAGATATATATATCTATCGGCTGGACTTCATTACAAATTGTAACAATGGTCCATTCTAAAAATAGCTGTTTAATTGAAATCCATGCAGAAGTCAGGGTTACCATGGCAACAGAAATCAAGGTCTTATTTAAATATGATTCTACTAGATCAATTTTATTAGGTGAGCGATCTTGGCCCTCTTCTTCACTATAACATTATTTTCTATTTGGGTATTTCTGATTGTCTTTGCTTTTTCTACTCCCTCCTCAAAATCTATTTGATTTTTAAGAAAATTGAATGGGTAATAACCTGCAATATGCAGAGCTCTTATCTGTAGCTCTGCAGGGAGGTACAATCTTTTCAGTTGGGACTGTCTCCAAATTTCGGCTGCAGATTTGATAAATTCAGGGTGCGGTGCAT
Organism: Spisula solida; assembly: GCA_947247005.1. Taxonomy (NCBI): domain Eukaryota; kingdom Metazoa; phylum Mollusca; class Bivalvia; order Venerida; family Mactridae; genus Spisula; species Spisula solida. The sequence goes on along the minus strand of OX365944.1, from coordinate 31,479,520 downwards.
TGACCAATCTTGCTTATAATATTTTGCGTGAATTTTAACCTTAACCCCATGTCCCTACCTCAAAATTCAAGGTTATAGTTGCAGGTCTAAGCAGGGCTTTCATATGACCCGGGACTACGCGTTTTGGCTAGGTTTTTGATTTAGAAGCTGGTGAGAATAATCTTACATTATCATATTAGGCCAGGACTTTTTAATTTTACGGTTTACAAGACCGGCGACCATATTTTTAATGTGTGCATAACAGGGCTTTCACTAGGTTCAAAACCCAAGAGTCGTGACTCTTGACCCCTATTTTCCAAGAGTCAAAATGACTCTTGACTCCAAAATTCCAAGAGTCAAAATATTTAATCGGTCGAATTGAAACCATGTAAATATTGCACTCGCACATATAATCATAATTTAAAAGATGATAGATATATGGAATTTGATTGTATAGACAAAACAAAGACATATCATTACAGGTAAGGTTTCAGGGTTCTCGGCAACGCGTAATTAAGCGTATTTGGACGCATACTTTTTTAATTAGACGCGTAAAATTACCGATCTACGCGTTTTCGGGACGCGCCATTTTTCTATCGGCCGCGTTTGACCTTGAGTCATAAATTCGTCGCGTACATCGTAATCAATAAAGCATCACTCGTTTCGAGTAATTGACAGACGAAAGGCGGAGTTAATTGCCTCATCAACCAATCAGCGTTCACGAGTCACCATCATTCACTTTTGATTGACGCGTCGCGATAATCTTGAGTAAAGACAGATAGTTGTGTTATGTAAACACGTACGCTTTAATTGATCTATCGAGTCAATTATCGATTTTATTTGATTGCCGCGTCCGATGATTATTATAGTTTAATCATAACTGTGAGATTTGTCGTAATTTGGGTAATCGTGATATTTACATGTGTACGCACATTAATTTTAAGAACATTGAAAAGATGACTCAAAACCACGCACGTTGATTAAAATTCGTGCTCAAAACTAATGCATCTGCAAATATCGAGTTTTCAAAGAATATTTACCTTGTTATTCATATTCCGTGCCATTAATTCCCAGATTAAAATATCACAACATCCAACAAACTTATGCCAAATGTGTAAGTCGTCAGTTTCATCGAACGCGTGTGCGGCGTCAATCTCTATGCTAAGGACTTTGATGTTACCGACGCGCGGTTCACTTCAAAGCCTTGGCCGTCTTTGATCGTGCGGCATGGGAATTTTGTCCGTAAATTGGGTTCGATACGCGTGTGTTAAATTTGAGATATTGTAACCGAACAGCGGACTTATTTTCTGAATTTCCAGAGAATGATTTGGTCACTCGTGAACATTAAAACCGCGTAATTAATGAAATTTTCGGAAGCAATAAATGGCGCTGGTATTATTCGAGTTTTTAACAAATTTAATGACTTTCAAACATTAGCAATCAATATAATGCGTTTAGGTGCATAAATTACTGCAAATGGTCGGGATAAGAACGACTTGTGTGACATGCGAGTTGCACTTTTCGGATATATACATATTTTCGGATAAGCTCGTGATTTTTTTTATACTATTCATACATTCTTGGCTACTATTATTTATATAGCATGAATTCAAGTATGTTATCAGTACTTATAAAATATTATACTTTTCATTGAGCAGTACACCTGACCATCTGTTATATTTTCGGAATTTATTGCATTGAATCAATCAGTAACCTACCACAAAAACTCTACTTTTTTATTCACACTGACATAAAAAAAATCTTTTGAGGTCACAAAATAATTGAAACAATTAGCTCCATAGTTCACCAGAATGCAGGATTTAAGGGTCCAGAAATCAAAATTTTCTTGGGGGAGATCCCCCAAACCCCCCTTGCGGGAGGGGGTCACCCCCTCCCTCACCCTCCTCCACTCGTCTCTACGCGACTCGAATACAGTCCTCAGGACTCCAACATTTTTCTAAGAAGGAGTCCTGGGACTCCTACTTTAAAATCCTACCGAGAACCCTGGGTTTCAATTCGATTAAGAATTTTGACTCGTGGAATTTTGGGGTCAAGTGTCATGACTCTTGGGTTTTGAAACCTAGTGAAAGCCCTGTCAAAGGCTATATTATAAATTTATGAACTTGTGTCAAAGTATTTTTTTCATTGTAAGCCTCATCTTTTTTCAGGTGTGCCATTTCCACCTAGTCACAGACTTACTATGAATGAGGTATTTGATGCAAAAGGAAAACCTCGTCCTGATGTTCTGAAACAACATTTCATTTTGGAGGGAAAAGTCACTGAAGATGTTGCGCTGCGCGTCATTAATGAAGGTGCTGCTTTGTTACGTCAAGAGAAAACCATGATCGACATCGAGGCACCAGTCACAGGTTTGTCAAATTCTATTATGTGATAACAGGCCTAGACACTAACTATTTTGGCCACTGGTCCGACAGGGCAAAAGCGCCAAATTTGTAAATAGGACAGTTACTGGTCCTCCAGAATTTTCACTGGTCCTTCTGGATTTTCACAGGTCTCGGACCAGCGGACCAGTGTTAGTTTCGAGCCCTGTGATAAAACAAGCATGGGTTAAATTAAAATTTGCCACTTGAATTGAAACCTTCACACCTAAAATTTTTAACAAGCCACATGTTCATCCTTAGGTTTTTCTTTTTTATGCCCGCCATGAAATGGTGGAAGGGCATATAGTGTTCACACTGTCTGTGTGTGTTCGAAAATTGTGAAATTGTGTCCGCTCACTCGGTACAAATGTTAACCACATCAAGATGATGTTTCATGCACAAGACCCAGGTCCCTATCTCGAAGGTCAAGGTCATACTTTGAGATTAAAAGTTAGACACAAGTATACAAGTCTTGTCTGCTTTGTTACTTAGTTATTTCGTTCTGGATTTAAAATTACTTGGTAGCATTCACATTCACACCCTGAAATCCCTAGCTCGGATGTCAAGGTCACTCTTACAGACCCAGCTCTTGTTTTCTGGTCAATGTCACATTTAAGCAATTACAAACTTTATTTCAAATTATTCCATTTGCATTTATAACTTAATACTTATCGCTACCACAGTCTGTTGGCAGTGGATTAGTCGATGATGGTCCAATTTAAAGCAGTCCACAGCAGAGTTAACTTAAAAAGTTCAATTGAGACAATGATCATCTCAATAGCATCTAGATATTGAGTCATCCGGGTAAATAAAATAGGTCAAATCATAGATAAACCTTGGGTCACAATTTTGACCTAAAATAGGCTAAATATTAAACTTGCTCACAATGAGCATCTTAACACAATCTAGGTCACAGCATGTCCACTGGAATTTCAAAAAGTGGGTATCTGTACCCACTAGTTTTGGAAAAAGTGGGTACAGGCCTAAAAAAGTGGGTACAGTACAGTCTGTGATTTTCAGCTATGTGCAAAAGGAGGTAAATTGTATCTGTTTCGGTTCCGATACGGGCTTTTAACCATTCTTTAAAATAATGGCTGCAATTTGCGCGAACTTGCCAAAAAAATTATCTTAAATTAATGATTACACTCGCAATATTGTTTAACGTCACACTCGTAGTAACATGCTATTATGACCATATAACAACCTCAATTACTTGATTGATTAGTAGAAATAGTGCCTCGGCACTTGGAAATGTGACATAAAACAAATGAGTCCAGATCATCTGGATGTTTGACGCAGGTTGTTTATTAGTCGACCCGCATGCAGGAACATTGAATGGGCATGCTTAGCTTGGTTAAATTTAATCAGAATTTTTGTTTAAATGTAATCAAAGTAAAGTTTGAGCATGGGTCATACTGTAGACGCTGTAATTCAGGTCACCATAGGGGCCTGCATGCACTACTACAGGTGAGCTACTTGGCCCTCTTGTTTGCATGCTTACAACTTGATTAAAATTTTATCTATAGTTTATACCAATACTGGCGATACATAATGATATATTGCCCTGCTCTTCTTGTGTATTATTTATTGCAATAATATTTACTGGATAAATTGTTTATCTCTTCATTGGCTCTCTCAATAACATTAATGAAATCCTAAATGTTGAATATAGCATTGAAGAAAATCTTTAGAAGTTTTACAATGTTAACAATCTGCTCCGGGTCTAGTGAAAGTGACAATGTCAATAAATCACGATCAAAGTTCAAACCTTTTAACTTTAGCTCAAGGGCACTGAATAAGAAATTGTTAGGGTAGAAATTGTTATAACAAGATTTGCATTGTGACTTTTTAGCTCACCTGTCACTAACTGGCATGGTGATCTTTAGTGATCACTGTTCGTCCGTCGTCAGTCCATGCGTTCGTCCGTCAACAATTCATTCAAACTACTTCTCCTCCTAAGCCACTAAGCCAATTTCAACCAAACGTCACAGGAATGTTCATTGGGTGGTCCGTTCTAACAATAGCTAAAAGAATTGTAATATAATAATTTTGTAACTCTGGTTGACATGCCAACCGAATGGAAAATCTTTAAAAAAAAACAAAAAAAATCAACCGCTTGCCAGATTTAAAATAATTTTACAGATATGGTTGTTGGGTGACCCTTTTACAAAATTGCCATTTTAGTAGTGATTTACCAGAAAACATGGCCGCCAGTGGGTGGGGCACTGTTTTTTCCCTTTATATTTATAGTAAAAGCTTTCAAAATCTTCTTCTCTAAAAGTACCTTTTGACCAGCGTTCGCACCTTCAATGGAGGTGCGAATTTCTCGATATTTCTCAATGTTCTTATCTTAAAATTTATTTAAACTTCTAGATTTGTTTTTCGATTATTTAAACCGATTGTTCAAACTGTTTACCGTTTACATCCCTAATTTTAACCTATACTAGTCAAAATATAATTGATATAAAACAAACTTTCGATGTCAACAAAGGTCACAGTATTCTTTGAGATTTCTGTCTATTTTCCTTATTATGTATACATGTTTGTTTTGCTGACAATATGCAGTTCTTGCGGTTTCTTATTTTACTTGCTGTTTCTTATTTTAGTCTTATGTCTGCAATTTTGCTTGGTAGAAACTCATCCACATATAAAGAAACAAGATGTGAATCCTAAATATTCTGTCTGTTATGAATATGGTCATCTGTCTAGCTTCTGTCTTTGCTTGATGTATTGCAGTCTGGTCCTTGAATTATCCTAGATTGAACTTGTCTCTACAGACATGGTTTATCACATTCCTGTCTTTGACAGCACTGTAATATTCTATGATTGAGTTAGTGTTTGTGTCTCGCAGTCTTAACACAGTTACAAAATGTGGACCCCGGAGCTGGACAAATAATCAATTGTCAACATCATTAATATCGCCTGATAGTGTTATTAAAATAAAAAAGTGAAAAACGAAGTTTGAGAAATGGACAGACAAGGCTGAAAACGCGTGCGATCCAAAGTAAATCTGTCAGACCAAAACTTAGATATAGACAAAATGTACAGTTGCCAGACTTCAAAGTTCTGCTTCTGATTGAAAATTGGTCAAGTTGAGTCATATTGCCAGCGCCAGCCAGACAACTTTTGATCAGACAAGTTTCCTTGAGGCCTGAACAATGACTGCTAGCCATTGTCTCAATCAAGCAAATCAAATTAAATATGATTCCTTACATAAATAATTCATCCAGTAAGAATGACCCATGGCTTACTTGTTAGCTCACCTGTCACAAAGTGACAGAGTGAGCTTTTGTGATCACTCTTCGTCCGTCCGTCAACAATTGGAATTGTGTCCTCCTAGAGGTCACAATTTTGGCCTAATCTTTATGAAACTTGGTCACAATGATCATCTCAACAAAATCTAGGTCAAGTTCGATATTGGATCATCCGGGGTCAAAAACTAGGTCACAATGTCAAATCATAGAAAAACCTTGTGTAGTCACTGGAGGTCACAATTTTAACCTAATCTTTATGAAACTTGGTCACAATGATCATCTCAACAATTCTAGGACAAGTTCGATATTTGGTCATCTGGGGTCAAAAACTAGGTCACACAAGGTTTGCACAGGCCTTGAAAAGTACTTGAATTTGATGCCAAGTACTTCAAAAGTACTTGAATTTGAACCTGCCAAAAAGTCCTTGAAAAGTACTTGAATTTTGAAAAAACAATTAAATTTTGATAAAATGCCCTGTAATTCATGTTCTGCGAGTAGAACATCATATAAAAACCAGCATATTAGACCAAAATATCAAATAAAGACGAACAAACGACAGACAAACCGTCGACAGAGCTTGCTGATGAGTAAATTGACGTACGGTACGGTACATGACGGGTTTTATTCTCTAACTGTAATTATCACAACGAGCGATTTTTACGGCGCGTAATTTAATTTCCGGTTCGTACAGGATTCCTTTTAAAAACTTTGGTTGACTGGAAATGGTGCTATGTCTTGATAAATTGGCATTAGAATCACGAAATTGGGTTTAAATACTTTGTTCACTCGTATGTGAATTGAGATGTATTCAGAAATATTTGGCATTCTGGCTTAGATATGAAAACGAAAGTAGGATAGTGGCTAACGGACTTGCTGTCAATCCGTGCTTGTGGGAAAATATTTTTGACTGGTTTGAGGTACCAAATTTTCTTATATAATACATGATTCTACTGATAAATAGATTTTGAGAAGGCCCTATGGACAAAAAGTTGACATTTTTTATGCCCCCGTATCGATAGATCGGGAGGCATATAGTGATTCACCTGTCCGTTCGTTCGTCCGTCCGTCCTGGTTAACCCAAATTGACAGTTTCTTCTAGCATTAATATTGCTTGCTACAAAGCTTTTATACTTGCATGGATGTTGCATATGAACACTCTCCACACACCTGTATCACCTAACCCCAATTTGACCTTCACCTTGATCTAATTTTGGACTTATTTATAGACAAGGCTTCCACAGGGGGCATAAGCGTTTATTGAACGCAGTCTTGTTGGGGACTGACATTGAGTTGCAGAACAAATTTATATATTGGTGGTTTTTTACCTACATGTGTACAAAATGGTCGTTGATCATCATGAATATTGACAGAATAAACGGAATAAGTGCTTGTTTTCAACAACGTGGTTAAACAACACTAAATTTGCATGTTAAACAGTTTTAAGCAATGGTAATTGCCGCGACAAATGCGATTTTGTAGTCCTTGAATTTGGGAAAAAAGTACTTGAATTTCATTTTGAAAGTTCTGTATGAACCATGTCACAAGGTCAAATCATAGACCACCCCTTTGTAGTCACAAGAGGTCATAATTTTGACCTAATCTTTATGAAATTTGGTCACAATGATCATCTCAGCAAGATCTAGGTGAAGATTTATATTGGGTCATCCAGGGTCAAAAACTAGGACACTAGGTCAAATCATAGAAAAACCTTGTGTAGTCACTAGAGGTCACCATTTTAGCCTCATCTTTATGAAACTTTGTCACTTGTAATGATTATTTTAACGCAATGTAGGTCAAGTTTGATATGGGTCATCCTGGGTAAAAAACTAGGTCACTAGATCAAATCATACGAAATCCTTGTGTAGTCACTAGTGGTCACCATTTTAGCCTCATCTTTAAGAAAATTGGTCACAATAATCATCTCAACAAAATGTAGGTCAAGTGTGAGGTCACTAGGTCAAATCACAGGGCTTGCATGCACTACGACGACAGGTGAGCGACCTAGGGCCCTTTGGGCCCTCTTGTTAATCATGACAAAAAATGTGGTGTACAGTCTTAATGTGTCTTCTACACTCCAGTCATGGGATACTAGTACATCAACAGTTTGTGTATTTAGAATTTGAAACTACTTGTCCAAATCATCACAACTGAATAGTTCTCCTTTGCTCTATACGTTATTTCTGCAGACATCTCTTGGTTGGAACAACTATTTCGGACAACTAGACAAGTGCGAATATCAAATGTAGAGCTAGATGCTTGAAGCAAGTTTTGATTTAAAAGGCTATTTGGAACTTACAAGTATTTGCTGCTTAAGACCAGTGGTTGCATATTTTAGGTCCTAATGAAGGTTTATTGCAAAACATTATTGTTATTAACCGTCAGGTCAGTGATTTTTCTTGAAAAAAATTAAACAGCCTGTGCCTTTAAAATTGGGAAATTTAGCGCAATTTGGGAATTATTAAAAAAGATTGTTTTGGTTAAAATTGTTCATAAATTGCTATTTTCTACTGATAATACTATGTGACAACGATACTTGCAAGTTTGAAAATCCATTGTTTTGACTTTAAAACAGCTATACTGTAGTTGCTTTGAAACCAGCGAGCACAAAAGGGGAAAAATATGCCTACTTTTTGGGAAAAAAATATGATTTTTTGGGAAAAATGAAGGTTATTTTGCTAGGGGAAGGGGCCTATATTCGGCCCCAAAAATAGCCAAAAAAAATCACTGCAGGTAATCAGGTAATTGTTGTTTGATATATGCTTATGTTGATCTTGGGATGCTTTATGACTAATAAATTGATAATTTCTGTCCTAATAAGTAGGTTGGCAAGTCAAGATTATAAATGTGTGCATGCTTGCTATTAATATGTCAGTCTTGAATTGTGTTATTCGCAAAGTACAGGTTTTTATCATATTTTTCAGTATGTGGTGATATTCATGGCCAGTTTTATGATTTGATGAAGTTGTTTGAGGTGGGAGGCCCTCCAGCAACCACACGCTACCTCTTCCTAGGTGACTATGTAGATAGAGGATACTTCAGTATAGAGGTATGTTGGTTGTCAATGCTTGTCATTGTACCTACTTCAATGATTTAAACTAATGTATATTCTTTACCAATTCAGTAGCTCGTTGAGACCGTCTGGTGATGCCTGACCCTGATCTCTTGAGGCATGTCAAGTAGACATCTCAGCTGAAATCTGGTGATGCCTGACCCTGATCTCTTGATGCATTTCAAGTAGACATCTCAGCTGAAATCTGGTGATGCCTGGCCCTGATCTCTTGAGGCATTTCAAGTAGACATCTCGGCTGAAATCTGGTGATGTCTGGCCCTGATCTCTTGAGGCATTTCAAGTAGACATCTCAGCTGAAATCTGGTGATGCCTGGCCCTGATCTCTTGAGGCATTTCAAGTAGACATCTCAGCTGAAATCAGAGTATGTGATCTTAACATTTTACTGTAATAAACTCAGAATATAGTGTCTGTTATGTGATGTCACTTCTGAGTCCAACCTATCATGGAGACTACTTCAAAGATTATTGACAATATTTGAGATGAGTTTTAGCTCTAATTGAGATCCTTGGGGAGATTGGGGCTAGATCAGTCTAGTATTAACTCATCTTTAAATCGAGGCCCAAACCCTGAAATTGTGGATTTTCAAATTCAAGTCAAAATGCAGTTTCAAGAGTCCAATGAAAGCCCTGTCCGTCCGATATTTGTAAATGCTTTGCAACTCAAGTTACAAGGTCCGCTAAATGTTTAAGTTTATCTGTTTATCAAGTTAGTTTCAAACTTTGTCTCTGAATTTGGAGACAATAGATACTGTTTCTTACAAAAAGATCTAATCATGTATCTTATTATACTATGTTTCTTTGCATGTTTGCCAGTCGGTGGCATGTATAGTTTGAGTTATTTCAATAAATTATACAAGTTTGAACGAATTACATGTGTTTGTGTACAAACTGTCCATTTCTGATTTGTGAACATTACACTTGAAATGAAACGATTTATATTCAATTAGTGTTTGTTATGCTAAAGAATTTTGTGAGTGCGTGTAATTTAAATTGAATTTGCTATGATATAAGGCACTGAAACTAATTACAAGCAGATGACATTCAATGTGATTTTAAGCCGTGATCATCCAGTCTGATCTGTTCCATTATATACCATAGCATACAACATCGCACTCCCCAAACCTTGCAAGATTTAATAGAATTGATTCTTTTGTAAGCTTTGGTCATATTTTAACATACATATTTAGTGATAAAGATGGTATATTTTGGGGGACATTTTTTAGTTGATTGTACCATTTATACTAAAGTGATCCTCTTCTTTATAGTCTAGTATTAGAAAATGCACTTTGACAGGGGTGTCAATTTTCCTAATTTATCCGGAATTCCTGATAGAACAATGCAGGCTTTCTACTGGGCCCTTCTATTCCTACTTTTCCCTACTATTTTGATCTGAGCCCTACTTTGCCCTACTTTTTCCATAACAGCCCTATTATCCCTACTTTTTCATCTCAAAATGAAAATTAAATTGAGTGCAAAATGGTACTTGCTTCTTCTTTTAGTTGTGATTTCAGTGGAAATATAAATCATGAATTTTTTCAGGCTCGCTACGCTCGCAGAATTAAGCATTTTTACAATTATTTGAGTGGCTATTGTAGATTTAATGCCCCTCTTGGCACCAAATCCTGAATCTGCCTTCTTTAATCCTTCTTTATCCCTACTTTTTTATGTCAGAAATTCTTACTTTGTCCTACTTTTTCAATAAAATATGCCCTACTTTTGCCCTACTATTTTTGGAAGTGGCAGTAGAAAGCCTGAACAATGGCTTCTGACCAAAATAAAAGTTATTTGATGAAAATATCTCAAGAAATGGCAAAGTTATGGTAAATTTAGTCTGCTCTGAAGGATTTTTTTAATACAAACTGAGTCAATTATGAAAACAATGTCATTTAAGGCCTCTTGTTTGGCAAAAATGGTTGGCCACATGTGATTTTCCTGATTTTCAATTTGGCCTTTGCGGTCTTGTGTTCATTCACATGCCATTTACATACCAGACTTGTTAAACATGGTATTGGTATATCTCCCTGGCTCCAGGTTTAGCAAAGTTAGTTCCACATAACTGTTGGTTCACCCGATACTGTGACTGGGTAGTCTCTATATTACTGAAATACTATCATACTGTGGCCTCCGTAGCTCAATGGTTAGCGCGCTTGTTGTCTAATCTGGTGATCCGGGTTCAAATTCGGGTGGAGGCACACATATATATGCCTGCCATATTTCAGCAGAAAGCTGACTGGCAAATAAAGGCTATGCTTGGCATTTTTTTATGCCCCCCTATCGATAGATGGGGAGGCATATAGTGATTCACCTGTCCGTCCGTCCGTCCGTCCGTCCTGGTTAACCCAAATTGACCGTTTCTTCTAGCATTAATATGGCTTGCTACAAAGCTTTCATACTTGCATGGATGTTGTGTATGAACACTCTCCACACGCCTGTATCACCTAACCCCATTTTAACCTTCACCTTGACCTAATTTTGGACTTAGACTTATTTATGGACAAGGCTTCCACAGGGGGCATAAGCGTTTAGTGAACGCAGTCTTGTTTTGTTTTTTTCTTCGTAATTATCATGTATTAAAGATATGCAGAAAATAACTGGTTGGTAGCCCAGAGATAGTCTTGATATTATAATGAAGGTGTCTATTTGGAAAGATCTAGGGTAGCACACCCGAAGTCGTAGGTCATTGGATAATTAGATATGGAAAAATCTGCTGACCACTCACTTCTAACTTAAACTATCTCAATGTAATGCATACAACAGTACTCAATGTAATACATACAACAGTACTCAATGTAATACATACAACAGTACTCAATGTGATACATACAACAGTACTCAATGTAATACATACAACAGTATTCAATGTAATACATACAACAGTACTCAATGTAATACATACAACAGTACTCAGTGTAATACATACAACAGTACTCAGTGTAATACATAAAACAGTACTCAATGTAATACATACAACAGTACTCAATGTAATACATACAACAGTACTCAATGTAATACATACAACAGTACTCAATGTAATACATACAACAGTACTCAATGTAATACATACAACAGTACTCAATGTAATACATACAACAGTACTCAATATAATACATACAACAGTACTCAATGTAATACATACAACAGTACTCAATGTAATACATACAACAGTACTCAGTGTAATACATACAACAGTACTCAATGTAATACATACAACAGTACTCAATGTAATACATACAACAGTACTCAACAGAAATACATGTGGATTCTGCTTATAGAAAGTTTCAGTGAATTTGGATGTTTAGGTTGATTATAGGTGTGACCGCTATAATGTATACTGCTATATAATATCATCTGTCACCAACATGCTTCTAGACTATCGCCGACCTATTTCATAGAAAGTCTGGCTTGTAACACATATTTAGATATAGGCCAAATAAGCATTAAATATCAATAACATGTCATAATATAAAAGAAAACAATTATGCTGGCTTATAAACTACTTTCATGTTAATTCCAGACTTCAGTCTATCATTAATTTAATAACATAGCTTTCCCTGGGAATCAGTGACTCATCATTCTGGCTGTACAGCGAAACAAACACTGCGTAGTTTTCATGAGGGTGGTGTGTATAAATAAATTATAAAAAATGTAAAAACTAGGTTATCTGTTTTGTGTTAGTTAGATCAGTTTGATATTGGTTTTACTGAAACAATTACAGGTTGAGATATAGATCAGTAAATACGATTCATTCTTATCTTATATCATGTTTGTGTTTTCTACCGTAAATTGAATATCACCTAACTTGATGTTTGACCTATATCAATTTGAGATTTTTACATGATGAAAAGTGGATGATTACGGCATCTTGTAACAGGATCTGTTTGCACGCTGTAAACAAGATATTTTATGTGCTGTAAACAAGATATCTTATGTTTATAACTTGTAGTTTTTGTTGTGTTTTTGTTGTGATTAGACTATTACCTGTTAGAAGCTACAAAACAGCCTGTAACAAGATTATGTAGCATGCCTAGGATTGTTGGACTTTTTTTTTCTGAAATGAAATTTAACATAAAATCATGCACTCACAGAAACTAGGTTATTGGAAGTATGATGGTTTGATTACTTTAGGACAGAATAAAACATTTCCTGACCATATCCCTATCATCACTGTTGCCCTGTCTTTAAATAACCATTAATCAAAAAGTTTTCAAACATCGCTCTGAATATGGAAAATGACTAAATCATAATGTAATTCCTCTTTGTTGAACTACTAGATTACACTCACAGACTGGCAATTTTCAGAGACTCTGCAGTAGTCTGTTACAGCCCAAGGAGTGCTGGTATTTTCCTCTATTAAACATTATTCCATATCTAACATGAATTTGGTTGAAATTTTGCAAGAAAAATCATATGTTGTAAAATTATAAAAAAGAAGGAAATAAAGGAGAATGATAAAACTTGTAATTTGTTGCAGCATTAATATTTGTATAATTGGTATAAGAAGTGCAAAATTCTAGATCTTCTCATTCTGCTGTAAATACTTGGGTGTCCAAAACTATCGTAGAAATGTAAAAGCATGCCAATTTGTACTTAAAATAAGGATGTCAACAAATACCAAAACTGTAAGACAAATGCGCTAGGTTCGCACAGGCCTTAAAAAGTCCTCAAATTTGGTTTCAACCTTGAAAAGTACTTGAATTAAGTGCTGCCTTGAAAAAAGGCCTAAAAGATACTTGAATTTAACTGAAAATCTTTGAATTAAGGCAAACAGCCTTGAATATTCATAGAAGTGTACAGATATTGTCAAAAGGACACATTATCTGCATAAGCATTAAGCAATGATGTAGAAACACTCTTTTTTAGCTCACCTGTCACAAAGTGACAGAGTGAGCTTTTGTGATCACTCTTTGTCCGTCGTCCGTCCGTCAACAATTGGCTTGTGTAGACACTAGAGGTCATAATTTTAGCCTAATCTTTATGAAACTTGGTCACAATGATCATCTTAACAAAATCTAGGTCAAGTTCGATATTGGGTCGTCCGGGGTCAAAAACTAGGTCACAAGGTCAAATAATAGAAAAACCTTGTGTAGTCACTAGAGGTCACAATTTCGACCTTATCTTTATGAAACTTGGTCACAATGATCATCTCAACAAAATCTAGGTCAAGTTCGATATTGGGTTATCCGGGGTCAAAAACTAGGTCACAAGGTCAAATAATAGAAAAACCTTGTGTAGTCACTAGAGGTCACAATTTTGACTGAATATTTATGTAACTTGGTCACAATGATCATCTCAACAAAATGTAGGTCAAGTTCGATATTGGATCATCTGGGGTCAAAAACTAGGTCACAAGGTCAAATCATAAAAAAAACTTGTGTAGGCAATAGAGGTCACAATTTTGGTCTAATCTTTAGGAAACTCGGTCACAATGATCATCTTAACAAAATCTAGGTCAAGTTCAATATTGGGTCATCCGGGGTAAAAAACTAGGTCACAAGGTCAAATAATAGAAATACTTTGTGTAGTCACTAGAGGTCACAGTTTTGGCTTGATCATTAAGAAACTTGGTCACAATGATCATCTCAACAAAATCTAGATCAAGTTCGATATTGGGTCATCTGGGGTAAAAAAGTAGTTCATTAGGTCAATCATATAAAAACCTTGTGTAGTCACTAGAGGTCACAATATTGGTCTAATCTGTATAAAACTTGGTCACAATGACCATCTCAACAAAATCTAGATTTGCTGCACTGCAAAGAATGAATAATAAAGTCATTTGATGAAAAAATCCTAAGAATTGATAAAGTTATGGTCATTTAATTTTCATAAGCTGCATATTATCAATTAAACAATGTTTGAAACCTTTTTAAGGTGTACGGATGTGTGTTAAATAGCACCCGAAACCGACTAGCAACTCATTTTCAGGATTGAGCATTTTGCCTCTGACAGTAGGACCCCTGTGTGTATTATTATGAGAGAGGTGATCAAAGCCTGGTTTGTTTGTCATGTATATTAAATGAGGGGTGATCAAAATGTTTATGGAAACGTGCTCTGAAATCTTATTATACGACCACTTTTTTTCAGATAATAGTTTGCTGTATTACAAATAATACAAAACCTTAAAACAATTAAATTATAGACTTGACTTACAATGATGATTAAAGAAATTAAAACATGTTTCTTTGTATTTATTGAGCACCCCTCGTACAAATACTCATTGATGGTGTGAGAAGATAAACTAGAAGTATGCTATAACATATTCTTTCTGACATATTTCAGTGTGTTCTTTACCTGTGGGCTTTGAAAATCCTCTATCCAAACACATTCTTTCTATTGAGGGGTAACCATGAATGTCGACATTTAACAGAATACTTCACATTCAAACAGGAATGTAAGTATATCATTTACTGATTTGTTTTGTCAGTAACATGGAGCATTTGTTGAGTTATGTTGCACTTTCACTAAAAAGTACAACAGGAATTCGGATGCGGGGAGTCGTGCCAACTTCTCATTTCTACGTTGTATATATATCTTAGTATAATGCAATACATCTTGGCATACATTTCAAGCACCGGTGGTTTAATGTTTCATCACAGTCAGTTTTAGTTATTAGTTTATGTTATTATACCAATAGTTTCACTGATAGTTTTCAATTTAGATGATTTAAAAGCCTATGTGTATTCTCCAGTTTGCAAACCATCCAGCTTGTTGTAGTTATATTATGACTGTTTGAGTGTTTGTTTTGTATGTACAGGTACCAAAATATGGGGAAATAATTATCAAGTATTTGAACAATTACATGTTGAAGTATGCCTTGTATATAATTGATAGCATGGCTATGTTCACAGGATGTGGAGGAGGGAACGTGTTGGCAGGTTATTTATTTACCTATGTTACTGCAGGGATGTGAAATGAAACTATTGGTGCTTGCTTTTGGCAAGTACAAATGTATCAAGAAAGTTACAAAGATTTTTATGAGGTTTTATTGTCTTTGTCCGATGTAAGGATTTATCATTCATTGAACTTTTCTGCCCATTACTTTTGGTAGTATAGATAGGTATGTAATGAAACAACTGTTTTTCATGCATTTTGCAGGCAAAATAAAGTACTCAGAGCGAGTCTATGATGCATGTATGGATGCATTTGACTGTCTGCCACTATCAGCTTTAATGAATCAACAATTCCTGTGTGTACATGGTGGGCTGTCCCCAGAAATACACAATTTAGAAGATATCAGAAAGGTAACTACACAATCCCAGTTATTCTCATTTTCCGAAATGCACACACTTTTTGTTCTCAACTTTTTTTCAGAATGTCTTTAATCGCTAAATAATTGTTACAGCGTTGTTGTATGGAGACCTGACTGTATTCTTACTTTACTCAATGCACATAATTTTTGTGCGACATTTTTTCCACATTTTTTTTTCATCCCAGAACAACTGTTGTGCTACTGTCATACAGACAGATAACAGTTGCTGCTCTCATCAGGAAGACAGCCTTGACTCTTATATTGAGATATTCCACTGTTATACAAACAATACTTGGCTATGTATTCTGAGTATTTGCTGTATTGACACTGTTTGTTTTACTTGATATGTTCTTTTTCTAACCCATGTAAATACGAGACACTTGGAAGTCACTTAGGAGCCAAGATGAAGCTAGGGTATTGATTCAGTTATATGATAATCTTAAAGTTTATTGACTGGAAACAAATGAGCACTTTATGGGCTTCCTATTACATTTCATTAATAAAAGTTAGACTGGTTTCTATAGACACTCCATACTAACTGACAATAGAAAAGTACTATAACAAGGTTGAAGTACTTTGATGTGGAAAAAGTTAATCACATAACTCCATATCAGGCCTCAACAATTTTTTTTCAAAGCACTCGTCCTGCAATATAGACAAAGAAGAAAACCCCAAAATCTTACTTGTCCTGCTATATAAATAAAGAAGGAAGATATTGTGCAGGACGAGCGGACGAGTGGATTCATTGAGGCCTGCATATATTTATTAATATTATAAAATACGTATATGCAGGCCTCAATGAATCCACCCATATATCAGTTACCGCCCAGATTTCCCACAAGTTTGTTCAAAACTAGAACAACTATTAAAAGATTATAAAGATTCTGAATACAACTTTATTTGATTTTGTAAATGTGCAGTATTAGTGTAGTGGTTTGGTTGTATACTGTGATAGATCTTCTCATAAAAGTGTAATTTCCTTTAAATATCCGGATATATTGAAACTTTACTACTGAAGTTGAATTTGTGTGAAGATTATGTTAATTAAGTGGTGACTTGTCGAGTCTAAGTGAAGTATTAGTAACTTCCTATGATTTCAATGGGCATACTGGTTTGTCCGCTGTAGTAGATAGCTATGAATTACTACACCTATTGGTGCATTGATCTAGCTTTTGCTCCTTTCTCATTCAACCTCAGCAGTACTTGAGATACATGTACAAGTTTAACCTTGACCTTTATATACCCTAGGTTTAACTTGGGTCTCTTCCAGTTCCAAAAAGATAATATTAAGTCAGACAGGGAAGGCAGCACTCAACTTAAGCAGCCGAGCACAGAAAACATTAGAAACACACAAGGCTCAATGCCCAACTGAACCAACCGAGCACCTAAAACATAAAACACATACAAGGCACAACCGACTGTTATGGATATGCATGTACAGCCCCCCCCCCCCCTTTAATCAAGGTTCGGTTTGGGTCCCATTCAGTTACAACCCCATTGCACTAGCTTCTGTTCTATCCATTTAACCAGATTTTCCAATGAAAAAAACACTGGTTATTAGATTGGCAACTTTGGTGGCTGGGCTGGCGGGTGAGAGGGTGGGCTGGTGTCAACTATTGGTTTCCGATTGACAACTTCAGTAGGAATGAGATAGCATGATGAAACTTGCTGTGTAGGTAGATTATATGAACACCTTGCTTGGGATTGAAAGTGTGGCTGTAGGGAACAAGGTCAATGTTACTAAAAATAGAAAAACATCTCTGGTGTATAACTGCTATTAAAAATGAAATATCATAATGAAACTTGCTGTGTAGGTAGATTATTTGAAAACCTTGCTTGGGATTGAACATGGGGTCAAGGTCTCTGTTGCAAAAAAAGGAAACATGTTTGCACTCTATAACTCCTATTAGGAAAGAGATATAATGATGAAACTCAGTGTAGGTAGCTTATGTGAAAATGCCACTTGAGATTGGAAGTAGGGTCAGTGGTGTCAAGGCCACAGTTACAAAACAGGATGTATCCATTTGTGTCAAATTACGCTTTGCTTCCATGCAAATCTGGTTTTAATTAAATTTCCATGTCTTGTCTTGCATTTATAGCCAAAATGTACAGTATACCAAAATGATTGATTTGGAAAAAACATTGATACAGTTCTGTTGTATACTTTCACTTGTGTCAGCTGATATAATATTGAATAATTGACTGTTTTTGTTACATAAAAACTATGTATTGTATGTGGTAGCCAGGTTGGTATATATTAAAGCTTGGTGTATAAGACAACTTGGTGTATAGATATCTATTGATTGATCTATTCTGCCATAGACAGATAGCGCCACTTATGTATGTAGATGACATCATTCTGAATGATGTATTGGTTCTCCTTATTGGATGCGAGCTAATTCTCCTTATTGGATGCGAGCTAATTCTCCTTATTTGATACGAGCTGATTCTTTTTATTTGATGCCAAGTGAAAGCTTACTCGGTTCAACTCCGTGTGGGAGTCTAAACGATTCCTGGAATGCCTGATGGCGGGCATGCTTATCACTGTAACAATATTTGCCCTTGATGTTTAGAAGTGAATATATGATGGTACTCTGATTGCTTGAGATAATTATTCAATTGATTTTGTCCTCAGAAAATTGGATTGTGAATTCCCTTTGCCAGGCTGCAGAGACTTTTTATTATTAAGACCAAAGTGATTGCTTTAGATTTAAGCTCCAGAATCCACTAATGCCCTACTGTGATTATCATTATGTCTTGTTATTAATGGCCTGGGGATCAGTCATAATCATGGGAATGATTTAGTCACAATGTAATCAATTTATGATAGCGATGACTTCCCCCAACAAATTATGTCAACGCATAACAAATCGTAAGATTGGGTAATTGCATCCTTCTCACTGATGTACCCAATCGGTGCGTCTTGCTCACAAATGCTTATACTTCATTTATTTTTTAGGCTCTCATTTTCTCAGTACCTTAGAATAAATATGTTGAAGTGCTGAAATACTTAATACTATAATTAAAGTAGGACAACAATTTGTTACAATTTGTTTAGGAATGTAATCAATGGTATAGAATATCTTATTTTCCTGAATTTATGATCTCACAATATGCAGTATCTAACTCTATGCTACCATCTTGAACAGTGGGGTAAATTGCCCGATCAGGCAATTTAGGAATTCCACTTACTACCTTCCCTAACAGGAAATTCAGCTCCTAAAATTTCCTGATCAGGCTATTATTTTATGTGCTTTAAAAGAATCAACTCCCACTGTTGAAGACTTAAGAACTCAATCTATAGAATGTATAGTTATCTGACATTGAGACTAAGATTGTGTTTCGTTTGTTTAGACACACTTAATTAGTAATACCAAATTGTTGGTAATCAAACTATAAATTACAACTTCTCTCTGTGTCAGAATTTTAAATTAGGACTGCAAATTCTGACTTCTTTTTTATGGCTGAATTTGCTATCTTCAAGTTAGAATTAGGTTTGATTCTAACAAGTTTTTCTTCTTGAATCAAATGTAATCAGTGTGGTTTCAGACGGCTGTGTAGCCGTCATACTTTAATTATTGGGCTTTGCGCCATGAAATTGCGTATTGTTTTTGTCATCTGGTTACAGTTGTTTTTGTTTTGTTTTTCAGTTGGATAGATTTAAAGAGCCTCCAGCATTTGGCCCTATGTGTGATTTACTCTGGTCAGACCCTTTAGAAGATTTTGGAAATGAAAAAACGACAGAACATTTTACACATAACAGTGTTAGAGGTTGCTCATACTTTTATAGGTAAGCATCGTGTTTGATGAGTATATGATTGACAGCTTATATCGGCGCATAAAACCTCATATTACAATTTCTTTGTATGTTAGGTTTTTGAGGATGCTTTAAGTATTCCACATCCTTACAATTGACATTTTGCCAGGGCAGAGATTGCTCTGCCTTATAGTTCATCAAAGTTGTTTGTTGAAGGCTTTCAAGTCGACCATATTGGAAATTGGTTTGTCAATTATGTTTTCCACAAAAATAAGAAATTGTAATTATTATAATTCTTAAGACCATGTGTTTATTGGTGATTTGTTGGACAGGTGGGAGGGATAATAAGCGTCCACTTTTTTCTATTGGATGACTTCAGTTAGGAATGAGATATCATGATGAAACTTTCTGTGTAGGTAGCTTATGTTAAAATAATGCTTAAGATTGAAAGTGGGGCCGGTGGGGTCAAGGTCACCATTGCTTAAAATGCACTTTCTATCTTATTTGACATTGCCCAATGTCCTGTGAAAATATCATGTCATAGTTTCAAGTGCAATGTGCTTTTTGTAACTTAAACAAAAAAAAAAGTTGATCAATTGTCGTCCTTTATTTTGACACATGATTAACTGAAATTTTTATTGTTAAGTTGCTCATTATCCTCTTCCAGTCATTCTTTTATGAGCCAATGTCCAGATCAACCAATGAAACCGCGGTATTTCGGCTATATTGTGTCCAAACTCCTGGTTTTCAAAAAAGAAATGCAAACGTTTTTTTTATAACAAATGCATCTACGTCAATGTTGAGGCGGAATAATGAATGCAATGGGAAGAAAGAAGCCATACTACACCTACCTTTTTAAACTTTTAAAGTTGTTAACAATAAGATATAATTTGACAAAGTGAAATGTTCAATCCTCATTCTCTCTAAAACCTGATTTCAGCACTTTGATCACTGTTAGGGCCAGCTAACGATGTGTGAAAACTATGTCATTGATAGTTAACTTTGTTTCTACATATTTAACATTTGTCAATGATTGTTTCAGCTATGCAGCTTGTTGTGATTTCTTACAACAGAATAATTTATTATCAATTATACGAGCACACGAAGCACAGGATGCAGGGTAAGTACTCGCATTGTTGTTGTTGTTTTTTACGTGGAAAGAAGAGCTTTTGTGATTGCTCTTCTTTCGTGTATGTTTGCACTAGATATTTGTGAAAGATAGTGTGAATATTTGTCTAGATGATATGTAGGTCACAGGGTCAATACACAAAGGTGAGCGATATAATCAGGCGAGCGATATAGGGCCATCTTGGTGCTTTGAGGTGAGCGATATAGGGCCATCAGGTGAGCAATATAGGGCCATCTTGGTGCTTTGAGGTGAGCGATATAGGGCCATCAGGTGAGCAATATAGGGCCATCTTGGTGCTTTGAGGTGAGCGATATAGGGCCATCAGGTGAGCAATATAGGGCCATCAGGTGAGCAATATAGGGCCATCTTGGTGCTTTGAGGTGAGAGATATAGGGTCATCAGGTGAGCAATATAGGGCCATCTTGGTGCTTTGAGGTGAGCGATATAGGGCCATCAGGTGAGCGATATAGGGCCATCTTGGTGTTTTGTTTCATATATTGTAGTACTACAGAATGATAAAAAGTACATGGAATTTAGAGAAATAGGAATTTGTTAAAAATGCAACTTATATTCCACTGTTTAACTTATGATTGAATGTATGTGGGTCAGTCTGTATGATATGTGATCAGTCCATTGCCGGGGTTTGGTGGCATTATTAGTATGTCAATTCATTGTATGGATTGATTATCAACCAGTACATTTCTATTTGGGTTGGAAACACTGAAAAGTATATCAGAAATGACAAAGTGTCCAGGCTGAAGTTCAAACCAGAAAATCAATATCAAGAGGGTTACCAACTTAACCACTGTGCCACACTAATTATCATTATGAAATGTACTATTTAAACTTTAACATATTCAGCATAACCTAGCTATTTGAAATACATGAGGTCTATTAAACTACAGTCAACTCTCGTTATCTCGAACTCGCTTATATCGAATTTTCCGTTATGTCGAAGTTTTTTTCAAGTCCCGATTTTTCTCCTTCTTTGTCTATATGAAATCTCGAGACCCACCTCGAAGTTTCGGCTCGAATTCGGCTCGAATTTTTCGTTATGTCGAATTATTTTTTGGTCCCGATTAACCAATTTGCACTTTAAATCTATTGTTCATCTCGAAGTCGGGTCGAAGTCTGATCGTATTCGACTAGCGTCGAATGTTTTTCACACTTCGCCAGTCTGAAATCTTCGATTTACCTGTAATTTTCGCGCCTTCCATTGTTGAACAAATATTTGTTTGCCACAATTTGCGCAAACATGTCATAATACTTCGTGTTACATACTAACATCAATAAACATGTCATCTCGAACAATTGTTTGTAAAAATAATGATTAAAATAAAATGCATTTTCTCGAGGAGGAATACATGTACATAAATATCACAACGAGCAATTCTCACGAATATGTCTTTCTTACGACCGTAACAATATGGCGGCGTAAAATGACAGAAACTGGAAAACTTTCAACTTCGATGCCGAAAATTCTATCTCGAATTTTCGTTATGTCGAAGTAATTTCCACGGTCCCGTGAAATTCGAGATAACGAGAGTTGACTGTATGTTATTATATTTAGCTGTTTATAATTGCATTTTGCCCTCTGTATTGTCAAGTTACATTTTCTGTCATAAGATTGTATGATGTGTGTGTGTTGTATTTAAAGCTTATCATCCTTTTCTTTTTTATAATTACAGTTACAGAATGTACAGAAAAAGTCAGACTACTGGATTTCCGTCATTGATAACTATCTTCTCTGCACCAAATTATTTAGATGTTTATAATAATAAAGGTACTATAAAGATGTTGTATAAACTTATTAGCTCACCTAAGTGTGAGTTCATGGTAACCTCCTGGGATCGTTGAATGTCAGTCAATATTTTCCTTAAACATTTTTACTTTTACACCAGGTCCTCCTTTGCTATTCACTAATCTAGCTGCATGCTACAAATTCAAGGACTTGTAATTGGCAACAATATTTTATTAAAATGTGGACAAACATGTTTCTTTATGTACGCTTTACATACGTCACAGTGTATAAACGAGTCAACTTCTGTATATCGCAATAATGAGTACACGTTCAATTATATAGGATTGCAATAATGAGTACAGTGATGGAAAATCACCAGATGTTTCAATCACAATAATGAGTACACATTGAATTGTATAGGATTGCAATAATGAGAAATGATTTGGTTTATACACGGTGTACATAAGATACATAGAATCTAAATTAATGTATTAATAAGGAAGAAAAAAATCTCTGTTAAAGGCCATGCCTTAGTTCATATTATGGCTATACAACTTTCTGAGGTCTTGTGGATGCCATGTTAAAACCATTGTGTAGATTTTAGAAGTTGTCAAACATTTCTGGTCTGCTCTCCCAGTAGAACTGCTGAACATAAACATAAGATCAGTGGAAACTTCGAAAGTTTTCTTTAGCCAGATATATAAGGCCTAGAGATAAGGTGTGTAGCTTTGTTGTGTGGTCCTCTTACACAATGGTACAATTTGGTAAAATATCATGACTGTGGGCTGGAGTGAGCGGTGGTCGTGGTCCAATGGTTAGTATGCTGGATTTGTAATCTGGTGATCTAAGTTTGATTCCCAGTAGCATCAGGTCAGACCCTTCCACAAATTTTAGACTATATTTGATTTTCTTCCACATACAGGGAAGTTGCTGGTTCCTTGTGGAAGGGTAACAGTGTTAAACCCGAAACAATCAATAAACAATCAAATCAAATGTAGAGATTTCAGTGTTTTATCCTTGTCTATGATTGATAACTTGTTTAAACATGCAGTATTTCTAGTGATGATGTTTATATGTATCTTGTTCTCTCTTCTTTATGAAGAGCAATTGATTATAATGGCTTTCTGAATCTGTGTATTAGTGTTGCATCACAAATTCAGTTCCTACTGGGAGAACGTCTAATCAATATCTTTCCTTCACATATTAAACTTGATTAGTGAAAGCGAATTTGTGTTGTCAGTGGAATAAAGTTTGTCTTCGGTTAATGAAGTTTTCTACTCACTGCTGACACTGGTTGATGCTCAATATCTCCCCTGTGCTTTTGTCTGCTTTAGCGTAATAATCTGTTTTAATTCTTTCTTCCAGATTCTGAAATAAAAATCACATTTGTAATCTTGTGCCCTATGTTAGCTTTTGTTTCATAAATGCCACCAAACGTCTGTAGGATTGAATTCTGTCTGAAGGATTTAATTCTGAACAATTTTAAGCCTCAGCTGTCTACTCTTTCTCCTGTATCATGGTAGGTTAGCTTTCCTGTTGATTAGCTTGTGTAGTGGTTCTCTGTGCTGTGACATGGGGTGTGAATTCTGGCTAGTTGGTATATGTATGTAATTGTAATGTTGTGTCTTCTGTATAAGTTACAGACTGGTTGGTGCTGACCAAATCTGCTACTGACACAAGCTATCTTGTTTCAAATGCTGTCCAACTTTTGTGAATGGGCCTGAAAATCTGCCCCATTATCCCTTAAAATAGTATGTTTTCCCCTTTATTGAAACTCAACACCCATAAAAAAAATTGTAAAGCTGATATATGAACTATGGGAAACCAGCACCATAAATAATTTGTGTCTTGAAATGCGATGAGAGGCCTGTCTTATAGGTGGTACAGGGGTTCTAAACTTCCGGATTTCCGGATTTGCTTCTTTAGAAAGAATGAACTTTTCTTCATTAAATGAAAGTTATTTGATGAAAAAATACCAAGTATTAACAGAGTTATGGTCATTTGAAATTCTATATGCTAAATTTTGACAATAGAACAATGTTTGAAACAGAGGTTTGGTGTTGGGATGTTTGCTAATGGCATCCAAAACATATGTGCGTCTTATTTTCAGGATTGGGCATTAGGCCTCAGTAGAACCCCTGGTGGTAGTTTGCAGCACGCAATGAGAGGTCTGTCTTATAGGTGGTAATTTGCAGCACACAATGAGAGGCCTGTCTTATAGGTGGTAGTTTGCAGCACGCAATGAGAGGTCTGTCTTATAGGTGGTAGTTTGCAGCACGCAATGTGAGGCCTGTCTTATAGGTGGTAGTTGACAGCACGCAATGAGAGGCCTGTCTTATAGGTGGTAGTTTGCAGCACGCAATGAGAGGCCTGTCTTATAGGTGGTAGTTTGCAGCACACAATGAGAGGCCTGTCTTATAGGTGGTAGTTTGCAGCACGCAATGTGAGGTCTGTCTTATAGGTGGTAGTTTGCAGCACACAATGAGAGGCCTGTCTTATAGGTGGTAGTTTGCAGCACGCAATGAGAGGCCTGTCTTATAGGTGGTAGTTTGCAGCACGCAATGTGAGGCCTGTCTTATAGGTGGTAGTTTGCAGCACGCAATGAGAGGCCTGTCTTATAGGTGGTAGTTTGCAGCACGCAATGAGAGGCCTGTCTTATAGGTGGTAGTTTGCAGCACGCAATGAGAGGCCTGTCTTATAGGTGGTAGTTTGCAGCACGCAATGTGAGGCCTGTCTTATAGGTGGTAGTTTGCAGCACGCAATGAGAGGCCTGTCTTATAGGTGGTAGTTTGCAGCACGCAATGAGAGGGCTGTCTTATAGGTAGTAGTTTGCAGCACGCAATGAGAGGCCTGTCTTATAGGTGGTAGTTTGCAGCACGCAATGAGAGGGCTGTCTTATAGGTGGTAGTTTGCAGCACGCAATGTGAGGCCTGTCTTATAGGTGGTAGTTTGCAGCACGCAATGAGAGGCCTGTCTTATAGGTGGTAGTTTGCAGCAAGCAATGAGAGGGCTGTCTTATAGGTAGTAGTTTGCAGCACGCAATGAGAGGCCTGTCTTATAGGTGGTAGTTTGCAGCACGCAATGAGAGGCCTGTCTTATAGGTGGTAGTTTGCAGCACGCAATGAGAGGTCTGTCTTATAGGTGGTAGTTTGCAGCACGCAATGAGAGGTCTGTCTTATAGGTGGTAGTTTGCAGCACGCATTGAGAGGGCTGTCTTATAGGTAGTAGTTTGCAGCACGCAATGAGAGGCCTGTCTTATAGGTGGTAGTTTGCAGCACGCAATGAGAGGTCTGTCTTATAGGTGGTAGTTTGCAGCACGCAATGAGAGGCCTGTCTTATAGGTGGTAGTTTGCAGCACGCAATGAGAGGTCTGTCTTATAGGTGGTAGTTTGCAGCACGCAATGAGAGGCCTGTCTTATAGGTGGTAGTTTGCAGCACGCAATGAGAGGCCTGTCTTATAGGTGGTAGTTTGCAGCACGCAATGAGAGGGCTGTCTTATAGGTAGTAGTTTGCAGCACACAATTGGAGGGCTGTCTTATAGGTGGTAGTTTGCAGCACGCAATGAGAGCCGTGTCTTATAGGTGGAAGTTTGCAGCACGCAATGAGAGCCGTGTCTTATAGGTGGTAGTTTGTAGCACGCAATGAGAGCCGTGTCTTATAACTGGTAGTTTGTAGCACGCAATGAGAGCCGTGTCTTATAACTGGTAGTTTGTAGCACTAGTCAATGTCAGAAGAAAGTAGCCCTCCAGTGTAACATGAAAGTGCTAACAAAACAAGGATACTGAGTTTTAGTGACAAGTACTTGTTAATTTGAAGAATGAAATTCTATACCTGATTGTTCTTCAGATTTGATATGTGATAATTTATGTCTCAAAACTGTGATATAGTTGTGAGCAAATATTGCTGACTGTTAAAGGCTTGATATGTAATGACTGTACAAAAAGACTAAAACGAATTAGACAGGGAAGGCTGCATTCTACAGAAACAGCTCAGCACGAAATGCACAAAACTTTGTCACAAAAAAGACAATTAGTTGACGACAAACATTGCCACATGCCCAACACTAAAGCTTCATGTATTACTTACTCTTGCAGGGCTTATGGCTCTTGTATTTTCTTTTTCAGCTGCTATATTAAAATATGAAAACAATGTGATGAACATTCGACAGTTCAACTGTTCTCCTCACCCGTACTGGTTGCCAAATTTTATGGATGTATTTACTTGGTCATTACCATTTGTAGGAGAAAAAGGTAAGTTACTTTATTGTTGCTTATGGATTATTTCCTGAACATGTGACCCCAAATATGACCCTCGTTTTTACCTCGGCCTTGGTCCTGTGCTCTGGATTTTTAACAAGGTTTAATTCCCAGTTAGGGCAGGTCATACCATTCCATGATAATTTGTCAGCAATGTTGATTAACCTCCATTTGTGGAGAAGTTGCTGGTTCCTTGTGGAACGGTAAGTTAGTACTGGTAAGGATACAATCCTTAAAAACTGGTTCAGTGTATTGGCCTCCATGTATAACTAAAAAATTGTTTAGGAACAGTGTTAAACTCTAATAATCTTTTTATGCCCCCCTATCGATAGATGGGGAGGCATATAGTGATTCACCTGTCCGTCCATCCGTTCGTCCGTCCGTTCGTCCGTCCGTCCTGGTTAACCCAAATTGACCGTTTCTTCTAGCATTAATATGGCTTGCTACAAAGCTTTCATACTTGCATGGATGTTGTGTATGAACACTCTCCACACGCCTGTACCACCTAACCCAATTTTGACCTTCACCTTGACCTAATTTTGGACTTAGACTTATTGATGGACAAGGCTTCCACAGGGGGCATAAGCGTTTAGTGAACGCAGTCTTGTTTTACCTATGTCAGATACACAGCTGCGTCTTCTGCTTGGGGCAATAATATTATATGGTTTAAAATTGTTCAGAAAACAAGACACCGAGATAGTTTGCAGTCTTTTCTGTTATTCAATGTCTCAGATAGTTTGCAGTCTTGGTCTGCTATTCAATGTCTGTTCTCAGGAAAATGAAATCCGCTCCTTGTCCAGTCAAGATCAAGATTTGGGTTAAGATAGTATCAAGATGTCTCATTCGGAACCCACTTATCATTGAATTTAAGTGATTCCCATTCTCGTAGGACTTTTGTCTTGATAATAAATATGTATTGTATTCCGCTATTTGCTTTTGTAAGAAATCTCGAGCCGGCCAGCACCTAACAAAATTAATATAAATAGTATGGATTTATCGGAAGCTACATATATTGTTGTCCCGGGAAAATGTTCCTCTTGTTAATATTCATGCCAAAGTAGTGGGGGAGTTAGAGATTACTGGAGTGGAGGATGATTAACGATTGTCTAAGCTTCTGTTGTAACATGGAAGGCTTCTCTCGTCAAAATTGATTTTTGGAAACATTCTCAGTGCCAATACGATGCTAACGTTGATTAAATGTCTCTTAATAGATGTTTTGCCAGTTGATTTTGGGTAAATGATATTTTCCTGATACATTATTAAATAAGTATGAGAAGAAATTATTATCCTCCATTTGTTGAAGTGCAGTAATATTGCTTAGCATATTTGTTAGGTTGATTGTTAGATTGAACTGTAATAGTGAATAGTATACACTTATTTCATGTCTGTTTGGTTAACAGTCAAAACTATTGTCCCGAGGTATTGGGGAAGACTTTGGAACTGTTGCACGAGGCCGATAGGCCGAGGGCAACAGTTCAAAATGTCTTCCCCGATACCGAGGGACAATAGTTTTGACTGTTAACCCAAAACAGACATGAAATAACTGTTTTATTACCTAATACTCTATATAACTACAGTAAAGTTCTACTTATACAACAAACAAAAAGGATATTTCTAAGACATTTTGTCATACTAATAGCGGATATTTTTTGTTATAAATTCAAGACTACCATTATCCCCATGATTTTATTATCAAACAAATAAAATCGGCATGTAATAAAGCAAAAAGGGACAAAACATTGTTCAAGAGTTATATTAAAAATACGCTACAGATCTAGCAGGGTGTTTTTGCAGGAATTTATATTGCGCATCGTAGTGCGCAGGTAACAGTTCATCCAGGTGTGTAACAGTTAAAACTGTTGCCCTCCTGGCAATGAACTGTTTCATACCTGAATCTAAAAATAAATATTAAGACATGAAACAGTCAAAAATAACGAATTACTCGTTATATAGAGTGCTAGGTAATAAATAACCTTATGCCACTCTAAACTACATGTGGTTATTCTCAAGTTTTTATGGTCAACAGGTAAAAGGTGTTGGTCAAAATCCTGTTGATTACAGTGACCTTTCACATGAGCGACTATTAAGTAAAAGTGAAGTGTTGATTTTATTATTGTGTCACTGCTATTTGAAGAGCCAGCCAATTACATCTGTACTTTTTAAGTAAATTTTCTTCCTGAATACTATGTAAGGGACAACATTAAGGTTAGGGAGGCACATTTAACTAGGTGGCAGCTCACCAACCAGCTAATTAAGACCAAAGCCGATCCAGAATTTGAACCTTGGACCTTCCACTCTAAAGACCGATACATAAAGCACTTGGCCACTGTGACACGTATATTACAGGCATGTCAATTTTCCTGATTTATCCGGAATTACTGAAAAACTTCATTGAAGGCCTCTTATTTGGCAAAAATGGTCGGCCGCGTACGATTTTCCTGATTTTGAATTTGGCCCTGTTGACACCCCTGATATTAACCTACGGTATTGGTTTCACAAACATCTTGTTTACTGTTATGAGTATGACTATGCAGGTAATATGACTGATTGGTTCTTCAGATATACTGTACCCAGACAGTTGTTGCGATATACTGTACCCAGACAGTTGTTGCGATATACTGTACCCAGACAGTTGTTGCGATATACTGTACCCAGACAGTTGTTGGGATATACTGTACCCAGACAGTTGTTGCGATATACTGTACCCAGACAGTTGTTGCCAGACATTTAAGCTGTAACTAGATACTCTAAATTCTATTTCTTAATGCCAGCAGGGGTCCTACAATTCTGGAATGATCCGGAAATCCGGATTTGCTGCATTAGAAAGAATTATCTTTTCTGCACAAAATAAAAGTTATTTGATGAAAAAATTCAAAGAATTGACAAAAGTTATGGTCATTTGAAGTTCCATAATCTGAATTTTAACAATAAAACATTGTTTGAAACCTAGTTAAGGTGTAGGGATGTGTGCTAATGACACCCAAAACATACTTGCAACTTGTTTTCAGGATTGGGCATTATGCCTCAGTAGAACCCATGTGCCAGTTTGTATGTGCCTATTATTGTTGCTGTAAAACAGACATTCATTGTTTCCCTACTGTTTCAGTTGGTGTGTAACAGCTTGTCTAGGATATAAGTTTCTACATATTGTTTGATGACCTAATTGCATGAATAGCATTTGAATGTTGCTGAACATATTTATGGCAAACACAGTAGTGGGTTTACTGTGTCATTGTGATAAAAGTATGTTATGCCACTTGGGAATCGGCCTGTAGGACAAAACATAGACCAGGATTTGATTTCCTTCTTTAAGTGCACTGTTTCTCAATTGCGATTACCTGAATGTTCCAACCTCAATATTTGTCAGTGAGTAGTATATAATAGTACACAACCTAACTGTGAGAAAATGATTAATTGTCCCCCCCCCCCATCCCATTCCAACTATAACATTCATATTTCTTAGTCTCCCTGGAAATAATGTGGTAGTTTGTTTTTCTTTGATATTGATATTTCCGATGATTGTGGGTGTTGCATGAATATTCTGAGCTCATAAAACCACTTGCTTTGTTTTGACAACTGACATTTGGCTATCAAGGGAATTAGAATTTATGTGATCTGGTTGGATTAACAACTGATTAACATGTTTATTACGGTCCCCAGCTCATATTCATCGATTTAAGTATTAATTTTCTCTCATTTAGCTCATGTAATAAGCATAGTCATTGTCTAGATTTGTCCATTGCCGAGACTTACTGGAGATTTATCTACAATTAAATCAAGAAATATTGAGGAAATTAGATGTATAAAGTAGTGTTGCAGGATGATTAACATTCATATTGTGTTGATGCTGTCCTGTAAACTTCTGAAGGCAAATCAATACAGATTACTGGTAGACATGGTGGCCTAGTTTTTCTCTTCTCTCGCTCAGATTCTCTCTCTCTCATACACACACTCTCTCGCAAACTCTCTCTAAATAGTCTCTATTTTATAAAACACCAGCTTGCCTCAAGGTGTCTATCCTTCTGCATATAGAATCAACTTAATTTTGCTTTGCTACACTTTCATTGACTTCAGTATGCTCCATAAGGTATAAATACAACAACATTTTAAAGGAAAATAGTTTGTTTTTGTGTTATATTTAACTTGTAGCTTATTCTCTGTATTCCTACTTTGACTCACCGGTAAACTTAAATAACCAGTAAAGCTATCTCCATCGTCCACAATTTGTTAACACTCCAGAGGTCACTTAATCTACATAAAGTTGGTTATCTAAAACTTGGTCCCTGTTTGTCCCTATAAAATCTAGGTGAAGAGTGTGTTATGTGTGATCTGGGGTTGTCCCTATAAAATCTAGGTGAAGAGTGTGTTATGTGTGATCTGGGGTTGTCCCTATAAAATCTAGGTGAAGAGTGTGTTATGTGTGATCTGGGGTTGTCCCTATAAAATCTAGGTGAAGAGTGCAACTAGGGGAATGGTCATCTGGTGTTGAATATTAGGTTTTGACATAAAAATTTACTGATCGTGTCCAAGTTGCAAGTCCCTGGATGAGCACTTTAGTGCCAGAGCCCTTTAGTGCCAGTGGCTCTCTTGTTTCTCATTACTTGAATTACTTCCTTCAATTGTGTAATGATAAATGTGTATTTTATTTCAGTCACAGAGATGCTTGTAAATGTATTGAATATTTGCTCAGACGACGAGTTGATGAACGATATCGACGACACATTTGAAGGTAAACTCAATTTTGTAACCGTGCTGCATATACAACTTGTATTTGTTCCTTTACCAAATTGTCAGTGTTTTCTTACATGGGATTTTATAAATGTATGCTAAACATGAAGTTTTTGGATATCAGCTTATAGAAAACAGTTAAAAGCATACTGTTATAAATGTTCTAGAACTATTTGTATTTCTCATCGATGTACATTTCTTACATGTATATATATATATATTTGAATATTTTAGATATTTGTGTACATGTGATTTTTTCCGTTGTGGTGTTGCACTAAGGTGTGTAAAGAAGACAAATTAGAGACAAAATCTTATATGTATTCACAGTTAACTACATTTGACAGAGTTTCAAAGTCTGACGAGAAACAATTCACTATTTGCCCGTATTATTTTAAACTTTCATGGATAGAATAACTAGTGCAACTATTACTTTGTTGTGTTGAATTGTAAAAATTGAGTCATGAATATTCTTTGGTCATTTACTGCTAGTTGAAGCGCTTTATGTTGGATAACGGTCCCTAGTTACTAACACTTACCAATTGTCTGTCATATACCCATATATATAGCCGTGCGACTTTCCGAATATATGACAAATTCTGATCAGGAGTGTCCATATACTGTTTTCTTTATCAGTTTGCTTGTTTGTGTACCGGTTGGCTGATTGCATGCCTACAATTTCTTTCAAAGGAGAAACTATTGTGACGTTATTTTTGGCCAAATTTCATATATAGTGTGTCAAGTGCATGCGTAAGGAGCTTCTAGTTTGTATTTCTTTGCTTTCAAGATTAGCTCTGCCTGTTGTCTTCAATGTACATGGTAGTTATATCAAAAGTTCAGTAATAATTTTGTATTTATGATATGAACCCGTCTGCCTTGTAGGGGATGTGCCTTTGATATTAATATATTATATAATTATACCTCCCAATCTTTGATGAGGGGGTATATTGCTCTGCACATGTCTGTCTGTCTGTAGACCAAATTTATCGTTTCTGTTCAATAACTCAAGAATGCTTTGCCCTAGGATCCTTCAAACTTTACATGGAGGTTGGTCATCAACATTAGATGACCCCTATTGATTTTGAGGTCATTAGATCAAAGATCAAAGTCACTGTGACCTTTAACATTTCTGACTATTGGGCTGCCATGGGGGTATATACGTGTTTTACAAACATCTTGTTTAACCAAATATACTCTAAATTGACCCTGCGGTATGATTGTTTTTATAAAGTATAATTGCCTGACCCTAATACGGAAACATTTATTATTGTCTTGTTATTGTTGATTGAATTAAGTTAACTTCAATTTGATTGGTTCGGCAGCACATCCACGTAAATTTTTTTAACTTTTTGTCCAATCACAGATGGTGTTACAGAAGTGTTTCTTAAATGCACTGGAACTGTTAAGACATTGCTTTACACATATGTGTCTGATGATAATATGCACAAGTTTTCAGATTGTATATGTATGATATATATATTGTTCTTTTCACAAACGACTACAGCCGATCCGCTTGATGGTAGGGGACTTTTTATACACTTCTTCTGCATGATTTTATTAAAATAATTCTTCCTCCTTTTCTATCTCTGGTATTGTGAGTCGGCTGTCCATTAGTGGGAAATTCTTCTATTTCCATAGCAAATTTTGTGCCAATTTGTGCCTGATTTGTTGCATTTTCTTTTAGTTTTCTGTAGATTTGTTTTTGTTTGATAAATTACAACCAATTGGCCATGCTTTTTGACAATGTCTTTGTTTCGTAAGTGTTGTAGCTAGTATGCAGTGTTTTTCAACCGTTTGCTTCAAATCCAATTTTATTTTCCTTAATAAAATGTATAGTAGTTAATAAATTATCTTATTCAACAAATTGTAGATGATTTATTTAAATCGACCTGGTTTGCGTTTTCGTCCTCTTCTGTAGCTTCTGTAGCTTCTGTATTGTTCAAAGTAGCCTCTGTTGTTATAATGCACATTTTACTATGATTAACTTCCAACAAGTTTTACTTACAATAGACTAGTTTCTTTTTTCCCCTACTAAGTTTCTTCTCTAATGTGCATTGTTATGATGTAGTCATTAACAGCCTTGGTTATGGTATTCTAGCTTTACTTGCATCTTCTGATGTATAAGTTTAAAGAACAGTACCGTTTCTCAATGTTGTGGTTATGTTGAGTTTGTTCACAATTAATTCACTAAAATTTTTGTTTCTGCTTTTATTTTCTGGAGCATGTCTTCCACACAAATTTTACTATCACTGCCAGTTTTGCTGCGGTTGTAAAATGACAATTTTTGCTTCCAAACTACCTTTTAAATTGGCTACACATTTTGTCCTTGTAGAGACTGTCTTGTTAATTTGAACATATCTGTACATTATGTATTCAAACAAAGCAGCTAGATTAAGTTGTGTTATATTGATCAGAAATTGTCAGCGGCATCTCTGAATTACCTTCTATATGAGGTTTAGGCTTAGTTAATTCATGTATAAAGGATTGGAACATCATGGCTATCCTAAATGAAATGTCCAAAGAGTTGATCCATTTGGCAGTGCCAGCTACACTAGTCAACCTATCATTGGCAGTGTCTGATATGGGCTTGTATGTTTATAAGTTATAACATTCCAGGGTTTGTATGTATGGTCTTATTGGTCTAGTTATGATTTTCTATGTCAACAAATGAATGATAACATAACATGATAGCAATGCCAGTCATCCATACTGCAGTTTAATGGCTAAATTTGTATAATATGTATGCCTTTGTTTATGAATATTTCAGTTATGAATGTAAGCCAACAAAATTAACATAATGTTCAGTTATAAAAATATGCTGAGACATGTAATGTAATAATTGCTTAAAAATTTCTGTGGTTGATAGACATTGTAGTTCTATTTGGCTGGCAAGAGCACTGGCTGCATTGTTTCTGTGCCCCTTCGTGTGTTTCCATTATGACAGCCGATGGCGTCTCCGATTGTGCAAACTGGTAATTGTCTCTTGTTGGATACATTCCTTGGAAAAAATTACACATATTGTGCCCAGACGTATATTTCTGATATATCAATGTTGGTACGAATGCTCTATGAAAGTCAGTACTTTAGGGGGTTTCCTGGACACTCTATCTATGGTATGGATATTTTTTCTGGACACTCTAGTATGGATATTTTTCCTGGACTCTCACTATAATATTATTGAATGGATAGTTTGGCAGTCTCATAGATTGTACCAATGTCATACTGTAGATATTGAATGGTATGTGGAGACGTGTAGATATGTAGAGGTATAAAAACATGCTTCCAAACTGGCCAAATAATAAATCATTCAGAATTCATCCGGTAATTGTATTGCAATATTATTGTGCGCATTGTGCATTATGTCAACTATGATTAAAGTACCCTACAAGATAAAGATCATTTGGCATTAGAAATACTACACAATCTCAAAACAATTCATAAATCAGCCTTGGTTGGGGCTTGGTGTGTTTATACCAACTTTAATGTTAGATAGAAGTCATTAAAGTATTATCTTGGTTCTTCTTCATGGTTTACTGTTTTTAATTTGAATTGATCAGACTTCTTCTAGACTTTGTACTGTTTTTTTTTCTTATTTTCTAAGCAATTAATTTGTTGGCCGAGTCTTCAATTCTGTAGAAATGTGTTTGTGTAATCCTTTATGAACAGAATATGATTACTGGTTTGGTGTCATTCTGTGTCAATTGCTTCTGACAACCTTCCTCCTGAAACCATTGAATTAATCATGTTGAAATCTTATGGGACTAAATTCCTTCCTAGTTGGTTATTGCCTACTTAATCCACCTTATTCTGGTTGCCATGGTGTTGCGAGGTAACAATTAAAATGTCTCATGGGGAGAATGTTCATTTCGTAATTATTTTCAGCTGTTGAAAAATATAGATTTTCCGGGATGTTGATTGTTTGCTTTCTAAAAATTAAAATTGTTGGCTTGCAAGGAATGAAAGATAAATTTTCAAAATATGATGGTTAATTTGTATCGTTGTATTAAGTCTGCCTTATTATCTCAGTATTTTGGGTACCAATCTTGTGGTTGTTTTGTGATCAATGGGTAGTGTATGATTTGAGTTCTAGGGGCAGTGTATGATTTGTGCTCTAGGGGCAGTGTATGATTTGAGTTCTAGGGGCAGTGTATGATTTGTGCTCTAGGGACAGTGTATGATTTGTGCTCTAGGGACAGTGTATGATTTGAGCTCTAGGGACAGTGTATGATTTGTGCTCTAGGGACAGTGTATGATTTGAGCTCTAGGGACAATGTATGATTTGTGCTCTAGGGACAGTGTATGATTTGAGCTCTAGGGACAGTGTATGATTTGAGCTTTTACGGGACCCCAGATGGTTTCAGCTCTTAAGTCAATATGTGGTTTTAGTTATGATCTTCGTACTGTGTAATCCATCTTGGATATATGTGTGGGGTATCATCCTTCACCAGTCATGTTTTTGTACTTACTAATCTGCTACAAAAACATGACTGTTGAAGGATGATACCTGTTCATACACCGTCATGCATGATTTCGTGACATATTGTACAGAATCGGAATATGCATACTTTGCTTTCTGCATACTTTGCTTTCTGCATGGTAATTTGCTCAGGTCTTTGATAGAAGTCGACTGAGACTACCAGAATCTCTCTAGCTCATATTGCACTGGTATTCCTGCATCAGTTAGATGAGAAATTGCTCTTTCTTTCCACTATTGCAAGGACATTCTGACTGGTCGTATTGACCTTAATTTGTCATATAAAAATACTGACTTAATTGAGGAAAGTTTCCCAGAAATTGCGCAATATTGAGAGCTTAAGGTGTTTTGTTGCTGCATAAATGTTGTCAATAACGATGAAAACATTCACAGGTTAGGGTTACATTAGACTATTAAGTGGGACACGCTATAATTGATGGCAAGTCAAATGCCATTTAACATGCAACTTAAGAATTAATTTTCTGCCTTAATTTGTTCTGTTTTTATGTCGGAATTTCAAATCTTATTTTTTTTGTGATAAAAAAGAAATGTGTAGAATCTTGTGTAGAATGGAAGAAGAAATGTAATGCATCTGAATAATTATTTGGCTTCTGATTTCCAGATGATAACCGTAACTAGGAATGAGATATTGCGATAAATTTGTTGTGTAGGTAGCTTATGAGATTACGCCGCTCAAGTTAAAAAATGGGGCCAGTGAAGTCAAGGTCACTGTCACTAAAAATTGAAAATCAGTTTACATGAGAACGTTGTTTCTGTGACAATTAAGGTGGTGCTATGGAGGTATTTTTTGTCACCTTGAGGCTATTCTAGTTAAGGTACAGAGTTAATTATTATGTCTCCCATCATTGATGAGGGGTTATATTGCTTTACACATGTCGCTCGGCCTGTTGGTCGGTCGGTAGACCAAATGATTTCTGTTCAATAACTCAAGAACGCTTTGCTCTAGGATCTTCAAACTACGTGGTCTACTGGCATATAGTTATCATGTATCAACTAGCTTGTGGCACTGAGACTGCATTTTTCATTGGATCCTTTCTCCTTCACCCAGGCAAATATGTGAACCACTTGGCAATGTGAGAAGGTTGCATACAACATAGTCATGAATTATTGTTGATGAAACAGGAAATAGTGACAGATATTTGTAGTTTGTTCTCACTCTCTCAAAGTACTGCAGTGTATCTTTATACTGGTATTGCAGCTGTTGTAAAGAGGTTTTGAGATTGAAATGTCCTTGTTTTATACATCCACCTTAGCATACATTTTGACAGCCCTTTCATGTCTAGGTGGCGTAGTACACAAATTTCTGTTTCTGAATGTATAATTTGTATTGTCTGAATGCTTTCTTTTTCCATGGTAAGTATATAAGCACATGCCTGGCTCACATTTTGTTGCTGAAGGTATCCTAACTAAATACTCCGTTGAAGAAATTGGTTTTTAGAAATATTTCACACCTTGCCTTGTTATATTGGCAACAACAGTCTGAGAGCTGATTGACTCGGCTAAAAATTGTTAGGCAGTTATTCATAATTTATTTTACCAGCTAGAGCTGGCATGTTGATGTAGGTGTAGAAATACATGGTGTAGGAGGATCAAGCAACCTGTATGTAAGGCCACACTTTTGTTATTTTCGGTTTACTTGTTTTTTTTTTGAAAATTTGCTTTTGGAAGTAGGGAATGGTACTTTATGAACAGTTTACTTCTGGAAGGAAGGAAAATACCGGTTAGAATTTGTTTTTCTTAGGTGCTGACAATTAGGGAATGGAAAAATGATGAGAGGACCAAAAGGGTCCCAGGTCACTCACTCAATGGCAGGTGAGCTACCTTTGGGCTCCCTGAGGACCTCTGAACATGTTTCTATTCAATAGAGCCAAATGTTTCGTGAGCCTTAGTACACAAAACTGAGACCTAATCGATTGATGGAAGGGGGGAGTGGGGTCAGTCTGCTGATAGGGGTGGGGAATGTTGGTCTAGGGTCTGTCTTCTACCAACCTGTACTAAAGTTTTGAAGTTATATGATATTTCCTATATGATGTTGGAGATTTATAGACATCTATGTAACTGGTAATGTGATAAAAAGAATCCACCACTCGTTGTCTTTGGGATCAACATTTCTTAAACTCCTCACGAAAAAAATTATTAAGCTCGCCAAAGGCTCGCTTAATAGCTTGTGTTTTCTAGACTCGTTTAAGAAAAAGTTGATCTCCAAAGACAACTCGTGACGGATCCTATATATGTACTACATGGTATCTGATAATGATTTTCTACCAGGCCTGGTAATATCTAATTTTTCTTATAATGAACTGGTGGCATCAATGATGGCGAACAATTTATTGGTTGTTTCACCAACTTACACAGATTTGGAATTGGCTTAGACTTGGAGAACTCATTAATGATGTATTCAGATCAGATTTCATGACTCGCTTTCTTGGAATATTATTAAGGAATGCTGATTTCTCCGCTGCCAATATTTATATAATTTTACCATCATTTAAAATGATTGGGATTTCAAGATATTAGAAGGAGTATATAATGATCCATTTCTAAATTGTTGTTATACCATTATCTCTCAAACATTTATTACTTATTGATTTACATGGCCTACAAATGTATGGTTTTCGTGCAAACTTCCCAAATGCTTTAAAAGCATACCAAAACAGAAGACTTAGATACCTAGTCAAAAATTAGTCTGATCTTCAGATTTTTGGTAGTTTGTATAATTATGCTGCTGATAGTAAAATTATGATTTAACATGTTGCTGATGTTTGATTTCTTGGTTATATTTCTTTTTTTTCATGCATTGACACTAATGTACTACATTAAAGATGATATTGCGTTGTATTTACCTGCTTCAAGTACAATTCTGAATATTGTAGATTGCCTGGAATCCTATCTTTCTTAAACTAAGCTGCTAAACATTCTTTCTGTACAAGGGTCAAGCTTTCTCCTGTACGATCGGATTGAAAGCTTGTTCTTCTACAGGCAGTGTATGGTCTGGGTATATAGTCTGGGTAGAGTCTCAGTCGCTGGAATAGATTTTTTACAGACAAGCTTTGTGTTTTTATCCTCAAGCTTATTCCTCTCATGAATGTCGATACTTGTTTATATATTAAGAGTGATTGGACATTGTGTGTCTATTTGTCGGTCCTACTGTGTCAGACACATCGCAATACTCACAATTTTACGGCTCGGTTTATGTGAGTGATTGGACGATGTATGTCTATTTGTCTCTCTGTTGGTCCTACCGTGTCAGACATGTCTCAAATCTCACGATATTATGACTCGTTGTATATAAGTGATTGGACAATATGTGTCTTATTTGTCTCTCTGTTGGTCCTACCGTGTCAGACACGTTTCAAATCTCACGATATTATGACTCGTTGTATATAAGTGATTGGACAATATGTGTCTTATTTGTCTCTCTGTTGGTCCTACCGTGTCAGACATGTCTCAAATCTCACGATATTATGACTCGTGTATATAAGTGATTGGACAATATGTGTCTTATTTGTCTCTCTGTTGGTCCTACCGTGTCAGACATGTCTCAAATCTCACGATATTATGACTCGTGTATATAAGTGATTGGACAATATGTGTCTTATTTGTCTCTCTGTTGGTCCTACCGTGTCAGACATGTCTCAAATCTCACAATATTATGACTCGTGTATATAAGTGATTGGACAATATGTGTCTTATTTGTCTCTCTGTTGGTCCTACCGTGTCAGACATGTCTCAAATCTCACAATATTATGACTCGTGTATATGAGTACTCTGGGGTATAGTATACTATTATATTTCTGTATTATTTTTTGTGTATCAAAATTACAATCTGTTTGTCCTATACAACGACAATTTCCTTGCATTTGTCTTAAGGTATTGCTTAACCTAGGATCTATTTAAAAGCATTTTAAAACCTTATAAAGCCACACTTCTGTTAGTATTTCTTTCATCAACGGTAGATGTCTTTGTAATTGGTATGACTTATTTCTCAGATCAACCTGTGTTGGATTTGTTGAGGTCTTAAATTAGTGAGACAGTCATTTGTTCAGTACTTACTACAATTTTTTCTCCGCATGAACTAACAAACCTATACAATCTATTCGCAAATAAATGCAGTAAGTTTGAACACTTGCTAATTTGTCCTGATTTACTGTACATGTATAACATGTACATGGGTAACATAAAGCAACAGTTACTTGTTGGTTAAGTTTATTTAAATTGCTTATTTAATGCTATTAGTAGATATAAATACTGTTTTGCCAATCGTTTGTATGTTTTTTGTGTGTGAAATTTTTCTCTATATTTTTTCCTATGTATTCTTTGTATATTTTTACAGTTGACCTCTATAGTACGCGTATTACCTGCAATTACCTTCATGGTAAATTTGGTGGCTATAAATATTGTATTAAATGTTTCCGTATACACCAGCCTCCTTAGTAGCGCTAACATAACATGCATAGCATGTACAAGGCTGTATAAAGTGTATCTTTAAGTTTCTTTAGTTCGTTTGGGTTTCATTATTTTAGCTTAACTTGATTTTTATTTGATTAGAATGGGTAAGCTATAGCATACTGTTATCGTTTGCCGTTACTTTCAAACAAACTCACACATCAGTCTGTATGATTATAAGTTGAAAACAAACCTATATAGATATATATTGGTACCTTACACCATTGCATATGTGTATATTATTTCTATCTTTTCTTTTTTTGTTTGCATTGTAGCACACCCTTAGTACCATATGCTTGTGGTGTGCTGAGTCATTTATCTATGTCTGCTATCCAGTAAGTCATCAGTACATACACACCTTGCAAGAGAGGTGTGCGACTTTGACTTACAAGTTTGACATGCTATTATATTCATGTAACATAATACTCACAAACAGTGACTGAACTTTGTATCAGCTCAAATTAAAACTATTGTACACAAAATCAGTTGAATATCTGGAAATAAAACAGTCTGATTATTTTCATTTGATTTTCAATACTGGTTGTTTCCACAAGTCTAGACTAAAATTCAAATTAGTTGAAACTGATAGACACAATGCATATTAAAGTTGAATTGTTAGTTACCATGGTATTCATGGTCATTGCTACATTCTGTTTAGTTTATGTTGATAACTTGTGGGCTATTTTGTGCCATTTAGGTCCCCTTTAGATGGCTCTTGTTAGCTTGGAGGACTATCTTTGTCTCTTGTAGATGACTCACCTGAGCATTTAAAGGCTAGGCCGTGTAGTACAGATTTGTGGAGGGGCGTTTATACAAGTTCTGATTGTCTCTGGATTTATTTTTTCGTAATTGCATCCCCCGGGGGTGATAATACTCTAAGCCCCATGTAGATGGACTTATATGGGCATTTAAGGATGATCTTGGTTCCCTGTAGATGACTTATCTGAGCTCATCTTGTTTTAGTTGACCTTGTAGTAAATGTACTGAGAATACTCCACATTCTTCTTACTTCTTCATCTTGTCCTGAACATGCTTTCAAGTAGCATGTCATTGTATTAAATGATACAAGTTCAGCTTCCTTTCAAATCTCATTATTTCTGGTATATATGAAATAGTTCTGTCAAATTTATATCACATCAATTTCATGCACTTACCACTGTATGCCATTATTTGACATCTGGGAAAAGTGTTATACTAAACATTGATGTAAGGTCTAGTTTTTCGGCCTCTGATAATGCCTATGATTTACTTTATTATTTCCCCCATCTTTGATGAGGGGAGTTTATTGCTTTGCACATGTCTGTTGGTTTCCATTTGATATCTCAAGAACGCTTTGCCCTAGGATCTTCAAACTTTATGTGG
Source organism: Spisula solida (assembly GCA_947247005.1). Classification (NCBI taxonomy): domain Eukaryota; kingdom Metazoa; phylum Mollusca; class Bivalvia; order Venerida; family Mactridae; genus Spisula; species Spisula solida. The sequence continues at coordinate 31,437,679 of OX365944.1, read as the reverse complement.
CGGTTTGAGTTCATTTCTGTTCAATAACTAATGATTTGCCCTAGTATCTTCAAACTTAAAATGGAGGTTGGTCATCAACAGCCTATTGATTATGCCTATTGATTTTAAGGTCAGTAGTCAAAGGTCAAGGCCACTGTGACCTTTACCATTTCTGACTATTGGGCTGCCATGGGGGCATGCGTGTTTTACAAAGATCTTGTTATTATTGTCTTGATCTAGAATCTATATAGTGCAACAATGTTACATGTTTGTAATGAATGCTTTGCTATCTTTATTTTGGGCACATACTGTACAGCACAGTGCTTTACAATTTTCTTATGCATGCATTTTCCTTAGGGTCCGGCAATGGTAAGTGGATGGCATCCTTCGCCCTGACGGTATGGCTGTGTAGCCTGCTTGGACCTCCATCTTCTTAGTCTGTAGTTTTCAAGATCGTTGTAGTCAAGGCAACACAATGTCAGATTTCGTTTCCTAAAGACATTTTGGCATATTTTTTTGTGAAAATTGTTTTTTGCGCAGCTCCCCAAACTTTCGATTTTGTAACAAACAAAGAAAAAATTATGTTATTTGGACGGCTTCGATTACTGTGTACCTAGGTAGATTGGTTTGTTCTAGGTAAACACAGACTGTTTATTTACAAAGTCTGGATGACATCTAATAGTAATAGTCTGTTGCTTTGGCTCTGATGATCCCCGCCCCCAATCATTATTTTCCTACTACTACTTTATAGAACAGCATTATACTGTACTGATATACTTACATTATATATATTTATATACGTGTATAGTTTATATATGTTCTTATATACATGTATAGTTTACCCTATCATGCCTGTGCAGTGCAGCTCATTTTTGCTCTCCTTTGTCTGAAACCTTTAGCGTGTAATATAACAAGCATTTTGTTTCCAGTTTTATAATTTTCAGTGTGTGCAATGTCTTGTGTTTTGTTTTATGTAAGTTTCAGATGTTTCGTAGATGCTTTTGTTTGTATCGTAACCCAAATCATTACAAATGCCCTGCATAGGCCTACAAACATTTTTTAAAAAATAATAAAAAAATCTTAAAATGCATCGGTGGCTGCTATTTATTATTTACAGTTTCAATAAATGTAAAAACTTATTTCATGTCTGGAATATCCACAACTAATGTCTTCTGACAATCACAACAAAATGCATCTTCCTACGGCAATTGCCAAAATGTTTTGCTTTGAAACACTTGCTAGTGCTTATTTATTTATTGAGAGTTTTACTTATAAAAGTTATTTTTCTAAATATTTTCTAAATATTTGGTATGACTTACATTGAAAGCCATTGAACATATGGTACAGATTTCTGCATTTGAGTTTTAGTCCCATCCAAGTCGGCCCTAGGTCAAATTTGGTTGTGCCCTAATCGTCATATTTTGTACATGACTATACTGAGTTATCTACCGCCAATATGCTACTGTACTGAGTTATCTACCGCCAATATGCTACTCCCTCTCGCCTGTTAAATACTGATGATGGTTAGTAATGATATTATTGTCTATTTTAACATATTTCTGCTGTCTCTCAAATCTTGGAAGGAAGATGTTTTGTTCTCATAGATTCTGTTATTTTGGTTTAAACTATTAACTCCCCCACTTTATTTTCTATAAAAAAGCAGCATTCGTTTACATGATGGCTGTTATTTTACATTGGGAATGTCCTCAAGTTGTAATGTCTTTGAAAGTGGAGTCAAGTATTAAATGCTAGGATTATATTACAAAGGCTTGTAGGAAATTCAAGTCTCAATTTCTGTAACTGGCTGCTATGACTTGGTCGTGTGGTTATAGAATTCTTTGATGAAATAAAGATGTTCATGTTGGTTGATTAATTGGAAATATGTTGTCCTTTGTAATTGTTCAGATGCAAAGATAGTTGTGTTCTTTACTTGGTGTATTCAAAGAAAATATAACCGCATTCATTGATCAGTATTTCTGTAAATTTGAATTAAAAATGTGAAAGTTTATTGAAGAGTTACTTTGTTGCTTCTCCTTTGCTTTATGAAACACACCTGCAAATAAATGCTTCAGCCAAGTTTAATAATCGGAAAATATTATATAAAATGCCTTCACTATCTGCCGAGTTCAATCTTCCCCGCCATATTGAAATAATTCTCCGAGTATTAACTGGTGAATATTGTCATGTAGAAAGTACTTCATCTTGCTACAGTTTGACAATATTCATTGGTTACTGTTAAATCATTCCAGTATACAGAACTATACGAAACCTCGGCAGTATATTGCTGGCATTTGTAGTCCTTTCACCTACCTGGCTGCACTTTACTGCACTTGTTTCTCAATACAATTATTGCCTATAGATTTCAGTTTGCAATACCACCCCATAGTTGATACACTGCCTTTAATTATTGTTTCATTCTCTTTCTAAAATATTGTTTTCTTTCATGACACCATGGTGCACTCTTATAGCGTAATTCGTCACTCAAGTTTGGACATAACTTAAATGCATATATTTATACATAACATGTTCAAAGTATTCCAAGGGCATTTGTTATGTCTATGTGACAACACGTAATCATTTGTACCAATTTTACACCAAATAAATGATTGCACACACTATCTGTTAAATGGCTCTTTCTTTCTGCTATTTTTGCAGTGAAGCCTTCGAGAGGTATAAAATTGTGTGTACCTAGATGACATTTGCTACTAAACTGTTCTCGCATTTATCATAAAGTATAGGTTGCTAAGCCTTAATCAATCAATGGCAGTTAATTGCAAACTAACCTCTATATTGTGGTTTGCTGTCTGTGATATCTTGTTTATTTCATTGAAATGGTTTCATCAATGGTTTAGCTGCTGTTTTCTTGTCTGTAATCTTCAACTTTAACACAACACAAGGATGGCAAAGTGTGTCACTTTTACCACATGTTTCAAATACTGACCACCTTTCATCAACTGGAGTGAGTGATTGATTACTGGATTCATGTTAATATGCACAAGTTTCTCTCCATTGTGTACTGTGCTAATACCTGCAGTGAATGTTCTAATTGTGTCTGTACATCTTTCAAGTCTTCTCTCAAGAATTAATTCCCTTATTTATAGATTATTGTGGAATCTTTTCTTCCTCTTTCCAGTAGATGATTTATTTTATGTATCACGAAAGTTTCTTTTAACTTCATTTGAGCAAAATGTTCTTTTCTAAAGTTTCCTCACCACATGATTTAGAGAATTTTTGACAGAAATCTTACATTTTGCTTCCTTTTTGCACAATGCTCTTTTATAGATTCTATATTTATGTATATACTTAGATTTTTGCACTTGATCATAGTAAATCAGAATGGGTAGCATGAGTGTGTAATTGTATATATATGTATAATATATGTATTATAATCTGCTGTAGCAGTTTGCCAGTTTTACCGTACATTGAGGCTTTATTGTATTCATGATTACTTATCATGTAGTTTGTATTAAAACTGCCCACATCAGATGCACAGGCCCAGATATAGGGCCAACCTACACTAGTTGTTCTATAGATAGTGTGTCATGTTTGGCTGCAGTGTAGTGAACCAGGCTGATCATCATTGCACTATTTGTTCATGTTGTGTGTAGTAATCTTAATCACAAATACCATAGCTGACAATTCATTGGACATCAATGCCCATTATTACTATGTACTTATATATTGTAAGTTATAACACAATATGAGCTTCTATGAGTTTTTTTTCTTTAAGAAATGTCACAAATTTACTTGTTGGGTCTGTAATTTGCCTGGTAACTTGTTTTAAAGGGGGGACTTATTTATGCAAATTTTATACAAAAACTATTTTATTCAAAGGGAGACTATTTTATGCAAAGGGGACTATAGAAATTGTCTCCCTTTGAATAGAAATAGTCTCCCTTTTGCATAGACAGGGCTCGACACTAACACTGGTCCACTGGTCCGAGACCAGTGAAAATCCAGAAGGACCAGTGAAAATTCCGGAGGACCAGTAACTGTCCTATTTACAAATTTGGCGCTTTTGCCCTGTCGGACCAGTGCCAAAAATAGTTAGTGTCAAGGCCTGATAGAAAGTCTATTTCTATTCCAAGGGAGACTATTTTAATGCAGTGGGAAACTTTTTATGCATATATATGGACTGGAGACTACTTTTATGCAAAGGGAGATTATTCAAAGGGAGACAATTTCTATAAAAAAGGGAACTATAAAGGAAGACAATAGATAAATAGTTGTCATGTATTGAACTGTGTCACTATGGTTGAGGAAGCTGATAACTTTGTAATATAATATCTTTACAATGTTTTGAATACACCTGGTAACGATTTACAATAGCTTGAGTTTAACAGTAGGAAGTTGGTATAATGTTCCACCTGTAAATAATACAGAATTTTACTCTATTTGCAAGCGCAAAAATATTGCCTAGTTTTGACGTGTTCAATCATATCATTCATTATATTATGAACACACTGAATGAATCATAGAAGCTCATTGACACGTTTGCTGCTGGGAGAAATTGATTTTTTCCTGCTTTTATACCTTCATCCATGAAGCATGCAATTGACTTGTGTATAATAGTGATAGGATATAATGACATGCTGCCACAGGAAATGGCAGCTGTTGTAGTCAACCCCATAGGCTTACCATTACCATACTTTATGGATTGTTTATCATTCCAGTCTTGTTAAGACTAACCATGTAAGGAATATTCTGTCCAGCTTGGCAAAACATGGGTCCCATGGTAAAACTTTCAGCAACATATCGCCAATTAAGCAAAAAAATGTGGCAATGAACGTAATTAAAACTATAGCAATCCTCTTACAGATTTAACTCAGCATGAAGCCAGATAACTTTTAAGTATGATGCTGATAAGTTCTGTATAAAGTTGTCATTACATACCCACATCTTTTAGAAAACTATATGATGTGTTTTAAGTGAATGGTGGAAATCTCGCCAGTCCTTCTGTATTAGAATATAACAATGAGTATTCACAAGTCTTTCTATATTAGAATATATAGAGCTCTCATAATGTACTAATGAGTAGATTGTTATTGTAGATCATTATATACAGTAGCATAATATACCGATAATTGCCAGTTAAATATACAGATAATTGCCAGTTAGATAATTACCAAACTAGGTATATACATGTTCCTATATCATTTAACTGTTGCGGATGTCAGTGAATGATTCCATGACATTATATTAAGAAGTAGAAATATAGAATGCTGACTCCATATTATAGCATAGATCAGTTGAGATCTACTGTTTCAACTTGGTGTCTATGGCTCATACTCATGCTGATCTCACAGCAATGACATTCCTATAATACTGTTTGAGTGATTGACATTGTGCAATGTTATGAACTTTCCAGTCAACTGGTTGTTGTTGTCTGTATGCCATATGGCCTTGCTAGGAATTATAGATATTTTCCTTATTTTGGCTTATGCATACCATTTCTTGCACTTAAATAGAAATGATTATAAGTATGTGACAATACTGTATTTGTACATGGTACAAAGTATTATACAAATCTATATAAATACAATAAATAGAACTGATAATTGGGCTGTAAAATGTAGTGTTGTAATGAAGAGTGATGAGTGATGGACAGGAAATGTTGGCATCAATTATGACGTTAGTTATCGTGTATTGATCCGCTAACCTGACAGGAATCACTGTTAATTCTGTGTACAAAAAATTCAATAACCAAATACTAAATGTTACTCATCATTCATCCATCGTACTTATTCTTTAACAAACACCCAATTTTTATATGCATTGATTCACAAACCCCCCTCCCCTCCACTATTCATGCCAACTTTTAGTTTTTTTTGTCTAAACTATAATGTTTTATGTGCACAAATTGTAAACTTAACCCTGAAACAATTGTTTTGTAAATTAATGGAAATTAAAAATAACAATTTTGTTAAATGCTTTCTTTTGTTAATTAATGAAAGTTAAAAACAGCAATTTTGTTAAATGTATTCTTTTGTAATTCAGAGGATTCTGACGTTGATTTTTTTAACAACTTGCATAATTTTTGTAAACTGATGAAAGTTGAAAATAGCAATTTTGGGTTGAATACATTCTTTTGCAAATTAATAGAAGTTAAAATTAACAAATTTGTAATTTCCTCTAAAATGAAATAGTTTAACATAAAAAAGATTGTATAAGATTGTATAATGATTCTGAAATGAGTGGCGATCTGTTTCACTGAGACCTGCTCACATTTTATACTTACTGCATACTAGGTTATGTACAGTGCTTTTGTTATTGATGTAATAGTAATGCGGAAAAAGTGCCAATATTAATGTTGCCGGCGGTATCCAGTTATATTGTTCCATTTGTAAATTACCCTGCGGGAATCATTTCATACAATTAGTATTGATTCACTTTTGTTAGGTTTATACAACACTGTAAAATAAACATGTACATGTATTTATTGATTGTATTTTTAATCATAATGAAAGTGAATATTTTTATCTTGTTTTTCGCAGGTGGAGCTGTGGCAGCTAGAAAAGAGGTGATACGAAACAAAATACGCGCCATTGGCAAAATGGCAAGAGTCTTCACTGTACTGCGGTTTGTATTTGTTGTTATATTGCCAAAGTTTTGCATTTCTAAAGTCACCCGGCACCAAACATTTGTGAACATTTTGTACCTTTTTTTGAGAGTGCTGATGAAAGCTGGCATGATGTAACAATGTACATTGAGGGGAAAACCAAACTGTTCCAAGTGTACATTTACCAAGAAGTCGATAGAACATGTTGACTTTAAGCTGCCAACATACTAACATTGTTAAAAAAAACTATATATTAGGAGGAACTGTGTTCGTTTTCATTGGAATATAAGGCTTTAGCTCATAATCAAAATAGTGTTCAAACATTCACAATGTGTTCCCATAACATAATTAGCCTTGTATGCACTGGGGAGGTTTAGGCTTGTTATGTAGTGTGCAGAATTAGCCTTGTATCCACTGGGGAGGTTTAGGCTTGTTATGTAGTGTGCAGAATTAGCCTTGTATGCACTGGGGAGGTTTAGGCTTATTATGTAGTGTGCAGAATTAGCCTTCTATGCACTGGGGAGGTTTAGGCTTGTTATGGAGTGTGCAGAAATAGCCTGGTATCAACTGGTGAGGTTTAGGCTTGTTATGTAGTGTGCAGAATTAACCTTCTATGCACTGGGGAGGTTTAGGCTTGTTATCAAGTATGCAGTATTAGCCTGATATCCACTGGTGAGGTTTAGGCTTGTTATGTAGTGTGCAGAAATAGCCTTCTATACACTGGGGGGGTTTAGGTTTGTTATGTAGTGTGCAGAAATAGCCTTCTATGCGCTGGGGAGGTTTAGGTTTGTTATGTAGTGTGCAGAAATAGCCTTCTATGCACTGGGGAGGTTTAGGTTTGTTTTGTAGTGTGCAGAAATAGCCTTCTATGCACTGAGGAGGTTTAGGCTTGTTATGTAGTGTGCAGAATTAGCCTTGTATGCACTGGGGAAGTTTAGGCTTGTTATGTAGTGTGCAGAATTAGCCTTGTATGCACTGGGGAGGTTTAGGCTTGTTATGTAGTGTGCAGAATTAGCCTTCTATGCACTGGGGAGGTTTAGGTTTGTTATGTAGTGTGCAGAAATAGCCTTCTATGCACTGGGGAGGTTTAGGTTTGTTATGTAGTGTGCAGAATTAGCCTTCTATGCACTGGGGAGGTTTAGGTTTGTTATGTAGTGTGCAGAAATAGCCTTCTATGCACTGGGGAGGTTTAGGCTTGTTATGTAGCGTGCAGAAATAGCCTTCTATGCACTGGGGAGGTTTAGGTTTGTTATGTAGTGTGCAGAATTAGCCTGGTATCCACTGGGTGTTTACGGTGCATTTTCCTGTATGTTCAGCTGTAGCCTGTGTACTGTATGTGTAGATATTTTTGTGCAACAAACATTTCACACTCTGGCAGATAGTCAAGGAAATATTAGCGCAAACCAGTTTTCGGGCATCCAGTCATATTCATGAATTAGCATTAAAAAATATTAGGATTCTGTGAATAAATCTACACATACAGTAGCTGGATTATCTATATAATTGGTTGATTGCATCGTGATGAATTCCAGGAATGAATCCTTGATATAATCATTGCCCGTTGACATTAGATATTAGCAAAGATCTCATGCAGCTATAATCAATATTCATTGATCTTAATTTCCTGCTTTAAATGCTTACAGCAGGAAAGTTATGACATGCAAAGAGCATTCAGACATGGAAAGTGCTATCTCTCGGCTGAGTGAAATTTTCATGCCACTTTTGCTGTCAGAGTTAAAGCCTCGGAAATTGGGGCACTGTTTGTCACATTTTCCATTCATATGTCTGTCTGTCTGTCTGTCCGAAATATGTTGATCTCATGTCTGTTATAGTATAACTCGAGTTAAATAAATGATAACATTTAAATTTTCTATTGAAGGGATTTTGTTGTGTCAAGCTGAGACTCACACTGTTTGTCAAGTTGTCTGTCAAGCTGAGACACTGTTTGTCAAGTTGTCCGTTCAATTAACCATCCATTCCAAATATGTTTATGTCAAAGCATGTTATGGTAGAACTCAGTTAATTGATAAAAATTCAATTTTCCGGGAGGAAGACTTATTTTCCTGACCGGGACTCTGACGGATAGAATTTGTTACTTTAACTCAGTGTATTATTACTACTTAACTGAATGTCGCAATATTTAGTTGGATTGTCAGCTATGACTGAATACAGTTTGACAGCTAACCTTTAGGAATGTGACTGGAAATCTCCACAATGTTAACTTCTACATCGTGTGTGTTCCTGTTCACTACCTACTACTTTATGAAATCATTATTGGTGCAGTGCTGTTATACCATGGTATATATCTGACTCAGAGAGAGGTCGATAGCTGCCTCACCAAATTATATCCCTGGATACTCGCCATATTGTAATATGATAGTAAAATTCAGAGGTTTGTGTGTTGATACACAGAAACTGCCCCAGTGGGAGTCGTGTGTTGTTGCTTTTCATATATAATAATGGTCAGGGAGACAGACTTCCATAAATCTTTCAAATATTCCGCTTAGCGTGTTTACAATTTGTAATCAATACCCAACTGTGAATGATTGTCATTTTCTATGCTTGTTTTGGGTTAGCTTATTTACATTAAAGCTTCTGAACAATAGGGAATATCGGGCGATTGTGAAAAAAGAAACTAAGCATATTTGTTGATCAGGAATGTATTGGTTTGTTTTTCATAATCAATGGTGATTAGTGGTAATTGTCATTTTGGTATGAACATTGTCTGTGTGTTTGAATATGGGTGAAGTTTGAACATATACTGTCATCACTGGAAATCTATTCCCTTGGTAGATTTGATAACAAGATGTTAGGATTGAAATATTGATCAACTGTATCTGTTGAATAATATATGTGTATGTTATATACCCCCTAACCTTGGCCTATTGTCTCTTTTCATACCATGCAATAATTGACAAATTTTATTTCATGAACACATGGTTCATTGAGGGTATATATACAGTTCATTGCAGGTGTTTGTGGTTCATTACTTGTGTAGCTGGTTGTTTGTGTTTGTTTAGGGTTCTCCTAACTATTCATTGTGTATATACTCTCTGTGTAGCCAATAGGTCAGTCTGGCTCTAGCAATGTTATTTGTACACTTAGTAGCCAAAATGTCAGTCTGGCTCTAGCAATGTTATTGGTACATGTTTATTGCATTTGATGCCTCCATTTGTTCATCCATTTGGTATTGCACAGTATTTCCATCCAAAGCTGATTATGTCTTGAATGGATGTCGCAAAGTTTATCTGCGCTTGTTCTCCTTGTAAAACCTCTGGTCAGATGTCGATGAAGCTTCCTAATGAGTAGTTTTTACCAAACCTAGTTGTGCATGTTATATTTTCAGGAAGTTTAGGTCAGTTGCATTATTCTGTAGTTACGGCCCTTTGTTGTAGACGTTTGTATCAAAAATCCTTCTAGACCATAATGGGTTATGTTCACATGACGTAATATTATGATTGGGTTATGTTCACATGATGTACTATTATGATTGGGTTATGTTCACATGATGTAATATTATGATTGGGTTATGTTCACATGATGTAATATTATGATTGGGTTATGTTCACATGATGTAATATTATGATTGGGTTATGTTCACATGATGTAATATTATGGTTGGGTTATGTTCACATGATGTACTATTATGATTGGGTTATGTTATCATGATGTACTATTATGATTGGGTTATGTTATCATGATGTAATATTATGATTGGGTTATGTTCACATGATGTAATATTATGATTGGGTTATGTTCACATGATGTAATATTATGGTTGGGTTATGTTCACATGACGTAATATTATGATTGGGTTATGTTCACATGATGTAATATTATGGTTGGGTTATGTTCACATGATGTAATATTATGGTTGGGTTATGTTCACATGACGTAATATTATGATTGGGTTATGTTCACATGATGTAATATTATGATTGAGTTGTGTTCACATGATGTAATATTATAATTGAGTTATGTTCACATAATTTAATATTATAATTGAGTTATGTTCACATGATGTAATATTATGATTGAGTTATGTTCACATAATGTAATATTATGATTGAGTTATGTTCACATAATGTAATATTACGGTTGGGTTATGTTCACATGATGTAATATTATGATTAAGTTCTTATATTGTTTCAGAGAAGAGAGTGAGAGTGTACTGCAGTTGAAGGGTCTTACCCCTAATGGTCTACTACCCCTTGGAGCACTATCTGGAGGCAAAGATACACTCAATAGTGGTTTGTACATTTTCTTTCTGATTTTAAACTGATCCTCAACCTTCTATTAACTTAATTTGACAGCTGATATCTTGTCCATATTTATAACCTCGTTGTATGTTTTCATATCACAGAGACCATTGTGGTGTAATATAACAAGGTTTGTACAGGCCTTGAAAAGTTCTTTGAAGTATTTTTCGTGTGAACTGGAATGATATCATGTTAGGGAAGACTCAAGATCCATACTCCCCAACTTCATTATAGATAAATATACCATGCTATTTCTGGTAGGGAAGGCTCTAGATCCATACTTCCCAACTTTAATATAGATAAATATACCATGCTATTTCTGGTAGGGAAGGCTCTAGATCCATACTTCCCAACTTCAATATAGATAAATATACCATGCTATTCAATATAGATAAATATACCATGCTATTCAATATAGATAAATATACCATGCTATTCAATATAGATAAATATACCATGCTATTCAATATAGATAAATATACCATGCTATTTATGGTATATGTTCAATATAGATACATTTACCATGCTATTCAATATAGATAAATTTACCTTGCTATTTCTGGCATCCGTTTCTCTCCTTGAAAAAAACTTAACTTGTAGGACGTATTTGTTGTTGCAAAATACTTTCAAGCTTGGCACATAACTTACATATATGCGTGGGCAGTGGTTCATGCCAATATATTTTGTCATGAGTTCTTTAGATCCTGGTGCTCATGTAATTTTGCCAATTGTAATAGTTGTATAGTGAATATGTTGCTGCAAAATGGCAGTTTTCACAGGCATTCACTGTTTGATGTTTGTTGAACTGTAAATCCCTTCCCAGCCTTCTTTGCCATCAAAAACAAATTTAAATGCATTGCTATTGATTTTATTATGGGATTTGACTTTAACATTCCTTATGGAATTTGTGGAAGACATTAGGACAAATGCCGTCTACTATTTAGTATTAAATGGTGTGTGTTTTTGTGCATCGATTTATATGCATCTTTCGAATTGCAAAACTGAATAGTGTTACCCCTGACTTTTAGTGTGACAATAATTTGTTTTTAGTCCCCTACCGGTTTTGGAGGGGACTATATATAGGTTTTCCCTCTGTCCATCAGTCCGTCCGTCAAAAAATCTGGATCCTGACATAACTGAAACAGTTTCCAAACTAGGTTTATGAAACTTGGTATGTGAATAGGGGGCATTAAGGGGATTGTGCACATCTAAATATATTTTGATTCTGACCAAAATTGTGGTTGCTTTGGCGATAGAAACATTTGTATTGGGCACCCAAACATAGGATTTATAGAATAAAAAGCTCCAAATTCCAAGTTTTATTATAATCTATCAAGGTATGGAGGAATTATCAGAGCTACATATAACTTTTCCAACTAATTATGTCTCCCACATAGAGTAATTGTGCATATTTTGCTTTTTTTTATCACATATGGCTGCCAGTGACTGCTTCTTGTTGGATTTTGTCTAAAATTTAATGGTCTCCACGTTATGATGATATGCAGTGGAGTCTACCTCAAAGGTCATATGTATATATACATGAGCAGTTTTTTTGTCCAGTATGGAACTTTCATATTCAAGTCTTGGTTTTAAAATAACACATATGTTCACCATGATGCCCAGAGTTCTGCACCCAGAAGAGACTTATTATTATTTATCTAAACATCTTAATTGTTTAATATATATATATTTTTCAGCACTTGGTGGATTCAATCCATCACACAAAATAAGTGGCTTTGATGAAGCGAAATCTCTAGACAAAATAAATGAACGAATGCCGCCACGTAAGGAAGTGTCAGTGAATAATTCTACCAAAAGCTAGGAGAGGACTCGTAAACAATAGATTGTGTAGGCTCTTCCCTAAGTTAACAACGCATACATGACAGTGAGCTAAATACCATTCTGAACAGTGTTGAGTTTATATACTGATACTCGAATGCAGGAGCTGTATAGACAAGGTGTGTGTGTGTGTCCACCTTGCCACGTTTGAACATTCGTATTGCACTGTGGGTGGCTTAGTTCAAAGTCTAGACGAGATTTTGTTTCACCTCAGGAGAGAGCCTTGTACTGCTCTGCTAGTTGCAGGGAGTATATTATACCAATTCTGCTGAATACGGAGTTAATTGCCTAGTAGTGTTTGTGTATGTTGCATCATTTCTGGGATGTCTTAACATATGTACTCTACCATGTATATGGAATTCATGGCGTTTCTATTGATTGACCTTGTATATGATCTACAAAGTTGACTTTCATCTAGTCAAAGTTGATATTTTTCTACTTTGTTATTGTTGGTTCAGTGTTTTCCGTTATTTGGACAGCGTTTTATTAAGTGACTGTATGTGTATTGCGTGCCGGTAGCTGTGTATGGTTACCAAAGGTGACCAGGATTCACATGTGATGTCCCCGGGTGTACATGCTGAGTTACTCTCAAGTTAAAAACGATGGCCCTGCTGCTATCTTGCATATTGGGAGGATAGCGTGATGGCGAGATTACGTGTCCATAGAAGGATCAGGAGTCAGAACATACATTATGGCAGCCAAGGGCGAATAAGTCATTTTTACTTGTGAATTTTCAGAAAGTATGTCTGGCTTTTTATACGAAACTTTTATTTCAACCACACTCTTGAAAGGAACCTAGAGTTTGGCTATTTGTGACATGCTTAGTATGGTGAATTTTTTCGTGTGTTTTTCTTACATTTTTTTTTCACTTAGATGCTGCCTTCCCCAAAAATCAATTGAATGTTGTTACCTTTGTAGCCGCTCATTGGATGACAGTATAGGGATGACTCTATATCAATAACTTTTTTTGCGATGAATGTTTGTTAAAGCTGTGATCCGTGACGGCCAGTCACATTTACAATGACATGACAGTTTATAAAAACATGATTGGCCATGAGAGTGACACAACACTTTGAAAGGGAACATAACTCATTACTCCCCCGTCCTATCAGTAAATGTATGAGGAAATGGTTGTCCAGGTCTATAGCCTATTGTTACTGCAATAGCATCGAGGGTATGGTAGAATATTGATTGATTTAACGAGATAATTGTTATCTGAACACGTTGGCATGAATGTAACATGTTTACATTATATCGTTGAACAAAAACGTTTGTGCTTATAAGTTGTTTGTTAGGCGGAGAGAATGATCTGTTATGTTTTCCCATATGTAACATTATACTTGCTGGAGGCTGAATCTTCATACAAAGCAGTTCATTGATAGGCCAAATAGTTTGGTTGCATAAAAACTGTTTGTTTCGAGTATGCGCCTGGTAGCTGACTGTGATACTCTACCTGTTACAAACAATTACATGTAAGAATTACAAAGCCCTGGTCAGAAATATTTTTCAAAATATTTGAAAAAATGAGTAAACAAAGGATAAACCACCGTGTCCGCTTGATCTACTTAAAATTTATTGCTATTCTGATTGAAATAGTCATGTTGTATGAATAGGGTTTCATTACAAACCAAATATTGTGTGTTATACGAGGTATGTACAATTGAACTGTTGATTTCATTAAAACAATGCTTCTGCTAAAGTCACAATTAACTGAATTCAGGGCTTCATCCTAAGTAGAAGTAAGTACTTCAACATTCTTTCATTGATAAAACCTCATGTCAAGTTTTTGTGCAATAGCAACACTATTAGGTTTGTAATATGCTTTGACTTAGACATACCATAATGTTATCCGTGTTTATAATAACTGATTGTTTGTAGTACAAGCGAATAACAAACAATGTACATGTATCAACTCTCAAACAATGTACATGTATCAGCTCTCAAACAATGTACATGTATCAGCTCTCAAACAATGTACATGTATCAACTGTCAAACAATGTACATGTATCAGCTCTCAAACAATGTACATGTATCAGCTCTCAAACAATGTACATGTATCAGCTCTCAAACAATGTACATGTATCAGCTCTCAAACAATGTACATGTATCAGCTCTCAAACAATGTACATGTATCAGCTCTCAAACAATGTACATGTATCAACTCTCAAACAATGTACATGTATCAGCTCTCAAACAATGTACATGTATCAGCTCTCAAACAATGTACATGTATCAGCTCTCAAACAATGTACATGTATCAACTTTCAAACAAACGCACATACAGAAGATATATCACGTCTTGGCCATGACCATGTGAGCTAGCATGTCATGAAGTCATATTTTAATTGAATACAAATTTTAAAGATTATTTGATAACAACGAGGCAACTTGGATGGCTTGTCGCGTTAGAATGTATGTAGCGCATGTTAACAAGCGATATATTGAATCAAGTGATATATTGAATCAAGTGATATATTGAATCAAGTGATATAGCTACAATGTACCTTAGTTCTATATAACGGGTTCATGTTAGGCCAGTTTGTTTATTTTTGGGTTTACAGGATCATATGCTGTGGTGAGGAGAAAAAGATACAAAACAAAGAGGCCCTTTGTGCGGCCTTAGATTGCTCACTCACTGGCAGCCACCTTAGGCCCTTTTTGGCCTTCGTGTTATATTTCTGCTCCCAGCTTGCACCTGCAAAATGTAAACAAAATTCTCATAAACCTAAAAATGAAAAAACGTAGCCGGATTTGTTAATGTGTATGATATATTTCTGGCCAGTTTCTTTGTCATCATTTATTTACTCAAAGTCCCATCATTGGTTCAATTTACTATGTATAGTTTTTTTTGTACATTATGGGGGTCATTTTTTTATTGAAAACATATTTACAATGATTTGATCAATTCTTTTATTATGATGTTTGTTTTGACTTGACAGCTGTGTTATTCGTTAAGCCACAGCAATTATAATGGCAAATATGTATGTACAAATGTATATTTTAGTGAATATTGCCATTTGAACAAAGATTGTATTTATACAAAAAAAGGTATTTAAAATGCCTTAGTCTGATTCTGTCGGGTAATTTTATCAGTCATTTCATTTAATAAAACATGTATAAAAACAGGTGTGTCATAGATACATATTCTATATAAGAAACAAAGTAGGTTTATCATACATTCACTACATTCTGATGGTAGGTTACAATCTGTAACTCCTGATGTGTTCATTGCTTGCATTATAAAACACCATACTTACCATGATCAAATCTGGACTGACCTGTAATTGATTAAATCTTGACTGACCCGTAATTGATTAAATCTGGACTGACCAGTAATTGATCAAATCTGGACTGACTTGTAATTGATTGAATCTGATAAATCTGGACTGAAGGGTAGTCTATGAAATCTTGACTTGCCAGTAATTTATCAAATCTGGACTAACTGGTAATTGATCAAATCCTGCCCGACTGGTCATTGATCAAATCTGGATGTACCGGTTATTGGTAAAATCTTGTTATTGATCAAATTCTACTGATCAATTCCTTACCCGAGAACTTGCTATGTTTCCTTGCTACGTTGTTTGTTGATGATTTACTTTGTTCTTTTTTTTCCTTTTGTAAATTGTGATCCCATTGAATATTTACAGTATATATGTATAGGGAATGAATTCAGCATATCACTATCTCATTCAAGTTTTGAGCTTATGTTAAATATATTATTGTTTGTTGATTCATTTTATTTTTATTTAAACCATTATTTAAATCCATCATGAGCTTTGTTACTTGTTACTCAAAAATAGACACCTGATTATGTTTCTCTGACTTCATGACTAAGTTGTCTTGTTGGAGGTAGCTGATTAGGGGCTGTTTGATGACCTTCAACACTTGGGTCTTCTTTCTCCCATTGTTCTGGTTTATAAATTTCAGAATTGTCTCAATGAAGAGTAATTTCTTCATTCTTGTTATCATAGTGTTACAATATTACAAATTGTGGATATATTAGTCCCACTGACACCTAAATTTGATTGTTACCATATAACAGAGACGTCTCTGTTTGAATATATGATTGGCCAATATGAACTATAATTACATCACTGTTTTTACTGTATTTTTGCTAGTATACTGTTGTACATGTATTTTCCAATGATAAAAGTATGGAACTAAAGTGCAATATGTACTGTTATATTACATAGTTCATGTGCTCCTTTGTTGAATTTTAAAATTCTTCCTTTATTAACAGATGAAGCATTTTTCTTTATATTTTCATGCTAAGAATAGTATATAAATACATATACATACATATATAATATAACTTTATTGCTGCGTTGTTGTTATATGTATATTAGGTGTGTAAAATTTCCTGTTTGGCATGCCTGTTTTATTTCTGTACTGAGAGTTGATAAGTGTGTGAGTGTATTGTTAGTGTGCGTGATTCCTTGTGGAAAGTTTCAACATAATGGTTTTACAGTCTGGTTTCTGTGAATGTTAACAAAGTCAACATTATGTGTCCCCATTTTGTAATGTTATATGTTTCTCCAAGGCAGAGTTATTGGTTACCCACGGGTAGAGTTTCATTTATGTGTACCCATTTGTGATGTTATCAGTTAACCCGCAGCAGAATTTCATGTAACTTTTTGTTTTTCTGACAGGGTAACTTTATCAATAATTGAATGACACAATTTGAACAAAAAGCATAATAATACGATTTTATAGATTGACTTTTTTATTACCAGATTATTTTTATATTTGGTTGAACGTTTTATATTTATATATAAATTGGCTACGCTGATAGCATTATCCAACTAGATATGTACATGTAGCTGTTGTTTATTTGGTAATAAAAGGTTTTTGTAGAAGTCTAGGTGTTCTGTCTGAAATAACATCTAAATGTTGAAGTACCTACAATTGTAAAGGTAGTTTTTACTCTGGTATTGATGACAACTTTCTAGTAAAATCCATCAAATTTCATTGGCTTCTCTAACTTACGATGGTGATATGTTTCTTCATTCTTGACTACAAAATATGATAATTAACACTACTGTTTACATGGATGAAGGGCAAACATAAAAACATAGGATGGACTGGCATTTTGATATAGTAATTAGACCTACATTAATGAGACGTTATGTTGGTAATAATTTTGTGTATTCTTTGATACACTTATCCTAGGACTACTTTAATGTCAGTGCTGGTTTACCTGATTGATAAAATTATTTAACAGGTTTTTTTATACCGTTGTTTACTACTCTATTTGTAGTCCTGTATCGATAACAATTCTACCAATCAAACATGAAGCTGTGTTGGATTTAACAAACTTTGCTAGTCACTCACTGTTGTCACATTAGTACTGCCGGTACATGATTTATAAGTCATACATTGTATGTTAGCTGGACACAATGTGTTGGATGTTTGATGTCAAAATATAAATTTATGCATGGAAAGCTAACTTAAGCTAAAGTTCTATCGACAAATTTTTCTGTACAAAGTTGAAACCATTGAAATGGTTGTTTATTTGAAAGCACGTCTGTGGCTATTTGCTTATTGCTAGTATTTCTGACTGAAGTATTAATCATACCGGTAGTTCTATGTATTAAAATAGAGTGTTTTAATTATTAACAAATTGGTGCAAAAATCCAGGACAGCTTGTGTGTGTAATTTGTAGTTATTGATTGATCCTTTAGCTTGGTGTAGAACATTCCACTTTATGTGTAACATTTGTTAACTGAACAATACTGACTGAACAATACTGATTCTGAGGGATATTAATAGTTCTTGTCACTCTGCTATAGATTGGATGCCTAATACATGCACTTATAAGCTCTTGTTCTATTTTACAGTATTATGACAGAAATGATGCCCTATATCAATGATGAGGGGTTATATTACTTACCACATATGACAGGCAGTTGGTCTGTATGTATGTCTGTTGGTAGATGAAACACTTTCCAATTAATAACTCGACAACGCTTGGACTTAGGGTCCTCTAACTTTATATTCAGGTTGGTCAGCAATAGTAGATGACCCCTATTGATATCATAGTATTTCCCCATGTGCGAATCGTTGACTTGCCCACATGGATTTTAATCGTTCATTTAAAACATAATTCTGTATCTTGATTTGTAAGTTATTCTCAGTCTATTTTACTTATAATACTATGGAAACCAGATGTGTATGTATGTGATATATTTCAAATAAATCCTTGATGAATGAGTGCTATATGAAATAGTTGTATTATATAACCTTACAGGTATGAATTTATTTATATATTTTCTTTGCTTTCTATTTATTATATGATTTTGTTTGTTTTAAAATGGTATATTGTCTAATTGCAAATGTTTGATTTTTGTCAAAGTTGTCGGCTTAAAAATTAATATACTAAAACACTCTTCACACTCAATGGTATGTCCTGGCGAGGAGAAATATTGAACACAAGTATATGTAGGATGAATGAGCACTCAAGTTTTTAATCTTAATTGCGCACAGTGAATACCTTCTTTAAATTTATTCCTGTTTCAAAATCCATCAGTTTTGTATTTCAAATGTGATCTTCTCATTTTTCTGTTGGCAGCCGTTTGGCAGGTTGGCAGGTAACTCACACTAAGTATACATGGTTACTCATAGACCTCTTGATGCTTTCCTCTTGTATTGTATTCATAATGTACTTTATTTTTATAATTTGCAATAATGTACTCGGTACACTTCAGCCTTGTGGATAGTTTCTCGATTGTAATGCAAAGATTACTATGTAAATTTCCTTATTCATTTAGAATTATTCAATTTTTCCATTATATGTCTACCGTGAACCTTGTCAATTGTTGTAAATCATGCATGTACTCTTATTCATAAATTTTCCGTGTTGAATTAAATATTATACTTTTTTCTTCATCAGTGTTCTGTTGTTTATTATGTGTATAGTTGGTACCGTTGTCAAGATAACACTTGCCTTCCAGTCTGGAGGTCCCTGGTTCAAATCCTGAATTCTCCTCAGTGTTTTCCAGTCTCACCCAATAGGAGATCAACTGGTTGTTATCACAGAGAGGTAGTCTCATGTGTATGTGTGCTATACATTGTGCATGCTAAAGAACCAAGGTGTCTATTCACAAAGAGCTAGGGTATCCCAAGTTGAGTCCTTGTATTAGTCAAATGTTTCTTCCCTCAAATCAAGAGGTCAGTGGCCAATCGAGTAAGGAAACCACAATTGTCTTAGTCAAATGAAAAGAATTATCAGTGTAACCATCCATATTGAGGTGTTCAGTTAATATAAGTTGTTTCATAATCGACTGTGAATGTATTGGAAGGATTTAAACCTTTGAGCATCATATAAGGAGTTTGAGCATTGTATGAGGAGTTTGAGCATTGTATAAGGAGTTTGAGCATCGTATAAGGAGTTTGAGTATTGTATAAGGAGTTTGAGCATCGTATGAGGAGTTTGAGCATCGTATGAGAAGTTCGAGCATCGTATGAGAAGTTCGAGCATCGTATGAGGAGTTTGAGCATCGTATGAGGAGTTTGAGCATCGTATGAGGAGTTTGAGCATCGTATGAGAAGTTCGAGCATTGTATGAGGAGTTCGAGCATCGTATGAGGAGTTCGAGCATCGTATGAGGAGTTTGAGCATCGTATGAGGAGTTTGAGCATCGTATGAGGAGTTCGAGCATCGTATGAGGAGTTCGAGCATCGTATGAGGAGTTTGAGCATCGTATGAGGAGTTTGAGCATCGTATGAGAAGTTCGAGCATCGTATGAGGAGTTTGAGCATCGTATGAGGAGTTTGAGCATCGTATGAGGAGTTTGAGCATCGTATGAGGAGTTCAAGCATCGTATAAGGAGTTTGAGCATCGTATGAGGAGTTTGAGCATCGTATAAGGAGTTTGAGCACCGTATGAGGCCATTCTTCATCCTCCATGGATTACTTATCTTTTGATTTGATTCAGATCGTCAGATTTTCGCAAGATTTCTCCATTCAGCTCTATTTTTTCCATATGGATAAATGTAACTATTGGGTGTCAACCTATAATCAATAACATTGTGCACTCGTACAAGAAATTTCCATTCAAATTACAATCATGTTTGCATGACATGCAGTCTTAACACGTCTATGAAATACAAAGTGGTGTTGGTAACTTCCAATCTAATATCAACAATTTAATAACATGTTTCTAGCTTCAAAGTAAAATACTAATGCACAGACTACGTATAAACCGATTAAATGATGCAGCTCAGACATAACATGTATATATCACAGACTAATATCTCAACAACATGCACATTGATGTCATACCGGATGTTAATAGATAAACAATACCTAGTTTATGTGTAGACCTTCTTCCACACAACAAGATTGAGAGATAAACAATACATAGTTTATGTGTAGACCTACTTCCATACAACAAGATTGAGAGATAAACATTACATAGTTTATGTGTAGACCTCCTTCCATACAACAAGATCTAGAGATATACAGTACATAGTTTATGTGTAGACCTACTTAACACCCATGCAACAAGATTGAGAGATAAACAACACATAGTTTATGTGTAGACCTACTGGCATACACAAGATTGAGAGATAAACAATACATAGTTTATGTGTAGATCTACTTCCATACAACAAGATTGAGAGATAAACATTACATAGTTTATGTGTAGACCTACTTAACACCCATGCAACAAGATTGAGAGATAAACAACACATAGTTTATGTGTAGACCTACTGGCATACAACAAGATTGAGAGATAAACAACACCCATATATCCATGGAAAGTACATCCTTGAAGCATATGGACAGTTAAACTTTTCCAGTTTTTTTCTTGGCTGCTATTTTCTTGCCCAATAGATACTGCGTTTGGGACTGGTATGGTTTTGAAAGGTCAAAGGGAGATAACTCCAACATATTTAACAAGTAAATCACACAGTACATTGATTCTTACGTAGCGCAAAAGTGGGCGTGACATATGGCGGGAAATGTGTCAACAGCAGCATCTTATCTTAAATCGTGATACCATTCACTTGTATGCTTGTGTCATCTTATAATTCTGCACACATCGTGTAGTTTAAGTTTGGATCCTGTCATTGAAGAACCATCTCCATATTTTAAGTGCACTGGAGTCCATTTACTGACCTGCCACTGTTTACTATATTCTGCACCTGTAAAAAAACCTGGAAAAACAGCATAGATAAAACATCTTATCGCAGGTAAATTTTCTATTTGTTGGCAGGTTTGGCATTATATATGGCAATATCCGGTCTTCTTCCCCTATAATGACTACAGTGTGTTCATTCCGTGAACGTATACTATTGTCATAATTTAGTCACCAAGCACCAGATAATCAACTACATAAACGTATTCAATGTAAATGCCTCGATAACATGACATAAATAATAGTATACATTCATGGAATGAACATACTGGAGTCATGATAGGGAAAGAAGACCGGATGCTTATATATATGAGTCGTTCACCAGGAAAACCGGGCTTTGTGACATTATATAGGAATTGTGTAATCACTGATTTTCAATAACTAGGTCCATGCCATCTTCCGTTGTTTTATTATTAAACAAACTGTTAGAAAGCTAACAAATATGTCTCTACAGAAGGTTATTACATCAGGCCAAACACTGCGATAAAATAGTCCCTTCCATCGTCCATAAAAAAGTTCAAATTTTCAAAACATCTATCAAAATTTAAACCTTCGTTATTGTTGCCGACTCAAAATAACTAAATGAACAACGTTTTCTTTTTACGAGTAACTCATTGGAGACAGTATTTTTTGTTTTAACATCAAGCTCAAACCTTCCTTACAATAATTAATGAGGCAATCTGATGTCCATTGCCAGTTATAGTGTCAAATTTTAATGCGTTTCATGTGTCGCCAATTTTTTAAATTTTAAAAACCTTCGTTATTGCCAATTAATATAGTGTAGCAAACTAATAAATAACTTGTTTATGACAAATGAAACATCATTATGTATGCCACGAGAGACTAAATAAGACTATAGGAAGGCAGGCATATACAAATTATTTATTAAATCGCGAACACCGTGCATCACAAAATATTGACCTTTACTAAAAAGTAATAGCGTAAAACTTTCGTGATCATCAAAGATGCACATTAATACTAAAGCTGACTCCTGATAAGCTATTTACACAACCAGATATATCATCTTGATGTAATAAAAACGAAATTTATGTTTAATACAGTGCTATACATTAAACTAATTTCTGTTTTGTACACAGTTTAAACCTTGGATTTAAACTTTCGTTGCCAAAATTCGAAACTAACGCTAAAAACGCAGAAGATAACAATTATATGACTTTTTGTCAGGTCTATTTGAAGTGTAGACTTACTTGAATGCGAAATCGCTGAGAGATGTCGTAAAACATTGCTTGTATTTCCAACTAGAGTTGTGAGTATTTTTACCTTACTTTCCAACGAAAATATTTTTTCGATAAGATTGACTGAGAAAGTATCTAACTATGATATTATTCGCACAATATAACCTTTTTTTCTAAGATATACATTTACATAAGAGAGTAAGGCTTCCTTTTTGTATAACATTTGTGTTTAAATCTATGAAACCTTCTTTATCGTGCGATAACGAAGGTTATATCACTGCATTTGGTGAGAAAAGTTATATTATAACGTGTATGTACCCTTTTTACTTCATTGCATTTAAAAGTCTGTTACATGGGTATGAATTGGTACCATTAGCTAATTTGTAATGTATTCTGTTATTATTTGTTGAAGAGCAAACCGGGCTACGGTAAAATATATGATAGGCTTCGTGTTCTGCAAGTGATTGTTAGAACAGTTATCATATTATCCATACGCAATATCAACCTAAGTATTGCTATTGCATAGACTTATATCATTTGTTAAGTTTTATAGTGTATTAATATAATTACAATCTTACAATTTGGTTTATAATTACGATAACGAAGGTTTTAAAAGATAAAGAAAGTTTAATTTATTATATGCGTTTTTATTACTATGACTAAGAGTAATGCTGAAATCCAAATGGTATATTGTAAGCGCCTGAAAGAGCAAAACAATGAAGACTACCTATGACTGGAACAAGAGAGAATGTGCCGTAATTATGTACGTTTCTCTAAACTACCAGATAGAAGGTGAAAAATGAGAAACAAGCGAAACAGAAAAAGCTGAAAATGACAGATATGAAGACGTTAGCAAAGTACAAGAAGAAAGTGAAACCGGCATTGTGGTTGAAATAAAATATGCAGTTGGTGGTCATGTAACTGCTGTGTGCAAAGATAGCTTGTTTATTGATAACATTGTTAATCAAGACGATGGAAAGCATGATGTGAATTTTATGAAACCTAATATGCAGTTTTTCTATTGACCTAGGCATAACAACATAGTTTGAAGGAAGTTTTGATAACATTGATAATATTGATAACAGAAGATGCACCATAGGCTACACGAAAGTCAAAGTCATTGTTAAAAAGTAGTGATAGTGACAGATAGTGTATTTTGAACATGTATGCGATGTATACTGAAAAGTTCTGATGTCACTAAACCTTCGTTATCAGCCAGGTTGTTGGTGTTGACGTTTTCAATTAGCCTGTTTGGTATTATGTTTAAGTTTTGTGACCAAGTGTCTCTTGAACATTTCAGCATGCTTATTAATGTACTTACAACTCAGATACTTGCCAATGTTCCCAAAATAATTGTTAACATGTTATATTCTGATTCTCAGGAAACCTTCGTTACCATTGTTATTTTACCGTCTGTCTCCATGTTATAAGTATGTTACATTATCAATATGATATCATAACGTGTTTTGTGGTAAATTGAAATCAGAAACACCCTAGAAACGTGTGTTATGTTTGTATACGTTTGCCAGTTAGACTTTTAAGTGTTGTCCTGATTAATTGCTGACATTTCAGGTATGACTTTGAAATAAGTTTTCTTCAACTTTTTTATATGATGGCACTAAATCACACTGTATCGGCAAAACGCAATGGGTCCGG
The DNA here is from genome assembly GCA_947247005.1 of Spisula solida. Lineage (NCBI taxonomy): Eukaryota > Metazoa > Mollusca > Bivalvia > Venerida > Mactridae > Spisula > Spisula solida. The sequence goes on along the minus strand of OX365944.1, from coordinate 31,413,052 downwards.
TTTAACGACGCGGGTTCGGCTAACGTAGCGAAAATGATCCGGCTAAAAATGGTGGATATCAACAACAAAACGCTGGTGAGTGTAACATTTTTGCGTATTTTGTATGGTTATTCTTGAATTCTGAAGACAGGAATACTCTTACGGAATGCCCACGTTTGTCCTGCATGCTCGTAGCTACTTGATTTTGTCTTGCATTAATGCATATGCACGTAATGCACGTTGAAAGTTATGATTCAATCGTAAACAATGCAAAACAGACATGAAATGCGGACATTTTAGACAAAGTAAGAGCTTACCGAGTCTAAACTATGTACTTGCATGTATTGTATGGTAACATTGCTTTCCCAGATACTCATCTTTTATTAATAATGTATTTATATAGGCCAAAATGTAACGTTTTCAAAGTTGAACGGATCATGGTCCGGTTGTCAATAGAACGCAAATGATCCGGCTCGTGTTTTACTCGCCATAACAACTATTGCAATGTCATTTTCTTGTATTACTCTGACTAATTTTAAAATCATTTTCTACTTTTTGTTGCTTGTGTATAACTTAATAGTTTACATACCCTCTCATATTGCACTTACTGCTGAATTATGGGTTCGAGCCCCGGTCTGGTTGCACATTTATAGATGAAGGATAGATTGTTATAGATGAATCTTTAAAGTTGACTTGAATATTTGTCTAGATGTGTCAAGATATTTTGACATGCAGACATCGATATGAACGTGTATGCACAACCAATCAACTGATTCTTCTTTTTATTTATTTTCAGGAAAAAAACAAGGTTCCAATATGACCTGTGTGCAAAGGCATTCATATTTATTTCGACCATGCCTAGGCAAAGACTAAGTCGTGGACAACATTTTGAAAGACATTAATGTACCCAGTGTGGCAAAAGTTTTACCGCAAATTCGTCTTCCTTTCCAATGTTTCACAGGGTGCTAGAGAAAACCCCCCAGCTGCTGATAGGGATGCTTCTTTTCAAGGAAATGTTCCTTTTCCCTCGGACTTGCGAATGTTTCATAGAAACTGGTATACAAATAAAATACCGCTATTTTTGCTTCCGAAGAAAAACAAAGTGCGTCTTGGATTGGTAGCAGTTGGTGATGTTAAAGTTACATTGTATTGCTACACTGCTATTGTGGGTAACTAGTTCATCTTCATCAAAGTAGACATTCCACGTTGTATGTGACGTGTTGTTGGCTAGGAACGCAAGTAAAAATCTAAAAAATCGTAGGTACTTTATTCTTTGGTCGAATTTGAAGACACTCTTGATGCTCAACCCCAGAATAGGTGCTATCCATGCCAATTAGTATTCCGGACACCAACACAACTGTATGACCACATTTTTCCTGGGATAAACGTGTCGAAAAAAACAATCACACCCAGAACATATTATATATTCAGATTATTGAAAAGAATAATGCACAAATCGAACATTAACAGTTTACAGTTTATTTGAAATACATTAGGCAATATGCCGATGAGTAAACAAAGATACAAAATGTACAGGAAAAAATAATTACATAAACATATAACTACATGATCAACAGTCAATTAATATTCTAATTATGTAACATATACACCTATTAAAACCCCATCACCGTGACTAAACTTGGTCTTGTTTTTATTGTTGTTTATGTTCCTTATTTTTATTATTTTATGAGTTAACGCTCTATCCACTTGTCAATGTTATTACTTATGGGGGGGGGGGGGGGGTTATATATGAGAATTATACGGTCCGAATTATACTTGGATTGATTGAATTTTGGAAATTGGTTGTCAATTTCCCTCCCATGCGCAGATAGTCCTGTCTAATTCCTTGCGGTGTGGTTGTTTCCCTATAGTAGATTTTCACTACATAACTTACATGGGGAAAAACATTGCATTGCACTACGACTTATTGTGGCGACGGTTAGCAAATTATATTCATTCATAACTCTTGAAGAATACTATGAATGCATTGGATATTTTGTTTGTTAAAGTTGCTGAAATATAGGAACTTCGGGAACGTTTTAAATGAAGGTTTGAAAGGCTCATGCAATCTCATTTAAGTCGAATAGTTTTGTTATATCATTATTGTACTTGGTCCGCACGTATAATGGAATTATACCCTCTGACAGTTGTAGGCGGTGTTACGGAAATTACCATAACCTACGTTGATATATGGTTGTCTCGGCTATATGGATGTCGCTTAACGATTACTGCCATGGGTCCTAAACATGGCAGCTGCGCAACCTTCTTTCTATATGGGGACCCTTTGTATTAGACAAACGTTCTTGTGTCGAAACGATATTTTAGCAGGAATTACAAACATGTACCGTGTGTTGACATACTAGTATGTTATTATATTTTATTTTCAGTGGAGAAGTGTTTATTTTACTGTGATTCTGATGTATAGTATTTAACAACTGAAGCAAGAAATGCAAAATAAATAATATGCATGTTCCAACTTTGTGTTAACTAGTAGTTTCCATACAGTAAATGCACTTTGCACGTGATTTCTAAGTTGATATTCTGCTCGTTTTAACTAGCGGGTCAATTTTGGATTCATCACATTTAAAATATTTTTTTCCGCACGGGTCTTCATACAAATTCCTGTTCACTGTTCCAGTCTTTCTGTGTGGTTTAGTCATTCTTTTATTACACTAGCTGAAGCTGCGATCCCTACAAAATATAAACAAAAACAGATAGAGCATTTAATTTAGCTCAATATCAGTAAAAATGTCAATAGGTGTCCTTTAAATAAAATAAATAAATGTAGTAGATTTATATAGCGCCCTTTTCATGCGAACGCACGTACAAAGGCGCTTCACATAGAGTGTTGCAGTCACTAGGGTGCAGGTGCATCCCGGGGCCTACCGGTGCAGATACAGCATGATCGGACCTGAGGGACAGACTGAAAGAAGGCACCAGAAGGGAGAGAGAGAGACATCAGATACAGGCATGTCCGGTGCAGCAGACATGCGCCTGGCTCTTATTTCGAACAGACAGTCTGGTTCTTTGATGTGTCCGGTGTATAGCACCGATACACAGCTTATTGGCACTTTTCACCAGATAATGTGCAGTCAATATGGTCCGATATAGCGGGAAATTACTACGAATAGAAGTTCAAAAATGTCAAGTTCAAATGCCGAGGATTGAACCCACGATCTGGATAGACAGTCCAGTGTGTTACCACTGAGCTAAGTCCTTTGAGAAGGCGTTTAGTTCAAAATAGTCTTACTACGTGAGAAATGAAGTGATGTACGTGTATTTCAAACATTGCTAAAATATTAATGTACATATCTGTACATAATGCCGATGCAAATATGATTGTAAAAGCGAACCGGATCATTTGCGTTCTATCGACAACCGGACCATGATTCGTTCAACTTTGAAAACGTTTCATTTTGGCCTATATAAATACATTATTAATAAAAGATGAGTATCTGGGAAAGAAATGTAACCCTACAATACATGCAAGTACATAGTTTAGACTCGGTAAGCTCTTACTTTGTCTAATTTGGCTAAAATGTCCGCATTTCATGTCTGTTTTGCATTGTTTACGATTGAATCCTAACTTTCAATGTGCATTACGTGCATATACATTGATGCAAGACAAAAGTAAGTAGCTATGAGCATGCAGGACAAACGTGGGCATTCCGTAAGAGTATTCCTGTCTTCAGAATTCAAGAATAACCATACAAAATACGCAAAAATGTTACACTCACCAGCGTTTTGTTGTTGATATCCACCATTTTTAGCCGGATCATTTTAGCTACGTTAGCCGAACCCGCATCGTTAAACCGGAGCCATTGCGTTTTGCCGATACAGTGTGTAAATATTCATTGTAAATGCATGTTATACATTGTTGTACTTGTTCATCCTAGTTCTGGACATTAAACAATTCATTAGATTAAAAATTTGTTGCTTCTTTTATATGTATCCATTATAACACAAAACCTTCGTTATTATTTGGTTGATTGTTAATGTTTGGTCTACTTTATAAATTATATGTAGATGGATCAAAAATAATGGTTCAATTGAATTTTATATACGATTAACAAGTTGCATTTGGGTTGATGGGCGATCACACGACCAAGCATTGTCTGTTTCAATGAAAGTTAAAGCAAGCACATACTTATATTTATTTAGTTTACAACCAAACGATTAGTGCAAATATATCGGTAGGAATTCAAACTTATTATTTGATCATTTCGTTCAGACCTGATCACATTTAGAATCGCTATACATCATAATTGCGATTACAGTAAGTTAAGCTCTATTTTTGATATAGTATTTCAAATAAGTGTGCAATTAACATCATAGGGCTGTGATAACGGAGGTTTTGTAAGTACTAGAATTGGTTTCTACCTACCTTTGTCTGCATGATCATAACATAAAAACTGGGAAAGTGTTGCATTCAAGATTTTCGGGAATGGTTACTGGATGATATATCAAACTTTTAAGGTAAGATCAAACTGAATCAGGAAAGGTCGCATTTTTAGTTTTTATGCCCCCGTATCGATAGATCGGGAGGCATATAGTGATGCACCTGTCTGTCCGTCCGTTCGTTCGTTCGTTCGTTCGTCCGTCCGTCCTGGTTAACCCAAATTGACCGTTTCTTCTAGCATTAATATGGCTTGCTACAAAGGTTTTATACTAACAGCTGTGACCGGAGGTTGGGCGGAGGCGTCGACTGTCGCGCTTTGTGTGGGGAAACTTGCTTAGTGTGTCTTAGTCGATCACCACCCGTAACCTCGTGTTGTTGTATTCCAAACCTCCAGTCGTGCAGTGTTCTCAAATGTTTAGCTTAAAGCTAATGTTGTGATGTTTGCTTTAGTACATCAGTAACAGTTGATGTACTACGTTGTATTAGCATCTCCAATGTGTATCAAGTAGTTCTCCAATGTTGCAATCTAATTATTGCATATGATAATATCAGTATCTCCAATGTTGATTCTTTCAACAATATTATAACCATGTTATAATGTTACAACGACAAGTCCCATTTAAGTTTTCTTCATTTATTTCTTTACATGTATTCAACAGTTCCAATGATAACAACTTCTATTACTTTAAAAACCAGATGACTATAAGCTTACACCAATTAATTTAAGTGTAGATGTTAACTGTTCAATTCATAATTTAAGACTACTAAATGTAATAATGATAATTTAAAACATACAGAAAATTATTTCAACATACCTGATTGGTCAAGTGTTCTTAGCCAATCAAAAGTCTCCATTTATAATATAAAATATTAACATATTAAGTTTTGATAAAGATCACTAAGTGACAATTCTAAAGACTATAAACAATATATTTGACCATGGGCAGTTTCTAGGAACAATACTTGGCCTGCTCTTAGATTCTTATCAGTAGACATTATGTTGCCATGTGTAAATTATTGATCATAATTATTTAAAACCACAGACCTTATCTAATAAGAGTCTGACTTTTAGCTTTAGGCTATAAAGTGCATTTGGTGAAGTTAGTTATTAAAGTCTTATTAATTTATTTATTAAAATAGAAATTAATCTATATGATTTTTATCAAATATAGCATTGAAGTTTGAAAGCTAAATGCCGGTTCTTAGACCTTGTTACACTTGCATGGATGTTGTATATGAACACTCTCCTAACCCCTATCACCTAACCCCATTTTGACCTTCACCTTGACCTAATTTTGGACTTATTTATGGACAAGGCTTCCACAGGGGGCATAAGCGTTTATTGAACGCAGTCTTGTTTTCCTTACCCTTTGGACCTAGTTATTGAAAATCAGTGAATACGATTCTCGATATCGACATTACTGGATAAAACCCGTTTTCCAGAATCTTAAATAACATGGTCGGGGGGATTCTGGACAATAGGCGGCATATAGCGGGAGTGTATATATTATTCCTTTTTCAACGTTTAAACTAGAAAAACATATAAAATATTATTTTTAGCTCACCTGTCACAAAGTGACAGGGTGAGCTTTTGTGATCACTCTTCGTCCGTCGTCCGTCCGTCCATTGTCCGTCCGTCGTCCATCCACAATTTGTTTGTGTAGACACTAGAGGTCACAATTTTGGCCTAATCTTTATGAAACTTGGTCACAATGATCACCTCAACAAAATCTAGGTCAAGTTCGATATTGGGTCATTCGGGGTCAAAAACTAGGTCACAAGGTCAAATCATAGAAAAATCTTGTGTAGTCACTAGAGGTCACAATTTTGGCCTATTCTTTATGAAACTTGGTCACAATGATCACCTCAACAAAATCTAGGTCAAGTTCGATGTTGGGTCATTCGGGGTCAAAAACAAGGTCACAAGGTCAAATCATAGAAAAATCTTGTGTAGTCACTAGAGGTGACAATTTTGACCTAATCTTTATGAAACTTGGTCACAATGAACATGTCAACAAAATTAAAGTCAAGTTCGATATTGGGAAATCTGGGGTCAAAAACTAGGTCACAAGGTCAAATCATAGAAAAAATTTGTGTAGTAACTAGAGGTCACAATTGAGGCCTAATCTTTATGAAACTTTGTCACAATTATTACCTCAACAAAATCTAGGTCAAGTTCGATATTGGGTCATCCGGGGTCAAAAACTAGGTCACAAGGTAAAATCATAGAAAAACCTTGTGTAGTCTCTAGAGGTCACAATTTTGGCCTAATCTTCACGAAAGTTGGTCACAATAATCATCTCAGCAAAATTTAGGTCAAGTTTGATATTGGGTCATCCGGGGTCAAAAACTAGGTCACAAGGTCAAATCATAGAAAAACCTTGTGTAGTCACTAGAGGTCACAATTTTCGACTTATCTGTATGAAACTTGGTCACAATGATCATCACACAACATCTAGGTCAAGTTAATTTTGTGTCATCCGGGGTCAAAAACTAGGTCACAAGGTCAAATCATAGAAAAACCTTGTGTAGTCATTAGAGGTCACAATTTTGGCCTAATCTTTATGAAACTTGGTCACAATGATCATCTCAATAAAATCCAGGTCAAGTTCGATATTGGGTCATCCGGGGTCAAAAACTAGGTCACAAGGTCAAATCACTTCAATATGTCATTGGGTCCAAATGTGATGTAAATTATAAAGCATAAGACAACAGAAAACCTTGTACATGCAATAGGGGCTACCATTAGGGGTTCATGAACAACTAGGACAGGTGAGCGACCTATGGCCCTTTGGGCCCTCTTGTACATTATCATTAAACATCTTTGTAGTTAAGATTTAGAAAACATATCCTAACAAATGGGTTATTATTTGAAATATTGCTTTTTATTCCTTACGAAGCTCGGCAACGATGACAAGAAATATACAGATTTTTCAAGTTAAACATATTATTTATGAAAAAAGAATGTCAGCAAATATTGTACCCGTTTGCTCTTTATGCTATATGCTGGAATCCCCCTGACCTCAATTTCGATCAATCGGAATACCTCGCACAAAAAATCCAGAATTCCGAAAATTAACCTATAATGTCGATACGGTGAATAATTATAGACAAGGCTCAAAAATGAGTAAAAGTAAAGTTTGTTGATTTAACTTGGATAGCATAGTACTATCCCTTAGACTTAATTTGTCTCATGAATTATATTACATAACTTCTCTTGTTGCTATGGTGACCCAATTCTGAAAAGTACAAAGTCATATTGATAAAAACGAAGGGTTAGTATTAGAATCAGTAGCTACTTTTCTCTAGAAGCAAGAATTCATGTTTTTAAAATGTTATATTAAACTGAGAATATAATTCTTAATGGTGATACTATCTTGAAACGTTTGGGTCAAGAATTTATGAAATACTAGATTTCTCAAGTGTTAGTTAACGTAACGTCAAATAACATTTGAATGATGTTTGCGATGTCACTCAAAAAGTAGAAGCAAGTGGGTAGTTCTAAGGGTCTGTAACTTTGTAAGTGGGTTATATTATTTGCTCCGATTTTCAGAAACTGTTCATAAGAGTCTTGTCTTTCTAATGCCATATTATCAAGATTTTCATAATTTTATCACTTAGCTTGGTTTTCCTGGAGAACGGCGCATATACACTGAGCGGCTTTGAAAATGCAACACTAATGAAAATCAAGAAAACTTTTTTATTTATTAATATTTCTCAACAAAATGTTGTGTGCGTGTTATTGGCTAACCATGGATTGTAACTCGATGTTCTTTACATCCAAATTCGCTACTATGGTGCATTGAAGCATGAAATGGATAAAACGAAACACGTAAGAGGAATTGATTGTAAAAAAATGACTGGCCCTGAATAATTTAAGGACTTGCGGTAGAATTCGAGCCGTGGTTTAGGAATTGTAAGTTCACAATTTTCAGTTGATCTAAGCTGGCGATCTGAGTGTTGGTAGTTTTGGTTAAATGTGAATTTCGAATGAAAGTATTCTTGGCAAATATTATTTAGTGACTTGTATATCAATATTGCCTTTTTGTAACGAATTCTGTCTGGGAAAGTCATCCACTTTAATTCTATAAATAATTCTGCAGATGGTGCATCAAATTCCTTATCAAGAATAATTCTGGCTGCACGTTTTTGGAACTTCAGAACAGTGTCTAATAGTTCTCCACTGCAGTTTCCCCATACTGTACAACAGTAGTCAATATGGGGCAAAATGTACGCATTGAAAAACATTTTCCTAGAGTGGATGTTTAGGAAGCTTTTGATTCTTAGGAGAAGATATAGATAACTATTGCACTTCTTAAGAGTTTGTTCAATCTGACTCTTCCAGTTTAGATTTTGGTCTACATGCACTCCTAAGAGTTTCTCAGACGAGGAGTATGTCAATGACTGTCCTTGCATTTGGATGTTGTGAGAGTTTGTATGCGTAACAATTTTTCAAAGCCGCTCAGTGTATATATGATCAATCAGAACACAATAGAGCACATTGAGTAAACTCCCTCAAAACCGGACCCTGTTTTCTGAAAGTAATTATAGACCCAAAATGCCGTCCAGAATTCTAGGAGCTTTTTGAGTTGACTTAATAAGAAGAAAATATTGGACCTAAGAAATCATCCGATTTTATGGGGATTCCGGTTTTCAGAGAGTTCGGTTTTCAGGGAGTTTACTTTGTACATACATTATGAGTAACCAGTAACATACAACAAGTTATATAATTATATAAGCTATGATATAATATGTGGGTTGATCCAAAAGTAATGTCACTGATGTTATTAAATCATCCACAATGTAAGAAAAACAACCACATTTTACACACAGTTACATGCATCTATTGTGAATATGATATCCAAATTTCATGACAATGAAACGTGATTATAAGTACGATAACATTGTATTACAGAGATGGTTAGTCGCAGGATTTCTATGGAAGGAATTCATTTCCAACCTGCTGTCATTGAGGGAAATGCAAATGTGCTGGAAAATACAAATTTTATCTTAGCAAAAAGAAGGTATGGTTTATAATGTACTTGTTTTATCCTTTGTATGTTGATACAATCCAAGTCCTGACAATCATTTAACACATGTATATAAGTAAATGTTTCATGCAAGGAGTAAATTCGCTGGCATTTTGTCGAGTTGTCTATGAAATAAGTAACAACATACTGATGTAACCTTTGATGGTTGATGCTTGGCTTGGTTTTATTGCCCGAGTAAGGGATCAATCATAATTTAACATGATCAATTCAATATCTGTCATTCACAGATCCAGTTTCTCTGAGGGTCTCAGGTCCTCATCTTAATTCATGCATGTATGTCTATTACTGTAGATTCCTGCATGTATGTCTATTACTGTAGATTCATACATGTATGTCTATTACTGTAGATTCCTGCACTGGATGTCTATTACTGTAGATTCCTGCACTGGATGTCTATTACTGTAGATTCCTGCACTGGATGTCTATTACTGTAGATTCCCACACTGGATGTCTATTACTGTAGATTCCTGCACTGGATGTCTATTACTGTAGATTCCCACACTGGATGTCTATTACTGTAGATTCCTGCACTGTATGTCTATTACTGTAGATGCCTGCATGTATGTCTATTACTGTAGATTCATGCCTGTATGTCTATTACTGTAGATTCCTGCATGTATGTCTATTACTGTAGATTCCCACACTGGATGTCTATTACTGTAGATTCCTGCACTGGATGTCTATTACTGTAGATTCCTGCACTGGATGTCTATTACTGTAGATTCCTGCATGTATGTCTATTACTGTAGATTCCTGCACTGGATGTCTATTACTGTAGTTTCATGCACTGGATGTCTATTACTGTAGATTCCCACACTGGATGTCTATTACTGTAGATTCCTGCACTGGATGTCTATTACTGTAGATTCCCACACTGGATGTCTATTACTGTAGATTCCCACACTGGATGTCTATTACTGTAGATTCCCACACTGGATGTCTATTACTGTAGATTCCTGCACTGGATGTCTATTACTGTAGATTCCTGCACTGGATGTCTATTACTGTAGATTCCCACACTGGATGTCTATTACTGTAGATTCCCACACTGGATGTCTATTACTGTAGATTCCCACACTGTATGTCTATTACTGTAGATTCCCACACTGGATGTCCTATTCTATTAAGCTCCTTATTAATATTTTGTTGCTCGGCAATCTCAGCATATTGTGAGGAATTTGAGGTCGGATATTTAATGACGCTGTATGGGAGTCATATGTTTTTGTGTGGAAAACTTTTGTAGTTTGTATTTATTACAGTTGGCAACCAGACCAGGAGGCTGTGACCTGTCCATTATGTAGGAGTAAATTTGGTGGTTTGAAGAGAAGACATCACTGTCGACAATGTGGATTGGTTGTATGTAACAAATGTTGTAATGAAAAGGTAACCTATTATCATTATATCGTCTAAAATGACTTTTAACAGATCATCTGTTGTCATTCTCTGTAAACAATGTAAATTTAGTGTAAATAATCATTGTTACAGTACACATTTTACTCTTTTTTTGCTGAAATCTGTATTTCAAAGCAAAGAAAAACCATGGCAACATTATAGGGCTGGGTACCATCAGGAAAAAGATATGGCAGTATACTACGGTAAACACCAAGGTATATACCACAGTAAAACATTATCTTTATCATAATGCTTACAGCTATGGAAGTGGTCATCAAATATTATAGTATGACCACGGAGGTTTCCATTGATGATGTCATGTAGGTTAACAAGTAAACAACATAATCTCGCAAAGTTACATTCACTTTAGATATAATTGCACGTTTAAAATATGCTAGAATCGAAATGAAATATTCAAAAGCCATAGTATACGTTTTGTTTAACAACAGTTTGGAGTATCTGTAGATACTGTTACCACAGTTAGGTATATTGTATGACATGCTATTGTAGATACTGTTACCACAGTTAGGTATATTGTATGACATGCTATTGTAGATACTGTTACCACAGTTAGGTATATTGTATGACATGATATTGTAGCTACTGTTACCACAGTTAGGTATATTGTATGACATGATATTGTAGCTACTGTTACCACAGTTAGGTATATTGTATGACATGATATTGTAGATACTGTTACCACAGTTAGGTATATTGTATGACATGATATTGTAGATACTGTTACCACAGTTAGGTATATTGTATGACATGCTATTGTAGATACTGTTACCACAGTTAGGTATATTGTATGACATGATATTGTAGATACTGTTACCACAGTTAGGTATATTGTATGACATGCTATTGTAGATACTGTTACCACAGTTAGGTATATTGTATGACATGATATTGTAGATACTGTTACCACAGTTAGGTATATTGTATGACATGATATTGTAGATACTGTTACCACAGTTAGGTATATTGTATGACATGCTATTGTAGATACTGTTACCACAGTTATGTATATTGTATGACATGATATTGTAGATACCGTTACCACAGTTAGGTATAGATGAACCAGAGAAGATTTGTGAATCATGTAAATATATTACTGCTGCTGTCACAAGGTCAAAGTCACATCAACCTGTAAGTTACACAATGTTTAGTGTCTGTTTACTTCGGTTAAACACCATTTCTCAACAATTTTTCAGTTATATACGGCAGCCGATTCACCTTACCTATTTTCCGGATTGTATCCTAACCAGTACTGACTAGCAACTTATCCAGATGTGGAGTAAAACCAACATTGTAGTCAAATTTGCATGGAATGCTGTAACCTGATTTCATTCCCTGATCGCTGATTTACCAACACACTAACCACTGGACCACTGAACCACTGCCACGACTGTTTTACATTGTATACTACATGAGTATTGAATTTAACATTTAACCTATACATGTACTACATGAGTATTGAATTTAACCTTTAACCTATACATGTACTACACAAGTATTGAATTTAACATTTAACCTATACATGTACTACACAAGTATTGAATTTAACATTTAACCTATACATGTACTACACAAGTATTGAATTTAACATTTAACCTATACATGTACTACACAAGTATTGAATTTAACATTTAACCTATACATGTACTACACGAGTATTGAATTTAACATTTAACGTATACATGTACTACACAAGTATTGAATTTAACATTTAACCTATACATGTACTACACAAGTATTGAATTTAACATTTAACCTATACATGTACTACACAAGTATTGAAATTAACATTTAACCTATACATGTACTACATGAGTATTGAATTTAACATTTACATGTACTACATGAGTATTGAATTTAACATTTAACCTATACATGTACTACATGAGTATTGAATTTAACATATACATGTACTACACGAGTATTGAATTTAACATTTAACCTATACATGTACTACACAAGTATTGAAATTAACATTTAACCTATACATGTACTACATGAGTATTGAATTTAACATTTACATGTACTACATGAGTATTGAATTTAACATTTAACCTATACATGTACTACATGAGTATTGAATTTAACATTTACCTATACATGTACTACATGAGTATTGAATTTAACGTTTACAAATACTACACGAGTATTGAATTTAACATTTAATGTATATATGTAATACATGAGTATACATTTACTACGCGAATATTGAATTTAAAAGAAAAATTTGGTAAGCAACTGATTGCCAATATAAACTTGCCCTGCAGTAAACAACTGACGAGCGATCCAAACTTGCCCTGCGATAAGCAACTGATGCTAGATCCAAACTTACTCTGTGTTAAGCAACTTACAACCGATTTAAACTTGCCCTGTGGTAAGCAACTAACGAGTGATCCAAATTTGCCCTGTGGTAAGCAACTGACAATAGATTCAAACTTGCTATGTGGTAAGCAACTGACGATAGATCCCAACTTGCTTTGTTTTAAGCAACTGATGATAGATCCAAACTTGCTATGTGGTAAGCAACTGACGATAGATCCCAACTTGCTTTGTTTTAAGCAACTGACAATAGATTCAAACTTGCTATGTGGTAAGCAACTGACGATAGATCCGAACTTGCTTTGTTTTAAGCAATTGACGATATATCCAAACTTGCTCTGTGTTAAGCAACTGACGATATATCCAAACTTGCTAGGTGTTAAGCAACTGACCACTGTTTCCATAGAGGAGGATATAATCATAGTCAATGTCACTGAAGCACATGTCAGACGTAGAAGTGAACCCAGATAACCTGTCAGATGTAGAAGTGAGCCAAGATAACCTGTCTGATGTAGAAGTGAATTCAGATAACCTGACGGATGTAGAAGTGATCCCAGATAACCTGTCAGATGTAGAAGTGAGCCCAAATAACCTGTCAGATGTAGAAGTGAGCCCAAATAACCTGTCAGATGTAGAAGTGAGCCCAGATAACCTGTCAGATGTAGAAGTGAACCCAGATAACCTGTCAGATGTAGAAGTGAACCCAGATAACCTGTCAGATGTAGAAGTGAACCCAGATAACATGTCAGATGTAGAAGTGAACCCCGATAACCTGTCAGATGTAGAAGAGAGCCCAAATAACCTGTCAGATGTAGAAGTGAGCCCAGATAACCTGTCAGATGTAGAAGAGAGCCCAAATAACCTGTCAGATGTAGAAGTGAACCCAGATAACCTGTCAGATGAAGAAGTGAACCCAGATAACCTGTCAGATGTAGAAGTGAACCCAGATAACCTGTCAGATGTAGAAGTGAACGCAGATAACCTGTCAGATGTAGAAGTGAACCCAGATAACATGTCAGATGTAGAAGTGAACCCAGATAACCTGTCAGATGTAGAAGAGAGCCCAAATAACCTGTCAGATGTAGAAGTGAGCCCAGATAACCTGTCAGATGTAGAAGAGAGCCCAAATAACCTGTCAGATGTAGAAGTGAACCCAGATAACCTGTCAGATGTAGAAGTGAACCCAGATAACCTGTCAGATGTAGAAGTGAACCCAGATAAACTGTCAGATGTAGAAGTGAATCCAGATAAACTGTCAGATGTAGAAGTGAGCCCAGATAACCTGTCAGATGTAGAAGTGAACCCAGATAACATGTCAGATGTAGAAGTGAACCCAGATAACCTGTCAGATGTAGAAGAGAGCCCAGATAACCTGTCAGATGTAGAAGTGAGCCCAGATAACATGTCAGATGTAGAAGTGAACCCAGATAACCTGTCAGATGTAGAAGTGAACCCAGATAACCTGTCAGATGTAGAAGTGAACCCAGATAACCTGTCAGATGTAGAAGTGAGCCCAGATAACCTGGGTGACAAACAACAGCTGTATCCACCACACTAACTGAATCAGTTATTGTTAAATAATCTATTACATTATAACTAATAGTGCTTATGTTAAGCATCCCTGAATATGTTATTTATAAAGACTTGCATCGATTAAATTTTCATTAGTAACTTCAATTGATTGATTTGGTAATTTTTGTACACAGGCAATGCAGTTACAAGCAGCGAAGGAGTTAGCAGACATGTGTAAAGACAGTACTGTGTTACCTAATGTAAGTCTGACTGTTTACCATTATTTGGTGTCAGTATATCGGGTGTCATTGTAACTAGAACTGACTGTTTACCATTATTTGGTGTCAGTATATCTGGTATCATTGTAACTAGAACTGACTGTATACCATTATTTGGTGTCAGTACATCTGATGTCGTTGTAACCAGAACCTGACTGTTTACCATTATTAGGTGTCGGTATATCTGGTGTCATTGTAACTAGAACTGACTGTATACCATTATTTGGTGTCAGTATATCTGGTGTCATTGTAACCAGAACTGACTGTATACCATTATTTGGTGTCAGTACATCTGGTGTCGTTGTAACCAGAACCTGACTGTTTACCATTATTTGGTGTCAGTTTATCTGGTGTCGTTGTAACCAGAACCTGACTGTTTACTATTATTTGGTGTCAGTATATCTGGTGTCGTTGTAACCAGAACTGACTGTATACCATTATTTGGTGTCAGTATATCTGGTGTCGTTGTAACCAGAACCTGACTGTTTACTATTATTTGGTGTCAGTATATCTGGTGTCATTGTAACCAGAACTGACTGTATACCATTATTTGGTGTCAGTATATCGGGTGTCATTGTAACCAGAACTGACTGTTTACTATTCTTTGGTGTCAGTATATCTGGTGTCGTTGTAACCAGAACCTGACTGTTTACTATTATTTGGTGTCAGTATATCGGGTGTCATTGTAACCAGAACTGACTGTTTACTATTATTTGGTGTCAGTATATCTGGTGTCGTTGTAACCAGAACCTGACTGTTTACTATTATTTGGTGTCAGTATATCTGGTGTCGTTGTAACCAGAACTGACTGTATACCATTATTTGGTGTCAGTATATCTGGTGTCATTGTAACCAGAACCTGACTGTTTACCATTATTTGGTGTCAGTATATCGGGTGTTATTGTAACCAGAACCTGACTGTTTACTATTATTTGGTGTCAGTATATCTGGTGTCGTTGTAACCAGAACTGACTGTATACCATTATTTGGTGTCAGTATATCGGGTGTCATTGTAACCAGAACTGACTGTATACCATTATTTGGTGTCAGTATATCTGGTGTCGTTGTAACTAGAACTGACTGTTTACTTTTATTTGGTGTCAGTATATCGGGTGTCGTTGTAACCAGAACCTGACTGTTTACTATTATTTGGTGTCAGTATATCGGGTGTCGTTGTAACTAGAACTGACTGTATACCATTATTTGGTGTCAGTATATCTGGTGTCGTTGTAACCAGAACTGACTGTTTACTATTATTTGTTGTCAGTATATCTGGTGTCTTTGTAACCAGAACTGACTGTTTACTATTATTTGGTGTCAGTACATCTGGTGTCGTTGTAACCAGAACTTACTGTATACTGTATTCCTAGATACTTTCGCGGATACAATATTTCCCGGTTTTCATACCATCGGCATATTCGCGGCTACAAATTTTCACGGAATCATAATTCCGCGAAACTAAAGTCGCTATGGCATAAAGGTATGTTTGACAAATCTCGCAAATTTAATTGGACTGCTTGTCATCACCATCAGTGTATACACGATCAAATTCAATTGATTGTGACCTTAACTGACCTGATAACAATTATGATGATCAATTAATCTCTTCATAACAAAGGATTTCATAGTGTTTTCACTAGGTGTTATCAACATAAACCAGTAAATAGTTATTATTATAAATTAACCACCAAACATGACTGTGTTGAAAAAATAAATGTGAAATGATTATTATAAATACCTTTATAAATACCTGTACAGGAATACATTGACTTTAATCATGACAAAAATAAACTTTCGTATGTAGAAGTAAACTGAATGTTAACACCCCACCCATGTACCTCCATGCTTGTTTACATTGAGCACATTACACGCTACGTCATCAGTGTTTATGTCTACACAGCCTAAAATATGCACGATTCTTACAGGATCGAAAATGATGTTTTAATTGAGATAATTAACACAATTAATCTTAGATTTTATAAAGATGGATTTATTGACAAAAGTTCCCATGTCATGAATGCGCAAGTACAATTATCCTTCGTCAAATGATTTTGCGATTTTAGTATGAAGAAGCTAGAAACGTTCGCGGATTTGTTGAAGGTAACATTTTCGCGGCTATTAAACTTCGCGAAATGATACCTCCCGCGAAATTCGCTAACTTAAAATGCGCGAAACCATTTCTAGGAATACAGTACCATTATTTGGTGTCAGTATATCTGGTGTCGTTGTAACCAGACTGTAAACTGTTATTTGTTGTCAGTATATCAGGTGTCGTTGTAACCAGACTGTAAACTGTTATTTGTTGTCAGTATATCGGGTGTAGTTGTAACCAGACTGTAAACTGTTATTTGTTGTCAGTATATCGGGTGTCGTTGTAACCAGACTGTAAACTGTTATTTGTTGTCAGTATATCGGGTGTCGTTGTAACCAGACTGTAAACCATTATTTGTTGTCAGTACAGTATAACCTCCGTAGAGCGGCATCCGGCGGAGGCAGAAAAAACTGTCGCTCTGCGGAGGTGTCGCTCTGTAGAGGTCGACTTTTTCAGAATGTCGTTCATAGACTATCGAGTGTACATAATCCCGGTAATCTTAATTGATGTCGTTTGTTTGTGATTAAATGCATAAAATTAGATCTACCCGTGGCCGCACGTTTTGCGACATAATTCTGACGATTATTTAATTAATAAGATCGATGATTAGATACAAAAATGCGTACATTTCACGGGTCTAGCAACTCTCAACATTATAAACCGAATCCGTATTATTTTACGCACATGCCGTATTCAATTGAATTGTTTACTTTCAAAGTGTTAAAATCTCGATTACGTCATATCGCTCACTACACAATTTGCACACGTGATCGGTAATTTGTTTACCTCTCGCGTGTAACTTGGTCAGTGCATATGCTGAAATTGACAGTTTTAGACGACGTGATTAACCATTAACACGACGTGTACATGAATTTCCTTTCTTATACTGATTTATAAGCGCATATTGATATTTCATTTACAATTATTAATTACGACTTTGATTTAAAAAAAATCAAGTTTTATGCATATCATCATGTACGGTGTTACTGTGTCATATTGTCTAACTGATCACAAAGACAGTCGCTAATTTACTTGCGCCCGTGGCTACCTGATGAGCGATAATTATTATAATCCACGAAGGTGCGAAAAATAGAAAACAACATCGTATGGAGTTATGTAAACCATGTGAATATGCCGTTGTGCAAACACACCTGTCGCTTCTCAGAGGTAAACCATACAAAAGGTATACAATTTTAACGGCCGCTTGCCGCTCTGCGGAGGTGTCGTTCTACGGAGGTTAAAATTAGAGTGAAAACGAACGGGGGGGAATAAAAGTGCCGCTCCTCGGAGGTTGTCGCTTCTCAGAGGTGCCGTTTCGGGAGGTTATACTGTATATCGGGTTATTTGTTGTCAGTATATCGGGTTATTTGTTGTCAGTATATCGGGTTATTTGTTGTCAGTATATCGGGTTATTTGTTGTCAGTATATCGGGTATTGTTGTACTTGTTACAGATGTTCCAGTTCGGAGGTTACCATACATTACTAGCACTGAGTAAGATACATTTAGATCCTGTCAACATGGAAATCTTGGTAAGTATACAGTAAAACATGTCTGTATAGATCACCCCTTGGCAACATCAAAAACTGGTCTATCTTGACTGGACTGGTGATCTCTCTTAAAACGTTGAATATCATTGAAAATGGTCTGATAGGAAATGGTCTTATTGGAAATGGTCTGATAGGAAATGGTCTTATTGGAAATGGTCTGATAGGAAATAGTCTGATAGGAAGGTCTGATAGGAAATGGTCTGATAGAAAATGGTCTGATAGGAAATGGTCAGATTGAAAATGGTCTGATAGAAAATGGTCTGCTAGGAAATGGTCAGATTGAAAATGGTCTGATAGGAAATGGTCTGATAGGAAGGTCTGATAGGAAATGGTCTGATATTAAATGGTCTGATAGGAAGGTCTGATAGGAAATGGTCTGATAGGAATGTCTGATAGGAAGGTCTGATTGGAAGGTCTGATAGGAAATGGTCTGATAGAAAATGGTCAGATTGAAAATGGTCTGAAAGGAAGGTCTGATAGGAAATGGTCTGAAAGGAAGGTCTGATAGGAAGGTCTGATAGGAAGGTCTGATAGGAAGGTCTGATAGGAAGGTCTGATAGGAAGGTCTGATAGGAAGGTCTGATAAGAAATGGTCTGATAGGAAATGGTAGTTATGTACTACTTTGCTTTGAGGTGGTCTTGTTCACAGGTTTGTTGTTTATGTTTCAATGATAGGTTAACATTTATATTGTTATATTTATGCATCTACAGTAAAACCTCGTTATTTCGAGGACCCATCGGGACAAGCCCAGTGCTCGAGTTAAGCCAGTTGCTCGAATTATCAGAATCTATGATGAATTGTTGATTTGACTAAGTGTAACTGTGTTTTACAACGTACATGTTTGAAGCGTGTATTGTTGTTGAGACTACGAATATCGTCATTGTTTATCAAGTCTACACGCATTTTGAAGCGTGCAGGCATTTGACGAATGTTACCTTTGTTGGTGTTATCATGTACAATGTTCTAGTTGAGTGAAATTTCGACCATTAAATGATAAAATGTTCATTGTTTTGTGTTGTTTCTCCGAAAACGACCATTTCGGTGAATCGTAAGAGTTACACGCGGCGTGAAAATTACTTTCACTAAAATAAATGTTGACGTTTCAAGTCTATAAACTCATAAATAAAACATCAATGTTTTAATTGAGTTGATATACGACCATAAAATGATATTAACATCATCTGTTTGTGTTTGTTTTCTCTGAGTTGGTAAACGTAAACGTTTATTTCGGTGAATCGTAAGAGTTACACGTGGCGTGTACATTACTTTCAATAAAATAGATGTTGACGTTTCAAATTCATCAATAAAAATATGGATCTTTACGTTCTCGTCATTTATTTCTCATTATTAACACCTCGTAATTAATTTGTATTATTCAACATTTCCCTTTGATACCTTTAATATCGTAGACAATCAACCGATTTAAGTGTTGGGGGTTACGCTATTGTCATAAAATGTGATTATCACGATGTGTGAAAATTACGGACCACAACAAGATTAAATCTGACAGTTTTTCGGAGGTGTGAAATTTCGCTCGGATGATTGCCTCGAGATAAGGTAATTAATTATCGTTGAAAATTGTTGATTGGACCGACACCTGCGCTCGAATTAGACCGGATGCTCGCAATAACTTTACTCGAGTTAGTGGGATAAATTAATGTACAATATAGAGCAAATTCGTCGGGACTTTGAAATTTGCTCGAATTAGGCCGGTTGCTCGTATAATCGCCGCTCGTATTACCGAGGTTTTACTGTATCTATAAGACATTTAATGAAATACATCTTCTTTTCAGTAATTTGTGTTGGATATCTGTGTTTCTGGATGTTTGTTACAAGTTTGGTCGAATTTTAATGAAACTTCACACGAGTACTAGTACTAAGTCAAGTTGGTTATATTAACAGATATTTTGGTTGGATGATTATTGTTGAAGTTATAGCCCTTTTGTGGTCAACGATAAGTTTGTCTGGGCTTATTCTCCTTAATTGTGAGTCTGATTTCTATGAAAATTTACATGAATATAATGGTACTAATGCATGTTGTCAGGAATTTAGATCAGATGATTATTGTCAGAGTTATGGCTCTTTGATGGTAAAAAAATGAAATTTTGGGAGACATGATTTTGTGATAGAAACATATATAGTTGTTGTTTAGCATTATCTACATGATATATTCAGTCTCACGTTATCAGTGCTTTCCACACACTATCAACATATGAACCTGTACAGAGTTATATGGTCCAATCTGGTGTCATACAAGCCGTACAACAGTAAGTCTGTTATACATATCTACATATAATCTCCTGTCCACTATACATATCTACATATACTCTCCTGTCCACTATACATATCTACATATAATCTCCTGTCCACTATACATATCTACATATCATCTCCTGTCCACTATACATATCTACATATAGTCTCCTGTCCACTATACATATCTACATATAATCTCCTGTCCACTATACATATCTACATATAATCTCCTGTCTACTATACATATCTACATATAATCTCCTGTCCACTATACATATCTACATATAATCTCCTGTCCACTATACATATCTACATATACTCTCCTGTCCACTATACATATCTACATATAATCTCCTGTCCACCATACATATCTACATATAATCTCCTGTCCACCATACATATCTACATATACTCTCCTGTCCCCTATACATATCTACATATAATCTCCTGTCCACTATACATATCTACATATAATCTCCTGTCCACTATACATATCTACATATAATCTCCTGTCCACTATACATATCTACATATAATCTCCTGTCCACTATACATATCTACATATAATCTCCTGTCCACTATACATATCTACATATACTCTCCTGTCCACTATACATATCTACATATAATCTCCTGTCCACTATACATATCTACATATAATCTCCTGTCCACTATACATATCTACATATAATCTCCTGTCCACTATACATATCTACATATACTCTCCTGTCCACTATACATATATACATATAATCTCCTGTCCACTATACATATCTACATATAATCTCCTGTTCACTATACATATAAACATATAATCTCCTGTCCACTATACATATCTACATATAATCTCCTGTCCACTATACATATAAACATATAATCTCCTGGCCCCGTGTTCACAAATAATCAGTTTTTAGGATCAGGCTTAAGCTCCATTCTGTTTTTAGCTATTTATTTTAAGTAATATGTACAGTTATGAAATTCTATGCTCCTTAGCAGTTACAGAATATTGAAACAGTTTCTAGATACAGTAAAACCTCGTTATCTCGAGGACCCATCGGGACAAGCCAAATGCTCGAGTTAAGCCAGGTGCTCGAAATATCCGAAGTATATGATGAATTGTTGTTATGACTAAGTGTAACTGTGTTTATAATGAAAACACGTATGATACATGTATTTGGTTGTAACTACGAATACTGTCATTGTTTATCAAGTCTATACGCAATTTGAATCGTGTGAACATTTGCCGAATTGAACAAATTGCATATGAAAGTCGTAATGAATCTTTTTACATTAAATATCAAACTCCATTTAACGGTAAAATTGTAATAAAAGTTCGCATCGGCAAAAAGATAACATTACCCAAAGCGCACGATAGATCCTACATGTTTGAACAAACACCCACGCACAAAAATCGCACGTGATAAAATAAAACCCGGATGCAAAGTCGATCCAGTTTCCAGCACAGGGATACGGCTCATTGAGTAAAAAACATGCACTATATTATCTATGATAATTTATTTAGGACATGATGTTTAGCTGAATGAGTTATATCCCTGTGGTTTCCAATTGAAACGCGCGCGACAATTTGGAGACATCAAACGCGGCGGTCTTTCGACTGACTTCAAACGCGCCGCACATCAAAGAAATTGCCGGTACAGTTGGGAGTAGTGTTTAGTCAGAGTTCCATACCGCGGTATGAATTCGCCAATCGGCGCATAGTTTAGATTCAATTGACATTTAATTTTCTACTGTACAAAGTCGACGAATTTTTTATTCTTCAGGGTTGTTTGATAAGAATTGGATTTAATCGCGGACATGATCTACTTCACTTATTCAGTATCAGACACGTGAAATTGTACTGTACGTAAGCTTACATTCGCAGGTTTTCATGAAATACGGGAAATGAAAAGTTTTTGAAATGATTTTTACTTGCAGTTTTATAACGATCGGAGCCTAAATATTTAAGATTCTACATGGACGTCGGTTTATCTTACGATAATTTAAAAGTCTGTGCGAGTCAGTACGTTCGAAGCAACGATGTTGCATTTAATAATTCTAGTTCTCGTATGAGTTAATGTTCCCAATTGTTGCCTATTGAACTTGTTCTGAAACGTATGTGTAGTTTAAATCACGCTCATTAATTAAATATCTTCTACTTCGTGTTTAATGTAACAGATCGAAAATACGGACATCAATTTAAGTGTAAGGGATTACGCTATTGTCATAAACTGTGATTATCACGATGTGTGAAAAATACGGACCGTAACAAAATTAAGTTTGACATTTTTCGGAGGTGTGAAATTTCGCTCGGATGATTGCCTCGAGATAAGGTAATTAATTATCATTGAAAATTGTTGATTGGACCGACACCTGCGCTCGAATTAGACCGGATGCTCGTAATAACTTTACTCGAGTTACAGGGATAAATATATGTACAATATAGAGCAAATTCGTCGGGACTTTGAAATTTGCTCGAATTAGGCCGGTTGCTCGAATAATCGCTGCTCGTATTACCGAGGTTTTACTGTAATAGATTGAGAACCTGGAAAACATTTATTTTCTTATAAAAAGAGAACAATTGTACTTGAGACCGAAACTGATCTCAGACATTCAGGATCAAGCTCGAAAATCAAGCTTCAAATTATTAAGCACAGTATTTCTGTAACTATTTATTCAAACTTATTTATTTTGTCTTTAAAATTTAAGGATATTACACTATTGTTTCCTCTGCTTAAAAGAAAGAATCTTTCTATCAACATGTTTTCTGTATTTGAAATAAATACAATTGAGCTTGAGCCTGATCCTGATAACCAATTCTTTGTGAACACAGGACCTGTCCACTATACATAACTACATATAATCTCCTGTCCACTATACATATATACATATAATCTCCTGTCCACTATACATATATACATATAATCCCCTGTCCACAATACATATCTACATATAATCTCCTGTCCACTATACATATCTACATATACTCTCCTGTCCACTATACATATCTACATATAATCTCCTGTCCACTATACATATCTACATATAATCTCCTGTCCACTATACATATCTACATATAATCTACTAAAACTAAGTTTTTGAAGTTTATAGGTTTTTGCATTGCATGCTATTTTATATTTTAATGAAATCAGCAGTCACTTACATTGCTTACATCACATAAATCATTTACATCACTTACATTGCTTACATCACTTACATTCCTTTTATCTCTTATATCACTTACCTCTCTTACATCACTTTCACCCCTTACATCACTTACACCCATTGTATAACTTTCATCCCTTACATCACTTTCATCCATTGCATCACTTACACCCATTACATCCCTTCCATCGCTCTCATCCCTTACATCACTTGCATCACTTACATCCATTACATCACTTACATCCATTACATCACTTACATCCATTACATCACTTACATCCATTACATCACTTACACCCATAACATCCATTACATCCCTTGCATCACTTACATCACTTACATCACTTACATCATTTACATCCCTAACACCCATTACATCCCTTACATCACTTACATCCCTTACATCACTTACATCACTTACATCACTTACATTCCTTACATCCATTACATCACTTACATCCATTACATCACTTACATCACTTACATCACTTACATCACTTACATCACTTACATCCCTTACATCCCTTACATCCATTACATCCCTTATATCCCTTACATCCATTACATCCATTACATCCATTACATCCCTTACATCCATTACATCCATTACATCCATTACATCCATTACATCCATTACATCCCTTACATCACTTACATCCATTACATCCATTACATCCCTTACATCCATTACATCCATTACATCCATTACATCCATTACATCCATTACATCCATTACACCCCTTACATCACGTACATCCATTACATCCATTACATCCATTACATCCATTACATCCCTTACATCCATTACATCCATTACATCCATTACATCACTTACATCCATTACATCCATTACATCCATTACACTTACATCCCTTACATCACTTACACCCATTACATCACTTACATCCCTTACACCCATTACTTCACTTACATCACTTACACCCATTACATCACTTACACCCATTACATCCATTGCATCACTTACATCCCTTACATCCCTTACACCCATTACATCACTTACACCCATTACATCCATTACATCACTTACATCCCTTACATCACTTACATCACTTACATCCATTACATCCATTACATCCATTACATCCCTTACATCCATTACATCCATTACATCCATTACATCCATTACATCCATTACATCCCTTACATCCATTACATCACTTACATCCATTACATCACTTACATCCATTACATCCATTACACTTACATCCCTTACATCACTTACACCCATTACATCACTTACATCCCTTACACCCATTACTTCACTTACATCACTTACACCCATTACATCACTTACACCCATTACATCCATTGCATCACTTACATCCCTTACATCACTTACACCCATTACATCACTTACACCCATTACATCCATTACATCACTTACATCCCTTACATCACTTACATCACTTACATCCATTACATCCATTACATCCATTACATCCCTTACATCCATTACATCCATTACATCCATTACATCCATTACATCCCTTACATCACTTACATCCATTACATCCATTACATCCATTACATCCCTTACATCCATTAAATCCATTACATCCATTACATCCCTTACATCACTTACATCACTTACATCTATTACATCCATTACATCCATTACACTTACATCCATTACATCACTTACATCACTTACACCCATTACATCCATTACATCCATTACACTTACATCCATTACATCACTTACATCACTTACACCCATTACATCACTTACACCCATTACATCCATTACATCACTTACATCCCTTACATCCATTACATCACTTACACCCATTACATCACTTATACCCATTACACCCATTACATCACTTATACCCATTACAGCCATTACATCACTTACATCCCATTACATCCCATTACATCACTTTACATAACTTACATTACTTACATCCATTACATCCCTTACACCCATAACATCCATTACATCCCTTACATCACTTACATCACTTATATCCCTTACATTCCTTACATCCCTTACATCACTTACATCACTTACATCACTTTCATCACTTTCATCACTTACATCCATTACATCACTTACACCCATTACATCCCTTACACCCATTACATCACTTACACCCATTACATCCCTTACACCCATTACATCCCTTACACCCATTACATCCCTTACACCCATTACATCCCTTACACCCATTATATCCCTTACATCCCTTACATCACTTACATCACTTACATCCCTTACATCCCTTACATCACTTACATCCCTTACATCCCTTACACCCATTACATCCATTACATCCCTTACATTCCTTACACCCATTACATCCCTTACACCCATTACATCCCTTACATCCCTTACACCCATTACATCACTTACATCCCTTACATCCCTTACATCCCTTACATCACTTACATCACTTACATCCCTTACACCCATTACATCCATTACATCCCTTACATTCCTTACACCCATTACATCCCTTACACCCATTACATCCCTTACACCCATTATATCCCTTACATCCCTTACATCCCTTACATCACTTACATCCCTTACATCCCTTACATCCCTTACATCACTTACATCCCTTACATCCCTTACATCCCTTACACCCATTACATCACTTACATCACTTACATCACTTTCATCACTTACATCACTTACACCCATTACATCCCTTACACCCATTACATCCCTTACATCACTTACACCCATTACATCCCTTACACCCATTACATCCCTTACATCCCTTACATCACTTACATCACTTACATCACTTACATCCCTTACACCCATTACATCCCTTACACCCATTACATCCCGTACATCCCGTACATCACTTACATCACTTACATCACTTACATCACTTACATCACTTACATCACTTACATCACTTACATCACTTACACCCATTACATCCCTTACACCCATTACACCCATTACATCACTTACATCACTTACATCACTTACACCCATTACATCCCTTACACCCATTACATCCCGTACATCACTTACATCCATTACATCACTTACATCATTTACATCATTTACATCATTTACATCCCTTACATCCATTACATCACTTACATTCCTTACATTCCTTACATCCATTACATCACTTACATTCCTTACATCCATTACATCCATTACATCCATTACATCCATTACATCACTTACATCACTTACATCACTTACATCCATTACATCCATTACATCCATTACATCCATTACATCCATTACATCCATTACACTTACATCCATTACATCACTTACATCCATTACATCCCTTACATCCCTTACACCCATTACATCACTTACATCCCTTACATCCCTTACTTCCATTACATCACTTACATCCCTTACATCACTTACATCCCTACATCACTTACACCTATTACATCACTTACATCACTTACACCCATAATATCACTTACACCCATAACATCACTTACACCACTTACACCCATTACACCCATTACATCACTTACATCCATTACTTCACTTACACCTGTTACATCACTTACATCCATTACATCACTTACATCCCATTACATCACTTACACCCATTACATCACTTACACCCATCACATCACTTATACCCATTACATCACTTACATTACTTACATCCATTACATCACTTACACCCATTACGTCACTTACACCCATTACATCACTTACATCACTTACACCTATTACATCACTTACATCACTTACACCCATAACATCACTTATATCCCTTACATCACTTACACCCATTACATCACTTACACCCATAACATCACTTATATCCCTTACATCACTTACATCACTTACACCCATTACATCACTTACACCCATTACATCACTTACACCTATTACATCACTTACATCACTTACACCCATAACATCACTTATATCCCTTACATCACTTACATCACTTACACCCATTACATCACTTACCTCCCTTACACCCATTACTTCACTTACATCACTTACACCCGTTACATCACTTACACCCATTACATCACTTACATCCATTACATCACTTACACCCATTACATCACTTACATCCCTTACATCATTTACATCACTTACACCACTTACATCACTTACACCCATTACATCCCTTACATCACTTACATCCATTATATCACTTACACCCATTACATCACTTACACCCATTACATCCCTTACATCCATTACATCACTTTCACCTATTTCATCACTTATTTCATTTTCACCCATTACAACCCTTACTTCCATTACATCCCTTACATTACCAACATCCAATACAGCACTTACATCACTTAGATGTTGAATATGATTGTGTTTCTGGTTGTCATTGTTTGTACTATAGTAGAGTGTTTTTGATTACAGAGTATTAGACAAGGTACCAGCTGACAGGGAACAAGTTTTATTGGATGGTATCAGTACATTGTGTATCTACTGTAAATCATCAATATATCTAAATAAAGGTATGTTGACAACTTTCTGTCTTCATATGGGTGACAAAATAATTGGTGACGCATCTGTATTGAAATTAGGTAAATGCGTTAAGATTCATCAGTGTCAAAATACATGATGATGGAGTAAAGTGTTGATATAACACATACATGATGATGGAGTAAAGGTTTGATATAACACATACATGATGATGGAGTAAAGTGTTGATATAACACATACATGATGATGGAGTAAAGGTTTGATATAACACATACATGATGATGGAGTAAAGTGTTGATATAACACATACATGATGATGGAGTAAAGGTTTGATATAACACATACATGATGATGGAGTAAAGGTTTGATATAACACATGCATACATAGTTGTCTTATTATGTGCATTGTTCAGTACTGCAATAAAATGGATTCCATAACCTGTTTATATAATATATTGGTGTCATATGTAAGTTTTGTCTTTCACAACATGTTATATTTTATATCAAAACATTAATAATAAGCCTGACAAACACCTGCTTCAACTCCTGCTGACCAATTAGTTCTTGCTTCTTCTTATTTGAAGCTTCTTCTTATTTGAAAACTTGTTATTAGAAACATAAATACAGTATGTTTCCTCACAGTGATTGTGTCCTCTTCTGTTGAGTGCTGCCATCTCTGTCAGATTTCTTATTCTAATATTCATTTAAGAAATAAAAATCTGTTCACGTTTTTTGTCGGTTAATTCCGCAACCGAACGAGTGCCCGTGTTTCATTCACCGACAAAATACAAGAACAGAGTTTTTATTTCGATTCTAAACACGATAATATCCCGTACAATTTAACTGCGCGCATTCCATTTTCACCCATTTGACATTGAACATAATTCCACGCTGAATTTGAGTGGCTTATTAGCTGGTACAATTACCTCCCTCGTTAATGAAAACGACCTTCGCAATTTTCTGAATGAAATAACACATTTTAAACATTGAAACAATTTTAATAATATGTGTATAGGGTATCTATTTCATGAAATGAAAAATATAAATGAATTGATTATCAGAAGTTTTTATTAAACTTAGTTTCGAGATTATATTGGAGTTTCTAAAAATAGATGCGTAATAGCTGTAACACTGGATACTCGTGCGTAAATAGTAACAGCCAATTTGATGGGTATGTTTTATGGGGGTAATAATACATGCCCTAGTTTGCTCTATTTGTATATGGATTAATCTGCAGATCGTGTTAGAATATATTATAATATCTTGTTTTATGGTATATTGCTAATTTGATCCCATGTTATAGTAAAGACGATATTTCCGTACATTTCATGATCAAGTTGAACAAAAAATTACCATTCCAATGTATTGTATTAGATTACTATGGATTCAAGGTTTAATGTTTTGTGTATCTACCCGGCCTTGATTGTCTAGTGGTAGAGCGTCAACTTCGATTTTAGAGGTCTTGAGTTCAAACACAAAACATACAAAAAATGGTACTGGTGTGTGTTCCATTCTTGAAGCTCCGTATAGTTAGTTCCAGGTTACTGTTAGTTCCAGGTTACTGTTAGTTCCAGGTTACTGTTAGTTCCAGGTTACTGTTAGTTCCAGGTTACTGCTAGGTCCAGGTTACTGCTAGTTCCAGGTTACTGCTAGGTCCAGGTTACTGCTAGTTCTAGGTTACTGTTAGTTCCAGGTTACTGTTAGTTCCAGGTTACTGCTAGGTCCAGGTTACTGCTAGTTCCAGGTAACTGTTAGTTCCAGGTTACTGCTAGGTCCAGGTTACTGCTAGTTCCAGGTAACTGTTAGTTCCAGGTTACTGCTAGTTCTAGGTTACTGTTAGTTTGCTCGGTATCGGATAATGTGACCTGTAAGTGTCCATGTGACTGTAATACTGTTGACCAGTGGGACTTAAAACAACGTTTTAAAACAAACAACAATAATACAAACATATTGTATTTGTTTGTATTTTTACAGTTGAGGAATGTAATTGTCTACCTGTAATATTGAGGTTATGTTGTAACGACAGTGATACAGTCTCTTTGTTATCTGTGAGTACATTAAGTGTACTGCTTAAAGATTCTTCTACACATAGTAGTATCATTGATGGAGACAAGGTCGCCTTACAGAGGTTGTTACGTCTTGCCGCTGCAGAAAGTCCCCAGGTAAGTTTGGGATATTTGTCAATCATGTATCACTGATCCAATAAATCTGTTGTTTTAACTCTGTGTCGTCCTCAGCAGCCTAGTGATTAGACCGTCCACATCATATAGCACAGAGAATTTGACTTGATCCTGACCTTTATGCATGAATACGTGGGACGTTAAAAAATAAACAGGACTATTGTCACAATACCTGCATGGTTAAACGAAATAAATCAAATTATATACCATCAGAAATCGGAATCCTTTTTCTACATACTGTAAAGATACGAACTAAAACAAATATGCAGACCGAGAATTACAGGTGACTAAACAAGGTCACTAACGTTGACCCGGTGCCCAAAGTGTTGTTGTGCTATTTTACACGGCATTAGTGCTTCGCATAGGGCTATGAAATAGGAAGTTTAAAGTGATAAGGGTGATGAATACATTCCAGTACCACACTGAGCCACACAATAATGCGTTTATAAGAATCGCATGTATTTTTCCAGATCTTACATCGCATAGGCAAGAATCCGTACCATGAAACGTTGGTATTTTGGTATTTTGAAAATGTTTTGGTTACTGACGTTAGAAACGTCTTATGATTTCCTATTACTTCCCTGTCTGTCAAAGCTGAAAAATAAACACGAAAGCATTTGTTCCATTTTAAAACTGATAAACGACTTGAAGAACTGTTTCCAAAATTACGATAATTGCACACGATTCAGAGGACATGATCATCTTGCAGTTGACAGAACTTTGTGTTTGTCCGTTTTTCCTTACGTTCTGGTGACGTCACTTTTGCGTCACGAATTGGTCACACTTGGAGTTCAACTTCTGTTTATTTCATTACCTAACATCCAAATGTCGTCATTTTTGCAGACATCGTCCAGCATGTAACATGTAATGATACGGCGAAGTTTGAAAAGAAACGATATAATAGTATTAAAGATACACCCCATTACATAGTCGCCAGTAATGGTAATTATTAGGCTGCGCCGGGTGTGTGTTACCATGGTTTCAAAATGGACTATTATGAGAGGACGTGATATTGTAACACGATAAATCAGATATAGAATTTTCGCAATTGAATTTCGATTCCATATTATGTAACAATATTTGTATAATATTGGAAACTGTAGCCGTGAGGGCCCCAGTCCTGTTTATTTTTGAACGTCCCACGTATATCACAAGGTTCTTGCGTTGAATATTTAGATTTCCGTGAGCAAATTGTGCAATATCGGTCCTTTAGATTTGTGTTGGTATAACACCTCGAGTGTCTTCTTGATACTTCCCGCTTATGAAAACATACGACCGGATTATAAATATAGACATTCTGTCGGCTGTTAAATTATGCTAATTAATGGTCGAGAGTCGTGTCAAATTCTCTGGACTATATTTATACCAAAGTTGTTAAAAATTGTTCATGTATTAGTAGAGCTCCCTTGCTTCGCTATCAACATACATAGAGTACATAAAGTCGCACATGTTACATTGTTCTCATAGGTCACATGTTAGCCTATATCTTTCTTTGAAGGTCACACAGAGTTTGGTGTGTTTTGATTGTTAACGCATAAAAGTTGTTTCGGTAGTCTGTTTCAAAGCATGACTTTTTCAGCCAATAATTCTAGAAAGAAATTTCTGAATGTGTTATTTCCTGGAAAATCAACTTGCATTTTAAAACCTTCACATAGGAAAACAGTTTAAGAAAGAAAGCAGAAATACAAAAACACAAAAAAATGACTGAAGTACGTAATACAGAAAGACGACCAAAATGACAGGATTAACATTTAACACATAGGAAGAAAATGTAACATGTGTGTTTTTAGCTCACCTGCCACAAAGTGGCAAGGTGAGCTTTTGTGATTGTTTTTTGTCCGTCGTCTGTCAGTCCGTCCGTTAGACTTTTCACCGTTAACACTCTAGCACTTTCAATTTTGCTTTGATCTTCATCTTGGTCAGTAGTTGTACCTCAATGAAATCTAGGTCAAGTTCGAAGTTGGGTCATGTGGGGTCAAAAACTAGGTCAAAAGGTCAAATAATAGGAAAACCTTGTTAACACTCTGGGGGCCACATGTTTGCTTTAATCTTCATGAAATTTAGTCAAAATGTTTATCTTGATGACCTTAAGGTCAAGTTCAAAGTTGGGTCATGTGGGGTCAAAAACTAGGTCATAAGGTCAAATAATAAGAAAACCTTATTAACACTCTTGAGGCCATATTTTTGCTTTAATCGTCATCATCTTTGGTCAACATGTTTATCTTGATGACCTTAAGGTCACGTTTGAAGTCGGGTCATGTGGCTAAAATACTAGGTCAATATGTCAAATAATAGCAAAACCTTTTTAACAATCTGGAGGCCTCAGTTTTGCTTTAACCTTCATCAAGTTTAGTCAAAATGTTTATCTTGATGTCCTTAAGGTCCAGTTCAAAGTTTGGCCATGTTTAGCAGGTGAGCACCCCAGGATCTATGATCCTCTTGTTTTATGTACTCGGTGGTTCCAGAAAATTGCTTTATGGCCTATCAGAATGATGTGACTTGGTCATCACTATATCACTGGAAATACTTTAAATCAACTAAATTTAAAACAAAGATATTTTATTGTTGAAAGTTATATTATGGTTAAGAATTCAATGCAAAAGCTACATGTTAAAGAACGGAGGAGTCTTATTTGGATGGAGCTGGGATATTGCACCCGAATTTCTTGTATCAAACAACTGTCTCTTCCCTGGTAGTCAGAGGTCATTGGTAAAATGCATTATTGGTGAGAGAGTGAGTGTAGAATACAGATCATTGATGAATAAATTATAATTAAAGATATAGAGGATATTTGTTGATTTTGGTGTAGATAGAATTTTATTTCACCTAGTGATCACAGAAAATCAATATGATCACGAGTGAAATAAAATTGATCTTACACAAAAAATCAACAAATTGCCTGTTTATATGCCTTTATTCATCTTGAAATGTGGCGTAATTGGAATAAATCACGTCAAATTGGAACGTCACGACGTGAGAATTATGACGTCATGATGACGTAACGCATATTTTAAAGCCGGGCGTCGTTGACGTTACGTTTCTTTATCTGCATGATACTGGAACCAGCATCTAAAACAGTGAAAATAAAAAAGTCATAATTTCACTGTTATTTTCACTGAAAAAACTCCATAATCCATTGAAAGCAAATAATAAAATCTTATGATGATGTATGATATGTTGGTAGTGATGCTGTAATACAATGTATGTTATGTTGATAGTGATGATGTAATATCTGTATGATATGTTGGTTTATTCTAGATGCAAGCAGTGGCATTGAGGTGTTTGAACTATCTATCTATGGGCAGTGACTGGAACAAACATAGAATTATACAGGTTTGTATGAGAGTGTTAACATAGAATTATACAGGTTTGTATGAGAGTGTTAACATAGAATTATACAGGTTTGTATGAGAGTGTTAACATAGAATTATACAGGTTTGTGTGAGAGTGTTAACATAGAATTATACAGGTTTGTGTGAGAGTGTTAACATAGAATTAAACAGGTTTGTATGAGAGTGTTAACATAGAATTATACAGGTTTGTATGAGAGTGTTAACATAGAATTAAACAGATTTGTATGAGAGTGTTAACATAGAATTATACAGGTTTGTATGAGAGTGTTAACATAGAATTATACAGGTTTGTATGAGAGTGTTAACATAGAATTATACAGGTTTGTATGAGAGTGTTAACATAGAATTATACAGGTTTGTATGAGAGTGTTAACATAGAATTATACAGGTTTGTATGAGAGTGTTACTGTAAAGGATGTTGTGTCAGACATTATGTTTCTACTTCTTCTTCTTCCATTTATTTTGCAGGACCCACTCTGGGGCATTGTTGCAATTTTTTTTTTATTTTTAGCTCACCTGTCACCTGACAAGGTGAGCTATTGTGATCACTCTTCGTCCGTCGTCCGTGCGTCCGTCCGTGCGTCAACATTTCATTCAAACGACTTCTCCTCCTAAACCACTTGACCAATTTCAACCAAACTTCACAGGAATGTTCCTTGGGTGGTCCGTTCTAAAATTAGCTAAAAGAATTGTAATCTATAAATAACTCTGGTTGCCATGGCAACCGATAGGAAAATCTTTAAAAAAATCATAAAAAATCAACCGCTTGCTAGATTTCAAAATAATTTTACAGAAATAGTTGTTGGGTGACCCTCTTACAAAATTGACATATTTGTCTTGATTTCTCAAAAAACATGGCCGCCAGTGGGTGTGGTGCTGTTTTTCCATATATATCTATAGTAAAATCTTTAAAATCTTCTCCTCTAAAAGTACTGGTTGGATTTCATTATAAATTGGTTAAATTGTTCCTTGGGTGGTCCGTTTTTAAAATAGCTAAAAAATTGTATTCCATGCAGAACTCTGGTTGCCATGGCAACCGATAGGAAAATCTTTTAAAAAATCATAAAAAATCAACCGCTTGCCTGATTTCAAAATAATTTTACAGAAATAGTTGTTGGGTGACCCTCTTACAAAATTGACATATGTGTCTTGATTTGTCAAAAATCATGGCCGCCAGAGGGTGGGGTGCTGTTTTTCCCTATATATCTATAGTAAAATATTAAAAAAGCTTCTCCTCTAAAAGTACTGGTTGGATTTCATTATAAATTGGTTAAATTGTTCCTTGGGTGATCCTTTCTTAAACTAGCTAAAAGAATTACATTCCATGCAGAACTCTGGTTGCCATGGCAACCAATAGGAAAATCTTTTAAAAAATCATAAAAAAATCAACCGCTTGCCAGATTTCATAATAATTTTACAGAAATAGTTGTTGGGTGACCCTCTTACAAAATTGACATATGTGTCTTGATTCGTCTAAAAACATGGCCGCTAGTGGGTGGGGCGCTGTTTTTCCCTATATATCCATAGTAAAATCTTCTCCTCTAAAAGTACTGGTTGAATTTCATATTAAATGGGTAACAATATTCCTTGGATTATCCTTTCTAAAAATAGTTAAAAGATTATAACCCATGCAGAACTCTGGTTGCCATGACAACTGATTGGAAACAACTTTTAAAAAAACATGGTTCTACTTGATCAATGTGCACAGGTGAGCGACCCTGTGGGCCCTCTTGTTATTTTTTTTATTTTTTTTTTTGTCTGACAAGGGCAGACTTATACATCAACGGAGAGACAGAGGTGTGATACAAGGAATCTGGGTGCGTTACCCTAGCTCATTTCGAATAGACTCCTTGGTTCTTTAACGTGCCCGGTGTATAGCACCGATACACGCGAGACTACCTCTGGGTTTCCAACCAGTTCATCTCTAGTTGGGTGGGAAACACTGAAAAGCGTTTCAGAAATGACCAAGTGCCCTGACCAAGATTCGAACCAGGGACCTCTCGATCAGTAGTCAAGTGCGTTACCACTCAACCACTGTGCACAATAAAGTTAAAATATATAGTTCCAATAAACTCACAAACACTATATTCTTTCTGACCCTAAATTATTTGTATGATTTTTAAAGAATCAGTGCATTGTTACTGATAATTCCTAATATGACTTCATTTAACTTGAATTCAGGAAGTTAAGCAATATTTGTACATTTTTGTTTCTACAATATGATATTGTATTAAGTATATATAAATAGTTCGCCTATTCAACCTTGTAACTATTTCAACAAAATGACCTCACTAAAGGTGAATTTCATAACAAAATTACCAGGTAAACTGTTGTTGTTGTTGTTTGCAGGAAGATTTTTCTTCAGGTAAACTAATCAAGACTGTCCTAGAAACAGAAACATTTAACATGCAAGTGTTGGTGAATGCTGCCTGTCTAGTGGCTAATCTAGCAACCAGTAGTGAAGATCAGGTAGGTAACACACATTCTCTCCCTTTGTTCATACCTTCTGTTGTCAGTTACCTCCCTTTGTTCATACCTTCTGTTGTCAGTTACCTCCCTTTGTTCACACCTTCTGTTGTCACTTACCTCCCTTTGTTCATACCTTCTGTTGTCACTTACCCCCCTTTGTTCATACCTTCTGTTGTCAGCTACCTCTCTTTGTTCATATCTTCTGTTGTCAGCTACCTCCCTTTGTTCATACCTTCTGTTGTCAGTTACCTCTCTTTGTTCATACCTTCTATTGTCAGTTACCTCCCTTTGTTCATACCTTCTGTTGTCAGTTACTTCTCTTTGTTCATACCTTCTGTTGTCAGTTACCTCCCTTTGTTCATACATTCTGTTGTCAGTTACCTCCCTTTGTTCATACCTTCTGTTTTGAGTATCCTCCCTTTGTTCATACCTTCTGTTGTCAGTTACCTCTCTTTGTTCATACCTTCTGTTGTCAGTTACCTCCCTTTGTTCATACCTTCTGTTGTCAGTTACCTCCGTTGTGAGTATCCTCCCTTTGTTCATACCTTCTATTGTCAGTTACCTCCCTTTGTTCTTACCTTCTTTTGTCAGCTACCTCCCTTTGTTCATACCTTGTTCATACCTTCTGTTGTCAGTTACCTCCCTTTGTTCATACCTTCTGTTGTCAGTTACCCCCCTTTGTTCATACCTTCTGTCACCAGTTACCTCCCTTTGTTCATACCTTCTGTTGTCTGTTACCTCCCTTTGTTCATACCTTCTGTTGTCAGCTACCTCCCTTTGTTCATACCTTCTGTTGTCAGCTACCTCCCTTTGTTCATACCTTTTGTTGTCAGTTACGACCCTTTGTTCATACCTTCTGTTGTCAGCTACCTCCCTTTGTTCATACCTTCTGTTGTCAGCTACCTCCCTTTGTTCATACCTTGTTCATACCTTCTGTTGTCAGTTACCTCCCTTTGTTCATACCTTCTGTTGTCAGTTATCTCCCTTTGTTCATACCTTCTGTCACCAGTTACCTCCCTTTGTTCATAACTTCAGTAACACCTTCTGTTGTCAGTTACCTACCCTTTGTTCATACATAAAATTATGTATCAATACTGGTATATTAGGGGCAATTGATACATTAGGACTGTTGGTGTTCTATGATGTAATGTGTACATTGAGTAAAGTTTGTTGATAAAATGTTCATCTTTCTTATTTGGTTAAAGTAACTGATGGCCATAGACAGGTAGTTGTCTCAAATATCTGATAAAACTGCATCACTCTAATGGAAATACATTCATTTAGATGTGTAACAAGATTTCAGTGTGGAGGCCACAGAAACGCACATAGTTAACTGTGTAAATCTGTGCATTGTATTCTGGGACCAGCTGGTAACATAATAATTCAAAGATTGCAAATGCAATATTCTTGTAGTGCATGTAATGTTTTATACATTAGGTTGATTTTTGTAAGTAACTTTAAGATCTGAAATTCAGCCTAAAAGTTAAACTAAATTAGCAGACCCCCCTTCCCTGGTCCATTCTATGTGTAGGGTGAGATAAACTCAGGAAACCAAGTCCAGTCAAGGTTTGATCTGGGTGCATTGTTCTGTGACTGTTGTTTCAGAATTCACTGACAGAATGCATGGATCGTATGGTGAGAATATTGAAGTCAGATATCGCCAGTACAGACCTTGTTGTCAATGTTACAAGAGGAATTGCTAACTTCGCCAAATTTCCACAAAATGCAAACCGACTTGTAAGTATACCTTTATCACTAAGTTGTCTCCCTTGACTGTAGATAACTTTATCACTGAATTGTCTCCCTTACACCACTGTAGATAACTTTTATCACTGAATTGTCTCCCTGACATTACTGTCGATAACTTAATTCCTTTATCACTGAGTTGTCTCTCTTAAACTACTGTAGATAACGTTGTCATTGAGTTGTCTTCTTTATAATACTGTAGATAACATTAACACTTAGTTGTCTTCCTTACATTAGTCATGTTTGTGTATGATTTCACAAATACAGTGTTGAATAATATACAGTGTCTACTGGTCAATAGTTTTGTGAGCATGTTTTCATTGCCTGATTATCTCTCAGTTTGTTTGTGATTATTCTGTGTACCCTATCTTGTTCTCAGTTTGTTTGTGATTATTCTGTGTACCCCTATCTTGTTACCTATATATGTGCATATAGGTTGAAATGTATTAAGTACACAAATATAGCATGTGTTACACTAGTGTATTGTTTATCATAAATCATTACTTGATATAGATATCTATTATCTCTATCAAAACTTACAATGCATGGCAGTTTTTTTGAAACTACAGTATAACCTCAATAATATCTATCGAGATCTTGAAAAACTTGCCCACATGAGTTGGCGTAATGTGTAATCTTGAAGTTAAAGAAGAGTAAACTGTAATTGTTGACTTGAAAATAGTGTTCCTATTATTCAGGTGGTCATATGATTGAAGTGGCTATATGATTGAAGTGGTTATATGATTGAGGTGGTTATATGATTGAGGTGGTTATATGATTGAGGTGGTTATATGATTGAAGTGGTTATATGATTGAAGTGGTTATATGATTGAGGTGGTTATATGATTGAGGTGGTTATATGATTGAGGTGGTTATATGATTGAAGTGGTTATATGATTGAAGTGGTTATATGATTGAGGTGGTTATATGATTGAGGTGGTTATATGATTGAGGTGGTTATATGATTGAGGTGGTTATATGATTGAGGTGGTTATATGATTGAAGTGGTTGTATGATTGAGGTGGTTATATGATTGAAGTGGTTATATGATTAAAGTGGTTGTATGATTGAGGTGGTTATATGATTGAAGTGGTTATATGATTGAGGTGGTTATATGATTGAAGTGGCTATATGATTGAGGTGGTTATATGATTGAAGTGGTTATATGATTGAGGTGGTTATATGATTGAAGTGGTCTTGTTATTGAAGTTGTCGTATTATTGAGGTGGCCATGTTATTAAGATGGTCATAATTATTGTCAAATTGGATATTGCATTGGTTATTGTAATATCATTACTACATTATTGAATCCTTAATACTGTCAGATAAATGACATCGGCACAAGTTTGTATCTTTTGGTCATACATAAATTATTCTTTACAAGTATATTATTACAAATGGTTAAAGTGATGTAAGTCATAAGAAGACAAACAAATCCCAATATGGGTTTTCTATACGTTTAAAGAACAATCTGTTCTTAGACTAAATATCAATAAGTTATTTAAGACAACATTTCGATTTTCAATAATAAATATTTCAGTGCTTACCAAATGTTAGGTTATAACGAAGTTGTTGTCCTCGGGTATATAAACCAGACCAGAGCTGGGACTTAACATTCATTTCCACTGTGTTGTCCGTATATTTAATAAAACGTTATTTGAGGACAATTGCTTCGTTGTTTTTAGAACCGAGTTGAAGCCACAAATAGAACAACACGCTAACTACTCATTATTATCATGGCTACGGCAATTTACATTGATGTTAACTGAGGCGCTGTGGCTAAATCCTATGATAATTGATGGGGTGTGTCTTAATTTTCAAAGGAATGAGTGCAATTACTACAGATAATATTATCCTGCACTGTATATTATACAACTTTATTGTTCTTTACTTCGGTCAACGTGACCTCTATTGATTTTCTTGTTCGAGTTGTATTGAAGTCCTCAACTTTAAAATCACAACACCGTGTTATTGATTTTTATTTGTTTGGGTTTCCCAAACAAATACAGAAGTCAATCTGAAACGCGAGTCCTTAATATCTGAGCGAAAGTAGTCCAGAAAATTTAATTAAAGACAAAGTAGTTCCATATATGTGCCTTTTGTGTGATCAATATATATTTTCTCATATGAGTTAACTATGCTGATGATTTGAATCTCATAACGAGGTTGTTAAATTTCAAAGAAGGTAAATAAATAATATAATATGAATAAATTAAAATTATAATGCGCAGTGATTCTAAGCGTATGAAGCCACGGCGGTTAAAATTTCCCCCGAAGTACTATGTACGTAAAAAGTAGTTCGT
Source organism: Spisula solida (assembly GCA_947247005.1). NCBI lineage: Eukaryota > Metazoa > Mollusca > Bivalvia > Venerida > Mactridae > Spisula > Spisula solida. The sequence continues at coordinate 31,372,574 of OX365944.1, read as the reverse complement.
TTTTCAATGCGATTTTTAAATTGAAAAAAGTGATTATGAAAAAAACCAATACAATATTCTTAAAACGTTTCAAGTATTTGTGTTATCCAAGTTATCTATAAACTGTATGTCTAATTAAAAATAGCGCGTACGAGTATCATCTTCGTTCCTAATCTGAACGGTCCGACCGGCATTTATACATGATAAAAACTGTCGCCATTTTGCAGTGTTTTGTTCCTGCGAGAAAAGAAATTTTATAGGAGATTTTTTTCCGATTACACGACGCTAGTACTTGGTAAGCAAGGAAAATCGTCTTTATCACTCACAATTAACGTAATTATACAATAAAATCAACACCCGATGCCGTGTGTGACCGTCAGAGGTTTCGTAAGTACAAATAAAACTGAATAACATGTCGTACCCGCAACTATTTGACCCCAAAAAAATGCAAAATGACTCTTTGACAATGTTATGTCTGTATTGTGCTTTTGATAGCAATCTTTTTGAGATTAAAGTAGTACTGTGTATAGGATTTAAGGGAAAAACTCGTGTAGGTGGCTAGCTTGACAAGCTTGCTGTCTCATTCAGTTGTAGCTTTTTTGAACGGCAGTGGCTAGCCGTCCGGCACTGGACGACTAGACAGCGAAATTAGTCGTCCGGCATTAGAAATAGAGCTAGAAGTAGTAGATCTAATGGAGCATAGAGTGTTTCAATTACAGTATTATGAGGATGGGGAAAGTATATGACTTCACTTCATGCTGAAAAAATGAAATTGCTGTGTTAGGTAATTGACAGTTAGGAATGCCACTGGTTATAATAAAACAATGTTGCCGTTTATGAATCGTATCATGGTAGGCCCTATTGTATTTAAAAAAAATACTACTGTAAATTGTTTTGGTTTGTATATATGTGCCATTAAAACTGCGAATGAAAAAATAATTAATTGCCACATTCGGCAAATTAACGTGCATACTTTGTTTTCCAATATGGAGGACAATATACGGAGATACATGGCCTGTCACAAAATGGATGCAGATAAATGCACTAACATGTCTTGCCGAATTCGTAGTTTATTACAAGGTAGAAACATACGTGATACTTATCACAAGAAATAATGAAATTCTGGATGCCTAATGCATATAAATAGCATGACAGTTACCTAGCCAATGCACGTATCGTTTGCTAGTTGTCCGATGCCGGACGATTAATTTCGCTGTCTAGTCGTCCGGTGCCGGACGGCTAGCCACTGCCTTTTTGAACTGACCCGCAGTAGTGTAAACATATTTACTTAAACTGTATGCGTCCAATATGTTAAACAAGTGGCTTGATAGCTCAGTCGATACAGTATTCGCTCTGTAAGCAAATTGTCAATGGCCAACATGGCATCTTGCCTAGTCAAACCAACTTGAGGTGTGTAGTCCCAACCGAGACCAAACGTTTCTAAACTAAACGTTTCATTACGTTAGGTGATAATAGGTCCAACAGTCTTTACTAGTTAGGTCCCATGGTTAGTACTAGGTGTGTACAGGCTCTTCGCAGGTTGCCTAATATTGGAGCGGCGGGGGAGGGGTATCCCCTCCGTTTTTATGAGGAAATTTTATGAAATCAGAGCGTAAATGGGGCTATTAGTATTTCCAGTTCTTTCAATATGTACTCCGTTGGATGAATTTTTGGATCGTCCGTGTATGTTAGTCATTTTTTGGTATCATTATTACCAAATAGTTATGCCTTATAGGCATATAGTTACTGAATTACATTCATTTGGTGCTGTTGTAAATACAATTCAAATATAAGATATTTCAAATTCATCCTTCACTTATGTACCGACTGCATTGACGAGTATCATTATCGAACGCTACCCTTCGATGCATGGCATTAAATGCATGTCTTTAGAAACCACTGACCCTTATTCGTCGTTTTGCCGCTCCAATTGGTAGCCAATATTTCAGCTACAAAATATTAAATTCTCATGCATATTTTTATAAAGTTTTGCCTTTACCCGCGAAATATTGGGCTGCCGCCCAAGTCGCAACGCCTCTGGTGTATCCACTGAATCAAGTGACTGATTAAGACAGACAAGTATTCACAGACAAGTACAATACATGTGTAATTTCAAATATAAAAACCATAATTATAAATGTTTGAAATCATTTGTTACTGGATTCATTAAGGTGAAATTATAATCCCAAAAAGTTTAGAAATTCCCTGCCTGCCAGTTTAGAATTCAATTATTGATATTGAAGGAAGAAAGCTGTGTCCAGATAGCAGGCTCAGTTGAGCATTCACCTTTTCTAAGCAGATGATTCTGGGTTTGAGCCCTGGTCCAACTACATACTTTTCAAACCATGTTACATTATTAACGTTCCCACAGATTGTATTAGTTTCATTCCATTGTTTGAGTGTTGTATAGTCACAGTGTCAAAATGTCAATAATATTCCACGCGGTATTTGTCACAAATATTGTGACTAAAAACGGTCACTTTCCGGTACATTTGTACCAATATATATAATGTTTTAAGTTGTTCAAAGAACAACTAGTTTTAATACATATCAACAATTGCAACCCATTTTTACAGCCTGAAACTTCTTTTCTATGCCACAAATGGACAGTGCCACATTAAGGAAAGTAAACCGGTCAGCCAGCAATTGCAAATTTGCATATCTTTCGCCGATGCAAAGGAAGCATGTAAACCGGCAAAATAGTTCTCTAGTTACTCTACGAAACGTTGAAAATCTGTAATATTGAGCACTACTCTTTATGAACAGTTACATAATAGTTTATTAGGTTTGATTAATCAGTCAGTGGCGTAGCCAGCAATACGGACATATGCACATGAGTAACATTAATTTGTACAGCAGAAATATAATATGGCAAAAATGGCATTAAAGTCCCAAATTTCACAATCCTGAGGACCCCTAAGGCTAACCATAGGAACCAACTTCAAGGCTTTTGCGCCTGTCCGTAGTATCTGATTTTAAACGTATCTGAATTATTTGGCTAATTATTCTGACTAATGAATTTAAACGTGCACCCGGTGACCGGTATAAATTCGATCAGCATCCTAACTGCAGAAAAACACATCCTAAGCATTTCTAGTTAATTATCTGGCCTCAGAAAACTGTTTCACTTGTACTTTCTCTGCATGCATTCTTATTCATTCTAATCATGAAAGATCGAACATTTCCGTTTGTCTCCGGTAAATATTGCGCAATGCATAAAGGCCGAGGTGATCAGAATGGCATTCAATCGAACAACCGCAGGGCTTTCAGCGCTTTGACTCCTGTTAACCGTTCAATACATGTAGTAAATATGCATACATGTTTTCAGGGTTTTTCGCATTAATATATAACAGAGGCCTATAAAAGGCCCCTTCCTGATTGAAAATGTCTTTAAAATCATGCAGTTTTCCCGAAAAAGTTATACCCTCCTTTTTTTCCATAATTAGGAATACACCAATATTTTTCCCAAAATGTAGAGACTAAGGATCCTTCCCAAAATGAACAGAAAAATCCCTGGTTTCTTTATGTAAGCTGCACATACATAGTAGATACATAGAATCTAAATTAATTAATATTCATAAAACTTCTCCGTTAAAGGCCGCGCCTTAGTTCATATTATCGTTCAATGTTTTGCATGCATGATTATAATTCCCCGCAAAAGGCGAAGGGATAATAGTAATTGTATGCGTCCGTCCTTCTGTCTGATATTTTGTCCAGGCATAACTTGAAAATTATTTAAGATATTGATTTGAAACTTGACATGTGAATAGATGACAACTAGGAGAACTTCCGAGAAGTGTAGCGAAAGAGAATCATAACTCTATATGGAACGTGGCTCTTGTTAAAGTTTGCAATAACACCCTCTAATGGTCAGAGATTCATGAATATTGCATTGAACCGATTGTGTCACGTGTGAAGAAAACATACTCTACACTAGTCTATCAGTCTCTAATTACTGTCTATTGCCTATTCTGCGCTTTCACACACAACCGCACTGTCCAACAGCCGAACTAAAAGAGAGCCACCACTCAACTCACCGAATAACATGGCATTTCAGACTTGATAAAACCTGTACCCAGCTGTACTGTACACAGACTGGAATCCCAGAATCACTACACTCCCTCCGACTTTGTCTGAAAGCGGTGGGATTACAACTGAATTAAGAAATTTAGTCCCAAATGCTCAAAAAACACTAAACATAGGCAATTTTAAAACTTTAATTTAGATTGCCCCATTCAAAACTTAAAACTGATTCGTTTTTAGACATTATTATTATTATTCACTGACGGGATTTTTTCAGTGTCTATCTGTCCGGCACGTTACAAAAGAGAATTGCCATGTTATTGAGGACTGAAGATTTTTTACATTTTCATTATTCAAACCCAAACAAATTTTGTGCCTTCAGCGCTTTGATTATTGAACATGTTAATCGGTCAGCATTGTAATATATTTAGACACGCCTTATGTTTACAAAGTGACAGCCAATGATATAAGTTAGAAAGAGACACTTAACGCTTGGTTGTTTATTTTGTCTTGGGCTACACCCTCGACAAAATAAGACAACCTCGCGTTCGCGTTCTCTTTCTATTACAAATACAAGATATCATCAGCGCATTCTTTGATGAAATTATTATTGAGAGTTACATGTATGGTATGCAATGGACAACAACCTTATGTAAATAAAGGACAGCGGTCAGATTTTAAAAATCAAAAATATATGCCCGAAATTGTTTATAAATGATTATTCTATTCTGTTCTACTTTACTATTTTATAGGGGACAGCTTTGAAGACTCTCATCAATAAATGTATGTGTCACACAGATCTGAAGATATCTCGACACGCATTCAGAGCAATCTTTCACCTACTGGTCAACCATACAGACAGTACTATACAGGAGCTACTCATGTATGTATATGCTTGATAACTGTATACCGTAATCAGTAATTTCTGTGAGGTTTAAATTTCACAAATTTACTATTCTGAAGTAGTTCACAAATACAACTTTTGCGAAATATCGAATTTTCAAATAAAGTGAAAATTAATCCCTCGCAAATATTTCCGATTTGACTGTATGGCCATATCTGGATTATCATTCAAATTTATCTTTAAAGTTTATTTTAATTTAAAACCTTGATGCTGTATGTTTCTTTCTGGATTCCTTGTACATGTATATCACAACTGTCTCGTCTCGTGAGGCTGGAGGTCATAGGTCATTAGGCAGGAAATATGATCATGCTGCTACCACTGTCTCAGTCCAACACAAGCGGTGGTATTTATATAATTATTCTGTACATTTATATATTATAATTGGAGTATAATGGGTTACCATTACTGTTGTTTTATTCATACAGAGAAGGAGCAGAGACGGTATTTAAGAATCTAGCTGGGATGCCAGACATGACAAATGCTATCTTTGATGTTCTACAGAAACAGTGTCCTGATATAGCCAAACCTTTGTGATTGTTTATATTGATGTGTTGTGTTTATAGAACTGACTATATAACAACCAAACGTTTGTGATTGACAATGTTTATAAACTACATGTAAGAGATGGTGAACAGTGTATCTGTATTCAGTAAGAGATGTGATGGTGAACAGTGTATCTGTATTCAGTAAGAGATGTGATGGTGAACAGTGTATCTGTATTCAAGTGTTTATATAATTATCATATTTTGTGTTTTATTGTATACTCTTTAGTACATGCCAAGCATGTATATAATTTATAAGTATGTTTTCTTAATACATGTATATTATTTTATTTAATACTGTAATAACTGTACATACATTGTTAATAAATAAACGAGGCCCATATACCGTATTGGATCATTTCTTATATACATAGTAAATCAGACAGAATCAATTGAAGAGTTTTCTATACCATACATCAGGTTAACTGCTGGTTTACCTCCAAAGTCGTAACAACAGACCTAGTGGACAACTGTAGTTATCTAACTATGCAAACACTTAGCTATACTGATGTTTGATAGCCATAGCTGTTGTCTATACTGATGTTTGATAGCCATAGCTGTTGTCTATACTGATGTTTGATAGCCATAGCTGTTGTCTATACTGATGTTTGATAGCCATAGCTGTTGTCTATACTGATGTTTGATAGCCATAGCTGTTGTCCAGACATTAGCTAAATCTATGAGTGTTAAAATAGGGCCGTAACTCCCTTAAAATTGATCTGACCGACAATATGCAATAGACTTGGTACTGATCAGTCATGCAATGTTTTGATGAAATACGACCAATGTTACAGAGAAATAGCCCGGACAAAATTTGTATGGACCAACCAACCAACAGACCAACCTCAAGCATGACTCCAATATAGCCCCCATATACTATGTGACAGACCAACCTCAAGCATGACTCCAATATAGCCCCCATATACTATGTGACAGACCAACCTCAAGCATGACTCCAATATAGCCCCCATATACTATGTGACAGACCAACCTCAAGCATGACTCCAATATAGCCCCCATATACTATGTGACAGACCAACCTCAAGCATGACTCCAATATAGCCCCCATATACTATGTGACAGACCAACCTCAAGCATGACTCCAATATAGCCCCCATATACTATGTGACAGACCAACCTCAAGCATGACTCCAATATAGCCCCCATATACTATGTATCTGGTGTATCTGGGGGTATAATCATGGTTGACTTGAATTCAATCTATGGCGCTTCCTTGTCACAGGAGAATTAGGCTGGGGAGATCTCTGTGTGTCTCATCCTTATTTCATTGAATAGCTGTAGGTACATCTCTATGAGTGTTATAGCGACGACAATTCATCACATTATGTTCTTAAACTCGTCACATTATGTTCTTTAGTGAAATAATGAATGAATGAATGAATGAAGGAACGAACAAACGAACGAACGAACGAACGAATGAACGAACAAATGAAGGCATACAGTGGTTAATAAAACTAGAGACTTGTACAGTTTCTGGAACACTTGTATGTAAAATACGGAAAAGCCCCCTCTATCCTAAAGGAAAATGTTATAATTAAAATGACTGAAATAACCATTATCTGTCAGGTTGTATATATTATTATTCATATATGCATACCAGTATTTATAAATTATAATATGCTTGCACTGGATCATAGTTTATATGTCGGTCTCATGTGTGGGTGGCTTGACGCTGCCGCAGTTTCCGTATGGCTTTGAATTGTCACAGTATTTATTATATACCACAAACTGTGTGCCTGGGTTGCAGCCTCGCATTATATTGTTAAATTTACCTCATTAATATTCATGAGCTATTCTGTTATTGTGGTAGACTGATAGCATACCATGTGATATGTGACCAAGTTATGTGTCATGTGATCGCCTCACATTTTTAATGTTAACCAATCAAGCCACTATAACACATGGCTGCCGTGGTTAGTGAGCTGAGTTTGTGACTCGGCGGTCTGGGTTTGATGCCCGGTTGTGGCAGGTAATACCTTTCTATGAAAATTTGGCAACAATATCGATTTTCCTTCAAATGAAACATCGTTAACGAATGTAATTAAACCTACAGGGATAGAAGAAGTCAACTACACGACTCGCAAGACTTAGTGAGATCTCATCTAGGCTTGTTTCCTGCCAGATTTCTTGTTACCTTTTTGCTGCAAATTCATTTTATGAGATTTACAATATTCATGTAATATTACTGGCTACAGTAGAACATGTTCAAGCTGGTAGAAGATGTAAACATTCAGTACATTATGTACAGTCATTACGTCAAACATCTCACATACATCACCTATACATAGATTAGCTAAGGGATGCATACAGGTGATTACATATTACCGGTAATAGAACCAAGGCAGCTTCGAGGTCTCAAAGGATAAAATATGATACTAAAGTATTTCTTTTGCACTTTGATGTTTAGAATTTCATCTTAGAAAACCACTGATGCATACTTTATTTAAATTGTTAATGTGAGCTTTCCCCAAGTTGAAATTTACAAGCTTCAACATCTTTCCAGTTCAGTAATTAAAACATTAATTACAGATATTTGAAAGAAAGTATTTGTAGAAAAACCTCACTTAAGCACATGCAGGTATTCTCTTTATTCATCTATTAGTAATAAACCGGTGCGATAATGTATGGACATACATGATGTCTGCTTGTTGGTTAAATTTATGTTGTTTTCAAACAATTTTATGGTGACGCAAACTCTTGTCTACACAAAGTGCCTTAACTTTGGCAAAACTCATCTAACCTTCCTGACAGTAGGCTTGGTACCAAGTAACCTTCCTGACAATAGGCTTGGTACCAAGTAACCTTCCTGACAATAGGCTTGGTACCAGGTATTCTAACCTTCCTGACAATAGGCTTGGTATCAGGTATTCTAACCTTCCTGAAAATAGGCTTGGTACCAAGTAACCTTCCTGACAATAGGCTTGGTACCAGGTATTCTAACCTTCCTGACAATAGGCTTGGTACCAAGTAACCTTCCTGACAATAGGCTTGGTACCAGGTATTCTAACCTTCCTGACAATAGGCTTGGTACCAAGTAACCTTCCTGACAATAGGCTTGGTACCAAGTAACCTTCCTGACAATAGGCTTGGTACCAGGTATTCTAACCTTCCTGACAATAGGCTTGGTATCAGGTATTCTAACCTTCCTGAAAATAGGCTTGGTACCAGGTATTCTAACCTTCCTGACAATAGGCTTGGTACCAGGTATTCTAACCTTTCTGACAATAGGTTTAGTACCAAGCATTTGTGCGAAGTTTCATTGAACTCTGACCAGTGGTTTAGATACAAGACTTTAGTGCAGACAAACTTTGTGACATCCATCCAGCACAAAATCAATATGTCTGTGTCTATATAAGTGGGAGACAATTATCAACCAGTACTACATAGGTTTGACCTCAATCAATAAAGATGACCAGCCTAAACTGGGTACTGAACTCAGATATTGAAGTTTGCAGTCTAACTCTTCTGTGTTGGGGCATTGTGGTGTGAGCTTGTGGGTTTTCTTTTTTTGTGATCCTTTAAGTGCCTTTTGAGCTCGGCTGTTTTTGTTGAGTACTGACTTCTCTGTCTGATTTGTCCATTTCATTTTGTTTCTATATCAACTGATTTAATCAGGTATATGTAATTGAGCAGACTTCAGTGTAGAGAAAGCTCTAACTATTTGTATGTGGAAAGCTTTCGGTGAAGGTTATCCTGTGACTCTATGTGTAATATCTATCCATGGTCAACTTTATTCTCATTTCACATACCAGTATGTCAACGCCAGGCCCTGATCTCCCAAAGCATCTCAAGTAAAAATATCATCTCAAATTGAGATTTTGCTCAAATAAGAGTCAGAATTTGAGATACATATAAAGTTAGAGCTCTTTAAATTTTATTGTAATGAACTAAGAATAAAGTTTTCCGTTTTGTGATGCGAATTTTAAGTCCAGTGTCCCACGGATATTATGCAAAAGATACATGGCAATATTTGAGATGAGATTAAGCTCAGATTGAGATGTTTCGGGAGAGCGGGGCCAGGTGACAGGTCAATCTTCATTGATCAGTACAATCTACACGTATGTGCAAATGCAGTCTGCCCCCTTTGGAATATATCTTGTACAAAACACAATATAACACACATAATATATTTCAATCTTTTTATTATTTTTATTCATTTCATTTGTTGTCATTTTTTATCATTGTTCAATATTTTCCGATAACAACAAAAATATATAAATTCACAATTGTTCATCAAAATATGTACACAAGTATGAATGTACATTGTATGTATGTACAGTGAAGTTCCGCTAATAAGACCAGTCAAAAGGTGGTCTTAATAGCGAATCGGTCTTATTAGCGGACCTTTTTTGTTCTAAATTTAATACTTTGGGACCTTAAACTGGCGAAAATCTGCATGATTTCAAAATAATCAAAATGGTCTTATTAGCGGAACTTGACTGTATATATATATTTACTACAATAACTAGGAATGATATGTTTTATTCTGTACATTAATATATAACAAATATGTTGATATGAGAAATTCATGCATATATATATAACAGACTGATATGTCTATATATCTGGCTCGGACAACAGAGATCCCTAGGTTCTCTATTACAGATATGGAATGTGAAATATTGTTACTATGGCAACGTGTATATTACATGAATAGGGACATAAACTACAAACATAGTTCATTAACAACAACAATATGACATAAAATATTCAACATGATAATATTTGTGTCATATACCTTGCAAACAATATTGGTCTAATCAGATAATATTCAGATATCAAACAATTTGACAAAAAATGTTCAAATTATTTTCGATTTATTTAATTGTTCTAATTAACAGTCAAAATTATGCTCTCCGATGAAGTAAGTTTAATAAACACATATCATGCAGTTTACATAACAGATATAACTGTACGAGTCTCAATACTTTACAACTGTTTTATTCATCGGAGACATTCAGTAACAATTACTGGTCTATAATAAATTTACAAAACCAACAATTCAAATACATCAGTGCTTTCATTAAAAAATGAGTTCAAATGTGAACAGGAAACAGTTTAAAGCAATATGCATATAAAACATCACTGAACTGTAAAATTCACTAGTTTTAATAATTGTAAAATACATGCAGAAGTATCAGCTATGTTTCAGTATGATTATAGCAGAGTAGTAGAATCATTTGTTAAAACAATCAATTCTGATGAACATATATCACAGCTTGAAACATAGGAATACACACAAATAAAATATACATCAATTAAAATGTAATAAATGCAAAAACAATAACATAATATTAGTACATGCAGTTTGTGCCAGTAAAAAGTGAAAATAAGATCTTACAATGCAGGTACTAAAACCACAGGTAACGGTGTCATAGAAAAAAATGTAAAATTGATTTTTTAGTAAATAAATTTTACATTTTTTTCTTGAAAATTTTCTTTTTCACAGTGAACTGTGACTAAAACCTTGGAATGTTCAAAATAATTGTTCATAATTACATAATTGTATCATATTGATTCATTAACTGTGTACAAATGGATTTCAAACATCGTTTATTAAAAGATAATAGAATTATCTGACTAGCAAATAGTTTTTATAAAAGAAATTTTGAATAAAATTCATCATTCTATTTCTTAAACAATTTTAAGAACAAAATGCACATATTGGTGTTAAAATGCAAAATGAAATGACAATACTCTACAACAGAATATAAAATGTTGCTGTAAAATTATAATGGACTCTTTAAATATTCGAACACATAAGAATTCCTGACTGTAGTAACAATTGGAATGATAGGTTACAGAACACTAAATGAACGAAATGAAAGGTTACAACACACTAAATGTTTGGAATGGTAGTAAAATACGGAACATAAAAAATGTTTTAATTTTAAAATGCATCAAGTAACAGTTTTTATGGAACCTGCCCAGCATTAAACGTAAAGTACATCAACAATAATTAATATGTAAGTTATCAAAAACAATATATGGCAGTTAAAACACTACGTTTGTGACAAAATACTGTGAGACTCATTTGATTCTGGCTACACCAGCGATGTACTAAATCAGAATCAAGAACAGATCTCCATGCAATTCCTGTAGTCAGCAGAATTTTACCACAAACGCAGTTGAGACATATAACATAAGTATGCTAAACATAAATCAGACAAAGCAACACTAACAATAATCTAAATCTAAACAAGATTTTCACCGAGGTGTAAACCTATTCAAATAATTTGAACAATTAATACAGTAAGTATGACCAACTTCTACTCCCTTTTTATGACAAAGAGTACACGCCCCTTCTCCTACGATTTCCACAGGGGAGTTAGAACTTGAACTGTCAGTTTCCTCCACTCTCTGACTCCGCCTACATTCTTCATCACTTTGATACCCAGTCTGTGTCACATGATCACCGTTACCCACAATGCCATAGCTATTGGCCGCAGCAACTAAACAAATACTATCTGAGAATGTCACAGATTTTCGCGGTTTATTCATCCTATCGTTACCTTTACACTTTTTTGCGAGGACTGATTTAGGTCTCGGCGGTTGCTGGGCTAGTGACTCTGACTCAGATTTACTCCTCTGTCGTTGTAACGGAGAACACGCATGTTGCTGTAAGTTTGTCGGAACACTGATATTGTGCGTTAAATGTGGATGAGGGTTGTTGCTGATGTTATTCATTGGAACATTTTTACTCCTTTGATCCTCTGTTTTATGTTCACCTATAACATTGGCCGTTTCAAACCTAGATGTCAATGCCCGAACACTTACTGACCGACCCTCTTCGGGTTCATTGGATTCTGAACATAATACTTGTGGTGTCAAAGGTCGCTGAGGGATGTTAACCGACTCTTCCGATAATTTCCTCAAATCTGGTTGACTCTGAAAAATGCAAGAGAGAATTCATGAACACTTAAGTCTTGTACACGGGTAAAATGGTATCAATTAATTAACACATAATTAAAAATAATCATAATAATTAGACTTATAGATAAAAGCAGATTAAAAGCAGAATTAAATAATCTTAAAGACAGAAATTATCTTAAAGAATATGTACATTTTTAGATAAAAGATCATCAATTACAAATCATATAAGTCAGCAATCTAAGTTCATTAAAAAAATCTAACAAATTTAAATGTTAGTATTGGTAACTACTAGTTACATTTTAACTATAAAATATCAAATAGTTGAAAGTATCAAGTTAATATAAAAACTTTACCAAATACACTACAGAAGATAAAGTAAAACACTCCCTGTATCTACATAGTGCAACAGCCAGACATAGTAACAGCTAGCCAGAGTAACAGCCAGCCAGAATAACAGCCAGCCAGAGTAACAGCTAGCCAAAGTAACAGCCAGCCAGAGTGACAGCTTGCAAATGTGACAGCCAGCTAGATTAACAGCTAGCCAGAGCAACAGTCAATAAGTGTGCAGCTTACACAAGATTTCTAGAGGTAAGCTCTAGATATGATAGAGGCAAGCTCTAGATATGATAGAGGCAAGCTCTAGATATGATAGGTATAAGCAAAGCTTGTTAATGTTTTGCTAAATGCACAAGCTTACAAGGCAGAAGATTGTATGATTCCAGTTACCACGACAACCACCTGACAGCCATCTTTCACTCAGACACCTAATCACAGTGACTTCTTTTACATTTTTCTTCTCATAGGACAGAACATAAATAGTATAGGAAATAGAGTGACACTTCCTATTGTTCGGGTTGAGGGATATAGAAGGTCTACCTTCTTTATTCCTTTATAACTATTACAGGTACATGTAGTAACTAACCGACAGATAAATTAAGAGTTCTAAGGATAGCCAGCCATACTGACCATGCAGCTACCAGCAAGCTCTATAAGCAAAACACCTGATATTGTTCATGTCATTATTAAACCAGCCCAGCCATTGGTTAAATATAAATCATTTTAAAAAGTAAGGTAATAATTATTTGAGAAATTTGAAGATTACTTTATTTTAAAATAATTTCATACATGAAGAGTTAAGGAATTATTTAACCATGTACAAAAAAATCCAAGCAAATTGGACTCAATTTATGTTATTATTTGTACAGAGTCTCATCCAATCATTATCAACAGGAGGCATTATTTTCTAACAGTACTTGTCCTATAACAGTACATGTACTATCTAGGTAGACATAAATGTGCACAGATTGCAACCACCCCATGTGTATGTTGTTATCTTCAAAGAGCAAACTACGTGCAGTCAAACAGCCATGAAATACCGGTGTCGTGATCAACAATAAAACATATAGTGTCTTGAAACCCATGAAATTCCCCTAATTATCTAAGCAACCAGGACCTCATCAAATACCCGTCACAACAAACTACAGAGACCCATGTGACGTTTTTCACAATCACCTACATAAAACTCACAGTGAACCCCCACTATTTTGTCTAACTTTCTAAAACAATAAAGTATTTATTTCAAACACAAAGCAGAACAGACAAGAAACATGGACAGTGTTTGCCTGGATTTCCCCCTAAATTCACACACAGTGACTATACTTACTCTCCCATTGTGTTTTGAGTCAATTAAATGATAACTACATGGAAAGTGGCTAGAATCTAAAACAAGAAAATATATGTTTGATTATTTCTACTGTATTACCACAAGACTACTAGCACAAACAGTCAGTGTTACTCTACTTTATAGTAATTTTTAGCACAACTGATAGCTTATTTTCCAATGTCAGCCGGTTAAAACAATGTTTTTCCAAGTATGGTATTCTGTAGGAATATTGAATCATGCTAGAACTATCCCATATATGGTATATGATGATTTAAATGAATGCTGAACTGAAATTAACTGAATCTGACAAAATAAGTTCTTCTTTCAAGTTGACTTTTTATTATCAGAAGTATATAATAAAACCTACACAAACTTTATATGCACCATTAGTCCATTACATTGAAGTGGAAAAGGTCTGTAGACTTGTTATAGTTGTAAAGTTTTCATTAAAATAAACATCGAGTTATTACACCAGTCTATAAAAAGTTAGAATTGAGTGAACTGAATACAAAGGTTCCCCTCTATTTTATGATATTTTATAACCAAGCTATTAAAGCTGTAAGTACAAGCTCACTTTTTACTAAACTCATAACTTGCACCAGTTTAAGTTGACCAACACTTTCCCCAGGGGACAACAATTTGATCTGACAAGCAATTTGTATGACAAAACTAGTTTTAGGTGATTCATGGGGTCTGAAGAAGCGAAATTTCATAAAAAGAGATTTCAAAGTAAACACCTTTGTCATTTAAGTCAATAAATTTGGGGACAATTTATAAATTTGAGGACAATTTATTTTACCACTGTCATTGAATTTACTGTTAAACTTAAACTTAAATGTGTTATTTACTACAGTATGGTTGTGTTGTACAAAATACGCAATCTTCCTACTACTGAACCAATGATGCATGCAGAAATTATACGTTTAAAATGAATCAGCAAATTTTACTCGATTTTCTTTGTGAAACTGTTGAAGAGAAATATGATCTGCTTATTTCTTGTGAAAATTTTCTATTTATAGATAAGTTATAAATTAATCATAATTGTCCAATTCAATATCATCCTTTGCAATATACAAAATGTAGGTTGATCATAATTATATACCTCATTAAATTTCAGTAAATAATTTGAAATATAATAAAACACTAAATCAACAAGTAATATGATGTCAATCCATATTAAAATGTATAATTATGAACATTTGCCTACTTCATAAAGGTTATTTGACAATATTGTGTTTACAGAGAGATAATGTCATAATTTAATATTTTGAAAACACCTAATCGCTGTTAAAATTTAAAGTTAATGTAATTATTTTTTCTCAACAAGCCTTAACAAGTGAGTACCTTGATTTAATTTTGCTTGTATAAATGTTGAAGGCCTGGCATAATATGTAAAAGAAGCACTGCGATCTAGCTGTCTGCGTTTCTGCGGCGACCGATTACCAGGCTGGTAACGGTCAGTGGTTTCTGGTACTACTGGCTCACACAGGTTAGCATGAGTGGTTTCAAGCTGTGTAGAATAAGCTGTAAGTATAGTGCCAGTCGAGACTTTGTGCATATTGTTACCCTTCCTTACATGGCTGGGAAGAGAGCCATACAAGTTAAGCCTAACTACGGGTGGACTGCTGATTAAATCACCATGAAAGGCGCCACCAACATTCCATTGGTTGTACTGGCGGCATGGAGCATGGCTGACGTTCTGGCTGCTTGTCTGGTGATGTTGTCCAGTAGATACAGGATGTTGGTTGTATTTAGACTGGTTACCAACCTCAGTATGATAAGACTGGTTTCCTATTTTTGGTGGTACCACAGGTATAGGTTTGATGCCTGAACCAGTCTGGAAGGCACCATTAGCACTATAATGAGATCTATCACCATGGTGATAAGCTGGTTCAGAGTTCACAGGATAATTCACAGGGAAATCTACATCATTTACTGGAGTTCTTGCTCCAGAACTAGTCCGACTATGATTCCCACTTTGCCGTCTCTGATTTTCAATAAAGTCATTGTACACATCAACTTCATGCTGCTGACTCCCCGATTGGCGAATATGCTCCTGAGATTTCTGTGTTTTACGTCTTGGTAGAGTTCCATACAGATCAGCATTATGCATATTTGAATCAGGAAGGTTGGTTTCAAAACTTCGATCACGATTTGAGTTCTGATATATTGCATGCGGCATGTGAGGCTCCACTGGAGGAACTCTCCCATCCGTTGACGGTCGGATAACTTTATCAAACACTGGAGTAGAGCTACGACAAGAGCTGCCTAGACTGTCCATAGAATTCTGAGAACTGGACCGGGACGGAGGTTTCACACCATTGTGTGATACTGATCCCTTATGCTGAACTCTGAAAATATATTATTCAATACATTTATTCATAATTGTATTAACACAATAATTAGCTTATTCTGTGTCCTTATGATATAAACCTGCTAATATTATCCCACTTCTGACACCATTAAATGTGTAGTGTTTTACAACATATTATTTCAATGCAATAAACAGATTAGATAAATCATATTGATCAGTAATTATATCAGCTGCTATACATTATTCAATATAAAACATCACATTATAACAACTAACACGAAGATGAAATTATATGCAATATTTACATCAATTATACAATATTGGTCAATGGGATACTACTGTAAATCAGTCATTTTCATGAACAATAGATTTTGATGATTTTGATAAAACAACAATATTGCTGGGTTGTAAATCCTTGGATTGGAAGCATTAGAAGGAAGACCTCTTTTCTGAAGTTGGTCAGTTGTGGGGATTGGTTTTTGTGGTCTTATTTATCCATGAAACTGCCACAAAATTGACAAATTTGAGAGTATATGTATGTGGTAAGAGTGTTCCTACCTGATGTCTTGCACACATCCACTGTCGCTGCTGTTAGATGAGTTGTTTGATTCCTGTCTCGACATCAATCGTTTCTGCAAACTACGAAACTTAATCACACATGAGTTAGATTTCTTCTGAGCCATCGTATAGAGTGACTGACTGAGATTTGGCATTCTCATAGCCGTCTTCAAGTGATCAATGGCTTGCTGACAGAATCCCAGAGCTTGACTATACTGTTCAGACGTCTCAGCAAGTACACAGCTATCCATAAAGTCCTCTGCTTTCTGACAGAAGTTCATGAACTGTTCATTACCACCTTGAGTTCCTGCAATGCATTTTATTAGAACATTTTACCACCAACCAAACAGAAATTTTATGCTTTAGGTCAACCAACTCACTAAACATAAAATCTAAGAACTTTCTATGTCTAATTGTTTTCATCACAACACTTCATAAGGTTCATCTTGCTGTTGTCTACCTTTCATACTATTATAGCAGCCTGGTACATTCAGAAGTGTGGTAGTGATACACCGTGGTATTATATAGTAGTGATACACCGTGGTATTATATAGTAGTGATACACCGTGGTATTATATAGTAGTGATACACCGTGGTATTATATAGTAGTGATACACCGTGGTATTATATAGTAGTGATACACCATGGTATTATATAGTAGTGATACACCGTGGTATTATATAGTAGTGATACACCGTGGTATTATATAGTAGTGATACACCGTGGTATTATATAGTAGTGATACACCGTGGTATTATATAGTGTAACAAGAATGACAACTTTTTCAGATGATAGAATGAATATTGTACTTTGTCTTTCAGACAAAAAAGTTATTGAAAATGGGGACTATCCAAGAGCTACGTAAACTACAAGTATTATATGTATGTTCAACCAAATGAAGGATAAAATGATGGTTCTTGTGTTACAATGGCTTACAGGAAGGATAAATGTTAATTACCTTCATGGTATGATGGTTTCGATGGTTCCAGGTTTCTAATGGCTGCATGTTGGATAGGAGGACCATAAGTGTCTGTTGGCTGCTGGGTCAAACCTGTATACAATATAACAGACCATATAGAATCATGGCAAACTTTAGCATTGAATCGTACAATACAGTATTATACGGTAATGTGCACAATAATTTACCTGGACCTCATTCCCACAGTTCTCATTACTGCACTGTAAGGATGTCTTCACTTGTTACAGTAACAGACCTGATAGTAGTACCACAGACAAGCCAAGAATATTCATGATTACTGGGTAAATAATGTCACACAATACACGGATACAATGTAACAACAGTTGAACTGCAAACAGCTGTAGCTATGTCAGCATATCATCAATTTAAATGTCACAAGGATCAGCAATTATAATCAAATAAATAGTGCAATAAAATTGGAATAAATAGCAGAATGTGCTTTGAGTATTAAGTGTCAGATAAGTTTTATTCTAAATGTATAGCCATACCATATACATCACTAAGATACAAATATGGCTGGACCACTTCAACCAGGTATGGATTCATGATCGTATACAAGTCATATAAACGTCATAAATAACTATACTATACAAAGTTTCCATCATAAAGTTTGTCACAATACATCCAAAACAGACAATAGCACTCCTAAGGTTCAGTATCTTCCTTTTGTATTCACACAGAAACACACAAATACGAACAATACCAGGTTTTCAATTCAATAGAATAGACAACAAAATTATGAAATATTGCCAAATCACATGCGCCGCGTAAATAAAAACGCCTAAAATTGTTTCAAAATCAGAACTGATAATCTTCAGGCAAAGGGACTAGACCGTAACGTATTTAACAAATTGCTACTAACTAGTTGTTAATTGTCTATATATTGTATTGTGTGATTAGTTTCACGCCTCCGTGTACATTCCATGGTATCATGTATACAATATCTCACAGAAACATGACAATGCTAATCATAGACAGGAATGTGACCCTTGACACATATCTATTATAATAGTTTTAGTTTATTGCAAATTTCAAGCAGGTAATTTCAAACAATGAACACAAACGATAGGGATCAATAAATATATTAAGAAATCATAACTAGTGTCACTATTCCTAGATACAAAGTGTTTAGTTTTGTTATTGTGTGTATTTTGTATAACAATGTTTCTCATACTAAAATATAAATAAAGAATAACAATGCCATTTAACCACATGTAGAAAATCATATTCTACACTGCACAAAATGATTCCAATTTAAGCATAAACTAAAGACAGTTTTTGTTTTGTTTTGTTACCTTCAATGAATGAGAGTTTTCTCTGAATGACCCTTGAAGAGTCATAATATTGACTTAAAACATTATGTTGACTTAAACATGATCCAATTTACAATCAATATTAATATAAGATTTTTACCCTACCTATATAATACAAGCTGAAACAACAGACTATTCACATACAGTCAGTTAAGCTAGTCTTGCTTTCATACTCTATAGTACCGGCACTTAGTTCATACACGTTTAAGGTGGTTCACTCATTAGTACCTTATACAGGTTTAAGGTGGACAGACAAATTTAAAATGGTACTTAAATACATATTGATACATTTTTTGGTGTCACACACAGTATCTAGAATTATTTTTTTTAAAAAAACCTTTTTTCATCGATACAGTTACCTACAGTCACATAGACACAATATATAATTTTAAGTATTAAAGCATCATGTATCTGAGATAATGTACTTATAAGGCCATTATTCCCCGCCTGCTGCGTACCATCACTGACAATGTAGATTATTACAGATCACCGCACCTATCTATGATTATATGAATACATCTAAACCACAAATATTTCAACCCTTCAATTTTACTAATTATCCATGATAGCAGTGGACAAAAGATGGGCCATGATATCCAAACCAAGCATAGAGATAAGGTGTCAATCTTATTAGATCAGGTGAGAAATAAAGTAAACATAGAGTTTATCTACATGTATAGTTTCGGACCCGTCATAGCAAGACCCGTGTAAATGAATTCCTTAATATCATTGATACAACACTGACTTAACTTTAACTCAAATATTCTGCGATGATCAACAATAACACATTTTGTACTTCTATTTAGAACAACAAACATTAACACTACATACACAAGGGTCATAACTTTTGATTAAGCCATATTTTAATGTTTTAATTTGGTCCTTGCGATTTTTCAAAAATAACAAAAGCCAAAATGTCACAAAATGCGCCCGTCTTGCCATCATGGTTTTTGGAAAGGTTTTACGCCATAAAAATGGTTAAAAATGAAATATTTTGCTAAACATGACATATTTTGAGTACGGTACCGTAGATTTGTCGACATTATGACGGAAATTTGGAAATGTATGCTTAATTTTTTGAAAGACAGTGTTAAATTATTAGAAACATAGGACAGATTTTTAAGAACATGCATAAAACTCAGGGCCAAATTAAGCCATAAATGAACCTTGTGCTTTAAGGTATTTCAACAGTACAGTAATTATCAAGTTGTATTTTAAATATTTTGTAACTAAAGCAGGTAGTTTTTCGACAATTTTATTGTTTACTTTAGGTAAAATTTATGCTACAATTAAGCATTTATCACATGCATAGTTATTGGAGAAACAATTACAGCACAAATTGAAGCCAGAACATATTGGCCAAAGAACTAGAACATAAAATAATTTTAATTTGCGATTAACAAAATACATAATTACCATAATGGTATAATCTATAGATACACATGAAGCATTCAAAGAGATAGATAAATATAAATAAATAGACCAGGTTTTCACTAATTAAAAGTTTTACAAATTCACTATCCTTATGCTATCCCTATAAGCAATCAACACTAATTCTCCATAATTATTTTCTTCCTGTGAAAATAAGGACTAGGGTCGGAATGTTTGTTTTAAACTGATTAGTACAGTTTTAACTTTAAATATAATTATGAACTATAATTCTTTATCATATACATGTAATTATAAACTAGAATGATTGTTGACACAAAATAATATGTCTCAAACAAAGGGCCGTAACTTTGTAAGGTTTATCCAGACATTGAGCACATAATCAATATGTCTCCCCCACTATATGTGGGAGACATAATTACACTACAATAGTACAAAAGTACTGACCTTTGTCACTTGTGTAAGCAGGGTGATTGACTCCACCATGTCCCTGTCCTGACTTGTTGGGTACCTGGGGTGGTGCCACAGTTTTAGATCGTCCACTGAGAGCATCAAACAGGTGCTGATCCCTTTCTGATTTCGGCAGTAACATGAGATCCTTAGGTGGCTGCATAGGGCCACCAGATTTAGGGTTAGATGAATTAGCAGCAACATGTCCTACAGTATAATTCTGATTGTAATACTCGTTAGGATTGGTCACCAGTCCTTTGAGATCCTTTTCTTGAGTATATTCTAAGCCATTAAGTCCCGGACCCTGATCCATCAGTTTACGCATATTTTCAGCAGCTTGTTGATTGATTGTTTTTGGAGGGATCATACTACGAGAGAGAAAGTACTGTTCATAGGGGTTCATTGTGATGCTGCCTGTAGAGCTAGAGCTGTTCCTATCACTGCTTGCATACCCTGAATCCTTGTGTGAATCCAGGGAAGCTGCATCGAAAGGGATCTCAGTAGATAGGTTATCTTTGGGTGTCATTCCTTTAGTCCTGTTGTAACTATCAGCTGACTCCATACTGCTCGTACTTGTCTGACTCAAACAAGAACCAGATCGTTGAAGTTTTTGAGCACTTAATACACTTTCCACCATTCTTCTGTCAATGTAGTACTTCTCCTCAGAGAAACCTTCATCAGGCCCTCCATTTCCCTTCTTATCAGGCACAGGTGGTGGCTTGTCAGATTTTGAACTCTTCTCTTTCCTTTTTCCTTTCTTTTCTTCCTTCCGATGTCGACTTTCGTCTCTTTTCCTTTCTTCCTTATCCTTTTTCTTACTTTTACTTCTCTGCTCTTTGGGTTTATCAGTCAAGGTATCTTGACTGGCTGTGGACATTTGCCGAGTATGAGATCCGTCAGAAACCGGACATTCTACAACAGTACCTGTACTCAGAATACTACTGTTAGAACTCTGACGTGAATGCATTTCATTATCTATAACATTCTGATATGTGAGACAGTTCTGATATCCGGAAACAACCGGATGATTGGAGTGTACATCGTAAGGTGGAGGAGGCACTTCCTGATGATATGGTGGATTAGCTGCCATATGTTGAGATCCTGCTCGAGATTGAGTATGTGACATGGTTGTCAATGACGATGGTGACACTGATGATGTAATATTGCTAGATGAGTTATTGCTAGATTTTTTATTCCTAGGAAGAGTTGCCAGACCTGATTGCACTGGAGTGTGAGCACGTGTAACGCCATCACTATTATCATAGACAGGAAGACTGGAAGGCATAGGTTTGATGACTTTATGAGACGACTTATTGCTACCATCAGGCATATCAGTCTTACTGTCATCAATACTCTGAGATCGAATGTTTTTAGGTTTCACTGGCAAAGCAGGCTTATTGTTTTGAACAGGGAGACCACTTGGTGTTTCATTCACAGGAGAGTTAGCATCTGATTCTGATGACTGTGAAGATCTTCTGCTGCCGTCCACATGGTACCGAATGACATCTGCTCCAACTTTCGCCTTTCCTTTCTTGAAGCTGTCCTTCCTTTGTTGCTCATTACCTCTAGAAAAGTTCTGAGTCACAGCTAGTCTGTGATTAGCTTCAGACACATTAAGTCCTGGTCGGCGATACTGATCACTGTTCGACAATGTGTAGTTATAACTTTCAGGGTCCTCGGGTCCATCTGGGATGTCAGCGAGGTATCCACCAGACGTCTGCTTCATGTAGCCGTGTCTAGGGTCACTGAGATCTTTCTGAGAGTTCATCACTTTGGTATTATTATGAGGCACAGCATAAATAGATTCTTCCTTATTTGAATTCTTCTGTTTTGTTACCGCAAGCATAAAACTAGACTGACGACGATGCTCAAAACTTGAAGTTCTTTCTAATGGCTCCTTTTCCCTAGCCTCACCAGCTTGGTTAAGATCAGGCTTTGTAGCAGGAACTCTAGGACCAGCTTGTGTCTTCTCAGGCAATGATGGTCGCTCTTTGTTTTGTTCTTGACCTGAAATACAGGACCAGTCAATAATTTAACACCTTTACATCAATTCTGATGGTATAAAATATGTCAAAACTGTCACATGATAAAAAAATAATCCAGGAGTGAACAATGCACTTATTATCAATAGAAGAAACTCCCACCATATATACCACAGGAGGGATCACTGAGCGTCATAAATTGATCACATCAAACAATATATACAGTCAAATGACCAAAAAGACCACATCATTAGATAAGGAGTAGATGACAAGTGTAATAAAACTATAAATGATTACCGGGTACTATATAGATGAGAGAGCCAGTATTACAATGGTCAGACACACTGAATGGTCAGACACACTGAATGGTCAGACACACTGAATGGTCAGACACACTGAATGGTCAGACACACTGAATGGTCAGACACAGTCTTTATGTACACAGTAGTATCTCCTGTATATATCCTATATACTTATTTTTATATTTCAATAGGACTGGACAACAAGTTTTAAGCCTGTATTAGTCTCTATCATAAATATCATACTAGTACAATGTGTTTTGCGGTCTGAAAGCAAAGCTGTTCTATCTTCGTCCTTATTGATATTCACTTCAAACTGTGGTCACTTTCATACCTTTGTTTATTTAAAAGATATAAAGATATCAAGAAACATGAAAGACCTACCTTTTCCTTGTGTCATAGAATAACCAGGGGCCATAACCCGGGTACTAGGGGCTGTTTCTGTAGGTACAGGCTGAGCATTCGTATTGGTATAGATCAATAAAAGGGGCTGATAACGACTTCTAATAATACGTTCAACCACTTGCTCCCACTTTTTACCCACCTGAAATTAGAAAAACAAAATAAATTGCAACTTACTAAAAACTGACATTTACACGACATGTTACATAAAAACATGGCAACTAGCATGATTTAAATCTAGGTTAAGAATAAATTATCGTGCCGCAAATGTCCTTATGTTTTCATAAAAATACTGATGTACAATTAATCTTCAATACTCCATCACTTAAAATGGAAGTATGCATTTTACCTTAAATGTACAAAAAAGATTTTAAGGCAGACAGTTACTGTCAAAAGTTTAAATCCAAAACCATGCACATCGGTACAAAAAGACCATCTGCCGGTAAAATACTATGAAATCCGAGACAGTTGTTGAAACAGAAAAATATAAACAATATTATTTCATCAACAAACTAACAGACTGTGAACCTATAAAACATGAATACACAATTTTCACTTTTTAGTTAACTATATACTAGTATTCAAGCAACAATATTCATACTACATGTACAAGGGATCGGTGGTGTATGACGTTGCTATTACTACACACATTCTTTGTATACTACATACTAAATATTTATGAGATGTTTCAATATCATTATAGTCATTTAACCTACAGTATATAAACAAGGAAATACATGTTTTAAGTGTAATACCGTACTAACTACACCTTGAACAAAACTGACAGCACAAATCAGACGTAATTGTCAAATGATTCAATACACTTAAATTACTTTGAATTCAATTCAATTCAATTCAGATAGAACAGACATGACTTACTATTCAAAGCGCTTAGTTTTAATTTTATATACTGGTTAAACTCGTGAAAAAATAACAAAACATATGAAATGTTTTAGGACAGTCAGCACACTTATTATTGATTTAGGACATAATCTATTATACATATAACACTTGTTGACATAAGGAGAAAAGGCCACGTGCCCGTATTAATTTATTACTTCCAAGTATACTGTAATATTTTATTAATAACTTGCGGCTTAACTGCCACAATGGTAACAATAAAGGTGTATAAGTCACGTTAAGGTCGACCCATTCATTCACTGTCCTCAGTTCTCTCAATCATTTATTAACCTGCTAACGGCCATTTCCGTCACCAATGTGGGGGTAATTAAATATCAAAATCATTCCATGCTAGCCCAGCATTTTATGAGTGCTATATATAGTAGATAAAGTATATGACAATGAACAACTTGACCACAGCGGAATTCATGATTCTGTATAAAATGTGTATAAAATATTGTCATAAAAACATACCAAACATTTCCATGTCTGATAATGCATATCATTAAGGGCTTTACTAGAGTCATACAAACCAATCTGAAGACTTTTATGGAATCATTAAACCAAACATACTCATAGTGAGGGTTATAAATAAAGTGATTATGTCCATGATAGGATTTGCTTTAAATGAGCAATTTTGATTCAATCTGTTTTGTCAAAATGCTAATTTTATGCATATTGAATAAAGTTCATGTCTAAACTATACCGTAAGTTTACCTTAAGGGGATATATAATCAAATGTGACCGTGTGTAAATATAACTTCCCTTATAGGTGTCTTATCACAAAGATTCAATTTGTATAATAAATGAGGCAGGTAACCTAACGTACAATCTTTCCACTCGAGTAATCACTACAATTTGGCGCCCAGTTTGTATACATGTCTCGAGTTTCACCTAGATGCTCGCCAGGGCGAGACAAGATGTGCGTGCAAAACAATCGTCAATGCATAGCGTCAGGTCAAGTTTTTAAACTTTTTGTCAATTACAATTAAATGTCCAGTTGGAAGCTGGGACAGTTGTTTATAGCAATAGCAGTGCATTAATTTCAGTCCAGAGCAGTCCCGTTTACACACGTGTCACATGACTTTAATAGTAAACCACCCCGGGCTGCAAGCAAAATTGGCCGACTGCCAAATTTCAACAGGTGGACTCTCCAATACACAACAGTTAACTGTGAGGTATAAACTTGCTATCTGAGAGGCAAACTGTCCTGTAAAATCACACAAAGATAAACGCATTGTCACACAAATTCTCATCTAAATGACGCTTATAAACAGTTTAGCTGCATCCAAGCATATGTTTGCAAATTACCGTACAAATTTAATTTTCTGGTACCGGTAGTCATTAAAAACAATAACTAAGTTAAATCTGTATTTAATTCCTCTTGATTTATAAATATACAAGATTTAATTTTATAGTCCTCCACTTAATGAAATAATCTCATTTAATTTTATTTAATCTCATTGTTAACAGTTTAACACCAGAAGACACAACCTCATTAATATAAATCCACTTGTGATTATGACTGATAAACTAAATTAACTAATTTAACTAATACAACCGATAAAACAAATCCTCACTTTCAGCACATGAAATGTCATATAAGCCCATCAAACACACAGGAACAACTGAAAGCCGGGTACCATACGGCACCAAGCTATAATCCATGTTCATACATAGACTTCCTGTCATAGGCACCATCCTAGTTTTCAATGCATAGAAAAGGTTTCCTGCTATGAAAGGGACCCATACTCAAATTTTATTTGATTTTAAATTAAAAATCTTTTAATCTCCACCAATATCTTTCACGGTGATTTTACATCCACCAATAAAAGAGCGTAATGAAATTACAACATTTCCTCTGTCTGTAAAAACGATTTTACGAGAACAGTGTCACCACAATGTAATTATCATATCATGAACTGAATGCAAACATTTCCTGTGTTAATTGGGTTTTCAGGTAGCTGTGACGTTGAGGAATATCGCAGATACAAATAGGCCAAACAGGAAACAAAGAACCCCTTATATAGAGACAATGAATCCCTTATATGGAAACCATGCATCCCTTATATGGTGTAGTGTTTCATCTGGTCAACATTTTACAGTTTTACTAGTACAGGTACTTGAAAGTTTGTTTTATGTCCTTGATTAGTTCTATTCCAACATTGCCATAATTTTCCACATGAGAAAATGCTTTAATTATGTTGCTACGGCAACTACAGGTTTCATTACTCAGGAAATCCTATCCTGGTGATTTTTTATTGGAATGACAAATGTTCCAACTAGGTTTAATTATCCTATAAATTGATATCCGAGTCCCATATTGAACGCTGGCCACGGGTCAACCCCAGAAGATGGCTTAAAATGGTATTTAATAAGATCAGGTGGGTGGTCAACAACTGTGCAAGATTGGTGTCCAATCATTCAACACAAACACCAGCACGGCAGGATGCAGGTTGACACCTATTTAATACCGTTAGCTGGCAATGAGAAGAACAATAAATAAAATTCCCAAACAAGACAAATGACTTCATCCACAGATTTATAAATAAGTTTAAAACCTGAATCAAGTATTGAATGCATTGTAGCTGACAACAGTGTACTCGAGTATTGTATATTCTCAGTTGGATTAAATCTATACAATACCATACAAAATACGCTCATTCATTAAATTTCACTTGTACACCTTTTCCCACACATTATAAAATTGTTCAGTTACTCACAATCTGTATTCATGCTTTTATCTTTGTTTTTTATTTAATTTTCCCAAACCACAAAACCCATGATGACTAATATTGAAACAATCAGAGACAATTACAGGTAGCAATCAAGCCAATTATGAATGATTTTCAATGGATAAATAAAACAAGCTACCTGAGGGTAAGTGAAATCCAGGTGATAAACCAGGTTGTTAAAGATTGTAGCTAAAGTTTTGTTGAAATTCAGTTTTATTTCCTGTGCATGTTTTTGCATAAATCAAGTACATGTACTTGCAACATTGATATAGAACAGTTTGACTTGTCCCTAGCAACTAAAATTACCTTTTTTTAATGACCTACTTTTCACTTAGATCAACTCTAAACATACACAACAATCACTTATAAATTCAAAACTGACCATACTACCATAAAAACCCATGTATTACCAGCACCTGCAAATTGTAAGCAGGAAAATGTGCAATCTGAGAAAATATAATAAATTCCAATTTTAACCTCTTCTGAGACTTTGAAATTGTCTACACTTGTGTGCAAGGACACAACCATATTTTTGGTGAAGATTCTGGGTTTATAAATGTGAATGCACTACATGGGTTGTTACAGTATGTTGTGGACCACAAAACTGATCACACAAATAGAATGTAATATAAGTACTTACTTGTCTGACAGTGGCATCATCAAAGTACACCCATTCTTGTAGTTTAGTATGGAAGATGAAGGTGGAGTAATGTTTACCATAGTAACATACTACAGATGTAAGGTTTAACCTGGGTAGTTGTGAGGCATCCTGACACATCACTGAATGAAACATCTGTAATAAAACAAGAGACAATTACCACAAGGCATCCTGACACATCACTGAATGAAACATATGTAATAAAACAAGAGACAATTACCAAACCATTTACAAACAATAACCTTTGTTTGCTTATTCGGACACCCTTTTTCAACCATTTTCAGTTATATTGTGGCTGATTCGCCTTGCCAGTTTTCCTGGACTGTATCCTTACCAGTACTACATTAACCTTTCACATGGAACCAGCAATTTCTCCAAATGTGGAGGAAAATCAGCATTGTGTCGAATTTTCAGGGAAGGTTATTTCTTACATGCCGTGCCCGGGAATCAAACCCAGAATGCAAGGTTACAAATCTTCCTCACAAACCACTGGATCAGGGCAGCAGGTGACAACAAATATGTTTTGACAGATAATACAGCATAGATCTTATGTATGTTATAGGAGACATATATCATATTGATCAGGTATAAAGACTACAAAGACAAGTATACAGTCCGCACAAAACAGTTATACACATACTGTGAGACATGCATGCAGTTATACACATACTGTGAGACATGCATGCAGTTATACACATACTGTAAGACATGCATGCAGTTATACACATACTGTGAGACATGCATGCAGTTATACACACACTGTAAGACATGCACAAGTACATTGCTGCAACAGCTTGATGATAATTAGAATGGAAAACTGTTAGTACCATTAACTTAATTTATCTATATGCATGTCTCTATGTTCTATTGACATCTCATGTAAAACTCAACTCAAAATAGAACACACATGTTCATTTCTGTGCTTTTTATGCGCTGCTGTTTCAGTTGAGTGAGGATTCCCTGGCCGATTTGTTATGTACCTTTTTTCTAATGCATTTTGTAAACTGTTTACAAAATACATTAGCAAAAATGTATATCATTTTAAATTAAACATTCTGATCAATGTGTAGCTTGAAAACATCTCAAGTACAACTTTATAAGAAACATTTTATGACTGGATTATTCACTCAGGTGTGAAAAACACATCAATATGTAATTAATAGGTATAGTGCTTGCTGGTGGAGTGTGTCAAAATCATTCCCATTTAATACCCAGTAGTCTATGAAGTCTTTAATTGACAATATAAAGTTGACGTCCTTCCAAACCATTAGATTAGCCATCACAAACATATATCAAAAACAACTTTCTTCAGCCAGCATGAAAAAATCCCTAAAACCACTGGTGCATTTAATACACTGTCAATCTTGATAAAAAGGCGTCTCTTTAGACATTAGTTTACAAAGTTTGCGATCCAATCTATTGCTATATACTTCACACAACACTAAGTACTCAACTCATAATTTTCACAGTCTTGATCAACATTTCATCGTAATACTATTAAAATATTTATCAATATCGAAGCTGTTAACTTGGGGAGATTTAGCCGACTAAATATTCATAAATCTAGTTAATACCTCACATAGGTGCTTTACGGAGACAATCTATGAATAAGATAATTACAAAATGAGTCTTCATTCTAGATGTCAAAAATCAGTTAAAATCTAATAAAAATACCTCTATAATTATAGTGAGTCCCTATTAAAGTTGTGCTCAAACTCATTTGATTTTATACAATTAACAAAAGCCTTTTACCCGCATATCTCTAACAAAGGGGTTCATTAAAAGTTCTCATTACGTATGTCATTAACAAACATACTATCTTAATTTAGAAGAACAGAATTTTCTATCAAACTTGAAAACCAATTCAGTAAGATTCAGATGCTGTAGAAATTAGTAGAAATGTGCAAGGATGATATTAGCTGAAGTATTTATAAAAGCTGAAACCATAGTTTCTGTCCTCAATATGTCTTCAGTAAATGTGTTTAATTATTCATGATTGTTAATAAATCACACTAAAGATGTAAGAACTAATTCTCGCCAGAATCATAATGCTCATTAGGGATTAATTATTAATATTCCCTGGGTTATCATGACATCATAGAGTTATTGCCCACAACTTGAAATGTCTCGTAATATCATCATAGTGCTACTAAATTATACATTTATTCAATATTCAGATCAATGTAATACAATGTATGGTTATTGTCCCAAATTTGTCATAAATATTGAGATGATGTATTACTACATAGACCTATAGATTATGAACATTCATTTATCAATGTTTTGTCTCCATACAATAATACAGGTAGAGTTATTGTGCTAGTAAACAATCAACAGTGTGCATTAATGACTGACTGAATGATAGCTCATGGACAAATGCATTATATGCATCAAACAAAGTGGAATTATTATGTAAAACCCATAGAACAAGATTTAACCTGTAATTTAGACTTTAATTAATTATTACAACTGATGTGTTTAGCGAGAGATGAAAGCAATAATGTGGTATCAGCACATGAACAATGATAGAGTGATAGGTCAGTGTTGTATGCAGTCATTGATATCTACTGTTGACACTCTAATTGAACATGTGCACGCTAAATAGACGCATTGTCGCATTGTCAACACAAATTTCAAACAAAGAGAACATCTACACCAGGATTTCAGAGTGATGAATAATTCAATAATGTACCATGATAGGAGAATGATATGGAGAGATAAACTTACGTCCGGGAATAATATGGTTGTACCGATATTCCTCGTCACTTCTGACGCTAACTCTGGATCGGCCTTGTCGGAACCCCAAACTAGACCAACACTCACTGAAATCATCAAATATATACATGTATAATTGTAATGTAAGCTATACAACAGGGTACTGGTATACAGGGTGCTCTGCAATAATGACATAATACAAATAATTCCCGAGAGCACTGCAATAATGACTTAATTCTTTCGCATGTTTGTTTGCGTGTTTGTTCTTTCATGTGTAAATTACAGCTGTTATTTCATGCACATCTATTATATTGATTTATACATCAATTACATTTCCAGCCAATACAGCAATTTTGATCTTAAGGTGAATATATATACAGTGTAAGTATATACTGTAATACATCATTACAATGATGGGTGGAGCTCAAATATTACATTTATTTCAACAATTACTCGCAATCAGAACAAACTACAGTATACAATACATGAGCCATAAAGTATGACATATCACTTGGTGTATAAACAAACAACACATCCTATAATACATTGCTCATAAGCCATTTTAATAGTAAGTACTCATATAACATATTTTATTATACAAAACCCAGGAGTTGTTTGTAAAAGCACAAATGTTAACATATACGAGTACATGAAATAAAATTTCAATAAGAACCACCAAGAAAGGTCACATTTGGAACAGCCAAGTATACTCCAGGGAAGGAATAAGGGCCTTGGAATACAAAGTAGGGTTGTGGGCCTTGGATTACATAGTTGGGCCTAGGATTATTAAGTGTGTAGTAGAGCTGAGGGATGTTTCAATACTCACCAACATCAGGTACATTAAGTAACGTCCTTCGGATCTGTACCCTCTTACCACAGTTGCCCTGTAGGTACAAATACACAAATATTATACAAAATTTAAGCAATTTTGTTGAATTTACGGATACAACTTCAATTCACTTCATCGCCAGTTCCGAAACAACACTGGTCATTTAATTATATTTTTTCCAAACATTGCCCCTTAAAGAGGTTTCTTTTAAGTTAGTACAACCAGCCCATGGTTAGTACAACCAGCCCATGGTTAGTACAACCAGCCCATGGTTAGTACAACCAGCCCATGGTTAGTACAACCAGCCCATGGTTAGTACAACCAGCCCATGGTTAGTACAACCAGCCCATGGTTAGTACAACCAGCCCATGGTTAGTACAACCAGCCCATGGTTAGTACAACCAGCCCATGCAACCAGCCCATGCAACCAGCCCATGGTTAGTACAACCAGCCCATGCAACCAGCCCATGCAACCAGCCCATGGTTAGTACAACCAGCCCATGGTTAGTACAACCAGCCCATGCAACCAGCCCATGCAACCAGCCCATGGTTAGTACAACCAGCCCATGGTTAGTACAACCAGCCCATGGTTAGTACAACCAGCCCATGGTTAGTACAACCAGCCCATGGTTAGTACAACCAGCCCATGGTTAGTACAACCAGCCCATGGTTAGTACAACCAGCCCATGGTTAGTACAACCAGCCCATGCAATAGCCTTTGCTTATAGGGATGCTTATTCAGGTTTAACATTGTTTTTCACTCAACTATGATCAAGTTATTTGCTTCCATAGAAAGTTAAATGTAGTAATGTATATATGATTAATCAACATAGTAAATGACTTACTGGACAATCTCTGATATCACCTACAGCACCAGCATTTCTCAGCAACAATCCAAACCTACTTGGATGTAACATATCACCTGTTTCTTGCATGCTTCGAGCTTGTGATCTGTAAAACATAAATAACATATATATATATATAAATAACATATATAACATACAATAATACCACCTATAATATCACTCAATCTAAATGTTACAATGCTAACCCTTGACAATACGAAAACAGCCCCTCTGTTGGCTTTTCCTGTAAAAGGGAAATGCACAGTGCACTGCCAATTTTACTTTTAAATGTACATTTGTATGTTTGTTTACGATCGCCTTAGACAGTCTTAAGTGCATGATCATCCGGTTTTGTCCCTGCCTACCTGGCCAATGACCTCTGGCTTCGAGGGACTGCTTTTAAATCAAATGGCAAAAACTCATATAACACCATGATTCTTAAATACTTTTATAAGAACGAAAAGTTGGCTAGAACTTACAGTTCAAGTATCATCATGTGTTTATGAACCTAACAATCATCTTAAATATGTATAAGCTAAGTGGCGGCAACCATACGGTTTTCAAGAATATAAATGCCCTTGACGACATTTTTATTTCTAGCTTAATATTTAGACTTTGTAAAGTACAGCCATCTATTCTATATGCTTTGTGTTTTTAATGGCTGGCACTCAATTATTCATTCTATCTATAATAGATGACAGGAGATATCTATTTTGCAGGTAGAATAAATGAATCCCAAACGGTTGACCTAATACTCAGAATGCTGTGACTGAATATTGATAAATTATTCAACAGCGTCCATAAAACCATCAATCATCCAAAAAAAGTTAATTGAACCCTAAAGTCAAGGGACAATTTCATCTCTACAATTGCTTATCTGTTATTAGTTAAATATCAAACAGATAATTCGCCATTGATGCCCAGGAGATAATAGTAACTGTATTAAATCTCTGTGGACGAATAGATGATGAACATTAGCTTAATTAATGATTGAAGAGTTGCTAGATGAGATACATGTTCTCTCCAAACTAACATGTGATAAAACACTACGATAAAACATACCACATAGCCAGATACGACAACACACTCATATTCATTATGCTAATTATATTTTAATATAAACAGAAAGTGTCTTCGGATGTATAAGTATTTTATGTCAGTCATATCGTTAGCGACAAGTTATTCATATTAACCTTGGAGATTTCCCGCCAAAATGCACATCACTGACTACATCATAACCATCTATTCATAACGATGTAAACATATTCATATAACCACACAAAGCTTGATTTATGATTATACCATGACAAATACTAATATCTAAGGCTCATATTTATAACACTCTACAGGCAATGAACTTACAAAACACTAAACTCGTTCGGGCATTAGGAATTACCAGCACTTTCCTTTCCTATACAGTTTACAATACTGTCCTATACAATTTACATGCATGTATTTTTACACTTTTGAATACATTTTCCCTACAATTCTTCAGATCCTGATAAGTTAACACTTCAATACTTACACTAATGCATTGGCTGATATGTAATGAACCATTTCGTGAAATCTTAGGGGTTCTGAAGTGGCTCCACAGGGACAAACAAGCTGAAATGTAAAACTTGGAGTAAGTACCGGTAAACATGGAAAAAACTTGTTAATACAAATCTAGTTCATACACATTGTAACATAAGGCTGCAAATAGTGTGAGTGAGCTGATATGTATGTAATATTATAGGATGAAACATGATCAGACACATGCTGTACAACACTTTGTCACTGGCAACATAATGTTGTAATTTAAACACACTTGCATGTATTGAATTCAAATAATGTAAATTTGCAACTTTTAACAGGTTAATCGAAACCAGCATGAAACTTAACCTAAACTTGCCGTATGTATGGATTGGTGCAATAATCTGCACATACCAGATGTCAAGAATTAGTGTAGGTTTGAACTAAACATAGAAAAGGTATGCAAATCAACGAGTAATATGACATCTTGTTGTATCCAACAGCCACTTACAGAGATTTTACGACTTCAAATTATAATCAAATTGTAATTTTAACCATGACCATGTTAAATTTTGCTGTGTCAGGTATCAACGTCTTTTTTCAAACAGACAAAAGAGTAGTCTAACAGAAATATGATACAAAATTATGCTGAAAAAATTCTTACGGGATGTTAAACATGAAATTAACAAAATCTCTGATGTATCTAGATTTACAAAACTTGCTATCTTTTTAGTATAGAGACTTCTTAAAATACAAAATTATGCTGAACAAAATCTTAAACTTGAGATTAACAAGATGTCCAATGCATCTAGATTTACGAAATGTGCTATCTTTTTAGCATTGAAACTTCTTTAAATCAATGAAAACAAAACCTTAACTGTCAACAACTTGAGTCGACAAACAAAAACATTGTTCTCCTGTTACTGATAGTTTCTCTAGATACATTCAATGGTAATACATGCTGGAATAGTTACTTTGTATTCAACGTCAGGCCATGTTTGAAACCTTACGCTACATATCGTGTGTCAACCACCATATTAACATATTTTTACAACGAATACAGTAATCAGATAATGATGTTAAGTGAGCTGAGGATAGCCAAGGTAAAAGTTTGATAGTGTAATACATGTTGACTGAATGAAACCTTACAAAACAGGTCAGTACCACACACTCGTACAATCAAGTATTCAATTAAATGCCTAAACATTGCAGACAAATAATAAACATTTCAAATCTAAGTACTTATGTAATAATTAACAATGTGTTATGAAATACAAACAGACTGGCCACTCAGATCATTCAATGACATACAAGCCTTTCTTTAATTGTTTGACATTGAGATGTTTACAGAACCTATGTAGTGTCCGGACCAAATCTTCAGACCACGTACCATGTGGTCAAAATCACAATATTTGTTGATCCTTGTATAATGTTCAACAGAAAATGTGTTTACATTTGACAGCTTGATGTGTACACAGCCGTAAAAGATCTACATACAATATCAACAAACATCACTAGTGCCTATTTCACCCATATTTGTTTACTATTTAGTCGACCAATATAGAGACTCTTTGAAGAAGAAGCACAGACATTAGCACAATAATATGTGTTGTATGGTGGTTTATATGATCAATGATACCTTCTTACAATCCGCTGTACAACACCCAAGTCTTCATTAAACAGATTCATAATTACTCAAAAATGTAACTTAATGCGAAAGTTTTTAAATCATTCTGGACAGTTCAGCATTTTGACAGCATAATATATGTCTCATTCCCCTTACAGTGCTAATGTTATATTGTAAGACATGTATCACCATGATACAGAATGTGAATGTCATGTTGCATTGTTTTCTGTAAACACATCTTGAATGTTTTGACATAAAACATCAAATATATCCCTGTTTAATTCCAAAATAACTTTGATTCAAATGTCATGCAACATGTTTTTCAAAACAGACAGATTTGTAACAGGTGGAAAAATGCTAACAGACAGATTTGTAACACATGGAAAAATGCTAACAAGGGCTTAAACTGACTTTAAAACACATAACATACACAAACATATTATAAATATATTATTGACCTTAACAAATATCATATAAAAGAGCATTAACAATTAAATACTCGTCAATATGTAACAGGAACACTGAGGCTTTTATTCAAACATAGACATCTCATATTACCTAACACAGAGCTTAATGGTCTTGTTCAAGATATGTAGCAATATTTCTTTGCCTTTAATTACAAGTTTGCACCCAATTAAGGAAACCCCCAGACAGACTGGTTTTACTCGATCATTAACAAATGGGAAAATAGAAATTACTTTGAACTTAATATGTTTTATACATTTGGGGACATTTAAGTTTACAAATGTAGCAATGTGTATATCATTACATGTGTGCACAATCATGATACATGTAGAGGCGTCCTTGTGTCGGATATGTACTTCCCAACACCCACAATTGATGCAATGTTTATTTGTTTAAATGTATAGTATGGTACACTTTAATATTTTGCATTGAAATCTCTTTTCTTTGATGTCTGTACATGAATAGTTAATTGGACAGACACACATCAGAAGGAAATTCACCTCATCGCGAAATGTTGTAAATAGACAGGTCATTGCTATCTGCGGAGGTCAATCAACTGATTGGTCGAAACTTCAGTGTCACCGTTTGACAATGAAACTGTTTTACTGATAGAAGACCTGATAAAAACCAGAACTTTTACCTACATTATATGGTAGTCGATTGATTCAATTGTAGATTAACAAAACAGTAATAGAATGTGTAATGGAAGCTAAACAACTTGAACTTAAATCTAAAGACACAGAGGGACAAAATGTACACCTGTAATCACATCATTGCATGCAGCCACACCATTACTGCAAGTAATTAGTATTGAACCAATTGTTATGTAGAGAAGGATGTCCATTACATCTATCTATATAGAATATAACCAATTAAACAATGTAATCAATACCCTACCTGATCAAATACAGTCATGGCAAATTTCTGATGAGTGACACAGTGAGGGGCGTTACACGCATCTTCGTTGTAACTGTTAGCGATGTGATAGTGGATACGATTCAGAATGTTCTCCTGAAATTTTAGAGAAAATGTTTAATGTAATACAAGAGATTACACAGCACACATACATTCAGTATATATACTATCAATTATCCGACACTACAAAGAACAAATATGAAGGAGCATATAAAAAGTAAACAAAATTCTATCTAATTTAAGTTATCGTTGTATTTCTGCAAAGTGCATGTTCCAGTCATTACAGGCAAACGTGTTTTACTTGTAATATTTCCCGATGAATCATTAATTGAATGATCTATTTAAAGAATTTATTTTAAGACAAAACTATAGATGGCAACTGCAGGATATGTTAGAAATACTTACGAAACATTCAGCTGCATCGTCCATATGTCCTAGCTGAAACCTTTCTTGTTTAGCGAAAGTATTAGCAAGAGCTTTTCGTAAAGCACTCGGCTGTAGTGATGCTTGGTCACTGTATTGAAACTGGGTGAAGATTACCTGCAAACATAGCAAGGAACATAACATTATATATCTATAAGTCAAACTCACACCTTCCTACTTATAATGATATTACAAAGGCTCCTATACTCTGGTTATATTTGACTGACTGAGACAGTAAGCTGTCAGATTATTTTGTTTTTATGTTCATCATTATGGCCTGTGCTCTACTGTTTCTAATAAGTGCTGCCTTCCCTTTCTGATTTGTTATCATTTTATATTGTTTACAAATGTCAGTAAATAGTCACAATGTATACATGTACAAAGTATTCTAATGACACATGTACATGTATTCCCCTCACAAGCCCTGGTGTATACAAAGTCATTAGCGATACATGTATAACTTCCTCATTTGGGTGTATGATATGTATTTCAGATAACAAGTGTAGATATCACCAATCATATGATTGGAAATATTGAGACACTAAGTGAAAAAAATTGTGGAACGAATCAAAACAGGCCATGGGTAGACAACTTTTGTTTCACCCGGACAGATAAGAGCAAACCAATATGATTTCTAATGAAAACTTATCTTTGTAAATGATCGACATGAAACTAATACAAAAACGTCCTGATCCATAAAAGGAAGTGAAAGACAAGCTAGATAAACCATCTACATGTATGTATGTATGTATAATAGACTAGGAATATAGAAAAACACACCTGTGGGGAGATTTAATACATAAAAAAGATATTAAGTGTCTTCATTAATGGTGAGAGATCCACTTATAACCAATCCACAACAAAAACTTCACATTGACCCATTTATCTTTGAAAGAGAATATATTTCAAATTTCCCTCTATAATTATTCTCCGTCTGTTATATCTTAAACATTGAGAATGTTGGCAAGTCAGCCATTCTGTCAAATTGTATTCATTTCAATGTGCCAGTCCCACTTAAACGTATTTAACTCTGGAGGGAGCAGTCTCACAACTTTCCCACAGAGTGTCAATGGGTTTAGAATAAACACCATATAAGAGTGAAATATCGGTACTTGAGAATATTCCCCAGGTGTGCGGGGATCAAAGCCGACATGTCCAGCATTGTAAGAAGCTAGCACAAATATGCAAATTTTCACACTGTCCAGACCCCATCAATAGATACACTGTCACATTTCTATTACTTATTGTAATATTTCTATACAAGACATTCAGAGCACAATGACCAGGCAAATACAACTTTACTATGATGTCAAAGCGTTTTATAGACTAATAAAGAAGAATAAAAAGGTCACGCAATCTATAGAAGTCTTCCAAGACAGCATTATTACATTTAGAGAGCTATAAAAGTCTACACTATTACCGGTAAAACCAAGACTTACAAAATAATGAATTGAAATATACAGTTAATGCGGTCAATATACAAACCCTGAATAGGTTTTCATTTAAATTAATGAGAATGTGATTTACATTTAAGTCAAATCTCCACAAGTTTGTCAGGTGGACAAATTGACAATCCCTATACATCTGTATTTGTGATACCAATCAATTATACTCATTAAAGAAGCCAGCAGATTAGTCAGGTGGTTTACTAATGAGTATTCAGGGCATTATTTCACACCCAGTAAAAATACCAAATTGATCAAATATGAAATGGAATAACTCGAGGCAATGTTCATGCAGATTGAAAGTTATTCAAAGAATATCGTTTCATGAAGGTACTCTTAACTTTTCCCATGTGATTTTCAGCTTTTAACTGATTACAGAAAAATGTTGACATCAAATTTTCTGGCTTTTCATTTTCATGACTCTTTGTCACCTTTATAATCCATGATCAGCTTACAATTTAATGCATGGCCTTTTCTCAGCCAAATTGATTAGGTTTTCACGAGCTTGATTAGCATAAGAACAAGTTGCCAAATCGTAACCGGCCTTCACTAACTACCTCACAGCTTAGCTTTCAGCTAGACACCTTATCTGAGATTTTCTTTTATTTAAATCTAATCAATCAGAATTGATTTCCATTGAACATGCAGGTAAAAATGACCATTAAAATCCTGGAAGCCATGTATTAAAGAAATCACACTTCATGATTATAGGGAATCCAATAAGGAACCTGGACAGTGACCAATAGGCACAAGTCACTGGACAATGGTCACATTCTCTAGGTCACATGCATGCTCGTATTGTCATGTGACTTTCATATCTTGAATTTACAATTATAGCAGCCGTGGTGAAAAAGCGGAAAAAGGATCCATGCCTTTAATGGAAAGATAATAACTGGGAGCTAATAATGGACACAGGTTTTATGCTAAAATCAATAACACACGACCAGGTACTGATGGCATTGTATGCATCCTATTATCACCTGAATTATCAGTCTGCCAGGGTGAAACATGGGTCATTTCCTGAGACAATCTGAATAATTATTACAAGCATACAGGTAGGATTTCTAGACAAAAGCTATAATTATCTGGGCAATTAACTTAAATTTTGTACTGGTAGTTTGTACTGTGAAACATTGTGACTAATTAATTTATGTATGTGTTAATGTTTGTAAACAAATATATTTCACTGTCAATTTGAACTTGTCAATTCAATTTTACTTCACTGCCTTGTAATAATGTCCTGGGGACACTTAACGAACATTTCAATGAAGTGTATCAATGGATAAATATTGACATAACAATTTCAAGTACATACATAATGTCAAATCATTTAATTAAATTTAATTTATCACCATGTCTCATCATACAAACATCAGATGTCAAAATAATACTGATAAATAAACATAAACTGACAGGTGAAACCTAATGTAACTTTTTTACCAGCTTTATTTTTTATCACTCACTCAACCACAGTTTTTTTTATTTCATGGTAAAGCAAGTAAAATGTTCTTTTTTAAACAGTTTCACTTTCAGCTCTAAGTATGTATGGTGAGTAATTATGATACTGTTGATTCAACAGGAGTAAATGGACATCTGTCGGTTACAGACAGGGAACATTATTTCAGCTGTTACACATAGCTTACCTTCAATGCACAGAAGATACAAGAGTGTCCCATACACAGATGTCCTGATAATCTTCTATAACTTCGTCTGAACACATCAATGTGCCAAAATACCTGAAAATACACAAATATATACATAGAATATATCACCACTAATCAATTACATTTTCATATTTAAACTGTAGTTCAATTTACTCTCCAGTTTTCGTTCAACAACCTAATGAGCATACACCTTTAATTTCATACACCTTTAATTTGTTGACAGGACATACACCTTTAATTTATTGTCGGCTATTTCAGTTCAAATACACACTTCAACTTTTTTCAAATGGCTGAGAAATGCCATTTTAACATTAGAAGGGCAATTTGAGGGTCATTATCACTGATTGTGGTAGTGATTAGGGGTCCCCTGTCATGTACACTGATCCCTATCTTATACCAGAACAAGCCAGAGACTAAGCTAACCCCCTAGGGGCTCAACAGGAATGTGTAAATTACTATTGATACATAGATCAGCTATTTTAATCTTTATGTAACATTTCTAACATGCCACCAACTGACTGGACAAAAATCTAAATATTTGAATCATTAATGATGTCCTACCATGTGACAGGATAATAGACTGTACATAATTCATATATAACAACCCTACAGATGAAGAATTCTACCCTGAGAATTTTAAATTGACATTCCAATGAATTTTTTCCTAATGGTACTTTAAATTAGTCCAGTCAGTGGATGGTGCAGCTATTTTGAGAGGTTTAGGCCTGCATGATGACCCACCAGCAGCAGACTGATCTCTCTATAGGCTAGTTTCACAGTTTGACTCCCGGGTTTCTGACATAGTCTACATCCCTGTCGGTTGGTATTTGAATGCACAACAGAGTGGGGTAGGTGATTCGAAGTACCACAAGTAAAACAAATATAAATACAGTTGAACCAAGAACTTAATTCTGGGAAATTCCTGAATCAATTTATCGAGGAAGTTGAATTACC
Source organism: Spisula solida (assembly GCA_947247005.1). Lineage (NCBI taxonomy): Eukaryota > Metazoa > Mollusca > Bivalvia > Venerida > Mactridae > Spisula > Spisula solida. Next base: position 31,331,196 of record OX365944.1, on the reverse strand, counting down.
AATTAATTTTGTTCACTGAATGGTAGCACCTTTACAACAGACATGCATGTTTATTTTACCATAATGTCAACATGTCACTGTATTGTTCAGTCAGGAGGATTGGCGCCTGGTTTCCACTGTGATAAATCAATATATTAATTTCTTACCAGACCCCCCCCCTCCCCTAGTCTCTACATGGTCAATATACACCTTGAGCAACAAAGAATGATGAACAGTTTATGAGAATATCTGTAGACTATTTGCCAATCGATAGGTAAATAAATCTACAGGTTCTGGTCAAAGCAACATGGTTCTAACTCCTACTTGATCTATAAACACTTACAACATTTGTGCATTAATACCACAATATATAGTGTTTCATTTATGTTCATTCACAATTTATACTACATATTGACACTAATTATAATAATGATATAAAACAAGCATCTTCATATATTTAACAAATAAATAATCAGTTTCAGCTAGGCCACAATATAATTAACCTTTTTGGTACACAATGTTTACTGTGACTTTAGATGAATAACAGATAAGCAGTTAACGATGCAGTTAAAATTAAATATTCAATCAGACCGTATGACAATATAAAAGCTGCCAAAAGGAACAAGGTAAAACCGATTAAGGCAATGAATAAAGTCAAAGGCTTTGACATTTCCAATGTGTCATATCAAAAGCTTACATTAATTACACCGCTCTATCTTCATAATCATAAAATGAAAGGAAATATCCTTTTCTTATCACATCAATGTGATCAAATGTAATTTCTATATTGAATAAGGCAGCTCATGGAATCCACTGTTTTAAGACTTTCAACTTCAAAGCTTGTAAGCGGTACAACTTGTTTGACATTTTATTTTTTTACTCTTGTTGAATTTTGTTTTGATCTTGGATTTAGTTTAAAGATTACTGAAGCAGATAACAATCTATAATTACTGGCTCAACATCGTTTTGTCTATCAAATGTCCTACTAATTTACTACTACACAATAACATTTATTTAAGCCTAGTTAAAAAGTTGCATGGGCTCCAGGCTAAAGCGGCCGCAAACTGCGGATGAAAACGAGCCATAAAGTCGGCCACTTACAATTTGTGGTCACTTTTTTATTTATTTAATAATAGTATTAAATTCGGACATATTCAACTTAATCAGACATGAAATCAGGAGAGTGAACTTTAATTATATACTTGTATTGCACACAAGTAGTAGTTTTTATTTCATGACTGCAAGGTACCACAGTCACGAGCCCTGAAATATTGCAGCTTATATTTAATATGGAGCGGTAGCCTAGAGGTAGGACGCGCACTTCTCGATCGACAGGTCCGGGTTCAACCCCCGTTTGGACCACTGCTCCATTTCTCTAAGCAAGAATAACTTGCATGCTCCACTCGACCAAGTGTGAATTGGTACCTGTGAGGGCTTCAGAGTCTGAACATGTTCGACAGTCCTAGGCGCTGCAGATCACTGTTGGCTGCACACCCACCAGGAGAGAAATAGTCTCCCCAGGGAGACTCAAACGCAGGTTCCATTGGTAGCCCTATAACCAGGGGAAATTGGTAATTTAACTTAATACTTGTAAGTACTCTTGCACACAACATGAAAAAGGGAAGATTTACTAGGATATGAGAAAGCAAAAAATATACGGATTACAAACCATACAAACATTTAACAATCTACGGATGGGTTGCAATATCGCTTACATGATCTTTTTCAACAAACTACCAACATGAACAAAAAACCTAGATTCACGATTATCCTATTGTCCAGTAGGCGTAATCGGGGCAAAACAATACCAATATCTCTGTGTAATTGTTAGCTATTGTTACATCCATTCAACAAACTGACAGGGAGTTGTCTAATTTTCTCTGTTTTCTGTCACATAATGCCAATAACTAGGGTTAAACATTGTTATTTTTTTCGGAGGATTTATTTATTCAGAAAACATAAGTGGCCAGCTATTGTCATTGTGAACAATAGCTTGAGGGCTGTACATTAATCTTTTTTATTCTCTCCCTTATTTACCCAAATTTAGAGCACTTACGTTAAAGTGGGCTAATGGAAAAATTACCAAGATAACGCCATATGCAAACTGTTAATATCTAAGGAATAATGAGAAAATTATTACAGTGAAAACCCATGGACAGAATTATCTGAGCCCATAAAATAGTCTAGGTTGACAGCATGAATTGCTTCAATTGATTCGCTATCAAAGAGAATAAAAGTTTTTGAAAAAAAATAGTGAAATTTTGAAAATCAGTAGAAATTGAATGTTGCATTGAGACCACATGGCAAATGATAGAAATACTACCGGTACATTTCATTTGATTTCTACCAGAAGCAGCATACACAACTCCTAGACGGATGACATACTGTCTACTAACAATTATTGCTTAGAATAGCCATGACAACCAGTTGTTTGCCCAAAACAGATTGTGACTCATTCAACAATGGGTCTTGATCATCACTTTTCTGGGATTTTCCAATGTCTGTTAATAGCTACTGATTTCTAAATGTTAATGATATTTTATTGATCTTGGTTTCTCAGTAACCGGCTGTTACCATGTTGATAAAACAAACTGTTTAGCACACCTGAAGCCAATACATTACAAATGACTCGAGTAGTATTGCGCAATATTTACAGATGGTTCCAGAAGCTACAGAGATTCTATCAGTTATATGACAATCAACTTGTCACTAGGAATATTACCTGAAGACTGATACTTCACGTCCATTGAGACTTTCCATACAAATATAGTCATAGCATGCAAAGATTTCTCATTGTGATAATGTGATCAATGGACAGAATGATAGTTCCCAACAACAGTCCAGGTAACTACGTTAACTGCCTGGAAATGTTCAGGAATAAAATACTATGAAAATTAATGAATATTAAACATACATGTTGAAAGCACCTCAGTCTAGACAAAACCTATAAACATAGCACTAATATATTAGGCCCTACTTCGAGTTCTATCTTTTTAGAGGCAAAAATGTAAACCAATTTATTGTTGAATATGATAATAATACAAAGTCATGTAAATTGCATCACCACATTATTGAACTTCTCAGAGCATGTTAACATTATATTGATTCTCGTGTTTTATTACAAAGCTACCATTTTATATATTTGCTGTTCATTGCACAAATAAAATGTCAATAAAATTTTATCAAATACAATAATTGGTTTCATGATTTACGTAAAAAAGCTATTTGAGACTTTCTTTCATTCAAAAACAGGTATACCATTGACTAGAACTCAAATCATGGGTGTGTACTGCGGTCCATAATCGGGCCCAAAATCAATATAATACCAGCTACTTTGCTAAGATTTTACAATGATAAACTTATCCAATATTTGATTAGTCAAACTGATTTCAGTTCCTATGATTCATTCTGTGGTTTATCATGACAAGCCCCACGCGTCTAAAACATACAATTACATCCAAGCGATTAAACTTATAAAGTTAACCAGTACAGATATCATGGCCGTGTTTTTACCTCACTACAATCAAGCCTTGTATGGAGCTACTCAAATAATCAGCTTAATTCAATTAACCTAAACAAGCTGGGTTTATCAACAGACTGTTGCAATCACAAACATACATAACATATACTGTTTCAATATTGACATTGACAAATGAAAGAAGAGTAGACCCTGTAAAACCACATTACCATGGCAACCAATTTGGCGATAATTTTAGTTTGAAAGCTACCATTTGTGGTATAAATGAGTCACCAGACAATAAGCATAGTATAGTAAAGCTGTAGAATAATTCAGATAAAAGATCAAAGCATGTGTACATGAATAAATAAAAGAGCATCTTTTTGTGAAATTTAAGAAAAATACCTCACCTGAGTGAAATCATTTACATATTCAGCCATGACAAGGACCAGACTCTTGACACTAATCTGTGTAACTCATTGATGTAGAATGAATAATGAATAGTATTTTGTATTTCTCTTATAAGAGCTTACAATGAATACGATTATTAAAACTATATGTCATTCTTTCTAGAGCTTAAAAAATCAAATACAAAACCAAAGCACATACTAAGAGCATGAGAAAGATGTGTTTAATCATTCTGGAATGTGAAATAGAATACAAACAATAATAGGTAATTAGATAAAGGAATAATGTCAAACTTTTAATTGCCATAGTACAAGTACTTGTCTCTCAGAATAATCAAACCAATTATGGAGACACTTCCCAGAAATAATTGAAAGTACACAAGAATACCAGAACCAGGGCTCGACACTAACACTGGTCCGCTGGTCCGAGACCAGTGAAAATCCAGAAGGACCAGTGAAAATTCTGGAGGACCAGTAACTGTCCTATTTACAAATTTGGCGCTTTTGCCCTGTCGGACCAGTGGCCAAAAAAGTTAGTGTCTAGGTCTGAGAACCAAGTCATAAACCCTGATAGCGGAAACAAGGACCAAGATAACACTGAAAGCAAGAAGGGTTGAACCAATACACCAATTGTTGTAAGAGATATTGGAGATGTTTTCTCAGGGAAGTACTATACCTGATGGCAGCTAGTTGACCTCACCAGGCAATCACTTATCTACTGGTTGACAAAACAACATACTACAGAACCACAAGGATTAAGGTATTTGATAAGATAGGAAAATTGTAATTAACCTGACAGACAGTTTTGTTAAAGGAACACCACAGAATATGGCATGCTCAGCCAAACATTACAATCATAACTGGTAAACAAATCAGATTATCATAACATTTTATTAAGTTATCAACCTAAGCACCAAGAGAGGGAACAGTTTTATATAAAATATTAAAGGCCAGCATCAGCTAGTCAATAAGATGAGGATGTAATATTGACTTATTCCTCTAAATACATAATTTCAACAGAATACATTAATGAATAGTTATTAAAAATACTGGTACATCAAGCGGATTGAACTGAAAGCAATTCAAATGCTTACTGAACTTTCGTCAACTGAGTGTATTTTAATAAAAAGACACTAAATGGCACAAGTCAATTTCTACACCTTGCTGATGAAGGAAACAACTTGGCTATGATCTATAAAACCTAACAGTTTACAACAGACCATGAATTCTATCACATGTGCCAGTTATAGGTTGTAGAAATAGAAAATCAAAACACTCACTAACTGTATCTAGGCAATCAGTATGACTCCTTGCCAACCCTTTATCGCTGTGAAGGGTCACTTAAACTATAGCCAAATTATGGACCAATGATTAGATATAATGTATATTTATGGTCAATAATGGATCTGAACATATGAAGACACACAGCAATTATGGCTAAAGTGATCGCTACATTTACCGCAGTAAAACCAATAATGGGAATGTTATAGAACATCACTAAGTTTCAAACAATCGTAAAATACAGACATCAGTCTCGAATGACATGTCAGTAATAAAAGTTTATATACATAGAATATGGGCACATAAAAGCTTACAGCAATAAAGGTCTGTACAACAACCATTTTAGCCGGTTCTACACAAGTGAACAACAAATACATGTCTCTGCAGCCGAAAGCAAAACATTTAACATTTTTATCTTTATTGCTATCATTATAAAGATATTTGTAAACATTTGAAGAAAGCTATTGCTGGATTATGAGCAGCTCCTAAAATTGACGAAAAGCCATTTCTATTATAAATGAAAATTCAGACCTAGAACATTATGGAAAACCTGGCCGATTTTTAACCATCTGTTAGATGGATGATATTTATTTATTTAATACATGATTTAAGCCTTCAAGTGACGCTAACCCATTACATAAATCTGATTTTGATTTATCAGTCATAAGGCCTCCATAATCCTTTTTATACATGCTCAATAAATCTTTTCAGAACAATATTTGCTCTGACTAAATCGTATTGATTTTCTGATTCTAATTTACATATTCATAGATCGGATGTTTATATTTAACTTTCCATTCGATCATTTCCGTAACACGTCTATACTTGTGTTTATTTATTGACCTTTTACCCAATGCCCTCGAGTAAGTTTTACGCAAGAGGATTTGGAGTGTGCAGTTAATTTCAATGTTTTCTGTGTATGGATTATAGAAAAGCCTACCCCCTACCTGTGCTGGGCTACGTTGGTTTGAAAAGAAATTGAGCCAAAAGAAAAATAAACAAAGTTTATCTTTCATATTCATATAAACCTAAGTCAATTTAAAACAGCCTTGTGGGCTTCATGTTTGCATATCAGATAAAGTAGAACCTACTCATTACATCTTAGGTTATACAGAAAATCGTAAACAAAGTCATTTGCTTTTACTCTGTTTGCAAAAAGGCACGTCTTCACACTAAATGTAACGGCCGCTTTAAATAGATACCTATCCCGGCTCATAAATTGTATATTAATGATACAGTGGTAAATGTGCAAGCAATGAAATAGGATAAATCGATATTGCAACCAGTAATAAACTACAAACACCCGAGACAGATTACCAAATATGGCCTTGTGGACTACAATGTAAACATTGTGTTCCCTGCTTGCAATATATTATGGGGAGGTAAATATACCCTGACAATTTAGGGTTGATTGCCCAACGCTAGCACCTGGCTATTATTTTTCAATACCCAATACAACTGGCAGGTGTCATTTCATTGTCGTACCCTAGCCACTTGTGACACAGTAAACAAAACATAATACAATGTACTACAATTTCACTACTGGTTTTAGAGTAGACTCTAATTGATGCAAGATCTGATAAAAACACAATTTTAGAAATAACAGTTTTTATATATTTAATTAGCTCTCATTACCATAAAAATCATTATCCATTATCCATGTGAGGATAATTTTAAACTACAATTGGTACATCAGTACCATTTGAAAACAGAACATTAAAGTGAGTATCTTCATGTCAATTTAATTGCAAAGTAATTTTGTCCTGACATCTCATTACAAACATCCATGGGTTTTTAGTTTCATCAAAGGAGTAAAACATTAATCTACTTCTTTTGTTAATAAATTGAATGTAGAGATGTTCAAACCTGTTGTCATGGATACAAATCTGTGAACAGGTAAAGTAGACACCATAATGCCTGTCACATGCCAAAACCTCATAAAAAAGAAAACCGTTAAAATCTTGGATAATACAGTTTAGTATCATTCACCTCATGAATTTTTTGGTACTAGTTGTAACCCGCCCCATCTTGTTTTAGTTACTTTTACATCAAGTATCAACAATAAAGATCTGATTTCAATGAACAGAAACATGAGTTATGAAGCATGAGCCATGTAGCAGAACTTGACTGTCGTGACACAGACAGTAAAGCCAGCTGGACTTGGAGTTTACAAAAGGCCATTAAAACAGGCAGACAATCTTTGTTATTTTTTACCAGCTCACAATATGTTAGTAACTCTACACCTTGGCCATATTAATCGATTATCATTTATGATTATTCATAACTTAACTGATTTAACACAATAACAAAGACTGTTGCAATGGCAAGACTAGAAATTGACTCCGTCAGGTGAAAGGATGAGTATAATGAACCCAAATCTGCAGTTAGCCTGCCAATTTTAACTGTCCAAACTACTTCCATAATTGGCCTTAATGTTCTTGAATCGGTCATTTTTTATTTTGATCTGATCCAATGGCCAATCCATTTTCAGAGCTAAGAGTCAAAGTACAACAAAGGATGAAACTGCCATTCTAGAGCTTCAATGATGCTCTCTGTCTCAGTATGTGGTTGAAAGCAAGGTCATAGAGCCCTATAACCTAGCAACCAACATCATAAGACAGTTGAGAAGTCAGACCTAGACAGTGTGCTGACAATAGGAGTGTCATAGGTGGTGATAGAGCAATGCAAAGTGAAAGAAAAAGCTGTCTTAATTGAACACTTAGCTTTGGAGTGCACCAAAGGTGATAAATTCAATTGTTGGTTACCTTTGTAACACTACACAATTAGATGTTTGACTTTTGGGTAGAATCTCACCTCCACTATTGAAGATGTTAGGCTTTAATTGATAAATTGCTCTTAGTTTTGCCATTATGTCATCATTTAACAATCAATAAAACCATCCACTCTTCTATTATTTCAGTGTAAAGCATTATGTCTAGGATTGAATTGTTTATTTCTATTACCCAGCAATAGATCTATGATAATTCACTGTAATAATTTAGTTCCAGTCAGTCATTTTTACGCATACATTTGGTCATTAGATATGGATATGTATTTATTTTTATACCTAAGCGTCTGAGGTAAGAAAAAGATATAATGTACAATTTAATTATACAGACATAAGACATATCACTGTCGCAGGCAATAATATGTTGCACGTTAAATAAAACCACAAAGCACAATACCATAATACTTTAACAGAGTGTCCTACTCAGACCTTAGTAAAAGGATACATGTAAATGCACTCCAACTAAGTGTTATGTGTAGAAAAAGATTTTAGCATGCCTTATAATTTCTCATTTAGTTTCAGCAAGATACTAGTAAACCAGTGTGAAAATTACAGAGGGAGAATAAAATAATGTGAGAAAAGATTGCAAATCTTCATTCCCATAAAGTCAGTGGTTTTGTTTTCTTGATAATTTATTCACGAGACACCAATTTTCCCAGGTAAAAAGCTTAGAAACACTTCACTGATCAGGCCCTAAAATCAACATACTCAAATATCCCCCATTCTTTTCTACTTGACAAGATTACAGGTTATTGACTTTCATTAAAAAAATAAACTCTAGCTGACGGATGCCTCATCCTACGGTTAATACAGATCTCGTAGAGGATGCGATAATACCATATTGTTTTCCTCTACAGACACAACAGTATCTTACCAACAATTAAACAAAATATCAAGCTACAAAAACGAATAATTACCTTTATAGCTTCAGCAATGTATGCATGACCAATGGTACTCTAAACCTTGAAAACTTTTGAACAGGAACATTATCATATTAAAATATAATGTGTTTAATCCTGCATGTGGCATGTTCATTGAATATTCATATCCCATGAAATGAGTGAATAATCAACATTTCAAAATATTACAATTAATGTCTAAAACACATGCAGAGACAACAGAGTCAAACTTTAGAATGCCTGCTGTTGTTGCTGATCTTACCTGTACAGCACTGTTGAGGAAACAATTATTCTCCCCTGGAGCATTTCGAAGTCCCTTTGCAGTATTGGAAAATGTCTGACTAGTCTTCCTGTCCCAGGTATCATACCAATGAGCCGGAGCATTTCCACCCGGCAACCCACTTTCCATATTATCCATAATGATGTGTCAATATTTTATGTAATAATAAACTGAATAATGTCCGAAAGGGAAATACTGTTCATGGTTGTTCGAGTGAATGAGTTCTGAAAATAAATAAAACAAACATTGAATTTTTTACAATCTTATACTGGAACTTTGGGATACTATAATTATGAGATGCATATGCCGAGTAACATAGTTTGTCCTTTGCAAAAGTAATATAACAATATCACAATGGTCAGTACAAAAAGTCATGTAGAAAGTTTTTCGAAACAAATTGGAAGTAGATGGTTCCAGTTCGATATTTTTACAGGTAATTGCAAGTTGAAGTGTTTTCAAAGTGTTTTCATACAAAGTACATAATAGCAACATGTTGTAGGAAATTGTAAACTATGAAGTAAATATAGAGGGGGAAAGCGTCAAAAGTAAGATAAACAGAAACAAATTAATACATTGAAATGTTTTAGTAGCGATATTTTAACCCAGGTAAACCTTCTATCCAGGGACTACTTTCTACAAACAGAGCTGATAAAAGTGTGAAATCACAAATGTAAATATTGTCACAAGGATTACTGCCCAGTGAGATATAAGGTTCCAAACTGGGCTAGGTAAAATTAATCGCTAATTTCACCTTTGTTCGTATTGATTGCATTTCGAGAAGATAAACTACTTCAGCTGTGCTACAAATTGAAAAGTGTTTCTTTGACATAAAGAATCAACATGCTGCAATGTATTATTTAGCAAGAAAACCAATTTGTCCTGGAGTACTGTTACAGATGGATGATGGCATTGATTGCAACTGTACGTGTGTTAACCTCTTTGTTAACATTTAGTGCTACCTGTTATTGAAATTGTACAGGATGTACCTGGGCATCAGTATTGATATTCAATCATTGTTTCCAATAAAGATAAAACAAGATCAATATAAACTTAAAAATTGTAATGGTCTCCAATTATCAGTTACCTAGAGACGAGAATGATATCATGTTCAAACATGAGCAGCTGATGATGATCAGCCTATATTTACAGCTTGAAACAAGACATCTATCACTACACCAAGCCAAGATTATGTGTATGTCTGTATTCTTCAAATCAACAGCCTTGAAACATGGAATACAATGTAAGCTTTGCATTAAAAGTTTTTAGAAACAAAATCAAGAAATAAACAAAAGCCAGACATCGACACTGCCGACTGCAGAAAGATCTAGCCGATGTCCACACTGATTATGAAACAAAATACTAATGAGAAATTTGCTGCGCTTTTGCAAGTCATGCTAATGCTGCACGATTTAGAGACAAATTTATCTTTGTTTGCTTGATATTTTGAACCTGAGTGTAATGTATAGGATAATAATCAAGATTTATTTTCAATCTAACCTGAAGTATAGATAGGGAACTGTGCACTAAAGGTGACTTAAGTATAATCTTCGCTGTTATCAGATATCAAACATCAGAATATACATTGAGATAGGGTACATGGGACAGTATTTACTTAATGTGTAAAACACTGGAACAGTTTTAAGTTAAACACAGACACAATGTTATAAATTGTTTGGACGAAGTAGGGTTTGTCCTGAGTGCCCTCTAGATAAGCTAAGGTAACTCACAGTGTACCTCAGTCTAGTTCTTGATAGTACAGACTTTGAGCACATGCATAAAATACAACAGTACTCTCGTTCATGCAACTCAGAGTATATGTTTACAGAACACCTTTGACTCCACAATTGATCAAACAAAGTGTGTAGATTGTGTCATCATGAGGATGCGTGAAGAGACATTTGGGCTCCACATCTCGTGAAGGGACATTTGGGCTCCACATCTCGTGAAGTGACATTTGGGCTCCACATCTCGATCATGTACTGCTTCACATCAGACAAATGACCCTTTAACACAAACAAGTCAACAGTTTTCTTTGCCAAGCTTCTCTTACATACCCATCCAGTGAATACATAATAAATTATGGGGGGGGGGCAACATAACCTTTAGAAAAGAATCATCGTACCAGTGATCAATAATAAAACCACCTTCCAAACTTAGTGCTTTTAACTGTTGTGATTTCAATCATCTTAAAATTAAAAAGACGCTTTTCACATTTGCAATATAAATGGGACTACAATCTGATTATAGTTTTATAGTGATAATTTTGTTGCTTGGCGATGTACAGCGGTAACACTTCCTGTCAGTATAATCACAGCGGATGTGTTAACTGTAATAATATTTATTTATGGAAAGAAAAAGGAGTGGGTCTTCCTTTTAAAATTGGATCAAAATTTAAAGGGCACTTCAGTTGTCAAGGTCTATTCAGTTTAAGCAAATGGTTTAGTGAATCAATGATGATGGCTATGAGTAATACAAGGTAACAGCTGATTTCACTTAAATGGCAAATGAACAGTGACACAATCTGTTATACAGTATCAAATGGTTGACCTAATGTATTACAGGTAAAAATCATGTAAAATAAAAAACCAATCATTATACTTAAACATTGAGTAGTTTCACCTAACAGTTTTAATGACTCATTGTGAACTTTCGATAAAGAAAGAAAAACCACAAGTTAACCAATGACAAATTGAAAGGAAGTGACAGCAAACGCTAATGACCAATGTCCAACACTTGAGTGGCTCTTAGCTACCGGTTAATTGACATAAAACCAACAAAATGCTGTTGAATCTAGCCCAAGTCAATTGATATAGTTAGATACTTATATTTGTATAATTCCATAAAAGAAAGTATAAAACTGAAATGGGATAGATCATAGCCCATCACAAAAGGACAAAGAAATCAACAGTAAAATTGGTTACAAGTTAAAGTTGTAAATATAAAATGTAACATTTTCTTTCCATGCAATTATATATATAATGGAAGTTCAATTTGCACAAAGTGCAATAAATGCAGTATATGTTTTGTTAGGTTGAAGTTCAGATATAAAATCAATGAAATAAACCAGTTTTTGCCAATGAAAACCAACCTTGACTTGACAACAAACACCTGTATCTTCAGCTTTAACTAAATGCACAAAAAACAATGAAGCAAAAATGAAACATGAGCCATATAAACAGGGTGTATGACTCCTTAAACTAGCCAGCCAATAATTAAGAGTCAGTAATTAATTTGGCAGACAAAGAAGATGATCTCAATTAAGGGCAATAAAAACATCAATAATTATGCATAAAAGACAAGATAATTAGGCCATAGGAAATGAGTTGACAGGCCTGAATGCATTTAAAAGGCAGGATGTTTCAGGTTTTTACAGATTATCAATGAGATAAGATGAGGGTCATAATAAAGAGTTGTTTGAAGTTGTGACTGATCAATTAGAAGATAGTGGTGAGTCTAATGATAGGAAACCTGATAGCAGGTGAGTTGATTAATATTGAAGATCTAAATGAGGAAGACACTCTAACCTGTGTGCATGCATAAAAGATGTGTGCACATGATAAACAGTTTTTGTTAAAACTTAGACTGAGGGCAGTGTACAAATTAGTGAATGACAGCTGCTAGAAAAACATAACAGTGAATTGAATGTTAAACTAATGACATACATTACTTCTTGAAATAATACATTTACTTATTACAAAACTAGAAGGTCATAACACACATTCAATAATGTATTACTAGGGGCAATGAATCCCAATGATTGTATAACCACTTACAGTAACAGTACACAGATATTCTTTCCCATTTTTGGTTCTGATTGTATATAACACTGCTGACACATAATAAGTACCAATGACATTGTGTTTGTACCAGACTTATAAATTGTGGTCAATCTAGTAATTCTTACTGGAATCAAATCAATCACAAAAGCTTATGTGAAATGTAAAAGGTAGCAGTTCCCAACAGAAATATGTGAGAAAATCATCAATGACACAGACAATTTCTCCTGCATATTTTGATCTCCATTATAAAGGTGTTGCTACACTTGTGTGACCGCTGGGGTAGCGAGTTTACCTATAGAATTTTTATAGATGCCATTCATAAGAAAAATTGTTGTGGTTTTACCTGGCCAGTGGTCAGCTTGGCTGTTTCTTCAAGAATCAAGGCAATTGACATACTGGACTAGGTACACCATATAAATGAATCACCTAGGTTAATTGTAACAAATGATATCTAACTATAGTCATAACCGAAAAGAAATTGATTTCAAAACAGCTAAAACAAATAAATATAGGCTATATACGTCTACTTAATAGGTAGTTGATTGATGATCATCGTAAAATTAATATCTCAAGGACATGGAGAGTATATTATAGTGATATTGTAACTGTCAACATTATACAAACAATCAGTGGATAAATTAATGACATACATGTTCTCTATGCAGAAAACCCCCGTATAAATACAATGATCTGCCCACCTACACATGCTGTAGTCCTTGCGATTCATGCTGGAACACAATGCAGATTTGACCTTTATGGAGTTTTTATAACTTTATCTTGCACTACGGAGTCTAATCACACTGGAGTCATATCTAAGTCAATACCATGAAAAACTAACAAATGTGTAAGTATTGTTGAAGAGCCCTCTGAGAGGGTGCAGCAATTATTATAGGGTGTAAATCATTAACTGAATAAAAAGCTTAAATCACTCATACAGTCATTAGAGTCTAATGCCAATTTTTTTTAAATATTTAGACAAAGCTTCCTTGAAGTTTCAAAAAATATCGGACATTTGAACACCCTAGCAGAGATCTCATCATCATGGTAGAAAATGAGTCGATCCGACTTCAATTTTGCCAGACATGTAACCTCTATCTGAAAATTCTTTCGGAAACGTGTATTGTGCATTACGTATTGTGTGTATTATCATGTTCTGTAATCGGGTGTTTTATAATGCATGACATGTTCAGTTCTGTTCAATACTGACACGAAACAACCTGGTTCAGAATCGATCTTGTCTATATGTTTTTGGAGGCTTCAAATAAACATTGTCACTAAGATTATTGATTACTTATTTCAATTAATTATTTATCTATGCAGACTATTGTGGGCTACAAAAACATGAATGTAACCTCCTACAAGGCTCAAACAATACGATTGTCTATATTTATACTATATATCGACTACACATGAAGTCATTTATATATAAAGTGGATTATTGAACAGACGAATAAAATGGTTGATTTCTTATCTTAAATAGAATTTTTTTACGCGAGACAACTTTTTATATTTGGACAATTGGAATATATCAATACACGAAATGAAAGAGAGATTTATGGATCAAAGAACTTAGAAGATCTTCATATTCGCAACGAATAGATTTATACTACAATTTATCATAAGCACATTATAATGATTGTAAAACATACTTAGAACTTACATAATTGAAGATTATTACTACATTTATGTATGCTTTACCTGATAAATATTTTGTATTGCATTGTATACTAATGATTTAACATTTCAGAATACAAACACATAATTATGGCAGGTATCAAACAGGTATAAATGGTATAGCAAGAAATGCAAAACTATTTTGAAATGAGAACTATCTTTTAGTCATCAGTGAAATGAAGAGAAAGTACATTTTTTCCAAACTGAAAGATAAAACAACGTCTACGGTCTACAAAGTGACCAATATATTTAAGTACCAAATGACATAAGTAATAAACTTATGACATTCAATAATTTTTATGGATTAGTTTATAGCTGCAAGATAACAGAATTTTCATAGCCATTAGCAATTCTAGCTTATCAAAATGTCACATAGACCAGACAGTGTGCTGACCATCTATACAACAATAGCCTCATATTATCAATAGTTTGACCATTCAGGGTTAAATATCCTCCAGGCAAACATGAAATTAATTTATTTTTTGTCAAAATGACATGAAAACACTTTGTATTGTGCAAATTTTAATGTATGTAAGAACATTGTCTCCAGTCTTTCCGTCAGAGTGAACCCACCATAAATTAAATATATTCATTGAGAGTATAATTTCAGTGTGCATAGCTTGCTAATTAAACACAACGTATGAGTAGGAGAATTAAATGTAATACCTAAATGCATTTTGTCACAGAAGCTAAGTATACTATTAAATCCAGTCACCCAAACAATGTTGCTATTTTGTGTAATTAATGCAAATACACTATAAAGAACTAATACAATATAAGTATAATAATGAAATGACAATAGATACATTGATATGTGTGAGTCTGAATGGAGCTATAAAAGTGTCATAGTATATTGCTGGCATTTCCTGGTGGCTGCATACATGTATAAAACTGACAATGTCACAGTGTGGTATGATCCTTTAGTAGCAATGTCACTGGGTGACAAGTAAACTGTAACATCATCTCATAGTCAGAGAAATCAGTATAATTGTATTGTTATGTAATCATATACACACAAAGTGTGCCGTATGTGCAGACTTGATGCCATTATATATTGTTGTATTATGTAACATATTGGAAGATTAAACAAGATATAACTGCTGCCATTGAGCTTGTTATCAATGACTTAGGATGATAACAATGGCATATTGTTTAGACAATCAGGACAGGTATACAGACATTGGGCAGACCAAGTGGTTTACTGTCTTATGACACCCAACTATTTCACAGCTTGGTTGACCAAACAAGTTAAGCCATATTGTCAAACCAAACAACATTCCTGCAGGCATTATACCACATTAACTGGTGATTAACACATGATTGAGAACCAATTACTTATCTTTGATTAATTATGCATGAGCAAATATACAGCATGTTGTTTGTGCCAAACATCCAAACAGATCAAAGCCAACACAAATATTATAGTACATAAATAAAAGGAATACATAAATTATGAATACAATATACAATTATAATTTGATAAAAATAATTGCATACCACCAAATTTAAATATTTAGTATTGTATACTGGAGTAACAACCGTTTTATTTTAATTGTAATATCAATAATTAAATACTGTTACAACGTTATTTTATTTCATTTATATAACACTTTGGTCATTCAAAATGAAGTATTGTTTTCTAATCAAACTTACCTTTTGCTACATGCATACTTCTTTTTAAAAAATATTTATCATAAAAGTATACATCTTCATAGACACTAAGTGCATTGTGCAGGGAACAGGATCATTATTATTATAAGTAAAATTGACAAAAAAATTAATGCAGGTGTCAAAAATGTCACTTTTAATGACATTGTTATAACATGACACTGATAGCCAATCTGACTCATTTCAAAGTTCACACGGGTTATCAACTTATGAGAGGACACAGTCAGGTGATTAATTATGGAAACTTTTTAGATAAGCATATACACATAATGTCATGTTTTGTTGATTTTGTTTATTTAAAACAGTAGTTCAACAATTGAATAAAATAACAACAAAAAAGAATGAAAGTAATGACGGAATTATTACCTGAGAAACAGTACATGTTTTGGAATAGTCCCAGATACTGAGTTAGTTTTTGATCGGTTTCTATACAACCGAGTCATGTTGTCATCATACAGTATACTGTAAATCACCTTATTTTTGGCAATGGCATGGACAGAATGCAATAAAAAGGGCACTCTTAGTTTTGACATATACAGCAGCCTTATTGCAAAATATTGGACATTTCGTGAAGAGATCAAATGGCAAATGGAACCGTTCCTAATTATCTTTACAGATCAAACATGCATGCCGACATTTTACACAGGTGTGCATTTTTCAGTCTCTAAATTTTACAGGTCTATAATTGCATTTCATAGCTGCAAATGCATTTTAACAACGCCGCCGATTTTCGTAGACCAGCAACGTGAATGTTACGGGTTTGCACGGTAAACTATACGCTGCACACCTGTGTAGGTCACGCACAGGTAGATAAAACGTATCGGCAATTTTCGTCCCCGCTCGGACCGTGAATATCCCACGCCATTATGTTCACTTATATAAGAATATATAAACAAAATACTCACCAAAATTTAATATCCAGTAATGAATTATATTTAATTCCAGCAAAAACAGAATATTCAAACACGAAAATCACAGGTAAGTCCGAGTTAAAACTTCACGCACCTAGACAAGCTGGTCGCCATTACTGTTTAGTGTCAATAGAGCGGATGAATATTTGTGACGTAGAATTTCCAATTAGAATAACAATCAAAATAGTCCCGTGCGCGCCGGTTTACGCACTTTAATTGAGTCATTTTATTCATCCGCTACTACAGGTGTAGTAAGAAGTAGATCATCAATAAACGTAGATTAGTTTTGATATATTAGGGTGTAAGCGGATTAAATTTGATAAGAACTTTTGAAAATTGGTGTGCATACAAAGATTATTGATTCTCTATACCTGGTTTTACGCTCTCAACAAAATTACAGAATACATAATTGATAGGCGATGTCATTCACGAGTGTGCGTTTACGTGTATGATTCAATATTGCGAAACAAAACAAGAATGCATCTAGATTCACTTTTATTAATTCGTTGATATGTTTTGTAATAGCATTCCTATCAGCAAGTTCACGACATGTATACATGTTTTATTATCCTGATAAATATAGCATAGACTTTTTATATACGATATACATGACCACATACGTATATTTCATGGTCAACATTTAATACTTATCATACACATGTATCACCATTCACTCAGATATTGTACTTTCAGGATCTTATATATCACAGATAAGCTTAATATGTCACTAGAATGTACGTAACTGAGTACTTTATCTTTTTATAACTTAGCATTGATCTATTTGAAGAACTTTTGTTAGAATAGAATAGAATAGAATATGTTTATTCAGAAAACCACATGAAATGGTGTCTTCCATACATAGCTGGGTATTGTCGAGACAATTCATGCTATGGGATAATACATATATATAGCAATACAATATATACATTGAAATAAACATTCAAAGTAATATAGAACATTAGTGAACATTAGTAAAAAGAAACATTATCGAAACACTAAAACACCTAGTAGTTATCTGGGTACTGTTTTATCAAAGGACTTACGGAAATCGTAAACTTACGATCAAATTTAAATTCTTTATAATTTATTCACAATTGTAAAGTGTGGTTAATGGAGCTGCAAAACCAATACTGAATCAGTAAATAAACTCCTACAAACCATATACATCACAAATTTGCAGTTGTTAAAGAATTATAAAGAATTTAAATTTGAGCGTAACTTTAAGATTTTCGTAAGTGCTTTGATAAAACAGTACCTTGGTCACCATGTTTTTTGAAATGAAATTACAGATTTGTTTGCATTCTCCGGGATTGATTGGATTAAGAAGCTTTCTAAGAATGGTTAAATAATTTTCTGAGTCTGGTTCTATATCATCGATAATAGATCCAGTGATATTATAAAACAAGAGGAGCACACGCCTACTTTTGTTAACATAAACATTTTGTTTAAAAATAAGATCACCATTGGGAACCTTGGAAACTGGTCTATAGTTATAATTATGGAGTAGTCCTTAATATTGAGGTAAAATAAACTGAACAAATAAAAATAAAAACAGTGTAAATGGACCTGTTTATGAATAAAGGTCTTGTCGTTATGCTAACTGGATTTATTTTATAATGGGAAATCCCTGCAGCAGATAATGGCATGCTCAAGTATTATTAACTTCATTTCAGAAACCAACTATCTCACACATTTTATCAGTGCTATTGAATAATAGCTAGTGGAATGAAGTAGGCTTGTTATACATGTACACGCCTGAAAATGCACTCAATCACACCCACAACGCAACATCTATCTTTTTCATAATTTCTCGACTATAAATGCATGGATAACGTTGAAATTTGGACTGTAAATGATTTCATACTCATACTCATATGTCTCCTATTTTTTATGTAAATCGGTTCAATGAAAAATAAAAATAAATAATGAGCATCGCTGTAAAACGAAAAGTCACAAAACTGACGTCATGAAAAAAATACTGCATACATGACGTACAGCGCCGTGCCATAAGTGAACGTCACAATCTCGTGTATGTGATACGTTTGCACAAAACGCGTCTGTGAAAACATTGTTCGGACTCATTTTCTCTAAACAGTATGTCTAGAGATAGCTGAATCGCTCGCCTGGTTGGTAATACTTGCAATGTAAGATAAAATGCGCTTTCTCTTCTCTTTAACTGGCATCAACAGTCGGCGATCATGGCCTTTCACGAAATTTTACTAGGGAACCCTTTCCTGGCATCTTCTCTAAATTACCACGTTGCCGAAATTTATTAATAATGCATGTTGTGGTAGTCCTACGGATGTCTAACTTGTGTGATTTGTTTGTTTGTCTGATTCCTTAGTAGTGGCTTCTTTTGTATCAGGGTTGCGTTCATTCTGCCATGTTTGTTTTCCCCAAAACTTAAGTACACCATAGGAGCTTCTTTGGCGTTTATTGTCTCAAATATGCCGTCATTATTTAGACAATACTATAATCTAAATGACACAATCCTTACACCTTTTAAAGTGCAGAACGTTATTTAATTATCCACTCAAAACCAAAGGTCATTTCGAAACGTCGTAGTGACGTTCACTTGTGGCACGACTCTGTAACTCTGGCTCACATAGCACGTGCACACCAAGCGTTTCTGCATAATTACAACATACACCAGTTGTCGCTTCTATCAACGTCATCGGATTTCAGGATTATAAAGACTTTGTGGGGACGAGCTGTGTAGGAGACAAATCAGACGACCACCTACCCGGCTAAAACTACAAAACCTAGCCCTCTTTCGGGAAAGGGGGACCATTCCTCAGTTATCGATAACACTTATGTTCTCTCGGTGAGACAGAGGTAAACATATATCATAAACTACATGGAATGACATCAAAGATACTAATCAACGAGGAACAAAATGTTATTCTTTTATTACTTCAGTGTTATAAACTGTTAAATAAAATGTACACCACCTTAGTTATATTTTCATCGTGTCTTTTTGTGACTTTTCAATTTACAGTGATGTTCATTATTTGAAATTATTTTCATCTTACAATCAATCAATTTTAATACAGCAATCATAGAAACGTAGGATAGATTTTTATCTATAAGTACGCCAAATTGTAACAAAATTTCACTATAAATAGTTGAGAAATAATGAAAAATGTAGGTGTTGCGTTGTCTGAATAAGTGTATACACGAGGCCGAACATCATCTGTTTCCATGTAGGTCTTTTTGTATGTATGGTTAAGTTCCTGTCACATTCCGGTTAATTAATGAGTATAATTTTATAGATCTTTATCTACACGTACATATATTGTGATAATGCAATAGTGAATACTTTTCACAGCAGTTCGTTGCTGTATTTGGTTCGAAAACCGTAAGCTCAGTGACAAAAAACATTTTTTGTGAGCATTAATTTCGTAGTCATAACTTTGTAGCATTAAATAATAGCATTACCAAATATCTTGTATTCAGTTGATTGTACTTCTAGAAATTACCTCATTTCCTGTACCATATTCGTGTTAATGCGATGACTGAGTGGATTATGCGTTAAGCGCTCAACCCGCATATATAAGGGTTCTGACCACACAAAGGCCATGTCTGCAGACAAGTCATCAGGAAGCCGGACTCAGCAGTGATTCATATAATTGATTATAAGTATACCCAACACTTTTTATACGTTAGTCATACTCCAGCTATAGTACTATTTACGTGTACATGATACTGTGTTTGTACTCGTCATGTTCCGTAATCTCCACATAGGCACATGGTTTCAAATATTCTGAGTTCCAAACATAGGGTACACAGATAATTGTGCCTATGGATCTCATATGTACAATCATGTAGTATGTTATGTTAGTAGTATATGACTTCGCGGCACATAGTTGACACAATCTTTTTTGAATCGGTAATAATTAAATATTAAGTTAGCTCCTGTTAGGACTTCGAATTTTAAAAATACTGTCGAATGTTTCTTTTTTATCAAATGACGATATGTACGATATAATACAAACTTGCGGTCCGGTCGTTAGATGGCAATGTCGTACATAGATACTATCCCGGTGTCTTTGATTCGATTTTAGGTGAAATATGGTACGTTTTGACATCATAAGTTTTTCATACGTGGACATTTCTTTCTTTCTTCATTTTTGGATACAAGTCAAGGAATCAAGATCTTAAATCCGTTTACAGGCTTATAATCACATGTAGACTCGAGTGTTCGTATGGACTGCCAGGACTTACGCCGTTCCATGAATGTTGTGATAGGCGTACCTATTTGTCTTCTTCTTCTCCTTCGTTCAGATTAGTACAGATCCCGCTGCAGACTCCCGTCTACCCACTGTCCAGAACCCTCTTGAAGGCCTCAACGCTGTCGACGATGGTGGCATGCTCATGGAGCTGGTTCCTGAGTCGGATGGCGGAGGGGAAGAAGAAGTGTAGGAACACATCTGTGCGGCAGAGGGAAAACAAGTACCTGGTGGAATGGCCTATATGGTTGCTGGGCGGAAGAAGGTCTCTGCGGCTGGTATGTCGACGAGATGAGTCCATGGCTGATTCTGTACACCATCACCAGCTTGCCGTTCAGCAAGGTGTTTCCAGCCAATGTCTGCAATCATCTTGCTGGTGCTGCTTGACAAATCTTGCAGCGCGTCACTGAACTGTCTCCAGTTGACTGATGCTGGCCCTGGTGTGCGGATCACCGACAGGGCACGCGTATTCAAGGATTGGCCTGACCAGCGTATGTCAGCATTGTGTCTTTATCTGTTGAGGGGACAGCTTGTGAGGTTTCTCCTGAGGAAAGCGAGGATGTTTACCTTCTTCTCCGTGGTAGAAACGTGCGTGTTGGAGAATCCACGGAAAATATTGAAATGGACAGTGCAGTAAAAATACAAAAGTAGAATCCCATATACCGGAATTTTTTCACCATAAGCTTTTTCCATGTGTTTTCAATAATAAAACAAACATGGACACCAAAATAGTACGTTCGAAGTGCAAGTTGTCTCCCTTTTGTATATATTTTATGATCGGAGGATTTACCTTCCTTGTACGAATGCAAAACACAGCAAGAATCAAGTGCTTAGTACTTAACGACCTCATGATACAGAGTGAAGGCATGATACTTTTAAGACGCTACAACCTTAACTTTTAAATAAGTATTTCACTTACCCGATAACACTGCCATCTAGGTCTCAAATGTTTCGGTTGTTATAGAAACCAGTCCAATATCATGGCAATTCTTGTGATTGACAATGCTGCCACCATTCTTCAGAGTTTTTGATGTCTCACAGCCGATACCCCAACATAATACCACACCTAGTCACCTGACCACAGTTATAGTTCCACCAAATAATACGACTACAAATACTCATTTAGACGTTAAAATCTTATTTTAATACTACATGTATTTTGTTAGTTTATACATCTGCATATACAAGTTTATTTTAGGTTCATAGTGAAACAAGTTCTTTTAACTTTAATCACTCTCAGAGTCTCTACACTTCATCTGCAGATGGTATCCATCGGCTCCACATTAGGGTATGAGAGGAGTCCGTTCCCTTATAGGCCTTAAGATATACTAGTAATATCTTAATTTTGTCATTGGTGAAGTTGCATAGAAGCAAAATATGGACCCTCTGCACTAGAGGTGTGTGGTATTACCGGTATACCTGTAACCCTAAATTTTATCAACATTATCCCTACTTTTAATTATTTTGCAGTTACCAGTACTAGAAATCTAAACCATACATGGTTTCCCCTCCATTAAAACACCTGCTATCGCCATCTACTATGATTAGATCTGCTATCTATCCAGCATCAAGTGTAGCTTCTCAACTCAAGTTATCATTTTATGTTATGTTATTATTTCTCTAATTCTATTCCAGTAATGAGTCTTAGTCACCGTTCTTAAAACATATCCAGGCTCAGGCGCGGATCCAGGATTTGGCGTTAGGGGGGGGCGTACATTCATGTATTGACCCCCCCCTCAAAGAAATGTGCGAGCGAAACGAGCAAGAAAAAATGTATCTCTGAGAAGCATTCCACACAATTTCGTTCTTCATCTTATAATATCCATTGATAAAGTTAATGTGAGAGTAAGGCGAGCAAGAATATAAGCATTAATTATTTGAGCAGCATATCCCGCATACTCATTCCCTACTTGACAAACTTAACTGATAGCGGTTGTGCGAGCGGAGCGAGCAAGAAAAAAATGAAATCATCTATTTCAGCAGCATACATCACACACTTATCACTTGGTAATATTCACTGATTTAGTAATTGTAAGAATTGGAAAAAATCAGTGTTTATCTGAGCAGCATACCCAACAAACTCATTGATAAATCGAAAACTTTCATTGAATTTGCGTAGATCTACAGCGAGCGAAACGAGCAAGAAAAATCGTTGTTTATATAGCCAGGACTAACGATAATCGACTGGATAATATTCACTGATATATAGCTGCTGTGAATACGTCACGAAGAAAAAATGCACTGTCTATCTGAGCAGCATACCCTGCGAACTCCAGGGCTTCACTTTTGTTCAAGTGGAAATGTGAAATACTTGGGATCCAGCGACTAGGGGGTCCAGTTGCTTTCTGCCTCGTGACGTTCTAAAAAGAACCACGGAATTCGTCAGCTGCATTCTGAGATATCTTTTTTTAATGAAAAGGACAGGTTTATTAGAAAATCAAGCCAACTGTATTAATTTTAATGACTTGTCAGACATTTTTAATGTGCAAGAATCTCTGTAGCGGATGTTTGGCACCATGCTACCAATCAGCCATATCTTGTTGCTTGCATACAGCATTAAGTTCACTTTAAAATTAATAAATTGATTATTGTTTTATTGATGCGAGCGAAGCGAGCGAAAAAAAATTGCATATCAATATTGTTCTTACATCCAAAATATGATAAATTACCTAGGCTCCGACGATTTTAGGGGGGGCGTACGCCGGGTCCGCCCCCCCCCTGGATCCGCCTATGAGGCTGAGTGTTTTCTTTTATACTCTGGCCACTATACCATAGCTGTATTATAATAAAGTAGGAGGTATACCATGGTATATATTGTGGTATATGAGGAAAAACCATGGTATAACCCGGTATCTATTTCTTGGCAGTACCCAGTCCTACTCTGCACTCAGTGCAGATGCTTTACCAATAGGCTATAATCAAGGCAGTTCAGTTTCAACTGCATCACAGGTTTTTAAAGATTAAATAAACACCTAATGCAGCACTAATTTTGTTCATCTGAATAGACAATTTATTAACTCATAAACAAGCATACTGACACAAGTCATAATAATAAACAAACTCACTGAACATGCACACAGAATTTCAACTTTTGTTTTGAATTTTAAGGATACAAATGTAGTTTATTTAGAGCATTATGCCTGTCACTTTCAGTAAGTAAGAAGAACAATGGCAAAATGATGATTTACTTGTATACAGTACATGCCTAGAACAGGTAAATAACTGCGACTATTTTTCAGGTCCACAGCAGTTTGAGACATAGAAGTTCTTGCAGTACTCACTGATCCGAAAAAACTCAACAAACGTACGAGTCACATCAATGTATTTCATTGCAAAACATAAGACACGAAGGAAGACTGGAAGCCTCCATGTTAGTGCCCATCTCTCACCCATTAAAGCACAGATAAACACAGACAAATGAAACATTTGTGCCATTTTCAATTGTAGCACAAGTTATTTTCTATTATACAAGTACATATAATCTCCATCTACACATTACATTAAATAGATTCCATACATCAGATAAAGAATGTAACATGGGAACTTGTTCCTAACCCTTTACTCCATAAAGCCTAATCTATTTCTTGCAGTAAGTAACGAATGCATGTAGGTATTATACATGGCGATTGGATAGAAGCAACAATATGTGTGTGTATGATGTTGTAGTTGGTAATGTTTACATATTTTCACGTGTTTATATACATGGAGATAGATGTGTCAAGCTGTGTATGTATGGAGTAACGGGTTAAAGTAAAGGATTAATGCTCAGAACACATATTTTATCATAATTTGCATACATTCAAACAACAACAACAAAAAACATGTATGAAATATAATCTGTATGTTACATTTATAATGTATAAATGTATCAATATTGCACTGTCTAATAATGAGAGAAAAGGTCACAAGTTGAAGTTCTGTACTGGAACTTAAGTTTCATAGAAACATATGAAAGCCACTATATGTGTTATCTCTTATCAAGGGGAAGCAAAAACATCTTTCAGTACACCTGTACATACAGACAAAACTATATTTTAATAGTATATGATTGTGTACATGTATTTTTAAAACATTTGATCCCATTAGGTTTCCCTGAAAAACATTATTTTAACATACGCATAATAACAATTGATTTTGGAGAACCTAAATATTTGCTGCAATCATAAATCAGAGATCAGGCCCTGATCTCCTGAAGCATCTCAAGTAGAAATCTCAACTTGAGATTTTGCTGAAATTTAAGTCACAATTTTAGACAAATCAGATTTTTGAGCTCTTAAATTTTACTGTATTAAACTCAGAAGGATATTTCTGTGTTGTGATGCCTATTTAGAGCCCAGCCTCTCATGGAAATTACCTCAAAGCCACATGACAACATTTGAGATGAGATTTAGCTTAAGTTTAGATGTTTCGGGAGATCGGGCCTGAACAGTTCCAAATTTTAGGGAGAAGCGACTTTTCCCTCAATAGCAAATAGGGAGAAGTTTTAGGTCAGAAGGAGAAGTGAGGAGAAAACATGAATGAGTATGTGTATATTTTCTTATACCTTAGAAAAAAACCCCAACAATATTTAGGTCTTATAGAAACTGGGATGTGAATGTACCAAATTTGAGCAGCTTAATGTACCCAGTCTCCCCTTACAAGAAGTCGGCTCTACTGATCTGATTAGCAACTAATTCGTAGTATGGTGTGTGGAAGAGTCTACCCTTATAAAAACATCATTTTAGCGGGGTGCAGAACTTATCTGATCTTTAGTCCAATTGATGAATATCAGCAAAAAGGAGCAAATTTCCCAGCTAAACATTCCTCAAACATCAGAGATTAATCAAGTGCCCCATCATTCTGGTTGTTTAATACACTGGTAGATGAGAATAGTTAAAATTACAAACGATCATTTTCATTTTTTGTCCACACCAATAATTTACAATAAAAGTATGTTTGATAATCAATCTGGTTTTCATGACAACTGCAAACAATTTACACAGTCATATAGCAACTGCAGACAATTTACACAATTATATAGCAACTGCATACAATTTACACAGTCATATAGTAATAAAACTCTTTGGTATTCATACTACAAAGTTAACATTAAGTTACCGGTACTTCTGAAATCATTGTATCATGTTTATTAAGTCATATCACATGGTACAGTAAAACCTCACCTTAAACAAGACCACTTCAATAAAAGACCACCTCACAATTGAGACCTCAAATTTCAGGTTGATTTTCTCATTATTCAATCTGAATATTAAGGCCACTTCAATAATAAGAGCAGTTTTTAAGGGTCCAGAAGGTAATCTTATTATTGAGGTTTTACTGTATATGCACTGTAAGTATATAATATGATAATTAGAGGACTGGTGAAATGATCAAAATTTCAAGTTTCCAATGGAAGGTAAGTCAGGTAATTTCATGTCCTTGATTTTCTGTGGAATGTTCATATCTTTCACTGCGGAGACAGCTCGTGCAGGTGCTGCCGTGATACCAGCCTGTAATACAGTAACAATATATGATCATAGTTCATTCAATAATAAACAAATATACGAGAGATGATCAATATATAATGAGATAATGCTTATAACTCGGCTATGACATATTTTCAAAAAATATTTTCATGTGTTGGTTAATACATATATTAGAAGATAGCGTAAGAAATAGTATTCAAATATGTTAAACAAGAGGGCCCAGAAGGCCCTGGATCGCTCACCTGAGTAATATTCGAGTGATGTTAAGTCGAGAAATGAACTTTTTCTACATAGAAGTTCATTTTTTTTAGTGCAGCTAATCCTGATTCTCGGATTATTCCGGAATAGTAGGATATGCCTCTATGATAATTATGTTTAAGGTTAATGACCTTATCTGTTTATTTAATGACCTCAAAAAACATTATAGGGGTCATCTATTGATGATAACCAACCTCAAAGCAAAGTTTGATGATCTTAGGCCAAACTGTTCTCGAGTTATTGATCTGAAACCATTTAGTGTACCAGACAGCTGACATGTAGAAAGCAATTTACCCCAAATATCTCAGGCTGACCTTAAAAAATTCTTTGTTTGGAGTTACACAGAAATGTTTAGGCGGGTAGGTAAGTAGGGAATGTTTTTAATTATTTTTTACGAACACTTAATAATCTCATTAAAGTAAAAAATGTCTCCTGAAGGCCAAATATGTTGCTGGGATTTTCATGAGTAGATAGAGTAACTCCAACCAAAGAATTTATTAAGGTTAGCCTTAGATTGAGGGATATATTTGGTGGAAGAATATAAAACACAACTAACTTGTATGCAAATATATACACTTTATGGGCATGATATTTTGTGAAATAATGGATTGAAATAATCAAATTGATTATAATTATAAGACAACGGTTGCTTAACAAACATGGTACAAGCTTGATACTGTAAAACATACAATTTTCTTAATTGACTACAATTACCCATTATATAATATTTTATCAAATAAATCAACTTCTTCCATGTATAGCTACATTTTATTTTGGGCCCATTATCTAGTCTTGTAATACCTGGCAGGCTCATGTAACCTGATATGCTAGCATAACTGTAAGGTGACATAACTGACCATTAACTAGCTGAACACACAATAAACTTCTCCTACTGACTGAACAAATGACCAGATGGTCTACACATGTTTGAATTCAGATACCAGAGTCAGGGTTTAGTATATCTCATTGAAAAGTCATTAATGTCAGCAAGAAAGAAATATCCAACATTATTTCTTATCTAAAGGTGAGGTCAGTGGGAGTCTGCATTGTGGTATAAGAGAAGATTTTCAAAGTTTTCTACAATAACATAGTGACTGGGGTAGGGGGCTATTTTAACCCCATGGGGGTAAAATTTGTACAATCTTGTTAGAGGACCCCAATAATTATGATGTTACATGCAAAATATCAAAGTTATAGGTCTTGTGGTTTCAGAGGAAAAGATTTTCAAAGATTTCTCTCTATAACTCTATTGCAAAACAAGTGACCCCCGGGACGGGTGCAGTTTTGACCCCAGGGGCAAAATTTTAACAATCTTTGTAGAGGATCTCATGATGAAGCTTCATGCAAAATATCAAAGCTGTAGGCCCTGTGGTTTCAGAGAAGAAGATTTTTTAAGTTTTCACTTTTAAAATCTATTTTTAGCTCCTGTGACCTAATTAATAAATTAACCAGAACCATTTGAACAACTTTGAAAGAGGACCACCCAAGGATCATTCCTGTGAAATTTGGTTAAATTCTATCAATTGGTTTAGGAGAAGAAGTCATTTAAAGGAATTGTTGACGGACGACGGACAACGCCGGACGCCGGACAGCCACCTATCCTAAAAGCTCACCAGTGAGCACTTCGTGCTCAGGTGAGCTAAAAAATAAATTGTTCAGATCATTTCTGTCGACCTAAGAAGCCGGCAGATTAAAGTTAAAGAAATTGAAAGGATCATAACAGTTATAAGCATTTTTTCATTATATATTTATCACCCCCTATTGTATATGCCCCCTCCCAAGGGGTAATGGTACAAAACACAGTAAAACAAATTTAACTTGCAAAGATTAATCTAATCCTGACCTTTATGCATACAAGGCAATTAGTAATTCATCATGTAATTAAGTTTTGAAACTTGTGGCTCAACCCATTTACCATTTGGTTTTATATTGGTAATAAAATATAAACTAAACCTCCATGCACGAATATATTACAGATCTACTATTAAGGATATAACAAAGTCCTGTAAGATGATGCTGCGCTATTGGTGTCTATAATGATCCAAGAACATATCAAACAATACTTCATATACTTAATACATAGAAAGCAAAAGCTATTAAAAGAAATGCAGTCACCTGTGAAATTATGCTAATAGAGGTCCGGAAGAGCAGATTAACGTTTACAAGTCGTACTAAACAGTATACAGTCTAACTTGTATTAAGCGACCACCCAGGGGAAGGTCAGAAAACGGTCGCTTAACGGAATGGTCGTTTAACACAAATGTAAGAAGCATTGAGTGTAATTAACGAATTTCCGAATTTAGGCTGTCTGATTACTTTTGAACTTCAATTGATAAACATTAGTGTGTAAATAAATTTCATGATTCTTACTTGTATGTATGGTCTTCATAAGCATTTCAATTTATCATTTTAATAATCTTACTGATATATACACAATGCAATTAATACAAGTCAGTTTTGCTTGCACTCAAAGAAAAAACCCGGAATAGGCCGGGGTTTAGCCCAGTCTAAATGAACGGAGACAACCAGCTGATTGCAGCAAAAGATACATACAACAATTAATCCGTAATACTGTGTGTAATCGGATTAAAATCATCTGAATGACTTGCCCTACGGACACAATTGTGATTATCAATGGTGTTAATCGAGGCCCAAAGACAAAAAAAGTGTGACGAGGTATCAGGTATAAATTAACAACCTGTCACTACAAACAACCAGAGATTTACAATTTTTTGGTCGCTAAATGCAATTTTACCATTGAATTATAGTGCTTAAACAGTGGTCGCTGGTCGCGTAAGACAAAAGTCGCTTAATACAATAGACATATAGAGCAAATATGCTCGGGAGGATTTGAAAGCGGTCGTTTAAGACAAAGGTCGCTTAATACGCGTGGTCGCTAGTATAAGTTTGACTGTACTCAGACAAGAGTGAAACATATACTGTAGTATTTGCTTTGCAAGAAATCTTCTTTTCCACCATGTTTTGTATACAGGAATGAAAGAGTTGCTATGTTTAACCTGACATTGAATATGTCAATGGACAATGTACAAGTACTGCTGTGATAAACATGTTGTTTCATACAAGTCAAATAGTTTTCTGCGGGCAGATGATTTAGTTGTATTGTTTAGGATGTGTTTCTTGCAGTTTGGATGCTGATCAAATTTATTCTGGTGTATGTTTAAATATATCTGTCCAAATAATTCAAATACATGACTTGTAATATCCGACAATTCCGATTAATCTAACATAACCAACTATACTATGTAACAGTAATTTTGAACTGATGAGATATAAATCGTATTCAGTCTAAACAAAATATATCCTCTAATAATTTGGTTTTATTATGTGCCAAGCGAATGAACAACAAAGAATTTGAAAAACATTTATCATGTATCAATATACCATGCTTCTGTTAATCTAGCAATGTGTTCTCTACAGGATGTACTCGATTGCTCACTATATTTATCATTGACCGAGACGCTTTGCTTGTGCAGTTGCAGACACCTGCTGTTTAGATACATGGTCTCATTTGCCTAGCGCTCACAGTGAAATTTTGGACATATCTGATTTCTTCGGTAAATAAACTATTGCAATACGACAGACCGATGTTATCCGCATGGAATAATGGAATAAGTCTGGTTCACGACATTCTTACAAAATACTTCTTTTTTTAAATTTTGTTTTTGAAATCATAAACCATCGAGAACAGATCACTTGCCCCTCCATAGACTTTTTACTTTGAGCATCAAGGCTCAAGCCCGCAGGTAATTATAGACACCATAAATATATGAAATCATAAAGTTCCACATACTGCACATACTGTATATCCTTGCTTTTCAGGCAACTTGTTTATGTAACAAGACTTCATTCAGTAAACACTGATGCCCACGTGGAAGCCTTGTCCATAAAAAATCTAAGTCAATCAGGGGTCATAATATTCTGTTACAATGTTGGATAGTGTTACATGGCTTTGACAATGTAAGGGGCTTAGGATGGTAAACAAGTATGCCAAGTTTGAAAGCAATGCCTCCATGAACTTGATGTAAGACAAACGGTCAATTTGGGTTAACCAAGAATTTGGCCCTTCAATAAGTCTAAGTCCAAAACTAGGTCAATGTGAAGGTCAAAATGAGGTCAGGAGATATAGGTGTGTGGAGAGTGTTCAAATACAACATCCATGCAAGCATGAAAGCTTTGTAGCAAGCCATATTGATGTGAGATGAAATGGTCAATTTGGGTTAACCAGGGACGGACAGACGCACATAGCCTCCCGATCTATTGATACAGGGGGCATAAAAATCCCTAACTGCCAGTCGTCTTGACATTATAGAGGATGTTTTATTCCTACTGTTTGCATAAGTTATTCATACATTGATCACATAAAATACGAGGAACATATGGGAATTTCACAAAAACAGTTATCTAAACAAGGTCCATGATACTCTGCTGCAAACTTGACTCCAGCATAAACAAAAACCCAAAATACATCATACCTTTCATACACTGATAAACATGGTTGACCCCCTCATTCTGCTGTTTAAACTTGACACAACATGTCATCAAAGAATCATTTATAACAGGCCCCTAGGTTTAGAATATTCACATATATATTCACATATACACTCGGTAAAACTTATAAGTACACACGTCGTTTTTTCGCTATAACTTTTTTATTTTTTATTATTTTTGCATGAAATTTTATGTACATAGTATTGACTGTCAAAGGACTGGATAAATACATTTTTTTCTTTAAAATTAAATGCAGCGGTTCATTGAACCATGAAACGTCAAAAACCGTAAAACGGCCGTGAAATTGACGCGTATGTGCAAATTATTTTTATGTAAGGTAAATTTGAATTTTAGATTTATTGTCAAATTAAAAAAACACAAAATAATTCGATTTTTCAAACAACAACTTGGTGTTTTTTTACTTTAAAAAATATTTTTTATTGTTATGGCCAAGGGAGTTAACCATGTTTCAAATTGCATTTTTTATCAGAAGTCAATATTTCTAAACCTAAATTGGGCTTGTTCCTATCATCGTTTTCTTTATTACTGTGTCCATGATAGAAACATAGACTTGAAACCGTACTGTATCAGCGCAGCGGGGCCATATGTGCATTAGCAACCTGACAATCGCCCGATGAACACACGGCATTATTGTGTTTTTTTAGATTCTGCTGTTGGCATCATTAATTTATTCTGTTTGTGACAATTTAAATCAGATGTTAAAAACATCGATTGTATTGTAATTCTACATATCCAATCCACATATGTTGAAATTTTCAGCACGATCAAACACGCATTGACCGAGCTATGGGCAAATTAACAAGTGTGTACTTATAAGTTTTGCCGAGTGTATATTGGCAAAATAATGCACAATTATACTATGTAGTCAAGATTATGTTACAAAGTGGGATCAACTCTGAACTGGGACTGAACACAAACAAACAATGCTTAACAAACAAACACAACTGAGGATAACATAAGAGCACACATAACTAGAACTGAGCATACATAACTAGAACTGTTTCTCATCATGCTATAACAAAATATTAAATATACAAAGAAAGTTAGAAACACAGAAGTTAGAAACATAGATGAATAAATCACAGAATTACAAGAAACTAGATGATATAAGACAACTCTCTTAAACCATCAGCTTATAATTACAGTCCTTCGCTCATATCCAGCAATGAATCAAAGCACTGGGGGGGATATTAGACCAAAAGTGTTCAAATTTCTTGTAGGATACGGGCTGGGACTGGTGTGTCTGTAATCCAGCTTGTTTTTTTATACCAACTATATGATGTGAAACCTCTTGCAGGGACGTAGACATAGTAACTAGCTACTAGAATAACAGTGTTATTAACATTGGTTGTAAAACACAAAGGGGCTTGTAAATTTACTAATGTAAGATTTAAACTCATCCTATCATTCTATGATACTGGCACATACCCGGAGTGGTTTCAAACCAGTAGTAGAGAGGGGCATGTCTGTAACAAGTCAGCCATGGGGAACTCATAATGATACACTAAGTCTGTAACAAGTCAGCCATGGGGCACTCACAATGATACACTAAGTCTGTAACAAGTCAGCCATTGGGCACTCACAATGATACACTAAGTCTGTAACAAGTCAGCCATGGGGCACTCATAATGATACACTAAGTCTGTAACAAGTCAGCCATTGGGCACTCACAATGATACACTAAGTCTGTAACAAGTCAGCCATGGGGCACTCATAATGATACACTAAGTCTGTAACAAGTCAGCCATGGGGCACTCACAATGATACACTAAGTCTGTAACAAGTATGCCTTGGGGCACTCACAATGATACACTAACAAGTCAGCCATGGGGCACTCACAATGATACACTAAGTCTGTAACAAGTCAGCCATGGGGCACTCACAATGATACACTATGTCTGTAACAAGTCAGCCATGGGTAACTCACAATGACACACTAAATCTGTAACAAGTCTGCCATGGGGAACTCACAATGATACACTAAGTCTGTAACAAGTCAGCCATTGGGCACTCACAATGATACACTAAGTCTGTAACAAGTCAGCCATGGGGCACTCATAATGATACACTAAGTCTGTAACAAGTCAGCCATGGGGCACTCACAATGATACACTAAGTCTGTAACAAGTATGCCTTGGGGCACTCACAATGACACACTAACAAGTCAGCCATGGGGCACTCACAATGATACACTAAGTCTGTAACAAGTCAGCCATGGGGCACTCACAATGATACACTAAGTCTGTAACAAGTCAGCCATGGGGCACTCACAATGATACACTAAGTCTGTAATAAGTCAGCCATTGGGCACTCACAATGATACACTAAGTCTGTAACAAGTCAGCCATGGGGCACTCATAATGATACACTAAGTCTGTAACAAGTCAGCCATGGGGCACTCACAATGATACACTAAGTCTGTAACAAGTATGCCTTGGGGCACTCACAATGATACACTAACAAGTCAGCCATGGGGCACTCACAATGATACACTAAGTCTGTAACAAGTCAGCCATGGGGCACTCACAATGATACACTAACAAGTCAGCCATGGGGCACTCATAATGATACACTAAGTCTGTAACAAGTCTGCCATGGGGAACTCACAATGACACACTAAGTCTGTAACAAGTCTGCCATGGGGAACTCACAATGACACACTAAATCTGTAACAAGTCTGCCATGGGGAACTCACAATGACATACTAAATCTGTAACAAGTCTGCCATGGGGAACTCACAATGACACTCTTACTGATTCATCATAACACTAACATTACAGGCATTTCAAATGACCTCTGGATTGACCATTGGACCTCTGAAAGT
The DNA here is from genome assembly GCA_947247005.1 of Spisula solida. Lineage (NCBI taxonomy): Eukaryota > Metazoa > Mollusca > Bivalvia > Venerida > Mactridae > Spisula > Spisula solida. The sequence continues at coordinate 31,296,767 of OX365944.1, read as the reverse complement.
AGCATAAAGCTGTATTTTGTCAAAGGTTCTAACTAAAGAGTGGATTTTCCTTCAAATAATACCTAGGTGTTTTGCACCGAATGAAATGCTAAATCCAGTACAAAATTAGCAAACTGCTCTTGAGACATTTGACACCTACGGATACACAGTTCACTATGTGGGGTGATCGCCATGTTTGTATAAAGTGCTTTTAAATTATTTATTTTTAGTTAAATATTGATGAAATTTCAAGACGATCAACTTGATTGCAGCTGATTTATAGAATGGAATAAAAATCTGCAAACTTATGAGACAATTAATAGTACCCTTGGCAAAGCTGCAACACCTGGTCGCCGCACATCAAAAATTATATGTTCATGTTTCTCCCGAAACAATGCTATAAGGCTAAAATTAACGCCAATATAAGACATCATGCGTTAATGTCATGGGGTCATTTCAATAAATTATAATGTTGTTTACTACATCGTATAAACATCTAATATTTCACAAGCTGATTTAGAGGTTTAAATCATTACAGGTAGTCAGTTTATATTTTACATGCTAACATAACACTAGTATTGTATAAGTCGAGTTATTTGACCGGGGAGATGGAACAATAAAACAATCACAAACATACCCCTTCAATCAGAACACAGCAAACAGTAAGGTCAACGGTACGCATATACAGCAAACAGTAAGGTCAACGGTACGCATATACCATCTTTATCACATGACTTTCCTTGTACACGGGTTAGAATAACGAGTATGTCTAATATATGACGTCTTTTTATCTTGTAAATGACGTCATTATATCCCGTAAATGACATTATTTTTCGTGTTGTTTATATAAGGGGCTACATTTTCCAACAGAAAGAAGTTTATTTTGAACTATTTTCGTGTTATTAGTGTCATATAATAAAAAGAATCTAACACTGGTTGCCAATTGATACAAACTTATAATAAACTGGTGCAAGAAATATTATTAAGCTCCCAGAACTTTGTATCAATTGACAACTCGTGATTCTAAGATCCTTTATATATCCTGTCAATAATCAATAAGTAAATTACGGAAAAATTCAAAAATAAAGTATTCAATGTATTCTATTAGTTGTTTGCTTGCACTGAGACTACATCTATGTTCATCTGCATATTTTCTGCCAGATTGGCCAATGGTCTCTTTAAGGGTAGAGACAAGTGTGTGACCAGGAATCTGGGTGTGACATCCTACATGTAGCTCTTTCCAAATAAGACTTTTTGGTTCTTCAACATGCCCAGTGTAGGGCACTGATACATGTAAGACTATCTTTGGGTTTCCAACCAGTTCATCTCCAGAATGGAAACACTGAAAAGCTTTACTGAAATGACCAAGTTTAAAGAGCTTGGAGTCGGGTACCTCTCGATCCGTAGACGAGAACATTACCTTCTCGACCATGATGCCATCCCTAAAGATGTATGTTAATGTGTTACTTGCACTGTTGCAATGACTGTTTGTCGAGCAGACTGCAATTTGTTGTACATGTACTTTACTTAATAGTTTTACAAGTACCATTGAACATAATTTTTACATTACCAAACAGTTAAGTATATTTTTACACACAATATACAACAATACTACCGGGTATTGTTTTGCAGAGAGGCTTTGAATGATAAAATCCCTTTGTTGTATTTAAGTGCATTTTATTTTGTATCTTCTTAACAAACCAGTGAAAATAAATCAGACCACTCTAAAAACTCTCAAGAACAATTGAACAAGAGGGCCCAAAGGGCCCTAGCTCGCTCACCTGTCGTAGTAGAGCATGCAAGCCCCTATGGTGAACTAGTAATAATTTATATATTTTATGAATAAGATTGAGAAAAATTCAGTCTCTATTGCTAGCTTTTTCTAGGTTTTTGCAAGATTGACCTAGTGACCAAGTTTTTAACCCCACATGATCCATTTCAACATTGGCCAAGATTTCATAGAGACAAACTTTCTGACCAAGTTTCATGAGGATAGGGTCATAATTGTGTCCTCTAATGTGTTCATAAGCATTTTCTAAGATTTGACCGTTTGACCTAGTTTTTGACCTCACAAACCCAGTTTCTAACTTGACCTAGATTTCATAGAGACAAACATTCTGTCCAAGTTTCATGAAGATTGGGTCAAAACTGTTTCCTCTAATGTGTTTACAAGATTGTGGACGGACGGACAAAGTGCGATCACAAAAGCTCATCCTGTCACTTTGTGACAGGTGAGCTAAAAAGTGGGGATGTTTGATTTACACATGAGACATGTAAGGTCAGTAATGTCCGAGATGGCCCGATTGGGCATTGAGTTTATACGTCTCTAATGTCTCTCATCATTTGTGAATTAAACCACAAATAGCCATAACACACAATATTAAACCTAGATAAGAATGTTATAAATACCGGTACCCAGAAACAGGAATTTAAATTAAGATAGCTAAGAATCTTATGCGGTTCTGTACAAAGCGTGATAGAGTATGCCAGACCATTGACCTTGTTGTAACACATACTTACACTAACTAAAACTTTGTCAATTTCTTATTCAGTGTTTGTAAGATAATAGTGTCCACAGATTGCTGAAAATTGTGGTGGAATGAAACAAAATGAAACGTAACAGAAATGTCAAAAGAAGTATTGTGCACAGTTGAGTGATTACGTTAAAACAAGTTTTTACCTGTTTAGGATTTGTACATGAACTTAAGAGTATGTCAAAGTGCAATTCTCGTTAATGAGCAGCAATAATTAAGTTTGTGTATGTCTATGAGATAAACTATAAATCAAAGAAATAATATCAAATCTTTGAACGAAAATAAATACTACAATGTGACAGCTTTCAGTGTAGTTCTAAGTGTCATAAACAAAGCTATTTAGTCCAAAGAATAAAATTTTGCTCAGCAGAACTTGTTCATTAACTAAGTATTAAAATTTCAGCATGATGAATACTAGAGTAAACACTAGAGTCATCACTGAAGGTGATGGATGACCCCAGATATTGCCTGAAAAAGTTTCTGTACCTTCACAAGAGACAATGTATACACAACTAGACTTGAGGTCTGTGAGGTTTATTTAAAACTCTGACCAATGATTACTGAGAAAAAGGTCAAGATGTATGAATACAAGTTCAAAGGGCAATAACATACAATAATAATATGCACAACTAGACTTAGTAACCGAGTCCTGTTAAGCTTTGGTTAAATTCCAACTTGCAGTTACAGAAAAGAAATATGGACACATTTTGTCAATAGCAGACCAACCAGCTTCAAGCGTGACTTCAATTCCCCCCAAACAGTAATACCTACTTCAATCCCCCATACAGTAGTACCTATCTGGGGATATAATTAGAGAGTAACACACAATATTTTACAACAGTACCCAACACGATATTGTACCTCTTTACAAACAGTCTATAGCAGCCTTAAACAGATCTAGAAATTTAACAAAACAGTACATAAAGAAACTAGAAATGCCTCTCATTGACAATGACAAGGGTCATAACTCTTCTTATACTTAATGAATCAGTATCAAAATTACGACAATACAGTCTAACTTGTATTAAGCGACCACCCTGGGGAAGGTCTGAAAACTGTCGCTTAACGGAACGGTCGTTTAACACAAATGTAAGAAACATCGAGTGTAATTAATTAATTTCCGACTTTAGGCTGTCCAGGGAGTTTAGATAATATCAGAACAGGTCATGGGCTGTCCGAGTACTATTCAACTTCAATAGATAAACATTAGTGTGTAAATATGTTTTATGATGATTCTATACTTGTATGCATCGTCTTCATGAGCATTTAATTTATCATTTTAATAAACTTACTCGTATATTACACAATGCTATTAATATAAGTCAGTTTTGCTTGCGTTATTTTTGTTGTTGCACTCGAAGAATAAAACCCGAAATAGACCGGGTTTTAGCCAAATCTAAATAAACGGTGACAACAAGCTGATTGCAGCAAAATATACACCAATTAATCCGTAATAATGTGTGTAATCGGATTAAAATCATCTGAATGACATGCCCTATGGACACAATGGTGATTATCAATGCTGTTGAGGCCCACATGGAAGATCGGGAAACCGAATGTGTCAGCCTCGTTAAATAAAGACGTTACTTACTTACTTACTTACTTACTTACTGTTAATAGGGGCCCAGTTAACAAAAGACAAACTCTGAAGTGTGAACAAACAATGATTTAAGATGAGGTATAAAGTAATTAACAACCTGTCACTACAGCGACCAGTGATTTACACATACTTTTTGGTCGCTTAATGCAATTTTACCAACAAATTTTGTTCTTAAACAGTGGTCGCTGGTCGCGTTAGACAAAAGTCGCTTAATACAGTAGAGAAATAGAGCAAATATGGTCGGGAGGAATTAAAACCGGTTGTTTAAGACAAAGGTCGCATAATACGCGTGGTCGCTAGTACAAGTTGGACTGTATGCTAAAGTTCCTATGAAGTTTGTAGCCCAAATACTTTCAGGAGTTATAAGGACACAAGAGAAATTTAATAATTCGAGGGCAGTAAAGCTAATACTGGATGAATCTGAATCAAAATACCAAAGTTTGAACTATGCATGCTGGCAAATATTCCTATAAAGGTTGATGATTGTGGCTCAAACATGTTTCGAGTGACCAGCGTGACTATGAGACAACAATTTGGGACAAACTGACAGACGGACAAGCGCAAATCTATATTGCCCCTCAAGTCTTTGATAGAGGCATAAAAACAGCTTTTGGAACACTAGACCAGCACTTCCTTTAGGACAAACAAGTTGTTTTAGTTGCATAAAGAGATGGAGCTGTGAAAACATGCAAGAACCATAAGCAATTATGATACTGTAGTTAGTAGCAAGAGGTTAACTTACAGTCTGTTTCAGTATATAGTCATCCATTCTCTTTGGAAATAAAACTATGTTCATTAACTCTGAAGGGTAATTTTAAAGCAACCTACAGTAGTGTCCCTTTATACGTAATAATACAATAAAAGTTGCCTCTCTTTTACTGTATCAGAACAAAATGTATCTAAGTTCATTAACTCTACATGTCCTATATATAAAACAATCTTAAGTTGCATTCCTTTACTGTATCGGAAATTATATAATGTATATAAGTTCAATAACTCTGCAGGATATATTTATAAAACAATCTGAAGTGGTCTCCCTTGACTGTATCAGAAATTATCAAAATGTATCAAAACTAATTAACTCTTCAGGATCTATTTATAAAACAGAGGTTCCAATCCAGAGTTGTTCCCTTTAATGTATCAGATCTTATCAATAGAGGTCATCTACTGATGATGAACAATCTTCCCTTATGATACACTTGCTACGTAAGGTTGGTCACCATCAGTAGATCGCCTCTATTGATTTTAACGTCAGTAAATCAAAGGTCAAAGTCTCTAAGACCCAACCAAACTGAGTTATTGACCGGAAACCATTTGGTCTAGTCATTCATGTGAACATCACAAGGATCTTGACATTCAATAGGGTTCATCTACTGATGATGACCAATCTCCCTATACAGTTTGTATATCCTAGGTCAAACTGTTCTTATGTTATTGATTGTTAACCAACCAACAGATGGAAGGCCAGACGGTCCTTGGGGCCAAAACATTCTTCAGTTATATTACCAAAAAGTGTTATGGTCAACAGACCGACATACCAACAGACACTAACAAAACAACACAACCCTCTTCATTGAAGGGGGCATACAAACAAGAGGACCATTTCAAAAAAGGAAGATACACATACACATGTAGTTGTAATACACAGTATCATTAATAAATTACTAAAACAATCAAAAAAGCATAATTTACAATTGATCCGAAAAGTCCAAAATTAAAAAAATACAATAATAAGTCATGTAAAAAATACAACATCTAAATAGTGACTTTACTGTAACATACTAGGAAACTTTGCCATTCTATTAAAATAGTTACCTCAGACTTCTCGAGCTTGTTTTGTTCTTCTATTCTAGTTATGATTTCTGTCATATTGGTTTCTAGGACCATGCCTCCCATCACTAACTCAGCCAGAATATAATGTACCTGAGAAATCAAATTTGATCATTTGATGTATATAGTCTTGAGGTATCCATGACAACTGAAAGCTTGTTTTAAAACAAGTATGTATGTCTCCCTCAAAGGGCCATAACTCAGACAAACCCATCTGAACAAAAAGTCCTGACTATGTACAACTAGGTAATTTTTCAGTCATATATGGCTGATTAACTTAGCCAGTTTTCTTAGACTGTATCCTAACAAGTACTTAACTAATCCTTCTGAAATAAACCAGCAACTTCTCCTCAAATGGAGGAAAATAGACATTATATAATTGTCAAATATTTGCCATGACCAAAATAATATATCATTATATGTCCTGTCACACAACTTAATTGCACTATAAATAAAAGAGAGCTGTATACCAAAATGAAATCCTATAAATAGGCTAACATGTCTTAAGAAGTCATTCTATCAAATGAGACTGTCAAAGCAGGTGGTTGTTAAAAATGGCAGAAGACAGGTGATTGCTTATAAATGGAACTTTGGAGCAAACTTTACCTTGTCTACATGAAATATGAGGTCTAATTCACAAACGTTCTCAAAACATTTGTCTAATGTCTCCACAAAGACCTGGAAGAAACAACATGGTAATGGTGTAATATTAATAACAACAAAATGACAGTATGTGTAAGTTAAATGTTTAGAAATGAACTTCTGCTGGTGCTTTACACAGCCAACTTCAAGCCTTCAACTATCGAGAATTCCACACAATATATCAAATTATGTACATCAGTTAAACAATTAATAATCAATATTCAGCATATCAAAGAACTAGAAATGTATCAATGGAACACGGATGCCCCCACTTTCCTTGTAACCATGCCAGGGACCATAACATAACTAATACAGGATGTATCTGAATCAAAAGCTACAGAAACTACACATGCTCACTAATATAACTATAAAATTTGACATCTGTAGCTCCAATACTAAGATTTACAGGCGACACAAGCTAAACTTAATCATGTCAGGGGCCATAACTGTACTAATGCTGTGTGAATCAGAATCAAAACCCTAAGTGCCCTACTTTACATGCTGACTTATATTCCTAAGACGTTTGGTAACTGCAGCTCATGTATGTTTAGAGTTATGTGTGACATACTGTAAACCAATTTAATTTTGCGAATATTAACTTTCGCGTTATTAAGTTTCCTGCAATGTCCATATTAATGTTATTAGCACTTTTGCGCGACTTAATTTCGAGAAATTCTTTCACTCATGAACTCAGCCAAACTAAATCACGCGAAATAATTTCTAGGACTACAGTAGCAAAACTAAAATAGTATGACCTGCCATGACCGAGGAATCAAACTCACACATAGTCAGGTTAAAAATCAAGCACACTGAAATTTAAACCATGGCTCCCAAAAAGGTTCTGCAAACATCCTTTGTTGTGCAGCAAATCAGGATTTCCACATTATTCTGGAATTGTAGGACCCCAGTGTAATTTACACAGTCATGTCCCAAACATGATGGTTCAAGAATGTCCCAAACATGATGATTCAAGAATGTCCCAAACATGATGATTCAAGAATGTCCCAAACATGAGGATTCAAGAATGTCCCAAACATGATGATTCAAGAATGTCTCAAACATGATGATTCAAGAATGTCTCAAACATGATGATTCAAGAATGTCCCAAACATGATGATTCAAGAATGTCCCAAACATGATGATTCAAGAATGTCCCAAACATGAGGATTCAAGAATGTTCAAAACCTGATGATTCAAGAATGGCATTATAAACGTTTACCTGAATTAAATCTAAGATACCAAGTTCACTTTCTGATGAATCAACACAGAACACAAAGTACAAAGTGGCATAATGGCGATATATAATCTTAAAGTCAGATCCTCCAATAAGTCTGTGAAAAAAACAATGAAAATAATTAGCAAAAATGTCACAGTTGCAAATAGAGATGAAAAAATCAAACATTAACATAATCAATTATATGCTAACAATTCTACAAATAAATTGTACAACAACATTTTGAACTAGAGTAAGTTTACTTGAATTTCACAAAACCAAGATTACAATACATTACATATGTATGGCTAACAGTGTCATAGTGATTCTACAACCATTTTTATCACATTTGGTAAAATTGAAAACTGTGCCAACGTCCATATGTTTTCTATTTCAATTTTGGTTTTCTTTATAAATTTGTCCAATGAGTTGAAAAAGTTGTGATAAGACTTCTTTTTAGCAGCCAATCTACTAAAACATGTATTTCGAAGTATGAACTGATAAGCCCAGTGCTGTCCAAATATTTCATGGTATAATAGTAGTGAGACTCAAAACCTTTACTAGTTTAGGAACTTGACATAATAAAATTAATTATACAATGGAGTGATCTCTGATCTGGCATAATTTCACTTCATATAAATGGTGGAAAGTACATTGTTTTGATATAATATCATCCACATATTGAGTGCAGTATAACCTAGTTTATCCGGAACCTGTTTTTACACCGGCAACCTGTCTTAACTGGCATGGTTAGTTGGTCCCAGTAGAACTCAACTGTATTTTTATTTGATGTACTCTGACTAAATAACAGAACCTGCATTATCAGTTATCCGGCATTGTTTGTCATTCCCAATAATTGATAGAGTATTTTAGCATTTAATTAGCCAGCATTATAGATAAATACTTCGAAGACGTGTATCAACTATCATCGGTTAATGTATTTTGCACAAGGCCTTCAAGAAAACCAAACAAACAACAATTAAAAGAACTATTGTATGACAGTCCGACTCAGCCTATGACTAACTAACACCATATTAAAGTACAATGACATGTAAATACAAACACCATTGGATACCTTTAATAGTTGTTCATTTGTTAATACTTATATCTTTTTATGAGCATGTATACATGTATATGAATTTCTATAATCCTGGTTTTACTGGCACACTGCTTTAACTGGCACCTTCACCTGGTCCGAAAGAATGCTGTATAAAGAAGGTTAATGGTTATACCACAAAGCATAATATTCACAAAATGTAAAGTCTTACGTTCCCCCTTCCAAGAAGTTGCAAACATTATCATCACGTTTTGATACTAGGTGAAAGGTTTCCCTGATAATCTGCTGCTGCATGTCTTCTGGCTGCAAATATAACATACATAACAAAGTGGTAAAAACGGCCTGGGGAAAGCCCTGTTTAATACAGATAAGAAGACGAGTACTGCCAGAAATATAATCATACTTGTAATATTCTAGCAAGTATAAAACAGCTAATTTTTAATCCAATTACACACATTATTATAGAGCTGTCATTGATAGAAGTGATATTGATGTATCGACGAAATTTTTAAGCTGATCGATTATCGATTCACATTTTGAAATATCGATACATGGGTAAATGAAGGAACCACTCAAAACCCTCATTTTTCTGCATAAAATGTTTTCTTTGTTAAAATGGAAGTTCACAAACTGTCAAAATGGATCAAGTCTAAACTCAAACCAAAGGTGCTATTTCAAAAGCTGAATCTATACCCAACTTATACAGTGTAGGATGGCTAAATAAGTGAATCATGACTGATGGACCCGTTTCTTGTTCGTCTACAGGGCTTTTTTATCAAGAGTAGGGGTAGGGGCCTTTTCTCTTCGAATTTGGGGGAAAATAACTCATACATTTTGCACAAGGGGGAGAAAAACTTGATGTTAATTGGACTTTATGGGAAAACTGCATGATTTTAAAGAATTTTCCTGAGGGGAAGCCACCTGTAAAGGGCCCCTGCTATAGAAAAAAAGCCCTGGTCTATATATGTGTAAATCAATATATCAATGTATCGTCAATACTTGTCTTCTGATATATCGGAATCGTCGAAATGCCTTGTGTCGAATCAATGGCAGCTCTACCATTATTATGGATCAATTGTTGTATCTTTTGCTGCAATCAGCTTGTTGTCATCGTCCATTTTCAGACCTTCCAAAGGTGGTCGCTTAATACAAGTTAGACTTTACCTAGATAGGGACTAGTTCTGGATACCTAAATTACAATATTCCACCTTCAAACTCTAACTATCATAAGAACTATTTCCCCAGAACCATTAGATACTGGAACGCTCTGCCGTATGACATCCAGGCCAGTGTGGATCTCCAACACTTCACAAGTCCACATCTGGCCTGGATGCATACATGTACTAATACTATCATACTGTTTTTATCCTATTTTTACCATGTTGTATATAGAAACTTTAACTTTGGATCAATGTAAATCACATACTTATTTATCATGTAACTACTTATTTTTTTACAAATGTCCCGGTCATGAACAGCAGGGAGTAAACCAGTAGATGTAGATGAAATAAGCATTGTCAAAGACCTTAGACAAGATAGAGTTAGAACTGAAAGTATCATATGGATCTCTTTATCATGCACAAGTTGTATAGCATGTCACATAACTCTCCTTATAAACTTGTAATGCATAGAACATGCCATTTTATAACTCATCTCGTCAGTGTGCTTGATGAACCTGTATGCTGGGATTTAAGATATCCCTCTCTCCAAAGATCTGTGTTCTCTTTGCTCTAAGTGTAGACCAGTCCTGTTACCAGTAACCTGTATTCTTTATATCTCAAAAATATATCTAGGCTGTACGTGTATCTGTTTTACTCACATTCGTCGTCAAAATTCAGACTAGACTATTTAAACTATGTTCGAAAGTCAAAGAGCTCCATATTGAATACGACTATCCGAAATTTATGTTGTCCGAAATCACTTTAACAACATATGTAAGAAATATACGTACGTAATACTGGTAAAACCGCGAAAGTCTTGGTTTACCATGGTTGTTAAATACAAGAATTGCTTTAATCATTGTTTATGATAAGAGATCAATTGATAAATACAATTATTTCATGATGTAGAAATGTAAACATAACAGAAATATCCTCCTCCACGAATTTCCGGCTCGCCGTAATAACAACACGCGCGTGAAATATGAATCGATTAACATAGTAAGATGATTTCTATTATATGTGCATTACTGCCTGGCGAATTCAATTATTTGTAGCAAGAATTTTACAAACTTAATAATATTATACTTCAATATGATATTTTTTGGAACTTAATATGATAGCTGAAATTGATGGACTATTGTTTATAAATGCCATTGACGCAATGAACGACAATGATGAACTCAATTAAACACAATGGTCACTATCAAAATCTTGGTTTGGGACATTAATCAAATTGGACAGAGTCTTGACGTTTTTGCATAATTTCAAGATGTCACCAACTTGAGTTTTGTCTCATATGTAGGCCTACAATATCCATAATGATGAAGCAAAAGTAGGCCTAGCTAGATGTTAGGTCTACTATTTAACTGACCCAGTACCAATTTCTAAGCTAAGTTTCTAAAAACTGAGCAAAATCTCTCTAATGTAGTCGCAAAGATTGTCTAAGCCATCATCATGTGAAAACCATGGCCTTCCTAATGGCAAATGTATATAGGTTCCTTGCGAGGGCGAACTCGAACTTTCTATCACAAAACTAAAATATTGTGCACAGTAACTGTTCATAAACCTTCTTTATCATCAAGGTTTTTCTTTTATTCTAGAAAACGTGGGGGCTAATTCCGACCCACTTTCAGTTATTAAAACAACATTTTAGTTTCATTGTAATCTGATATGATCACCATTCAGTATATAACATTTTCACATTTCACCAGCTTGTTACGTTTGTATTGCTTTTATAAAATATTATATCAACATTTAATACAGTTGTACAAAGAATGTTGAAAATGTGATTTTTATTCACCCCAACTGAATCTTAATGGACTAGCTAACATACATTATATCATCAAACATGCATGCACGGAACCAGAAGTTGCCCAGTGGAGAACTACCAGCTATTGTTTCTTTGAGGATGTCCTGATCAGACTCTTGGTCCTAGAAATCCAATGTAAATAACTAAATATAAAAGACAGCCACATTGTTGCCCACATTTTAAGGGGATATCTGCACATGGATCCGTGCATGTTCATTTATCACCTAAAAGCAAGGGGCTCAGTTATGTTACATAGTTATTTAGGGCTAAAATACAAATATATACATGTATACCATAATGTACATGTAGATTCTGTGTGTATGCAGACCGTCACTCAAGTATGAGTCAGAAAGTAAAAATAGAATTTTTTATTATGCTATCTGCTTTGTCCCGAAGCTCACAAGACATGTATTCAATCATACGCAATGCAAGAAGTACATTAGCAGTCTGGATTGATCAAGGTAGATCTATTATATATAAAGCACGAAGTTGTTTCAGGTGTACCAGTGACTTAGATACCACACGATCTACAAGTAGCATCCTACATCCCTCCCACACTATTTTACCATATACATTTCTAAGCCACTTTGATACTTGTAATGACGTCACGCACGTGAAATATTTTTGCTAATTCGATCTTTATGTTCGTCTTAGTCGCATTCACCATTTATTATACCAAGTAATGTAAATATCTTTATTTCATGTCTTGATTCCCTGTGGTAGTTACAGAGTTATTAGTCGCATACGTTAATGTGTTTATTGAATTATTCTCATCAGTCATTCGTTTCTACTGTGGATCACAAAACTCAATCGTAAAAGCTCGGCCATTTCCGTTTTTCATCGCCAAATATACGGCAATGCTTAAAGGCTGAGGTGATTACATATCTACACTAGTGTGCACGTGCTAATATCGTATAACGTTTATTTATCAATATTTTGCACGATATTGTGTGTGCATGCTACGGACAGAATCTACCAAGAGATTGGAACTAGGGGAGTTTTGTCATCAAACTTAATTACAACCGTTCATTGTACTATGAAATAACAAACATAATAAAATATACGAGAACAATTGACAACTTGGTGGAAATCATTTTTATGTTGGGTCAAATGGAATTTTAGATATATCGTAGAAATAAAAAAAACCCACAAAGTAACATGGTGGTCGTTAACTTTAAAAAGTGGTAGATAGATAGTTTATTTTCCTCCAATACATGAAGAGTTAAACAGATACACTATACATTTACACATACAGAATGCAATACAAAACAACCCAACCCTTAAGAAATATCCCCTTAAAATGGTGTTGCTTGAACAGCGTCAGATACCACTGTTAACTAGAAACATTTTAGATTTCTTCTCATTTTATAGTCAAGGGGAAGTAATCAGTTTGGTAATTGCTTTGAGTAGGAAAAACTCGGCATTTCTAAACCTAAACTGAGTCCTAAAATTGTTGATAAGCACAGACACTTGAACACGAACTTCCTCACCAAAGCAGGCACGCAGCTGCCCTGTAGTAACATCCTGACAAACACCAGAAGGACACAGGGCAGCATAGTGTTGACGTCAGTATCTGTTTATTTTGTTTGTAAGACTTGTGATCCGATTATAATAAACTCAATTGAATTGTCATTCCACATATCCTAAATGTTGAAAATGTCAACACGATCAAACACGTAATGCCCGAGTTATGGGTAAATATATACCAGTACATTTATAATATATGTAAAGTGTATTTCATACAATGGCAAACAAGTCACCTATTTTCTATACAAAGGTTGATAAGTCATTCATTCTACAGGTAGCTTTGAGAACTTATGAGCTTCCATAGAGAAGCAATTAACTGTTTCATAGAAAACACATGGTAATTTGCCTAGCTGTTGAAGAGTAGAGTTTCCCCTCAGGTGACTTATGATAATATACAGTAATTACTCTAGGACACTGACTTCTGGGTTTTGAATGCTATTGATACCAACACATAACGGTGGAATGTGACTATTTCTGGGATAAATGCCGTATGTTTCTCATTTAATTGTAGAACGGTCCCCCTTCTCTCTCAGTGGCGTATATGCAAGTGAAAAAGACATAGGACTACCGTGTTCCTAATTTAGTTGGTATTTGTTTGAAAGATCTAAGCGCGTATCCCATTATTATCACTAGGGAGCCAATGAATTAAATCACGCCTTCTGATTCTAGTTTGCTATTCTGCATAACAATATATAGTTTTAAATGCGCTTAAACGACTTTATCATACACGGTCAGGGTGCTGTGTGAGATTAAGTTACACGTAAATGTATGTACATTCTCCCCTGTCTTAAACAGTCATGTGAGGCATATATCTAGTAAGATTACTTAACTCCGGTGGGTGATTAATACAGATATATATTTAACTTGTTAAACTGACTGGTTGTAATTTAATGATATTTATGGTAACTTAATTCAGGTGACCACTTAACACAGGTTTGACTGTAAACAAAATACGCTTACAAACATGGGAAAAGAAGTGCTTATCAACACGGCCTTTATGGAGGAAACGAACATGAACGGAGTTTCACGATTGACGGCGGAAAGTATTGGTGGCTGGTTTTTGGTGCAGATTCTATGGTTCCCCAAAAAACATTGCGCGTTTTGGGCAGTTTCAAGATGGCACAGACTAAATGAGAGTAAAAGCGAACTAGCGTTGGTTCGACCATAGTTTAACCACTAGTTTTGTGATCTCTAGTTGAACTATGGTGACGAATAGCGCCACAACCTAGCCGGTGTATTCTAGAGCTTATACAAGGTTTATTAACGGAAGTAGCGGAAGTTTTATCATTGATACAGCGATTCATACCCTCTCTTATAGCAGAACGTTGTGAAGCTCGAAAGCTAAAGGTAAGTAGACGTCGGTTGAGTGTAAGCATCAAGCTACGCCACTGCATCTGTACACCGACACGCGGGTACTTAACTCCCACTATATCATCTTGATAGCAAGGAGTGCAGTTTTTAGGTACCTTGTATACATATACACACCAATGATCATTCTTAGCATTCAATATCTTGGCAACAGGAGCCATATTATGGGGAGCAATTAATGTGCTTTTTGCATAATTGTAACGGCAGTCACTTTCTTGCATGTTTGTTATAGACAAAGATGAAACAGCTGCTGAGCTCTTGATAAAATATTATTCGTTCAATCGTGAAAGTTTCCTTCTTTCTCCGGAAAATATTGTAATGCATAAAGGCCGTGGTGATCAGAACGGTGATTAGTACCCTGTTCGATGACTTGGTGGTGAAATGTATGCTACGCGTATAATCTATATATCACCGTCCTGCATGTATATCAATAGAATTGTACCCATACTGTTATCATATACTATTATATAGTCGATATGTCGCGAATTTGTTATTTCAAAGAATACTCGGACAAAGATCATATAAAAATGGATAGGCAAGTTTGAAAATAGCCGAATTATGACTGACTAACCATAATGCATTGCGCACGCTTCAGTAATTATCGACCGTTTCCGTTAGTTCGCATGGTAAACTTTTAAACTTCAGAAATAACTACTTTTTGCATATTACTAAATTTGTTTTTTTCCCACGAACACATGTTCGCTTACTTAATAGAAAGTGAAAAAATATCCCTCGAAAATATTTTGATTTTACAATATTTTCTGTATCGTATGATAGAGCTGAGTACAGTCTTAGGGGTTTGTTCAAAGACCTAACTAAAGCTTTTGCCGGCTTGTTTAATCTTAAGATTGTATAAAAATAATGTTATTCTGACTGATTGATGTTGTTTATACTACATACTAATTTATTTTAGGTTGATTGTAAAAGCGAAGTTTACATTTTATATTAATCACTGTCGGTTCCTGATTTCTGACTATTGTTACTTGAAAGGTACCTTTAATGTAGCGATGAATATGGTTTAGTTGAGTACAGGTATAAAGTATATATGTACTTGAATCGAAAACGAGCATGTATCAGGCCCCAATCTCCCGAACATTTCAAGTAAAAATCTCAACTCAAATTGAGAATTTGCTCAAGTCAATAGTATAAATATGAGATCAGTCTTAAGTTTTATGCTCAAAATATTTACTGTAATAAACTCAGAACAATGTATCTGTTTTGTGGTGCCAACTTTCAGAGTCTTGTCGTCTCCCATGGAAATTATCTCAAAGACACATGACAGTATTTGAGATTTATCTCAGCTCAGATTGAGATGCTTCGGGAGATCGGGGCCTGGCCTCACTGACCAATTCCTTTTAATTTGGAAAGTACATGTATGTATGTGAATGGCAAGATCAAGCGTGCGGTATAAACAAATGACTAGCTTTGTTGCAAAGCTTGGAATGTTTTGTCATACAGGCACTAAAGCCGAACTCATCTCCTTGCAAAATATTCATCACAACAATAAGAAAGTTTCTACTTTTTAAAAAGAAAGTATGTTTATTTCATTACAGGTACCAAACCGTTCTGGATAGAGGCATGACGATGCTAGGATTAAATCAAATGTGCAAATCACGCGGTGCAAAATACACGAAATTTCCATCTCAATGTGAACCGTGTTTACTGTTCTAACATTTGTACTAGTGAATAGCTTGTTAAACGTTAGTGCTGATTGCCCTAGAGAAACGGAGCTTGCGTCATTAGATTATGGTTAATTCACCCGAGACAAAATGTAGAATGATTGTAAGGTACATTGAGGTCACACTGCTTAGATACACATGTATTCTTCTTGGAAACGAACGAGCACAATATCTCTTAATTATCTATCGAAATATTTCCTATTTATTTAAATGCGTCATTTGGTTAAAGTGGATGCTGCAGTATTTTTACAAATATTAAAATTGCTATTTAATCTTAAAAGCACTAGTATAATATATATTGATAACAACGCAGAAGAAACTTCCCATAAAATTAAGGGATCATTTATCACAAATGTTTTAGAAATATTTTAAAATAGTTTGAATAAATATTGGATTTGGTGCATAATATAACGCTTAGCTACGTTGTACCCCGTATTCGCGAGGGTTTAAGTTATAGGTTGAATGATTCTTCTGCATTGTTATAATAATACAAAAATGCACAGAATACTAAAATTGCTATATTGCTCGTAGCAAACAAATTAGGACAAGATACGGGTTTATATCCTTTAACTTAATTGCTATCAGTAGTACTAATGGTCCGTTTGCTATGTTGATTAAAACAGGTAATTACATAATCATACTTAGTATAACAATGTTAAATCAAAATGGAACCGAGTACTCACATAATTAAAGAATTTTACGCTTACTAAGTTTTATTCCCTAGCAACGTTTTCTGACAATTTGTTGATGATAACATTGTAATGAGAACATTGTACATGTGGTTAGTATTGAATCATCTTCAAGAAAAATAGCATTATCTCACATGGCCGATTCGTATACCTGTAATTTTGTTGCCGAATGACTAGGCCTACCTTTATTTTACCTTTCCTCTAATGAAACTACAAAAGAGTACAAGAAGATCTACTAAAATGTATACAGAAAGTTGGTTCACATATTTTTCTGAATTTTCCTGTCAATGTGATTTTGTTCTGAAAGTATTTATTATCGCATTGCTTCATAAATAACTGTTGTGACATCCTCACCATAAAATTAATACATCGACGTCAATGCTTTTAAGGTGCTGCCTCTCGTATTGGTGTATTGCCAAAAGGGAATAAATGGACAAATAGTTGCGTAATTTTGAAAGTCATGGTTATTCAAAAAAAATACTGCCAAAGGATCAATACATAATACAAACTTGTGATACAATAATATACGTAAATGAAGCCCTTGTAGAAATATAACAAGATCTCTATGTCTGCTTTCTTTTGGATTTCAGAATATTTTTTTTAAATGTATTTCACTTATATTGTTTCACCCCAACATCAAGTAATACAATAACAACAAATCAGATTTAATCATCGCACAAGCTCTGGTAATTACGTACTAGTATCTGTTCAGAAGTTTGTTCTGAGAAGTATGTAAGAGATGTACCCCACTTACATTTGAACAGTTTTGAACATCCGATATCATCATGCTTACATGGTACAAATGAACGGTTATAAACCAGTCTGTTTTGGAATAATGCACATTGGGTCGGCAAATTGAGTATGCATACACAAATGCACGATTCCAAACCATGTTGATTTTTGAGAGTTTACATAAAAACGAACGGTTATAAACCGAGTTGGCTTTCTGACAATGCATACAAATGATTGACGTTTTATGAGAATGCGCATATTAACGAACGAATACAAACTGGTTGGTTTTCTGAGTGACGGGTTATTAACCGGATTGGTGTCCTGAGAATGTACATGCAAACGAACGGTTATAAACCGGGAGGACTTTGTGAGAGTGCACATAAAAACCCAACGGTTGTGAACCTTTTGAGTCTTTGGGAATACAAACACAACTGAGCGACACTTAACCAGATTGGCTTTGAGAGGAGGTATACAAACTAACTGTTATAAACCGGATCACCTTTCTGTGACTACACATACAAAGTTACAAACGAACGGTTATAAACCGGATCACCTTTTTGTGAATAGAAATACAAACGCACCGTTTCGAACGGTTATAAATCGGATTGGCTATCTTAGAAAACGTAGGCAAATGAACGGTTACGAGTGTTTGCTAGATCAGGGGTGACATACCTGTACATCAATATGTAACCGTCTACATACAATAAATCGTCAGTATATCTGATGTATACTAGAAAACCACTTTACGAATGTTTGCATCGAAATACAATACATGTACGTACAATGTAATTAGATTGTGTTGTTATGCAGTTCTTTTAAACAATGTTCTTAACTCTGGAGACTATGCCTCATACACTATAGCACATTTTGTACCAATGTATAACATGCAGGAGATAGATTTGACATCTATATGAAAACAACCGTTCCCGGAATGATATGTTATGACTGAGCAAAAACTTACGCTTGTAACAATTTACTTTGGAATCTACGTACACGGCACCATGAACAAGGTAAAAACTAACAGAACTTTACAAGTACATGCATGCATACAAGTATGACGGTATGTATGATACAGTCGTCCCAATGGTACAGTAGATCTGTGCACAGAATAGCACCACAATCTCGATATCAAAATTAATCTATCTACAAGACGCTTCCTTCAATCCAGAGCAGTTTTTTAAACGATCCTCTGAAGATGCAAATACTAATTATTTATTGTTGCAAAGTAAGTGCGCAGAGGTATACATATATCCGCGTACGGTTTCAACGTCATGATATGTACCATACTTAGGCCACGGTTTCAATGTCACGATCTGTATCATACTTAGGCCACGGTTTCATCTGTATCATACTTAGGCCACGGTTTCATCTGTATCATACTTAGGCCACGGTTTCATCTGTATCATACTTAGGCCACGGTTTCATCTGTATCATACTTAGGCCACGGTTTCATCTGTATCATACTTAGGCCACGGTTTCATCTGTATCATACTTAGGCCACGGTTTCATCTGTATCATACTTAGGCCACGGTTTCATCTGTATCATACTTAGGCCACGGTTTCAACGTAACGATCTGCATCATACTTATGCCACGGTTTTAACGGCACGATCTGCATCATACTTAGGCCACGTTTCAACGTCATGGTCTGCATCATACTTAGGCCACGGTTTTAACGTCACGATCTGCATCATACTTAGGCCACGGTTTCAACGTAACGACCTGCATCATACTTAGGTCACGGTACTAACGTCACGATCTGCATCATACTTTGGCGACGGTTTCAACGTCACGATCTGCATCATTCTTAGGCCACGGTTTTAACGTCACGATCTGCATCATACTGAGGCCACGTTTCAACGTCACGATCTGCATCATACTTAGGCCACGTTTCAACGTCACGATCTGCATAATACTTAGGCCACGTTTTAACGTCACGATCTGCATCATACTTATGCCACGGTTTTAACGTCACGATCTGCATAATACTTAGGCCACGGTTTCAACGTCACGATCTGCATCATACTTAGGGCACGGTTTTAACGTCATGATCTGCATCTTACTTAGGCCACGGTTTTTATTTTAGGTTAACGGGAACTGTTGGACTATTCACATGTTTTATTTGTGGATTGTCGGGATTTCTTTTTTTCTGTCGGGATGAGGGGATCAAAATATTAAGAGGGCTATTAGGGGGACCCAAGGGTCATTCATCAGCCATTATGTGAGCGACGTAGGACTCCAAAATGGAAGCGGACTCCTGTATTTTTCTATTCCCTATCAAAACAAGGGACCCTCTCCCTATATCGCTCACCTGAGTAAGTGTCCACAAGTTAAATCAAGAGACTATGAAAACATATTTTCATGAAAATTAAAAGAAAATATACCTTATGTTTCAAGGACAGAGCTCTACAAAAAATATAATACTAAACGCATTCTGTAAAATTTGTTTAATCTTAATGTGTCATCTTCTTTAAACAAAGATGTTATTATTATTATTATTATAATGTTTACATATGCCTACTATAACAAAATTTCAATGACATTATCTTTATTTATTTGTCATACCTTGTATATTAATTCATTAATTCATATTAATTTGTTAAAAACCGTACCTCGACTTGGGCCCCTTACCAATATTTCTTTGACTGTATGGTTATAAGTTTATTATGTCTAAGAGATTATTATCAGCGTGTAAGTGATTATATATCATTAACAAACAACCCGGTATTCATTCCTGTTACATGTATCAGGTAAGATCAGTGTGATTTCATGAATTATTCTATACATATACACTATTGTTTTAGCTCTTGTGGCCTAATTAATAAAACATTTGAAAGAGAATCACTATAGGACCATTCCAGTGAAATTTGGTTAAATTCCGTCAATTATTTTTGAGAAGAAGTCGTTTTCAGGAATTGTCGACGGGCGATGACGGACACCTAGCCTTATTAGCTCACCGGTGAGCTCTGTCCTCAGGTGAGCTAAAGAAACTGTAGCCTTAGTACACGTGAACCGTGTGTGGGGTGTGATATTTTCACATCTGGAAATTGTGGTATGTTTTAAGACGTTTATCCCATTAAAACACGTAGGCTGTATTCCTAATCACAACGCACAGATGATATTTACAAATATGTCTTTAACACGTTTTCATGCCTTCCGAAGGCCATACTGCAAAATGACGTAATCCAAATTCTTATTCGAGATAAACTGGTGAATAATTGAACAAAGTGACAATGTTTGTTCTTCCAGCTCGGCGACGCATTTGTGAGAAAGGCAATGAAAGCTAATGTAAGTTTGTGGCCAAACAAAAGTTCCCGAATATAACCTATAATATTACATTATAATTATGTACTGTGTGAATGCAACAATCAAATATATTTCTGTAAAATCTATAATTTTCGTGGGTATTTAATTTCTATGACTTTTATAAAAAATCTATTTCTGGGGGTCGTTACTTCGTGGACTACAAAACATGGTGCAATTGTTCCGTTTTGTGAAAGTCGATCAAGTTAATCGTGGGGATTATATTTTGTGAATGAGTTTAACCACAAAATCAACGGAAATTTAATCCCCCGAAAACTCCTGACATTACAGTATCTATGTAAAACGCCATATCAAAATGGCATCATTATGAAAGCAATGTCACATTTACTCGCAAATAAACAACCTTATATTTGTATGTTGTTTCTTTTAACTACTGATAACGTTAGTGTAAATAATCAAGAGTTAGTGTATGTGGTTTGCGAAGTGGTTACGTAGTAACCGTATAATACCAATCTTAACCACTTGATTACCATAGTAACAGAGTAATCATTAATACAGTTCGTACATGTAAATGTTTATTTATTAACTTACTACCGCGTCACTCCTAAATATTATAGTAGCTTAAGTACAAAATGTAGCCAACTGATTAGACTTATGAGATACCTAATTTCTGTTTGTTTGTTTGTTCATTCGGGTTAAACGCAGTTAATCAAAAATATTTCAGGTACATACTATTATATATATATAGGGTGGTCAATTAGCTTTATCTGTTTTCTTAGACTGTATTATACTAGTAACCAGTATTAATTTACACCCAGAACCAGCAACTTTTCAACAAGCAAAGGAAAACCAACTACGAAACCAAGGTTTCATGGAAGGGTATGACCTTGCGCATATCAAATCCATATCCCCGGATTACAGATCCAGTACACTAAGCACTGGACACTGGACCACGGTCGCTACATTTTTGTTTATTGCAGCGTCATTCCTAAATACGGATGATAAAATAGCGAACTAGTTTGGCTTATAGGGTACCATTGTTCTTAGCTAAATTACTTCCCGACTCATATTATTCAGTGGCAGGCACCAAGGTGGTAAGCACAATGTTAGCATTGTTGACTCTAGCGGATGTCTCGACAACTTGACATATCATAACGGGTTACTATAGAACTTAAACCATCGACCAAAGCGGAGGCGAGTACTTTAACACCTTAACTATTGACTGACATAAACAGAGACTAGCAACCTTCTAAAAACTGGTTAATTTTTAAATACATGTACTGTTTCTAGTCACACTGGTCAACATCATTTCAGTCATACAGAGACATCAAGTCACATTATTCCTTTACCGGGATAAGCAGCATTTACATGGAATAAACTATACAGAGCTTTAAATAATGGAGACATACGGTACCAGTACCATGTCTAAGCTAATTTTGCAAGTTTGAATCCGAGATCTTTGTCACACGAGGCGGACGCTCTATCACTAGGCTATCAGAGACCTCTGTCACAGGAGGCGGACGCTCTATCACTAGGCTATCAGATACCTCTGTCACAGGAGACGGACGCTCTATCACTAGGCTATCAGAGACCACACGAGGCTGACGCTCTATCACTAGGCTATCAGATACCTCTGTCACACGAGGCGGACGCTCTATCACTAGGCTATCAGATACCTCTGTCACACGAGGCGGACGCTCTATCACTAGGCTATCAGAGACATCTGTCACACGAGGCGGACGCTCTATCACTAGGCTATCAGATACCTCTGTCACACGAGGCGGACGCTCTATCACTAGGCTATTAGATACCTCTGTCACACGAGGCGGACGCTCTATCACTAGGCTACCAGATACCTCTGTCACACGAGGCGGACGCTCTATCACTAGGCTATCAGAGACCTCTGTCACACGAGGCGGACGCTCTATCACCAGGCTATCAGAGACCTCTGTCACACGAGGCGGACGCTCTATCACTAGGCTATCAGATACCTCTGTCACACGAGGCGGACGCTCTATCACTAGGCTATCAGATACCTCTGTCACACGAGGCGGACGCTCTATCACTAGGCTATCAGAGACCTCTGTCACACGAGGCGGACGCTCTATCACTAGGCTATCAGAGACCTCTGTCACACGAGGCGGACGCTCTATCACCAGGCTATCAGAGACCTCTGTCACACGAGGCGGACGCTCTATCACTAGGCTATCAGAGACCTCTGTCACAGGAGGCGGACGCTCTATCACTAGGCTATCAGAGACCTCTGTCACAGGAGGCGGACGCTCTATCACTAGGCTATCAGAGACCTCTGTCACAAGTGGCGACGCTCTTTTACTAGGCTATCAGAGACCTCTGTTACACGATGCGGACACTCTATCACTAGGCTATCAGAGACCTCTGTCACACGAGGCGGACGCTCTACCACTAGGCAATCAGAGACCTCTGTCACACGAGGCGGACGCTCTATCACTAGGCAATCCGATACCTCTGTCAATGAAGGCAGACGCTCTACTACTAGGCTATCAAGGTGGACTCATTCAGACTGCCATCCGTATTGATCAGTATCACACTTCGTAATCGTGTAGATATATATCAACTGAATATTGACTGGACATGTGACTGTGCATGTGAAGATATGACATATCTGTCAGAATACGTCTCTATGTACACGGTTAAACATGTGTTACTAGCGTGTTTCTTTTCACCTCCATTTATCATCCGAGCATCTTTCAGTGTATATCGTATGCTAGTAGCTATAACTATCACATCATTATGTGTTTCATCACTCAGTCCTGGTCTTATGATAGACTTATACTCATTTATTGTTGGTCGACTGTGAAACAAGTGTTCTACAACTACTATAAATCACTCGATAACTTATTCACGATGCTTTCCATCTTCACGAGATTAAGAAAGGAGAGAAGCCAGTTTCCTTTTGAGTACTTCAAGCAAAGGGCGTACTGGTACCACTTTTATTTCGTGTTTCGTGTATGATACGGCCACGGCAGGAACACTGGACCACTGTTTGAGCGTTCTACCTATTGATCATCGAGATGTTACTATGATTATATAGCTGTATATTGGGGAACCATTTAGAACACAGTAATTATCACTACTGTCATACATGTTCTGAATCATATAACCGAGAACAGGCCCCGATCTCCCGAAGCATCTCAAGTAGAAATCTCAACTCAAATTGAGACTTTTGCTAAATTCAGAGTTGGAATTAGAGACAAATCTAAAGCTCCAGCTCTTGGAATTTTACTGCAATAAACTAACAATAACATTTCTGTTTAGTCATGTTAATTTTGAGTCCAGCCTTGTATGGAAATTAACATAAAGACACATGACAATATTTGAGATGAGATCTTGCTCACATTGAGATGCTTCGGGAGATCGGGGACAGGTTGTAGAGACGTATCTACATGTTGCAAACCAGGCGAGGATACATCATATAACCGAGAACAGGTTGTAGAGACGTATCTACATGTTGCAAACCAGGCGAGGATGTATCATATAACCGAGAACAGGTTGTAGAGACGTATCTACATGTTGCAAACCAGGCGAGGATGTATCATATAACCGAGAACAGGTTGTAGAGACGTATCTACATGTTGCAAACCAGGCGAGGATGCATCATATAACCGAGAACAGGTTGTAGAGACGTATCTACATGTTGTAAACCAGTCGTGGATGTATTTTATGTCTTGTACGAGGGGCAATCCAAAATTAACCGGACTGGTGCTAAATGTTTTGCCATGTTCATAATTTTGGACTGGAGCTTTGCAAGGATATGCATCAACATGTAACTGATGTTTATGTACAAGTATACTTTTGTAACACATTTGAAAGCTCTTTAGTTTTGTTCCCATAGTAACCCACTAACGTATGACCGGGGCTAGGGGGTATTCATTTCGATAGCAAGTAAAATGGAAACTAATTTTCATACATATTTGACTTAAGATTTTTGCGCGCCTTTGCATGTTTGTTCAGAGGTGTTATTGGCGTATGCACGCTGAATATCATCGACATGTGCGCCTGCATCATTACACAACACACGATAGAACACAATTAGTCCAGGTTCCGAGTGATTTTAAACAAACTCGCAAAATTATCAAATTTGTGTTACAAACTCGGATATTCACCAACTACAATGCATAAAATAAATCCACAAGCGTCATTTTTTCGGGAAAAATTACACATTCAGCAATTTCTTCTTATAATTATTGACTGGAATGGTAAAGTTTTGAAATAGATTACAATGTACATAAACAACTACAAGGTGTTAACAATCAAAACATATCAAACTCATTGTTCTGTTTTACCTTCGAAGAAAGCAATAGGTTGACCAAACTGATCGATTTAACATGTAAAATACATGTCGTGTCTTAATGTACTCAGGGTTCGTGATTATTATGACCTTCATGCTGTGTTGGGTGTGTATTAAATGCCATAGACACATGATGTACTAATAAGTTAGTAAGTCACGATGTACGAGTTTATTACATGACGAGGTTTGATATTGATGTACATATTTGACGGAGAATCTGGCAAGCTGATGTCTCGTAACACCATCAACATATAACTGTTTGTTCATTGTCAGCGCCTTGTCTTTAAACAACCAGAAAGTTTACATTACGCATGTGAACATTATTTTCTAGAGACGTTGAAGACAGTATCTTTATAACTCGCCTATTACCTGTGAACCATAAAACACTACCCTAAAATAGATGTCAGTCTCAATTATGCTGGAAGTAGGTTAGTAAATATGTGCACACTACTGTACACGAGAATGGCAACGGAAGACGGCTGCTAAAAGAAGGTACGCCCGCCTTTTATCTAGCCTCAATTTTCTCCGAAACATTAAAATCTTACAAATGCTATGTCGCCTGATTTGTTTTCAAGATACTCGGTTTTCAAATGACCTACCATTTTGTTTTGGTCATTCTATCTATTTCTTGCATAAACATTGTAATATGACACCAACCTTGACATTCAATGATTCATTAGATATGCTTTCCGTTATATTACACCAATCTTTAAGCCATGTAGTATGCTTTAATAGTACATTGGTCTTTCCTTTTCACAGATTTCCCGGTGAACAAATTCAGTATTCAAAAATTGGTGATATTTAATTGAGTGTCCAAAACATTTCAAGGATCCAAAATAATTTTAAAATGCATAGTACTTTAGAATCATATAAACCATTAGTTTAAAAATTAAAATTAAATATGGAAAATGAAACAAGAGGTAGCAGCCTATCACATGACGCCCAAAATCATGCGCAAATTGTTGCATTAGACTGGTATCAAGATCCTTCTGTTGTAGACCGAGCTGGAAAATAAGACAAGTGGAAGCAGTCTAGGTTGCATAGAGAACGACTGGTTAAAGCAAGACACCGAATGATGTTTAGTCCTGAAACTAATTTCGTTTGATGCTTCAAGGAATTGTTCTGCCTGTGTCATAGATAAACATCGTTACATCACTGTTTTGTTTTATCTTTAGATAATCTTCAATTTGTTCCCAATTACAAGTTTGCAACATCATTCTTTTTCTTGATAAGACCACCTGCGAACAAAGATCACAATTAGATGTCTGCAAAATCCACCAATTCACTTTACCTTCAGACCATTTTCAACTGTATTTAACGTGTAAAGAGAAACAACCTGTCAACACAGACCACATATTGCTGTTCCCCTGGTCACGGTCTTTGAATGCAGGTTAGTCTATTGCCACCATCATTTACTGCCATGCTGTTTAAATCTACGTTCCGAAGATGCATAGATGGCGAAATTGTTCCATCATCAGTTGCCATTTAAGTAAATAGTTTGTTCCTTATACGTTTGACTATGTCTCCAACAACAAACTTTGACTCTAAATGTCATGTTGGCTTTGTTTGTGAACGAGCAAGATTTGCAATGAAATTGCTGTCATGCTTCAATAAATTTGCTTTTTTAATATTTATTTTTGTCTCAACTCATGAGTGAATGTATCACATCATAATACAATTCCGCTTAACAACAACTTAAATTTGATGACAACAAACGCTTTTGAAAGAAAATTACATTCCTGTGATCCTCACAGATTCATACTACGTACGAGGGGTGTTCCATATGTATTGTCACTTGGGTCACAAATAAAAAAAATCGTTGATATCTTTAAATCTTTATACATTTCTAGAACCATCAAGATTTCCGCGATATTTCGTGAAAAAATCAATAAAATTTAATTACCGGAATGTTGTTTCTGTTGTCTTTTCAAATGACTAGTAATAGACACTGCGACTTTGTTCGAATAACTGTCGATTAAAACTTCCTTTCGGGAAATATTCTTATTCCACAACTATCATACCGTAAATATTGTAAATTCCTTCGATAAAAACATGTTTTGCTGTACTTGATTGCCATTTTTAACAAAATAAGAGCATTTCAAAGTCGCGAAAATAAGTGTCAAAATTAGTCAAAAAAGCATGCTACTTTTCAATGAAAATTTTCGATTAGTTTAATTGATTGGAATTTGACATATCATACAGGTATGTAAGCCATTGACCATCAACATTGATTTTTGGGAAGAATTTGCGATCAAAGTACAATTGATATGAAGTTATCGGTGCGTGAAACAACAAGCATCATTTGGTATAAATAAGAGTGATCTCCCTTGTTTTGACCGTCTTACTCGTAGACAACAAATAATTTCATTTTGATTTAAAGTTCTAATGGAAGTATAAGGGTCCAGTTATCGTATCTTATGTTGCAGTTTAAAGAATACTGACATTTACTTTTCTAAACAACTACTGCAAAGATGACACAAATTTAGCTTAAAATTAACATAAGGCCAGTGTACTCGAGCATACCCTCTTCTTAGTTCAATAAATTACTTAATTGTTGACGAAAGGCTATGTAATTTTCCAGATATAGAATAGAAACATGCACCTTTTAGACAGTCATCGTAGAATCCTTCTAAATATTGCCATAGAAAAATGCAAAGGACAGTGACAATACATATGGAACACCCCTCGTATAACAACAAACACTTTATAACTTATAATATAGTATAATTGTAGTGAGCACTTGGGCAAGCTAGCTTACTTTGTATTAGCGATACATTCATCATCATATCAGCATCTTTTCATTGTATATACATACACATTAATACCAACATCATCTCATATACATACAAGTTCATGTAACAATCAGTTATTTAAATTTATAGCAAACAGCACGCATCTTTCCGCGTTTTTTGAACTAAAAATTATACGTCTTGTAAGCTCTTAATGCCCAAAGCTGAATGACCACACACCTTTTATCACTACGCACGACAACTCGTGCGCTATGGTTACCAACATAACAACTCCTGATTGGCGCAATCATATGATATCTCTATATATCTCTATATCTATGCCCTTAACGATGCTGGATCGGTTTAGTACGCATGCGCCATTTGTTATAGTACGTTATGTGCCTTATAAATGAATTAAAAATAATCTAAATTAAACCACATTGTACAGTTTTGATAAGTATTATGTAATAAAATTAGAAAATACTCATCGAAATGACGGTTGACATTTCGAAAATAATAATACATTACAAAATAGGTGGGTTGGTTAAAAAATAAAAATATTGCTATTTATGCCAAATGACTTTTTGGAGAGTCAGCTCTTTTGTAATGTTTGTTTATTCACAGGCCTTAGAAATTATATCACAAATTACAGAGTTTTGAAATTCCCCATCATCCCGTCATTACTTTATAGAGAACAGGTTGGAAACGTTTTTTTTACCCCTACATGAATCCACTATTTTACGCATCATCGGGCCGGGAAACGGTTGCAATCAGGTCTAGATGTGTTTTACTACATTAAACAATCAATTTATCTACCATTGAACGTGTCATAAGTTATATTTCAGGTATTTCATTTTTAGATCGATGTTTCGGATGTCCTAGCACTTGTTTACTACTGCCATTTGCCATTGCCCACGTTTACATTTGTCAATATGACATATTGAACATTTGATATCAATTATTGTTTAGTTGTTAGTAATTTCAGTGATTTGATATTAACTCATGCATTTTGTGGTCCAGACGTTTTTTGAGGAGTATATATAGATCACGCATGTTAAAATTTAATTAATATGCGTGATATAGATAGACATACGAAACTTTTATGTTCTACCAAAGAATACTTGAGATGTATGATCTGTGGTTCTACTATTATCTTCCATGTTTGCCTTTTACAGTGTGTATTTTGTATCGATAAAATCCTACATCAAAGTGATTGTACTACACGGAAAGCACGTACTTAGCCCGCATCATACAGACACTATTTTTTGCATTATTCTTTAATTAAGCGTTATTTAACCAAGATTCAATCTCCCTAACTGAGCTCTCAGGTTTATTGGAGATAAACACAACCAGACGTTTGTGTAGGACCTATCATCATGATCATACGTTACCCCGTCGGGTAGCCCTGTTCACACCGTTAGATCGTACTTAACATCTAAGTATCGTATTGTATTTACATTGTATTATATTATATTATCTCATCATACGAGACGAGAATGATTGCATAGGGCCAATGCCCAATTAACCAGAAGTGTGCGTTTTGATGCTTATCAGCGTAGGCATAGTTACGTTAGGGGATTAATTAATGATTATTATACAAAGTTAACGATAATCTATCTATGGTTTGTGTAGATGTACACACGCTTGCACGCTGGCTTCTCTGTCCTGTGTTATAAGCTGTCTATACATTGCCAACATAAACACCTATATGTATGTGTTTGATATGACTTTGTATGCTAATTATAACAAAATAATTTTGAATATTATTAATGAGGATGATCGTGGTTATCTGTTTTGACACATATTGAAAGTACTAGTATGTCAATCAAAGATTGTAGAATAAAAATAAATTGATTGCGATTATTTGCGAACTACTTAATACAAGCAAACCCCTGCTCTTATATACATATTGTAGGAACGGTAGAGCGATCTTAAACATAGACGATAGTTATTTATGTACGACAAAAACCTCTCCCGTTCAAAGTTTTTACACAAACTGTCACGATTTTATTGGACAAGAACAAGACCATTTAGTGTATTACAGTTGTAAATAATGTACAATCTGATTAAAAATCTCCCCCTCAATAAATGTTTCGCTGACAGAAAAAAACCGGAGTACATCAGCCAGATTGAAATAATGCACGACTATTAATTTTATTATCAACTATAAATGTCAGGAAACACTTTCTCTATCTATAAATCCGCATGAAATCATTCTACTTATTGTGGACTGCTGCAGTTTTGCCAAACGAATTCAGTGAAAGCGACTGTTACCCATATTTATAGTACCTATGTGTACGCTGAAACTTTTTCAATTATGCGGTCCGCTGTGAAACGTAAGATCTGGACAATTCGAATAAATACACAAATGTTTAAAGAATGTTTTTTTTTTTTTTATACGTGTTTATTTCATAAGAAATAGGTTAAGTGAAAGCGAAAATATTCAAATTGGCGCGAACATATGGAATGCTCTCGGAATGCAGACGGAATATATTTCGAACACACAAGAATGTACGTCCAATTGCTATTCCTATGATATTTCTTTTATAATGGTAAAACTCAGATTATCACCTGCACCGGCTAGTCGATGCTCTAGTATGAATGCGCATTCAAAAGCAGACACTATGTACATTTTTAAAATCTAATATCAACAATGGATAGATCACTTTATGTTTTCTTTGAAATTGTACAATACAATATAATCAATGGTATAACTGTACATAAAACATGAACCCCGATTGAGAAGAAAATAATAGAACTCCTGACTGTTGTGGCTTACAACATAGATCATACATACACAGGATCGTCTATCTACAATCCACACATAACTCAATACAACAATGTTCATACACACACCCATTATATTAATGAACCAATCGACATTTATTTTTGCTCGCAAGAAGACAAGATTTCACGGAACGCTTTACCCAGTCGCTTTTTCACCGACTAAAAGGTTTACCAAATAGTTGTCCAAGAATGTATACCACAGGTCGGCCAATGACAGCCTAAAGGAACTATACGACGTCGTATTGTTTATGCGGATAGCTCCTTTTGGCTGTCAATGGACGCCGTTTGAGATGATTTGGCAAGAAGGATAATACTCTATGTACAGCACATGTGTGACTTTGATATTCCATTACTTTGATATTCCATTATATTCCATTACCTACAGGTTAGCACAGGCTTGTTGTTGTGTAGGCGGCTTATTTATTATTGTATGAATGGTCATAAGGAATACAGCCAGGAAATGGACAAAGGATATCCGCGTATTTTGATTAGTTCCTGGACATATGTTAAGTATATTCATGAACCATATGTGACCGGTGTTTATTAGTATTTTATGCACTGACAGATGGCTTGATAATTCCTTGGCACTATACCGTCTATTCTGTCCTAGAATGTAGGAGTATTGATGAGTAATCGTATTGATAGTTAATTACAGTAATCGTAGTCTTTATTATAATTTTATTTTAATTACATTTGTAATCAATTTTAGGGCGACAGTGAAACAAACTCTATACGATAATGTATCATAGTTACAACGGAAAAAGCGCACAATTACTCAACTACTGTACTGAAACAAGAGTGTGATATATGGAATACTGCACTGATTGTTACCACCATATCCACCCCGCCCTCAGTTGAACTATGATACAACAAAGATAGAGAACAAACACGATTAAATAATATAACCTCAGTTATCTATCTATAACATAATATTCCTTTCATTACTAGTTCTACCCGCAGTCATTAATATATTAAATATGTAGCTGCTATAGTGGGATTCGAGCCAGTTTTGCACGACGCCACCGTCTAGCAATCCGAATTCCGACATCATTACGAACCACTCGGCTATTGCAACAACCCAATTAATCAGTATCTATGTGACCGCACCGCACCGCACCGCACCGCACCGCACCGCACCGCACCGCACCGCACCGCACCGCACCGCACAGCATCGCATCGCATCGCATCGCATCGCACCGCACCGCACCAGTAGAGCCTGGAGTCCACGATGGTACTGTAACTTTCAAAATCATGTAGCTAACACGGTTATCGGACGCAAACATTAGAACGTGATTTTGCAACTAGAATGGCATACAAATACTTATATAATATACACTTTTATGAACTCCATTTTCGTATCAACCACAGTTTTTTGTTGAAACTAATAGTTTCTTTCATTTTTTAAAAACGAATATGGTGCAAATGAGTGTGATGAATGCAATACTGCATTGGTGAAACTTGTAACAAATACAGATACAACATTGAAATAGTATAATACACGACCAACAGCAACAACGACATGACCCATATTTATGGTCTTACACAACTCATCTATATCAGATCGAATTTGACATCTCCGTAATGAAATTGCTTTCAATGTGTGGCTTATCTTGAAATGCGTATGTTGAAAGGATATTGTTCTTAGAGAAATCGTGAATTGCTTATCTTGCACAGACACAAACAGATGGTCCTTGTTTTTTGAAGTGTGTATCGTTCTTCTATGATAAATACTGGTTTATATCTAATTAATTCTACTTTATATCAATTCTCCTGAGTACCATTATAGTTTATATAATGTTTGATATTAAGTGATTTGAATTAATGCTTTCGTTTGAGGAGTTGTAAGTCGTTTATCTACGGGTATGAACGTTACACAATAAAGTAGCTTTCTTCATTTTAATGATGTACTCTATTTGCGTTCGAAGTTAATGGAAAACAACTAATTATTTTATTTATTTATTCTTTAAGATATAACTAAAACCTTTATTTTTACATCCAATGGGTCTCATCTCTGTCACGCAAGAAATGAATCCCTGATACGCCTCTATGAGAATCATACAAATATTTGGGGGTGCATGTCGAGTCAAATGTATGGCTCAACAGGTTGCTAATTCTTCTTGTGACTCACATTGAGGCAGAATACACAGCCAGTATGTGCTTTATTTAGATGTCCCAAAAACTACAAGTTTATACATTTTTACATGTGAATAGCTCATGCAATCATCACATAATGCAACGTTTGGTAAACTTATTTAAGCTCTTCGTTCCCCAAACCCGTTTATAAATGAGCATTAGCTGTAAATTGTATCTTTGTTACGACGGACAAGAGTTCAACCACTGCGATATTGCCGTAGAAGAGTGCAACCACTGTAATATTGCCATGGAAGAGTGCAACCACTGCGATATTGCCGTGGAAGAGTGCGACCACTGCGATGGTGCCATGGAAGAGTGCAACCACTGCGATATTGCCATGGAAGAGTGCAACCACTGCGATATTGCCATGGAAGAGTGCAACCACTGCGATATTGCCCTGGAAGAGTTCAACCACTGCGATATTGCCATGGAAGAGTTCAACCACTGCGATATTGCCATGGAAGAGTGCAACCACTGCGATATTGCCGTGGAAGAGTGCGACCACTGCGATGTTGCCATGGAAGAGTGCGACCGCAGCGATTTTCCCCTGGAAGAGTGCGACCACTTCGCTATTGCCCTGGATGAGTGCAGCCACTGCGATGTTGCCCTGAAAGAGTGCGACCACTGCGATATTGCCCTGGAAGAGTGCGACCAGTGCGATATTGCCCTGGACGAGTGCAACCATTGTAATATTGCCCTGGAAGAGTGCGACCACAGCGACATTTCCCTGGAAGAGTGCGGCCACTTCGATATTGTCCTGGACGAGTGCAGCCACTGCGATGTTGCCCTGGAAGAGTGCGACCACTGCGATATTTCCCTGGAAGAGTGCGACCACTGCGATATTGCCCTGGACGAGTTCAACCACTGTAATATTGCCCTGGAAAAGTGCGACCACTGCGATATTGCCCTGGACGAGTGCAACCACTGTAATATTGCCCTGGAAGAGTGCGACCACTGCGATATTGCCCTGGACGAGTGCAACCACTGTAATATTGCCCTGGAAGAGTGCGACCACTGCGATATTGCCCTGGACGAGTGCAACCACTGTAATATTGCCCGGGAGTAGTGCGATGACTACATTCATGTTTTGAGTGTATTTTTACTACTATACACACAAATTGCCCTCATAATAAAATTGCCTAGTTTTAATACAAACTGATATAGAACAGCACTCTGATACATATTTAATCACAGGCTACGCCCTCAAATCACTACATGTAGTAAATAAGATAAACCGTGTTTCAGTTTTCAATCTATAACTTGTGTCATTTTCGCACTTCACAAAAGTTGGGGTATCTGCACCGTCTAAGGAAAACGTGTAGTTATCATCATAGTACCAGTATTGTTTCTATGATTTAATGCTCTGTTGTGGTTGATAAAGCAGCAGTAAATCCAGCAAACGTTTTCTAATCTAAAACTAATTTGCAAACAACAATCTGTATTTTGGAATAATCAGCATGGTGTAAATACGTATATCAACTTGTTTAATTAACATTACCCAGTTCTTATTAACCCAGTACAAATATTATCGAAATCGTTTGAAAATAAACCACAGGTAAACGTATTGTTTCATAGGATTCGTCAATCAAACAGAGTCTCTGTAGAAAGCAGACGGGGAAAGTCAGGTAAGCACATCTGTTTCACGTAAAAAATGATATGCAAGAATATGCTGCAAAAGGTTTACTAAACCTACATAGCTGGTACCTTGCATCAAAAATACTGTATGTACTACAGAAAAAGCATAGGACTATGATAGCGTGGAATCGCACAAAAACTGGCAACATTAGCACTAACATTATCTCTCGATCACGTCAATGAAGCAGCTCGTTCAGTAGGTACATGAATGTAACAGAACATACGACATTAATTATCTCTATGCTTAGACGCCGGGCTAGAAGATTTTGACGGATCAATACATGTGTCGTACTTTATTGGTTAAGAATATAATGAATATTGTCATAATATTAATAATAACCAGAAGTTACTATGTAATAAATACTGTGTGTTGATAGTGATGATGTCGGCAGATTTACACTTGACTGTATCAATCCTCTACACACCCGCCGACAACTTCCATCCGGGAACTTTGTGCAGGAAAGAATAACCGGTTTAGCCTTAGAAGATGCGGCACATTGTTTGACAAGTGTATAATAAACGAGTTAATGGAACAATAATGTTTAGAGAAAGCAGATAACACACATCAACTATATCTACGTTCGTCGATATGTACATATTATAAACATAGAGGAACTATGTGAACATAAAGTTAGAAGACACAGTCGACAGTTATTATATATAAATATCATAAAACCAACTCTAAAATAATATAAAAATAACTCCCCTATACCACCCACCCAGTTTAATTTGTACCAGCAGTTAATTTTAAATTTCTAATTGAACATTCCCAAGACAACTCTAATGGTCTTGCCATCAACATAACATTTTTTTTTAATTTCCATTTTTTAAAAGATTAAAAATGGCGAGTGCTTTGCACTTTGGGCTAAAGCTCATTTGAAGTGAAACGCTTTAAATGTTTGACCAGAAAGACATTTCGCATGTAATCGATATAGTATCTACATGTATGTATCTAGTAGATTTGTATATACATTTGTACATTGTACATGTAAACTATATTTCGGGAATCAAACGGTTTAAAAAATACAAACACGACACCAAGGTTAAAACACATTTTTCTTACATAATTTTTTATTTAATAATGTGAGTGTTTTTAATCGCATATAATTATGGAAAAGACTTAAGTGTAGATCTATTTATAATAATTATCTATATAAATAATGCACTTATTCTCAAGAATGTTGACCGGTCTATATATCCCGTTGTATATCAATGTTAATTGGAAACGCATGATGGCTTTCCAGAATACTGAGTAATTTTATTCTGAAAAGAAAACTCACGAAGTTGAAATGAACACAATGATATAAAGTTTGGCGGTGCGTTCTAAGACATAAACTTGCATGAGCCATGTTGTGATAGTATACCAGGACAGGAAGAGACAGAACACATGACTGAAGATGTTCTCTGATCGTGCCATCGTTATGTAAGTATCAGCAGCTGTGTATGCAATTATATTTCATGGCTGGAGACCAATATCATATGCTGATCAACACAATCCGAAACGCGCACAGTTCCAAAAGGAGAAGTTGTACCACCATTAGTACCGCGCATTGTCATTCGTTGTCTGATTAATATTAGCCAATCACGGCGCAGGTAACAAAAGTCGTCGCGGGAGAGACGTATCTAAAGTACGATATATAAACTTGCAACCGGACCTAGGGCGCAAGGACTTGCTCTTTCCTGTTTGAGGTAAGTACACGTTCAGCTAGATAACCCTTTTCCAAACTATTGTATATATCTCTTACTATCATTCTACTACTGCTAACAAAGTGAATAGGATTGAAAGAATTGTTCGGTTAGTGAAGTGGTGCATTGAATTTTCGCGTATATTGTGGAAGAAATTTAAGCGGGAAATTATGAAGTATTAAACACGTGTTTTTGAATGGATATTACAAACGCCTAAAATATACTGTGAGCGCGGTTGAATTATTAAATGAAACATGATGATTGAAATAATTCAATGATTGATTATGAATTATTTACTGATACGTTCTTACTATTTCATGAATCGAAATATTCATTGATTATATATCATAGTTATACATTTGTAGATCTGTAGCGTTTATGTTGCAGGCTTTATGGTTGCATTTATTTATTAATTGGAAACGTCTGTTGTACATCTCTAATAACGATATGAGAGCTTAAACCTTAACTTGATATTATATTATCATTTATTCTGAAGTATAACACGTGTACATTTATTGAAGGGGCACGATGCGTTGTTCAAATACTCTTTTGTTTTCTTAAACTATGATGCAATCTTTATCGTTTAATTCATATTCGCAATGAACGTTATAACTATTGTAATAATATCAAGTCAAATAATAAGATGCGACTGTTTATGTTTTTATAATTTATATAAATACTTAAAGTACACATACTCTCTATATAGATAATATTGCTTGAAATATCGTACGGGGTTCGACATCCTCACTTCATCATGATGTTTTCGTATAAAGAGAAACGAAACATGATTGTTCACACATCTGTATGATAGTATATATATAGTCACTGTAATATAAACTTACTGTCTGTGGGTTGTATTGAGCTGTTTTACCCGGGTATCACTGCTACATAATTCATTACTCACATACGTTTATCATTTCATGAGCTGTATTATACTTAGTGCTGATGGACAAATGTCTTTTATTGATGCATGACATTCTCTATGTAATTACATTGTAACGCGCTATATTTGGGTTTGTTATAGTGCTGAATAATTGGTAAACTTGATGTTACCACGTTATTGTTTAACTACAAAGTATTTGAAGAAATAGTTGGTCTTAAACCAGAATATTGAGGGTATGAAAGTGGCTTTACGGCGAGTTTACGGTGATGAATGAAAGTGGCTTTACGGCGAGTTTACGGTGATGAATGAAAGTGGCTTTACTGCGAGTTTACGGTGATGAATGAAAGTGGCTTTACGGCGAGTTTAGGGTGATGAATGAAAGTGGCTTTACGGCGAGTTTACGGTGATGAATGAAAGTGGCTTTACGGCGAGTTTAGGGTGATGAATGAAGGTGGCTTTACGGCGAGTTTACGGTGATGAATCGGGTCGCCCTTCTGGGATCCGAAAATAATCCTTAGGTGTCAAAGGGTCATTTAAGGGACGAATAAAATCCCCGCGTATAATAGTGTGATGAGGAGGAGGGAGAACTATTGATTTGAAAAACGTTTAACTCTTAAATTTATCTGCTATTAAATATGGATGATATATAGTGATGATATTTTATCTGGCATAATAGAAAACGTTAGGATATCTTCATATCCAACTATTTGTCTCATTTGTATTGAATGTGTTTTCAAGTCGACCACAGTTACCTTCCCTTGACTGGTGTTATACCGGTTTTAATCTGATCGATCTTATCTCGATTGCGTAATCGCGCTATGCTAACTCAGCGGGTTGTCGGAGTGTATAAATTAATGTATATCATTTGCTGGAGGGGTT
Organism: Spisula solida; assembly: GCA_947247005.1. Lineage (NCBI taxonomy): Eukaryota > Metazoa > Mollusca > Bivalvia > Venerida > Mactridae > Spisula > Spisula solida. The sequence continues at coordinate 31,258,622 of OX365944.1, read as the reverse complement.
TTGTGCGTTCAGTTACACTTTGGTATTTTTGACATTTTGTATATGATGCATACCAGGATCTTTTTTATGGGCATATCTCTGTCATTATGAAATTTTGTTCATAAGGTAGGTATCATCAGGAACATTTAAATGCTTCCATGGTATCATTCAGAATTCGTTGATCATGTGTGAGGAATCTAACAATTATGCATTTGTTATACTAGTAAACGCAATACATGTCACGATATGTATACTTATTATCATGCATATTCGATGGATGATAAAAAAATAAACGGTTACTAGTAACTATACAATGCTTGAGTATGTGTGCAATATCACAAAGTACAGTTTAAATGAAATTTAGCAACCACTGCTGATTTTTCAAGTATGTTGTACGGTTGATTGTTCAGTTGCATCTTCGAGCCATAGACCATACAATTATGGAACTGGTTTTTTAATATCTTGGAAAATAAAAAAGTTATGACAATTTTAAGTTCGTGAAATAGAGCGTTTTTTTCTTGAATTAAATAGGAGAATATTCGCGCGCTTGCGGGCCCGACAAAACTCAAATTTTCCCTCTAATTGTCACAAATATTTTATTTTTTTAAGATATCGGGATGAAACATTTGTTCAACTTATTTATGTTGGACAAGTGCTTTCAAAGTTATGAAGAGTTGAAATGTTAAACAAATACTAAATCAGTTTTCATTGTTTTAATCAAATCATAACATCAATCATATAACCAACAAAGTCATATATTCATTTTCAAGTTATCACAAAATGTAGTTTGGCTATTTTGACCTGAACCTGACCTTTATGCAAGACTATATTACAAGGTTCTTGCTTTGAATACATGAATATCAATTTCCGCAAGCAAGTCGTGCGATATCGGTATTTCAAATTTGTGTTTCTATTACATCTCGAGCAACTTCGTGATACTCCCCGATTATGAAATATATTGTGATAATATATTGACTGTTAAATTATGCTAGTCAATTCATCATCCTGATTTTTTAAAATAATGAGTTAAATACTTAAAATGGAATTAATCACATCGGCAATTTATATCTGAATATGAATTTATGCTTTTATCAGACTTGTTATAATATATAGACTGTAGACTGTGGCTTGATTTATGATGCGTTATATGCCCGTGGTATTTCCGGTGACACCCGCAATAAAAGTTACAGGGGTTTGTTTATACATGTATTGTCTTATTATAGCAAAAAGGCTGTATCTACAAATGAAAAAAGAAGTCAGATAGAAACTTTATATAAACGCATCTTGAATGATACTTATTGTTTTATTTTTACATTGTGGTTATAGGTATCAGCGATGCGACCATACATGTATGATAAAAAAATATTTATGATACTTATTATACGAATATGAAAATTTACTTTGCATGAAGCATAAAACAATGCTTATAACAAATAACAATGATGGAAAACATAAATTTTCAGGAGAAAAAAACCTAATATATATGATTAATTAATATATAGAATGTTCGAATCCCAACTGGCTTCGTAATCTGTCTGGTCAGAGCAGACGCGCTTTATTCCTCTAGCCGGGCTATAGTTAAGTGATTATCATTAAAATATACGCATATTATTAGCAATATATAAGCAAGTACATGTATACTGTAAATGAACCATAAAGCTATAATGCACATGTATTTAATCTGCCTTAGTGTAAAACATACATTTCAACATCTGAATTCAGGCCTCTAAAAGTATACGGATTTTTTCTCACCTTTTTTGACGTTTAATGTTCATTTTACAATTCGTATATATTCAATTAGGTGGTACAACGTGTCAATTAACCAGTTTATTTAACAAGTGTCATAGGAATGACATGATTCTTCATTTTTATGTCTCACCTGTTCGATTATTATAATTTTGAATTATGCGTGAGCTTATGACATTTCACTTTTAATTATTTTAATGCATGTATTACTTTCCAAATCGGCAATAAAGTCAAAGTTTAAAATCTCTAAAATCATAATAAAGTATGTATACAGGAAATATAGCGGTTATAGAAATATAGCGGTTATAACCCTTCACGCGAATGTACCACTTTTATTACCCCACATGCTGTGACAATCGCAGCGGGGCGCGTCATAAAACAATTAACAATGTGCAAATTAAATATGTGTATTACTTTTTTACTAAAAAAAAATGATACCTGTTTTAAAAAACCGTAAAAAGGGGGCAGATCTAATTATCACATTTCTTATATCAAAATACCAATCTGACGGGAAGAAATTAAACTATTAATCAAGTTTGCACAAAATATATTCCCCGAGAAACAAAAGAACTACGGACAAGAAAGTAACCAAGTTTGATATCAAATCCGTTCATTTCCTTCTTTGTTCAATGTGAGTGATAGTCATGTTAAAAACCTTTAAAAAGGGGGTTGATCCCATAAAGATACAACTATGAAATTTAGTGCATTATATTGTAGACATATCAAACTACAAAATATGTTTGCACATAAGAAATATCTCAAATAGTTATTATCATATGGACAATGTTTCGTGGAGTCCCCATGCCTTCCAATGGTAAAAAAATTGTCACATGTGCGAATACAAATGGGACAAATAGTTGGATATGAATACAAAAAATCAAAGAAAGAGCAATAGTCAGACTATTAAATAATACTTTTGTTATGCCATGTCACTGGGAAACTAAAATGTGTTTTAATATATGCAAAACTGTAAAATCAGACATTTTCGTTATATTAGTGAATTCGATAAGTCCGCGAAACTAAAACAACGGCTGTACAGCACGGAAGGTAGTTCTGTCTAAAGTTTTATATTTGCGAACATTTATCATCGCGAACTTTCAAACTCACGAATATATACAATTTTACAGTACTGTTTTATGATAAATCTTTAATTCAACATATTTTTCTTTTCTTTCAGTTGAAAGAGCTGTTCGAGTCTTGGCATAATACACATCATCTAATTTTTTCGTCGAATCGCCTTTCCTATCAACGGGCACGATGGCCGACCTTTCTAAAGATCCGGAATTTCAGTACCTTGCAGTAGATCGCAAGAAGCTTTTGAAAGAAGCTCTGCCATTTGATGGTAAAAAAGCCTGCTGGGTACCAGATGAGAAGGAGGGTTTCGCTCGTGGTGAGATAGTGTCCTCTAAGGGAGATGAGATCACTGTTAAAATTTTGAGCGATAACCAGGTAAGTACAAGTTAAATCAATATAATTTATGAAACTTAACTTTAAATACATAATGTAACATCTACAAGTTAAAAAACAGCAGTTTTACGCCTAATGAACTGATGTTTACGGCTAATATAAAAATGATTAAAATACACCTGTTTAGCACATTTTAATGCAGTAAATGTTATATCATTATCTTTTACACAAATCACGAAGTGTTTGCTAAAATATCTCATTTCACAACCAGTTTGGCGAAGGTTTTAAGTGTACTAAGTAGTAAGTAGCAGACATAAAGTTTTACCCATACTGTCATGTTGCAATGTTCAGATATACAAACTTTCTTCTGTTCTAGACGCTGCCGTTAGTCGTATTCAGCTAAGCTGTTTGTTGCGGTATAATACTGTCACACATTCAAGTCTAATATGTTTCTTTCTCCCCATGTTAACAGAGTCGCACAGTGAAGAAAGATGACCTTCAACAGGTCAACCCTCCCAAGTACGAGATGGCTGAAGACATGGCCAACATGACTTACTTGAACGAAGCCTCCGTATTGAACAACTTGAGACAGCGATACTTCAACGGATTCATCTACGTAAGTTACCACATGTCTATGATACAGTAATAAAAAAGCGAACAATAACTTTGCTACGGTTAAGAACCAACTTTTAGACCATGAAAATGAACGCTGTATTACAAATGATCATAGCATTTTAGTTTTGTTAATGAGCGCCTGCGTACCACCTTTCTAATACACACCATAACATATCTGTAATAACGTCAAATGTATCATTTTAATAATACATGCAACACTAGATTACTTCACCCGACAAACGTAATTGGATTCCCTTCCAACTTTATGAAAATGTAGCCTATGGATATTTTCTTGAAACTGAGAATTGTATCAATTAAGCATTTTCATTTGAGCTATAGTGTGACCTTATTAAAGCAGATGATCGAATTAATAAGCTTCTATTACATCAAAACAGCCATGTTAAAATATTTACCGGACTCGCATACTCAGCTAGATTTGTACTTGTATTTTGACCCCTATATTTTGCTTGTAGACTTACTCTGGTCTGTTCTGCGTCGCTGTGAACCCCTACCGTCGTCTTCCAATCTACCAAGACACCATCATCGCCAAGTACCGCGGCAAGAGGAAGATGGAAATGCCACCCCATTTGTTCGCTGTTGCTGACAACGCCTTCCAGGCTATGTTGCAAGGTACGTTTCAAAACACAATATATCTGAATGTCGAGTTTATAATTTTACTCGCATTCGAATTACGGCGTGTATAGACCACACCCTCTACCTTAATCATTCAATTTACATATGTCTGTAACCGCGCATAAACACATGAACAATGCAACTAGCGGTATACTCTGATTATTATAAACCAAAACATGTATTTTCGCTGACTAAATATTTGCAATTTCCTACCTGTGATCTTCCCTTGTCGTTGCCATGGGGAAGTATCTAAATAATGAAATAAAAATATGTCAGATCTAAGGACCAACATCTGCTAGTAGATACAACAGTAGTCGCTTTGCTGATGAGTTGTTCAGGAAATAAGACCAATGAATACTTGTGTGTAGGTAATTTGACAACTCGATAAGAGGGGCTAATCCGTGTAAGAAAAACAATTGCTCCCACGGTGAAGAATAATCGTTGCCATACGATTCTTAATTAGCTACATATTATCACTAATTGATTCAAGACTTCGTCGTTTTCTACTGTTGCTCATGTGGGGGTATAGCTAGGTGTGTAATATGATACTTATCTATGTCTATAAAGGTAGATGCGGAACATAGCACATATCATACAATCAATACCGTAGAACTTTAGTCCTAATATAAATTTAGTTGCAGTATGAATTTAGTAGCATTAAAAAATTATAATCTTAATTGAAATATAAAATTAGTTGAAATAAAAAAATAGATTAACTATAATCACAGTATATGGGATTAGGAGAGAATTTAAACCAAGCAAATACAATGTTTTACCTAATTCGTCAATACTCGAGCATGCGCATCATATGTATCATTTTAACCTAGTCAGCTCTGAAAATCAATTTTATCGAGAGGGACATATTTTTTAATATTTATCATACACTCGTGAATATATATCTTTAGTAATTATAAACCGATTAGGTATATTCATGCGTAGTTATATTGGTGAACACGAAATTTGCTTTGGTCTAAGTTTGTTATACCGCTTATTTGAAGTCCCGCCTGTGACACCATACATTTGACACCGTACATTTGACGTCCCGTCTGTGACACTATACGTTACTAATTACCCCATGTCATATTTCAGATCGTGAAAACCAGTCTTGTTTGATTACGTAAGTATCATTTAAAACATCTCATAAACATACTAGTTGGAACGTATTTAATTTTCATTTAAACACGTGTATAATACATTTTGATAAGCTAGCAATACGATGACTGCGAGGTTTCTCAATAAAATGATAAACAGTAAAGAGTTTGAAACAAGTTTCCGTTGTTTTGTGGTCATAATGTTATACTTCGCACGAAAATAAACTAGTCATGATATAATGTTTATATTATATATATAGATGTAAAATTAAATGTACTTGGTTTTGTCCTATAGTGGTGAGTCTGGTGCCGGTAAGACTGAAAACACAAAGAAGGTAATCATGTACTTCGCCAAGGTCGCCGCTCAACTCCAGAAGCAGACTGAGGAAGAGAAGGCCGCTGCCGCTGCATCCAAGAAGGTAACCTTATTTCTCTAGATAGGAGTATTACAAGTATTTTAGACACTAATATGAAAATTAGGTAATCATGGTTGTAATTTAAATAATCACATTGTGGTATAAAGATAATTACCACATTATACCCTAAGTTCAAGTGCGTATGTGTTTTTATATAAACTTCTACATACTTAACTCGTCTATTACAGGGATCCCTTGAGGATCAGATTGTGCAGGCTAACCCTGTACTTGAAGCTTACGGTAACGCTAAGACAACCCGTAACAACAACTCCTCCAGATTCGTAAGTATCTTCTCAATGATTATGCTTTCCTTCTTATACCAAACTATTTACCTAACACTGAAACTTTATTTCATAATCAGGTTTGTTTCTTACCCTCTGATTTATAAATTAATACATTGTGAATATTCACTTAGGTAAATTCAGTATTAATATCTTGGATTTGGTTTGGAAACTCCTCCTTTACTATCCTGCACAGAACCCTCTTTCCAATCTACCTGTTTTCTCAAGGAAATAAAACAAAACATTAATGTAAACTCAGCTTGCTCCTCTCACGCTTACTAAAACGTATACATTTTACACCGCACCACGTCTTCATTTTAACTCGGATATTAATTAAAACAACCATACAAAGTTGGATCAGTTTTTGAGACTATACTTTTTTGTGTAGTGTACGAATTTCATCCCTCCATGAGTCTAATGTATCTGCCAAAAAAAGTACATACATGTATTTCCAATCGGATCACCTCGGTTGTTTCTTTATAATACATAAACACTAAGGTGTTGCGATCGAAACATTTTGTGAACTCGATTTTCAGTAACGTTGTGACCGCCTACCTACCTGTGTTCATTACCCTTTATTTCCCAGCCTTTCTTTTCTGGAAGACTCTGAAAATGTACACACGAAGGCATTACTTGGTATAAACATGGTCATATTTTAGTACATTTTTGGTAGTATTCCAGTAAGTACACAAGCCGACAACTTGGTAATGAATTACCTTCATATTTTGGTTAATTATTTGTATACGTATTGCGTCATTTTAAGTCGCCTTTAGAGATGGTGCCATGTAATGCCTTCGTTTTACGTGAAGTTTTACCTACTTATTACACCATATAATTAACAACCCTCATTGTTTTAGCACATACCTTCCACATACTTTGGATGAATGTGATATCCAAGTGTGTTCCACCTTGAACACCTCTAAGCGTGAGTATACCAAATACTGGTTGAGGATCACGTGATGATTGGTCGAACATGTCGAACGATTCATGTTCACTTGATTATATTGTCGTCACATTTAAACAATTCTTAAAACATTTTATGAATAATTTATTATGTCAAAGAACCTTCATTTACAGTTCAGAGGATTGAACTTTTTTGGTCACTGTTGTTTCTTGCACTATGTTACTGCAAGGGTTCGTATCATAACGAGACAGGCGTTCGTCAGTCAGCATTGCGTGATCCGATTTCTACCTGTATTATAGTGTAGCTTAAGTGTCTGCCAAATTCATGCTATATCAGACATCTCTCGATTCAAAACTCTTACACGCAATTAACTATCAGTATTACCAATGTGCATGTTTAACTAATCCCAGCTTTCATCGGTGTTTTCTACGTGTACATGTATATACAAATGTATTTATGTACGAATACGATTAATTAAGACATATTATTGCATAGGCTGTCCTGATAATTCTGTGACAACAGGGATGTGCGTATACAAACACTTGTACACGCGTGTAGAAATATGTTTTTTCAAGAGTAATTGCATTATGATATTTGTTAGTCGAGGGATATAAGCAATTTGCATGGGTTCTCACATTAGTATTCAGCGGTGCATGTAACAAACAACACTTAACAAGCATGTTAGAAGACAAGCAACAACTCTTAGACGGGTACACTTCGAATATTCGAATACTGCATCGTACTTCTCTGGGTAGTATGAGCACATGTTAAGTCATTGTTCCGTGTATATCGTTGTCACTGTTAAATCACCTTTCATAAAAAGAAGCCTGTGTAATATTTTTACCAATGAACATATATTACAGTAAACGGTATGTACTAGCTATTACGTTTGTTACATAATTTGCTGAAATTGTCATCTATTTGATATGTTACTAATATTTCTTTTCTCTTGAACAGGGAAAGTTCATCCGTATTCACTTCGGCCCAACTGGTAAAATCGCTGGTTGTGACATTGAAACTTGTAAGTTGATCTTTCAATATTATGTTGTACCTAAGTTTGTAGAAATCAGAAAATATAAATGTTTGTTGACTCGAACGTAACACCAATTTAATTTTACTTAAGGCTCGGTAATATATATCATTTTGGTTAAGGTTAGTATTTTATATGGTTGCAACCGTTGTACTGATTTAGCATTGTACTCGCAATTTATTAGTGTAACGGCAATTACAACATTCGACAATTTAAATTTGCAAGTGACAAATAAGCATATTCCTGTTACAAACAACACGGCAACATATTAATGGTTTGTTATTGAATTTACAGATCTTCTTGAAAAGTCTCGTGTAACCTACCAACAATCCGCTGAGAGAAATTACCACATCTTCTACCAGTGTCTCACCAATGTCTTCCCAAAATACCACGGTAAATTTTGTTCTATATAATAAAGACAAAATTCCAGTCTCTGAAAAAATCATAATAATGTCGCACAAGTTAAATTTGTGACATTTGTTCAAGGGTAAATATTCGAATGCGATTTTCTGACATTGGTTTCGTCAATAGCGAATATTTTTACGTTATCAGCAGTTGTTTACGATAGTATTAATAATATATCAAGTTCTGATTAACTATGTATCGAAACGTTATTAACTTACTCTTGATAATTACAGAACTCTGCTTGGTGCAGCCTGATGCTGGACTCTACAGTTTCATCAACCAGGGTGTACTCACTGTTGACGGTATCGATGATGAAGAAGAAATGAAGGCCACCGATGTAAGTGTTATCGGGCTTACCACCGGGATGACTATAAACATACTGTAAATCATTTGATTTGGAATTGACGAAATTTCGCGGTTTTGGTAAAATCCATTACGTAGAGATGTAGATGCTTTCTTAATGAAATTCACCCATAAGCTTCTATAAAATTAAATTGAATTTCAGTTACATTTTATTAAAAGTTATTACATATTGGCGAACATACACGTATCAATGCAAAAAGTATAAACGAGTAAAGTAACTACTAGGGAAACCAACTATTTATTTGAAGACTACATAATCATGTCTTCTAAATATATATTAATTGTTTATAGGACGCCTTCGACGTCTTGGGTTTCACAGGCGACGAGAAGAACAGCTTGTACAAGTGTACAATGTGTGTCCTTCACTTCGGTGAAATGAAGTGGAAACAACACGCCAGAGAGGAACAGGCTGAAGCCGACGGCACTGCCGGTAGGTTATAGGAGAAAAACATATATAATTATACATAAACTTAACTTATTCATTTGACATTTATACCGTTACATTTGTATGTATTCAGTTTACATTTTCTCCAATCAATAAGTGTAATTCAGTTCCATGCTTAGAAATCTACACTTAGTTTCTAAGTAACACAGTAGTTATAAAGGTATTCTCGTATTTTGCAGAGGCTGAAAAGGTTGCCTTCCTTCTTGGTGTCAACAGCGGAGACTTGCTCAAGGCTCTGTTGAAACCAAAGATCAAGGTCGGTACAGAGTTTGTCACCCAGGGCCGTAACAAGGACCAGGTTACCTACTCCATCAGCGCCTTGGCCAAATCCGTGTTTGACCGTATGTTCAACTGGTTGGTCAAGAGAGTAAACACGACACTTGACACTAAAGCTAAGAGAAACTACTACATTGGTGTACTGGATATTGCCGGTTTCGAAATTTTTGACGTAAGTATGAGTATATATAAACGTTGCTTTATTTCAAGTAACTTTACAGTTTTTGTTTAACCAAAACAAAGGAAATATTTAATACAAGACACCGTTGTATATCTTTGTCATGTTTATTTGTGACGTTGAAGCACTTTGACAGGCATAAGTAATGGCATTTTTCTGTTTATTTCTAGTTCAACAGCTTCGAGCAATTGTGCATCAATTACACCAACGAAAGACTCCAGCAATTCTTCAACCATCACATGTTTGTGCTCGAGCAAGAAGAATACAAGAAGGAAGGTATTCAATGGGAATTCATCGACTTCGGTATGGACTTGCAAGCCTGTATCGAACTTATTGAAAAGGTATGTACTGTTTTTTTTCTTCAAATAGCCACATAACCAAATTCATTTCCGAATCAGTATGTTATTTGACATATTATGTCTTTACGAGTTTACAACAATATACCAACCAATACCTCATTATGGTTTTAAATATATACAGTTTTGATATTTTTTTAATAGGTATTTTGTTATTTATTACATAGCCTATGGGTATCCTGTCCATCCTTGAAGAAGAATGCATGTTCCCCAAGGCCAGTGACAAGACCTTTGAGGACAAACTGATTACTAACCATCTTGGCAAGACCAAGGCCTTCGGAAAGCCACTTAAGAGCCGCAAGGGAGGTGCCAACGCTCACTTTGAACTTGGTCATTACGCCGGCGCTGTAAGTATAACTTAAATTCTTTCATGGAATTATTTGTTTCGTATAAACCATCAATATATGAACACTACAATCGTTTATTCGTTAGACTATAAACACTTACAATTACTACACGTTTGCTCAGAAAAAGTTTAAAGTTTGTCTACAATATGATATACATGTATAATATTGTAACATTACAAGCATTTCATTACAAGCACAGTGTGTTTCTATTGAATATATTCTTATCAACTTCTTATATTTTCAATAGGTACCATACAACATCACTAACTGGCTTGAGAAGAACAAGGATCCATTGAACGAGACTGTCGTCGGTCTCCTTGAACAGTCAAAGGAACATCTTGTCGGAATCCTCTTTGCGCCCCCACCAAGTAAATACTCATTGGTCATTTATCATTGGACCTCAATCGGTCAATTCAATTCAAATATTTTATTGTATCAAAACATTACCAAACTGTTCGATGTTAAAATTATATATACGTAGTAAGAATGCATCGATTTATTTTTTGAATTTCACATCAGACGATAACTTAGGTACAATATGGTAAAATATATATCCAATTTAATCATTTAATCTGCGTTGCTCTTAAAATGCATTATCATTTATGTGTGTGTAATATTTGTTCACAGCACCAGAAGGTGGCAAGGGAGGTGGCAAGAAAAAGGGAAAATCTTCTGCTTTCCAGACAATCTCTGCTACTCACAGAGTAAGTATACTTCTATGGAACCTATTGCAGAAACATGAAAAGCTTCTAAAATATTTGTCACCGATTAAAGGAAAGCACTAGTTATATGCTATGTACCATGTTACTATTTGATGTTTCACTACTGTAAAATATTATACTAACCAAAATCTACACTCTAGATACACGACAGAGTGGTGTGAGTATCACATTGTCTGTGATGAATGTATAAAATGTATATTTTATAAACCGGTTTTACATTCTCGTGGTATTTTTTATAGGAATCTCTGAACAAACTGATGAAGAACTTGTACACCACTCACCCTCACTTTGTGCGTTGTATCATCCCCAACGAAATCAAGACACCAGGAGTCATTGAGGCCGATCTTGTACTCAACCAGCTCCAATGTAACGGTGTACTTGAAGGTATCCGTATCTGCAGAAAGGGTTTCCCAAGCAGAGTCATCTACTCTGAATTCAAACAGAGGTATGTAAAACAAATATATATCTATTAACATATGTACTACATTTAGATAACTATTTTTGATACTGCTGTCATAGAATTTATTATACTTCTATGAACATGAACTTTTTCAGTTTTGCGACCAATAATCAATTGATTACTTACGATTTTCATTTTGTTTTTTAATTCTGACAGATATTCCATCTTGGCTGCTGACGCTGTCCCACAAGGCTTCGTTGATGGCAAGCAGGTCACCGAAAAGATCTTGATTGCTCTTCAGATGGACCCCAACGAATACAAGATTGGTAACACAAAGGTCTTCTTCAAGGCTGGTGTCCTCGGTAATCTTGAAGACATGCGTGATGAACGTCTTTCAAAGATTGTTGCCCTGTTCCAGGCCTGGATCAGAGGTTATCTTAACCGCAAACAGTACAAGAAACTGCAAGACCAGAGGTAAACCATCATATAAGTTAAAGCATTTTTCTTATAAAATAAGCTGGTATGTAAAGTAACAAACCCAAATGCCACTGTCACTATTATTAAGCATTTAATTATGTTGGCTTTAAATATAATTTGGCAACTTATTATTATGCAAATGCAACACATTCATTTCGAGCCATTGCGTTAAAATTTATGAAAAAAATAATTTCAGGATGGGTCTGTCTGTCATCCAGAGAAACATCAGAAAGTGGATGGTCTTGAGAAACTGGCAATGGTGGAAACTTTACACCAAAGTCAAGCCTCTTCTCAGTGCCGCTGCTGCTGAAGATGAGATGAACAAAATGAAGGAAGACTTCGAGAAAACAAAGGAAGACTTGGCTAAGATTGAGAAGATCAAGAAGGAACTAGAAGAGAGATGCGTGGTACTCCAGAGAGAAAAGGATGACATGAAACTTTCATTCAGCGCCGAGGAAGATACTGTGGCCGATTTGGAAGAAAGGATGGAACAACTTATCAAAGAAAAGGCCGAATTCATGTCCACAATCAAGGACCTTGAAACAACACTTTCTGATGAGGAAAACGCTGCTTCAAACCTCAACGAACTCAAAGCTAAACTGGAAGGCGAGGCTGCCAATCTCAAAAGTAACATCGAAGACCTCGAGGGTTCCTTAAAGAAATCCGAACAAGAAAAAGCCATGAAGGATCAACAAATCAAGACTCTCCAGGATGAGATGACATCTCAAGATGAGGTGGCTGCCAAACTTAGCAAGGATAAGAAGGCTTTGGAAGAGACCGTCAAGAAAACACAAGATGCTCTTGCTGCTGAAGAAGACAAATGTAACCACCTCAACAAACTTAAGCAGAAATTGGAATCTACCCTCGATGAGGTACAAACATAATACATTATGATTAAAACAATATCAAGTAATACGGGCAGGGTTTAGAATAAATGAAATTCTATTTCTGATAGCATTGTTATGCAACACTTAAGTTTTTCTCATATACAAACAAAAACATAACACATAAACAAACTTGGCACGGGGCATTAACCAACTTACTTATGACAAATTGAACATAATTATTACCCTCATTAATTTCAGCTTGAAGACAACCTTGAACGCGAAAAGAAGGTACGTGCTGATGTTGAAAAGGCAAAGAAAAAGGTTGAGGCTGATCTTAGATCCACACAAGACACTGTTGAAGAACTTGAACGTGTCAGACAAGACCTTGAAGGCAACCTCAAGAAGTAAGTAATGGTTACGTCATCCCAAAATAGTTTGTTATATTTTGTTATGGTTTATAAAGAATGAAAATAATTTTTCAGGTCTGGTATTTTTCAGGCCTCTGCCTGTTTCAGGCTTTTAAATTCTGAAATTTTCTTCTTTGTTTAAATTGTTTTAGGCTTTGAGACTGGGATTTTATGGCCTGAAAATGCTTGCTAATTACCATTACCAACAGTAGAATCAGATGTGAGAGTTTGAGCTTGAGTTTTGAACTTCGTGATCCTGGAATCAGGCCTGATTATGCCAAAGTGCCACCTTTTTAATGTCAGAGTAAACATTACACATTATTTGTTAATGCAACATGACTATATCAGATCACCTTTTGAACAAATAGAAGTAGTGCCGTGATTAAGTAAACATTAATCAATTTACAGGAGAGAGGCCGAAGTCAAGGCCCTCAACTCCAAACTCGAAGATGAACAAGGTCTTGTTGCTCAACTCCAAAGAAAGATCAAAGAACTCTTGGCTCGCATTGAAGAGCTCGAGGAGGAACTCGAAGCCGAGAGACAAGCCAGAGCAAAGGTTTGTTTTATTAAACATTATATGTTAGTTGTTATACTTGATTAAAATATTCTAATTAAGATTAAACTAACTTTAAGTTACTAACATTGTGCTGTTTTATATACATATACTATTGTTTCAAATCACTAATAACAACTGTGACGAATTTGTAAATCGTAGCTGAAATAATATGATATTTTGTTGAATTCAGGTTGAGAAACAGAGGAATGAGTTGAACCGTGAATTGGAAGACATTTCCGAGCGTCTTGATGAACAAGGTGGTGCTACTGCTGCTCAGATTGACCTCAACAAGAAACGTGAGGCTGAGATCCAGAAACTTCGCCGTGATCTTGAAGATTCTTCCCTTGAACACGAATCCACAATCTCTACTCTCCGCAAGAAGGCACAGGATGCCAGCAACGAGATGGCCGATCAGATCGACCAACTTACCAAAGTTAAACAGAGAACAGAAAAGGAAAAGCAACAGTTGAAGAATGAAATTGCTGACCTTCAAGACCAAGTCGCTAATGCTGGAAAGAAGGGCGGTATGTCCGAAAAAATGTCCAAGCAAATTGAGGCCCAAATCTCTGACATGAACTCACAATTGGACGAAAGCACACGCAACATCCAAGAACTTCAGTCTTCAAAGGCCAGACTCCAAAACGAGAATTCAGACATCTCACGCCAACTTGAGGAAGCTGAAAGCCGTGCCAACCAACTCAACAGAGAGAGACAGAATCTCATTGCTCAACTCGAGGAAGCCAGACACAACCTTGACGATGAGACCAGAGTAAGTCTTTTTAAAAAAAACCACATAAAGTAGTTAGCCTTACAGAAAATATTTCTCTTCTCAGACCTTTTAGGATTAGAATATAATTATGCATTTATTGGTTATACAAAATAACTGTTTTCTAAAGTATTGTGGGGGTATAATTATGTAACGATTCTTTCATAATGCTTGGTACTGTTTTATCATAGCGCTTACGGAAAACTTTAACGTTAAGCACAAATAACTTGCAACTGTACAAGGATTTAAATTTGAGCAAAACTTTAATTTTTCCGTGAGTGCTTAAATAAAACAGCACCGATGTTCGATAAATAATACACAAATGTATGATACCGGTATTTGTTTTCATTTAATATTTGGTCTCATGTATTTAAGAACAGTCTATAGTGCCATGTAATGTACGAAATTATTTCCATTGACACTCGTTCAACCAGGTTTCTTATTTTAACGAGTTAAAACATCCTCACGGTCCAATAATGAACACACTGCCGAAGATTATGAATTTCAGGTAAATGACTTCGCACACTTTGTATGCTCTTGATACATTTCCATTTTTGTTTTCATTATAGGCTCGCCAGAAGATTGCTAGTGAACTCAGAAACGCCATCGCCGATCTTGATGCTCTCCGTGAACAATTGGAAGAAGAATCTGATGCTAAATCTGACCTCCAGAGACAACTTTCCAGATCAAATGCCGAGGCCCAGCAATGGCGCGTCAAGTACGAAAGCGAGGGCATGGCCCGCGCTGACGAACTCGAAGAGATCAGACGCAAACTCACTGCTAAGCTCCAGGAAACTGAAAGTGCCCTTGATGCCGCTAGCAACAAAATCAGCGGTCTTGAGAAGAACAAATCCAGACTCCAGCTTGAACTCGAGGATGCTGTTGTGAATGTTGACAGAGCTAATGCAACAGTTAACCAGCTTGAAAAGAGAAACAGATCCTTCGACAAGACAGTCCTTGACTGGCAAACCAAGGTCAAGAGCATCACAGTCGAGCTCGAAAACTCACAGAAGGAATCAAGAAGCTACTCTGCCGAATTGTTCCGTTCCAAATCACAATACGAAGAAGTTCTTTCATCTGTTGAAACACTCCGAAGAGAAAACAGCAACTTGTCATGTACGTTGATATTAATTATGACATACCTGCTTGGGAAACCTCGTGGTTTAGGGGTCAGACCGCCTGATTGTTTAGTTGTTTAACGATAGAATTTAAATGAATGTTAACATTTGCAATAATATAGAATAATAATACGTTTATTTCAAATATAAGTGAGAAGAGAATAAACGAAACTGATACTCTGTTATGTTTTGCGAGTATTTTACAAAATTTTCATTTACCAATTTTAATCATAGTACTTAATATATTTATCATTTTTCCTTAACCATTACAGCCGAAATCAGTGACTTGTCTGAACAACTCTCTGAAGGCGGAAGGGCCGTACACGAAAATGACAAAGCCCGTCGCCGTCTTGAAATGGAAAAGCAGGAACTCCAAGCCGCTCTTGAAGAAGCAGAATCTGCCCTTGAACAAGAGGAAGCCAAGGTTACACGTGCTCAACTCGAAATTTCATCTATTAGGAATGAAATTGACAGACGCATTGCTGAAAAGGATGAGGAATTTGAAAACACCAGGTGCTTTATTAATGGTTATATGTCATAATGGTCATTTAAAGTGTGCGTTGGCAAGGGCTTTTGCCAATATATAGTCTTTTCTGATGCTGCGTGTACTCGTTTATACTAAATATTAATATTTGTGTTTTAAATCAAAACACAAATATTAATATGTAGTACATGTATAAACAACTTTTTATTGATAAGACTAGGTAAAAATATCGTTTAGTCAATTACCATTTTAATAATATCACATAATGCATGTACATAACAACTGAAATTGGCTAATTGGTATGAACATAATATATTTCAGACGCAATTATGCCCGCTCCGTAGAATCAATGCAAGCTACTGTAGAAGCCGAGACCAAGAGCAAGGCTGAAGCTCTCAGAATCCGCAAAAAGCTCGAGAAGGACATCAATGAGCTCGAAGGTGCCCTTGACGCTGCCAACCGCGCTAAGGCTGATATGGAGAAGAACGCTAAGAGATACCAGGAACAATGCCGCGAATTGGCTGCTATCATTGAAGACGAGAAACGCAAGACCAGCGAAGCTCTGGAATCAATTACAATTGTTGAACGCCGTGTTACCTCCGCACAAATGGAAGCCAATGAGATGAGATCAGCTGTTGAATCTGCAGAACGGGGCCGCAAGGCTGCCGAAAATGAGCTTATGGAAACAGCTGACCGTGTAAACGAACTTTCTGCATCCCTCCAAAACGTTGCAAGCCAGAAGAGAAAGCTGGAAGCTGATATTGGTGCAATGAACATGGACCTCGAGGAAATGAGCAGCGAACTCAGACGCGCTGATGATGCCGCCAAAAAGGCAACACTTGATGCCAGTCGTCTTTCTGAAGAACTTAGATCAGAAAAGGATCACAGCTCTCAAGTTGAAAAGATCCGCAGAACTCTTGAAACACAGCTCAAGGAAGTAACCATCCGTTTGGATGATGCTGAAGCCAAGGCTGCTAAGGGTGGAAAGAGCGCAATTGCCAAGCTCGAGGGCAGAGTAAGTTTTGGTTTGATCACATACTTAAACTAAATACCGATATACTAAATTTAAGTTTTATATTTATCAAAGTGGGGCTAATTATTCTCTAAATAAAGTGACATTGTACCGTTCACTTTACAAGTATCAAACTTCTTTTGTATTAGATACAAAAAATAACCAACACAGTATAAATCGAATCAATATTTTGTATATATATAATTATACGAACCATGATTGATAATTATCACATCTAAATTTTATTGTTATTACTTTTAAGGTACTTGAGTTGGAAAGCGAATTGGACAGCGAACAGAGACGTCATGCTGAGACCCAGAAGAACATGCGCAAGGCCGACCGCCGTCTCAAGGAACTCGGTTTCCAGGTTGACGAGGACAGAAAGAACCAGGAACGCCTTCAGGATCTTATTGACAAACTCCAGGCTAAGATCAAGACATACAAACGTCAAGCTGAGGAAGCTGTAAGTTTCGACTTAAATTTGTTGAAATTTCCATGTTATGTCTTATTAAAAGTCAAGTTAAAATATATCATACACCGGTAACTATTTTTCATCAGATGTTGAGTATATTCTAAAATTATATTGCAGTACAAAGGCGAATGTTTTATCTCATTGGTTGCATGCTTTGTATCCATATAATATAATGAGTGCAGTTTACTGTGTCGGGGTAGTCAAACATGTCTTTCATCTAATGCATTGTCGTTGCAGGAAGAGGTAGCCGCCATCAACTTGGCTAAATACCGCAAGGTCGCCGATGAGTTGGAAGGTGCTGAAGAACGCGCCGACGCTGCCGAGAACAACCTCCAGAAGGTCCGCATCCAAAACCGCAGCATGTCTGCCTCTAGAGCCACCGGATCCAGCAGTAGCAGTACAACTGTTGTAAGTTCACAACTCAGTTAAAATATATTCACATATTACATGTAGTTTTAGAATATTGTTTTGTCAGTACAAATCAATGGCAAATAGAGTAGAAATTTTCAAACTTAGCTATGTCTCGCCCCATTACATCAAGCCTAAATGTGAGCTACTAGTGATTTAGTTCATACTTGTTTTATAATTGTATATTGTAAAACAAGTATGACAACTTATACTAATCACCATAGACACCTCATTCCTGATGATATCCAGTTTCACATTTCAGTAATTTGGTAAATTGTGTTTAGCTGCAACTTTGAAAGTTCAAAGTCTATATTTTACATACGTTATCTTTTGTTATTTGTTTCAGGTCAAGAGGACAAAGATTGTCAGCGCGGAAATCTAAACAGCTCTAAACAGAAAATATTTAAAAGGTAAAACAATTATTCAAATACTTTATTAAATACCTCAATTATGATTTAAGGAAATACTGTAGCGCACAGACAATTCCAAGCCACACAAAAACGGCGACATCGCCGAGACACACACACAAGTCTGACAAATAAATTCTTAGTTTCGGTGTAGTATATCAATAGACCTGTATCATGCGGACTATATAAACAAGGCATAGCATTGCTTATGAGTATTAAATATGTACAATGTATTTGCTTATAATTTTGTGACGAAATGCATGCTATGTGAAATGAGTGTTAATATTGTGGATACTCTTTTAACTACAATGGTATGTTATTGGTCGTGTCAAAATTGCGGATAGATTGCCGATTGAAATTTAGATATTATTTTACTCCATTTTGCTTTGTCCCGACGATACGCATATACATCCTGAACTCAAAAATCTTAGAATGAGAATGTGTGTTATTAGTATGAGAATGTGTGTTATTATAAAGTTGAAACCTAATCTGAATTTCTTGTTTATTTGCAGGCGATTTGGATTTTCCCCCGAAATGCCGTGACTTTTTATTTTTCCCTATTAGACGGAAACAACAGGACCAGACGTGTTAATCATCAGTCGTCGCATACGAGGGGGATGGATAAGAGTTTATGAGAGACAATGATTTATAAAATTAGTGAAACAAGAACTGTGCGTCGTACCCGGTAAATGGAATGGACCAAACACTGACATTTCTTCAGATAGTATGGTTTTCCGTTGTTTTTTGTATACCACGAGACACTACATAAAAATAAAGAGTTATGCCAAGACTCAAAATAAACAATAAAAACTACAGCAAAACCTTGCATTCTGAAGAATTGCTATGTGTTGTGAATTATGAAAATGACAATAAACTTAAACTTTTCATCAGTGAAATAGACAAAAGTTTCCATTCACATTGTATACGAAAGAGGCAGTTTATTCTTCAGGACGACGGTATGTTTTTGCTCTCATATTGGCAACTGTTGATTATATTCCCCGGTATGATCAACAGGGGCCTCTTGTATGATCCCTCGTGTGTTTGTTTAGATATAGTATAAAGTGGTTATTTATATATTTATTAAATTATTTACATTTAATTGTTATCTGATACGTTGCTGCATATTGTCCGACATCGTTACTGTTCGTCGACATTGGCTGGTAATTGTATTATAGTATGAAAATTACTTTGAAACAATCCTTAAATAAAAGTGCAATAATTAAATTAAACAATGTAGTTTGTTAGTGTTTTGGCAGAAATGCTATTTGTGAGATATATGTGAACAAGCATGTGTATCTCGGAAGTCACATGACAAGGAAAAGGCTGACGTAGGAAGCATTAAATGGAATATCCAATAGTAGAAGTAATGCTTAGATTCACTATCATATTTATTTCCTCGAATGTTGGAGAGCTTATACATAATAAACATGAAATAAGAACGAAGTTCTCAAGAAATGCATGTAATCATCATAATGATAACGCATTACAAACTTAAACGCACATTGGAAGAAAACAAATCCCTTAATAATACACAATAGTTGTGCTTTGTAAGTCCATGAATAAATACGCAAAAAGAAATATTGGAGCATCTTAATTTCAAAGAAGGTACAAGATAAATACAAGAAGACATGAGATTAACACATTACAATACATACACAAACAAGCTACACCAACTGAAAGCATCTGCATGATACATACAGCACCTATATACCAAATTACCAATAAAAGACCAACATATTGCACAATATGTAATCAGCTACGAATAATACAACAAGCTACATAGTCAAGCACAAGAGACTGGATTCTGAATGAAATCAGTACAAGTACACTTGTGAGGAAAAGTACACATACACACAACTGCACCTCATTTGAATGTCACTATTCCATATATTGACTTCGAATCTTTTTATACCAATATTTGATATGATTATAATCTGCACAGACATCAGCCGCACACAAAACGATATATGCATTGCTTTTTCACGTATGTCTCGCTTTTACTGTTTATTCTTGCTGTTTTGTTGAACTTAATGGGTGTCAATGTGCCAGGAACATGTGCGAAATACACCTGTAATACAAGCTTTTCTGTCTGAAGCTTGTACCGGCAACACTATATTTGCTTATGTTGCATTTGTAAAAATATGTTTTGTGTGTAGATATCAAGAGCATACTGTACTCTACTTACATACCTGTTTGAGTAACTCCCCTCCCTGCCGCTCCTGATTAATGCATGCCGTTGTTTCCTATAACATCACTGCTTCAATGTTTCCAGGTAAATCAATTATAAATTCGTCGTTGCTAAGTGATCATAGTTTTGGCAATGTTTCAACTTTGCTGCCTTCCCTGTGCGATGTGTTTTATACTTATCTCAAGAATTAATACATAGACCATCAAATGTTCATAAACTTTACGTCACATATCTGGTTTATCATCGTACCAGCATTATATCTAAAACATCTGTTAGGTTGGTATCTGGGCAATAAACTGGTGCGTTACCTGGCAAGATGAAAGATATACGCCCCCATGAACAGACTGATTCACGATCGTTTGTGGTTTACAATTATTGTCTTATTTTCTCTCTCAGTATAGACTTCAAGGTACAATACTGGTATCAGGTTACAAAACCAGGAACAAGCCATACTAGGTAACAAGGTATCCAGGTATATACAGGCAGCATCTTCTCACATTTAGCAGCTAGCAGTATGCTAGTATTTCATTTTGCACAGTTGCCAAGTCGGCAAGCTGCCAACAGAACCTCAAAGTAGAATACATTTGCATTCAGTGTCTAAATGATGAGTTGGCAAAATAAAACCATGACAACGCATAGCAGAATTAATGAAAACCACAAAACACAGGCGGTAAAAATATAACAGGTATTCATCCACAAACACGAATATAATGCCACACATCGTACATTGCTTTCCGAATTAGGTGGTTTCGTAGCCAGAACATCTGAGCTTTGAAATATCTGCAGAAATCAGTCATTATTTACGCTTGGCATTAGAGGGACTATACCGGGTACATGAGACTTGAAGAAAATTCATCGATCGATGAAAGTGAATAGAGTCTGCCTGAAGCTTATTATACAAACAGAAATGCTCATTGGTTTTCATCTCTAACTATGGGATGAAAGAAAGCAAACAAACAACAATTACATTGATATTTTACTAATTTATTGCCTATTCAACACACAAGTACAGTAAACGCGCAGCATTGGTAATCACGTTGCTGACAAGCATTTTAATGTACTATTATAATAACGATAACAACATATAACTAAGTCCAATGAGGGATCATAAATGATCCTGGTGACTTATTGCTCATCAGTGATCGCTTGGAGTATTCACTAATATTATAAAAACACAGTCATCACATTATGGTCGACATCATTTTACATCACGTGTCAGTCTGTATTCACATTAGAAAATATAATAATAAGGATATCTTATAGTTTGTCTTGGCATTCGTCTTGGCGTATATAAATATGTAGTGTCTCGTGTAATTAATAAAAGATATTCTTACTGGTACATTGATCTAATTTGAATGAGGTATAGTGTAAATTTGGTGAAGGTATATTTATTGGGCTGTTTGATCACAAATAAACGTCACGTGATGTATTCTCGGGACCGGAAGTTGGAATAAAGAGGTAGACTCCAATAGGTGATATCACCCCCATTAGACGGGTAGAAGTGAGTGTGGCTTTGTAGAAGGTGAGTAAAAGGGTTCGACACACATCTGATTCTGAAATAAAAGACATTTGATAATTAGCTTGTTTCTTTGTTTCTTTTATCCTTGTTTACACGATCGGTTTGAGCTACTATTCAAACATACAACACTACATTCATCAATAACATGTACATTCATTTCATATTAAAGATGCTAAACTCCAGATAACCATTAAACTATATAAGATGTTTGCAAATGTATACATATATCTACAACAAGATGTGTTATTTTGTGTCTCTAGTTTTCGGAATAGTGACGTAACATGACTGATACCAGTAAGTACGTGTTCAGGATCGATGAAATTAAAGACATCCACATGGTATGCTGGCAAAATAACTCTGACTCATTAGAGTTTTTTAATCATGGAGTATAACACTTTTAATATAGCGGAACATTTCCTTTGCACCATATGTGTTTATTGTATTGTACGAATGGTGCAATACTGAACATATGTAATATAAATATATCACAACATTGATCATTAACACATGTATCGAATGTTGAGAAGAAAAAATATAAGATACATAATTAAATATTGTATTGATAATATTCATGACGAAAAGTTGTTTTTCCTAGGATTTACCGCTATTAGAAACATTCATGTAAAATCTCCTTCAATATTCGTATTTAAAAGATGATACTCAAACAGTATTCAGTATATACATCTAATAAAATGATAATTATAAACAGAAACATACAGAACATTTTTGAATTGAATCAACATTTTAATATTTCAATATTTCCACGAGGTAATACAATACACATACAATGCGCATACTAGTATAAGTGTTTTTGTGATTTGTTAGTTATCATTGTTATTATAAGACTAAACGTCAGCTCAACCTCAGACTTTAAACTCTTCTCCTGTTTAATAATATCTGATGATTGTAACCCTTTAATACTGAATGGAAACTGATTACCACGCATCTCGTATATAGCGCATATTGGTGCGTTTGATTCGAACATACTTCCACTATGTAAACCATGCACTACGAATAATGATCAGTTAACTACACGTGGATCATGCAAGCAATACAATTTATTAGTCATTGGCTATATTAAAATAATAATAAATATCATGCTATAGAGACCAGCAGACCATAACGTAAAGTTGGATTCTAAGGAAAGACAGAAAGAACCATTTCCGACTACCCCAAATTCAAGTTTTCCCCCAGTAGCTTCTAAGACGTTCAGATTATTCGAACTCAGATATAATAAATATATTATATATTACAAGATATCATTAGTCACAACATCAATAACAAACATAACTTTCATTTAATGATATACTCTAGCAGTTTGAACTTTCAATTGTGCACGTTTCTTAAAAGTTCATTCAATCAGCTTAACATTATTTATCCCATTAGTTTAATCAGCGAAAGGTATTCTAAATCAGCATGTAGTTAAATTAATTTGGAGTCTTCCGGGATAGATACAGTATGAAATTGATGTTAGATTAATGACGAAAACTTGTACGAAAATGAGCTAATGGACGTGTTTACATCTATAATTCCAATACGAAGAATATACATTTCTAAGTAACAAATTCCAAACATTTGCCACCGGGATACAGTATTTTTTTCGGATGGTAAACCATTTATTCATAATGACATTGACCTGTGTGACCTACTGACCAACTCAGATATAATAGCATTACGTCACGTTAATTACTAACCAATTAAATGTAAAGACATCGTTCTATGCGGCATATTGTTTAAACATATAATAACATATAGACTATAGGCTTACGTGACTTTCTGTTTAATAGTTTTGACTTATGAGATCTACTTATCAATCAAATATAATTACATTGACCCAAGTGACCTACTGACCATTTAATTAAAATTTGAATTAATTTTAAAGCGACAATATTAGTGCATCTTTATTAACCTGCGCAGGTTATATTGGATTGCCAAAAGTAAAATGACCAAGGAGGGGCACGTGACATGTTCTCGGTGCTTTACGATTTCAAAACAAATATCCCAAAAAAGAAGCATTTTGTAAGAATGTCGTGAACCAGACTAATTCCATCATTCCATGCGGATAACATCGGTCTTTATCGCAGAACTATTCCGAAATTTCACTTTGAACGCGAGACCACGAATCTAAACAGCAGGTGTCTGCAGCTGCATAAGATTCCCAGTCAGTAATAAATATAGTGGGCAATGCACTATGTACATCCCGTAGAGAACACATCGCTAGATTAACAGAAGCATGGTATTGATACATGATTAAAAATTCTAATTTTTTTGAATTTGTTCATTCGTTCGGCACATACATTTAACACAACCAAATAATTGGAGGATCATCGGTATTGTCCGATTTTACATGTATTGGAATTATTTTGACAGAAACATTAATTTAAACTTACAAAGGAATAAATTCGAATTGCATCCAAACTGCAAAAAACCACATCCTAAACAATACAACTACATTACAAGGCCGCAGGTAATCACCCGCAGGAAACTATTTGACTTGTATCTTCTCAGATGACCGACTGTATTTTGTACTATACATTATAAACTTTATTATATTTCATGTTCTAAACTACGTACATTACAAAAATCCCTCTCTTAGTTTGACAACGAAATACGTATGTTTATAAAACCAAATAGTCATTTATGTTTAAGATCACCACGACCTTGTCCTATGACTGTCAGACCCAAAATTCATTAGGGGTAAGGATCAACGACCAACCATCCTATAACTTTTTAGGATTTAGGAACAACGGTTTTAGAGTTATTAGAATGGATTGGAAACGATTTGGTCTACCTATCACCAAATTGACAGACGAAGATTTTTCCCATTTTCAATTTAAATATAATATGAAGTCCGCTTTAACAGATTAACAAGAGGGCACAGAGGATCCTATATCACTCACCTGAGTAAATGTTCATAAGTTGAATAAAGAGTATATAAAGTATTTTCATGAGATTTATAAGAAAACTTTTCTGGTTGTAGACATTTTGTTTAAGAGACAGAGCTTTACAATATGATATTCAATGTCTAGGAGAATATTATCAGTGTCCAAGTGTATAACAAAAATATGTTTTGAACCTTTGAACAACTTTGACAGAGGATCACTTAAGGATCAATCCTTTGAAATATGGTTATATTCCATCTTTGTTTTAGAAGAATCCATATAAAGGAATTTTTGACGGACGGCGATTGGCGACGACGGGGACGACCAACTATCCTAATAGATCACCAGTGAGCACTTCATGTGTGACAAGAACAACAAACACTTTTTGTCGAAACCACTTACCTGTTTACCACTATGTCGATTTTTATTTCATATTATAAACATACATCAACTAATGTAACATACAACTAACATACAACTAACATATAATCTACATGGTTGCGTGTTGTTAGTATATATATTGTTAGAAGTGTAAATATCATGGTCTTCCGCGATAACCTGTCAATGTCGTTAGATGCATGGCGATGTGTAAGAACATGAAAGCAGTACCACAATTTTGTTCCGACAATACAAGTAGAGCCAACATACATTTAAGCAAGTAATCTAGTACATGATGATTTAGCTATCCTGTAGAAAACCGTTTTAATATAGCATTATGGTAATTACCTTCATCGATTAAGCAATTTGATCAGAAATAAATTGTTATTCGTATAAGCCACTTTCAAAACTGTATGTCTGTACGTCCTGATCGTCCTTGTCTTATGATGTGATGTCAATAAGTTTTTCTTTTATTATTTAACTTATTTCTGATGCTGTAAGTAATTATCTCGCAAGTGTAAATATTGAAGTAACTATATATTAGTTTATGCAATTATTCAATAGCCCATGATATGCCATATATTTTCAATCTACATTAATGATAATGCTATAATCAAATCGAGCTATGTCAAACATGGCGTTGCAACTTCTAAAATTATGTTTAATGGCTCAATCATTCATTCTTACTCTGTCCGCAATAATCAAGGTAATATAATCACAGTAATATCACATGTTGACAGACATGGGCATTGCCCCCCGATTGATTTGTTTCCTATTATTGAAGCAATGAACACCAGACCTTAAATTCTCTTTCATTTAACAAAACGACAGATGCATCGACATAACGCGGAAAGGAAACCTGTGATTTGTTCAGAGAAAGCATTCGGTATACTCAGGATCAGGTAAGAAAGGCATGGGTATAATCAGTGTCAATTTAGACAGATCAAACAGACCTCTCTATAACCCAGTTAACTATAACTTTGAACTACACTCCTTACTCTGTTTCGGAAATGTCTGCATTGATCATAGGCTCTGATTCGGGTTGTGGTACATTATTTGGGGCTATATCAGGTATGTCTAACGTATCCACCGGTTCTACGGTAGATGACACGTCCAACGGTTCTACGTTAGATGAAACATCCAACTGATTTACGTTAGAAGACGCATCCAATGGTTCTACGTTAGATGACACATCCAACGGTTCTACGTTAGATGACACATCCATCAGTTCTACGGTAGATGACACATCCAACAGTTCTACGCCAGATGACACATCCAACGGTTCTACGTTAGATGACGTATCCATCGGTTCTACGTTAGATGACTTATCCAACGGTTCTACGGTAGATGACACATCCAACGGTTCTACGGTAGATAACGCATCCAACGGTTCTACGTAAAATGACGCATCCAACGGTTTTACGTAAGATGACGTATCCAACGATTCTACGTTAGATGGCTTATCCAACGATTCTACGTTAGATGACGTACCCAACGATTCTACTTTAGATGGCTTATCCAATGGTTCTACGGTAGATGACGAATCCAACGATTCTACGTTAGATAGCTTATCCAATGCTTCTACGTTAGATGACGTACCCAACGATTCTACGTTAGATGGCGTTTCCAACGGTTCTACGTTAGATGACGTACCCAACGATTCTACTTTAGATGGCTTATCCAATGGTTCTACGTTAGATGACGTACTCAACGATTCTACTTTAGATGGCTTATCCAATGGTTCTACGGTAGATGACGCATCCAACGGTTCTACGTTAGATGGCGTATCCAACGGTTCTACGTTAGATGACGTACCCAACGATTCTACGTTAGACGGCTTATCCAATGGTTCTACGTTAGATGACAAACCCAACGATTCTACGTTAGATGGCTTATCCAACGGTTCTACGTTAGATGGCTTATCCAATGGTTCTACGTTAGATGACGTACCCAACGATTCTACGTTAGATGGCTTATCCAACGGTTTTACGCTAGACGACGTACCCAACGATTCTACTTTAGATGGCTTATCCAATGTTTCTACGGTAGATGACGCATCCAACGGTTCTACGTTAGCTGCGTCCGGAATGTTAATATTCTTGTCCGGAATACGGATATCTGAATCCGGTATATGCATATGTTGGCCCGGCTTATAAATATTAGGTTTGTTTATATCCGTGTCTGGCTCATAAATAACTCTGTCCGGCTTATACATATATTTGTCCGGTTGATAGGTATCTGTTTCGGGCTTATAAATATCTGTGTCTGGTTTAAAAATGTCTCTGTCCGGTTTATAACTATCTCTGTACTGTTTATAGATATCCGTGGCCGGCTTATAAATATCTCTGTCCGCCGATGTTCTATTGTAGGTATACTTATGAGCGAGAATATCATCTACTGTAGAATCGTATGTTTGATAAGAAGAAGAAGTACTGAATGATCGAGCTGAATATGGCGATGATGCACGAATGTCGTCGAATAGGTCATCTCCAGCTACACTAAAGTACGAACTGCGTCTGGACCTTGATGATGTGAACGAAGGTTCCTGCATAAATGGCACACGAATAATGCGAGATAAAGATGAAAGGTAAATGAAGAAAATGAATTATTTCCATGATTAGCGTCTCAATGTATCCACTCCCTATGCCAAAATCGACAACTGAGAGTGTAGGTCCCTGATAAGCGTAGTTTAAGCTTATTTATTTTTATAAATACTTAAAAACGATCCTGATTGAGTACATTACATGGAAATAATTCGACTTGTTATAATAGAGTATTCTGAAAATAATTTGTATTAATTACTACTACAACTATACGCATTCGAGGGTATAAGTATTCAAGCATACAACAAAGTATTAGTATATCTAAAATTCCTATTTTACCTACATTTCTATTTGAATCATTTAGATTTCTGAACTGGTGATTGTGGATCTCTTAATCTGAAAGTTATATTGTACGACATGCAATTAAGATACAAAGCAAACTTAAACAGTTGAAAGCCGTAATTGGTACCAAAATACTTTTTGTTGTAAATAATGAATGGTATTGGCATATTATTGTAATAAATCATTATCAACCAGATTAAGTAGTTGTGATCATACTATTTACTGTGTACCGCACCAAAGATCGATGTTTCGCTGATCATATCAGTGACTCACAACATTCTATGCGAATATTATCCTTAATAGTTCAGTTAAAATGCAATATTCAACTGATTTAGAATAAATACGAACTAAAAAATACCTTTGAATTTCTGTATGCATGGCAATATGTGATTTAAGACTAACATGAACCGGAAAGACGCTTTAACTAATGGCAAACATACTTACCACGGTTGAACCTCGAGACTGCGACATGCTGGTCCTATTCTGGACTCGAACCTTGGCAAGCTGATTCTCAGCAGAGTCGGCACGGGATTCAGCATCTTCCAATTCGTCATTGACCTTGCGGTACTTAGCAAGATTGATGGCTGCCACTTCCTCCTGTGAAGTTATATTCAGAATTATATTTAGAATTACAACATACATAATCATAGTTTAGCATCATGTTAGCATTATACAAATTCAGTAAATACCAAAACTCAGTATAACAATCAATTCAGCACTCAATTGTAGAACTGTAAAGATAAAGTATGAGAATAATGGGCATAATACCAGTTACTTTTTATCTATTGAATAGTTGGTTGATTACCTATACAAATCATTCAATCAGTATGAAGTACAAGGCCCTCGTAAAATAGTAGTGAAACTAAACTTACGGCTTCCTCGACTTGGCGTTTGTATGTCTTGATTTTAGACTGAAGTGTCTCAATAAGATCTTGTAAGCGTTCCTGGTTCTTTCTGTCTTCGTCAACCTGGAAGGCGAGCTCCTTGAGACGGCGGTCGGCCTTGCGCATGTTCTTCTGGGTCTCGGCATGACGTCTCTGTTCGCTATCATATTCACCCTCAAGTTGTTGAATCTGTTATATTAATTGTGATATTAAAGGTTACTATCGAGATGTATTGTTTGAGTCATCAATAGACACGTACTACTATATTTGCAAACACAACTATACGGGGTAGTTTTCGGTTAATGTCTTACTAAATCGAGTCTAACTGGTCCGGAACGAGGAAATTACTATAGAACAATAATAATAATAATACACAAGACATTGACAGCCAAAAGGAGCTATTAACTTTCTTAGTTCATATGCTGATATCTTCTTTTGGCAGTCAATGGACGATGATTATTAGTACTTAAATATGGCATTACTGAAATCCAGAAAACACTACTTACTCTCGTTTCGAGTTTGGCGATTGTCTTCTTTCCACCCTTAAGAGCCTGTGCTTCAGCTTCGTCAAGACGAATTGTGAGCTCCTTAATCTGAGATTCAAGTGCATGGCGGGACTTCTCTACTGCTGAAGCGTGATCCTTTTCAGACCGAAGCTCATCGGCGAGACGAGCAGCATCATTCATGGCCTTCTTAGCCTTTTCATCAGCTGATCTCACTTCCGAACTCATCTCCTCTAGATCCGCTTGCATGGCACCAATATCACCCTCTAGTTTCCTCTTCTGGCTACCCATAGTCTGTAGTTGGGCAGAAAGTTCATTGACACGATCAGATGTTTCCATAAGTTCATTTTCTGTTGCCTTGCGTGCCCGTTCAGCAGATTCAAGAGCAGATCGGATTTCTTCGCATTCAACTTGTGCGGCGGCGGTACGTCTCTCGGCAATAGAAGCAGATTCATTAGCTTCACTTGTTTTGCGTTGTTCGTCTTCAAGTTGTGATTGCATTTCTCTGATCATATCCTGGAATCGCTTACAGTTCTTCTCTGTGTCAGCTCTTGTTCGGTTGCTAACATCCAGAGATGCTTCGAGTTCATTAATGTCTTGCTCGAGTTTCTTACGGATTCTTAGAGCTTCTTGTCGTCCTTTGGACTCGGCTTCAAGACTGGCAGACATGGAATCAAGGGCTCTCTGGTGATTGCGTCTGAAACATAGAATACCGATACATATTTATACAGTGTCCATACACTATACATGTATAGTGCATTTAACAAAAACAAAAATAAGCCAATATATTTGATTCATGTCCGAACTATCATAGTTAAATAATGTGAAAGTACATACATACGATTTAAAACTATACACGCTTATGTGTTATCAGTCATACCTTGTGTTTTCAAATTCTTCTTCTTTTTCGGCGATACGTCTATCGATTTCTTGTCTGATGGAGGACATTTCAAGTTGTGCACGCGATACCTTAGATTCTTCTTGTTCAAGGGCAGATTCAGCCTCTTCCAGCGCGGCTTGTAGTTCTTCCTTTTCCATTTCAAGTCGTCTACGGGCTTTGTCGTTCTCGTGGACGGCTCTACCACCTTCGTTAAGCTGATCAGAAAGGTCAGCAATTTCATCTGTTAATGTATGAGATAGCAAAATGTTAATGCTGCTATAATATTACTTTCGATCAAGCAGGTGGTACTAGTGATTGAAAATGAATTAATCCCAATACAAGTAATTATAATATTCTTAAGAAAATTGAGACAAAAATTAATGACAATTCCAAAAGTTGACAATGTTTAGGGTGGACGTTCGGTACATTACGTAAGAAATACATAATACTATTGTTTTAAATACCTGCTAAGTTCTTGTTTTCTCGTTTAAGTGCTTCAATTGAATCATTTGATTCTTCAAATTGAGCCTTCACACGATAGAGTTCAGCAGAGTAGCTTCGGCTTTCCTTCTGAGAGTTTTCAAACTCAACTGTTACAGCACGTACTTTAGCTTGCCATTCTGCGACGGTCTTGTCAAACGAACGGTTTCTCTTTTCGAGCTGGTTAACAGTGGCATTGGCTCTGTCGAAGTTTACAACAGCATCCTCGAGCTCACCCTGGAGACGACTCTTGGTCTTTTCGAGACCATTAGCCTTGGATGTAGCAGCCTCAGCGATCTGTTCCATCTCTTGAAGTTTGATCTGGAGTTTACGTTTGGCTTCTTCAAGTTCATCGGCGCGGGCCATGCCTTCGGTCTCATATTTAACACGCCACTGCTGAGCTTCAGCATTGGCTCTGGAAAGCTGTCTCTGCATGTCGGATTTTGCTTCTTGTTCCTCTTCAAGTTGTTCACGGAGAGCGTCAAGGTCAGCATTAAGATTACGGATTTCAGTGCTGAG
Source organism: Spisula solida (assembly GCA_947247005.1). Taxonomy (NCBI): domain Eukaryota; kingdom Metazoa; phylum Mollusca; class Bivalvia; order Venerida; family Mactridae; genus Spisula; species Spisula solida. The sequence goes on along the minus strand of OX365944.1, from coordinate 31,226,976 downwards.
TTTCTGGCGAGCCTGAAAGTCATATCAGTTTGCATTTAGTATTATTATGTATCATGCTACTAAGCATACCTAGTTTAAAAATAGTTGCGTAATGATTTAGTTGTAATTAGAGAGTCACTAAACTATCAAATGTAGCAATCGTGTAACACAGAATTCCAGTTACCATTTATGTTCACCAGAGACTATGCCGATATGATATATAGTGTTTTTGATTCCAGAAAATTGTATATTTTTATAAAATATTTTAATTCTAATACTGCGATACGTTATGATTTGCAAAGATTTATTAATCGTTTTATGTTCGAACTCGCGTACCCTTGCTTCATCCTCAAGAGCGCGTCTTGATTCCTCAAGTTGAGACATGAGGTTCTGGCGCTCTCTGTTCAATTGGTTGAGGCGGCTTTCGGCATCTTCTAATTGGCGGCTGATTTCAGTATTATCACTCTGAAGTCTAGCTTTTGAACCTTGAAGTTCCTGAATGTTGCGATTGCTTTCGTCAAGTTGGCTATTCAAATCATTGATTTGACCTTCCACCTGTTTTGACATTTTCTCGGACATGCCCTGCAAACAACAGACCACAGGAATATTAGAAATCGACTTTGGGTTGTCAAGATACCCAAGATACCACAAGAACAGAAATATTAATCTCATAAATATTATATAGAATATTTCTCATAAATACTGGCAATATCGTACAGTACAATTGCCAGATTTTTGAAATTATCAGACCATAGGCTAAGTATTAATGAATCCATTTTTGTTAAACCATGATTTAAAAAAAATTATCTTTGAAACAATGCATCGACAAACTTGAAAGAAATCTTACTTTGTTCTTTGATACATGTTCGACCTGAGCGTGAAGATCTTCAATCTCACTCTTCAACTGCAGTTTCTCCTTTTCAATTCTATAATTAAATACGAACATTTTGATAACAATACATGAATATGCATTTCAAACTAATTTCTTTTTCTTAGAAATCGATTCATTATAAAGTTCTTAATTAATTCTGCAATATTTCTGCTACATTTGTTAATAATTTATACGATTAATTTAAGATATTTTGATATTCATACTTCTGCTTGGTTTTGGTTAGCTGATCGACTTGGTCAGCCATTTCATTTGCTGCGTCATTAGCCTTTTTGCGGAGAGAAGCAATTTGAGATTCGGACTGCAGGGATTGTTCCTCAAGGTCACGGCGGAGTTTGAGCAATTCCTGTTCACGCTTTTTGTTAAGATCAACTTGAGCAGCAGTAGCACCACCAGCCTCATCAAGACGTTCACCGAGTTCTTCAAGTTCACGGTTGAGCTCATTTCTTTGTTTTTCGACCTATAACGACAGTACAAAAACCTTTTTATCAATATAATGACAGTGAAAAGAATAAGAGAAAATAAAACTAGTAATAACATTTACTTGTAAATAACATACAACTTGTTATAATATTGTATGAATAAAGAATAGAATAATCGTTCAGTTTCAATTTGCATGCTTTAGCAATTTAGTCCTTTGAGATAATATGCTCTGAGCATTACACATATACGAGTTATTACCTTGGATCTAGCAGCTCTTTCAGCTTCAAGCTCCTCCTCAAGTTCCTCAATGCGAGCCAAAAGCTCCTTGATTTTCCTCTGGAGTTGGGCTACGAGGCTCTGTTCGTCTTCAAGTTTCGAATTTAGGTTCTTGATTTCAGAGTCCTTCCTGCAAGGTAAATACACAAAAAGTTTACTGGTATGTAATAACTATTTATGAGTCATATGTCTATATCTTTGCCGTGAAAAGGCTATGTTTTCATGGTGCATTATACTTAACTAGTATAGTTATGCTTCATTTTACTTAATTTGATATTTCTTAGCGTAATGTGTAAACCAGACAAATAGGTTCATATTAATTTACACCTACTTCTTGACATTGCCTTCAAGATCGCTCCTGACGCGTTCAAGTTCCTCAACAGCTTCTTGTGTATTTTTAAGGTCTTGCTCAACCTTCTTCTTGGCCTTTTCGACATCATTTCGTACCTTCTTCTCGCGTTCAAGGTTATCTTCCAACTAAAACACGAAAACTCTCATATTAAATGTACACAGTGCTATCAAATCAGAAATTTTCGCGTGATCAAAATTTCATGAATTTGTTTTCTTAATGAGTTCGCGAGGTTAAAAGTTTGAAATTGTGAAAGAAATACGTTCTACGAGTTGGGTTCACAAACATAAATTTGCATGAAATAACCATTTTTTTGAATAAATCGAAAATGTTTCCTTCGCGACAATGTCTGATTATACAGTAAGCCGGGGTTAAGCCTCTCGTTTGAGTAGGATATAGAAAAAAATAAAACATAATAAAGATATATGTGGTTTTCTCAAATAACGCTTTTTACTATGTTGAAACTGGTACAGCGAGGGTCAATTTTTAAGCATTACTTAAATTTACATACAATGTACTTACCTCATCAAGGGTTGATTCTAGCTTTTGTTTGACTTTGTTGAGGTGATTAACCTTATCTTCCTCAGCTGCAAGAGCCTCTTGAGTTTTCTTAACAGTTTCATCCAAGTTCTTCTTATCTTTGTTCAGTTTTCCGATCTGCTCATCTTGTTGTGCCATCTCTCCTTCAAGAGTTCTAATTTGGTTGTCTTTTGTGGCCTTGTCTTGCTCAGCCTTAGCAAGAGTACCTTCAAGATCTTCGATGTTATCCTTAAGTCTAGCCTGTTCTTCTTCCATTTTAATTTTGAGAGCACTTAGTTCAGCTGCTGCTTCTTCCTCGTCCATGCATCTCTCTTCGAGGTCTTTAATTGTTTGTTGGTATTCGGCCTTTTGTTTAATGAGGCTTTCGATCTTTTCTTCACACTCACCCATTGTGTCTTGCTCGGCTTGAAGTTGGAAGAACATGTCATCCTTAGATCTTTGCAACACAACATTCTGTTCTTCGAGTTCCTTCTTTATCTTCTCAACCTTAGCAAGTTCTTCCTTACATTTCTTAAATTCCTCTTCCATCTGCTTCATCTCATCTTCAGCACGAGCTGCACTGAGGAGAGGCTTGACTTTGGTGTAAAGTTTCCACCACTGCCAGTTTCTTAATACCATCCATTTTCTGATATTTCTTTGGATTCTAGAAAGACCTGTCCTGTAATATAAATATTTGAAGAACGTAAAACACGAATTCTCTACCTGATGTTATTTACATCGAAAGAATACCTATAATGTTATAAATATTATTATTCGGAAATATCATACAGACTATAAGTATGTTTGAATACGAGGGTTATTCAAATTAAATGCATTTGTATAATAATTTCTAATATTGTATTAATGACCCTGTTACAAACCTCTGGTCTTGCAGTTTCTTGTACTGTTTGCGCATCAGATAACCTCTTATCCAGGCTTGGAACAATGACACGATTTTGGATAGACGTTCATCACGCATGTCTTCAAGCATACCCAAGACACCAGCCTTGAAGAAGACCTTGGTGTTACCAATTTTGTATTCGTTCGGATCCATCTGAAGGGCATCCAATATCTTTTCGGTAACCTGTTTGCCATCAACGAACCCTTGTGGGATGGCATTAGGAGCCAGGATAGAATATCTGTCAAAAACAAGCCAATATATAAATATTCGCCATCCGGCACATGTCTATATGACATTTTAGATACTTGACTTTGAGAACTTAGTGTTAGAAATATATTCGCTTCAATGAATCAGTCGACGTTTATATTATTTTTTATTTATTAACTTTATGTACATCCGTTTAACATAATGCATGGCAATCATTGCATTATAGTTATATCAAACTAATGAATAATGAAAACAGTTACTTAATTTAAAAATAATTTTACCTCTGTTTGAATTCAGAGTAGATGACTCTGCTCGGAAAACCCTTTCTGCAGATACGGATACCTTCAAGTACACCGTTACATTGAAGCTGGTTGAGTACAAGAGCAGCATCAATAACACCTGGAGATTTGGTTTCGTTGGGGATGATACAACGGACAAAGTGAGGGTGAGTGGTGTACAAATTCTTCATTAGCTTGTTCAAGGATTCCTGAAAGTAAAGTTACCCGATATGGTTTAATGCGGTACCATTATTTTATTACTAGTATTTTAAGTGAGAATAAAATAAAACTTAATATAATATGGAACCTCTCCTTATGTGAAATTTTCTAATGAAAGGCCTGGTCTGCCATAGATTAAAGGACAAACATGTACATTAACAGAAAACTTGGGGGATACATTAGAAACACCATTGATATTCGACTTACTCTGTGAGTAGCCGATATAGTCTGGAAAGCAGAGGATTTTCCCTTCTTCTTGCCACCACCACCACCAGCGGTAGGCTCTGGAAATAATAACACACATCATATGATACTGAAATAAATGCGAATTTACCCTTGAATTGAGTGAAAAAATATCAATTCCTTGGGAAATTAAAACAGTTGTAAATAAAATAATTCAACAGAAAGGTAGCAGTGTTGTGTATTTGAATGTTATTTAACACTGCTTCATTAGTCTGAAATCGGTTATTAAAAGGACCAGATAATAATTGCATCAACATCAAATTATTTCAACAAATCCATACCAGGGGTTGCGAACAGCATGTGTACAATATGTTCCTTGGACTGTTCAAGGATGGCGACGACAGTCTCGTTCAATGGATCCTTGTTCTTCTCAAGCCAGTTAGTGATGTTGTATGGTACCTGAAGATTTAACATTGTACTATATGTATTATACGAGTACATTATGTTATAGACTGTTAGTTTTAGACAGTTTGTATGTTAACAGTACCGGTTTCACACAATTCTTGTTCACACAACAGTTAGCGTTTATCAGATAACTACTCTAGGATTCCAGTTCCAAATATACGTACGAGGTCATACATGGAGAGATACTATTTTGAACAATCTATGTAAATATTACACTTACAGCTCCGGCATAGTGGCCAAGTTCAAAGTGGGCACTGCCACCACCCTTCCTGCTCTTCACTGGTTTTTGGAAGTTCTTGGTCTTGCCAAGATGGTTTATCATTAGTTTCTCCTCGAAGGTCTTGTCACTGGCCTTTGGGAACATGCATTCTTCTTCAAGAATGGACAAAATACCCATAGGCTGTAATGAAATAATAACACGAATACATGAAATATACATCACAAGCTCGACATATATATTTTGAATTATAAGATAAGGTGATAAGGATGATATAATGAAACTAGGTATTGAAATACTGCAAATGTAATTTATATTAATTAATTGTTTTCTTCCTACAAAATATCGGCGTGGTAGTCATACGAAACATAACTACTAAAAATGAAATTGACGAGCTGTTACATGTAACCTTATTTCAATATGTGCATACCTTTCACAATTAGTCTAGAAAAGACATATACCTTTTCAATAAGATCAATACAGGCTTGCAAGTCCATACCGAAGTCGATGAATTCCCATTGAATACCTTCCTTCTTGTATTCTTCTTGCTCGAGGACAAACATGTGGTGGTTGAAGAATTGCTGGAGTCTTTCGTTGGTGTAATTGATGCACAACTGCTCGAAGCTGTTGAACTATGAGACAGAACAAAATGGATGTAATCACCCAATCTTCTTAAAAGTAAAATTTGATGACGTATTGAGATCAGTGTTCGTCAATTTAGTATAAATTTCCATTATAGCTATTTTAGCTCAATCAGAGCATGAGATTTAAAGATAAAGCCTGGCTTGGTCAGCCGTTTAAAGCTTCAAACATACTAAAAGATAATAAAATTTCGGACAGGGAAGGCAGCACTCAACTTTAACAGCCGAGGACAGAAAACATAAAAACACAGACCACAATTACATGACACAATACCCAAACAAAACTGAACGAGAAAAAGAAACGATAATAAACATTTCGGACAGGGAAAGCAGATAGTTTTAAAGTGTACCGTAGTTCAGCTGGAGAGTATAATATTAATAAAAAAAATTTTTTAATGTTCTACTTTCACTTTCAAAACGATTGACCCTAATTGGTTTATGAGAAAGGTCACTGGACATGAACTGCTACTGGTCCGACGTCGTCAGATATTCATTTATTTCAGGAGATTATTTAAAACATAGTGTAAATACAAAGAAAGTACTTACATCAAAAATTTCGAAACCTGCAATATCCAACACACCGATATAGTAGTTTCTCTTGGCCTTGGTATCAAGGGTCAAGTTAACTCTCTTTACCAGCCATCCGAACATACGATCGTAAACGGATTTGGACAAGGCACTGACAGAATATTGTACTTGATCCTTGTTACGACCCTGTGTAACGAACTCTGTACCGACCTTGATCTTTGGTTTCAACAAACCTTTGATCAAGTCTCCGCTGTTGACACCAAGAAGGAAAGCAACCTTCTCAGCCTCTGAAAACAATAAACATAACAGTAGAACGCATTGACATAATGTTATCTTAGCTTTTACTTTTTATTAGAATATGCAAGTATATGAAGAAATTCTATACATAAATAAGATTAAAGTAAACCAAACAGAATTTTGCGTTTAATTGTGTTGTTACTTTTTTGTTATTGAAAGATAAACGAAGGATAAAATAATTGTAGTTATTTATTTTTGACTCAATAAAAGAGTTATTTATTATCATTTACCGGCAGTTCCGTCAGCTTCGGCTTGTTCCTCTCTCTGATGTTGCTTAAATTTCATTTCACCGAAGTGAAGAATGGCACATGTACATTTGTACATACTGTTTTTCTCATCCTGTGTAAAGCCCAGAACGTCAAAGGCGGCCTGTAAATTGAATTGAAAAGGTAACGGTATACTGTTTTCAACTAAATGACAGTAAGTAGCTGTGGTATTCAGTAGTTTTCTCAATTCCTGATTAGCTTAAGTTCGAGTTAAAAATGATATAACCTGTAAGAATATAAAACCTTTGATATTTGTCTAACACTACAAATGATATATTCAACATGTATAACGCGTACATGTACTCATATAAGAGTGACTGAGCCATTGATATTTCCAGTAACATATTACAAAGTGCTCTTAAATATGCAGTATACGCATATATGCTGGTGGCCACTTTGAATGAAGCAGCGATATTTCAGTCATTTTAATGCAAACGGTACATTTTAACCAAATAATGAATTAAGCAGTTGAACAAATCACCGATCTGTCCACCAATTTAATGTCAACGATACTTTTACACCGAGTACACCAGCAGCAAACAAACACCAGCAACATCAACAAACGGCCTAGGTATTCCGTAGAGAAAATATATCAACATAATATGTATCCATTGACATGCTTTGCTGTAGGTAACTTACATCTGTGAGCTTCATTTCCTCAACGTCATCAATGCCATCAACAGTGAGCACACCCTGGTTAATGAATGAGTAAAGTCCGGCATCTGGCTGTATTACGGCCATCTCTGAGAAACACAAACACGATTAATGCTGGTGAACGTTACACAAAATATAAAACGTTACGTCGACACCAATTATTACGCTTTGTCAAACGTTGTAAATAAAGGCTGAAATTAGAATTGGTGACATGTGTATTTAAATTGATGCTTTGCAAAATTAAATTTGAAAATATCACATATACAGGAAAAAGGATGTTTGGTTTGTTGGAACAGTTGAAAAGGGGATATGCAAAAGAGAATACGGGTAAATACTGGTACTAGTAATGTGGTTTAAGCGAAACGATGAAAACAAAACAATAACTCAAATGCATAAGTAGGTACATCACTGTAGTGTCAAGAATACTTCCAAACAGGATAGGCAGTAAGTTTGTGTTAAGGTTAAGATTATTACCATGGTATTTAGGAATAGCAGGAGAGAGGACTTGGTAGAAGATGTGGTAATTTCTCTCAGCAGATTGTTGGTAGGTTACACGAGACTTTTCCAGCAGATCTGTAAATTAAAATTCACAATAACGTAGTATCAATGAGCGCATGTTTCTATCGTTGGTATGGCTTCTAAGCGTCGACAGAAAATATCAACTGTATATATGGAGTATATGGTGGCTCCAGTAGCTTTAGAGACAAAACCTCAAACTACAAGTATTTCATACACGTCTCCAACATTTGCTTATTGAAATGTATTTAACGTGGTTGTTACAGCCTAAGAGCAATATCGAAGCCACATTAAGTTCAATGTTATCCTGATAATTATCTAGCTAATGCTACTAGAACTATCGTATTCTACATTTTCTGTTGCAAAAGTTAACAATTGATGTATAGACACATATACTTACAAGTTTCGATGTCAGCTCCGGCGATCTTTCCAGTAGGACCGAAGTGAATACGGATAAATTTACCCTAAAATATATATTGATAGTTCAGATAAATATACTTCAAAGTTCTCTTTTGGTGTGTTATATAATTTGCAGATTTGGTTGAGCAGGAAGACTGGATAATACCACTTTGTACAAAAATAATTAAAGCAAAATGCATGTATGTAAGGAAATAATTGAATCCATGTGTTTCTTGAACCTAATTTACATCATGAAATAGCTCATCACTTAAACATGAAAAATCAAAATATACCAAAGCAAAATATAATTAATTACATGCATATATTTGATTTAAGTTAAGTTCTTGAGATGTACAAATGGTTCATAAAGCATAGAAGTAGGAGTTTCATATAGACGACCCCTTTCGGCTTGTTTTCCTTTTTGTGGCATACGTGTAGTTTCAATTTCATATTCGTCATGGAAAAGTAAACTTCATACTTATTAATTGATAGTCATGTACGAAGATATTGCATGTACTTATAATGATCTTCTTTACAGTTTACTAAAACTTTCAAAATTGACTTCATCAGCTGCAGGAATGTTGGTTAGCATGGTTTGTATAAAAACAACAACACACGAATATCTACTACAACTGACGTAATCTGAAATGTGAAATATTGAATACATACCTTACAAAAGGGTACGGGGATGGTAGTGCATGGATTATTTAGTGTTGCAAATTACCCAGCACGTTGCTAAAACAGAAGTTGGATAAAACAGGTAAGGTTAAGGTGACACAATCGATCAAGGCTGACCGGAAAAGTCTGTTGAAACGCATCAATGGGCTGTGTGCTGTTATCTATTTAACAAAAAGTCTTGCCTTTGATCAAAATTTGAAAGCGTTAATATCCATTTCTGACACCCAGTAAAGGGATGCAATACAAAATTTTCTTGAGAATGTGTTAATTTAAGTACTAAATCCCATCGAAGATGTGCGTTGCAGCGGTCTTTTGGTAGCCAATAATCTTCACACAGGTATGCATTCCGAATTGAGTTACAGTAACTGTTCGGAATGAACTACGGTTGGTTTTATTAGAAGGAATGGAAGGTAAAACACACGTTAGTTATTATTTCTTCATAAGAGGGTTGTTCAAATTGGAATGTATCTAAGAGCATAAGAGTATCCTTGATATATTCTAATGAAACAAGCCTTTGCTCTCATTGCAGTATTCATCTCCGACATATATGCGAAGTTTCATTCATATATTCCATTTTTAAAATGCGATGTTTTTATCATTTCGAGGTACACTGTGCATATACAGGACATGAGCCAAACCGAAATCTTAGCGTGCCTGATATGTTTTCCGACCAAGCAATTTAAGAGTTGTTTGAAGCAGCTACACTGAACGGATTTTAAAATGTGAGGTATCAATTTAAAGCTAATACAATGATCTTTGATAGTCAGCTCATTTTTTAAAAAAAACATTGATACAAGAAAGATATTGCATCACTTGCCTTCCAATTTAAACAACCCTCGTATTAGTGCAAAAAAGTATGAAATAATGACACTAAACAACAGGATGGTATAACTGTGTATAACTAGAAATCAAAAGGTGATAAAGGTTGAAAGTGACAATTCAAGGTTTTAGGTGACATTTCATGGTTCAAGGTATAAAACTGATGGTTCAAGGTGAACACTTATGGTTTCCGGTTAAAACTCACCATTCAAGGTTAAAACTGACGGTCCAAGGTTAAAACTCACGGTTCAAGGTTAAAACTCACGGTTCAAGGTTAAAACTCACGGTTCAATGAGAAATGTATCTCAGGTTTATACAATGTATTAATGTATACGATTCAAATCGGTAAAACAGGTTCAGTAAATTGACAGTCAAATAAGCTGGCAGCATGACAACACAATGGGTAAGGTAATTGTAATAATAGGGGGGTGCCAAATGTCGGGGTGTTTAGGTACATACAAAAACATCTGGGGTCCACACACATCATACTCTGAAAAACTTGATGACATTAATGACATAACAAAATGGCTTGTGAATGGTATTGTCCGTATGTATTTACTTGATACCCACCAATCGTCGTGTGGTTACGTTATTGTACATGTATACCATGAGAAGGCTTTGATTGGTTGATATAACAAACTACAATGGACGGATAGACATGGAATATTCATGAGTTACTGGTAAATACTTTGACACAATAAATAAGGGCAAAATAGCACCACAACCGATTAGTGAAATACTGTATCAAATATGCATTCTTTTAATATTCACATAACGCCATTTTGTTATTCCATTCATCATTGAACACACGGGTAAAACGTAGTTTCATTAACTTACGAATCTGGAGGAGTTGTTGTTACGGGTTGTCTTAGCGTTACCGTAAGCTTCAAGTACAGGGTTAGCCTGCACAATCTGATCCTCAAGGGTTCCCTGTAATAGACGAGTTAGGTATGTAGAAGTTTGTTTAAACTATGATAACTATATTTCAACCAAGCGTATCATGTTACCTAACATATCTAACATTTGAATTAAAAACTTTATCGATACAATGATAATATTTATAGACTGTAAGGGATATATAAGAGAATGAGCTCTTGTAAGAGAAAACTCCTATCTAGAGAAATAAGGTTACCTTCTTTGATGCGGCGGCAGCGGCCTTCTCTTCCTCAGTCTGCTTCTGGAGTTGAGCGGCGACCTTGGCGAAGTACATGATTACCTTCTTTGTGTTTTCAGTCTTACCGGCACCAGACTCACCACTATAGGACAAAATCAAGTATATTTAATTCTACGTCGATATGTACGTATTATATCATGATTATTTCATTTACATGCGGACTATGCATATGTATTTGACCATAACACAACTGGAAATTGTTTTAAATAGTGTAAACATTGTATAGAACTGTCTCAACTTTGTATGATAGTGTTTTGTGCTTCATTCATGGAAGTGTGTTCAATGACCAAACGCTACAGTTTTTATTGAAACACCATCGGAAATATTGAGCTCGTTTAAATAATCCAATGGATTGAAAGATAACATTCGACAAAAAACCTCTGACGAACAAATTGGTGGAACTTTCCCTGTTTTTTAAGAACTATTAAGATACTGTAAAATCATTTAATTTCGTTGGGATGAAATTTCGTGGTTTTGGTGAAAAAGACCATTTCGTGGGGACGTAAATTCGTGGATTTCGTATTTCAGTAAAAAAAAAATCGGGTTAAAATCTGCACTAGTTATCAGAATTCCATTATTTTGAAACATCAATCAATGCTAATAAGTAATATTACGCACGTTAATTTTATAAACCTCCGTGGTAATATTGTTAATATAAGTCTCTTTATGAACTGACAAGCAAATATGGATTAAGGCATAAACCCTCCAATTATACATAATACGGTAGTGATAATTATACTAATATGACAAACTGTTTATTTCAATGTGTGATGACACAATATGTATAGGTTATCGATCATATATTAGAATAATAAACGAATTAAGTACAAGTGAGCGAAGCGAACGCCGTACTTAATTCGTGTATTATTCTAATATGTGATCTATAACCGGCTTATAGTTTACCCGCCCACTTTTTGGTGTCATTTCCAATGCTTTTGTTTGCAAACAATAGCATGCCCATTGATGGAGTAATGAGGGTAAAATAAGGCAAGATTGTATGTACGAGGGATGATCAACAAATACGCGGGAAAATGCTTTGAAATCTTTATAACATTGACCAATGTAAATCTTTATACGGGAAAAACGAACTCTGTAAAAAATGGCGACCGCGGTACATTTGCACTTTGTCAATTTACATATTAGTTGGTAAAATTATTCGTTGGGATTTGATTTCGTGGTTGAGGTCATCCACGAAATTTAATCCCCCACGAATATTAATGATTTTACAGTACAAGAACTTTACTTACGTAATCAACATGGACTGGTTCTCACGATCTGAAATATAGACAAAGAAGTTGTATTCATGTATGATAGGTTCAAATCTTAGAGTTTATATTATTTTATTACCTTTGATTCTGTTTTGACTTATATGTGTAACACTTAAGAAATAATGAAATATTAGTTGCACAATGTTAGAAGTTATCGGGGAACGATCTGAAGAGAATGTCCGTGATGAGAAGGAGGTATATCATCAGTGGCATATGCTCCACACTAAAACAACACGTCTAAGTAAATAATGTAGAGCCGCGAACATAATGTGTGCATTAATGCATTTTAATTTGAAAATGATAGCAATATAGATGTGTCAACTTAACAGGATGAATTTACCTTGTAACATGAACTGGAAGGCGTTATCGGAAATGGAGAACAAATGGGGTGGCATTTCCATCTTCCTCTTGCCACGGTACTTGGAGATGATGCTGTCTTGGTAGATTGGCAGACGACGGTAGGGATTCACAGCGACGCAGAACAGACCAGAGTAAGTCTAAAAACAAAGCAAGGCATTCTAAAATTAAAATACATTCACAAAATGACACACCTGCCTAGCTTGGGTAGTCGGTAAAGTGTAAGGTTGTCAACCAGACTATACGAGTTCGTATTCAAGCAGAGCATGATATGCGTTGCCCTGTCATTTGAGCTTGATTACCGGCAAGGTTTGGTATGTGTTATTCCTAATAGCGTTTTTGTGTGTGACTTTTTTTGGACGAAATGTTGTGTATTTTGTTGTTAGTCGGCACGTAACATAAATTTAAACATTATTTAAACCTTACGGTTAAGTGACTATTGTCCATTGGACTGTGAAACAAGAATTAAACGAATTGCGCGAGGAAATGGTAAAACAGGGGAAAAAAGTTCACGAGGTCATTTTCTTTAAATTCATAACCACTAAATCCAAAAAGACACAAGAGATGATGTTTGTCTAAATTGACGCCGTGACGTCGGGTTTATCAACCCGGCGTCTAACTGTTGCACTAAGTTACTGTTTGAATATAACTGTTATTGGCATTTAAATAATTAATTTATGTGTAATACAATCATTAAACCCCAACATGTTTTGGAGCCATGTTCCGCCTGTACATCTGTCCGTTCATTGTTAAAATTTGTCAATGCCATTTCTCTGAATTGAATAGTCGGATTTCGACGTACGTGAATTCGAGCGACATGTAATTATGCTCAGGTCAACTGTCACTGAGATTGCCCTTCAAACGAGACGTTAATGCGACAACACTGACTAGCTAACACGCCAAGGAGGACACGTTCTTTGCTGATGGAAAATTGTGCGTTTTAAGCCTGAGCAATTTTCGTGAATTCCCAATTTTACGCAACGCTGAATTACGTTCTAGCGTTTCCTTATTAGTGTAACTTATGAAATAAAATATAATTATAAAAACATCGAACATCTTTTAACTACATTTGCTGCAAATTTCGACAAAATATACCCACTGATTACTGAGATAGTGAGATTTGTGTAAGTGCACAGTTCTAAGTGCCTCCAAGTGTAGTCGTCAAGTTGAAGGTTGTTGCATTTAAAGCAATTTAATACAGTTTAACCATAATTATACTAAATGTAGAGTATCTTACATAGATGAATCCGTTGAAGTATCGCTGTCTCAAGTTGTTCAATACAGAGGCTTCGTTCAAGTAAGTCATGTTGGCCATATCCTCAGTCATCTCGAACTTTGGAGGATTAACCTGCTGAAGGTCATCTTTCTTCACTGTGCGATTCTGTAAGTACAGCCGACAATGCATTTATTATTTCTTATTACCTGAATTCAAAATAACTATTGTCACAACTCAGATATTGTTGACAGATGTAGATAAATATCGCGTGATATCCGTGGACTACCAGTTGCATAATACTATGCTAAATTATTTTATTTTACATCAATTGCGACACTAGTAATTATCACATGTTGATGTATTGTTTCATGTGTCAGTAACCAGTATGCGCGTCTGTTTCACGGATTGTGTTGGTTACGACCTCAGACAAAGCGTGTGTTTTGGACCCTGAACTTGGAGCTGTTATCAAACATTCTATACCCTAGACCACTATCCCCAGAAAACGTCATGTGCTAAATAATACGAAGTGTACGTACCTGCATACTGCTCAGAACTTTGACAGTGATCTCATCTCCCTTAGATGACACGATGTCAGCACGTGCAAACCCCTCCTTCTCGTCTGGTACCCAGCATGCTTTTTTACCATCAAAAGCGCCAGCTTCTTTCATCAACTTCTTGCGGTCAACCGCAAGATATTGGAAGTCCGGATCCGCTGCCCAGTCAGACATGGTGATTCTGGTTTTCTACCGATGTGTGGTATCAACAAAAACGAAAGACAAAATTTCAGGACAACCTCTGTATGAATGCCAAGACCCAAGCAGCCCTTTGACTGAAAATAGAAGACATATCATTTTGCTTATTAAAAATTTATATGCATTAATAAATCGTGTGAAGAAAGCATGCCTATTTTTAGGCGTATCTCAATATGCCATATCTGATCGACATTTGACTCTAGGCTATAACCGAGCATATACCGTGTTGAAAAACTGGCAAAACATACACACAACAGTTTTGAAATGTGTTTTAATGACATGCGTACACATACTGAATTACAATTGTTTTTGTTGTATAGTCTATATTAATACTCACTTGAAGAACACTCCAATAATAAGAGCAATTCAAAGTTAAGAACACACGTTTTACTACCTAAAGTCAGAACTCTTAGATATTGAAGGTGTAGATATAGACGAGCATTTTAGACAGACTGAGATTATTTTTTTACTGTGAGCACAGTTGCGATTTAGGAATAAAATATATACATCTATGTTTGATGATATCTTTTCATTTTTTCTTTCATTTGTATATGACAGTTTGTGTCTATAATCGGATTCTTCCAGATCATATTAATATTATACGACCTATCGCTTAGCAATGCGATGTACGGCCTATGTACGGAGGCATTATACCACTCAGATGTCACAAAACATATTCATTGAACCAGTCGCCAATATGTACCGGTATCATTTATTTCATCTCTTTTTCTACTGTTGCTTGGTATACAATAATCCGCTTTCAACAACATTAATAATATAATTCTGGAACATGTTTGAATTTGTTCTAGACGCTACTGTCAGACAGCTGTAACTACCATAATGTCAGATAGCTGTAACTACCATACTGTCAGATAGCTGTAACTACCATAATGTCAGATAGCTGTAACTACCATACTGTCAGATAGCTGTAACTACCATAATGTCAGATAGCTGTAACTACCATAATGTCAGATAGCTGTAACTACCATAATGTCAGATAGCTGTAACTACCATACTGTAAAAGCGGTTAAATTAACGAAGATGAAACATTGGCGAATTTCGCTAATTTACAAAATTCTCGAGATTAACATTTCACCTACAAAGAACTCTACTAAAAATAATAAAAGCGCTAATATTTCAACACACCTTACTATACGTATGAAATTCAAATTTCGCAACGTTTTTGACCTGCGGAGCTATCGACTTATAAATACAATATATATTATCCTAGAGCAATGATTGCTGTTGGTTAATCGTCAATGATAATTCAAGGTGAAAACGAGTATGTATGAGTATTGTGAGTACACCTACACATATCTTCCCGATACTATATGCTATCAACCCTAATCGCAAAGAAATATATCATGTTTATACAGATTATGTTTTTAATTACGTACGTAATATATCATGGTAGAGATACGCTGATTGTAGTACATACATCTATAAGTTTTATGCCGGTCACAAGTTAGGATCATATGTTGAGATCGAACATTTACCAGAATGAATCGTGAATATTTGACCAGTAACAAGCTGTAATCCGATTTTCACTGATATTTCCAAAACACTTTGAGTTGTACTCTAAACGAAAGCGTTAATTAGTAGTAAGTCCATGTCAAATTATAGTTCCGGGAATTGGTATAATCAACATGTGTCAAAATATAAAAATAGTCAACAAGAACATGGTATAGAGAAATCAAAAAGGTTAGGTATAAACAAGGAGTTAATTAAGGGTAGGCATAAATGAAGGTAAGTAGGGTTAAAAGCAAACAGGGTAAAATGGTAACCATTTACTTACGGTTGGAAAGAGCCAGTTGTTGTAAGCGCGCTACCCTCCTTGAAGTTTTATACCTCCTTCAGAGAGTATACCGAATGTAAAGAGCGATTTCATTGGCTGATGGATTGAATCTGAGAAAAAATAACCAATCAAATGTTGCGTAGCATAATACATTATGATTTCTCTATATGGCAACAGGTTTTTATTTATCAAATGCAGACGATTGAAAATTTGTAGGAAGTTCTGTTTTGTAAAACCACCAAACAAACTATGTAAGCTTACCTGGTAAAACTGTATAACAAAATAATTCCAGCTATGCGGAAGGCAGTATTGTTCCCCGTATAAAACGCGCAATGTTGCTTCCGCATTTTTACTTCCTGGTTGCATACCAATGTGTTTTTGTGTAAATAATGTTTTCATTCCTGCATTTCGAGCGCTCATTAGGATTTGTATAATATTCTGGAATACGCTACGGGTTAACATAGACGCACATGTACATCGTTTTGTAGTAAATAATTAAACTGTCTTGGTGGTTTAACATTCAATTCGGGGTTATTGATGGGGACGTTTGTTTACATTTCTGATGTTAAGGAATGGACAGGGAGGGAATAAATATAATAATATTTAGACGTAAGATATCTCAGAAATGTTTGTTTATGATATTGTAAATCATGCATATGAGTAGGGCAAATTCGTGTAGAACCTTTCATATGGTCCGGATAATTTTAAATTATGCATTTAACCACTTGATAATGTTGTTATTCTCGTTACGTGTGCTACATTTTATGGCTAAATAGGAAAATGAAAAACACTCGAACTGGTATGTTTCTTATATAATAAAAGTGCAGAAACCGGTGTACGTGCGCATCACTTCCTATGTTTTGTTGGAGGAACATATCTACATATCACCTTGACATGACAGCTTGGAGAAAATTTGTAAAAAGCGATGTACTTGAAGGAAAGTGAAGGTTGTTGAATAATCATGAACAGCGGAATCAAAGAAAATACATGTACAAGTGTATTCACGCCGCTTCCAACACGCGAGCGTTGGGACCCATTGTCACTACATTGTTGCTTGCCTTGCTTCCAACACGCGAGCGTTGGGACCCATTGTCACTACATTGTTGCTTGCCTTGCTTCCAACACGCGAGCGTTGGGACTCATTGTCACTACATTGTTGCTTGCCTTGCTTCTAACACGCGAGCGTTGGGATTCATTGTCACTACATTGTTGCTTGCCTTGCTTCCAACACGCAAGCGTTGGGACCCATTGTCACTACATTGTTGATTGCCTTGCTTCCAACACGCGAGCGTTGGGACTCATTGTCACTACATTGTTGATTGCCTTGCTTCCAACACGCGAGCGTTAGAACTCATTGTCACTACATTGTTGATTGCCTTGCTTCCAACACGCGAGCGTTAGAACTCATTGTCACTACATTGTTGCTTGCCTTGCTTCCAACACGCGAGCGTTGGGACTCATTGTCACTACATTGTTGCTTGCCTTGCTTCCAACACGCGAGCGTTGGGACCCATTGTCACTACATTGTTGCTTGCCTTGCTTCCAACACGCGAGCGTTGGGACCCATTGTCACTACATTGTTGCTTGCCTTGCTTCCAACACGCAAGCGTTGGGACTCATTGTCACTACATTGATGCTTACCTTGCTTCCAACACGCGAGCGTTGGGACCCATTGTCACTACATTGTTGCTTGTCTTGCTTTTTTATCTGTTGTTTGCGTTAGACGTGAAAGTGTGTGGTCAGTCCGGGTTTACCCTGCCAGACATATTTTAAGTCGATCGTGCCTAGGTTATATTACTTATATTCTGAAATGACCAACATTTTTTCCTATAAAGACAAAGAACAAACATAACCTTGTATAAAGTTTGCTGTACCGACCGATGAAAATTACTTCTCCTCGTGACTTCACGCTTTCCATTTATGACGTCATGCACAACACGAGTAAAGTAAACAACATATTCTCTCAAAGTATATTATTGCGCGTTTAAATCATGTTAAAATCGAAATAAAATATATCTTTTGATTAACAACTGTTTCTCGTTCTGACGCTTTGTTAGTAACCATTCATGTCTAGACTCTACAACCTTCAATGTTAATTCCTACGCATGGTACTTTTCTATCAATGCACTTATGAAAATCTCAAACTTACGTTTGAATTTAAATTATTTATCATTCTTTAACGACTGAAATTGTAGACACATATGGTTTGTAGGAGTTCGTTAACTGAATCATCATTAGTTTTGCAGATCCATTTACCACACTTCGTCGTTGTAAAATATTATACACTATAAATTTGAACGTACGATATATTTGCGGGTTTCGTAAGTGTTTTGATAACAGTAACCTGAACTCCAAACCGTTGAATAACATCCTTTTTCATATTTAAATTTATTTCTTAATTCCAACCTTACCGACAAATGTGTCCATATAGACAACGACAACGGAGAAGAAGGTAGATAGACCGGTAGGTAACTCAGAGATATAGTAGTCTTGTATGCATCGTCATTGGAGTCCTTATAAAACATGAGAAAAGGGGATGGCTTACGACTGTCCGTCGAACGCAAACACACAAACACCCAAAAACTAAACATAGTTTTCCCCTTCCATGTTTTGTAAACCACGAATTTAAGACCCCACGAAATAGCATTTTTACCCAAAATCCAGGAAATTCAGTGAATTTACAGTAGTATCTGTGAATGTAATGTATGTGAGTTAGCAAGCCAAAAGCGTGATTAGAATCTGTTATGGGGGTGGGTGTTAGTGTTTTGTTTGTTAGGTTAAAAACGTGCGAAAGCTATCAGTGTGGTGTGTTAGAGACTATCTCATATTGTATCTTTATACAGATAGACGAGCTAGGGATGAAACACATCCATTGTACTGTGCAAATATATGTTCACCCTGTGAGCGGTTTTATCATTAGCGATAAGTGAAATACCGCTATATGTTTTAATCGTAGAACGAGAGATGTAAAAAATACACTTAGACCACTATAAGCCGCAAATAGCCAATCACAGCGTCTAAATCCCGTATCCAACACGTTTTGAGCTGAATAACCTGTGATTTTGATCCTTTGTTATTTTGTGAAATAATTACAGAATTTAATCCTATATGTATTATTCCGCAGATCGTGTTAGAATATAAAATACAGCACGTGAATAACGTAATCGTCTTAATTCTAAGACATTAAAATAAACCTTTCAACTCTACTAATAAGCACAAAGTGCATGCGATGTGTTATAATGTACAACCATCTTTTTTAGTTTTCAAAAGAAATATTTTAAATTTGCAACCACACTCTCGTTTGCTATATTTGTTATAATATGCTTGCATGAAGTATGTTTTTAATAAAGGAAGAAGTAAACTTGAACGATGATTAATCTTACGTACTCTACGGCTAATTTGTTAAGTGGTTAGAAATGCAATATTTTGAAGGAGAAAGCTTATTTATTATTTCAGATGTTCTCTAAAATGTTTGAATGGATTTCAAGCATAACGTATGTAGTTGTTACCTCAATCCTAGCAGTAAAATCATATGAATTCAGAAAGCGGTTGCCATGGTATTTTGAGAGTGTTCCGTAGTATTTATATATCCCGTAAATTCGATGAATTTCCTTGTTAAACATATTAAAAAATTCAATTTCCCGGATTTCTAGTATTGGGCTCCAAACCGTTACAGGAAGTCGCGTATTTTATAGGCACTACATTTAACTATTTCTAGTTCATTTTTGTGTTTATTATATATGGTGGCTTTTACATGTTGTCATGTGATATTTCATTTTACGAAGTGTAGCAATGGCATCCTATGGGACTCCGTAAATACAACAACCTTGAACAATGTATTTGGCAGTTCGTTCAGATAACAGTCAGCATACAGAGATACCATTGCTGCCATCCGAACTTCAGAAATTTTACAGAAATAATTTCGATAGGCGAGTGCCAGAAACTGCAAGCACTTCTTCAATAATTATTTTACACGCACTCTGGATTTTCCGTTAGGAACAATTCTACTTATCACCGATAAAGAGGTAGGGTATTAAGGAGAGGTTGCCGTATTTTTACAAATATTAAAATTACGACTGAATTTCAAAGCAACTACTGGTATTATATTCTACAAAATGCAGAACCATCCGCTAAAGTGTTCAATTCATTTAATACAAATGTTATGCTTTGAAACAATATCGATAATTTTATAGTTTTATTAATGTTTGCGTGGGCCCATACTAATTTTACGCTTTGAATACGTTGTAACTAGTTACCGCGAGGTTGTTAGTGTTTAAAAACATTTTGTGAACATATTTAACTACATATATGTTTTTCCGACTTGTATGAGAATATAAACTAGAAATTACTAGACAGTTAAATAACAATTCTAAAACATGAGAGATACCGCTACATCCCCTACATAAAGACATGAGAGATACGGCTACATCCCCTACATAAAGGCTACATCCCCTACATAAAGAAATGAGAGAAACGGCTACATCCCCTACATAAAGACATGAGAGATACGGCTACATCCCCTACATAAAGGCTACATCCCCTACATAAAGACATGAGAGATACGGCTACATCCCCTACATAAAGACATGAGAGATACGGCTACATCCCATACATAAAGACATGAGAGATACGGCTACATCCCATACATAAAGACATGAGAGATACGGCTACATCCCCTACATAAAGACATGAGAGGTACGGCTACATCCCCTACATAAAGACACGAGAGGTACGGCTACATCCCCTACATAAAGACATGAGAGGTACGGCTACATCCCCTACATAAAGACATGAGAGGTACGGCTACATCCCCTACATAAAGACATGAGAGGTACGGCTACATCCCCTACATAAAGACATGAGAGATACGGCAACATCCCCTACATAAAACCATGAGAGGTACGGCTACATCCCCTACCTAAAGACATGAGAGATACGGCTACATCCCCTACATAAAGACATGAGAGGTACGGCTATATCCCCTACATAAAGACACGAGAGATACGGCTACATCCCCTACATAAAGACATGAGAGATACGGCTACATCCCCTACATAAAAACATGAGATATACGGCTACATCCCCTACATAAAGACACGAGAGATACGGCTACATCCCATACATAAAGACACGAGAGATACGACCACATCCCCTACATAAAGACATGAGAGATACGGCTACATCCCCTACATAAAGACACGAGAGATACGACCACATCCCCTACATAAAGACATGAGAGATACGGCTACATCCGCTACATAAAGACATGAGAGATACGGCTACATCCCCTACATAAAGACATGAGGGGCACGGCTACACGCCCTACATAAATACATGAGGGACACGGCTACATCCCCTACATAAAGACATGAGAGATACGGGTATAGCCCCTACATAAAGACATGAAAGATACGGGTCCATCCCCTACATAAAGACATGAGAGATACGGCTACATCCCCTACATAAAGACACAAGGAATACCGCTACATCCCCTACATAAATACATGAGAGATACGGCTACATCCCCTACATAAAGACATGAGAGATACGGCTACATCCCCTACATAAAGGCTACATCCCCTACATAAAGACACGAGAGATACGGCTACATCCCCTACATAAAGACATGAGAGATACGGCTACATCCCCTACATAAAGATAATAATTACACATAGAAAGTTGTATAAATACGATGGGCTGGTGTTTTATTATCATAACGAACGGGAGGTAATATAACAAGATTAAGTTAAAGCTTGTTAGTGCCATGTTATCAAACAAACATGATTATAAGTGGCTGTATGTTGTCCATGCCTTGGTCAGACTCATTATAAACTGATGGTGTTATTGATTGATGTTGTTGGTATAAATTAACCATAACATACATATCAAAGACTACAGGATGGGTAAACATTCATATAGGTTGTACGAGTATTGATATGTCAGGATGATCTACTAAGATGTTATGATAATTGATGTAGATGATACTTTATATACTTTATACATATCAGTTGATGCATGAAGATAACAATATCGGACAGGGAAGGCAGCACTCAACAGGAACATATAGCAGGACACGAAAAGCACGAATAAAACACACACAAAAAAGAAAACTCGCATATATTAAGTGCAAGTTATAATGACTAACACGAAAACAGAACAAGTAAAAGTGAAGCTGAACAGCTTAAAAACACGTGACACCAGTTTGCCGCCGCTGTCCGTCAAACTCAACTGGAGTAAGAGATAACAGAAACAAACTTCATAACTAACTCTATGGACGACTACGCAACTAAGGTTACCAACAAATCAGCACCCAACAAAAACCGTATGCATGACAATTTGAAATAATCGGAACAGCATAATGCTAATTGTAGTGCAAACATAAGAAACTCACAAATATGTAAACATGATTATGCTGGGGACATGCAATTCATTTGTAAAATATAATAATTAGCTCGCAGGCACACTCGAAAACGGCAAAATTCGCAAACGATTTTTTACGATTACTTTCGCAAAACGCGGCCTAGAAAAATGAAAATTATATCACTAAACGCAAAAACGAATTGCGCATTTTGCACTATACACATATACACGGAAATAATAAAGGTGCACTGTAAAATGTGCCGTTTAGGGCGATTTTATCGCTAAAATGCAGCGAGACTTGTAACAAAAACGCATGGTCTTATAGGTAACAGTTGCAATAAAGTTCTATTGGATGGAAACAACGCTGCCTGTTAAACCAGTCACAACATATGATGTCATATTATTTCCGTTCGTTTCCGTCGAGAAAATTAAAAATGGAGTTAACAAAAGACAAAGTCAAAAAAGCGAGACTTTTGTATTTTTCTGACGTTTATTTCAATTTTCTTATGTTTAAAGTCGACTTGTGTGTGCGTATGTGAGTAATTTTAAAGTAAAAAAAATACGTTTTTTCCATTTGATTTGTTTGCAGGAAAATTGTTGGAGAATAGGTAGCATATACAAAAATGTCCAAAAATACAGGAATAAAGTGAATTTAAAGAATTCCCATTTTTGAACGTATACAAAATTGATCCGTGTGAATTTATGGAACTGAAAACAATATATAAAAATAGGTATTCATCGCAGTACAAGCATAGCGAATTTCAATTACATTGAATAATAAATAAAACAATATTAACTTTTTTCTTGCATATACATAAATGGCTCGTAACCCGCAAATTAAGACAAATTATGACGTCGATGGTTATTTCGGCCATAGTTATCTTGTACATTTACTCGTATAATTTCTTGAGTAAGACAAATAATCACGATAAATAAGCGCATAACAACTTGTGTGTCCTGTATTTATTTATAACGAACCAGCACTGAATATTTTACTTTAATGTGGACCCTTATCCATCGCATTTGATACTGACGCTGACGTTTGTTAACAAAACGCTGTTTGACGCGATAGCGTTACACTTGTGTGCCTCATCTTCTGACGTTACGTCATAGCGTTTATTTTGCGACTACCATGAAGAGCTAAAAATATACGTACATACGAGCGTATATAGTTTTTGCTGGTGAAACAGTCTATATTATGTATTCTGAGAACACTTTGACGCTAATGATATCAAGGTTAACTTAGTGCTAAGTCAAGCTCGCAATTTCGTCAAGCACAGGCTCTTCTGTTAATAGACTGCTTGACTACATGCCCATGCTTGACGGAAACTGCGAGCTTCATTTAACCGTGATATCATTACTGTTCGTGGCAGTTTCTTTTGAGATATTGGAATTTGTTTCCAAACAATATAATTTGTTCCAACTTAGTATATGGATAGTATAAGCAACAGAAAAATGCAAATGAAATCATGTCACCGTGCTTCTTAAAGGGTTATTTGTCCTTCGATACCTAAATTTGAAGAGAAAACCAATCCCTAGTTACAAGATAATATAATTCATTAACAAGTTCGGTGACCTATGATTATTTTTTTGTTTCTAATACGGGATTGTGTTGATATAAAAAGTTTGATGAAGAAGTTCTATTTTTGTTACTTTTTAAAACATGTAATGGCATACTTTTTACCCTAAATTTGTTAGTTCGAACACATGTCTCACTGTGTGGTGTCTCCTCCTACGGTGTCTCGTTTGGGTGTTGATTGTCTGCCAAGTTATGTCATTTTAGAACATAAAAAATAGTTTGCTATATTTTATGGTTTTATGACATTTTACAAATAAATGCCCATTTTCAATTCAACACCTTGTGTTCTGTTGTTCCTTATTCCATACAAGTTCGACACAGCTTGGGACCGCACATCCCTGATTTTGAACAATACATTCAATATATATTACATACCATACGGTATACATGTATATGTTATAAGAGCAGCATTTATGGCACAAATGATTAGAGAATTGTTTGAACAATATCTATTTTATTAAGGTATTCATAGAACAAATTCTTCAGTTTATACCATGCGCTGCATGAGTACACATTATACGTACAATTTAACGGTATTTTCTCTAATGATTCAGAACCAGGAAGCCGAGTTGGTTAACTCATTAATACCAAAAAACGCACAAAATTATCTCCCGATCTGTACAGCATATACGTAGGTGAAATAGATAAAGCTTAGAAGCTACGTGTAATTATATCGCTGTCAGAGGCTGGGCCACACTGGTGGTTTATAGCTTGTAAAACACATTATGCCATATTTTGTAGAACTTTATTCTTTTGGGAAAATCATTTATTTCGTATACTTCCGTATATGATATAAAAATGTATAAATTTACATTCTTGTACCAGAAGGCTATTTTTACAAGCTATTACATAGTAAAATCTCTCTTAACAGAATACGTCAATACTAAGACCAATTCAACATCTAAAACACAAGTGCATGTCCCTTTTCAGCGTTTTGTTCTTTATCTACCTGCATTTGTAGGATGGTCTTATTATTGAGAGCTTGCAGTGGACATTCATTTCTCCATTCCCCAATACATAAAACCAAAATATTGCTTTCACTGCGTTTCTATGGGAACTTTCCGCATTGCAACTTACATTTATGACGTAGAATATTCCCGGATATTGCAGGTTGTCTGACGGCTGTTTGTTTAGTGTATGGCAATATCATTTAAAGAGAGAAAGCTGCCAGTATCTAAGTGTCGATGGTTTGACCTTCCTGATTCATATCAACACAATGGAACCTCTTCTGCGTTACATTCATTATAAAACCTTCACCGAACATACGTTACAATAAATGCCAGTGGTATTTAGTAGTAAAAACACGGAACCTTGACAATAGGTGTAATTACCGGTATACGTTCGTGTCTTCCTTCAGGTGGGAGTGCTTCAACGTTTTGTGGTGCTCACTTCTAGTGTGAAACTGAACCGGGCTTATCTTATCCCTTCATCTTACTGCTAAGTATTAGTTTTAGTGTACGTTATCTAGATGCATTATTTACATGCCACTGTGTCTTATCAGGAGGGATTATACGTATATACAACTACCGGTCTTAACGTATTTCAATCATGGTATGCATCCACTTGCTCCAAGACAAACGACTGGTCCTGTAAACCAAGATACCATCAACCATTACCACTGACGTTTATATAATCAGTCAGACTAATAACATTCCGTGGGGGTATCTGGCTTCTAACATCAGATACTGCCTCGGAGTTCTTGGCTAGATAATACAATAAGAATAAAATATGATTTAATAAAGTTGAGTGCCAATCATTTCACTAACTAACGCCAATAACTCGGTTAGGTTTACATGGTTTAGAAATGTATTCAAATAATTGTGGAGTGTTGCACGGTATCACTGACCTTGTATTTCTACCAGTAAACGTGAATTCTGATAAGTTTTATCAACTTAGTGTCAGGTAAAATCATTGTTGCCATTAATACCAGATTATTTTTTCTCAGAAATTTCAGTTCCAAGAACACATACAGTTGCCAGGGAATCTAATTTACTTACAATCGGTGTGGTTTCCGTTGCTATGATACGTCTGTAAGTTTTTAAGCAGCCAAACAAGCGGGATACATTTTCATATTTCTAAAAATAAGGAAACACTGTATTATATTGAAAGATCAGTAGACACACAATAAAGGCGCTCTTAAAACAACTGACATTCTTACTCTTGGCATCCATATGAATACATGCATACTTATATAAGATTCGTTCATTAATAAAAAGACAAAATGACCACTTTTTTGTATAAGTAAATTTATACAGTCATTTTTTATTTTGTGTACCATTATTTTGAGATTACAAATATACAGTCAAACATGTCTATAAAGACCACCTAAGGGAACAGCAAATAGTATAGCGGCGATGGCTCAATGGTAACACAAAGGGGCTGTCAATCAAAAGGTCGTGGGTTTAATCCCGGCATGGTAACTTGACTTGTCGGAAATATTTATAATATGTCCCGCTGTATCTCGGAACAGGTGCCAGGAAGCTGTATATCGGTGCTATACACCGGGCACATTAAAGAACCAGGCTGTCTATTCGAAATAAGAGTTAGGCGCACTTCTGCAGTTCAGGACACGCCTGTAACTGATTCCTCTCTCTCCCTTCAGGGGCTTTCTCTCAGTGTTTAGATATAATAAACTATTATGATCAGTAACACACATATTAATGTGTCAATTTGTATACAGATCTAGTGCAAATACTTGGTTTCGCATCAGTACCGAAAGCTCTTTGCAGAGTCAAAAACGCAGTAATGTTCATATCTATATGGCAATTGATCGGACGAACCGTTTTTTTTCTCGGATATTGAATTTGCATGACCTACAAGTATGTTCTTTTCGGCATATTAACGTTGGGCAGAGAGTGACTGTTGTGAAGTTCTTTGTAGTTTTGATTGACACTGGGCTGTCCTCTCCAGAATGGTGTCTATAGGGGATCATTCGACTTCATGTAGCTCCAGAATTATAGCATTTTGTAGGAATTGTTTCCACCATTGAAAAATATAAATTTATGTGAACATATTGTCATGTTTTTCAATCAAGCACATTCATAAACGAGTACACAGTCCCTTTACAGTCCTTGCTGTTGTTCTAAAAGAATAAGGGTAGCTATTGCAGTCACTCGAGCGTCAGCGTAATGTAAATGTTATAGTTTAGGTATAAGTTTTTTAACCTCCAATATCTACAAAGTGCATCACCACATTGCTTTGATACTATGCTTACTTGTACACCATCATGACCCAACCCCTCCCTTTACATGGATAGGTAACTATATCAAACATTTTGTTGAAATTATTGCCCCTCATGAACTTAGAAATGGAAATGTTAAAGTTTGCACATGAATAAGTTTTTTAACGTACTTGTACACTATCATGACCCCCAACCCCTACACACGGTGAAGGTAACTCTGTCAAGCATTTTGTCCAAATTATCTTCCCTTTTCGATTTAAAAATAAGCACCAACCTCTACAAAGAAGAGTGAAATGCTGCAGCTATGAAGCATTTTGTTTAGAATATATGATGATTATACTATCTTATCTTGTACTGGGACAGCTCTTGTTAATCATTTGTATACATTGGATTTTATATAACTTGATCCAACCGGTCTCGGAAAATTGCTTGATTTTGCAAGGATTTCAATGAGGAGCTTTTCAGCAATATTAAAGGAAATTGGTTATTAATTATAACAAGCTTAAATGAACTTATTTAGGAGGATTTTTAACTATACCATTAAAAATGGGGCCATCAAATGGTTGACACTAACTGTTTTTAATTGTGTTCCCATGAAAATGTCATTAAAACATATGAAAATTTTAATGCTTTTTCATGACTGATTTAATTGCGTGAGCGTGAGTGTCAGCACAGAGAGGGTCCGATATCTCATTTTGTACAGGATGGGTCCGATATCTCGTTTTGCACAGTGAGGGTCCGATATCTCATTTT
This sequence comes from Spisula solida, assembly GCA_947247005.1. Taxonomy (NCBI): domain Eukaryota; kingdom Metazoa; phylum Mollusca; class Bivalvia; order Venerida; family Mactridae; genus Spisula; species Spisula solida. Next base: position 31,198,838 of record OX365944.1, on the reverse strand, counting down.
GCACAGTGAGGGTCCGATATCTCATTCTGCACAGAGAGGGTCCGATATCTCATTTTGCACAGAGAGGGTCCGATATCTCATTTTGCCCATTGAGGGTCCGATATCTCATTTTGCACAGTGAGGGTCCGATATCTCATTTTGCACAGAGAGGGTCCGATATCTCATTTTGCACAGAGAGGGTCCGATATCTCATTTGGCACAGAGAGGGTCCGATATCTCATTTTGCACAGAGAGGGTCCGATATCTCATTTTGCACAGAGGGGTCCGATATCTCATTTTGCACAGTGAGGGTCCGATATCTCGTTTTGCACAGAGAGGGTCCGATTTCTCATTTTGCACAGAGAGGGTCCGATATCTCATTTTGCACAGACAGGGTCCGATTTCTCGTTTTGCACAGAGAGGGTCCGACATCTAATTTTGCACAGAGAGGGTCCGATATCTCATTTTGCACAGAGAGGGTCCGATATCTCATTTTGCACAGTGAGGGTCCGATATCTCGTTTTGCACAGAGAGGGTCCGATATCTCATTTTGCACAGAGAGGGTCCGATATCTCATTTTGCACAGAGAGGGTCCGATATCTCATTTTGCACAGAGAGGGTCCGATAATTAAGTGGTTTAAGTACACCACAAATGTGGGCCGTTTTGTTAAGTGAGCCGTTCTGACCCGATTCGACATAATAGAGTAGCTATGGTTACCAATTATTTAAAGACTTTTTCATACATGGTCACATGTTTTATAAAAACGTAAACAGTTAATAGCACTGCGCTCATGCTAATTTTAACGAACTATTGAATAATCATATCCAACTATTTGTCCCATTTGTATTGAATGTGTTTTAAAGTCGACCACAGTTACCTTCCCTTGACTGGTGTTATACCGGTTTTAATCTGATCGATCTTATCTCGATTGCGTAATCGCGCTATGCTAACTCAGCGGGTTGTCGGAGTGTATAAATTAATGTATATCATTTGCTGGAGGGGTTTTGTGCGTTCAGTTACACTTTGGTATTTTTGACATTTTGTATATGATGCATACCAGGATCTTTTTTATGGGCATATCTCTGTCGTTATGAAATTTTGTTCATAAGGTAGGTATTATCAGGAACATTTAAATGCTTCCATGGTATCATTTAGAATTCGTTGATCATGTGTGAGGAATCTAACAATTATATATAAATGCATTTGTTATACTAGTAACCGCAATACATGTCACGATATGTATACTTATTATCATGCATATTCGATGGATGATAAAAAAATAAACGGTTACTAGTAACTGTGCAATGCTTGAGTATGTGTGCAATATCACAAAGTACAGTTTAAATGAAATTTAGCAACCACTGCTGATTTTTCAAGTATGTTGTACGGTTGATTGTTCAGTTGCATCTTCGAGCCATAGACCATACAATTATGGAACTGGTTTTTTAATATCTTGAAAAATAAAAAAGTTATGACAATTTTAAGTTCGTGAAATAGAGCGTTTTTTTCTTGAATTAAATAGGAGAATATTCGCGCGCTTGCGGACCCGACAAAACTCAAATTTTCCCTCTAATTGTCACAAATATTTTATTTTTTCAAGATATCGGGATGAAACATTTGTTCAACTTATTTATGTTGGACAAGTGCTTTCAAAGTTATGAAGAGTTGAAATGTTAAACAAATACTAAATCAGTTTTCATTGTTTTAATCAAATCATAACATCAATCATATAACCAACAAAGTCATATATTCATTTTCAAGTTATCACAAAATGTAGTTTGGCTATTTTGACCTGAACCTGACCTTTATGCAAGACTATATTACAAGGTTTTTGCTTGAAAACATGAATATCAATTTCCGCAAGCAAGTCGTGCGATATCGGTATTTTAAATTTATGTTTCTATTACATCTCGAGCTACTTCGTGATACTCCCCGATTATGAAATATATTGTGATAATATATTGACTGTTAAATTATGCTAATCAAAACGTCAGGCTCGTGTCAAATTAGCCAAGCTATAATAATGAATACATACTTAAATAATGGAGTCGGTTTTATAATAGAAATATAGATCTTTACCACCCTAGTCTATTACAATTTACATCATGCCAGCTCTTTAGTGAGCCGCTCACGCTACCCGAGCAAGTATGCCCCCTCACCGCAGAAACCAGCAGATGTAAATAGTAAGTAGGCTAGGTCAGCAATATATCTATATGTATATTATAAAACCCACTACAGAAACAGTATGCATGTACTTTTCAAAGATATGAGACAGCCTAAATTAAATCAATACAAAAATACTTGTTAATTCTATAAAATATGACAATATTTCATTTTCTTTTATTTTTCTATGAACATAAAGTCTTAATAAATTAAAAATACATACTCTTAATGTATCGGTATGTAACCATAAAAAAACTTACATACTTTATTGAACAAAATGGGTCTACTAAACAGATCAAGGTAAAACATTTTCTCACCTTTTTTGACGTTTAATTTTCATTTTACAATTCGTATATATTCAATTAGGTGGTACAACGTGTCAAATAACCAGTTTATTTAAAGACCTATATTAGTCCTTCTTTATTTCTGGACCAGAACTTTATAGAAGGAACCGCATGATGTCAGCAGGAGATCACTATCAGTGTTTATCTAGGGTCATAAAACACCAAAACTGGTCAATGTAATTAACTAGAGGCCCTTATCTACTGAATATCCATAGTACTGTGCTACTGTATGTACACTAGAAAATACGTGTCATAATATGTGTTTGTTTTAAATTTGTATATTTAGATTAATTTATTTTTGTTTCTATTGAGTTTGAGTGTATAACAGCTATTTTGCCAAAATGTTAATAAATTTGGCAATTTTATTGTCACTTATCTCTAGATAAAATTAGTTTAAATACATATGTTTAAACTAGATAAAATTAATATATAAAATATAAAATTAACATTTGAGCACACTAAAATTACATACAAAATTTAATACAAATAAATAAATGTATCTAATAGTTTTTAGATAGATATGAAATAGAATACTACACATAGTTTATAAATTTATTTTTGGTTTTCAAAGTCCTCAAAAGTAACATTTTTTATTTTGTCTTATACGTATAAATGTATATTCAGACTGTTACTCTACACTTCACAAGTGCAGTGGTAACACAAGGCTAGCTATGTGAATTGTGAAATAAGTGTCATCCCTGGGGTACATCAATTAAAACACATGTGGTAGAATATTATCTATTACATATACTTCAATTAATATTAGGGGCCAATAATTGCCTACTTACTTTTTTACACTATTATTTCTCTATACATCCTAGTATTTTTATTGATTAGTTTCCTATTTACATTAAATCTGCTCTATATTATGTTTGATCATCAAGTTGTTTGCAATAGCTTATATGGGACTTTATTTTATTATACACATATTTTATAACTTCCTGTCATAAATGGAACTTGTATTGTTTTATTATCTACTACTAGGGCCTCTAGTCAACTAATTAACAGAGTATGCAATATTATGTAATATTACATAATAGGGTGCAATACTGGTAGATATCTTATAAATCAGAGACTACATGCTGAGAAAATTTAGACCAAATATTGTTGGACCAGTGCCATAATATACGTCTTTAACAAGTGTCATAGGAATGACATGATTCTTCATTTTTATGTCTCACCTGTTCGATTATTATAATTTTAAATTATGCGTGAGCTTATGACATTTCACTTTTAATTATTTTAATGCATGTATTACTTTCCAAATCGGCAATAACGTCATAATAAAGTATGTATACAGGAAATATAGCGGTTATAGAAATATAGCGGTTATAACCCTTCACGCGAATGTACCACTTTTATTACCCCACATGCTGTGACAATCGCAGCGGGGCGCGTCATAAAACAATTAACAATGTGCAAATTAATTAGGAGCCGTCCAAGACCTTCTTGTATTTATTAATTCCTGGCAACGATGTCCTTTTATTGCTTTTAGCAGTGCATTGCCGGCGATGTACACGAAAACTGGGTACTAGGATTTTATTTTTCCGTGTATGTTGGTTGTTCGATGAATTCGTGTAATGATGCTCTAAATTTTGTATCCGAATTCATCGAACAACCAACATACAAGAAGGTCTTGGACGGCTCCTAAAAATTAGTTAAAGATTGACTAGGGTTTAAAAATTCATACCATAATGTAGAATGGCACCTTACGAATTTGAATATGGCAAATAAATATTGCGTTCTTAACATCTGCGTAAGTTATCGTTGCTAGGGCAACTACGGAGCAGTCCAAATTTTAAACTTAATTATTATTACGTTCGTCATCATTCAATCACCGTATCTCTTTTGTAAATAGCATCGCTAACCTAAAACTCCTCGTGACATGAAACATATTATTCGTTTGTCCTCAAATCTCAAAGCAATATCTTGTAAAATAGCAATGTTATTAAACAGAACACGTCGAATCAGAGTTTCAATGCTTACCATCAGAGACTTCGACGTCAAACCGTACGGAGCACCTCACGGCTATGACGTACGAAAACGAGCCACTATATACATCTACACATACATTTGAATTCACTTCAAATGCCCAGATGTTCTGAGAAGTATCAACACAACTTACGGTTAAGGCACGGATGATCATTGTGTTTTTGTTGGATTGGAATGGATCGATAACAATCCATGTACTCTAGAATTGGCTCTAATGGAATTTGCCGTCTTTCATCGCATGGAATAGGAAATATGTGGGAAACGATCCGGGGATTCAAATCAACTCACAGAGCGTCACAGAGAGTTACAAACAAATTTGAAAAATAATAAAAATTATATGCGTTTGTTATCATTGCTAAGGCAACGCATGTAACGCGTAATGGAGCAGTCCAATTTATTGCATCATTTACCTAATGACTTGAAATATATTAATCGTGATATTTGTACCCAAATTTCTAATCAATATTTTGTAAAATAACAAAATTATTAAACTAAAATAAGTATTTCATTATTACACCATTTAATCAATTCCTGACATAAATTGTTCAAAATAGGACCAAATTCTATCATTATGTTTCACTTTTCAAAATATATACATGTACATGTATCAAAATCGAAATTGTTTGCATTCAGAGAAAGGCTACTACTGTTTTAAACAACTAAATCCTCGTTTTTCTCAATCGGAGTTCTTTTCTGAAATGGGTCACCATAGCAACGAAGTATGTGTTTTCGACATAATTCATAGGAAAATTTAAAGCTAAGGTATAGTCATATATGGGTCAATTACTTAAAATAGAATCAATAGATAAGTATTTTTTGTTATTTTAGAGCTTTATCAAAATCTTGTTACATAATATAGTAATTACATAATGTCATTTTATCATGCAACTGTCATGGTAACTGCCTGATAACACATGACCTGAGAACATTATGTGTTCTCAGGTCAATAGGCTGCTAGTAGCCTGAGAACACTTTTTGGCTCCGCCCACAAATCATGGACTATTTTCTCATTTCTCATTCCGTCTAAAATTGACCTACATATTATTGAAAACTACAAAAATATACATTTGATAGCTAATATTTATTCAAAGTTTAGATTTACAACCAACATCAGCAATATTGCTTCGCCATGTACGGCTACGCCAGTGTATTTTTGAATTCATACGGGTCATCCACGGATCAATCGTTTGGGAAAGGCCCTGAAAAAAACAATGAACACACATAAATCCACTGGCATAGGATCATCAAAGATAAATAAACATAAAGAGTATGCATAGACAACGGTTCCACATCAAATACACTGGACAAAATGCAATTTTGAACTCATTTGAAGACTCGAAACGATGCGCATACAAAATAATCGAAAATGAAAAAAGTCGGACATTTTTGGCGAATCTTAAGACTAAGTGGGTCAGTTAAATCATTGTTAGATTCAGTGTACATATAGTTTATAGATAGGTAAAACATAAAAAAATATAATAGGCTCTTCACCAAGATCAATGTCTTACCATATTCTATTTCCATCGATTTTCCCAGCATTGAGGTCTCCCTACTGGCATTCTCCACCCACCAACTTGACTAAGACGAAAGTTAAATTCAATTTTGCACTGACAGTTACCGCAAACAACCCAGTGTTTCACATAGTCCATGTTTATATTTATTCCAAGGCATTGTTAAGAATAACAGAAGGATTTATGACGTAGTAAACGACCTTGTTCACACACGTACGTCATTGATGATTCATTCAAAAAACTTCATAAATTCATGAGCGAAATTTTATTCTACTATTATGACACAATGTAGTTATTTGGTAATACCATTTACTAAGATTTCCCTTTCTGAATATATAATTGAAATATTTTATTTTTTAATATTTCTTTTGTTAAGCAGCGTAGAATTGAGAACTATTTTGTTTCGCGGAAGCACATTTAATTGTGTTAACTGGCGGGTTTACTGGATCTACTAAAACCCACAACTCGGTTGTAACTTTAAAAAATGAGGAAGTATGCCCCTTACTTGTTCCTTGGTGCTGGGTGCATGATAAATAGAAACTCGGGTCACTGTCCGGATCGAACAATGTTATAAGACTCGGCGATATCGTCCGGGGTGACTCGCCCGGACGATATCACCTCGCCTGATAACATTGTTCTCACCGGACAGTGACCCGAGTTTCTCTATATAGCAGGTTTCCTGGAGACTGGCTCATATATAAGTTTTATGTTTATGCTTTTGATTTAACGAATATTTTCACAATGAAACTTGTCCTAGAACTTAACGGATGGCCCTCGTACATGTACCAGCAATAATATGTATAGAAACAAACATTTGAATATGGTCTCGTGAACAAACCGAGGCTCACTTAATAAAATTCCCAACTGTCTTGTAATATAAGTTTATATCAATTGACATCCTCTAAATTCTATATAATTTATGTTTTATTTAATTAAGATTTTATTATTCCATTAATACTAGTAGACTCAGAGTATATAAAACAACATAATGTGATAAAACAGCTGTATGCGCAATTCTCATAGGAAATAGTGATAACTGAATGAACTATATATACGTTTCAGTTGCGTAGAGGTAGATCTACATTGATTTTGTAGTTTCAAGTTGAAATACTGGATGGTAAAACGGAAAATACATCAATCAGAAATGGTGAGTCATTGAAAGTAACCAGCTATAGGAAATGTTCGGTATTAAATAGTTCAGCGGGGGTGCAGTAAGTAGCATTATAAGTGACTTGACAAAGATAGATGTGTGTTAGTCCAAGTAGCGGTAAAAGTACACATAGAGGGATGTGTGTTTGTCCAAGTAGCGGTAAAATACATAAGTACACATAGAGGGATGTGTGTTTATCCAAGTAGCGGTAAAATACATAAGTACACATAGAGGGATGTGTGTTTATCCAAGTATCGGTAAAATACGTTAGTGCACATAGAGGGATGTGTGTTTATCCAAGTAGCGGTAAAATACATAAGTACACATAGAGGGATGTGTGTTTATCCAAGTAGCGGTAAAATACGCTAGTGCATATAGAGGGATGTGTGTTTGACCAAGTAGCGGTAAAATACATAAGTACACATAGAGGGATGAGTGTTTATCCAAGTAGCAGTAAAATACGTTAGTGCACATAGAGGGATGTGTGTTTATCCAAGTAGCGGTAAAATACATAAGTACACATAGAGGGATGTGTGTTTATCCAAGTAGCGGTAAAATACGCTAGTGCATATAGAGGGATGTGTGTTTGACCAAGTAGCGGTAAAATACGTAAGTGCACATAGAGGGATGTGTGTTTGTCCAAGTAGCGGTAAAATACATAAGTACACATAGAGGGATGTGTGTTTGTCCAAGAAGCGGTAAAATACGTTAGTGCATATAGAGGGATGTGTGTTTATCCAAGTAGCGGTAAAATACATAAGTACACATAGAGGGATGTGTGTTTATCCAAGTAGCGGTAAAATACATAAGTACACATAGAGGGATGTGTGTTTGTCCACGTAGCGGTAAAATACATAATTACACATAGAGGGATGTGTGTTTATCCAAGTAGCGGTAAAATACGCTAGTGCACATAGAGGGATGTGTGTTTGTCCAAGTAGCGGTAAAATACATAATTACACATAGAGGGATGTGTGTTTGTCCAAGTAGCGGTAAAATACGCTAGTGCACATAGAGGGATGTGTGTTTGTCCAAGTAGCGGTAAAATACATAATTACACATAGAGGGATGTGTGTTTGTCCAAGTAGCGGTAAAAACGTTAGTGCACATAGGGGGATGTATATAACAGTGTGTTTGAGCACGTAGAGGGACAGTATGTTTGTGCACGTAGAGGAATAGTGTGTATGTGCACGAAGGGGGACAGTATGTTTGTGCATGTAGAGGGACAGTATGTTTGTGCACGTAGATGGACAGTGTGTTTGTGCAGATAGAGGGACAGGGACAGGATGTTTGTGCACGTAGAGGGACAGTATGTTTGTGCACGTTGAGGGACAGTAAGTTTGTGCAGATATAGGGACAGGGACAGGATGTTTGTGCACGTAGAGGGACAGGATGTTTGTGCATGTAGAGGGACAGTATGTTTGTGCATGTAGAGGGACAGTGTGTTTGTGTACGTAGAGGGACAGGATGTTTGTGCATGTAGAGGGACAGGATGTTTGTGCATGTAGAGGGACAGGATGTTTGTGCACGTAGAGGGACAGTATGTTTGTGCATGTAGAGGGACAGTATGTTTGTGCACGTAGAGGGACAGTATGTTTGTGCACGTCAAGGGACAGTATGTTTGTGCATGTAGAGGGACAGTATGTTTATGCATGTAGAGGGACAGTGTGTTTGTGCATGTAGAGGGACAGTGTGTCTGTACATGTAGAGGGATAGTATGTTTGTGCACGTAGAGGGACAGTATGTTTGTGCATGTTGAGGGACAGTGTGTTTGTGCATGTAGAGGGATAGTATGTTTGTGCACGTAGAGGGACAGTATGTTTGTGAATTGAGGGATAGTATGTTTGTGCATGTAGAGGGATAGTATGTTTGTGCACGTAGAGGGACAGTATGTTTGTGCATGTAGAGGGACAGTGTGTTTGTGTACGTAGAGGGACAGGATGTTTGTGCATGTAGAGGGACAGGATGTTTGTGCATGTAGAGGGACAGGATGTTTGTGCACGTAGAGGGACAGTATGTTTGTGCATGTAGAGGGACAGTATGTTTGTGCACGTAGAGGGACAGTATGTTTGTGCACGTCAAGGGACCGTATGTTTGTGCATGTAGAGGGACAGTGTGTTTGTGCATGTAGAGGGACAGTGTGTTTGTGAATGTAGAGGGACAGTATGTTTGTGCATGTAGAGGGACAGTGTGTTTGTGCATATAGAGGGATAGTATGTTTGTGCAAGTAGAGGGACAGTATGTTTGTGAATGTAGAGGGATAGTATGTTTGTGCATGTAGAGGGATAGTATGTTTGTGCACGAAGAGGGACAGTATGTTTGTGCACGTAGATGGACAGTGTGTTTGTGCACGTAGATGGACAGTGTGTTGGTGCAGATAGAGGGACAGGATGTTTGTGCACGTAGATGGACAGTGTGTTTGTGCAGATAAAGGGACAGGGACAGGATGTTTGTGCACGTAGAGGGACAGTATGTTTGTGCACGTAGAGGGACAGTATGTTTGTGCAGATAGAGGGACAGGGACAGGATGTTTGTGCACGTAGAGGGACAGGATGTTTGTGCACGTAGATGGACAGTATGTCTGTGCACGTAGATGGACAGTGTGTTTGTGCACGAAGAGGGACAGTATGTTTGTGCACGTAGATGGACAGTGTGTTTGTGCACGTAGATGGACAGTGTGTTGGTGCAGATAGAGGGACAGGATGTTTGTGCACGTAGATGGACAGTGTGTTGGTGCAGATAGAGGGACAGGATGTTTGTGCACGTAGATGGACAGTATGTTTGTGCATGTAGAGGGACAGTGTGTTGGTGCATGTAGAGGGACAGTGTGTTTGTGCATGTAGAGGGATAGTATGTTTGTGCACGTAGAGGGACAGGATGTTTGTGCACGTAGATGGACAGTGTGTTTGTGCAGATAAAGGGACAGGGACAGGATGTTTGTGCACGTAGAGGGACAGTATGTTTGTGCACGTAGAGGGACAGTATGTTTGTGCAGATAGAGGGACAGTGTGTTTGTGCACGTAGATGGACAGTGTGTTGGTGCAGATAGAGGGACAGGATGTTTGTGCACGTAGATGGACAGTATGTTTGTGCATGTAGAGGGACAGTGTGTTGGTGCATGTAGAGGGACAGTGTGTTTGTGCATGTAGAGGGATAGTATGTTTGTGCACGTAGAGGGACAGGATGTTTGTGCACGTAGATGGACAGTGTGTTTGTGCAGATAAAGGGACAGGGACAGGATGTTTGTGCACGTAGAGGGACAGTATGTTTGTGCACGTAGAGGGACAGTATGTTTGTGCAGATAGAGGGACAGGGACAGGATGTTTGTGCACGTAGATGGACAGGATGTTTGTGCACGTAGATGGACAGTATGTCTGTGCACGTAGATGGACAGTGTGTTTTTGCACGTAAAGGGACAGTATGTTTGTGCACGTAGAGGGATAGTATGTTTGTGAATGTAGAGGGACAGTGTGTTTGTGAATGTAGATGGATAGTGTGTTTGTGCATGTAGGGGATAGTGTGTTTGTGAATGTAGATGGATAGTGTGTTTGTGAATGTAGATGGATAGTGTGTTTGTGCATGTAGAGGGATAGTGTGTTTGTGCACGTAGAGGGACAGTATGTTTGTGAATGTAGAGGGACAGTGTGTTTGTGAATGTAGATGGATAGTGTGTTTGTGCATGTAGGTTATAGTGTGTTTGTATAAATAGCAGGAAGTATGTTTGTGCATGTAGAGTGATAGTGTGTTTGTACATGTATAGGGACAGTGTGTTTGTATAAATAGCAGGAAGTGTGTTTGTGCATGTAGAGGGATAGTATGTTTGTACATGTAGCGGGTACTGTGTTTGTATATATAGCAGGAAGTGTGTTTGTACACGTAGAGGATAGTGTGTTTGTATATGTAGCGGGTAGTGTGTTTAGCTGTTAAATATTTCTATGATTTCGTTTCCTAATTTTCAGTTACGTGCGTTACATTGTTAATTCATGAAATTTACTTTAAAACATTGTGCAGCAAATTATGATTGTAAAATAGATACCATTTTCTGATCATCGCTGCAACAATTATATGTCTCGTCAGTAAGGGGAAATAATTTGATTACCTAGTATGATATTCACTATATACCAGGGCGAGTGATGTACCCAGCAGCTGCAACAATCATACATCTCGTCAGTAAGGGGAGATAACTTGATTACCGAGTATCATATTCACTATATACCATGGCGAGTGATGTACCCAGCGGCTGCAACAATCATACATCTCGTCAGTAAGGGGAGATAACTTACCGAGTATCATATTCACTATATACCAGGGTGAGTGATGTACCCAGCAGCTGCAACAATCATACATCTCGTCAGTAAGGGGAGATAACTTACCGAGTATGATATTCACTATATACCAGGGCGAGTGATGTACCCAGCGGCTGCAACAATCATACATCTCGTCAGTAAGGGGAGATAACTTACCGAGTATGATATTCACTATATACCATGGCGAGTGATGTACCCAGCAGCTGCAACAATCATACATCTCGTCAGTAAGGGGAGATAACTTACCGAGTATCATATTCACTATATACCATGGCGAGTGATGTACCCAGCAGCTGCAACAATCATACATCTCGTCAGTAAGGGGAGATAACTTACCGAGTATCATATTCACTATATACCAGGGCGACTGATGTACCCAGCAGCTGCAACAATCATACATCTCGTCAGTAAGGGGAGATAACTTACCGAGTATCATATTCACTATATACCATGGCGAGTGATGTACCCAGCAGCTGCAACAATCATACATCTCGTCAGTAAGGGGAGATAACTTACCGAGTATCATATTCACTATATACCAGGGCGACTGATGTACCCAGCAGCTGCAACAATCATACATCTCGTCAGTAAGGGGAGATAACTTACCGAGTATCATATTCACTATATACCAGGGCGAGTGATGTACCCAGCGGCTGCAACAATCATACATCTCGTCAGTAAGGGGAGATAACTTACCGAATATGATATTCACTATATAACAAAGCGACTGATGTACCCAGCGGCTGCAACAATCATACATCTCGTCAGTAAGGGGAGATAACTTACCGAGTATGATATTCACTATATAACAGGGCGACTGATGTACCCAGCGGCTGCAACAATCATACATCTCGTCAGTAAGGGGAGATAACTTACCGAGTATGATATTCACTATATACCATGGCGAGTGATGTACCAAGCGGCTGCAACAATCATACATCTCGTCAGTAAGGGGAGATAACTTACCGAGTATGATATTCACTATATACCAGGGCGAGTGATGTACCAGGCAGCCTCAACAATCATACATCTCGTCAGTAAGGGGAGATAACTTACCGAGTATGATATTCACTATATAACAGGGCGACTGATGTACCCAGCGGCTGCAACAATCATACATCTCGTCAGTAAGGGGAGATAACTTACCGAGTATGATATTCACTATATACCATGGCGAGTGATGTACCAAGCGGCTGCAACAATCATACATCTCGTCAGTAAGGGGAGATAACTTACCGAGTATCATATTCACTATATACCAGGGCGAGTGATGTACCAAGCAGCCTCAACAATCATACATCTCGTCAGTAAGGGGAGATAACTTACCGAGTATCATATTCACTATATGCCAGGGCGAGTGATGTACCCAGCAGCTGTAACAATCATACATCTCGACAGTAAGGGGAGATAACTTACCGAGTATCATATTCACTATATACCATGGCGAGTGATGTACCCAGCGGCTGCAACAATCATACATCTCGTCAGTGACGGGAGATAACTTACCGAGTATCATATTCACTATATACCATTAATGGTAAGACTACATCATAACGAATCTGATTGAATTGTATTTTATTGTTATTGAAATACAATGTATATTGCACATAAACATATATATATATATATATATATATATATATATATATATATATATATATATATATATATATATATATATATATAGATACAAAATGACAAGGTAGGAACTATAACATAATTACGGCAATTTTCGTTGATATGCAATAAAGAGGTTGGGTTTACTGAAAACACAAACAATCATAAATACGTAATGTGTGTCTCATTATTTATTCATATGATAGTTTAAAATACCTGTGTGTTACGATAAACATCAATTCGTAACGACAAACTTTATTTATTATGCTCTAAATGTATTAACCATTCTTAGTCAAGGAGAATACAAAATACGCAACCATTCTAGAGCTGCCCTCCATTCTCTGGAGCAATTAGTATTGAGAGCTTCCGCCTCAAAGCCCCCCTCACACACACACACACACTTAATGTTCCTAAAATTGGTGGTCTTTGCATACATAATTTGTCATACTGTTGACAGGTAATATTTGACTGTACATGGGCGATATGTTACACGTACAAAGTCACTCTGCTCTCAGTAACTAATGCAAGATTTACAATGAAAATGCTGTCATATTTCAATAAATTCACTTTATTAATATTTATTTTTTGTTTTACTTCAAGGGTATATGTAGTGCATCATAATGCTATGCTTACTGTACCCATCAAATATCAATTTGAAGAATAAAATGCATTTGAAAAAAGCATGCACCCACCCTCTATAGATCATACTCCATGTCCTTAATAACAAGTTTAACACAGTATACAACTGGCGAGCAAATGTAGTTGCATATATACCTCACATTTACCTGTTGTGTATTCAAGTTCAAAAAGTATGCTAAACTGTACATTAATTTCAATGTATTGTTAGTACAATAAACATACAATACACAGTAAAGATCATTGCACAAAGCCACTGTACTAAGAATGACTATAGTTACTCTACCGTTACTTATACATATGACACACCAGTAACCACAGGTAACTGTTTCATTGATAGAGTAAAAACATGTTTTTTTATAAATTTTATATGATCTAAGAAGGGTACATTTGTACTAAAGAGGTCAGATTTTCTGGGTATTTGGCTTTCGATATCTTTATATAGTAAATAAATTCATAGACAACATCGTTAGAACTACCTCCATGCATAATCCCATCGAAATTGATTTACTAGTTAAAAAGATATGCCATGAAATGCACTTAGGTGCATCCAATAGAAACGACAATGCTATTCTAAACAAGAAACAAGAAAGTGATTTCACGCCCTACAGGTTGATTTTCTTATTTATGGACAGATTTTTAGAATAATGATATGAAATTAAAGACGAATCTCTCTAGTTACTGATTACGTAAATATATTTGAAATAACACCAGTATTAATGAAATGTTGATTAAAAACAAACTGCACCCCAGTGACTGTGTGGTCAATTTCCCGTGTTATAAACCTTTCTAAGATACAATGTATTATAAATTTTATAAAAAAATTGTTTACTCTTTATTAATGATACAGTTACCTGTGTCAGTAACATATTAAATTTACAGTTAAAAATAGGACAGTGTATGCCAAATATAACACATGACAGTTAGTTATTATCCGAGTGGATTTACGGTAGCATATTCAAGTCCTATTAACTATTGTATATTTCAAAATTACTTACATAAGATACATATACTACACTTGGTTGCATGTGTGTTTTTCATGTCGTGTCAAAAATTGGTTTATACCGGTGATGACTCAGCCTGCGCGTACTTCCGCATTGTTTAGATCATTGGCAGCTATTAACACGTGTTCGCATTGAGTTTATTCAGTTAGTTTGTGTTGACACAACTAAGTGGTGTACGAGCAAATGTTCTTCCTTGTCAAACAAACCGTATAGTACAAACTCCAGCATCTATGTCTATCGTATAGTACAAACTCCAGCATCTATGTATACCGTATAGTACAAACTCCAGCATCTATGTCTATCGTATAGTACAAACTCCAGCATCTATGTATATCGAATAGTACAAACTCCAGCATCTATGTCTATCGTATAGTACAAACTCCAGCATCTATGTCTATCGTATAGTACACACTCCAGCATCTATGTATACCGTATAGTACAAACTCCAGCATCTATGTATACCGTATAGTACAAACTCCAGCATCTATGTATACCATATAGTACAAACTCCAGCATCTATGTCTATCGTATAGTACAAACTCCAGCATCTATGTATACCGTATAGTACTTACTCCAGCATCTATGTATACCGTATAGTACAAACTCCAGCATCTATGTATACCGTATAGTACAAACTCCAGCATCTATGTCTATCGTATAGTACAAACTCCAGCATCTATGTATACCGTATAGTACAAACTCCAGCATCTATGTCTATCGTATAGTACAAACTCCAGCATCTATGTATACCGTATAGTACAAACTCCAGCATCTATGTCTATCGTATAGTACAAACTCCAGCATCTATGTCTATCGTATAGTACAAACTCCAGCATCTATGTATATCGTATAGTACAAACTCCAGCATCTATGTATACCGTATAGTACAAACTCCAGCATCTATGTCTATCGTATAGTACAAACTCCAGCATCTATGTCTATCGTATAGTACTTACTCCAGCATCTATGTCTATCATATACTCCAGCATCTATGTCTATCGTATAGTACAAACTCCAGCATCTATGTATATCGTATAGTACAAACTCCAGCATCTATGTCTATCGTATAGTACAAACTCCAGCATCTATGTCTATCGTATAGTACAAACTCCAGCATCTATCTATACCGTATAGTACTTACTCCAGCATCTATGTCTATCATATACTCCAGCATCTATGTCTATCGTATAGTACAAACTCCAGCATCTATGTATATCGTATAGTACAAACTCCAGCATCTATGTATACCGTATAGTACAAACTCCAGCATCTATGTATATCGTATAGTACAAACTCCAGCATCTATGTATACCGTATAGTACAAACTCCAGCATCTATGTATACCGTATAGTACAAACTCCAGCATCTATGTATATCGTATAGTACAAACTCCAGCATCTATGTATACCGTATAGTACAAACTCCAGCATCTATGTATACCGTATAGTACAAACTCCAGCATCTATGTATACCGTATAGTACAAACTCCAGCATCTATGTCTATCGTATAGTACAAACTCCAGCATCTATGTATACCGTATAGTACAAACTCCAGCATCTATGTATACCGTATAGTACAAACTCCAGCATATATGTATATCGTATAGTACAAACTCCAGCATCTATGTATACCGTATAGTACAAACTCCAGCATCTATGTCTATCGTATAGTACAAACTCCAGCATCTATGTATACCGTATAGTACAGACTCCAGCATCTATGTCTATCAGTAATAATCGTTTTGATACCGGATATAGTGACGTTGGTCATGACAGAAATCCACATAGACAACCACATACACATTCACCCATTCCTCCACAAACCGCACCAAGACATTCACCAACACCGCTACAGCATTCTCCTATACCACTACAGCATTCTCCTATACCACTACAGCATTCTCCTATACCACTACAACATTCACAGATAGCGCTACCACACAAACAATCACATATACTACAATCACAAGCATCACAATCACAACGATTATCACAATCACTGTCACATTGACAGCAACGTCTACAACAATGATTGTTTCCAATGTCATGGCAACAGTTATGGCAGCTAGCTAACATCGCATAACAACAAATATCGTCATTTGTTCCCCCAACAGTGTTAACGTACCGGTGTGAACTTGATGGCGTATATGCATCGCTGTATGTTTTATTGTATTGTTGACCTAATGGTTGTTTATTTTGTACATATTCAGTATTACGTCCATTCACAGAGTTATCTACCATGTATGTAGATTGTCCATCAACATGATTTCCATTGTTTCCAGAACTATGTGGTTGAGTAAATACTACTTCACCACCATTAGGCTCACCAGTTGTTTCATCTATGTGTTTCATAGAATCGTTAGGATTATATTCCGGTGTTGAAGGCTCTGTCAGTGTTGTACCGTTGTCTGTTATAGTGACAGGTTGCTTTAATACTACATCTACAGTGTCCACTGTCGTGGGATTGGAACCACTTGTAGTCGAATCCATGACGAATATGTAGTCCATACAAAATTAATAACACAACTTAATCCTCGTTTCGAATTGATTATCACCGAGTGTAAATATTTGTCAGCTTGAATGAATATCTGACTGTTGTAAACAACTTATATACGTTCATACCCGGATACATGTGTTTTAAACATACTATCAGTACCGACATACATTTGTCATAACTTTATACTAATTGTTCATGTAAAGTAACACATACACAAATAAACTGTAATTATAGATCTATAATTTATGTGTGAAGTTTGTCCAGAACAAATAACATGTCAGTAACATGTACATGCGTGTTTCATTTAAATCATAAAGGCAGTGGACCGGATGAAGGTTACTGTTTCGTCAAGTGTTCATCCCATTATACTACTGATAAAATGCTTGAGTAACCAGCCTCGTATGTCTGAATAAATCTTACTGATGCGAGATCAATCTCATTAAAACAATTTATAGTGTAGCTCGAAAACGAGTATAGAGCCGTGACTACACTTTTTACAATATACTCTGGTTCAGCAGTACATGTATCTCGGAGTGTCGATTACTCCGGCTATGTTTGACTTACTCGTTAATGTTAATTCGCTGTTTTTCGGTTAATTACGGTGTTATTTCTACTCTGTAGTTTCTGCCGAGTGGTTTTGCCCTGTCCGATTTATTACTATATTTTTACTCCAGTCTCGATTTCTCTCCTAGTCTCCCCATCTGTAACCCTACTTACATCCTACACCACTACCCATTTCCCACCCCTCGCATTCCATTCATCCCTTTCATGATTATTGTGATGAAAATAATTCTGAACTATCATAAAAAGAGAAGCTTCCACCAAAAAATAAATTCAAAATGATTTTAGGGCCAATGTCCACCTGTAGGAAGGCTGCCTTGCTGATTTAATGAAGTTAATATAAATATGCAATTGATATCCCCTAAAGCGTTTTTATCGCAAGTTTGTTTCATGTTATGTGTATGTGTATGTTTACTTGTATTTTGTCAAAACAAAACAAGACGTTAAGTTAAGCAAGTCGTGAGTTCTGGATCTCCAACAATGGGCTGTTATATACACTTGCTTGTGTTATTGTTTTTTGCCGTGTCAACATTTGGTCAGGAGATTTACTCTTCTATGGCTCACATAAACGATCAACTGACACTAATCAAACGGGGAAGAGTTCGTCCAGAACTTACAGGACTTATTGTTAAACAAGAGGAGAGACTAGGAAAGATTAAACGGTAAGTGTTCCAAGTAATAGTTACTAAAGACTACTTGTCAAATACGTATAACCCATCATGAATTACATTAAAGCTTTTTATGTTGAGTTGCTATGCCAACAAAACAAAATTATTTTAGACGGTGTTCTATAGTTATCAGTAAATACCATCATCCAGTTCACTTTTATTTTTACTTGCGCATGTATGTGGTTGTCGTGTTACTTGTACTTAATTTCTGTGATTTTTCATTTTCATGTCCGTATGTTCTTTGTTGTCCTGTTTCTGCCTTGTGCTACCTTCCCTGTCCCTATTATTATTATCGTTTTGGTTTTCCACAAGCAACTAACAGTGAAGAACGAGAGGACATGAACATAGGCAATGGAATCATTTCATTCGGTTAACCTTGTACAAAGTACTCATTTACTTATGGAACAGTTGTACGAGGGGTGTTCCAGAAATAATAGGACTTTTCTCAACAATTTCATTTTAATGAAATTGATCTCATATGTGTAGTATTTCATTCTCTATATACTGGCAGCAACAGATTATTGTTGGTGGTGGTGATACTCATATAAAGCGTTGTCATAGTAACCATGTAACGCAAAGGCGGGTCACACTGAAAATTTCATTACTAACCATACTAAAAACGTGAATAGCTCAGTAACACTGGATAAATAATATTGGCAAATTGTGTGGCATTACCTTGATGTCACTGACATGTGCTTGCAAACTTACGAAGCAATCGATGTTTGTTTATGATCACAACTGAGTAAATAAAGAGAGTATATTCAAGCGCGTCATGGACAAAGCGACGTCAACGTCAACAACTAGAAACCGCGCGGTTGTTAAATTATGTTATAAATTGGAAAAATCAATAATGCAGATCATAGAAATAATTAAATAGGCAGAATGAAATGGCATCAAGCATCAATTTGTGTTCTGTTTGCACAAATTGTTCACAGATGGCTGGTTTATGAACTAACAGTGAACACAGGTCAAG
The DNA here is from genome assembly GCA_947247005.1 of Spisula solida. Taxonomy (NCBI): domain Eukaryota; kingdom Metazoa; phylum Mollusca; class Bivalvia; order Venerida; family Mactridae; genus Spisula; species Spisula solida. Next base: position 31,179,435 of record OX365944.1, on the reverse strand, counting down.
TCAAAGAAAAAGTAGTTTGACGTTGATAGACACTGTTAGTACACTGATAGACGCTTCAATGTTAAACATATTTCTAACATCATTGTAACCCATTTTTGGGAACCGTGGTACAGAGACACATTTAAACAATGGGGATAGTAACATCAGATTTGTTTTATAAGTCATGGTGAAAATACTGTCCTTGAAAGGCGACGTCGTCATAACGCCACGACCACCCGCCTCCGTGGTACATGGTATATTTATAGTTTACCCTACTTCTTTGTCCAATCAAAAGCCAGGGATTTTCAAATTTTTTGACCTCTAATCCATTTATTTGTGCAATGGACACAATATCTAATAAGTGGTTCATGAAGTAAATCCATTTATTAGGACAATTTTGCTGTGTCCATATATGGAAAACTAGACCCGCCTTCCCTCTTAATTGTACTGTTATTCCTAGATCAGCAATTACCAGCTTATATACGAGGGGTGATCAACAAAAAACTAATTTCTTTATTTGTCATTGTAAGTGAATGAAATTGTCTATACATGAAGATAAATGTATTTCAAGTTGATTCACCGCTGATCATCAATGTAAACCAAATTCGGAAAGAATGCGGTTTCCTATATTCTTTGACATTATGCGGCCCAAATTTTCATATTTTCCAACGTTGGACATAGCAAACGATGACGTATCATTCGTGCGTTTGTAATTTTTAAAGGGTGGGTTATGAATACTACATTCATGATTTCAAAAACAAGTTTTAATGTCACAGTTCTGTTTTAGAACTATTTGCTTCAAAGTCGTCAGAAAATGAGTGCGATACAGAAATCGGCGATGAAGTGTGGTTGCGATTGAAACGTCATAACATACTAATGGCAATATTGCACAAAGCAACAACAACCGGGGTATGTAAAAGCAAAAAAAAAACAGGTGTATGTTTGGTATATTTATGCTATCATATGTAGCCGTGTGAAATAAATGCCGACATGCAAATAGGCTATACGACGTCAATAACAAATTACGTCATCAATACTAATGATCTCCAATAGCTAATTCTTATAATTTACATGTAAGTTGTAAAGGAAAAAATGAGTTTCGGTTTACAGGTCCATGAAGTGTATCTGGTTGTACAGCTATATTTTTAAAGTTACAGTTTCTATGTCGTTTCGACCAAATTTTACCTCGAGTTTAATGTTTTATAGCTATGTACATTGTGTACAGGGTATTTGTAATACCTCAATATTTTATATGACCAATTATTTTAAGTGTTGGTCACGTTATAAAGATTTTAAAGCATATTCCCGCGTATTTGTTGATCATCCCTCGTACATACAATATTGCCTTATTTTACCATCATTACTCCATTAATGGGCATGCTATTGTTTGCGAACAAAAGCATTGGAAATGACACCAAAAAGTGGGCGGGTAAACTATAAGCCGGTTATAGATCACATATTAGAATAATAAACGAATTAAGTACGGCGTTCGCTTCGCTCACTTGTACTTAATTCATTTATTATTCTTATATATGATCGATAACCTATACTTAATGTTTTAATAAATGTTTTATTGTTCAACCAATTGCTTTGATATTTGGATATTTGTCAATGATAAATGAAATATTATTTACAGCAAATTAGTTTTCTAAATTTCTGATTTACCGCGCTGCTGCGAAAAAAATCCTATTATTTCTGGAACACCCTACGTACATAAACGTGTCTTTTTGTGATTATACTATTCAATGTGGGTATTTAAAAACAAAGAAGTTCTGCAACTGTTTTTTCAGCCTTGAATTGATTATCATGTGTACTCACATTTATTGCTTCAATTGTTCCAATTGTTGAATTGTACGAACAACTTTGAAGAAACAGTTTTGCACTAAATTGTTAACATTCTTATCCCTCCTAAATAATGTACAAATATTATGCAGTCACGTGCAGGTGGGTGTAGGGCATTGAGTATATTACATCTCACAGATGTCAATATATACGCACCTGTCGTACACAAACAATGTTTATTAATCACATGTTGCTAAGTTTAAAAGATTTATAAGTACCACCATGTCCATCGTGATTTTGTTAGGTTGGGTTTAAAAGAAAGATAAGCTTTGAATCTTTAGTTATTTGTTTTCAATCAGAACTGTTAAAATAAACGGTGAGCGACTTTTCCATATTTTTATCGCATACTTAGTTAAAAAAGACACATGCTCCAGACTTGAATCCCCTGGAATAATGTTATGTTATTTTAAAATCAGATTCTACGCTCGGGCATATATAGCCGCACCCGAACACACGTTGTCAGTTGGCAACTCTTACAAAACACACGATTGTACAAATATATGACAACCTTCAAACGACGTCTTATGCTTGTTTTGCAGAATATGGACCGACTCTATAAAGGCACATAATTCATGCATTTGCGTAATTATCATCAACATTGACACTTTTCCGCTATGACATATACATGTTATAGAGTTGGTTTCAATTTTGAAAACAAAACGAATTAATAACAAATCGGACGGGGAAGGCAACATTTAACCGAAACAGCAGAACATGAGGACACAAAAAGGAACTCACCAAAAACTCTTATATTAAATATATGGTATACATTAAAATAAACAAGAAAATGTAACGGTTGTTGGGTGCATAAAGGGAGGTACTGTCGATTCAAAGATATCTGTCAAAACTGCCAGAATGTTCCATTTCTTAATAGGTAAATGTATGTATTGACCAATCAGCGCTCATATTTTACTCATAACGTTTTTGACCATATCTTTATGTATTAAAATAAGCGTAATATATTTCATTACAGTTCTTAGCGTAGTGCGTTACAAGCATGGTATCAGCATAAACCATTGGCGAAATCCAAGTAAAGGTTCAAATCCAGTCTGATAAGCTTTTTCTTTTATGCTTTTTATAATTTTTTTCTGATGTTTTTATATCAACAAGTAATTCTTTAATACTTTTCTTTGCGAAAAAAGTAGCTGGCTTGATATAGATACGCTATGTTTTTTTTAATATTTACTAGTTCATTGAATGCAAAATTGCAGACATTTCCAGCTTCGTATGATGAACTCATTCTGGTGTGCTGGAATACAAATGCGAATAGGTAGATTGATAGATAGAATTTCAAATTCCTGTGATTCATTGTTTGTATATAATTACCGGAATGAGCAAAAGCATTAATATACATAATTAAAGCAAAATAAAAAACATCTAGGCATTGTTTGGATTTGAACTCGCAGTAAATTGTATGCATTTTCAAAATAAGACTCATGAAAGCATAGCTGTTAACCACTCGGCTATAGGGCGGTTATAGTTTTGATCATTTAAATGTACTAATGATGTTAGAACTTAGTCCTGACACACCCGTAATAATCGATCGTGTTGATTGTTTGTTTACGCGGTTGTGACAGATAACTTTGAATCAACAGTAATTGGATAATTATGCACAAATTGTAAACCTTGTAGTTTGTCATTAGAGCAGGAGGGCATATATAAGTCCAACAAATCACCCTTAGTGATGGGCTAGCTTTTCATTGATGGTATTTGTTGGTGTCCATCCGTCCGTCACGTTACATATGGTGGCAGCGGTGGGATGAAGTCAACTGCCAGACTGGAGTTGCCTTAACCACATCTTTCCCTGGCCAAATATCGGGACGAGATTTCTCGAAGAAGGAAGTAACGTAACGGTTGTTGGGTGCATAAAGGGAGGTAATTGGATAATTATGGACACATTATGAACCTTGAAGTTTGTCATTAGAGTAGAATGGCATATATAAGTCCAACAAATCACCCTTAGTGTTGAGCTAGCTTTTCACTGACGGGATTTGTTGGTGTCCGTCCGTCCGGCACGTTACAAATTGAACCCCGGTCTTCCCGCGTGACAGGCGGGGATACTTACCACTATACGTATTTACAGCTACAGCAAATTTCAGCTACAAAGATCTTCTTCTTGTGATTATCTGGTCACAAAATAATGTCTTGTAGTTTATGCAACTCTCTTCTGGTAAAATGTCGTCATGTGTGTTTTTAATTAACATAGAAAGCAAAAGTATGGATTTTTTAAATACAAAATGTACATGTTACTTTTGAACCCATTACTAATTTTGAGTTGCCAAGATTGACTGTGCTCATGTCAATGTTCATTTATAATTTTCATCTGTTTTCAGTTTATCGAAGACGCTTGGAGAGTTGTCTGGGGATGGAATACGTGACCCTAACTTCACAGTGCACCATCCACTCAATGCTTTCAGGTTTATACGAAATCACTCGGTCATTTTTAACACAACAGCAACAGAATTGTTGCAAGAAATACGCCTGTATGAAAAAGGTAATTTGAATGGCATTTTCATGTTCTCGTTTCACCCATTAGTTAACGTTCACTAGCGTATTCTTCACATGAATTGTCAGTCTGGGAACCTAAATAACTAGCACTAACTCTGTATGTCACTAAGTATTGAATGCAAGTTTTTGCTATGTTATCCTTTGTCATTGTATTCCACCTAAAATCGAGTCAGTGTATTGATTTACATACTTGTTACATTTGAAAATCCCCTTCATGCTGAATAATGTATCCTTAGACTGGAACATGTATTACAAAACTAATGTGATACGATGACGCTGTAGTATTTTGTACCTGTATAGAGAAACGGGTCTACTGTATCTATACGGGCAACATGTAAGATCAATCGTACAGTATGCTCATCTAAATTTTATTATGAAATTGAAGCAAATGCACAACGACAATATTTCGAGGTAAGTTGTTTAATATCACCTTTGACCTAATACACCAATAAAAATGCTTGCAAATATACCATTGTTCAATGAATAATCGAATACTTTTGCTTTAAGTATATTTTTACAGAACTTCAAGGTAAACAAAAGCGTATCTTTGTTAAACGACTTCCTTGTAGCAATACATGTTATTCTAAAACGTGTATTCAGCGACTATATTTACAAAATGATCAAAGATAGCCTGCCATCTGTGTCTGCATCTTCATGCCAACTAACATATTTATCGGATTAAACTTTTAGCCGTTCGATCTTTTTAAAAATATTTCTTGTTTCTTAATCTGTCTAACTGATCATTCCTTCTCGAATACTTAGTATTATAGTAGTAATAAAGAACCATTGTATAAATACACCATGCGTTTATGTAATGGTAATGTCAAACTCGCTAATGTTAAGATGGTCTTATGGCAATAAAATAAACTAAAACTATATGCTGACTTCAACGAATTGGTAACAACTATTATGTAAGTACATGGTGTTTCATAATATCTGACCCCATTACAAACGCATGCCATGAGAAAATGCTTAATCTCATCTGATGTTTTCATATTATACCAATGGAAAGCTACCATTTGGACATTTTCTTCAATATATAACATAACCATGTAACTATCAATTCAATCCAAGAATTGGGTTATTGCGAAACGTCATTTTTTTCGATAAATGTCAAATTGACGTCTAAATTGAATTTGTTCCTGAGTTCAATTATTTAGCTTGTAAAGTATTGCACAATATAACCAGTTCAATAGTGTTTTTAAACGAAATGTTATCTCAATTTGAAAGTTTCATTATGTATGCAACAATCTAAAAGCTATTAAATATTACAGTTGCTAGGGTTACCAGTTGCTAGGCAACAAAAAAATCTAACACAAAAATAACATTCTTGTTTATAGTCAAGTAAACAGGGGACTGGGTTTTTTACTGTTTTTCTTTCTACAATGTAAATTATTGTTTTAATCTCATTGTTTTGAAGTATATATTCTACAATGAACCACCAAACGCAATAGATGAGTTTAAAACAATAATTTAGAAGGAATAATAGTCAAAACACAGTCACATGTTTACTTGGTCATAAGCGAGACAGTACTTTTGTGTTAGGTTCTCACAAATGGATGAAACTTTCAAATCAATATAGAATTGTGCTTATAAACACTTTAAAACTGCTTATAGCATGCCATACTTTACAAGCAATTTAATTTAACTTGGGAAACAAATTCAATTGGGACGTCAATTTGACATTTATCGAAATCTGACTTTTTGCGAGCATCTAAATTTCTGGTTTGCATTGATAGTTATATGGTCATGTTATATATTGAATAAAATGTCCAAAAGTTAGCTTTCGATTGGTATATGAAAACATCAGATGAAATCAAACATTTTCTCATTGCATTCGGTTGTAATGGGCTCAGATATTATGAAACACCCTGTACTCATTCCCTGTAGTCCATGGTAGAGATATTATTATTATAACTTCAGGTCGCACTAAAATTGACAACCTTACTCAGAAGATCAAAACATTTCATCTTGATGATTTGAAAGGAGTACTTCACGGCATACTATTAATGCAGAGAACATACAACCTATCCACGTCTGACATGGCAGATGGCAACTTTGGTGGTGTGCACTCTGAACCATTAAATGCTGCCGAATGTCAAGATCTAATGGTTCAAGCGTTCAAAGAGGGACATGAGGACATCGCAAGCGAATGGAAATTTGCATCTCTCGATAAGATAGGTGAAGAAGATGAAAGTACTACACCTGTACGGTTGTTTTCTAAAGCTGCTGCCGCGGTGTCTAGCGTAAGTATAATTTAGATATCCCATGGTTCTCTGCCAGCAGCAGGTCAAATATGAACAACCTTGTGAACGTACTAAATGATCCATTTCTGTAAGTTATAACACTAATCATTCAAATCAATCAAATTCCATGTGTTTTCACACATATGGGTATACACCTTCCGATTATGAATCAGGTATTTGACCGGTATATTCATGTAAATGAATCAATAATATCTTTATTGTTTGTGATGTTGGTTGAATGTGTAATTATGACACATACACGTACTATGTGTATTGTATGCAACAAAAAACATTCAAAGCAATATTGAATGGTTTGGGCAATACCTTGTGATTCTACTATGAAATGACTTGGTCCACTACAATATGAACGACTATTTTTCGATAAGCAGATAAAAATAAGTGTGATAAACAATGACATTTATGATTGTTATAATACATTTTAGACTGGTAACTACGAAGAAGCCGTTTCCTTGTACAGTCATATAATCTATTTTAGTAAGTAATTATTATTGACAGCAATCATGAACAATGGTGGAATTTAACGTCTATGAAACGTACGTATTTAAGTTAATACTACTGTCATATTGCAATTTAAGGAGAAGCTCAGGCACAATAAGGTAGGTAGGCATATCCATAATACAGAACATCACCACGTAAGCGGCTGACATCCATGTCCACTAATATAAACAATACATCACAAAACAATGAAATCAGAGATATGAACATGACTGGACCACACACACACCACACATCAACGATGGTAATAACGAGAAAGACAATAGTCAGCTGTAACATACGACATGCTAGAATGAAATGATCCATATATAGATACATGTACTTAAACATACCAATAATTATGGTTCATAAGTTATAATGTTTTGGAGTACCACGGAATTCTTCCGTAACTATCCACATTTCTCATTACTGACGTTTTGCATATTAATCCAAAATGTTGAAAATGCATAGTAACAATGAACGATTCCTTTTGCCCTTACAGGTCCAGAGAGTAGATATCACCGCTATCGTTTAAAAGCATACGTACGACTTATGAACACCGGTGAAAAGAAACTTGATAGTATCAACACAGCACAAGAAAACAACACAACAAAGCGACCGTTACAAGCCAAACACGATGCTTGTTGCCAGGGAAATGTTCCAAGATTGGTAAAATTACCATTAAAATAACTTGAAATGTTTCATTTGTATAAACTCAATAATTTTCTGAATCATACCCAATAAAAGTATCTCAATCTACTATATATTGTGTATAAAACATTAGGTTTTATTGCAAACCTAGTGATATGTTATCTTTTATTACATTGATGCCTAACTGTGATTTGTCACACATAAGCATTGGGATGTATTAAAGGATTTTAGTTTCTTCTTGTTGTTTGTGGAAGGAAATTCTATGTCATTAGTGCTAGTTGGGTGGGCTGGTACCCAGGTGACAATATATCACTATGTCATTAGTACTAGCTGGACAGGCTCGTACCCAGGTACCCAGGTGACAATCTATCACTATGTCATTAGTACTAGCTGGACAGGCTGGTACCCAGATAGCCAGCTGACAATATATCACTATGTCATTAGTACTAGCTGGACAGGATGGTACCCAGGTAGCCCGGTGACAATCTATCACTATGTCATTAGTACTAGCTGGACAGGCTGGTACCCAGATAGCCAGGTTACAATCTATCACTATGTCATTAGTACTAGCTGGACAGGCTGGTACCCAGATAGCCAGCTGACAATATATCACTATGTCATTAGTACTAGCTGGACAGGATGGTACCCAGGTAGCCAGGTGACAATCTATCACTATGTCATTAGTACTAGCTGGGCAGACTGGTACCCAGATAGCCAGCTGACAATATATCACTATGTCATTAGTACTAGCTGGACAGGCTGGTACCCAGATAGCCAGCTAACAATATATCACTATATCATTAGTACTAGCTGGACAGGCTGGTACCCAGATAGCCAGGTGACAATCTATCACTATGTCATTAGTACTAGCTGGACAGGCTGGTACCCAGATAGCCAGGTGACAATCTATCACTATGTCATTAGTACTAGCTGGACAGGATAGTACCCAGATAGCCAGGTGACAATCTATTACTATGTCATTAGTACTAGCTGGACAGGCTGGTACCCAGATAGCCAGATGACAATATATCACTATGTCATTAGTACTAGCTGGACAGGATGGTACCCAGATAGCCAGCTGACAATATATCACTATGTTATTAGTACTAGTTGTGCGGGCTGGTACCAAGATAGCCAGGTGACAATCTATCACTATGTTATTAGTACTAGTTGGACGGGCTGGTACCCAGGTGTCAGTCTATCACTATGTCATTAGTACTAGTTGTGCGGGCTGAGGTGATAGTCTATCACTATGTCATTAGTACTAGTTGTGCGGGCTGGTACCCAGGTGTCAGTATATCACTATGTCATTAGTACTAGTTGTGCGGGCTGGTACCCAGATACCCAGGTGACAATATATCACTATGTTATTAGTACTAGTTGGGCGGTTTGGTACCCAGATAGCCAGGTGACAATCTATCACTGTGTCATTAGTACTAGTTGGGCGGGATGGTACCCAGATAGCCAGGTGTCAGTCTATCACTATGTCATTAGTACTAGTTGTGCGGGCTGGTATCCAGGTGACAGTCTATCACTATGTTATTAGTACTAGTTGTGCGGGCTGGTACCCAGATACCCAGGTGACAATATATCACTATGTAATTAGTACTAGTTGGGCGGTTTGGTACCCAGATAGCCAGGTGACAATCTATCACTGTGTCATTAGTACTAGTTGGGCGGGATGGTACCCAGATAGCCAGGTGTCAGTCTATCACTATGTCATTAGTACTAGTTGTGCGGGCTGGTATCCAGGTGACAGTCTATCACTATGTCATTAGTACTAGTTGTGCGAGCTGGTACCTAGGTGACAGTCTATCACCATGTCATTAGTACTAGTTCGGCGGACTGGTACCCAGATAGCCAGGTGACAATCTATCGCTATGTCATTAGTACTAGTTGTGCGGGCTGGTATCCAGGTGACAGTCTATCACTATGTCATTAGTACTAGTTGTGCGAGCTGGTATCCAGGTGACAGTCTATCACCATGTCATTAGTACTAGTTCGGCGGGCTGGTACTCAGATAGCCAGGTGACAATCTATCGCTATGCCATTAGTACTAGTTGTGCGAGCTGGTACCCCGGTGACAATCTATCACTATGTCATTAGTACTAGTTGGGCGGTTTGGTACCCAGGTGACAATCTATCACTATGTCATTAGTACTAGTTGTGCGGGCTGGTACCTAGGTGACAATCTATCACTATGTCATTAGTGTTAGTTGGGCCGGTTGGTACCCAGGTGACAATCTATCACTATATCATTAGTGTTAGTTGGGCGGTTTGGTACCCAGGTGACAGTCTATCACTATGTCATTAGTACTAGTTAGGGCGTGCTGGTAACAAGATACTCAGGTGACACTCTATCGCTATGTCATTAGTGTTAGTTGGGCGGTTTGGTACCCAGGTGACAGTCTATCACTATGTCATTAGTACTAGTTAGGGCGTGCTGGTAACAAGATACTCAGGTGATACTCTATCGCTATGTCATTAGTGTTAGTTGGGCCGGTTGGTACACTTTGAAATACCACAATGTATTTTATACTGGTAATGTAATCAAAGGTCAATTATACTACACATTTGAGTTGAATATATCTTCATAATATAGATGGCTCCACTACTTAAAGAACTATACTGTCATTACGAAGACAATGGACACCCACAGTTGTTGATCCAGCCAGTCAAACGGGAAGTTATCTCCTTGGATCCGCATGTAGTGATATATCATGACGTCATAAGTAACAGGGATATGCTGAATTTGAAAGCTCTCGCAAAACCTAAGGTAATCGTTTTTTTGTGACAAGGAAACCGCAGTTTTATGCTCCCCGAAAATTCGGGGGAGCATATAGTTGCCGCTTTGTCCGTCCGTCCGTCCGTCCGTCCGTCCGTCGTTCTGTAGTTCCGTTGTCCGTAGTTCCGTCCGATATTTTTGTCGGGAGCCTAACTCAAAAAGTATGTGAGGTATCATCATGAAACGTCATAGGTGGATAGATCTCAATAAGTAGAAGTGCAGTGCTCAAGAACCACAACTCTACAAATGCCGTTTTTGGAGTAATTGCCCTTTGTTATTTTTCATACTTAATTCTTGTCCGGGCCATCAATTTGAAACTTCATGGGTGGATATATCTCATTGATGGGCAGTGCAGTGCACAAGAACCATGACTCTTCATTGCATATTTTTGGAGTTATTCCCCTTTATATTTTTTCATACTTAATCCCTGTCTATGCCATAACTCAAACAGTATTAGAGATATCAATTTGAAACTTCATAGGTTAATAGATCTCATTGTGGGGAAGTGCAGTGCCTAAGAACCATTACTCTTCATAGCATAATTTTGATTCTGAAATTTGAAGTTATGGCCCTTTGTAATTTTTCATACTTAATTCTTGTCCAGGTCATAACTCGTACAGTATTAGAGATATCAATTTGAAACTTCATAGTTGAATAAATCTCATTAAGTTGTTGTGCAGTGCCAGAGAACCATAACTCTCTTTTGCATATTTTTGGAGTATTTTTTCTGTGACAAACATTCCACGGGGAGCATCACCCGTCACTGACGGCTCTTGTTAACATGGGTATTATTTTGCTAGTTGTGACATGGATTTCTCTTTTGTTTACAACATACATAATGTATAGGATGGTGACGAAAACGAATAGACTTTGCATCAAATTATAAAATTGATTCAGTAGACCAAAACAAAATACATGCATTAAATGCTGTAATGCATAGGCAATTTAAAGTCATACCAAAGCGGTGGCAGCGTCTAGCCACCCTAGCAAGAGACGTATACAGTACGTACCAACTCAGCGTCTAGCCTCCCTAGCAAGAGACGTATACAGTACGTACCAACTCAGCGTCTAGCCCCCTAACAAGAGATGTATACAGTACGTACCAACTCAGTGTCTAGCCCCCCTAACAAGAGACGTATACAGTACGTACCAACTCAGTGTCTAGCCCCCTAGCAAGAGACGTATACAGTACGTACCAACTCAGCGTCGAGCCCCCTAACAAGAGATGTAAACAGTACGTACCAACTCAGTGTCTAGCCCCCCTAACAAGAGACGTATACAGTACGTACCAACTCAGCATCTAGCCACCCTAGCAAGAGACGTATACAGTACGTACCAACTCAGCGTCTAGCCTCCCTAGCAAGAGACGTATACAGTACGTACCAACTCAGCATCTAGCCCCCTAACAAGAGATGTATACAGTACGTACCAACTCAGTGTCTAGCCCCCCTAACAAGAGACGTATACAGTACGTACCAACTCAGTGTCTAGCCCCCTAGCAAGAGACGTATACAGTACGTACCAACTCAGCATCGAGCCCCCTAACAAGAGATATATACAGTACGTACCAACTCAGTGTCTAGCCCCCCTAACAAGAGACGTATACAGTACGTACCAACTCAGCATCTAGCCACCCTAGCAAGAGACGTATACAGTACATACCAACTCAGCATCTAGCCCCTAGCAAGAGACGTATACAGTACATACCAACTCAGTGTCTAGCCCCCTAACAAGAGACGTATACAGTACGTACCAACTCAGTGTCTAGCCCCCTAACAAGGAACATATACAGTACGTACCAACTCAGTGTCTAGCCCCCTAACAAGAGACGTATACAGTACGTACCAACTCAGCGTCTAGCCCCCTAACAAGAGATGTATACAGGTCGTACCAACTCAGCGTCTAGCCCCCTAACAAGAGACGTATACAGTACGTACCAACTCAGTGTCTAGCCCCCCTAACAAGAGACGTATACAGTACGTACCAACTCAGCATCTAGCCACCCTAGCAAGAGACGTATACAGTACGTACCAACTCAGCGTCTAGCCCCCTAACAAGAGACGTATACAGTACGTACCAACTCAGTGTCTAGCCCCCCTAACAAGAGACGTATACAATACGTACCAACTCAGCATCTAGCCACCCTAGCAAGAGACGTATACAGTTCATACAAACTCAGCATCTAGCCCCCTAACAAGAGATGTATACAGTACGTACCAACTCAGCATCTAGCCCCCTAGCAAGAGACGTATACAGTACATACCAACTCAGCATCTAGCCCCCTAACAAGAGATGTATACAGTACATACCAACTCAGCATCTAGCCCCCTAACAAGAGACGTATACAGTACATACCAACTCAGCGTCTAGCCCCCTAGCAAGAGACGTATACAGTACATACCAACTCAGCGTCTAGCCCCCTAGCAAGAGACGTATACAGTACGTACCAACTCAGTGTCTAGCCCCCTAGCAAGAGACGTATACAGTACATACCAACTCAGCGTCTAGCCCCCTAACAAGAGATGTATACAGTACATACCAACTCAGCATCTAGCCCCCTAGCAAGAGACGTATACAGTACGTACCAACTGTATCACATAACAAGAATATTTCAAATTGGCGGGAAATCAGCATTCAACAGAAACAGCAGACACAAAAGAACAATGTACCAAAAGCATGAAAATGTCCCCCAGGAAATGGTTAATAATGAGATTTTATAATCGATTGATTATGCAAGTTTGAAAAGTAATAATGTCGACGGTTTTGGGGTTCAAAATCAGATTGACATCATCTTCAAGTGATTTATGTTGAAATACGAATGTAGGGGGCTACTCTCAACATAAACATCAGGGCATGGCAGGTACAAAAAGAACATACACACAAGAAAGGCGTATTTTGCAATTGCAGGCCACAATGACAGCTAAAACGATGAATAAGAAAAGATAAAAAATGAACTTCGAAACTAACACGACATCCAACTCTGACAGTCTGTCGCATCAGTCAGTGAAACATATCCGGAGCAAGAACTAGCTGACAAGAGCGAATGACAAGGTCGACCACACATCAAAAGCTCGACCACACATCACAAGCTCGACCACACATCACAAGCTCGACCACACATCACAAGCTCGACCACACATCACAGGGTCGACCACACATTACAAGAATGGATCACAAGGTCGACCACACATCACAAGCTCGACCACACATTACAAGAATGAATCACAAGGTCGACCACACATCACAAGAATGAATCACAAGATCGACCACACATCACAAGCTCGACCACACATCACAAGCTCGACCACACATTACAATAATGAATCACAAGGTCGACCACACATCACAAGAATGAATCACAAGGTCGACCATACATCACAAGCTCGACCACACATCACAAGCTCGACCACATATTACAAGCTCGACCACACATCACAAGGTCGACAACACATCACAAGGTCGACCACACATCACAAGCTCGACCACACATTACAAGCTCGACCACACATTACAAGTTCGACCACACATCACAAGGTCGACCACACATCACAAGCTCGACCACACATTACAAGCTCGACCACACATCACAAGGTCGACCACATATTCACAAGCTCGACCACACATCACAAGCTCGACCACACATTACAATAATGAATCACAAGCTCGACCACACATCACAAGAATGAATCACAAGGTCGACCATACATCACAAGCTCGACCACACACCACAAGCTCGACCACATATCACAAGGTCGACCACACATTACAAGCTCGACCACACATCACAAGCTCGACCACACATTACAAGCTCGACAACACATTACAAGAATTAATCGCAAGCTCTGCCACACATCACAAGCTCGACCACACATCACAAGCTCGACCACACATCACAAGCTCGACCACACATTACAAGCTCGACCACACATTACAAGCTCGACCACACATTACAAGGTCGACCACACATCACAAGCTCGACCACACAATACAAGCTCGACCGCACATTCACAAGCTCGACCACACATCACAAGCTCGACCACACATTACAAGAATTAATCACAAGCTCGACCACACATTACCAGCTCGACCACACATCACAAGCTTGACCCCACATCACAAGCTCGACCACACATCACAAGCTCGACCACACATTACAAGCTCGACCACACATCACAAGCTCGACCACACATCACAAGCTCGACCACACATTACAAGTTCGACCACACCTCACAAGCTTGACCCCACATCACAAGCTCGACCACACATCACAAGCTCGCCCACACATTACGAGCTCGACTACACATCACAAGAATGAATCACAAGGTCGACCACACATCACAAGCTCGACCACACATCACAAGCTCGACCACACATCCATAGATCGACCACACATTAAAATCTCGACCACACATTACAATAATGAATCACAAGGTCGACCACACATCACAAGAATGAATCACAAGGTCGACCACACATCACGAGCTCGATCATACATCACAAGCTCGACCACACATCACAAGCTCGACCACACATCACAAGCTCGACCACACATTACAATAATGAATCACAAGGTCGACCACACATCACAAGAATGAATCACAAGGTCGACCATACATCACAAGCTCGACCACACATCACAAGCTCGACCACATATCACAAGGTCGACCACACATTACAAGCTCGACCACACATCACAAGCTCGACCACACATTACAAGCTCGACCACACATTACAAGATTTAATCGCAAGCTCTGCCACACATTACAAGCTCGACCACACATTACAAGCTCGACCACACATCACAAGCTCGACCACACATTACAAGCTCGACCACACATTACAAGGTCGACCACACATCACAAGCTCGACCACACATCACAAGCTCGACCACACATTCACAAGCTCGACCACACATCACAAGCTCGACCACATATTACAAGCTCGACCACACATTACAAGCTCAACCACACATCACAGGCTCGACCACACATTACAAGCTCGACCACACATTACAAGAATTATCACAAGGTCGACCACACATCACAAGAATGAATCACAAGGTCGACCACACATCACAAGCTCGACCACACATCACAAGCTCGACCACACATCACAAGCTCGACCACACATCACAAGCTCGACCACACATCACAAGCTCGACCACACATCACAAGCTCGACCACACATTACAAGAATGAATCACAAGGTCGACCACACATCACAAGGTCGACCACATCACAAGCTCGACCACACATTACAAGCTCGACCACACATCACAAGCTTGACCCTACATCACAAGGTCGACCGCACATCACAAGCTCGACCACACATCACAAGAATGAATCACAAGGTCGACCACACATCACAAGCTTGACCACACATCACAAGCTCGACCACACATCACAAGCTCGACCACACATCACAAGCTCGACCACACATTACAAGAATGAATCACAAGGTCGACCACACATCACAAGGTCGACCACATCACAAGCTCGACCACACATTACAAGCTCGACCACACATCACAAGCTTGACCCTACCTCACAAGCTCGACCGCACATCACAAGCTCGACCACACATCACAAGCTCGACCACACATTACAAGTTCGACCACACCTCACAAGCTTGACGTAACATCACAAGCTCGACCACACATCACAAGCTCGACCACACATTACGAGCTCGACTACACATCACAAGAATGAATCACAAGGTCGACCATACATCACAAGCTCGACCACACATCACAAGCTCGACCACAGATCACTAGCTCGACCACACATCCATAGATCGACCACACATTAAAAGCTCGACCACACATTACAATAATGAATCACAAGGTCGACCACATATCACAAGATTGAATCACAAGGTCGACAACACATCACAAGCTCGATCATACATCACAAGCTCGACCACACATCACAAGCTCGACCACACATTACAAGGTCGACCACACATTACAAGAATGAATCACAAGGTCGACCACACATTACAATAATGAATCACAAGGTCGACCACACATCACAAGCTCGACCACACATCCAAAGATCGACCACACATCAACGGTCGACCACACATTACAAGAAGGAATCACAAGGTCGACCACACATCACAAGATTAAATCGCAAGGTGGACTATGCATCACAAGAATGAATCACAAGGTGGACCACACATCACAAGGTCGACCACACATCCCAGGTCGAATACCCATCACAAGAATGAATCACAAGGTCGACCACACATCACAAGGTCGAAGACACATCACAAGGTCGACTACACTTCACAAGGTCGACCACACATTACAAGGTCGACCACACATCACAAGAATGAATCACAAGGTCGATCACACATCACAAAGATGAATCGCAAGGTCGACTATACATCACAAGAATGAATCACAAGGTCGATCGCACATCACAAGAATGAATCGCAAGGTCGACTATGCATCACAAAAATGAATCACAAGGCGGACCACACATCACAAGGTCGACCACACATCCCATGTCGACCACACATCACAAGATCGACCACACATCACAAGTAGGTTTTGGCTAAAACATGAAGTTACTATATACAAGTATATTATACCTCACCCTAATTTCATATTATAAGAAATATGGACCGGCAAAAAAACATGGACCGGCTGCTGAAATTAACGTCTTGTTTATTGCATGACGGCATGGATACTGTGACGCTACCATAGAGCGTGACGTTGCGCGAACTTTTCTTTTCGTAGCGTTTTTTGTGTAAAATTGATTTATGTTCTGCCAACAGTAATTGCATGGATTAATTAATGTGCGTTTATGATACAAAGTTTAGTAAGAACTCCAAAAACACATTAGTTTGCATAAAAATGAACAAAAAGTCGAAATTCCAGGGATGGTGATTTATACTTGAAACAACTTTAGTTGTTTATAGATTTATTTTAGCACCACGGTGTTTCACATTTCTGGGTTATTTCGGTGGATATGCAGACAGACCAAAAATAGATGTTAGGCCTACCTATCATTAATGATATGTAGTTCTTTAGCACATAAACAACTTAACCCCAAATGTATGTAATGTTTTCTTATTAGAATCTAGATCTAGTTACAAAAGTAGGCCTACAATATCGAAATTGAATGTTCGGTATAATATAAGAAATAGTCCACATCACTTCAGGCCCAATGGCATTATATGGACTGTCTAGTCAGCCCGCGTAGTGTATATGGACCTCAGCTTCGCTTCGGTCCATATACACAACTTGGGCTGACTAGCCAATCCATATAATGCCATAGGGCCCTCAGTGATGTGAACTATTTCTTAAATATGTTGAAATATATTTAGGTATATTTTTGTAAACTTGCGCATCGCTTTTACATTTCAGCTGTACCGAGCAAAAGTCATAACTAAGGAAGGACAACGACCTTCCCTGCGGCGAACAAGTCAATCGTACGTTTATATACATTCAGTCATCTAGTAGTTCAGAAATCAGTAGCAGCTTTATTATTACTACATTGTCATAACAGTACACTCATATTCACTCATAATTTAACATAAATACAGGTGTGTAAAACAAATGACATGTCTTCGTCATTTGTTCAGTCTGTGAATGTGCGTATCTTCACTTTATTTCCTGATTTGTCCCTAATTTTTACTCAAATTTTGATGACTGTGGCTAAAACCAAGTATGTAAATGTTTAAAATCCAGACTAAACATACTTTATTGTGCTGCATTGACATTCGTACGTTATCTGTTGAAAACTATCATCTTCCAACTGAAAAGTTATTGATAAAACATTGTTCCTAGATTGTCCCATTTAGTCCCCTTTTCATTACAGTTCCATCATTTATCTTTCAGTTATTTTCTACCATACGGAATTAAAGAAATTTCAAAACTTTTCACCATCATTGAAGCCTTGACGTCTTTGAAACAGTACAGTTATGAACAGATGCAGGTTTGTAACAGTAGTCATTGATTTAGAGTAAACACAGATGGTGAAATAGTATATTTTGTACGATCGTTTTCCAAGAACTCGAAACATTTTCATTATAAATATCGTCTTTAAGTTTAATGAACGATTGTTATCTTGAATGGTTGTGTTCAACTTTTAATAGTTTCAAAAATTTAAATATAAATGTATGTAAATGTGAGACAGCCTGGTGAATGTATGTAAATGTGAGACAGCCTGGTGAATGTATGTAAATGTGAGACAGCCTGGTGAATGTATGTAAATGTGAGACAGCCTGGTGAATGTATGTAAATGTGAGACAGCCTGGTGATATTAAGTTAATCTGAGACAGCCTGGTGAATGTATGTTAGCCTGAGACAGTCTGGTGAATGTATGTAAACGTGAGACAGCCTGGTGAATGTATGTTAGCCTGAGACAGTCTGGTGATATTAAGTTAATCTGAGACAGCCTGGTGAATGTATGTTAGCCTGAGACAGTCTGGTGATATTAAGTTAATCTGAGACAGCCTGGTGAATGTATGTTAGCCTGAGACAGTCTGGTGATATTAAGTTAATCTGAGACAGTCTGGTGAATGTATGTTAGCCTGAGACAGCCTGGTGAATGTATGTTAATCTGAGACAGTCTGGTGAATGTATGTTAGCCTGAGACAGCCTGGTGAATGTATGTTAATCTGAGACAACCTGGTGATTGTATGTTAATCTGAGACAGCCTGGTGATTTTATATTAATCTGAGACAACCTGGTGATTGTATGTTAATCTGAGACAGCCTGGTGATTTTATGTTAATCTGAGACAGCCTGGTGATTTTATGTTAATCTGAGACAACCGGGTGATTGTATGTTAATCTGAGACAGCCTGGTGATTTTATGTTAATCTGAGACAGCCTGGTGATTTTATGTTAATCTGAGACAGCCTGGTGATTATATGCTATTGTGAGAGAGACAGCCTGGTGATTGTATGTTAATCTGAGACAGCCTGGTGATTGTATCACTCAAAAAAAAAATTACTTAGTAAAATGTTATTACTTATTTCAAGTAATGTTCAGTAATACTTACAGTAATTAATTACTAAGTATTACTCACTTTTTAAGCTATAGTAATATAATACTACTTGAAGTAATTATGCTTCTTTAAGTAATTTAATCTGAGGGGAACTTCTATATTTAAGTATTTATATTACTTAAAATTTGTATGAACAATAATGTTGTACAGTATAGAATTTGCAATCAGAGTATACAGCCCAGTAAAATAAGTTAGGGCAATTTTATCACAATATCTCAGACCCCTAACTATAAAATTTAAATGTTGAGCGGAAAATGATTTTCCACTTTAGTAATAGCCACCTTAATTGACTACATCACCGCCACTTTCAATCGCAGACGTACAGCATCTTTACACAAGCCGTGTGTATACCAATTTACTTTATTTTTATTGGTGTACCTTGAAAAGTATGTTAAGATACATGTATACTCTGAAATACAAACTCATCATAAACTTTAACGTGAACAGACGACACTTGCAATATAGTTCTCATTATTCTTGGAACAGTAGAGCTAAAAAGCTGGCTGTATATATTTGACACATTCTTGATCACTTCAAGAGTTTTGTTATTGAATGTATGTACTATAATTATATACCAGACAAAACAAGACTGCGTTCAATATACGCTTATGCCCCCTTAGTCCGGCCCCAAACCCAATATACCTTGCATTGGAGTATAAAGTTTTTTTCTTTGCTGATTTCAGTAGACAAGATCTTTCAAATGGAATTTCTGACGGGTGACATTGTGTCACCATTGAGCATTTTGAAAAAATTGGGGTAAAAGTTCCAAAATATAAACGAAACTGCGAATTTTTGGAATCGGTGAACTACATTGTTATTTATAATCATATTTTATAATACATCACATTTATATGTAGTTATTAAGTTGCAGTTGAAGACTGCAAAATTTTAGTGCCGTGCATTTGTGCCAAAGGAGGTATTTTGGGGTAAAACGTTAAAAAGTGCATGGAAAAGTGCGAATTTTCGGAATCGGTGGACTATAACGTCATTAGCCATTATATTTGGTAAATAATCGCTGTGATAGTTATATAGTGACTTGCGATGAAGATATTAAACACCTTAAGCTAGGCTTTGGTACAAAATGTGGTATTTTGGGGGTAAAACGTAAAAAGTGCATTTAAAAGTGCAAATTTTCGGAATCGGTGAAATTTAACGTCAATGACCATTATTTTTGGTAAATAATCGCTGTGATAGTTTAATAGTGACTTGCGACGACGATATTAAACACCTAAAGCTAGGCTTTGGTACAAAATAAGGACTTTTGGGGGTAAACACTAAAGAATGTACCGGAAAGTGCGAATTTTCGGAACTGATAGACTTCTATGTCATGGTTCATTTTATTTGGTAATTACAATTGTAATTACTATAATATGATAAAGTAATGTGTTATTAATGATAACAATCATCTTAAGTCATGGTATGGTGCAAAATATATAATTTTAGGAAAGAACATACACAATTGTCAGGAAAAGTATGATTTTTGGGAATATGTTTACTATGTTGTTATAATTAATTTAACTTGATAGTAAATCACTGTGAGAGGTACATATCATCATGCAGTTCAAGTTATCTATGCTTTAAGCTAAATGCGATGTATTGGGGGTAAAACATCACTAAAATGATATGAAAATTTTTAATCTACGGACAAGTCAGATTTTACTATATAAAGCCATTTCCGGCCTTATTATTATTTTGTATTACTCATCAACACCATGTCCACCATTATTGAACATACGAGGTACCCATTAGAACCGAATACATGCGTCACAAGTCATGCCCTATAGAGTACTCGTCACCATTGAGTACAAACTTGCTAGGCCAAGTAGGGTATTAAAACCAACAGTGAGTCCACCATTCAATATCCTATGAGTACAAACAATCTAAGACCTACTGAGCTCTGACCGCCATTTAATAAAGCCATGCCAGAAAAAATGTAAACCTATACATAGCCATATAAAGTACTCACCACCACCAGCCATTCCTCATCTAGTTGGGTACATGCCACTGCTGCTTATCTTATCTTTAATTTCCTGACACAGCAATTTGTTACTCTGTGTGATACCTGGCTCAGCAATTCTTGAATCTATACGTACGTAACCCTGCATGACAGTCACCCCTAGCGCTATCGATAATATATACTGCTGTGAACAGTCACTCCTAGAGCGTTCACTTCGATTGCGGGATGTCCCAGGCTCAATCCCAGGCCTGGTCATACCAAAGACGATTTAAAATGCTACCATGGGGTAATTCCCTTGCATATATAGATACTAAAGCATAAATGGGACGATGGTTTCTCTCTCATACCACCGTAGCGATGTAAAACACCAAAAATTAGTCACTGAGCGTGATAAATTAAGAACTTGTTTCACAATCTACCTAACATAATGTACATTTGTATATAGTGTCTATTCCTGGAGCCCACGGGCCACCTGACACTTCTGGCACATGCATTCTGTGGTACCTAACACTGCTCTATTAGATAGCAAATATTATCAGACACAGTCATTCATAGCTTTGTATGCTACCCAACACTGCTTGTGTCTGCCATTAATTTTATTGCTCTACGGGGTATGTAACACATCCTTTCCCAGCTCCAAAGGATAGCATAGCAATTTATGACCTAAAAGGGTTACCTAATACTGTTGGAAGCATGACAATGATTATTCCTGAATTTATAAGGATTATACATTACCTGTTAAGCCATCAATGGTTGAATATTGCCTGACAGAGTCATTCTTGACTTCATTTGATATACAATATTACTGGACGCAGCCATTTGTAAATCTATAGGGTATCAAACAGTACATTTGACATTTAAAGTTAAAACGTTACCGAGTTTTGCAGAGCCACTTTCAGAAATTCAGCAGTTCAGCCGCCCTTTGACATTCATTGGGCTACCTAAGGATACTTGCGTTTCTGTCTCCCTGTGGAGACTAGTTCTCCTCTGGTATGTGTGCCCCAAAATCGAGATGTGGCATCCAGAAATATCTAACATGCACATCATTACAAGTACCAGTTCACACCTTCGTCAAGTGGGCATTGTGGGTTATTCTTGCTCAGAGAAATTAGGCAATGGTGCAGAGTGGGATCGAACCCGAGACGTCTCGATCCCAAAGCGTGCGCCCTATCTCTAGGCTATTCCTTGCTTAATTCGGACACATACGATGACCTGAAACAGCCATTCCTTTCTTTAATTGGTACCCAACATAGTTTGGAACTGCTCTTTGTTGCTCTGTGGGGTACTAATTATATAACATACACTTTAGTTACTTTATAGGGTACAACTGACTGTCAATGATATGTATGACCCACTGACCAAAAACGTATAGATTATAGGCCATTTATAGAGTTGTTCGTTTGGTCGAGTGCCAGTGGATCATATGGATTAGTAACCTTGTACTGTTGTGAACAGCCATTACTTGATCTATTTGGGATGTTTGACTCTACCTGGCACAGTTTCGCCTTGTTTTGTGATGTCTAAAACTGTCAGTCGAGACTTTATATGGCATTAAACACTGCATAGAATAGCCATACTATGCTCTATATGATACCTAACACTGCTATGAACAGATATTTCTGGTTCTATGAGGGTGACAAAACACTGCCTGGTATACCAGTAGTCATTCCTAACAGGATAGGATATCAACTACGCGCCTGATGCTGCTATTGATTTATTAGTTTTGGGTACTCAGCACTATGGAGAAGTCATTACTGGCTCTATTAAAATCTATATTTGCCTTGCACAGCATCATCTCCTGGTCTATAGGGGATAACACATACTAGTTCTGTTGGGCATTGCCAGTAATAGTTCTATGATGTAACTTACAGACAGCTAGAATAGTAATTTCTATGACCCGGGATACCTATCAAATAAATATCTAAGGGCAATAAAGTCTACGGATTCCAAAAAGCACTGTTTTCGTTTATATGTTATAACATTTTATCCCAATATATCATATTTATCTCAATAACATTGCACAAAGGTTTGATATTTTAAACTCTACATGTTAATAAGTACATGTTGCATAGAATTACTATGAAATAAAATGATAAAAGACTGTGTAGTCTACCACCTCGAAAAAATCGCCCTTTTTCTTTATATTTTGAAGTTACAATGTATACCCCAAATTATCACATTTGCACAATAGCCAAACTTAAGACGTTTGATATCAAAACTATAAGGTTATTAACACCATTCATATTGATTAATCACAGAGAAAAGATACATGACATTGTATCCGGTCTACCTATTCCAAAAAATTGCAGCTTTCCTCCATACATGTACTATTTAATGTTTTACCCCAGAAATACCACATTTTGTACTATAGTTTAGCTTAAGATGTTTGATATTAATGGCAAGACACTATAAAATTACCACAGCGATTATTTACAAAATATAATGGCCAGTGACGTTAAAGTTCATCGATTCCAAAAAGTCGCACTTTTAAATGCATTTTTTAACGTTTTACCCCCAAAATACCACATTTTGTACCAAAGCCTAGCTTAAGGTGTTTAATATCTTCATAGCAAGTCACTATATAACTATCACAGCGATTCTTTACCAAATATAATGGCTAATGACGTTATAGTCCACCGATTCCGAAAATTCGCACTTTTCCATGCACTTTTTAACGTTTTACCCCAAAATACCTCCTTTTGCATAAATGCACGGCACTAAAATTTTGCAGTTTTCAACTGCAATATAATAACTACATATAAATGTGATTTATTATAAAATATGATTATAAATAATAATGTAGTTCACCGATTCCAAAAATTCGCAGTTTCGTTTATATTTTGGAACTTTTACCCCAATTTTCTCAAAATGCTCAAGGGTGACACAATGTCACCCGTCAGAAATTCCATTTGAAAGATCTTGGCTACTGAAATCAGCAAAGAAAAAAACTTTATACTCCAATGCAAGGTTCGGTCAAATTTCGGGGATTTCGGGCCGGACTACCTCGGATAAAGTAGGGTAAAAGGCTGTACAACGCTGGTAAAAGTCTGGAAAACCCTGGAATTTTTACCAGACAGCATGGACATTGGAACTTAGAAATGTTAGATGCTGGAAAAACATGGAAAAATACTAATGTGGAAATTTTAGGGGAACTTAGTCTATTTTTACATGAAAAAAACTTAGAACAATTGTATTTCAAAAGAGAAAAGGAAAGAATCCAAAACCAAAATGTATGCTTCAACAAGCTTGAAAAATGCAAGGGCTAATATTCAGAAGTCTGCAAGTGTGCAAGAGTGGACAACATTTAAATGTCTAAAAAACAAAGGGCCATAACTCCTTAAAATTTATCTGATCAAAGTTTGTGGATGACATTTTCAACAAGACTTGGTTCTGACAAGTCATGCAAAGTTTCGTTGAAATCCGACCGATCCCAGACAAAAGGATGACCAAAGTCCACCATGGTCACCATGATTTTTTATAGTCAACTATGTTTTACTGTGGTCAGCCATCAAATACCATGAAAAAATCAAGGTGAGAGCCTAGTCGACCATAGTTCACCATTGTCGAGTTAGAGTTACCAGTCCGACCATGGATTGGTTAACAGCTGTATTTAATCATGACACCATAGTTGACCATGGTTGACAGTTGTAAAGAAGTTTGTTGACCAGGGTCAACAATGATCAACACAGCACTTCAATTCAGTCCACCATGGTAGACCATGGTCCAAATCAATAGGGTCATCTACTGGTCACCACCAACCTCCACACCCAGTTTGAGGAGTATAGACCATGATCACTGCTTGTCCATAGTGACTACATACATGCAGTCTGTTAACAATTTCTCAGCCAAACTTAATAAAGCAAATTTTGATGGACAATATATTCTGAGATATTATTTTAATGCTATTTTATTACTATTAAAGGGAGGTAATTTAAAAATTATACCATTAAATTGCCTTTAACACACTTAAAATACATTCAAAAAAGTTAATAATTTATCTTTTCCAAAGCTATATGAGAATAAAACATAGCTATAAACTTAAATTGCTATTGTAAAAAAGAAACTTAAATGTTTCTTTTACTTTATGAATCTGTACATATAGGAAGTTTTTATCAACAGACATTAAATCAATCAGTATCTTGATTATTTATGATGCTGGTAATTGCTTAACTAAGTATTTTATATTTACTAAGTAACTTATTTACTTAGTAATTAACAAGTAATTGGTTAGTTAAATAATTACTTAGTAATTAATTAACTGAGTAATTTACATTTACTAAGTAAATTATTTGATTTTCTAACAACTATTTTTACTTGAAACAAGTAAAAGAATTACTTGATTTGAGAATTACTTAGTAATTTTTTTTTTGAGTGATGATATTCTGTGACAGCATTGTGATTGTATGTTATTCTGAGACAGCCTGGTGAATGTATGTTAATGTGAGACAGCCTGGTGTTTGTATGTTAATGTGAGACAGTCTGGTGTTTGTATGTTAATCTGAGACAGTCTGGTGTTTGTATGTTAATGTGAGACAGCCTGGTAATCGTATGTTAACCTGAGACAGCCTGGTAATCGTATGTTAATGTGAGACAGTCTGGTGTTTGTATGTTAATGTGAGACAGCCTGGTGTTTGTATGTTAATGTGAGACAGCCTGGTGAATGTATGTTAACCTGAGACAGTACGGTGATTGTATGTTAACCTGAGACAGCCTGGTGAATGTTTGTTAACCTGAGACAGCCTGGAGAATGTATGTAATCTGAGACAGCCAGGTGAATGTATGTTAATCTGAGACAGCCTGGTGAATGTATGTTAATGTGAGACAGCCTGGTGATTGTATGTTAATCTGAGACAGCCTGGTGATCGTATGTTTATCTGAGACAGCCTGGTGATTGTATGTTAATCTGAGACAGCCTGGTGAATGTATGTTAATCTGAGACAGCCTGGTGATTGTATGTTAATCTGAGACAGCCTGGTGAATGTATGTTAACCTGAGACAGCCTGGAGAATGTATGTAATCTGAGACAGCCAGGTGAATGTATGTTAATCTGAGACAGCCTGGTGTTTATATGTTAATGTGAGACAGCCTGGTGATCGTATGTTACTCTGAGACAGCCTGGTGAATGTATGTTAATGTGAGACAGCCTGGTGATCGTATGTTAATCTGAGACAGCCTGGTGAATGTATGTTAATGTGAGACAGCCTGGTGATTGTATGTTACTCTGAGACAGCCTGGTGAATGTATGTTATTGTGAGACAGCC
The DNA here is from genome assembly GCA_947247005.1 of Spisula solida. NCBI lineage: Eukaryota > Metazoa > Mollusca > Bivalvia > Venerida > Mactridae > Spisula > Spisula solida. Next base: position 31,152,693 of record OX365944.1, on the reverse strand, counting down.
TGGTGATTGTATGTTAATCTGAGACACACTGTTGAATGTATGTTAACCTGAGACAGCCTGGAGAATGTATGTAATCTGAGACAGCCTGGTGAATGTATGTTAATCTGAGACAGCCTGGTGATTGTATGTTATTGTGAGACCCTGGTGATTGTATGTTATTGTGAGACCCTGGTGATTGTATGTTACTCTGAGACAGCCTGGTGAATGTATGTTAATCTGAGACAGTCTGGTGTTTGTATCTTAATCTGAGACAGCCTGGTGAATGTATGTTAATCTGAGACAGCCTGGTGAATGTATGTTAATCTGAGACAGCCTGGTGAATGTATGTTAGTGTGAGACAGCCTGGTGAATGTATGTTAATCTGAGACAGCCTTGTGATTGTATGTTTATCTGAGGCAGCCTGGTGAATGTATGTTAATGTGAGACAGCCTGGTGATCGTATGTTTATCTGAGACAGCCTGGTGATTGTATGTTAATGTGAGACAGCCTGGTGTTTGTATGTTAATGTGAGACAGCCTGGTAATCGTATGTTAACCTGAGACAGCCTGGTAATCGTATGTTAATGTGAATGTATGTTAACCTAAGACAGCCTGGAGAATGTATGTAATCTGAGACAGCCTGGTGAATGTATGTTAATCTGAGACAGCCTGGTGATTGTATGTTATTGTGAGACCCTGGTGATTGTATGTTATTGTGAGACAGCCTGGTGATTGTACGTTAATCTGAGACACACTGGTGAATGTATGTTAACCTAAGACAGCCTGGAGAATGTATGTAATCTGAGACAGCCTGGTGAATGTATGTTAATCTGAGACAGCCTGGTGATTGTATGTTATTGTGAGACCCTGGTGATTGTATGTTATTGTGGGACCCTGGTGATTGTATGTTACTCTGAGACAGCCTGGTGAATGTATGTTATTGTGAGACATCCTGGTGATTGTATGTTAATCTGAGACAGTCTGGTGTTTGTATCTTAATCTGAGACAGCCTGGTGAATGTATGTTAATCTGAGACAGCCTGGTGAATGTATGTTAATCTGAGACAGCCTGGTGAATGTATGTTAGTGTGAGAGAGCCTGGTGAATGTATGTTAATCTGAGACAGCCTGGTGATTGTATGTTTATCTGAGACAGCCTGGTGAATGTATGTTAATGTGAGACAGCCTGGTGATCGTATGTTTATCTGAGACAGCCTGGTGATTGTATGTTAATGTGAGACAGCCTGGTGTTTGTATGTTAATGTGAGACAGCCTGGTAATCGTATGTTAACCTGAGACAGCCTGGTAATCGTATGTTAATGTGAATGTATGTTAACCTGAGACAGTCTGGTGATTGTATGTTAATGTGAGACAGCCTGGTGTTTGTATGTTAATGTGAGACAGCCTGGTGAATGTATGTTAATCTGAGACAGCTTGGTGATTGTATGTTTATCTGAGACAGCCTGGTGAATGTATGTTAATGTGAGACAGCCTGGTGATCGTATGTTTATCTGAGACAGCCTGGTGATTGTATGTTAATGTGAGACAGCCTGGTGTTTGTATGTTAATGTGAGACAGCCTGGTAATCGTATGTTAACCTGAGACAGCCTGGTAATCGTATGTTAATGTGATCGCATGTTTATCTGAGACAGCCTGGTGATTGTATGTTAATGTGAGACAGCCTGGTGAATGTATGTTAACCTGAGACAGCCTGGTGATTGTATGTTAATCTGAGACAGCCAGGTGAATGTATGTTAATCTGAGACAGCCTGGTGAATGTATGTTATTGTGAGACAGCCTGGTGATTGTATGTTAATCTGAGACAGCCTGGTGATCGTATGTTTATCTGAGACAGCCTGGTGATTGTATGTTAATCTGAGACAGCCTGGTGATTGTATGTTTATCTGAGACAGCCTGGTGATTGTATGTTAATCTGAGACAGCCTGGTGAATGTATGTTAACCTGAGACAGCCTGGAGAATGTATGTAATCTGAGACAGCCAGGTGAATGTATGTTAATCTGAGACAGCCTGGTGTTTGTATGTTAATGTGAGACAGCCTGGTGATCGTATGTTACTCTGAGACAGCCTGGTGAATGTATGTTAATGTGAGACAGCCTGGTGATCGTATGTTAATCTGAGACAGCCTGGTGAATGTATGTTAATGTGAGACAGCCTGGTGATTGTATATTACTCTGAGACAGCCTGGTGAATGTATGTTATTGTGAGACAACCTGGTGATTGTATGTTAATCTGAGACACACTGGTGAATGTATGTTAACCTGAGACAGCCTGGAGAATGTATGTAATCTGAGACAGCCTGGTGAATGTATGTTAATCTGAGACAGCCTAGTGATTGTATGTTAATCTGAGACACACTGGTGAATGTATGTTAACCTGAGACAATCTGGAGAATGTATGTAATCTGAGACAGTCTGGTGTTTGTATGTTAATCTGAGACAGTCTGGTGATTGTATGTTAATGTGAGACAGCCTGTTGAATGTATGTTAATCTGAGACAGCCTAGTGATTGTATGTTAATCTGAGACACACTGGTGAATGTATGTTGACCTGAGACAATCTGGAGAATGTATGTAATCTGAGACAGTCTGGTGTTTGTATGTTAATCTGAGACAGCCTGGTGAATGTATGTTAATCTGAGACAGTCTGGTGTTTGTATGTTAATCTGAGACAGCCTGGTGATTGTATGTTAATCTGAGACAGTCTGGTGATTGTATGTTAATGTGAGACAGCCTGGTGAATGTATGTTAATCTGAGACAGTCTGGTGATTGTATGTTAATGTGAGACAGCCTGGTGAATGTATGTTAATCTGAGACAGTCTGGTGATTTTATGTTATTGTGAGACAGCCTGGTGATTGTATGTTACTCTGAGACAGCCTGGTGTATGTATGTTATTGTGAGACAGCCTGGAGAATGTATGTAATCTGAGACAGCCTGGTAAATGTATGTTAATCTGAGACAGCCTGGTGATTGTATGTTATTGTGAGACCCTGGTGATTGTATGTTATTGTGAGACCCTGGTGATTGTATGTTATTGTGAGACAACCTGGTGATTGTATGTTAATCTGAGACATCCTGGTGATTGTATGTTAATCTGAGACAGTCTGGTGTTTGTATGTTAATCTGAGACAGCCTGGTGAATGTATGTTAATCTGAGACAGCCTGGTGATTGTATGTTAATCTGAGACAGTCTGGTGATTGTATGTTATTGTGAGACAGCCTGGTGAATGTATGTTAATCTGAGACAGCTTTGTGATTGTATGTTATTGTGAGACCCTGGTGATTGTATGTTATTGTGAGACAACCTGGTGATTGTATGTTAATCTGAGACAGTCTGGTGATTGTATGTTAATCTGAGACAGCCTGGTGATTGTATGTTAATCTGAGACAGCCTGGTGAATGTATGTTTATCTGAGACAGCCTGGTGATTGTATGTTTATCTGAGACAGCCTGGTGATTGTATGTTAATCTGAGACAGCCTGGTGAATGTATGTTTATCTGAGACAGCCTGGTGCTTGTATGTTTATCTGAGACAGCCTGGTGATCGTATGTTATTGTGAGACAGCCTGGTGAGTGTATGTTAATCTGAGACAGCCTGGTGTATGTATTTGTAAATGTGAGACAGCCTGGTGATTGTATGTTATTGTGAGACAGCCTGGTGAATGTATGTTAATCTGAGACAGCCTGGTGAATGTATGTTTATCTGAGACAGCCTGGTGATTGTGTGTTAATCTGAGACAGCCTGGTGTTTGTATGTTAATCTGAGACAGCCTGGTGAATGTATGTTTATCTGAGACAGCCTGGTGATTGTGTGTTAATCTGAGACAGCCTGGTGTTTGTATGTTAATCTGAGACAGCCTGGTGAATGTATGTTAATCTGAGACAGCCTGGTGATTGTATGTTAATCTGAGACATCCTGGTGAATGTATGTTTATCTGAGACAGCCTGGTGAGTGTATGTTATTGTGAGAGAGACAGTCTGGTGATTGTATGTTAATCTGAGACAGCCTGGTGAATGGATGTTAATCTGATGATTGCTTGAAGTGATTTTATTCAGCTGAATTTTCGAAATGTCTACTTTATCATACCCCCTTGTCAGTACTCACATCGGTTGGTAGATATAAATTATAATTGCTTGTGTTGTTTTGTAATTCAGGTTGCTAATTATGGTGTTGGTGGACATTATTACTGTCATCATGACTATTTTCATTACACTAACGTAAGTTCACATGTTTGCTCCAAAGTATACATCGACATGCTACTACATGTACTTAAAGCGCTACAGTCAGTCATCTAGCATTTACCTTTCTGGGAGAAATGCCGATTTCCGTATGCCACGAAATATATGATTTTCATGGTTATCGCATCTTAACTCATTATATGAATTAGTACTTATTTGAATAGAATTAATTTCTTTCCACTACGAAAAAGCTTAGCTCGTTGATTCATAAAGGTATTAGTGAATACGTATCGTAACCACGTAATTGGAAAAAAAGTTATTTGCGTAACGTTATAGTTTGGGTCAATTCATTTCATGTAAGCAGAACAATTGTTGGTCTAATGCTTATAATGTTTGTTATACTGAGCAAATATTTAAAATATGACCATATAAAATACATGCATACACGTTATATTCATCTATATCATCAATACGTCCATGTTAATGATAATCAGCCATCATTGGTGTAGTTCCTCGACGTGTTTCCAAATACTGAGCGATACTATAACAATACTAAGCGATACTACAACAATACTGAGCGATACTATAACAATACTGAGCGATACTATAACAATACTGAGCGATACTATAACAATACTGAGCGATACTATAACAATACTGAGCGATACTATAACAATACTGAGCGATACTATAACAATACTAAGCGATACTACAACAATACTGAGCGATACTATAACAATACTGAGCGATACTATAACAATACTGAGCGATACTATAACAATACTGAGCGATACTATAACAATACTGAGCGATACTATAACAATACTGAGCGATACTACAACAATACTGAGCGATACTATAACAATACTGAGCGATACTATAACAATACTGAGCGATACTATAACAATACTGAGCGATACTATAACAATACTGAGCGATACTATAACAATACTGAGCGATACTATAACAATACACTTTCTTGTCTAAATAATACTGCTGTCATAGTCTGATTTATTACATTACACTATGGAAATCCTTGCTTAGATCTTACTATTCTGTTTATACTATGTAACATTGGAATAATGACGCCATGTTTGTCGGGTTCGTTAAATGAAAGACACGGGACATTCGGAATTTATTTCTTATTCACCTTAGCTGCTCTAAACTAACCACTGTCTGTATTTGACAACGAATTCATTTTTCATGCATTAATCAAAACTTAAGTTACGTTCTATTTCAATATCAGGATGATACACGTGACAATCGAATGGCAACATTCATGATTTATGTAAGTGTTTTACTTCTTGATATCAATTTAAATCTTGTATATGATTGTATCCTTCTTTCCTATGGTTTCATCCTTTCCTATGGTTTCAGCCACCCCCCTTTTTGGAAAAAATATAGCTCAAAGAGTGAACATTTTGATTCCATTATGTAGACTGCATTATGTAAACTAAATCTAGGATACATGTCCTTATATTGTTCATTTAGTAAATCAAGCCATTTTAAGTAATTTTTGTAACAAAAACGACTATTTTAGTGTGTCGTTTGAAAAAAACAGGGTGCTATACTCTCTGGTTGCATTGATTGTAAATACATTTATGTGTAACATTAGTTGAAATGTTGATGTACATAACCTAAAGTTTTCCACTTTGAATCCTTCAAAGATATCATTCCTTGCACATTCAAATTGAATGACTGAAACCATAGGAAACACTGTAAAACTAACGTACCCCTGTGTTCATGTAAATAGCTATATTTTAACAAATATACCACACATACAAAAAAGGTCAATTTGAATAGATTAAAGACCAACTATAATGTTCTAAACATTTTTCAAGCTTGCACAAATATATTTTGGCAAACAGGATATTGATGCTCAAATGGTTGAAACCATAGGAAAAGAGGATAGTATGCATAACTGTGTGAAGGTTTTCACCGTTTCAGTTGTCAGACGTCGAGGCTGGTGGAGGAACAACATTTCCACATATCCCCGATGTCATTTTCCCACAAAAGGTATATCAATTGAAATTTCAATGCACTGTTATGTTTGTCTATTCAGCACCAATATTTCTAATTACCTTAATACTTCGAAATGCTTGTTCGTGTTAAAAAGTCTGCTATACAAAAAGCACATTTTGTTCGTTCAAATACACCGATCTCTAGGGTTCCAAATGTAAGACTTGGTATTTATTTTAAGTTTTGTCAAATATACCTTGTATATATTTCAGGGATCGGCAGTATTCTGGTATAACATGCATCCAAATAATACATTGCACCATGATACTCAACATGCAGCCTGTCCAGTAGTGGTCGGTAACAAATGGGTTGGGAACGTTTGGATACAAAGAAACAACAACGAGTTCACCAAACCGTGTCCACTTGATCGTTACTCAAACTCGTGGATGTGATTCGATAGAGAATGTACATGAACACAACATTGGGGGAACGCTCCACCTTGTGCATCGTCGTTAAAACGAAATGTATTTATTAGAATACGGAATGTACAGACTTCAGTTTTATCATCCAGTTGCAATGTTCTGAGTACACAACCCACAGATGACTGACGTGATTTTGACAACTGTTTCTAATGGTTTATTGATTTCGTCATTTGCGTTTGTCTTTCTTCCGTTATAATCAATTTGATATCCAATATAAAATGTTATTGCATATTTCTGGCAACTTGATGAGTTATTCATAAAGCAGATATAGACCGGTAGTATCCCTTGTAACAGCATATCGTTAGCCCTGACAAATGTGATTAGCAGGAACATATTGTATTGATAACTCATGTTAGTAAACATGGAATTTTCCTGTATGGACTATAGTACGGAACACAAACATATTTAACACATACTACACCATTTATAAACACTCATTTTTGGCTTTCGATCTTTTAAGGTCAGGTGCAAACAAAACAATTGCTGCACACAGTGACTTATTCAAGATGACGCAGATGCCGTTATTTATAAAGATAAACAATTATTTAGTTATGTCGGTGTCACTTTCACAAACCTTTAAATTCATATAAAATAAGATATCACCTTCTTGCCACAGGTTTGTCGCTGTTATATACTATATTACAGAAACCATTCTAATATAAACATGTCTGCGTTTACATGCTTAATATTATTAAAAAAACTTAACAGCAAAAATAATATTTCGGACAAAAATGTACATCACACATTGCGACATCGTTTTCTTGTTAAATAAAGTATTTGTGATGCAGTATGTCGCTATTGTGATGACAATACTTCATGCTTCACGTACACCATGCAGTATGTCGCTATTGTGATGACAATACTTCATGCTTCACGTACAACATACAGTATGTCGCTATTGTGATGACAATACTTCATGCTTCACGTACAACATACAGTATGTCGCTATTGTGATGACAATACTTCATGCTTCACGTACAACATACAGTATGTCGCTATTGTGATGACAATACTTCATGCTTCACGTGCAACATACAGTATGTCGCTATTGTGATGACAATACTTCATGCTTCACGTACAACATACAGTATGTCGCTATTGTGATGACAATACTTCATGCTTCACGTACAACATACAGTATGTCGCTATTGTGATGACAATACTTCATGCTTCACGTACAACATACAGTATGTCGCTATTGTGATGACAATACTTCATGCTTCACGTACAACATACAGTATGTCGCTATTGTGATGACAATACTTCATGCTTCACGTACAACATACAGTATGTCGCTATTGTGATGACAATGCTCCATGCTTCACGTACAACATACAGTATGTCGCTATTGTGGTGACAATACTTCATGCTTCACGTACAACATACAGTATGTCGCTATTGTGATGGCAATACTTCATGCTTCACGTACACCATGCAGTATGTCGCTATTGTGATGACAATACTTCATGCTTCACGTACAACATACAGTATGTCACTATTGTGATGGCACTATTTTTACAACATGTAAAAAGACAGGGAAGGCATCATTTAATAGAAACAGCTGAGCACGAAACGCACAATAGGAAACAAACGCAAAAAAGAAATTAATTCACAGATCACGTGCACCCACCACAATGTCCATCACATGACTTGAACTTAAACAGTTACTATAAATCCCTAAAAGCGATTTCCTCTTTTCCTTACGTACCTAATATGGTAAAACTATTATTCTAGTATATATATTATTGTAGTATAACCTACACTAAATGTATATAAGTGATTTGTATATTACCATTGACATTATCTTGAACATTCGGTGCTATTTAAACGGCATAAGTACCGGTATGTGACAGCCTGTGCTCGAACCTACACAGGGTGCCGATCTTACCACTCTTTATACCACTGTGTCGGTATTGCGGTCAATTGAATGAATTTTGCGTAATTAAAATAGTTTACCAACTATGCCCTCTTCATCTATATTAAAAGTAGCCAGCTTCAAGGTCGGAGTACGGTCGTTAAACCTTGGGGATTCGTGTAATTTGTTCTCATAAAGAAGTAATGAGGGACAGCGGTTTATTTTAAACCAAACCGATTTCACATTTTGCAATATGTGTGTATTTCAAGTCAAAGAAAGTCCGCTTTTCTGTCAAATTTCTCGCCTCCATTATTTTTTCAGACCTGGACAGGACAAAGCGTGTACCCCCCCCCCCCCCCCCCTGACACATAGGTTCGGTAAATGATCGGTTGAAAAAAAACTGTTATGAAAACTGTATGTGGATGCAATTTTTTGTTGCTAGGTTTTTTCATTTCCTAGCGCCCTTTCATCCACTATCCAATTATGTATATTATTTTTGTTTAATAAACGTTTCCATTAAACAAGTATTTGTGCGGCTGCAGTGATTTACTATTAACTGTTGTTCTCAACTTTTTAAGACTTCAGACAGCTAAAACTTGGTGTTTCGGTCATTTTTGCTGTTGAAACTTGGTCATTCAGCTTGGGCATGCAGCTTGTTTATAGTGGGTCATTCGGCTAGGGACCACAGAGTCCAATCGTTCAATGCAGGTAGACGGCTGATCACGCATGATGAGATCGTATTTTACTGGTTTAAACACTGACCAAGGTAAGAAAATCGATTGCCAAATTTTCAACAGTCAAACATGTCTTAATGGCGCTATTGTGGTGGCACTATTTTTACAACATGTAAAAAGACAGAAATCGGACAGGGAAGGCATCATTTAATAGAAACAACTGAGCACGTAACGCACAGTAAGAATCAAACGCAAAAAAAAGAAAATAATTCACAGATCACGTGCACCCACCACAATGCCCATCACATGACTTGAAATTAAACAGTTACTATAAACCCTAAAAGCGCTTTCCTCTTTTCCTTACGTTCCTAATATGGTAAAACTATTATTCTAGTATATATATTATTGAGCTTGGGCATTCAGCTTGTTTATAGTGAGTCATTCGGCTAGGGACCACAGAGTCCAATCGTTTAATGCCGGGTAGACGGCTGATCACGCATGATGAGATCGTATTTTACCGGTTTAAACACTGACTAAGGTAAGAAAATCGATTGTCAAATTTTCAACAGTCAAACATGTCTTAATGGCCAACTGCACACGAAGATAACTATAATTAAAACCAGACAGTAAAGACCGCTTATTTTGTCATACTATGTTCAGTAATATTAAACTGTTAAATGTGACCACATGTCAACAAACACTCATGTTTATTGTTTCAATGGATGGTCTTTTCAGAAAGGATTGATTGTATATATTTCTGCTTGATTTGATGAGTCGGAAGTCATGTTTTAATCAGTTTACTAGTAGTTCAAATGTTCAATCGATATGCCTAAAGCGTTTGTATTGATTAAATAGTTTATTTTAGGTATATTTTCTCATTTTCACTTGAAAATTGTCGAAGTAACACGTCTAGAAAAGCAAGTGGTATTTTAGTGAGTATTGTGGACCTACGACGATGGGTACATATATACAAGTGTTTGTATTACTTGTATTAGCTGGGTCAACATTTTGTCAGGAGATTTACTCTTCTATGGCTCACATTAACGATCAACTGACACTAATCAAGCGGGATAGAGTTCGTCCAGAACTGACAGGACTTATAGTTAAACAAGAAGAGAGACTGAACAAGATTAAAAGGTAAAGCTTCTACGTATGAGATAGTTCTGGTTTTTAACGTTATTACTGTTGTTTATTATATAACCAGTAGTGACTGTCAGCCATTGAACATCTGGAACTAGGACTTTCAGCTTTTGAACAGTTGCTTTTCAACAGCTGAAACTAGGACTGCCAGCTTTTGAACAGCTGAAACTAGGTCTTTCAGGTTTTGACAGCTGAAACTAGGACTGTCAACCATTGAATATCTGGAACTAGGACTTTCAGCTTTTGAACAGTTGCTTTTCAACAGCTGAAACTAGGAATGCCAGCTTTTGAACAGCTGAAACTCGGTCTTTCAGCTTTTGACAGCTGAAACTTGGGGCTTTCAGCGGTTTAGTTTCATTTATTTGTTCAGTTATGTGTTTGACATTGTGCTGTGTGATTGTGGTCTGCGTTATTTCTGTTTTCTGTGTTTGGCTGTTTCAGTTGAGCACAGCCTTCCGTGTTCGATTTTTCATTATTGTTTTATGTCTTAACCATATTGATTGTCAACTTGGAACAACCATGTGTCCGTTGACTTTGCTAGCTAGTTTACAGTCATATACGGAAGAGATAAGCAACTGACAATGACGGATAAGGTTGACAAAACAACAGTATCAATGATACACACACAGTTGATAGCTATATAACAAAACAATCCAGACCAGTGCTTGTACATTTAAGATGTCGGCGGGATTACTTTCTGTTTCCGAATATTAATGTCAATTTTTACATGCACCATAAAGTCCAAGTATGAGAGTGGTGTCGGTTGAAGAAATTTAAATGTATGTGAGAGATGCCTAAACGAATTCTAATGGGAAATGTTTAGGGAGTATTTTTGGTAATGTTCAGAGCTTTTTCTGTGGCAATCTTTACACTTATTGTGTTGTTCTTAGAAATACAGTGTAAATCTATTTATACGTTAAAGAAATATTATAAATATAGGTATACTTTGATGGCATGTTTGGTCGAAACAGTGATTTAAAAACCAAATCATAGATTTTTTTATTTCAAAAGCATTCATTCACCTGTTGAAAATAAAGACACAACGCGTTAGTTGTAATTTAAAAAGTTTGTGTGTTAATACAATTCTTATCAATACACACAATCAATGAAAATGGTTATTCCGGATCATTCATGATTAAAAGAACCAACTTTCTTCTATGACCACACTTTAGCCCGTGTTTTTATAGTTTTGCTCAGAGTGGACACCTTCTAAGTCTTTGGATTAAACATTTTCGGTCTAGCTTGATTCAAGTCTTGTTAAAATAATGGGGTGAATCAGGTTCTATGATTTTGGAAGAGCACTGTATTTGGTATTTCATTATATCAGGCAATCTTACAGTAGATCACTAACAGGTTCCTTGACATGAGCATTCCCCCACAAAATTCTATGATAGATTCTCTGTATTGTATTAGAGATCGTGCCAACATCTACCATATTGTTGGGAACTTCCTACTACCATGGTTGACAAGTGTGAAATAGTCAAATGTAAAATTTATTTGGGCCCCGCAAATCTTTTTGCGGCGTCCTATAGTGATAACCTTGTCCGTCCGTCTGTTGTTTTCTTAATAACTTGCACACTGTTGTATGTATCGACTTTAAACTATAAACATAAGCTCGTTACAACAGTACGCTCTTTTATGACAAGTTGCATAACTCTAACTTTAATATTGCAATCGGAACGGTCCGTACGGCATTTTTACGGGATAAAATACCTCGGATGTATCAAGCGTATGACTCCACCAGCTTCCTTTCTTAAATCCTACGCAGAAGAAAATGGGCTGAAAAATAGACTTATCAGCAGCAGAAATATCAAAAGATGTTTTATTGATTAAACAATACAATTTCGCTTTACTCCTTGAGCATAACACGCAGCTATGCAGCGCTTGCTTGATGGGCGTGTATTCCATTGAAGCACAGTTTAAATCTGTCATGATGACGTCATGGCGAAAGACGTTGAAAAATGGCGACGTTCTATTTACACCCGAGAGATGATTCGTAGAGATTGTCCGAGGGGTCCCGATTGTAATATTGTAATTATAATTATTGCCCTTTGTAAATATCAAATTTTCCTCATTTTTCATCTTTTTTTCTTTATAACTTCCAAACCATGGAAGATCTCAACTTCAAACTCTAAACATAAGCTCACATTAACAGTACGCTATTTTATAGCAAGTTATGACATCACTCTAGCTGCTCGATTAGAAGAGTTATGGCCCTTTGTTCAATTCCAATTTTCCTACTTTTTCACCTTTTTACGGCATACTTCAAAACATGAAATACATGTACATGTATATTCAAATGAAACTTATTGACAGTGATAACACACATATATGTAGCAAAGAACACAATTCTAGCTTTAATAAAGTTTGACTTATGCCCCTTTTTTACTTCATTGGCAATAGTTCAAAAACCGTTCAAGATTTGCTATACTTGCAGGTATTGACTTAATAGTAAGTACATGATGTAGGGCAAAAACAATATACACATTTATAGCAAAGGGCAAAAACTCTAGCTTTATTAAATTTTGATTGATTGTTTCTTGCACACAAAACAAATATATCAATGTAGTTCTATTGTGTGTAGTTTCGTCTTGCATTCAAAATTGATAGATCTGGATGGTCTAGGAACAGGGCAATGTCAATTGTACCAATGTCATTATTAAACTGAAGGTTGCAAATTCAATGATTAAAATTAATTTCCAACATGACACAAATTCGGTGTTATTTTTTAAGCAGGTGCATAACTTTATTACAGGCTTCAAAATAAAAGGAGTGGTGAGATACGAATTTATTATTGTGTCTTAGTACAGAAAATTGCAACTAAGATCACTGTTATTATGCAACCCCACTATACTTTTACAATCCCCCCTCTGCTACCACGGGGCCCTGTTCACGACAGTGCTGATTCTAGTTACTCTTGTACGTAATACAAAACAATACATTTTTTCAGTTTAGCGAAGACGCTTGGGGAGTTGTCTGGGGATGAAATACGTGACCCTAACTTCACAGTGCACCATCCACTCAATGCTTTCAGGTTTATACGGAATCACTCGGTCATATTTAACACAACAGCAACACAACTGTTGCAACAAATCCGTCTGTATGAAAAAGGTAATGCTAGGTCCACATGTGCTCGTTTTACTTAAGCATATGATGTTTTGGTTTGTAAGCAACGGTTGGATACATCAAATGTATAATGCATTCAGACCAAAACTGCTTTTTAACTTATAAATAAAACAAGACTCCCGAAATGTGAACATTTACGGGTTGGAAATATAAAATCATACTCTTTAAATAAATATTTTTTTTAGAATGTTCATGCCAAGAATTGATCAAATACGGTGTTAATGAAATACTTGTAACAATTACACCAAAACAAACAATTTTATTCCTTATAACTCCAGGTCGTGCTAAAATTGACAACGTTACTCAGAAGATCAAAACATTTCATCTTGATGATTTGAAAGGGGTACTTCACGGCATACTATTAATGCAGAGAACATACAACCTATCCACGTCTGACATGGCATATGGCAACTTTGGTGGTGTGCAGTCTGAACCATTAAATGCTGCCGAAGTCAAGATCTAATGGTTCAAGCGTTCAAAGAGGGACATGAGGATATAGCAAGCGAATGGAAATTTGCATCTCTCGATAAGATAGGTGAAGGGGACGAAAGTACTACACCTGCATTGTTGTTTTCTAAAGCTGCTGACGCGGCTGCTACCGTAAGTAGGCTAGTGAACAACTTATTTAAATACCATAAGATCTGAGAAACCAATGAATTACATGAGATCGTGTTATGATACCGGGTACCTATGATTCAAATCAATTAAACTATCACCTGATATCGATATAAACATTTGACGTTCATATACCGGTTCATTCCATGAGGTCGCTTACTTCTAAATGTATTTAAGTTGAGCGTACGAAATGATGTAACAGCTGATTGACCAGTATATACATATGATGATGCAATTATGTATTTATTGATTTGCTTTTAAAATCTCAATATCTCATAAGCACATATGAACACTGATGTTTTGATACTAAAATGACATAGAATATTCAAACTACGACTATTTTCCGATAAGGAAATAAGCAGATAAGAGAGCGTAAAACAATGGCATGTTTAAATGTCTTCTAATGCATTTCAGGCTGGTAACTACGTTAAAACAATGGCATGTTTAAATGTCTTCTAATGCATTTCAGGCTGGTAACTACGTTAAAACAATGGCATGTTTAAATGTTTTCTAATGCATTTCAAGCTGGCAACTACGTTTAAACTATGGCATGTTTGAATGTTTTCTAATGCATTTCAGGCTAGCAACTACGTTAAAACAATGGCATGTTTGAATGTTTTGTAATGCATTTCAAGCTGGCAACTACGTTGAAACTATGGCATGTTTGAATGTTTTCTAATGCATTTCAGGCTGGCAACTACGTTAAAACAATGGCATGTTTGAATGTTTTGTAATGCATTTCAAGCTGGCAACTACGTTTAAACTATGGCATGTTTGAATGTTTTCTAATGCATTTCAGGCTGGCAACTACGTTAAAACAATGGCATGTTTGAATGTTTTGTAATGCATTTCAGGCTGGCAACTACGTTAAAACAATGGCATGTTTGAATGTTTTCTAATGCATTTCAGGCTGGCAACTACGTTTAAACTATGGCATGTTTGAAAGTCTTATAATGTATTTCAAGCTGGTAACTACGTTAAAAACAATGGCATGTTTGAATGGCTTCTAATACATTTCAGGCTGGCAACTACGCTGAAGCCGTTTCATTGTACAGTCATCTGAAATTTTTTCGTAAGCATTTATTATTGACAGCAATTATGAATAGTGGTGAAATCTTACGTCTGTGAAACGTATATGTAATAGATATAGTACTAGTTATTTGTCAAAAGTGTCTTCTTACAAGGGTTATTGTACAGTTTTGTGAGGACAAAGAACATAATTGTCCGAGGCGAAGCCGAGGATAATTTATTGTTTGTCCTCACAAAACTGTACAATAACCCTTGTAAGAAGACATTTTTGACAAATAACTAATACTTTATCTGACTTATACGTCGACAAAAACAAAACGATCACCAGAGTGACAATCATTATCAAAATATATTCTGGCACAATTCAAGAACAAAAGATGATTTGCATTTTAGAAAATGTAATTCTAATGTTCCAAATAAGCTTGGCCTAATGATCCTTAGGGATTATCTAACTGTCTATTCATACAGTGCTGAGCATTTATTAGCTTGTGAAAATTTATTGAGTGAACATCAAGTGTGCCCATGTGTTACTACACCACATAAAATAATACACCTCTATAGGTTTCCACATTGGTGACTGATGATACAGGCTTGATGCACAAAGGTACATATCTGTGCATATTATTTGTCTTTTATTTTGTATTTAAAAATAGACAATCCATGAAATTATTTTAAACAGGTTCATATAAAAAAGCTTCTAATAGATTGTAAACTGTTTTGTGAATGTTAAGGCATTATGATATGATCCTTAACGAAATGACATATTTTAACATGTATATATTTATTGATCTAATACATACTGTACATAGCGCACAGACAATCCAATGTTGTATTGAAGTGATACTTATTGGCATCAGCAATGCTCATAAAAAATGGAAACAAGTTATAGCCATTAATCAGTTGATGTACTTGTATATAATTCAGGTTTTTTGCAATTGATTGCCAATTTGCACAATCTATGTTTCAAGCTTACAAATGGATTGTAGTTCTGTTTCAATAGCTATTGATATTTAATACTGTAAAATCATTTAATTTAGAGGAGATTTACTCTGGGGATTATAAAACATGTATAGTTGTTGGGGTGTAGATAAATTGTGAGGATTGAATTTTATGATATAGTTTAACCAAGACATTGAATAAAATTTAACGCCACAAACTTGACGTTTTTTACAGTAAGGCAATCAGTTACTATGTCGTTTATTTAACTGTTACACAGATTTGTCATAGTTTTCATCTAATTGACCATTTATGGCAATTATTTTCTGAGTGAAACAGTTTTCTTATAGCTCACAAAAGTGTACGCTTACGAAAATAATGTACACTTTTTGAATGGAATCAGTGGGCGTGTCGGAGTATAAGAGTAAATACTAAATACGACTTTTATAAGAGTTGCAAACTACCAATACTATCAATTATACATGCTTTATGATTATAATGACTTGCCATAACCAGTTTGAAATCTTCCATCACAACCTATATTTTACAATAAACTTCTGATAAGCTTGGTAACACTCTTTAACCACCTATATTTCCCAATAAACTAATACATTTATTTGTTTACACTTCGTAACCACCTATATTTTCCAATAAACTACTTAATATGTTTGTTAACACTCCGTAACCACCTATATTTCCCAATAAACTACTAAATATGTTTGGTAACACTGAATGATTCATTTTGCCATCAACAGGCCCATGGAGTAGGTATAACCAATTTCGTTTAAATTCTTACGTACGATTGATGATCACCGATAGAACGAAACATGCTGGTAACATCACAACACAACGTAACACCACAACAAAGTACCATTTGAGAGAGAAACATGATGCTTGCTGTCAAGGAAATGTTCCCAGATTGGTAAACTTAACATTTAAATTACTTTAAATGTTTTATTTGTAAGAACTTTACTAATACCATTACATGTCCATTGTACTTTAGGCAATATGTGATAATAGTTACATTTTTCTGAGATGTAATCGTTCATTCTGTATCAATTGTCGATTATTTTTCGTGTGTAGACATAATCCAATAACTTTGATAAGTATCTTTATTTTGGTGTGTGTTTCCAATCATGTATTTGTTGTAATAAGCTGACTATAAATGTGTCAATAGAGGAATAAAAATATTAATCATTTTATACCGGAGCTTTTGTGGTCTTGTGGAATAGTAGATTTGCTACCCAAAGTTTGTATGTATAATAAACACTACTCGATAATTGCAATATGTTTTTGTTCTTTTTTATACTTTTTCATGTAAGTTTTCATGCAGCTTTCGCTCTGATTTTGTAGAAAAGAAATTTAATTGTTTTGAGCATTTACATTCTTTTGAGAATGTAAGAAATATGACACTAAAATATGAAGATGTTTCATAAAACGCTTCACAAAGCAGTTTGTTGGGCTGATGTGATTGGTTGATGATATTACAGTTTGCCCACAGTTAACATGCTCCTTGTCAAGTTAGTGATAATCCTGACTCGCTGAAATTCGAATCTTCAACTAAATAATGTCAGTCAGTCCAGACGTGATATGCCGTCCAATTGAAGATACTCTCAATCGGCATGATCGAGTATTCTGAGGACTGGCATTGTCGTTCTTCAGATTGTACAATCGCCGGTTACACACTAATCAAGGGAATGTACTCTTGTCTAAAGACCACTCATTACGTGTACGATGCAGGTTCTTCTCCATCGATAACCACATTCCTGCGTTCATGTGTTAAACTGGACCATTGGTAAAATTGTACACCAAAATTACGTTGTGCATATTTTCATATTATAGATGGGTACAATTCGAAAAGACCTGTACTGTCATTACGCAGACAACAATCACCCTCTGCTGTTGACCCAGCCAGTTAAACGGGAACTTATCTCCTTGGATCCACATGTAGTGATATATCATGACGTCATAAGTAACAGAGATATGCTGAATTTGAAAGCTCTGGCAAAACCTAAGGTAATTTATGGATAAAGAACATCTTCAATTATGATGCCATGAATTATAACATGGATTACCGACGTTTAATTAGTAATAGGATTTTTTGTATGTAGTACATGCTTATTGTTATGGTGACTAATCTATATGACCGATCCTACGGTTTAAAGTATATATCGTAGATTTAAATCAGTAGGTCGATTAGAAATTACGCCAATGTTCAACTAAATAAAAAGGACACTGTAAATCCAAAGTGTTAAATTCTATAAATTCCTATAAGGAGGTTGCATTTTAAGATAAAAACTTGATACATGCATAAATATTTATTCATATTCGTTTTTTATAAAGATGTTAATTGCTGTCATTGTGCATTTATACTAATATTTCAGTTGAGACCATCAACAATCAAGGTATATAAAGGACCTCATCCTCATCCTGACCGAACAAGTCAATCGTACGATACCCATTCAATTATTTAAAAGTTCAGAAACCATTATAGGGTTTATTGACACTTCATTTTCATAGCAGTCCTTTCTTACTGGCTCCTATATGAATCTACAAGTACTCTGTAAAACAAATTACAAATTACTCCAAAATGTCATTTGTTCAGTAAGTGATAGTACGTACCTCCACATATTTTCTGTTTTTTGCCTGATCTAACTAATGTTTACTCAACTGTTAGATGATTATGGCTAATGGTATGTATTTAAAATTCAGAGTCAACATATTGTATTGGGTTGATTTTACATTTGAAGACTTTATCTTTTGATCAAAACGTCTTTTTAAACAACATGTTTGTAATAATCTTTAAACTAATAATGTCTTAACACATGTATTTTTTCATTCATAAATTGCCTAAATTAAACCCTACTTCCATATTATTTTCATTATGTATCTTTCAGATATTATCTACCATACAGAACTAAAGAAGTTTCCAAACTGTTCAACATGATAGAAGCCTTGACGTTTTTGAAACAAAACAGTTATGATCAGT
The DNA here is from genome assembly GCA_947247005.1 of Spisula solida. NCBI lineage: Eukaryota > Metazoa > Mollusca > Bivalvia > Venerida > Mactridae > Spisula > Spisula solida. The sequence goes on along the minus strand of OX365944.1, from coordinate 31,133,714 downwards.
TGCAGGTTTGTAATAGTAGTCGTTGATATGAATTAAACTTGTTGACCGAATGGCGTACTAGTTAGTACTTGACGAATGGTATATAGTCCGTGCAGGATAATGTGGCAGTCACGTGACACAGTGTTTTCTGTTTTGGACTAGATCAATTGATTGAATTAGGTGTATCATGGTTATGGTTTGGTATTATAAATCATTTTAACCACCCATCTAATAGAACATACTTCGTAGCCGAGAGGTGTAGTGCATAGATTATACTTCCTAGGGATATCAGTATTTTTGGCTGTGGGTTCGAAACCTTGTCAAGGCGAAAGCATCTTTTTATTTCTTTTTTTTTTTCATTTTAAAAGACATTCAAGTTATCAGATGTTTCGTCTCTGTTGAACGATTATTTTTAGTGTAACGGCTGAAAAATAGTCACACTGTTGTAATTATGTTAAGGCAACTGAAGAACAATGTTGGAATCTAGATATAGCCATCGAAGATGTACTGGAGCGACATCTAGCTACGAAGCCACAGATACAGTGTCTGAGTGTGACAGTAACTCAGACCCTGATACAGCGGTGAAGTGATATAGAATTCGTTTGTATTGTAATGACTTTATGTTCTTGCCATATAAGATGAATTGAATTAAAAAGTATATTATCATGAACATGATAAAACGAATGAACAAATCCTAAATACTCGCAAGAGAATATAAAAAATAATATCAAAATTATTGTGATGCATTCACAAAAATACTTATTTGAAGGGTTGAACTCGAATCGCTCAGATACAATTCCTGTGTGTGTTACCATCTGAGCTATTACAGCATACCTAACTACTTGCAATTATTTAGTGCTTACATTGCATTGCAATTAGTCAAGCATGACGATAAGGCCAACCAATTTAACGGCTGGATGGACGGACGGACGGACGGATTATTTATTTACTTTATTTATTTATTTATTTCAAATTTCAGTAAGCCATAGGCCCATGTGAACAAAGGTTGTTATGCAGTCGGTTTAAATAATGACGTATGTATTATAAACAAGAAAAACAAGAAAAACAAAAACAAAGTGTCAACATAGAAAAAGTGGACAGGACAGTTTCTGAATATGTAATGATCAATTGTTGTGCTAATGTCTCCCCGTGTTCTACTTCAGTGTAGTTATCATTCATAGTTACCTCCCTTAATGTTTAATTATGCACCAAGTATATCATGCATTTCAGGTAGGGTATATGGCTTGCTCGAAATATCGTTTTGAGGGTATATGGATGGTTCGTTCTATGTCTGACTCTTGTGTGGGTTGGTAGACAATGTCGCCGTTTCTGTGTGGATTTGGGTTGTCTGTGTGCTTTAGTATTTACATCATGTGTTCAACTGTTGTTTTAAATCTAAATGTATGTGATCCAGTGACATCCGGGTAATTGAATGAAGTGACAATCTTTTTGAATTTCTTTTATTTTTTTCTTTATTTATATATAGACGGTTGACTGGGAACATGCCTTTCACTTGATTACGTCCAACATACATGATTGCTATTGTTATTCGTTCAATTACCAAAACTGTGCTTGTTTGATATTTGTAGAATATAATTGCTAATGTTGTTTTGTAACTAAGGTTGTTAACTATGGTGTTGGTGGACATAGTCACTCTCACTATGACTACTATCCGGACGCTTACGTAAGTTACACACTAACACGTGACCTGTTTGTTTATTAATGCTGACTGTAACTCCATTACATTTATTACATTAATAAAACCGTTAGCTCCTGTATCAAAATACCATTGTAATATTAGTTCGCAATAAATGATAATCTGCATCTATTACAGTTACTTACTGTAAATCGTCGAATTTCGATATAGTGTACGGCACTGTAATACAACGTCTGGTTTATTACACATACACTATAGTGTTTGTGCTTTGGTTCAGTTTTAATATTTTTGTAGGTATGAAACATTGGAATAATGACATTATAATGAATATAGTACAATGTATAACAGTTACTTCGTTGAAGCCAAAAACACGGCCATTCAAAATGTGCTTCTTATTTTCCGTGTTTTCTCGAAACAAATCACTTCCTTATATCTGTATTTGAGAAAGAACACATGTTTAATACAACAATCAGAAATAGCGTTGTGTTCTGTTTCAGTACAAGGATGACATGCATGACAATCGAATAGCAACATTTATGATTTATGTAAGTTCTTTACCTCTTTCTCTAGCAACATTCATGATCTATGTAAGTTCTTCACCTCTTGCTATAGCAACACTCATGATCTATGCAAGTTCATTACGAATAAAGGCAAACTTATGTACTGCTTTAGCGCAAGTTTGTATAACTGACACGTTCTAATATTCCTTAAGCAGATTATAAACAGTATAACAGCTTGTATCAGCAGTATCGTGTGGTGCATAAACAGTATAACAGCTTGTATCAGCAATATCGTGTGGTGCATAAACAGTATAACAGCTTGTATCAGCAATATCGTGTGGTGCATAAACAGTATAACAGCTTGTGTCAGTAATATCGTGTGGTGCATAAACAGTATAACAGCTTGTATGAGCAATATCGTGTGGTGCATAAACAGTATAACAGCTTGTATGAGCAATATCGTGTGGTGCATAAACAGTATAACAGCTTGTATGAGCAATATCGTGTGGTGCATAAACAGTATAACAGCTTGTATGAGCAATATCGTGTGGTGCATAAACAATATAACAGCTTGTATCAGTAATATCGTGTGGTGCATAAACAGTATAACAGCTTGTGTCAGTAATATCGAGTGGTGCATAAACAGTATAACAGCTTGTATCAGTAATATCGTATGGTGCATAAACAGTATAACAGCTTGTGTCAGTAATATCGAGTGGTGCATAAACAGTATAACAGCTTGTATCAGTAATATCGTGTGGTGCATAAACAGTATAACAGCTTGTATCAGTAATATCGTGTGGTGCATAAACAGTATAACCGCTTGTATCAGCAATATCGTGTGGTGCATAAACAGTATAACAGCTTGTGTCAGTAATATCGTGTGGTGCATAAACAGTATAACAGCTTGTATCAGTAATATCGTGTTGTGCATAAACAGTATAACAGCTTGTATCAGCAATATCGTGTGGTGCATAAACAGTATAACAGCTTGTATCAGCAATATCGTGTGGTGCATAAACAGTACAACAGCTTGTATCAGTAATATCGTGTGGTGCCATACACACACGTGTAGAAAGAAAATAATGAAAGCAACTTTTTAAATAATAATTTAGTTATCTCAGTTTAATATGTTTTACTTTGTAGCATCTAATTTAAAAGTGTCACATTTTGGCAACACTATTAATAATATATTTAATGAAACTACTAGAAAATCACACCTAACAATATTTTAGTACAACTTATATTTTTGTCTTGTTATGATTGTATGTATTACATTTGTACAATGTAATTTACGTATACAAATATAGAAATAAACGGGGTTACCCGAACGGGTCCTCAAACAAGTAATATCGCGTGGTGCATAAACAGTATAACAGCTTGTATCAGCAATATCGTGTGGTGTAGTTCTAGTGTTAATAGAGCTCAAAATAAAGTGATTGTTTTCTTGTAATACATACGATATTCGCATAATCCTGTATTTGAGAGACTTGTCATGTAGATAAATGATTTCAGTTGACTTTATCTGTTTCCTCTGTTTCAGTTGTCAGACGTTGAGGCTGGTGGAGGAACAGCGTTCCCGAAAATCCCTGATGTTATCTTCCCACAAAAGGTAAACTTTTCTAAATGTTATGCTTTTCCTGGTTAAAAGACTGCTACTAACCCACATTTTGTTCGTGAAAACACAAATGGTCTCTAGTTTTTCAAATTGAATAAAATTTATACATTTTTTTATAAATATTTAAGGACTTTTTTGACATCTGAAATTAGAATTAGTAGTGGTTTAGTTTAATTTTCTTCATAGGTTTTGTGTTTGTCGTTGTGACGTGCATGTATGCTTCTGGTCTGTGTTTTTTTCTTTGTTAAGTGTAACATTTTGTGCCTTTCGTGCTAAGGCATTTTTCTGTTTAGTGTTAATCGATATCGCTATATATTTTAGTATTTATTATGTTTCAGGGATCGGCAGTATTCTGGTATAACATGCATCCAGATAATACATTGCACTTTGATACTTTACATGCAGCCTGTCCATTAGTGGTCGGTAACAAATGGGTGGGGAATGTTTGGATACATAGAAACAACAACGAGTTCACCAAACCGTGTCCACTTGATCGTTACTCAAACTCGTTGATGTGATTCAATGGGAATATGCTTCTGTACAACATAGATAACTAACTACGTTAGTCAGCTAGTACTTAGAATATACAGCATACTGACTTCAGAATTTCATCTATATCGCTAATATGCAATGGCTTGTTGCATTGGCTCATTATTCGTTTCAGTATCTAAGGGCATTCTTACTTCTGTTACAATACATTTACAATTACATTGCTTTTTGTTTTGCATTCTTTTTTTTTGGAATGTCTTTCTTTCTTGTTGAGCAGTTTGAGTAATACTGGGAAACCGTCGCAATATTTATTATATAGCTGAGTATCAAACTCAATTAATCCAAAATTTATTTCAACATTCATTGTCAACCAACATTATCACACTGCAACTATTGAATGACTGAAAATGTAACCTTTGTGTCAATGAATGTACAGGGACTAGGTGATAGTCGAAAAAGAAAAGATGTCTTAAATTATCTGAAAAGTAAAAACTATAACATTTATTTTCTACAAGACACACATTTCACCAATAAGGAGATAAATTATATACGTGCTCAGTGGGGATACGAATGCTATTTCAGTAATTATACTAGTCAAGCCAGATGCGTCGCCATATTGATAAATAATAATTTCGATTTTAAATTTATAAGTTGTGATACATACGAAAATGGAAATCTGCTAATACTCAAAGCCAATTTTTATAGCAATGGCATTACATTAATTTGTTTGTATGGCCCTAATAGAGATGACCCAGTTTTCTTCAGATCTATAAAAGATAAATTGTTACTAATCGACACTCCGTGTATTTTAGTCGGAGATTTCAATCTTGTTTTAGACCCTATTAGTGACTGTTCTAATTATTTACATATCAATAATCCGAACGCAAGAGAAGTCGTTCTTGAAATGATTCCGGAATGTAACTTAATTGACTGTTGGAGAGAACAACACATGAAAAAATAAACAATATACTTGGTTCAAGAGAAATCCTGTTAAAAAAGCTAGACTCGACTTTTTTTGATCTCACATAACCTTTACGCAGAAATGGAAAATACTGAAATAAAGGCTGGCTACAGAACGGATCATTCATTAATTTTATTGAATATTCGATTCGGTAACTCTGTTAAAGGTAATTCATTCTGGAAATTCAATAACTCTCTTTTAAAAGATATTCAATATGTAAATCATATAAAAACTCTAATAGATGAAACAAAACTACAATATGCTTCGGCAAACCAACATGATTTAGAAAACATAGGAAATGAAATTATTAGTTTTGAAATAGATGATAAACTGTTTTTTGAAACCTTGATGATGGAAATAAGAGGTAAATCCATTTGGTACGCTTCATATAAAAAGAAACAAGAAGAAAAACAGGAAGAAAAATTAATATCTCAAATAAGCTCTCTTGAAAAACAACATAATATTGACTACCCATTGTTAGAAACTAAAAAGCATGATTTAAACGAACTCAGAACAAAGAAGATGCAGGGTGTTTTTATTAGATCTAGAGCAAAATGGATTTCTGAGGGAGAAAAGCCATCCTCATATTTTTGTAATTTAGAAAACAGGCATTACATTTCAAAGGTTATGAACTCGTTATACTCTTCTTCGGGTACCTTACGTCAAAGTCAACAAGATATATTAGATGAAGTGGCTAAACACTATAAAACATTGTACTCGTTAAGAGAATGTGAAAATTTTGACCCCGAAACCTTACTTCATGATATAGAATCCCCCAAATTGACTGAAGATGACAAAAACTACCTCGGAAATCATTTAAACTCAAGTGAAATGTTGGCATGCCTTAAGCACATGTCTAATGACTCATCACCTGGCAGTAGTGGTTTTACATCAGCTTTCTTTAAATTCTTTTGGAAAGACATCGGTCAATTTTTAGTCAGATATATCAATTATGCATTTGATTCCGGTGAATTATCTTACACCCTTAAACAAGGTGTAATAACTTGTATACCTAAAGGTGGAAAGGACAAACAATACATAAAAATTGGCGTCCAATCTCTTTACTCAATGTTTCGTACAAAATAGCGTCTGCATGCATTGCACAACGCCTGAAAACTGTTTTACATAAACTTATCAGTGAAGACCAAACTGGCTTTTTGTCAGGTAGATTTATAGGTGATAATATTAGACTAATATATGACATAATGCAGTTGACGGAAGAACAAAACATACCGGGAATGATATTACTAATTGATTTTGCTACTGCATTTGATTCGGTCTCATGGTCTTATATGTATTAGGTATTTAGCTATTTTAATTTAGGTGAAAATTTTATCAAGTGGGTAAAACTGTTTTACACAAATATTCAATCATGTGTTAACATTAATGGACATATGTCAGACTGGTTCAACATTGAACGAGGCTGTCGTCAGGGCGACCCCCTATCCCCTTACATTTTCATTCTTTGTGCCGAAATACTTGCACTACTAATGAAAAATAACATTAATATCAAAGGAATAACTATATATAATATTGAATTCCTCTTATCACAATATGCAGACGACACTTCTATCATGCTAGACGGGTCTGAAAAATCTTTACAAAACACTATGGAAACGTTAAAATTCTATGCAAAAATATCTGGTCTTAATATTAATATTGAAAAAACAAAAGTTATATGGATAGGTTCGATGAAAGGTTCAGATGTTAGATTTTGTCCTGAGTATGAGCTGTTATGGGAAACGGAAAGTTTCAAGCTTCTGGGAGTCGATTTTCCAATTGACCTTAATGATGTAACTGATGCTAATTACTCTTCAAAAATAGAAGATATTAAAAGTCTTTTCACACATTGGTCAAAAAGAATACTTTCGCCAATTGGTAAAAATGTAGTGATTAAAACGCTAGCGTTGTCTAAAATTAATCATCTTATATTAAGTCTACCTAACCCAAATTCCAATACCATTAAACTAATCCAAAATGCATTCTTTAAATTCCTTTGGAATTCTGGACCGGACAAAATAAAAAGAAATATCATTACCCAAAAATACGAGAATGGAGGCATTAGAATGGTAAACTTAGAGTTATTTATAACGTCTTTAAAAATGACTTGGATACGGAGACTCATGTTATATAACACAAAATATTTTAAACTAGTCACAACAATGTTCCCTTTTATGTCGACGTTCGACAAGTTTGGAGACATTTACTTAAAAAACAATATTCCACTTGTAAGAAACCAATTTTGGAAGAATGGTTTTGAAGGGCTTATAATTCTTATGAAGCAACATCCACAAAATTGGCACGATTTTTGCTCTCAGCCAATATGGCACAATTCATTGTTTAAAGTTGGTGTGAATAGTATTTATTATCCCAGATTTGTAGAAGCTGGTGCGATTTTTGTTAACGATTTTCTTGATAGAAACGGTGCTTTGTTATCCTTTAATGACTTCTTATCCAAATACAATATTAATACCAATTTTCTTCAATATCAGAATATTATAGGCGCCATCAGGAGATTACTTGCACAAATGAATTTTCATCACCTGGCTGTAAATGAAGAAAATCCACTACAACCATTCTGCGTAAAAGTGCTTCTTAAACAAAGTAAAGGTTGTAGAAACATTTACGACTTATTAAATTCTAAGAATTATGAAGCAAACTCAAAGTTAAAATAGATCAACGAACTGAATGTGAATGCAGATTTCAATTGGAAATATAGTTACAAATCACCATTTAACATAACAACAGATCCAAAATTACAATGGTTTCAATTCAAAATCAACCACCGCATTCTTGGTACTAATCATCTTTTATACAAAATGGGAATTAAAACAAGCAATATGTGTTCTTTCTGTAACAACCAAAGCGAAACTCTAAAACATCTCTTCTGTGACTGTCACCATTCTTCTGCTTATTGGGAAGAAATTAAACGATGGATCAATACTAAATGTCCCGAGATCAGTACTAACTGGACGACATTAGACTTACTATTAGGGAACGATAAAATCGATAAAGCCACAACATATATAATTACATTAGCCAAGTATAATCGATACCGTTGCAAAATTTTGAACATCCCACTTTCAGTTAATATATTAAAGAATCAGGTCAACGCCAAAAAAAACAACAAAGTATCAAAGTTTGACAATGATTGGAAAAACTATTCACCTTTGATCACAAATTAAATCTTATTTATGTGACAAATAATACCCAGTCTACTCAACACTGCAAACTCTCTCCTTAATGTTCACCTTTATGCCTTGTCTAAACATTAATATTCTGTAAATCATGAATTATGAATGTATATATATATATGAAATAAACGGGGTTACCCTTACGGGGCCCGAAAAAAAACCATTTTAAATAGTGTAAAATGCTATTTCATATTTCTGACAACTTCTCTATTTTAAAGTATTTTTACATGTTGAAGAAAATAAGTTGGTGATTCATATATCAGATATAGACTAACTTTATGTATACACCATCGCGTTTTTCTATAGTAGACTTTTTTGTTTGAAACATACATTTATTTTAAATATACTTTCATAAAATGTAGCATTTCCTCCGCTACCCCTACTCCTGTTTTAAACTATAGTACACAGTGTATATGACATGTATCTGCGTTGGTTGTTTCAGTGTGGTAATTCTTATTCGGCTTATTATAAGTTTCCTCGTCGACCCCTTATCCACCTCTTTCAAAGTAGGGTGCGCAGTGTATTTACCTTTATTAATTAGATTTTTTTAAAAATTGCATTATAGGCTGTAACATAGAAGTGCTATTTGTGATGATCTTTTTCGAGTATTATTTCTATTAGTATTACAAGAACTGTTCTGAAAAGGGTCTACTTAATGGAATTCGATTTATAAGATGTATATTTTACCATTATTGTTGTTATCAGAAATATACTCCTGGACATAATCCGCAGTTTCAGTATACAGAGGAATGGTCATGGGAGTTGTTATTGTGGATTCATGTTTCTTCCTGAGAAAGGTGTACGTCCAGCATTTCGATACAGCATTGGCCTTAGCTTCTGTCTGAACATGAAAATGTGATGATCAATATTATATGTTTGACAGTGTTTTCACTTCGCAGATTTTGAAAAATGTTTGTTTATTTTATATTGTCATTATTACATATGTTTGTAAAATTTATACCCACATTTCATATACCGGTACATGTGTATTATTACATAATTATGTTTAACATAATTAAATGCTCATCTTTTCAATTTAACACTGTGTCGTGTTATCATATGTCAAAATGGATAGGAGTTTCAACTGCATGTTGAAGCATTTCAATAACATACATAAAGATTATGTTAAACATGAATGTGCATGTGTACTATTTATGTAGGATCACTGGACACACTGTATGAGTCAGTATAAAAAATCCTATTCCTGGCAGTTTTGAAACTTACAACATATCTAGCACAATGTTCTATTAATAAATGTTGAAATACGAAACAAGGCACAGCACGCGACCAAGACAAAAGAGAACAAACGAAAAAATATACAAAAATTACACTGAACAACTACAAAAAGCGATACATTTGTCTTACTCCTTCAGCCTGCCGCATCAGTCAGTCAGTCAAATATATCCGGAGAGCAAGGCCGTCATACAAGAACAAATCACAATAACGACCACACATCATAAGAACAACCCACAATGTTACATCAAACAGGAACAATATACGTGTACATGTCCCTTTTTAAAGAAACGAGGCAGCCTTCTGCTTGACGATGATTTCGCAGAAGGGCAATTGCACAGGATGAACACAGTCCAACAAAGTGACATAGTAACGAACTTATTTTGTTATACTTTTTTAAATGTAAAGTGGACAATACATGCTGCTAAACTGGGTTAACATTTTACGGTGAACCAAACCCCTCAAACTAACACTACTTATAGTTAACCCTACTTTCTTGTCCAATAAAAGCCTGGAATTTTCGGACCACTAATCCATTTATTTTTGCATTCATTTAGTAAATCTGTTTCGAAATATGGAAAACTGGACGCACCTACCCTCTCAATTGTACTGTTATTCTGTCAGCAATTATCAGCTAATATACAATCATTCTTGTCTATTTTCACTCTTATAACTCCATAAATGGGCATGTTATGCCTTCTCCTTCATCTACATATTCTTAAATGCTGCCTTGTCTGATTGATGTAGCGACTGATCCTTTTGGTATTTGGACACTTCTGCCGAGAGTGTATAATGTCAGAAATATCATCCAAGAGTTTATCATGAATATACAGTTTTTAAAGCGTGTTCAGATACGTAGTAATTTCAAAACTTGCTACCCCTTTAGCAAAAACAAAGGATCCAATCGGAAATAAGTGTTTGCACATTAATGGGTTATCCTTGACCGATCGTTCTGAATAATTACACATGCACTACACAATACTTGTGTTTCTGAAGCAAGCAAAATCATTCACCACCACACTAGACCCTCTTCTGGAGCTAAATATACATATCGAAGTTATACGTGAGTAGTTGTTGCTCCTTTGGTGTGTTTGTTTATGCCTTGATTAGTAAAGTTGGTAATAGAAAAGTAGTGCGAAATAGGTAAATGCGGAATTATAAAATATATTTTAAAATAAAAGTCTGATAATGATATTTGGTCTTAATATAAATAAACGTTGGTGATGTAAGCAAATCATGTTAAATGATACTAGTAACCTGTGTGTCATGCTTGAGAATATTGTTCAAATCATAGAACTATAATTATTTGCGGAGGACTTGTTTGGCCTAAGGTCGTTTGAGATGGTCATAAGCTGAAAGTGGTAACATCATTGTGTGGCTACGCCACACAAAAATGGCACTTAATTAATTATAAGCGCCTGTTTATCAGATGCTGCAGTACGCTTGTGAACACTGATCTCACAGCTGGAGACACGTCTATAGAAAGAAAATATATATCTGGGTCAGTACCACACTATATGATAACACAACAGCACTTGCAGACCATTCACATATAAAAACAAATTGATCACATGACCCTGGTATGGAGGATAGTAATTTTCTGGACTGTTATTTGGGTAAAACAATTACGTATACTCTGTTTATATAGTTTACGCTTCGTCAAAATAAACACGTTGTGTATTTATACATATTGCAGCGTCTTCAAGGATGTAGTTGGTAATAAGTTAATATTACATGTAAATACTTCAAATTTCAAGTTTCAAAGTTTATTGCGCAAAACAGGCTACCGGCCTATACACAAGAAATAAATAGCACATACATATGACATTTAACAATGAACAAAGTGTGAAATTGTAGATATAATACATGTATACATTTGTTTACAAAGCATTATAATAGTCCAGTTAATTATACATTGAAAGGTATTCCTTCCTTTCTTTAGTAGCATAAAATATAAACATTGCTACATTTCGCACAATGTAAACATTCTGGGCGGACATTAGGCTATAATATACATTTGTCGAGGCATTGTTCTCTTGTATATGTACATGTGGTAGATACCTTTGGCGGATGGGACTGTATAGTGGACAGGTCAACATAAAGTGTAGTTCGTCTTCAATGCATCCTTCGCAGTACGGACAGGTACGGTACTCTGGTATTATACCCAAGTGTCTACCCTTTTCCACCATAAGATCATGAGCAGAGCCTCTAAAATTAGCTATACACCTTCTGAATTTGCCTATCTCAACACATTTTACATAGCTTGTAACATCATAATTACTCTTATAATTGATATAATGAAACAATTTACTTGAAGCCAAGCATTTTGTATGCCATGTCTGGATGTATTTGTCTTTAAGCCTTTGCATATATTCAAATAAAAACAATTGGTGGTTAAAGTTGTCTTGTGTTTCCCACACATAACCGAAACCATTTTGGTACCGATTTATCCTAATATCGGACACCCAATTGTTGTATCCTAGTCTATCATAGTCAACAAGCATTTCGTAGCACAGTTTGACGTATCTATGCCCAGGCATTTTCAACAACCTAAGCCAGTATTTCATACATCTTTTGGCAGCATATATGTACATAGGGAATCTACCTAGATCACCTAAAATAGCATCATTGCATGACATTGTATTGGCATTCAAAAATCGCTTACATGCGTAAACATGTACATTCTCAATACAGACAACATTTTTCAAGGCCCATAATTCTGATCCATATAGCATAATTGGAGCAATTTTAGAATCAAAAAGCTTGAAAAAGGTATGGTATGGTATGGTATATAGGAGAATTGATGAAGGGAGTTAAACAAACTGATTAAAGCTTTTTTAGCTTTAACTGACATAACATTTGCCATTTGATACATAGAAAGTCTGTTTGTGAATAACATGCCTACGTAAGCAAAGCTATTAAGCACCTCTATCTTACAATTGTTATATATGTCCATTTCTCAGTTGCAGATAATTTACCACCTCGTTTAAAAACCACTATTTTCGTCTTTTTAACATTCACACGAAGCTTACTTTTATCACAAAAATCATACAAAACATTCAGTTGTCTTTGAAGGCCAACAACAGTGTCAGCGAGCATAGCAATATCATCAGCAAACATGAGCATAAACACTTCAATTAAACTTGGCATTAGCTGAACACCTTTAGTATTGCAATCACATAAAACTGTATACAACTCATCAATAAACATGGCAAACAAGATCGGACTTAAACTACATCCTTGCCGTAGACCTTTAGGACAGTCAAAAACATCTGTGTAACCCTGATTTGTCCTTACATAACATTTCACGGATAGATAAATTGACTGTATGGCTTTCAGTAATTTGCCTTTGACAAGTTTTCGATGTAATACCTCATACAGAATACTGCGATCAACAGAGTCGAAGGCTTTCTCAAAATCTACGAAAGCAACATAAACTGACTTTACTTTCATACTTAAGTATTTATTGATGATTGAATACAGAATAAAGCTATTATCTATAGTGGAGTATCCCTGCCGGAACCCACCCTGACATTCGCATATTTTGTTGTACGCTTGAGTATAAAAAGTAAGTCGTTTTGTTATTATCGAGATGTACATCTTGCTTAATATGTCCAAGAGGGCTATCCCTCTGTAATTGTCTGTATTATTAACACTACCCTTCTTGTGTATGGGAATTAAAATAACTTTAGTCCATTGTTCAGGGAATTCGCCTCTCGTAAATAGTCTATCAAACAGTTTGAGTATATATGGCAGTAACACTTGAATACCATATACTACATGTTGAGGAAGAAGATTTCCACCAGTTGACTTATTGATATTAACAGTTTTAATGCTTTCTAAAACATCGTTCTCAGTAATAGGAGAATTAAATAATATGTCCTGTGTATCATCCAGATTCTCTTCTGTAATAATATCCTGCATAGTCTGTTCAGTATTAGTATCACGATCTGGATTAAATAAATTACTAAAATGCGTGTACCAAGCGTCTAGTGTGATATTTGGGTTTGTCCGCGGCTTGTTGGTTAATCTCTTCAATTCCCGCCAAAACAATCTGGGATTATTAGCCTACGTATCAAGATTGTTTAATGTTTTTCTATTGTACTGCGAGCGCTTATTTTTACATATAGTTTTGTAGCTTTGTTTCTTAGTAATATATGTACATAAGTCTTGTTCCGACCGACTAGATCGAAACCTTCTTAGACACGTCTGCGTCTCACGTTTAGCGTTTCTGCATTCATAGTCATACCAAGGTTTGGTCTGATTTCGCTTGTTGAGTGGCTGTTTAACCTTCTTGAATGTTTCACTGCATTTTAGAATACAAGTTTCTAGATTATCGATTATAATATTAACACCAATATCTGAATCGTTTAACATATTGTCTAATCTGTCAAATAAGCCAAGTAGAATACTATCAGACAAACAATGGAGGTAGTTCTCACGGTTACTCTCGTCTATTTTGTAGACGTAAGAATTGTTAGATTTGTCTTCCGGTGTTGGTGTATGCTCACCAGGTACCTCTATACATAGAACTATGGGTATGTGTGAACTCTCTGTATTAGATAGGAGCTTAAAGTCGGAGACTATATGAAATATTTGTTTAGTAACTATAAAGTAGTCTATAGTGCTACATCCATTATTATTCACAAAAGTGTATGCTCCACTAGATTGACGGTCGCCGAGTCGTCCGTTTACAATGTAGCCTCCGTGTGTTTTACAAAAAGATATAAGATCACGACCAAACTTGTTAATAATCTGATCCTGTGAATTTCTATCTATGCCTATATCACCGTCTAATATATGATAGAATTCCTGTAGTTCGGGAATATTAAGATCACTTGTAGTGTACTCATTGATACTAGAGGTTCGAGCATTGAAGTCGCCACAAATTATCAGGTCCATATTTAGCATATTTTGTCTAGTAATGCACTCCTCTAAATAATACAATGCAGACTTCATGTTATAACGTTCATAAATTGGCGATCGTTCTGGAGGGACATATATATTGACATATAGTACATCTTTTCCTGTAGCGAACAATGATTTGTCTAGTTTAAGCAAAACTCCAAATGTAAAGTCGTCACATATTCGCTCAACCAATGATGTTATATTATTTCTCACACAGACCATAACTCCTCCCATTGGTCTCCCACCCACAAGTGATCTCGTGGCTGGGCATGAATATACAATATGATTCTGGAAATAGTGTTCGCAATATGATGTGTCAACGTCCCATGTCTCTTGTATGCCAAATATATCATTATCACACAGAATATCACATATATCATAGTTCAACAGTTTGGATTTCAATCAGAACTACTTCACTTGGTGTAACACTCCTATATTCTAAAAATAGTTGTATCCGGAACCTCCAATATAAATTCCAAAAATAGCTATACAGCCGGGACATTTAATGAATACGTAATTTGCATAATACGAAACAAATTCGATAAAGCTCCGGCGGAGTAATTATCTGCAAAAATATCGGTTTAACGAACAGTTTGGCAGTATTTGTTGATCTTAGTATAAACAAATGTTGCTGATTTAAGTAAATCAGTTTAAATATTTGGAGAAACATATGTAGCAGTATTCAAATGTTGACAGTTTCTGGAACTACTTCAATGCGGATTCACATTGTTTAAGTTCGTATTAAGAAATAGGCAATGATACATTTGAGAGGCTAACGCCTCCCAAAAAACAGATTACAATGATCACCAATTATTGCCCTGAGAAACAAAGATAAATTAGTTGACTGCCTACTTCATTTAACGAGTCGGAAGTTTCAATAATGAATTTATTTTAAATGTAAAATCGATATCCCCTTAAGCGCTTGTATTGATAAAACATTTCGTTATATTGAATTTCCTTATTTTAGTTGTAAATAAGTGTTTTACTGAGAGTTTTGGACCTCCGACGATGGGTGCTTATATACAGTTGTTTGTGTTATTGTTATTTGCCGCGTCAACATTTGGTCGGGAGTTTTACTCTTCTATGGCTCTTATAAACGATCAACTGGCCCTTATCAATCAAGGAGGAGTTCTTCCAGAACTGCCAGGACTTATCGTTAAACAAGAGGAGAGACTAGGAAAGATTAAAAGGTTAATGTTTAATTTATTCAATTTGTTGACGACTTAGCCGTTGTTCTGTTAATGTTGCTTTATGAGTGTTGCCGTTAATACGTAACCCTGCACAAAACGTATGTAGATTATACTATGTTGATTTTCTACGTCAATCAAAATTTGTTTTTCATGAATTTGTCAATGAATTAAGCCATGTACGAAGGACAGATGATAATGGATGACATTATAGGCATTAAACACATTGGCTATGAAAATAGCCATTACAAAAAACACATACTTCTTTTTCTTACATTTTTGTGTTGGGTATTTTGAAGTATGTGTGTGGTCTGCGTTATTTATTGTGTATGTGTGTTCTTTTTGGTGCCTTTCATATTCGGCTGTTTTCGAATATTCGGTATTCTAACAACGGTGTCCATTTTCCACTTTGAATAGTTTAAAAGAAAAATATAAAAATACATCGGACAGGGAAGGCAACACCAAACAGAAACAACAGAGCACGAAGGGCTATACAGATATTAAAAAACACGACATCCCAACTCAGACTGCCTGCTGCTTAAGTTAGTAAATCATGTCCGGAACAAAAGCCAGCAGACCAGAACGAATCATAAGGACTGACTTATATAACACGGACTTCCGGAACAAGAGCCAGCAGACAAGAACGAATCATAAGGACTGACTTATATAACACGGACTTCCGGAACAAGAGCCAGCAGACAAGAACGAATCATAAGGACTGACTTATATAACACGGACTTCCGGAACAAGAGCCAGCAGACAAGAACGAATCATAAGGACTGACTTATATAACACGGACTTCCGGAACAAGAGCCAGCAGACAAGAACGAATCATAAGGACTGACTTATATAACACGGACTTCCGGAACAAGAGCCAGCAGACAAGAAAGAATCATAAGTACTGACAGGGAAGGCAACACCAAACAGAAACAACAGAGCACGAAGGGCTATACAGATATTAAAAACACGACATCCCAACTCAGACTGCCTGCTGCTTAAGTTAGTAAATCATGTCCGGAACAAAAGCCAGCAGACTAGAACGAATCATAAGGACTGACTTATATAACACGGACTTCCGGAACAAGAGCCAGCAGACAAGAACGAATCATAAGGACTGACTTATATAACACGGACTTCCGGAACAAGAGCCAGCAGACAAGAACGAATCATAAGGACTGACTTATATAACACGGACTTCCGGAACAAGAGCCAGCAGACAAGAACGAACCATAAGGACTGACTTATATAACACGGACTTCCGGAACAAGAGCCAGCAGACAAGAACGAATCATAAGGACTGACTTATATAACACGGACTTCCGGAACAAGAGCCAGCAGACAAGAACGAATCATAAGGACTGACTTATATAACGCGGACTTCCGGAACAAGAGCCAGCAGACAAGAACGAATCATAAGGACTGACTTATATAACACGGACTTCCGGAACAAGAGCCAGCAGACAAGAACGAATCATAAGGACTGACTTATATAACACGGACTTCCGGAACAAGAGCCAGCAGACAAGAACGAATCATAAGGACTGACTTATATAACACGGACTTCCGGAACAAGAGCCAGCAGACAAGAACGAATCATAAGGACTGATTTATATAACACGGACTTCCGGAACAAGAGCCAGCAGACAAGAACGAATCATAAGGACTGACTTATATAACACGGACTTCCGGAACAAGAGCCAACAGACAAGAACGAATCATAAGGACTGACTTATATAACACGAACTTCCGGAACAAGAGCCAGCAGACAAGAACGAATCATAAGGACTGACTTATATAACACGGACTTCCGGAACAAGAGCCAGCAGACAAGAACGAATCATAAGGACTCACTTGTATAACACGCATAACTCACAAAGCAACACCCAACAGGACACATTGTAATGCCTTTATGAAAGAAACGAAGCAGCTTTATGGCTCTTGTTCCGGTTATGATGGACTAACTTATGAGGTGGGCTATTGGAGGAAGGTGTCGTACTCTTGTATAAGTTCAGTTTCCATTGTTCTGTTTAGTAGTTGTCCTATTTTAATTGTGGTCTGTGCTTATTCGTTTTTCTTTGGTTTGTTACTTTCATTACCTGCTGCTTCTGTTTAGCGTTGTTTATCTTTCCTTTCTAATTCCCTAGTTTCCAATTAACAACAATTATTAGATCGGATTTTCAATAGCTACAAAACCTCCAACTACAATACTTTTCAAACTTAAATTGTCATTCAAAACTCTGTATTGTTCGTCAATTTCTAAGGGGACACTTCATGCATTTTGTAATCTGTTCTTTTGGTGACTTTTCTGTTGAGTGTTGCATAATTCCCCATTCGACTAATTATTGCAAACATTTAAATACTTTTTAAACTGAACTCGTGTGACACCAAGTAATCAATACTGATCTATTATTTTCTTCTGTTTTATGGCGAATCAATCTAGGTGTGTTTTTTCAGTTTTGCGAAGACGCTTGGAGAGTTATCTGGGGATGAAATACGTGACCCTAACTTCACAGTGCACCATCCACTCAATGCGTTCAGGTTTATACGGAATCACTCGGTCATATTTAACACAACAGCAACACAACTGTTGCAAGAAATCCGTCTGTATGAAAAAGGTGATTTGATTCATACGACTTTATTGTGGCTTAAAATTACTTAGATGAAATAAGATTACCAAAAGTGTGTATAGATAACAAAGGACGAACAAGATCAGCCTGATCGGTGCATATACCATGACATGTATTACAAAACTGCAACCAGTTACTAGTATACATACGATTATACAGGTAGCGAAACGGGACTCTTTTAAAATAGATAAGACAATTTATTAGGAGTTTGTAGCTTTTACCTTGAAGATTAACATCGACATATGCATTTAGTCGAATCATACAATTAAGAAGTTAATAAAATTAAGTTTAAAAGTGGGCTTTTTCCGGGTGGTTATAGAACTTGTGGTTGGACAATATTATTCAATATGCTATAGCAGAAATAAAGACACAGTGTATGTATAGATATATAAGTAGTACTGTTAGAAGGATGAGTTCACTGTATATTTAATGGGGAAAGTGTTCTTTATTCATGCTAGAATTTCATTCCTTTAACTCAGGTCGCACTGAAATTGACAACCTTACTCAGAAGATCAAAACATTTCATCTTGATGATTTGAAAGGGGTACTTCACGGCATACTATTAATGCAGAGAACATACAACCTATCCACGTCTGACATGGCAGATGGCAACTTTGGTGGTGTGCAGTCTGAACCATTAAATGCTGCCGAATGTCAAGATTTAATGGTTCAAGCGTTCATAGAGGGACATGAGGATATAGCAAGCGAATTGCATCTCTCGATAAGATAGGTGAAGGGGATGAAAGTACTACACCTGTACGGTTGTTTTCTAAAGCTGCCATGTCATTTCGTATGTCAGGTATTTATTAGGGGTTAAAGAAAGCCATTTCATAGAATGAGAGACCGGAGCTAGTCCGGCCTCGGGGCATGTTCGGACATGGTTGTATTAAGCACATGAACCAAGATATAGGGGCGCCAACGATATTGTTACGTCATTTGTGATGCTTTTATTCATTTACAAAGATGACCGTCTTTTTTATGACATGGACAGTTGCCATATTTAAAATACAGGACATCTCAAGACATGGACGGTAGCCATATTTAAAATACAGGACATCTCAAGACATGGACGGTAGCCATATTTAAAATACAGGACATCTCAAGACATGAACGGTAGCAATATTTAAAATACAGGACATCTCAAGACATGGACGGTAGCCATATTTAAAATACAGGACATCTCAAGACATGGACGGTTGCAATATTTAAAATACAGGACATCTCAAGACATGAACGGTAGCCATATTTAGAATACAGGACATCTCAAGACATGGACGGTAGCCATATTTAAAATACTGGACATCACAAGACATGGATGGTAGCCATATTCACAATACATTTGCTCATCACAGTGGGACACCAGCCATACAACCAGACAAGAACCAGGCTGTAACGACAGTCATATCCACAATACGGAGCAGGGTATTTCCCGATCGTGATGAAAGCCACTTGTATCCGCAAAACAGAGCATCTCCACACAATCAAGATATCCTTATCAACAAGGATTAGCCTCATTACACAAGCAAGACAGCTAAATCAAAATCAAATATTATACAATTGGAGACTCAGCAATTACATTTGCCAAATGTTTGAATTAAACCATCCAATGTCTCGAAATTTAAATATTCTATGAATTCAAAACAATATATACCTGACTTAAGAAGTACAAATGTAATGAAAATGTGGAGCTCGGTGCTTTGTTGTAGAATAAAACGCAGGCTCGAGTTCGGATGCGTAGGAATTAAATCACGAGTGGTTGAATGTTCGCGAATGATCGGTATTTTATTTTAACAAAACACAGCATATACATGTATATTCATTTTTAGATTTTAACGCTGACAATGTTCTGCACGACAGGACACTGTTGACGTTTAACTACATTCTTTCCTCGCAACGTTACGGTATTTGGCTTAGTACGTGACGCCATCAATCAGCTGTGTTAATTACAGCACACCTTCGTTTCTTGTATGTGTACATGTATATATGTAAAGGAGCTGGGTGTGATAGAATGTACGATAATAAGGACTCAACAAGTCTCACTTACACAGCTATGTTTTACTGACAGCCGCAAGCGTGTCGTCTGCCAGAGTGTTCCATCTAATTTCAAGGGAACACATACCTTAATAAAACCTGCTGTAATTTTGAACAATCGCTGATGTATGAATGATTCCTTTCTGTTTTTATCTAGTTCCAGAAAGTAGATATCATCGCCATCGGTTACATTCCTACATACGACTTATGAAACTCAATGAAACGAAAGATGATGGTAATCAGAAAAATAAGACTGTTGACAAGTTGAGAGTCAAACACGATGCTTGTTGTCAGGGAAACGTTCCAAGATTGGTAAAAAGAGTGTTTACACTATGTTAAATTGTTGCTTGTAATTGTTGCCGTCAACAATTTGCCCAATGTATTTACTCCTACAACAGCTGCACAAGTGTTACGCAACAATTTGACCAAATAGAACTTGTTCTATTTTCAACAATTTCCCCATAAATTAACTGATAAGGGGGTAAGAAAGCTGTCAGGTATCCATTTTCATCCTGATAAGCCAAACTCTTGGTAATTATCAAGTATTTTATACGAATGAGAGGCAAAAAGGTATCTGGACAGATGACATTATTGAAACTTTAATTGATCAATAAAAATAAGATCAACAATTATCAGAGATTTAGCTATCTCAGGTTATTTTTAAATGGATATTTGTAAAAAAATGTAGCACAATTCAATTTATAAATCTGGCTGGGGGAAACCATTGGTTAATGTGCCGAGAGTTTTGTTTTGGAGAGGTGAACTGTGAACCTCAGGAATAAAATGATCATGTTTCTAAATAGAGGTTGTTGCTCAAGGAAGGGTTGAACATTTGCTGTGTGTATACAGACCTACATGCAATTGTTGGGCAACAATTGTGCAACAATTGGGCAACAAATGAGCTAGTCTTTAAACTGAGTGTACATGTGTACAGAACGAAAACAATTACAAACAATCGTTGTGCAACAATTTGCGTAGTGTAAATAGAGCTTAAGACGTCGTCGAATTATTGAAAATCTTATATTTGTTGTAACTATAGTATTAGTCCATGAGCCACCAATAGAAGACCCTCCCCCCGCCTAGGGAATTTTGGTCTCTATATTTTTCTGAAAGCATATGGTCCCTGGAGTATTTTCCTGAAGTCTGCAATTTGGCCATTGGGGCGTTAAGATTTTTTGGGGTAAAACGTCAAAAATATAAACGAAAAGTACAAATTTTCGGAATCGGTAAACTACAATCTTATTTATTATGTTATTTTAAAATAAATCCCTGTAACAGGTAGATATTAACCTGTCCTATCTAGACTGAAAAAATCAGAGTGCTGCTATTGTGCAAAATGGCTTATTTTTTAGGTAAAACACTTAAATTATAAATTAAAAGTGCGAATATTTGGAATCTGTGGACTACATTGTCATTTTTATTTTTTTTTTATAAACAAATACTGTAATAGGAAGGTATGATTTTGCAGTTTCAGACTGCAAAAAATTAAAGCCATGTTATTATGCAAAGTGTGATATTTTTGGGGTAAAACATGAAAAAATATATACCGAAAAGTGCGAATATTAGGAATCGGTAGATTACAATAATACCATTCCTATGATAATTATCATTTGTAAATAAATAATACTAATGGGATAAATTTGTAGTAACATGCAGTTTAAGATTTCAAATATATAGTGCCAGATGAGATATTTTGGGGGAAAATTACCAAAAACATAAATGGAAAGTGTGGTATCCTAGTTGTTACTTACCAACATCGGGTGCGGACATGCATAGTCTTAAAGGATATTCAAAAATAATTAATCTAACCTATAAAGGCAGTTCTGGTCCTGTTGGGTACATTACTATTAAACCACTAGGTACATCCATACCTTGTCCTAATTGGTACCTATGACCACCCTTTACATACAATATTGGTTCTATTTAGTACTTAAAAACTACCCTATACAGACATCAGTGGTCCTATCGGGTACTAACTATGCACAGACAGTCCTGGTCTAATTCGATATGCATAGTCAATACGATTCCTAGTTCTATTTGCTATTCAAAACCACCATACTTATACAGATATTGTTGGTCCGACATGGTGTACGCATAACCACTAGTAGGTACATTAATTTCTTGTCTCAATTGGTAGTCACAATTACCATGTTGTGATTGGGTAATTGTATCTGCTTATTGAAGTACATACATGCTCAGTCCTAGTGGGGACTTAAACATCCATGTACAGACATTACTGGTCCTATTATGTACTCAAAACGACCATGTACAGACATTCCTGGTCCTATTTGGTACTCAAAACCACCATGTACAGCCGTTATAGGTGCAATTGGGTACTAATTTCCACCATGTACTACATTGCTGGTCGTTTAGGATACTCATAACCACTAGGTTCAGACATTCTTGTAGGATACTGTCGACCATCAATTGACAATTCAGGCGCGCCATGTAGAGACATGCTTGGCTTTATTTAGCACTCATAACATATGTGCTACTCAAAACCTTCATTACAAAATAAGTTGTCGGGTTAGGAACTAACAACTACTAGGTGCGACCATTTGTTGTCCTATCAGTAGGTTTTCTGTACACATGTTTTTGCATAGAGGCTCACAGGGAAGACTGGGCTTGCCCAACTGTGTCGCCACTAAAAATAAAGTCGTTATTATTATTATTATATTATTATTATTACCATGCGCAGACAGTACTATACTGGATACTCACAATCACTAGGTACACACATCCATGGTCTTATAGGATGTGCACCATCATGTGGTATCTCATTTATTGCACTCTGTGTACTGGCAACTACAAGGTACAGAGATAACTGGTCCCATTGGATACTCACAACAACTCAGAACAGCCATTCATGACACAACCATGATGCACAGCTATTGTGTCATAACGAATAGCTGTACAATAACATTAAATTTTGTCAAATTTGAATGTATATTTACCCCACCCACTCTTGTATAATAGATACAATTAAACACATTCCATACATATATTACTGATGCCAACTATAACATACATTGCAAACAAAGTGAAAAAGGGAAAAAAATTCAAAATCATATTGCGAGTACTTGTAAATAAGTAGACCTGCTGTTTTCAATATTTTAGTGATTTTGGTGGCCATTTTGGCTGCCATTTTGATGGCCATTTTACGTAATAGACCCACTTATTGTGCACTTTAATGTTGAAATACATTTTGGGAATATGCCATTATTTATATTCACAATTGCAATTAAAATACAGTAAGGCACGATGTGTTATTAGCAAAGTTAAGTGAATACATTGTTACCATTTGTACACTATTTATAAGCAGGGGGAGATAACCTTATTTTTGCTTTACCTGCTAAACGCCCCAATGTCTGAAGTGCAGACTTTGGGAAAAGTATTGGTAGGTCAAAGCCTTTCATAATTACCAAATAAATGGATCAATGACACTGTATTGTGTCATTGTAGTGTACCGATTCTCAAAATTCGCACTTTTTCATGTATTTTTTAAGGTTTTTACCCCAAAAATATCCCATTTCGCATAATAACACAGGACTAAAATTTTGCAGACTTAAACTATAAGTTAATGTCAACACATGAAAGTGTTTAATTTCATATTAACTTAATAAATGTGATTCCAGAAATTCACACTTTCGTTAATTTTTTTAACTTTTTATCCCAAAAATCTTAACACCCCAACGGCCAAAGTGCAGACTTTGGAAAAATACTCTACTGACCATAGGCTTTCAGAAAAATATAGTGTCCGAAATTCCCTAGGGGGGGTTCACCCCACTGGCCCATGGACTATATCTAGTTCAACAAACGTCAACATTTGCTTGAAATCACACGTCTGGTGTGATCGATTTTTTTCTCAATGTTTAGTTTTTGTCATGCGGGGACCTATGTAATAACTTATATCATTTTCATATATATTTCGACTGTAGATTGGTTTTCCTTTATCCACCAATATCCGAAATATGTTGTATCCAGCCTAATGACTATAAATTGCAGTCTTATAATATACGTAGTATTCCATTAGATAATTGCTGGTTTGCCATCACATCAAGTAGGTAAACACTTATCAAAGTTTGGAGAGCAAAGATAATACACAAAGTAATGTTCATATTATTGCTATGTTAAAATTACAATACGGTTATGAAATGTAGTTCTGTACGTACGACAGATTTGGTATCTTGACAAGAGATCACCCCGGGCACTAGCATGCATATCTAACTGGGTGTACATGTTAAAATACCACTTATTGATGAACAGTCAGTGTATCCCAGTCATTGACAGGTTTTTACATCACCCACTGGTAGTCCTTTTAGCAGCTTTTCACAGAAAGTGAACATAAAAGATGAGGAATAAGAGAAAATCTGTCTGACTACTAGTATTGACATTTAATTATATATATTATAGAGTATTATATAAGTATGTCTGGTTATTTAAATGTTTACTGTCAAAACTTCGCACCATTGTGCACGTACGTAAAGCCATGAATTAGGTAAACTGCGCATCAAAACACAGCAAAAGCTCGGTATATTTTCATATTATAGATGGGCCCACCGCCAAAAGATCTGTACTGCCATTATGACAACAACAATCACCCTCTGTTGTTGATCCAGCCAGTTAAACGGGAACTTATCTCCAAAACAACACATGTAGCGATATATCATGATGTCATAAGTAATACGGCTATGGTAAATTTAAAAACTCTCGCGAAACCAAAGGTAAACGTTATCAAAAATAATAAGAATTTACAGAAGTATTGTAAGATTGATGTCAATCTATAACATGTTTTCATTATCAGTAAACCAAGTGCTAAAATAGGTATTGCTATTTTCCAATCTGAATATGTTTCGTTTTTACATTAACTCTCATTAAATGTTGATACTTATATTAAACATCGTAACGAAGCCGTGGTGACGAATCTATGAAAACGTTGCAACGTTTTATATGTGCTTTCATTCGTGAATCTATCTGCTAAACTCTGCATATATTCATATTAAACCAAATAGAATGCCGCACTGTAAATCACAGCTACCAAGTCCTTTAAAAATACAATAAATTGATTACATTCACAACAATGATAGTTTTACTGAAATGGGGTTTGTTTCTATTGTTGCTAAAGTTACTTTATATAATTTGTTATAAACGTACTGGATATTCAACTTTTTTAATATGCACAGTATACATTTATATTACTATCCAACATTTCAGTTGCTTCCATCGAAAGTCAAAGCCAAGGAAGAATTTTTGATTGAATCTTCACGAAGAAGTCAGTCGTACGTAATTCATTCAATTACCTAATCGTTCATAAATTACTAGCCACTTTATTGGCGAGTTTACATTCACATTTTTTCCTATTTCAATAAACATACAATCTTTACCAATCACATCTAATAAAACTGTTGCATGTTTTTATTGTCACTGTGTCTTCAATGTTTGTTTTTGCTTCCTTTCCTCTCTGGAACATTTACGGTCAAGTTGATCTGTTGTACTTAAGTGTGGCCAATATAGAATGTCCCTTTTTAAACCTAATATAATTCCATTGCGGCATGTTGTTTTCACGTTCGTGCTGTTGAAGACTAAATCAAACTTGTCAGTTATGTTATCGACGAACGTATCAACCGAGTAAGTACCAGTGTGGTTTAATGTACTAGCACATTGATACTGGTTATTTGAGTAACCTTTTTGTTGTTGATGTGATAGATAAGTGATCTAATGGTTTTCGAACAATATCGCCGTGCAGTATGGATCGGAATGCCACTAGAGTTGTCATCACGCATCAGCAGAAATGAGACTAATAGTGAAACAGACCTTTTAGAATGCACTTCGAGTAACCAGACATATACCTTTTAATTATATCCAACAACATTCCGGCTCATTCTGTCTCTAGTTTGAATGGGTTATACGCATGTGGTTATCCTATTCCTAAACCATTTGCTTGACGCTGTGTTGTCATGTCAACACACGATTAGTCAATTACAAGTATCACGTTTTCATAATTCTAGCTCGTCCATTTCAAATTCTATGCTTTTTTTTCATTATATCACTTGCAGATCTTTTCTACAAAAACAAGTTAAAAACATTTCCAAACTTTACACCCTGATAGAAGCCCTGACGTCTTTGAAACAAACAAGTTATGAAATGCTGCAAATTGGTAACATTTATTTATGAGTTTCGTATCTCGTTTAGTCGAATTCGACCTTATTCAATTGTTAATTATTTTAAACTTTGTAAATTTGACACTATAAAAGCCCCATGCTTACTATGAAAGGCACTTTGATTACTTTGAAAAGTGTAATTCTCATTTTGAAGTTTCTTCATATATCGCTGGCTTAGAATTAGAAGACTCGTGCATATTTGAAATCTGCATCTCAGGGCGCTTCCTATGAAATCTGAAGTTGTCATGTTGACTAAACTGAAGTTTAAAAAGCTTGTTTTTTCATTAGAAAAGAGTAGTTTTCAGACAGCTTTTTCTTGATTTCTCAAATATTGATTTTGTACTTACAACCTTCTAATTCGGGCCCGTCTAATTCTAAGCCAACCATATCACCTACCTTTTGTTATTCGGGGTTAACGCATATTCTCAACAATTTTTCAGTTGTATACATACGACGCCCAGTTCACCTAAGCGGCTTTCATGGGCTGTTTCCTAACCACGAGGAACCAGCTCAATTGATATCAAATTTTCAAGGAAGGTTATGACCTGTTGCTACCGAGAATTAATTCGGGCCACCAGGTTGCCGATCCAGCGCACTAATCACTGAACCACGGTCGTGGCTCTCCGTTACACAGTTTATTAGTATAATCGGCATTTGTAATGCTATAAATATTATTTCATTATGTCATTGATATGATATATACATTTATAATTACTTTTGTTTCATCATTCAGGTTTCTAATTACGGTGTTGGTGGACATTATTACTGTCATCATGACTTCGTTCGGGTAAGTTACAATTAAAAACTTGGCGTGTTGGTTTCTTGATGTTGTATTTCCAATACAATGTATACTTCATAAAAATAGCTCCCGTATCAAAATGATAGGACTAAATACGTGGTGTTAATACACCACTGCTGTATATCATTTACTTGCATCATCAATGGCCATCTTTAGGTAACAGTACATTTTCTAATCCCATTCATCAGCACTATACACTGTAATATTAATCAACCTATTACTGTTTTCAAAGTCTTAGTCCGTTATGTGTTTATAATCCTGAAAATATTCAGTTGAAAATTGTTTCCTATTTATTAGAATACCCGTGATTATCAAGTATATAATTTTTCGAAATTATAATCCAATTTTCGTTTAGGATGCGGATGTATACATACATGTAGAAATGAAAATGCGTTCTCAACAATCAGAAATTATATATTAATGGTTTGTTTCAGTTCAAAGATGACAAACATGATCGCATAGCAACATTCATGCTCTATGTAAGCTCTTTACCTCTTGTTATTGCAACATTCATGACCTATGTAAGTTCTTTACCTTTTGCTATAGCAACATTCATGATTTATGTAAAATCTTTACCTCTTGCTATAGCAACATTCATGATTGATGTAAGTTCTTTACCTCTAGCTATAGCAACATTCATGATTGATGTAAGTTCTTTACCTCTTGCTATAGCAACATTTATTATTTATGTAAGTTCTTTACCTCTAGCAACATTAACGATGCATGTAAGTTCTTTACCTCTAGCAACATTCATGATCTATGTAAGTTCTTTACCTCTAGCAACATTCATGATCTATGTAAGTTCTTTACCTCTAGCAACATTAATGATCTATGTAAGTTCTTTACCTCTAGCAACATTCATGATCTATGTAAGTTATTTACCTCTAGCAACATTCATGATCTATGTAAGTTCTTTACCTCTAGCAACATTCATGATCTATGTAAGTTCTTTACCTCTAACTAAGGCCACATTCAGGGTCTATGCAGGTTCCTGTACCTCTTGCTGCTATAGCAACATTCATGGTCTATGTAAGTTCTTTACCTTCTTTACCTCTAGAATCCATTATGTCCTTTAATTCATGTTGTCTTGTAATACCTCGCATGGCAGTAGGGTGGATTTTAATTGTTCTTTATTTTCCCTGTTTCAGTTGTCAGACGTTGAGGCTGGTGGAGGTACAGCGTTCCCTCGTATCCCTGACGTTATCTTCCCACAAAAAGTAAATCAATTGAATTAGCTATACTCATAATCTTCGTTATTTTGTTTTGTCAACTTAGCATAACTACTTAAAATGATCTTAATAGTGAGAATTGTTTTGCGTAAATAGACGATAATACAATGAGTTCCTATCATGTTGCCTGTTCAAATACTTACGTACTCTGGCGTTTACAAATGTTTCAACTCCAGATTTGTTGTCAAATATACCTTGTATATGTTTCAGGGATCGGCAATATTCTGGTATAACATGCATCCAAATAATACATTGCACCATGATACTCAACATGCAGCATGTCCAGTAGTGGTCGGTAACAAATGGGTGGGGAATGTTTGGATACATAGAAACAACAACGAGTTCACCAAACCGTGTCCACTTGACGTTACTCAAAGTGGGTGTGATTCAATGGATAGTGTACTTGAATACGGCATGGATAACAGACCACTAGTATCGTGGTTTGAAACAACATCATTTATGTTTCCCAGACCATACTTTAATCACCCATTTTCAATGTTCTAAAAACACGACTCTGAGGTTTCACGTGATTGTGAAACCCTTTCTTCGTCGGTTCTGTATTGATTTCGTAATTTGCATGTTTCTATCTTCCGTTATAAACACTTGAATAAGAATAAAATGCACATCCATATTTCTGACAAACTCTGGGCTTTTATGTATTGAATTAACTAGCCTAAGATGAGCTTCCTACAAATATATACCCGATAGCATCCCGTGTAATGGAATACGACATGGATTATGTCATTAGCGCGGGCGGGGTTAAGTTAATTTTCTCGTTCAGTTACATGTAGGTGTTGGGCGTTGTGTTTTTCTATTATCTTTTTACACTCCACTCATCAAACTTTGGTCTATAAACACAACGTACATTCTGACACTTTCATTTATTTACCGTCCGTCCGTCAGATAAAATATCAGAATGTACGACCTGTTTATAGACTACACTATGTCGCCTTAATATTGAATATTCAAAGTAATATCAGTTGATATAACATATTTAAAATATCATTTCATAACAAGACATGGAATAAACATTTACATGAATATGCAATGTACATTCTAACACAATCAGCAGTTTCACCTATATATATGAACATAGAGGAAAGCCAGATATGCGTGAATACCGTTAAAACACAGTTACGGTAAATCACCTAATAGCGTTCCGGAGAAGGAAATAGTGCAGTGGTTACTACATAACATATATGTATTGATGTGTTGTCAAATGCGGAATATTGGATTTGCAAAAATCGAAATAATGAGTGTGTATCTGTGTTTTATCTATAATGAAGCACAGTCACTTGTCCGGGTGCGTTCACTCATCACTCGTGCTACGCAATCGTGATTTACTAACTACGCATTCGAACTCGTGACCCTGCTTTATTCTACGATAAAACATAGGTACATATTAATTACGTCTTAAATATACAACAAAGACAATGTAGTTACTTCTGCTGACTTCTCTGCCTCCATGTAATGTCGATTGTTATGAAGAAATAACGCATGTAACTGCAACGAAAGACATCTTTTATACTTTTTCCACATAAATTATCCGTATTGTTACTAGTAATCAATACATTTTATTTTGGATATACGTTTATTTTAAGACTCGCTCATGGAAAACTATACAAAAAGAAAACAAACCGACTTCATGTTTCGATAATCTATTAATAAATTTCAATTAGTAAGATCTGCTGAGGTACCATGCGGCTGCAGTCAGATCGCACAAAGAACAATAAAATTAAGATCTACCGAGATACCCTAAATGGCTACAGTTAGATCTTTAAGCTATTAAAGTCATGATTTTTCTATTGTAATATATCATATGTATGATCATATCACGAGCACTCTCGCGTTCATCTAAGAAAGCACTGAAGACTGAAGTGTCAATTAAGTTTTTGGAGGTATTTTGCCGCTACGAAATACTAACCGCCATGCATGCGTCTTGGCATGACTCGTGGCTCTGACAGAAACCCAAGCCTCAGGGCTATCAAAATGTAAATGTTCAATACATTAAGTAAGTTAAAGCATTCCCCCGCTTTACTGCTTGAATTGTACAGACCAGGCAATACTGTGTAGTGCTGGCATGTTATTACCCGCACTACCTTGCAGCGCCGCCATGCTATGACTCGCATCACCGTGCATCACTGCCGTGCTAAAAACAAGGATGTATTAGCCAAAGAACAAGGGTAGCTCAAGAACGCCTATCATAATGTTATACGTGCGACTCAAGACCCTTTAGTTTTTTGACGTGCGATAAATACAGGGGATGCCTTAACTTACACGTACGACAAAATAGACCTATATAGTACTGATTTAATCAACAGTCGATATTACTAGTAATACTTGAACTATATGATACTACTGTGTTCTAGTTTTAAAGCTCTGAAGCTAGAATTTCCGCCACAAAATTTTTACCTGAAAAAATTTCCCCCAAATTCGAGCAATACATATTTGACTTACAAGTCGACCAAGCTCAATGGTTACCCGTGGCCAATACCTCAAATTTGGCCGCATGACCTGCGCATGTAGGCAAAAGTGTATGAGTCAATACCCGTGTAGATCTACAATACTGCCTACAATTAAACACTATGTCATCTAGAACTAAAATATACTAGATGGGCATATACTGAATACCTAATGACATACTGGTAATACCCGCCAAGTGCCACATAACAACACTAAAGAAAATATAGCTAAATCTATTTATCTCGTTCAAGACCAAAGTGAGAACACTGAGCACCACCAACTTACTTGTACCAAATTAAAATACAGTAGCTAGGGGACATTTCGTGTTCCATAATGCTAAAGGATAGATTAATAAGGGTCGTACAGAGCATGTATACACTGCATGCAAGACGATAACAAAACAAGATTTACAGTAGAGACGAAAAAGGCCTTTGAACTTGCCGTATGTACATCGGTAATATAATGCTTACAGTGCTTTGATTCAGAATTAGTGGGTCTATTTGAAAATTGAAGTGGCCGATATACACACCCACTGCTTACAGTACTTTGATTCAGAATGTCGAGCAAACAGCCATAGCATACAGCGCTTTGATTCAAGATGTCGAGCAAACAACAATTGCTTACAGTGCTGTGATACGAAATGTCGACCCAAACAATCATTGCTTATTGTACAGTGATTTGATTGAGAATGTCGAGCAAGCAGACATTGATTACAAGTTACATTGATTTAAATCAGAATATCAAGCAAAAAGCCACTGCTTACAGTGCTTTGATTCAGAATATCGAGCAAACAGCCATTGCTTACCGTGATTTGATTCATTATATCGAGCAAAAATACACTGCTAACAGTGCTTTGATTCAGCATGTCGAGCAAACATTCAACGCATACCATGCTTTGATTCAGAATGTCGAGTAAACAGCCACTGCTTACAGTGCTTTGATTCAGAATAACAAGGGTCTAGTTGCTCTATAGCCTGTATTGAGTTTGGACGATATGCGACCAAAATAGCATTTCAGTATGCAACTTGATGACTGTTCATGTGCTTTAGGTCTTTCAGTTCAACCCGATGCCGGAAACGGTCTACACAACCAACCGAGTCGACATCTGCATGCGACGTATTTATACCAGACGTAGGAGATTACCTACTGCCATACACACACGACGTTTATATACTATAAATATTTAAATCAATCAATAGAGCTTGAAATAAAACATGAGTACCCGATTTTGTAGACTGCTTAAAACAAATCTCTAGCGCCTCTCAACTTTTGTTAACATCATCGTAATCGCCACGAAATAGCCCTCTACATCTCGCCAGTATGATCATCAACCCTTCGTGTAGCGTTTTATACCAATCATATAAACTTCGGAAGCAGGATTTACACGATTTAATCAGATACACTTGGCCTTTCATTTTTGTAAACTTTGCCCTTATTAGAGATACATACAGGAAAGACGAAGTGACGTCATCGAATGCGTCATCGAATGCAATAAAGTTCTATATTGACCGAATCAGACGGACTCAAAACGTTCAGTTAGAAATGAGTTAAGAAGGGACCTATTACTATTGCACAGATCTTGCTAAAATAAATGTGGTTATTTTTTAGCAATAACCATGAATATTGGATGAATTGATAAGATTGTTTATAATGCATACACTAGTATAGAACCGGGTAGACTCCCTTGTTGTATCATCACAGTCAGTCCGCTGGTGTTCGTTGTGTGGAATGACCTTACACAACAACCAAACATCCTCAACTACAAAATGGGGGTGTTTAACTTTGAATTTTACAATTTGAATGTTATGGTCAAAGGGAGGTAACTCTTCACAAATTGCATTTTGAGGCAAAAAGTTGGTAATGAACAACCTAAATATGGCTTTATTCTTATCATTGTATTCTTTATGTCTGTCTCCGTGATAAGTACATAGACTAAACACAAAATTGATCAGCAAAGAGGATACATAGCTGCATTAACAACCTGATGAACCCCCGATGAACGCTCGACAAAAACGTGTGGTAGTAGCTCTTGCTGATGTCATCATTTGTTTACTCTGTTTGTGAACATTGTTATCAGATTGTAATAAAATCAATTGAATCGTGATTCAATATATACATGCACACTTATAAGATTTGTTAATACAAGTTTTACAGGTGTAAAGCATTTGCAACATTTGTTTCTCGAATGCCTTATACTCTTAACAAGGTGGGACTTTTT
Organism: Spisula solida; assembly: GCA_947247005.1. Taxonomy (NCBI): domain Eukaryota; kingdom Metazoa; phylum Mollusca; class Bivalvia; order Venerida; family Mactridae; genus Spisula; species Spisula solida. The sequence goes on along the minus strand of OX365944.1, from coordinate 31,100,460 downwards.
ACTCATTCAAGATATACATGTGGTGGCGTGAAGGTTTATTTCTCCTTTATCTCCGGTCAATGTTCGGAAGAGGGTTAATATTAGATACAACGAACAATAAAGCACTTCTTCGCAATACTAAACTTTCATTAACCATGCACATTTTGAATGGGTATATAAACAGAGCGTGTAAGGTTAAGACATTTGAGAAAACAACATTGGTTGTCCACCTTGCATCCAATTTTTTCAAATCCAGTTTGTTTATATTATCCAAATATACCACTGGAAATTTTATCTACCAGATGGTTTGAATGAAAAGGACAAGGTTCATTTATGGCTTAATTCGGCACTGAGTTTTATCAAAAAATAGAAAAGTATCTTCCTATAAATATGTCCTATGTTTCTAATAACCTAACACTGTCTTTCTAAAAATTAAGCATACTTTTCCAAATTTCCCTTGTAATACGTCGACAAATATACTGATATATGTTTACCAAAAAATGTCATTTATAGCCATTTTCGTGATTTTTCATGGCGTAAAACATTCCAAAAAACCACGATGGCATTCTTGCGACACTGTGATATTTTGTACATGTATAAAGACTTGCAGAACACCGGTTATGTATGCGTGCGTGTGTGCGTGTGTGTGTGTGTGAGTATTAAACCTAGTGAGTATGTATGCAAGTGTATAGGTGTGTCTGTGTGTGTATGATTGTTTTGAATGCTTATTTATATATAATTATATTTATACATTGTTGTAAACATGAACCATGGGCATTATGCCTTAATTTCTGAATAAACTAAAAAACTGTAAAAATATAAAAGTGTCGCTAGAATGCCATCATGTTTTTGGAAGGTTTTACGTTATTAATAGTCGTTAAAATGGCCAAAAATGACATTTTGGGCTAACATGACATATACCTCATATTCTTGCTCATTTTTTACACAGGAAATGTTAAGTTATTTGAATTATATGTTATAGTTAGAACATATTAAGTAAATTTTAATGATTAAAAAGGGCGGAGCGAGCGAAGCGAAGCGAGGCCTTTTTAGTCATTAAAATTTACTTAATATGTTCTAACTAACTTAGAAAATAACATTCTGCATTCTGATTGGCCGATAGAAATTAGCGCCAACGCTAGACGTCAAGTCTGTTAAGAAAAAATTTTAATGATTAAATTTTCATTTAACCGCGAAAATGCGGCGTTTTCATTGGCTCATAATGTAGGTTATATTCTAAGACAGATGTGTAGGAACATGCATTTTTATGTTTTGAAAAATCACGAGGCCAAATTAAGCCATTAGTGAACCTTGTCCTTTGCATTCGCGTATCCAGCTCCTAGACTAAATCCGATAATGGTTATATCTACTGGATGGACACGTTAGTACGAAATACAAATAACAAATTCGTACATGTATTTATTTGTTTATTATTCAATAAATAAACTTATGTTGCTGAATACAAATACACACATAATAGAAAAACATAATTTGTATAAAAATTGCATATCAAATATTGCAACATAATTTTCCTGTTAAAGTATGAAGATTTTATATTAGAAATTATTATTACATAATTATATATATTACACCGTGTGACATTAAACAGGATTTCTTAGGAACATGTCGGGAAATGAATTATATAATGACAAGTTCAAGTAAATTAACTCGAAATTCAAGTTAGTGGAAATAACATGGTAGATGAATAATGTTCACAACAATGATAATACAATTCACTTAACCCTTTATTTCATAGACCACCTTAACCATTTACCAAAAGTATTAGAAATTTGTGAAATGGCCACTTAAATTGTATTCTAAGTTTCCATAATGCGCATTGCCACGTGCAACAATGTGTGCCGTACAGATAATCCAATTTTCTTAAATGCAACAAGACAGCAAGTGTTACCTTTCTTTGTTATACGTATTCCGGTTTTCCTTTTTAACCAATACGGCTTATCTGATAATTGATACAGAGATTGACATACAGATATTAATATACCGATAGCTTAGAATTAGAAGGGCGTAAGTACTACTCACGACCTTATAAGACTCTAACATAATTGAAATCTGCATCTCAATGTATATAAAATGCATCGCTATGAAGTAAAAGGGCTAAGTAAATGTATAGATGGCTTATTGAAATGTTCGTTAGATGAAATGTCATTTTGATTTTCGTGATAATCACTGTGAATATGTTTATCAACTCACACAGGTTGAGTTCATTACTAAGTAGGAAGACTGTTGGCGAAGGCTGACACGAGTTACATGATACTAAAACATACTAGAAACTAACACACGGACAGGTACCACGTACAGAAGCATGTTAGTACAAACGATACCATGGTTTCTCATACACGGTATAGCAATTTGTTGAAGGATATTAAAATAAATAAATAATATATTTAACATGAATGTATCTAAGTCAAGTACACGTGTAAATAAAAACAACATTGTTTCACGTTATTGAGGTAACAATGTGCATACGTCTGATTCAGCAAAACTTGGACCTCATTAGAAAGTACACTGTTTCTAAGATCATCGAAAGAAGGAACTTTTAATGGCGTACATTATTTCCAACGCCGAAACACCAAAAATGCTATATAGCGTATCCTGCAAGCTGAATTTAAATCAAGTTTTTTGTTTGATCAGAAAATTAATCGTAGATACTATCAATTATTGTGTATTATAGGGCATCCAGAACGAACAAATAATCGTAGATACTATCAATTATTGTGTATTCTAGGGCAGCCAGAACGAACAAATAATCGTAGATACTATCAATTATTATGTATTCTAGGGCAGCCAGAACGAACAAATAATCGTAGATACTATCAATTATTGTGTATTCTAGGGCAGCCAGAACGAACAAATAATCGTAGATACTATCAATTATTGTGTATTCTAGGGCAGCCAGAATGAACCACTAATCGTAGATACTATCAATTATTGTATATTCTAGGGCAGCCAGAACGAACAAATAATCGTAGATACTATCAATTGTTGTGTATTGTAGGGCAGCCAGAACGAACAAATAAGTGTTTATAATGAGGACGACACAAAATAAATGCATTTCTATGTACATAGAAGAAACCATGTGTTTGATTTGATATCACAGGTAGAAAAAATGAATACGATCGAATGATAGTACGTCTGACGGAAGTCCAGATAAAATACTCACCATGACCAGTATTCACAAAGCCTCTTAAATATTGTCTAATGACTTTTCTTAGACGAATAAAAAATAAACAAAACTCAATTTATATCGTCGACAAGTCTTACTTATTCATGGTGCAAAGCAACAATCCATCTTAGACAAAAACTAAGATATTTTCGTAAAAGTCATATAAGCTAGACAATAAAGATCTTAAAAGTTTTGTGATAATGGACAATGTGTCTCTATAAATTCCTACATTCATCGAAATATATGCTGCTTGGTATGAAATCCGAAACCCCCTTCCATGTATCCTCGTATCTTGTCCCAGACAACCACTGTTGAGTGTGCCAAGATTCTCGTCAACACTGAGCCACATTGCCGCAGTGAACACTACACGGTATGGGATAGATCAATGTACTGTTGGCATTTTGTAGGCACATTATTCAATCATGGAAACCATTCTTATAAGTTTATATCGTAATCTGAAAATTATAATGAAACATTCTGAGTCAAGTTAAAACAGAAATTGAGACGCAACGTCATCATATTTAAGTTGATATAATGAGCAGTATTCCGGTTAAGCATAAAACGAAAGAAGTAAATACGAATCTATTGATATAATTTATATTGGTGTTCATTTAACGTTCAGACCAAAATACTTATCCGTGCAAAGTTGTAAACAAACTTCCAGAAAGTTAGCAAATTCAAACATGTATACAAAGATTGGCCAATATAGAGACCAAGTGTTTAAAACAAAGACATCATGAATGGTGATTGTGTCTTTTTTACAGGTGCACGACCGTGTCCTCCATTCTTAGAGGAGTTGCCAGGTTATTGCAATAGTGCAGCTCAGTACTACGACAAATCATGTTTGGTTAACGGCCTGTCATATATTAAAGAAGAATTGTTGAGCAACGGTATAAAGTAAACAACAAAGAACTTACCTCTGACTAAAGTAGGTGTTATACTTCCACTACCTATATAGTCTGTACCCTCACCGTCTGAATACCCGTCTAGAAATTCAAATGCTTCTTGTGTGACGACATTTCCTGAAATGTAATATAATCGTCAAGCTAATTCTCAAGCTAATTGCAATACATTAGACATAATGTGCCTCTTATTGCGACAAAATTACAATGGTACAACTTATACCTTCGCAAAAGTATAGCCAAAAGAATGAATTTATCAGGAGCTAGATTGTACAGATAGCTCCGCCTAAACATTTGTCGAGGGTTTGTAGTGCAAAGGGTTCGAGTAAATTAAATGACCTTTTCAAACATTTGCAGCAATTTATCATTAAAATATGACACTATGTTGTTGGTGAACTGTGCCCATTACGGACAACTAGCGTCTGCTCAACTGTATGCACTGTGACAAGGGAGGTTACTACACCAGCTAAACTAACTTGATCAAGAGACAATACTCGTATTACTGATTCACCTCCAAACATTAAGAATAAACATTTATGAGGAAGAATATCAGCTATTATTGTTGAGTATTCCTGGTAATTTGAAGAAATCAGTAAAATAATATACCGTCTTGGTCCGTGACATTAGATCCTCTCCTTGATCTCCGTCTACCTTTGGCGCTTTGAGGTCGGCTTGATCTGGAATGGTTTCCGGTTGATGTAGCCACTGGTCCATCGGTTATGTCTAATGGAGGTACATTAATGTCCTGAAGTTTTTCCAGCTTTTTGGAAACTTCAGCGTGGAATGCTTCTTTCGTGTTTGGTGTTTCCTTAATATTGCCGCTAATACTTTGTCTGGTAATGTAAGTCGCTTTTGGAGTGTCTGCAAGTGCCGCCATCTTTGCAACAGCAGAACTCTCGTACGTTGCAGGTTTACCACTATAATTGTAAGGTCTTACGTTCAAATCACTAGACATACCATTGTCATCAATAAAGCCTTGGTTATCTCTTATATAATCATTCTTATATATACAATCGTCAATTCGCTTTTGTGCGTCGCGTTCATTGTCTCTATTGCGTTCACGTTCACGCTCAAGAGCACGAAGCTTAGCGCTATCAGTAGCAGATTCTGTTATTTCCGGTTCACTGAATTTCATAGATTGTGTCTGTGTCTCTTCTCTGTTTTGTTTAGGTGGTGGTGGGGCAGGCTTTTTAGGTTTATGAACATCTGCGACAGTTGTTGTTCGGTCCCGTTGAAGTTCGCGATCACTACTTTGACTTCTCCTTTGCTCTTCCTGGCTTTTATTTTCAGCACTATCCTGGGACTGTCGGTCGAAAGGTGCCTCTTTACGTTGTTTTCTATTTTTAGGTCTCCGTGTAGAATGGAGTGTGACGTCACTCTGGGAACGCCGGACTTTCTTACCGGTTCTTCTGACTTCTCTCTCTCTGTAGCGATCCACATAATACTCTTCTTGTTCTTGATAACTCACTAACATTGCCCGAGAGTTATTCATGTCTGAAACACAATTAGGCAGCTGTTATTACAATCTAGTTGCGTCACATACAATAAATACTCGATTCAAGCTAGAACTTAAATGTTGTTTTTATTTCAGGGTTGTTTACAGCATATGATAGAAAGATACCAAATTAATAACTGAGTGAGAGCAAAAAAAAGTGTACGTATCATCAAACATTTTACTTATCACATTTGGACCATTCCAGACAAATAACAAAATTCACTTTATGATTCCTCAAAAACTGCAATATTTAATATTAAACCTTGACTAACGTGTTCTGAAATGGCAATATCGCTGATGTCATTAATTCTGAACTATGAGAAATGTTGTATTGTCCTGACAATGTACTAACATTTCATTATTCTTACGTCAATACCATGTTATAGTTACAAGAACCCGCACGTGGTTTCTACAGAGCAACAATCTAACATTCTTAAATGACCATAGCTAAGTAGAAATAAAATTAGTTTATTAGTGTAAACTATGTAGAAAGATGGCAAACATTTGTAATAATATTGATATAAAGGCGGCGATTACCCGAAGCTGGTCGTATACATTACAGGGTAATGGGTTACTATAAACTTTGTCGTTAACAAAACGAAATGTTAGCAAAGTAATTTAACGATTGGGCTTATACATTGTAATAAGATTGTTCTTAATGTATGATATAACAAATGCTATTGTTCAATCAGAGAGTGGAAATGTTTTATGTTTCTCTTCACTACATACAGCTTGTAAACGTGTTGACAGGGCGAATTATAATTTATTTAAGAAAATTATGTTTTATTTATAAGCGGATTTAGCTCAGTGGTAACGCACTGGGCTGTCAATCCAGAGGTCGTGGGTTCAATCCCTGGCATCGGAACTTGACATTTCTGAAATATTCATAATATGTCACGCTATATCTGGCCGTGTGGTCTGCAAAGTATCTGGAAGTACCAGGAAGCTGTGTATCGGTGCTATACACCGGGCACATTAAAGAACCAGTCTGTCTATTCGAAATAAGAGCTAGGCGCACTTCTGCAGCGCCGGACATGCCTGTATCTAATATCTCTCTCTCCCTTCAGGGGCTTTCTCTCAGTCTGTCCCTCTGGTCAGATCATGCTGTATCTGCACTGGTAGAGGATGCACATGCGCCCTTGTGGCTGCAACACAATAATGTGAAGTGCCTTTGAACGTGCGTTCGCATGAAAAGGGCGCTATATAAATCTGGTATATTTATTTTTTATATTTATGATTTGTAAACTTTACTTCATTGAGAGAAAAGCCAACGACGGTTGTTTAAACTCGTCAGTATGATGTTCACACATATGACTTCTAGCAGCTGAAATTCCAGTCATGTAGGCATTTCTGAGACTTATTTGATTTCGATGTTGACTTGCATGAGATGACGTTTATAAGAAAACAACATTGAAGAGTTGATTCATGTGTTGAGTGTTTTGTTCGTGATAATTACCCGTTTTTCAGTCCTGCACGTGTCTTTCAGTATCATTGACATTTAATTCATTAGGTCAAGTTTAATCACCAACGGTTAAATGATTGAGCTATTAATATGTTTAGTAAGACGTCACATTCCTTAAGACAGAAGCTGCTGGTGTTAAACCACTTAAATAGCTGATGTAACGTATAAACTGCTTAACAATTCAAGACTAAATATTATGATAAAGTTGACCGACATTGTATGCATTCATTTAGTCAAAATCCGTCCTTTATTTAATAAATTGGCGTGCCAGTTGGACTGCGTAAATATTTTCATTTAGGGCGTACTTGTATAAACTGTTCCGTGCAAGTCAGAGTACTTTTAATACAAATATATACACTATATGTCACCAGTTGTTTTAATAGATATGTTCATACACTTTACCAGGTCCAAAAACTGCGAGCTGTTCTTTAAATGGCGATATACTGTATCAGGAACGTGCGACCATTGTACGTGCAATGTTTAAATGTTTAATTCAGCGTCGTAAGTTGAAATGCCATTGGCCCGTTTATCACCACACACTTAATCAATTTGACAAAATGAGCTTTGTATAAACGCAAGATGTACATTTTTGTTCGACGAGATAACAGTTAATTTGGGCATAGAGAAACAGTTTGTCTCATTGGTTAATGTTTGGTGAAAATGGTCGTGGTTTTTTAACATTTTAATTAACATCTTCCCATTTTGATAAAAAGTTTGTTAAAACTTATTTAGAAAAATTTATGTACGTTATTCATTTCGAAATACCAATCCAAATATGCAATTGATATCAGAAAACTTTCAAATCATCAAATGGACGTACATGTATATCAATTTTAAATACTAAGAGTTTGAACATATCACCTACATTCCTTTTAGCACAAGTGGCGGAGTGCAAGAATATGGTGCATTCCGTGGCGGGATGCAAGAATATGGTGTATTCCGTGACGGTATGGTGTATTCCGTGACGGTATGATGTATTCCGTGACGGTATGGTGTATTCCGTGACGGTATGATGTATTCCGTGACGGTATGGTGTATTCCGTGACGGTATGATGTATTCCGTGACGGTATGGTGTATTCCGTGACGGTATGGTGTATTCCGTGACGGTATGGTGTATTCCGTGACGGTATGGTGTATTCCGTGACGGTATGGTGTATTCCGTGACGGTATGATGTATTCCGTGACGGTATGGTGTATTCCGTGACGGTATGGTGTATTCCGTGACGGTATGGTGTATTCCGTGACGGTATGGTGTATTCCATGACGGTATGGTGTATTTCGAGACAGGGTGAAAGTATATGATGTATTCCGTGACGGTATGGTGTATTTCGAGACAGGGTGAAAGTATATGATGTATTCCGTGACGGTATGGTGCATTTCGAGACAGGGTGAAAGTATATGATGTATTCCGTGACGGTATGGTGCATTTCGAGACAGGGTGAAAGTATATGATGTATTCCGTGACGGGGTACAATAATATGGTGGGGTAAAATAATATGGCGTATTCTGAAGCTTAGAAATGTATTTCAGTCATTGTTCAAATGCTGATACTGCCCGAATCCATAGCTTAACCAGGCATGTCAGTCAAATGTCAAGATGTCAAAAGTCACTTTCACATCTTATTGTTGCTATGTGCTTCTTAGGTTCAAACTTTGGTTATGCTAATAACTTAAATGTAAGTACCAATCGGAAAGTCAAGAACCTGGATACAGCATAACAGTCAAAGAATCTTACTTGTCAAACACAGCATGTAGTCAATGTCAGTCACATACCATCTGCTGGTGATAATGATATACGTAGACATGTGGCACACATCACCTTGATGTCTTTATATCGTGTTTTATACCGTAGCTGTTCAGTGTCATGGTTTCTTGTTCATTATTTGTGGTTGTCCTCGTGGCTCGTGCTTGTGGTCTTTGCTTGTAGTCTGGGTTTGTAGTCTGGGTTTGTAGTCTCTGGTTGCAGTCTGTGTTTGTAGTCATTGCTTGTAGTATGTGTTTGTAGTCTGTGTTTGTAGTCTGTGTTTGTAGTATGTGTTTCTAGTCTGTACTTGTGGTATCTGCTTGTAGTCTGTGCTTGTGGTCTCTGCTTGTAGTCTGTGTTTGTAGTCTGTGCTTGTGGTCTCTGCTTGTAGTCTGTGTTGGTGGTCTCTGCTTGTAGTATGTGTTTGTAGTCTGTGCTTGTGGTCTCTGCTTGTGGTCTCTACTTGTAGTATGTGTTTCTAGTCTGTACTCGTGGTCTGTATTTGTAGTCTGTGCTTGTGGTCTCTGCTTGTAGTCTGTGTTTGTAGTATGTGCTTGTGGTCTCTGCTTGTGGTCTGTGCTTGTGGTCTCTACTTGTAGTATGTGTTTCTAGTCTGTACTCGTGGTCTCTGCTTGTAGTCTGTGCTTGTGGTCTCTGCTTGTAGTCTGTTTGTAGTTTGTGTTTGTAGTATGTGCTTGTGGTCTCTACTTGTAGTATGTGTTTGTAGTCTGTACTTGTGGTCTCTGCGTCTAGTGTGTGTTTGTAGTCTGTGCTCGTAGTCTCTGCTTGTTGTATGTGTTTGTATTCTGTACTTGTGGTCTCTGCTTGTAGTGTGTGTTTGTAGTCTGTCCTCGTGGTCTCTGCTTGTAGTATGTGTTTGTAGTCTGTGCTCGTGGTCTCGTCTCTGCTTGTAGTCTGTGCTTGTGGTATGTGCTTGTAGTATATGTTTGTAGTCTGTGCTTTTGGTCTCTGCTTTTAGTATGTGTTTGTAGTATGTTCTTTTGGTCTCTGCATGTAGAATGTGTTTGTAATCTGTGCTTTTGGTCTCTGCTTGTAGTATGTGCTTGCAGTATCTTGCTTGTGGTCTGTGTTTGTAGTATGTGTTTGTGGTCGCTGCTTGTAGTATATGTTTGTAGTATGTGCTTGTGGTCTGTGTTTGTGGTCTCTGTTTGTAGTCTGTGTTTTTGGTCTCTGATTGTAGTATGTATTTGTGGTATGTGCCTTGTCACTTTGCGTGTACTTGTTTGACCATCGCGTCCTGCTGTTTCTGTTGAATACTGTTGCCCTTTCTATTTCCCTAGGTGTACATGTCAACATAACGCGCAAATGGTGCGAGATCTGATTTTGAGCTCCAAAACCATCAACAATCATAATTATCATAAATAATCAATCAAATGTCATCAAACTCTGTTTGCATCATCTTGACCGTGATCACTTTCATGGATAGCTAGCAATTTGTCATTCGGCTGGGGCATTCGGCTTATTGGAGCTGGATCGTTCTACTGTCGCGCTCGGCATATTCAGGCGTGCAATCTGGCTGGTACGTTGGACTTGGTGAAACTGGACTAGGCATTGGACTTTTTTATTGCTGAAACTAGGTCATTGAGCTGAAACCTTGACATTGAGCTTTTTTATTCTTTTTTCTACTTTTTAGGACTTCTGACAGCTAATACTAGGTATTTGAGCAATTTTACTGTTGGAACTAGGTCATTCAGCTTTTTGATTGCTGAAACTGGTTTATTTAGAATGTCGACAGCTTGAACGTGGGAGGATCATAACTTGTTTAGTGGGCATTGTGCCTTGTATGTTTTTGTTTTCTATGCTCGGCTGGTTCAGGTGGGCATTGTGCCTTGTATGTTTTTGTTTTCTATGCTCGGCTGGTTCAGGTGGGCATTGTGCCTTGTGTTTTTTTATGTTTTCTGTGCTCGGTTTGTTAAGCTGAGTGCTGCCTTCCCAGTCTGACTTACCATTATCTTTTTGTATAGTGTTAATGGTGTGCCTTTTTTGCTCTTTTTAGTGCCATGAAAAACATTGCAATTAACTATTATATGATATAATCAAAATGGACATAACTTTTAATATATAAATACCTCTGTACGGATCATAATTATACGGGTATGAGTAGAGATCCATATAGCTGCCAGACCTGGGCATTCTGTACTCAGGATCATACATGGGCGGCACAACTTGTTGACTGTGGTATATGCGGCTCATATTAGCACCTTGATAGATCATATGTCCACCAGGAGGTACTGCAAGTATAAGAATGTAGAAATAATATATAGTCTCCTACATGTAAACCGTAGGTCCACAATACAGCGCATATTATATGCCTTATTTCATTCAATTCGGACATTCTCGTCGACTCAGGCATCTGTCTTTTACGCTTGTGTCGAATGTACGAACACGTCACACGTTGGTTCTTACTGACTACTACTAATTATGATCAACCTATAGCAGTCGAACTTTTTCTACCAACTTTCTAAGTGCTACTAAGACACTTAATTAGGGTCTGATTATTCATGACTATAGATAAAGTTCTGAACGGATCAATCTCTTGTTGTGGGGTAAATGGTCTGCTGCAATATTTTATCGTGGCATAAAACACAATAAATAACACTCTGATTATAAACATTAAAGGCATCGAGTTATTAAGTTATACTCTGAAGATTATATATAAAATCATCACCTGTGTTCATAAACGTTCATGAACATCATCTAAACCACGTAGCTCATCATACGGAGACGGTATTAGTAGACATTTCCGCGGGTCAAAGGGTTGGCGAATTTTGAATGTCAAACCTTAGGCGTTCAGAAATATTACAGGGGTATTTTTACCTTTTTAATAGAAGTCTTCGTAGGCCAAGATATACGCTAGAGAAAATTTAAAATTCTGGAAATTCGCTGATGTTTCTTCGTCGCTAACTTATTATACACTTTACAACTTAATGCGCCGACCGGCGTTATTGGATGTTTTGCATTAATGTTTTCTCTTACCAGTATTAGTACCGTAATTGGGATAGATTTACATCTTCAGTGCATACACCAAACACACACAAGTGGTGATAGGAAGTTGCTTAATACTGTGGTAGGTAGCTAGCCATAGGCAATGTTTATCTATTCATAGTTGAGAGTCTTCATTAATTTGACAACATCATAAAGTTATACTTCAAAGTCATACAGGAATGGCGCAATAAAATTTACTTTGATTTCATTGTTAACACTCCTTAATGTAACTTCGACGACCATAAATGATGCGTAATCATTCTGTTAAACTGGCCAGGTCATGAAAAGTGTATTACATTATATAAATCATTATTTCAAGACGGGTAACTTATTTACTGAAGGAATTCTATTCAGCCAAGCACCGTTGCGATAGTCGAGTTATCAGTTGCAATCATACTTCACATTGCTTGACTATGGCACCGTGCATTATTGGTTCGTACACTTCACATTGCTAGGCTATGGCACCGTGCATTATTGGTTCGTAGACTTCGCATTGCTAGGCTATGGTATCGTGCATTATTGGTTCGTAGACTTCGCATTGCTTGGCTATGGCATCGTGCATTATTGGTTCGTAGACTTCGCATTGCTAGGCTATGGCATCGTGCATTATTGGTTCGTAGACTTCGCATTGCTAGGCTATGACACCGTGCATTATTGGTTCGTAGACTTCGCATTGCTAGGCTATGGTATCGTGCATTATTGGTTCGTAGACTTCGCATTGCTTGGCTATGGCATCGTGCATTATTGGTTCGTAGACTTCGCATTGCTAGGCTATGGCATCGTGCATTATTGGTTCAAGGAATGAAAATATAGACTCACCTCCTGGAAGTCCGGGTTGTTCGACAGGTCGGGTGTTCGGTTTCCGCTTCATGTCGTTATAAGCCTGCGAAGGTGCTGCCGAGTACAGCGATGGTGCTCCAAACCACAGACCTTTGCTACCTACTTTTGGAAGACGAGGATCCTGTCTGGGGTCCACTCTAGCGTCCAGTCTGGGGTCAATTCTTGTATCCAGTCTGGGATCAATCCTAGGGTCCAGTCTAGGATCAGCAAGGACGCGAGGGTCACCATGTTTTTGTTGAGGAGGTCCACTGTTTTTACTTAAACTAGTATCAGGCGTAAGGTGGCGATGGTGGAAAGCTTTCTCCGACTTTTGTAATACTCTACGACGCCTGAAAATGTAAGGTGCATATTAACGTCAGGAAATATTAATAAATCATTACATTTTGTATAGTGGCTGATTTTTGCCACCTCAACATGTACTGCTTGCGACTTTGTGAGTTTAAAACGCAACAACAAAGCCAAGGGATGGTAGATGCGTGGCAATTATGAAAATAGTACGTTTTTCGTGCTTTCAGGCCTGATAATAGGACGCAGCCTCATTCCAAATGAATAACAATATCAGTTAAATTGGCATTTAAAGACCACAATGCTGGCAGTTGTCATACTCGTAAAATCAAACTGAAAGTCAAGACGAACATCTGTTTGTATGTACAGCCAACAATTGTTAGAGCTCATACAATATAGCAACCACCCGCTTAATAATTAAAATACAATAGATCTTCTTTTTTATTTGTTACTTAGCTGTATTTATATGTTTGGCTTACTAATTCAACAGTTTCCAGTAAACACTACTCTGAGACAACCCTCGTACTATGATACATCCTTTGACGAGTTTACTCAAGACAGATTATACTGTATTCTGAAGCTTATGACAATCGATATTGAGGTCGGATCGTCAGTTATGCGATCACGCACATGTGATCCATAGAAAACAAAAACAAGACCTTATTCACGAATGGAAATACGGTAACATCTGTTTTCCGTCTTCCATGATTGATCAGCACCGGTAACATAAGCGGATGTCGACTCGTATCCTCTTAATTGAAGTGAAAGACAATATTGTTAACATTACTGAACCTCATAATCATTATCGATTGACGTTGTTTTGTAGTTCGTATACTTTGTTAATCAACACGCAGCACGTTTCAAACTATGATTAATATCTATATCTGGAATGTGCTTCCAATTTTCAATTGTCTGAATCTGAATTTAAGTCACGGTTTTAAAATGCAATTATTATTACTCAAATCATTAAGGAATACATTAGAGAAAGCATTGGAATATTAGTTGGATGATTTGTTCGAAATCAACGCCATAGTTAATGTCGACTTGTGTGCTTATCATTTCTCCAAAACCTTCAATACTCTCTTCATTAGAATCTGTTTTAACTGAGACAGTCGTAAGTATGTGATCAATCGATTTTGTCCCTGCCAGAATGGCCAATGACGTGTGTTCACATTCTTTCACATGTTTTGGGAGTAAGGTAAAATTAAACTGGATGAATGACAAATTGGCAGAAGGTATTTCTTCTAGACGTCACGTGACATAAACGACCGCCAGCCTTGATAGTGTTGTCTTGCCTGTTGGCTTAAAGGGACTGCCTCACATATTGGTGAATTGCAAAAATAAAATAAAATTGTCAAATATTCGCGTAATTTTGGTATAGTTGCCTGCATATCCCATAAACAACCGCACTGACATCTAAAATAACTTGAGAAACTTCCGCATTTTGTAATTATTTAGTATTTTTACCTCAAAAATTCTAAATGGTATTAATACCCTATAGAATTAACACTACTTTTACTTTAATTGCCTGAAATTTTTTCACATTTCATAAAAACGAATCCAAAAACGAACCAAATACCTCGCTGATGTTTACGCTGTAGTTAGTTGATGTTACAGTTCGATCACGTTTGAATTACATAATTCACAAAGCATGTTGGAAGGGAACTTTCAAGAAAAAAGTACTAAGTCGGCGATATCGAGAGTGGTTAAAATTGCTTATTTGCACTAAATCCTTCATAATACATCAATACTTGGTTACGTTGGAAAATAACGATATACAAAAATTTAAGACTAATCTGTGAGGCAGCACCTTTAATGCAAGTTCGATTAAACGTGGAAATGTTGTTCAAAAAGCTCTGTGAGAGATGCCTGCCCATAAAATTGACATCGGTGTATATAAATAGCGTATTTAGCAAGGTAATGGCAAAGGTTAAGACAAAAATATAGTTTCAGTTAGCATCTACATTAAGCATGGTAAGGCTATATTTAACTCAGTTTATACGGGATATGACGTCAATGCAAAACACGTAGGTATAATTAAAGTGCCACAAAAAAGGAACCAAAATGCATTATTAGAACAACACGGGTCATAAAGAACGAGTTTACTCACTTCTAACGACAAAAGTTACTTAAGACAATGAACACATTGTTTTCTCGGTAGTACATACTTTTTTGGAGACACGGTATAGTCTTGTAAAAGTTTGCAATAAATAAGTCGGTCCATTGTCAGATGTATTTAGAACTTAATGTAGAATATTTCTGCTGTTTTCGTACACATACAATACACATTTAAAATTAATCGTCTTTTGAAGATACACTTTTAATAGTTTTTTAATGAAACGCCGAAGTACTGGGGGGAATTAATTTATTATCTCATAAACAAAACAAACTAAAATAATAAATTAATGTGCATTGTGTTTACCGTGCAAATTAAATCAACCGATGCCTTTAACTGCAATTAACTTCGTGAAAACGTAAACCCATAAAAACGCACTTAAATTATTTCGCACGATTATGATATACATACATGTACAGAATAAAACGCATGGATACAGTCATACTTGCATTACAAAATGTACATTTCATTATAGATTTAACAATAGTCTTATCCTATCGATTTGAGTATTATACATGAATATACAAATTGAAATTCTTTATCTCTCAATCGTGCGAAATAGAATACAATTATAGAACTTCCCTTGGCAGGGGGTAAAGTATTTGGCAGGAAGATAAAAACGAATTATCAAGATCTATAAAACACCTCATTATCAAACCTTGGTGTTATAATTATTTCTTTCCGAAACTGTAAACAGGGAGGGAAAATACGGCCAATATTATATAAGTTTGATGATTAAAATAATGACATAATTACATAAATGCATTTTTACAATTCACACAAAAAGGAGAAAGCATGTGACGATGATCAGATTGCAACCGGAAGTCCATGTAGTTCCCATAATACAATGTGACAACCTAGACTGATATTATGGATACGCTGCTCCTTATACGTTTACATAAATTATATTATTATTAATAAAAACACGTCGAGAACCGGACTACCTAGATTGTTCTCAGCCTCGCATGTATAACATTATTTTTACAGCCACTCAATTTTTGTTATCAAATTTTATGCATAAAGATGGTCGCTTAGTTTTGATGACTAGCGAAACTGACATCGCAAAAAAGAAAATAAACATCAAAGGATGCTTTCAAATTACAGAATGACTTCAACAATTCACAATTTATATAGAAATCTGAAAGCGTTTATAACACAATTACTACAATAATAACATTTTTATTTGAACGAATTTCCACGTATTATACCGTATTCTGTAGTAGTAGAACGAATATATCCGCAACGATCGCCGACTACCATACTGTACCGGGATATGTGGCTTTTAACATCGCTCGGTGATCTTGATAAAAAATGCATTATGCACTTCTCACGTGTCCCCGGTGTCCCCGGTCCATAAATACAGGCCAAGTCTAATTCCCGCAACATGTAACAACAGGGTTTATCAAATTACATCGGGAAAGTCTTTATGTGTAATTCCCCGTGCTTACCCCCCCCCCCCCCCCCCCTCTGGGGAAAA
The DNA here is from genome assembly GCA_947247005.1 of Spisula solida. Taxonomy (NCBI): domain Eukaryota; kingdom Metazoa; phylum Mollusca; class Bivalvia; order Venerida; family Mactridae; genus Spisula; species Spisula solida. Next base: position 31,083,970 of record OX365944.1, on the reverse strand, counting down.
ACATTGCTAAGTGCATTATGTAAGAGAATGCATCCCTGAATAAAGGCCTCAATGAATACACGAAAGACGAGAAAACAAGGGCTAGCATAGATCTATTCATACTGTATATAGTTGGACAAACATAAATTGGCCGGGCTAAATTTAGCAATAATAAATAAACACAACGGTGACCTTCACATCTAACTAACCGGGAAAATTGGATAGACATGATAATGGTGAAATAAATTCTCATATAGCACCCGTGGCTCAGTGGTAAAGCGTCCGCCTATAAATGATTTACCAGGTATATGCTTTTTTGTACGCAGGTTCGAAGCCATGTTTTGTCTTTGTCTTTTTATCGTATTAATTGTTTTATCTCATAATCGCAACACTTTTAAAATAAAAGTCTAGAAAAGATAAAATAAAAAAATAACAGAATAAACATTTTTTTATTATAAATGTTATCAGTTGGATTCGAACTCGCGCGGAGTAAAAGCATACCTTTGTTGCAACTCGCCATTGCGCTTTACCTACTGAGTTATTTCCTCATTGCTTCTTGTGATATAGCTATTTCACCTTATTTAATGCTAACTGATTAGATATGGAGTTCTATCAGTGAAATAAAACCTATATCAGTCACTGGTTATCACCTACAATGTGACTGATATAAGCTCCGCCCCCTCACAGGGACTACTTTAATTTACCAAAATCTCAACACTAAAATGTCTGTAACTTTTTTATTACTGACCGGAAACATGTCATGTGGGGGTTTTTATTCTTAGTTAGACCATTTCCTACAAGTTGGTGTATGATTTAATGCAAAATTCTCAAAAAAGTCGTTTTCACCTATTCACCATAATCCAAGATGGCGGATTTTTAAGTGAAAAATATTAATGCAATAACATATTCATACGTAGCCTAACCACAGTGGTAATTTGGCATAAATAGTACCAGTTTTGACACCATAAAAGCATTAAATAAATACAATATTTGTTTGTTTTGATTGAATATGGTTAATATCTCATCTTGTAGTGATAAAATTTTAATATTTTCACTCGCGCTACGCAAAATGTTTATGTTCTGTTACTATTTAAAGCTCGGCCAATTTATCTTTGTCCGATTATAGCACACTGTATATACGTCTATTACACACTGAGGTGTGGACTGTAAACAAAACACGACGATCCTATCTATATTCAGAGGGAGGGAGGTAAAGTAGATGTATAAGTTACTTACCTAACACAACAATATAGAATAGATGCAATGATGGATAAGAAGACTATAACAGCAACTATAGAACCAGCTATCACAGCGGTCAGGGTATCACCAGATAAAGCCATCAGTCATTACGATAATCTGAAAATAGAAAAATACACACATCTATAACTGATACATTCTTTGAGCAGCCCTTGAGTAATATACCTTCCTGAATACCTTCTTGAATGCTGGCGATTTTCTAATAAACCCTTTAAGGTTTCACATAAATGTATGATTGGGATTTGATTATAACATAATATTTATAGATGAGGACGTTATCCCCTTGGGTTGTGAGGAGGAAATGGCATGGCATGGTTGATCGGTTATAGGTGAGGACGTTATCCCCTTGGGTTGTGAGGAGGAAATGGCATGGCATGGTTGATCGGTTAGCCGGCAGTTTCAGACTGCATTGTGGTTGGCTTCAAAGTAATTTAAATGAAGTAAATACGTACATGTATGATCAGACAGAAGGTGTATTAGTCGCCAAACTGACTGGCTCTTTTAATATAGGTGACACGGTGATGAAGTTGACCTAAACTGTCTATGACTCAGTAATTATTCAATGGCTGTATTTATTGTTTTTGTTTCAATATAGACTTTAATGGCCCAATGGTGAAAATAGATTTGAAATGTCACGTTTCGCTAATCCAGGAATGGCGCTAAATCTGTGATATTATTACTAATATGGTTAGTCATGTGGACAAGTCGACCAATTTCTCATTCATAAAAACAAACCATATATACCAATCCCGTTCGTAACGTATGAATACAATTATATTATGGAATAAACTTTACAATAAAAAAATAATAAAATGTCTGACTTGTACATGTATATAAATATTGGATACTACCGGGTACGTATGTACCATGTCTAGTCGTATTTAAATACGACACTCTGATATGACAAACGTGATCGCTATTGTTAAATTTGATACTCGTTTTTCTCGTAATTCAGTTTTTTTCTTAACTTACGTTACCGTACTGTGTTTCACAAAGTCGTGTATTTCTGTATCATATAATTATCTCCCATTGTCCAAACTACATTTTAATTAATATACAAATGTCGCATACACATCGACTCGCATATATATAACCGGAAATATAGAGTAATTCTTGGTCTAGCACAACTTTATATTATAATCATACAACACATGATCAGAATATTGTAAAAATATAATACAATCGGACAGGAAGGGAATGTAGCACTCAACAGAAACACCAGATCACAACAGGTACAAGAAAAACACAGTATGCATATATAGCTAAAACTTTCCCAATTCTATGGTACCTTATGTATAACATCATCAGTAACATGTTATGTAATTCTGAATTTCAGTATAAAGTGTCAAACAAAATATATTTAAAAACACACAAGCATATACCTCATAATAAGTGGGTCCGACAAATTGAAACATATTGATGAAAGCATAACACGAAAAGCATTATAAATGCAGCATGTATAGTGTACACACTCCAAACGAGGGCTTTAATAAGTACAACAGTATATATGTTAACATAATACTTTGTCTCTATAGTCCATCTTATTTTACGTTAATGAAACAATAAAACACACGAACCGATACAAATGATAAATACGCCATTCAAATTAGAAATACATAAATGTATTATACTATCTTATTACTCCGTGGATTTTATTCCATTTTGATAAGAATTTATGACCATATATCACTCATGTTTACCAATTAAAGGACAAATCTGTATTCAATAAAATACTTGACACAACATCAGCACACAATATGTTATAGATAGTTTATTGCAATACACAAAGGAAGATATCACACGTACTTTTATCGCCTGTAAATAATAAATAGATGTTATCTTATGTATATCAATATAAAAGTTGATCACACTCATTTAATAAGAGCATAGTCATATGGATCGTATATTGACAGTTCGATAGTGTTGCAGATGGTCAAACATGTATCATTGGTCACCTGAATTAAATGACCGGAATAGAATTTATACTTAATCCAATTGTCTATATTATATCTATCATATGCCTTAAGCCCCATTGGTCAACGTTATTGTATATCAGTTATATAGAGACTACCACATCATATTATCCTGACAGCATGCGAACCAGCAGCTAACTGGAACTAACCAGATCTATGTTAAGCATCAAGCACAGGAGATTTACAAGTCATCTCTTAAACGCATTTGGAGTTTCGCAGTCTTGAATCAAACCCGAGACCTCTCGTACTGGACGAGGACGCTGTGCCACTAGTGTATGGAGGATGAGATGTATTAGATGTGCTGATATTTAACACCCTCCGAGCATTTGTCTATTCATTTAGTGGTTGCTTCAGAGTTCAAACAGGTTAGACAACATCCATCTTGACTGAACAGATTACTAGGAGAGTATATCTCGGAGAGAATATGGAAATGAAACCAATAATCAATAAATTTACTAAACACATCATTGTTGTCTGCATCAAATGGTTTTGGTGAGACAATCCACATACCTGAAATCCGTATACAAACTTGCCTCTTAATTGATACCAAATTACCTAGTAACGCATGGGAGTCACCGATCACATCACATAATGTTAACAGAAATATATTCTTTATTTGTGTGTCAATGGTGTACATTACGTATATGGGTGGTGACAACATGTATCCCTGTATTTAGGACAATCGACCGGGAAATTGACAGGTGTGCAAGGTGTGCAGCATATGTTTAGTATCGATTGTGATTAAGAAATAATGAATATGTACCTGTGTTTTATCTTAGAATAACGCACAGTCACGAGTTCGGATGCGTAGTTGTTAAATCTCGAGTGCTTAGCACGAGTGATATAATGCACATATCCGAACAAGTGACTGTGATTTATTATAGATAAAACACAGGTACATATTCATTATTTCGATTCTAATACAGCCAATATTCCGCATTTGACAACAAAAAAATACATAAGCCGCTGCACTATTTTCTTTCTCGGAGGTTTATTTGCAGTTTGAAGTTATTCAGTCGTAACTGTGTTTTATCGACAGTTCGTGCACACCGTGATTTCCTCTATGTGTATAAAGCTGAGACCGCTGGTTGTGTTAGAATTAAGCATAAATTGGTTGATCTTTTTTTCTAAATCTCTTTTTCTAAATCTCATAGGCTTTACTAAAAGTGTTGTAAATAAGTTATCTGACAGTTGTATTTCATAGTTATTCATATTTATATCAATCAGAGGTTCTACACTGTATTTCAGTACGCATACTTATGTCACGTGTCTTTGTCAAGTACATACTAAAAGAAAATTTACACCGTCTCGGTGAATTGTTATATGATTATATAATAAATAATGTGATATATTAGGTCGGGTTAAGTAAAATTATATTATAGCCTTTGTCGCAGTCCCTGATTGTTCTATGTTGTACATGTATAACAATAATCTGCAGACGAAACTATTTCAGATTGTCACCATTGACTCGATCTAATATGACGGTGGCGTCTGTAATAATACACCTAAGCATTAAAGTAATCTGATATCCCGAATCCTGGAGGGGAAAATGTCGCACACCCTGCTCTCAAAATACCGAAAATTTAGTTGTAAAACATTGGATTCAAGCTATGAGATTCTATACTTTGAAATTTCTACGCTTGTAGCTGACTTTGTACTATCTAGAGTGTTCGGTAACTAAAGACACGTAAGTTATGTGACGTGGTTCGTTATTATATCACGTATACTAGACTATACATATACAAATGTATAACCATTGAAATGCCTATGACAATTCAGTGTACTGTAAGTGACATCTTGTACCGAGTCATTCAGTATTGTTAAAGGTACGCTTACAACCGGGTCGAGCGAGCAGAATGGATATCACGTTACCATTGAAAGACGTGTATAGTTAACGTCAGCACTATAACCCTATACGTGTATTATTGGTCTTATTAGGATACAGATAACATCTCTATTCTATTGTCGTATTAGAGGATTTGTCTGATAACAAATATAAGCAAGAGAGAAAGGGAACAATGACGTGTGTTCTCCTAAACAATCGCTTCCCCACCCTATCACCAACATGATGAAAGAATGTGCAACTCAACATACCGATCGCTTGGTTAAATTTTTTGGTCGACTTTTTGACATAAAACATGTAATTGGATAATTGTTACATCTTTTTTCTTCTTTTCCTCCACTCATAACCACCTTATGAAATGTTATGTTAAAGCACAAATAGTTCGAATTCGATAAAAAAATAAGGATCAATCGTGGGACACCAGACTAACAATACAAGCAAGTATTCGAACAATAAGAGCGACCCAGTGTCACATAAAATGAGAGGAAACTGTTAGATTTTACGTTTACATTACAACTTAAATTTGTTAAGAACATAATGTGTTCTTAGCTTCTTGCCCTTGTTTTTATTTCATTTAAAACTCCGACCTGTCAGAAATGTCAAATAACACAAGTTGATTGATATATCACGCTCGCTATAAAAGTCAACAAAATACATTAGACATTGGGAGATACGATAACATGTTTATAACTGCATTTCTTGTTTTTTAATAATAAAAGGAGAGAGTAAAATATAATAATTATGGTGAAGTGCAAAGACGGGAATGCATTGTTTTAACAATGTCTTGTCACGTTTAATTCATATTGCCATATTACTTGGCAACTTTGCGAACACCCCTCGTACATCCATGTCGGTGACAGTAACAAACTAACAATACAACTCTACTATACAAACCCACCCAAAATTAACAACAAAAATGTTTGATTGCGATATCACTGTTGTTCTGATTATTCGACATTTGTGTGTGTGGATTCTTTGTGTGTTCAAGTATTATCAAGTTTAATTAATAAATAAAAGGCCACAATATACGGTTTTCTTATGCTCCGTCACAAAGATGGTTAGCCGGAAGTAATCTACATAATCGATGAAATATTGTATACGTGTGATTAATCAGAACTTATAAATAATTGGTTGATATTTACAACACTGAATTACATCCATATAAAAGTGAAAGTCATTATGTCAGCTAAATGACAAGTGTTTCGATATAGTTTGTCGAGATGACATGATACGTTATACAACAACAGTTTAACGTACAAGGGGAATAGAGTACTAGTATCGAACAAGAAGCAGGAACTAATTCAGGGTTCGTCATTCTTTGCCAACATGGTCACAAATTTAGGAAGGCGTTTTTCGGGATGCACTGTTTTTATTACGGTCACGGTGAGACATTCGGATAAGCCACTGTTTTTTCGAGCGATGTTAAATTATTGTTCATGTTCAGTCGATCTTCTCAATGCGTCGGAAGAATCACCGGCCTTCCTTTATTGTAGATGATCCTATTCAAGCCACTATTTGATATTTCATACAAGCGTGTCATTTTGAATACGCTCACTTGAAGTTTTCAATTTAGTTGCGTCATGTTTATGAAATATCAAAATTTAAAAAAGTTACACTGTTTAAAATAAACATATTGCGCTGACTCTGCATTTTATTTTAAATTCGATAGGGGTCCACACTTGAAGCGGCTTTGTCTGATGGCTACATAGTGCCACAATATTTAATCCTACTACTTTCTGTCCAATTATCAATGGATATCACAGACACACTGAAGCTTTACATCGACCGTTTTAAGTCGGATATATTTTTTTCTCTTTTATCATGAATAATTATTTAGGTAATATTAAGGCAGTATTCGGGCTATTGGAATGTTTGTATGCTACTACGGTCTTTAGGCGGATAAGCTGTTTTAAGCTCACGTTTTAAAACACAAATAAACAATATTTAGAATACATTTTTTATTGATTATGTATTAATGTAAAGTGTATTAGACTTGACAGCGCATTGATATGATAGAAAAGTGAAATAAAAAGAACTTCGTCATTATTCATTGTAGAACTCTCATACGAATCCTGGTCATACCCTTCCATAAAAAACTGTAAGCAGTGCAGTAATGTTTGCTGCGTATGTGGAGGGTTACCGGTTCCTAGTGGAAGGGTAAGTTACAGCTGGTTCGGATACAGTACATGAAAACTGGTTTGGTGAATTAGTCGCCGTATATAGCTGAAACTCAATGTAATAGATCGTACAAAGGCGTCACCTGTATATAATAGTAAAATGTGCGAGTCAAAATAATAACCCAGCAATAAAACCAAATGATCAAATAGTACAAATGATATGTAGATCTATGTCTTAGTAAATTTTAACATTACTGCTGATATATTTGTTGATAAATGATGATCGAGACAAACTAGAACATTGACAACAAACATGATTAATGTACATATATTGCATATGGATATCCAATCTTGTGTGACACAATCCCAACATTCAGACATACCGAGATATTAATTAGAGTAGGTCATGTAATGTACGCTGACAGATGTACTTGTTTGTCCTAATTGAATAACACATACATGTTACGTATACGACAAGTGCTTACTCTATCAAATTAATGATTTTCCATTAACTAGGTTAACCTTACATGTATTTTTAAAAATAAATTACACTATAGATTGCTAGCCCAAGCAGGTTTGTACTCGAGTGTAATGTATACTCTTCGCACTATCAATTTTCTACATGCTCGATGTTACACGGTGGTAAATGAGACATGTTAAAATAATGTACCCGAACTATTACAAGACTGATCTACGTGACATTCAATCATACGACGTATAAATACACCAAAATTTTTAAGAATGCAGAAAAAGACATACATTTACAATTATCCATATTTAATGACTATACATACACGTTAATAGAAGGCTTTCCTGATTTATTTACGCCCCTATTGTATCCTCTAATACAAGGTATCGAACCAGTATGCACACGCTAACCATTATATTATTCTAATACCAGGCATCGTACCAGTCTGCACACGCTAACCATTATATTATTCTAATACCAGGCATCGTACCAGTCTGCACACGCTAATCATTATATTATTCTAATACCAGGCATCGTACCAGTCTGCAAACACGCTAACCATTATATTATTCTAATACCAGGCATCGTACCAGTCTGTACACGCTAACCAATATATATTCTGATACCAGGCATCGTACCAGTCTGCACACGCTAACCATTATATTATTCTAATACCAGGCATCGTACCAGTCTGCACACGCTAACCATTATATATTCTAATACCAGGCATCGTACCAGTCTGCACACGCTAACCATTATATATTCTAATACCAGGCATCGTACCAGTCTGCACACGCTAACCATTATATTATTCTAATACCAGGCATCGTACCAGTCTGCACACGCTAATCATTATATATTCTAATACCAGGCATCGTACCAGTCTGTACACGCTAACCATTATATATTCTAATACCAGGCATCGTACCAGTCTGCACACGCTAACCATTATATATTCTAATACCAGGCATCGTACCAGTCTGCACACGCTAACTATATATAACTTGCTGGCGCCTCGCCAATTGATCATACTAGAACCCACTACCAGAATTCCAATCATTACCCACATACTCATACGGGGGATGCTTTAAAATAACTATAAGAAAAATATAATAATTATCATGTATATCTATGTATACAGCGAGCTTTTAAACAATAACAAAGACATGTATTCGGTCCTACAAACCTGTTTTTAGTATGATTCAAACCAATTACTTTGGAGACGAATATGTTTACATACATTGCCAACTGGAAGTATATCTAAAAGTGCAAAGATCCGATCACCTCGGACTTTATGCATTGCTGGAGAAGACGGAAACAGCCGATGATTGACGATTTGAGACTGAACATTGATTTGTATTCTGATGTTACTAAACACACACTGGCAATTTATTACCATTCATTACAGGATATTGTAACGACGTAGTTTTCGAGGTAAATAAAATACAATGTCATTTGTCAACTGACATGTTGCATTTCCGTCATGTTTTAAATACATCTGTAATGACAATGTTTTGTAAAGCACCAGTGTAATTACACGTACAAATACGTGTATCTAAAATTATGATTAGTCTGCAGAAAATGATCTAAGATAATTTTGTAAAAAATAAATATCTGATAAATCTGGTATATAGTCAGTTTGTGACCATGTTGAAGCCCAAATAAACCGTGGATATCTTAATAAGTATAATGCTGATTAGAACATTTTTATAAAAAAAATTGCGTATCTAAATAAAACAACCTCACGACCCCTCAAACATATTGTTTTCAAATCAAGTATACTATGGTCAAAGTAGACATACACGTCGATGGGTGGGGTGTATTTATTGTATATTTTATATCCCCATGACATTCTATGAAACGTTTCACTTCTTTATCAGTACTGACGTTTTCGCTTACTGACGAGATGTCGAAGGAATGTAATGAGCTATGTAATATACAAGTAATAATTTATTTGCACTTAAATCATCTGACACACATCGTGTCCTCAATCTAGCTTTAGTATGTCAATCATGTACACCATAAATATATAATATCGAGCATTAACTCCCGCAAAACGCCCTATTTATTACAAACACCAGTATTAATAGTGACCTAGTTACGTACTAATGATATTCATTACTGTTTAAGTCATCACATCATCGTAGACACTGTGGTATTTATAATTAGCTTGGTTTTCGAATATATAAATGTTATAATGCGTTTGAAATGCGATATATGTTCCAGATTCACGTCGACGTTTGCGGTGTACTCGATCAGAAATGAGACGCTAAGAATGATGAACTTAAGAACCTGTTTCAAAATTGGCCAAAATTATAACAAACTAACCCATTTAACAGATTTTCTTTGAAACATTGAAAATAGCACGGTATCCGTGAACGTCCTTCAAACTCCCAACATATAGCATACATGGGACAAGGGAATACATGCACATTGCTCAAAATATGTCGACCCTATCAAGAGAAAACCCCTTCACAAACTATTATTTGTCGGGTTGAAAGATTACAACTAGTTGTTGTTACCACTCTTTAAACAACAACATAACGTTTTCAAAATTCGCGTATCTCGACTACGTATATAATATATACATGTATTGTTGATGTTTAGACCTACCTTATCGTAAGTTATTTTTATTGCAAAATAATACGACCCCCCATAATTGATTGTAAACATGTATATCAGCATCATAAACGTCACTAATTTTACCCACACAGTAGTGACGAGGTGTCCAATTAAGTAGTCATTACCAAATTAATTCTATTATAAAGTCCATGTGAAACGACTTTATTGTCACCGGCTAGACGGGGCTAGGTTTCCTATAATTATAAACTCGACATGTTCTTTATAAATGTTCAAGTCGAAACATGCGGCGAGAGGTTTACCTAATATAAACCTCTACATACGATACTTTAAGAGCTCTTAAACGCGTTATTGACCCTCTGTGGACACTCAAACGTGTAATATGAATATAGCAAACTGAATACAGGTGAATCAATTACTCCGCTTATGTTGGATTAACATACTCATTAATATTCATTAGTTTTAATATCAAAATGTTTTCCCCAATTAGACAGTTGAATCAACAGTGATCCCGTGTCTTATATAGAATATTTGTCATGCAACAGTATACATTCATACCGGAACAACGTTTTAATATACATTTGTATTCATAAAAAGATAAATTATAGCATACATATATGGATGAGTGAGGCCTAACTTGCCAGGGTTAGAACTAATATAAGAAACGGAATGCCGATAAGGATGGATTTCTCGAGTACTTAGAGTATTAGACAGACGCCAAATCCACATTAATTTTCAGATGATACATATTTGACGATAAGAAGAACGCCTTACTCATAGTAATGGCTTTGGTTTATGGGCCCAATTTTATAGACATATAGCTGAGATCATATTTCGACAGCTTGGGCTTGACCGGTTCATTTACTTCAGTTGGATATTGTGCCTTGTATGACTTTTATGTTTTCTGTGAAGTTAAGTGCTGCCTTCCCTGTTTGACTTAATATTATACTTTATTATAGTCGTACGAAGAGAACTCAAGTAGTCTCATGGAAGCACAGACCGCTACATTGTATAAGGCAATCTTAATTAACATAACGTCGGAAAACTAAGATAACATCCACAAAATAAGATACCATCCACAAAATAAGATACCATCCACAAAATAAGATACCATCCACAAAATAAGATAACGTCCACAAGCAAAGATAACGTCAACATACTAAGATAACGTCCACAAGCAAATATACCGTTCATAAGGAAAACTGTCATTCCCAAACTATGATAATGTCCATAAGCAAAAATACCCCACAAGCAAAACTATCGTTCGCAAACTAAGATAACGTCCACAAGCAAATATACCGTAACGTAAAAACGCATCGTCAAACGATTCCGGTAAAAGCAGCTTAAAACGAATGAATAATGCACTATGATGTTTTTGTATGAACACGCGACTCGATAAAACAGTGGCACTTATTTTGCTGTATCGTTAATTCAATTACTATTGATTGGATATTTCAGCATGGTATCGTATTGTTTTGTTGGCGTAATCCTACCTCCTGAGTAGTCCCACTGAGTCACCTAACAACAACAACACGAACCGTAGATCCAACTCATGCTGTCTGGAACAATCGATCAAACATCAAGCATTGTAAAAATCTAGAGGGGCTGGCATCAAAGACACCGTGTTGACCTCCCTTGTCTACCTTAATCATTGTATATACACAGAGTGAAGTGCATCAGAAACACAGTTTTGAACCCCTAGATTCCCTCATTTATTGTCTACTAGTATACCAAATGTGACTGTGAATGTTGAACCCCATACCTCCTCCAACCATTGTCTACACCAAGAAAGTCTGACATCAGAAACACCGGTGTTTAACTCCATGCCTCCCCTCAATAAGTGTCTAGTTATGACCAGAGACACAGTTTTGAACCCCTTCCTCTCTTGCTCCATAAAAGTATTGGCATAAAATTTCATTAGGTATAAACAGATACAAACATTGGCGACCGGGGGTGTCTAACTTATAATATCTATATCATAAAGTCACACGTCTGTATAGATTGACAAATACAATTGTATGAAGATAACTGTGAAGTGATAGTATCATATTTTATATAATATAGATAGTAACATACATGATAGATATTCGGATGTTCAATAAGGGAGGCTTGGGTGAAAATAGGTGGGATTTTATTTCGCTCATTTTAATGCGCTAAAAAGCTGTTTATTTAACCTAAAGCTCGCAGTTACAACTCTATCATGACACCAGGAAAAAGGTTATCATGAAGCACACATCATTTCAATGAAATCTTACCCAATGTTTAGAATATGCATCATGAAAAAATAGATTCATTTAATTTGTATGAGCCTTGGTTGTTTTGATTCTTCCAAATTATGTTAGTCTTATAGGGAGCTAAAGGGATTTTTTATCAGGGTGAAATATTGAAAATCCGGGAGAAATATGCTCCCTTTGGAATAAATGAGCTGACTGTTGTTACAGATAAACAATGATAATTAATTTACCTTGACAGTTCTATGAACGAGGTGAGTGTATCTGGTAGAACTGAATGTGAATAATTAATATATCACTTTCTTCTAAATAATGCACAGTCCTATATTGATTTAATTACATCATGTATCATTGTTAGATTGTATTAAATACACACGGAAGTAACCGAATATATCCAAGTATATGTACACGAATTCAGTATTTGGTATAGTCCACTTTTCTGTTGAAATGTTTGCCAAGTTTTGGCTTAAAATCAATAAAACCGCCGTGTATATTCATTCACAGTTCACACACAATGTCCAATCATACCAACAGACTGATTACGAATTAGTAAATATTTGGCCTGAAGTCAAATTAGTCATTTCACTATCTTATTCATATTCCACGATTGAAACTATTTCTTAAAGCAAGTCGTAGCTTAATACCGTCCTACACCAGGTAGAATAGCGTAGTGAGAAAATCCCCATTCATGTCCAAGTTTATAAACATATTGGCAGAGACTTTTACAGGCGTTTTATTGAAGAAAACAAGCACAGTGTTAGCATATACAGGTTGAAAACATTTATAATCAATATCGAGATCGAAATCAAACTACTACACTGTATATATTGTCATGTACTCTAGTTTCAACGTCATTTGATAAGCCACCGGTCACGTTAATTGTACTACATGTAGTAACACATAGAGCAGGTATAAGGTATAAAATAAACCACTGAGACCACTAAAGTTCGTGTCTGGACACACCTATAATGTGTCCATTTATAATTCATGCATTTTGTATATTAGTATCTAACGGTCTCATGCGTTATTTGCCTGTGACTATTAGTAATATACATGTTTGCAGCACCACTAGGAGACTTAAGAACATTTGTGTGGGTTTTACACCACACAGATCATAAACAGTATTTGAAAACGGACAGTTGTTTGATGTACATGTAAATAAATGTATATTTATCAAAGTCCAAATCACCCCTAAATACTTCGATATGCGGCAAAATAATGTTATCTTTCGATCGCCCAAACAACCGGTAGACCTATATGACCACAATAATAACGACATGTAAAATTCAAAATCAATAAAAATATTTGAACGGCGACCTAGTGTGATCTTGATCTAAATTCTTATTGATTTACCCATAGATTAGAATAAATCACTGATAATATATAATTAGACGTTATTATATGTTTTGTTTAAAAGGCCACACTGAGTCTTGACAACTATTCATTCATTTGAATATCTTCTGAAATAACATTTCTGTAAATATAAAAATGTTGAATATTTAAGAGTACGTTTTGTTCTGTTCTGTTACCGAAGTTCGGTGCCTTTTTAATGTGCTCCAACTGCGCATCAATTGTAATTGTTCATTATGTCGATTTCTATAAATTATCGAATACGATCAAATATTATAAATTATCATTTGAGCTGTTCACGATGTTAAGAGAAATCACAAATAATAAAGATTGAAATAAACGGGTTATGAAATTTTAATAAGCAGATTTCAATAGGCTTAAATTACGCAACCTATGGATTCTTTAAGCACGTTAGAACGTTTGTATTTACTAGTTGTCATAGAATGTTCGATCTTCCTTCATTTCATAACAACCCGGCTTCTCCTATACATGTATATATCATACCAACATTGGGGTGAGCGTATAACTGTATACCATTGACACCTGAATAAAACACACTATTCATTTATAACCATAGACACCTGCATAAAACACACTACACATTTATAACCATTGACACCTGAATTAAACACACTATGCATTTATAACCATAGACACCTGAATAAAACACACTATTCATTTATAACCATAGACACCTGAATAAAACACACCATTCATTTATAACCATAGACACCTGAATAAAACACACTATTCATTTATAACCATAGACACCTGAATTATACACACTATTCATTTATAACCATAGACACCTGAATAAAACACACTATTCATTTATAACCATAGACACCTGAATTATACACACTACACATTTATAACCATAGACACCTGAATAAAACACACCATTCATTTATAACCATAGACACCTGAATAAAACACACTATTCATTTATAACCATAGACACCTGAATAAAACACACTATTCATTTATAACCATAGACACCTGAATAAAACACACCATTCATTTATAACCATAGACACCTGAATAAAACACACCATTCATTTATAACCATAGACACCTGAATTATACACACTATTCATTTATAACCATAGACACCTGAATAAAACACACCATTCATTTATAACCATAGACACCTGAATTATACACACTATTCATTTATAACCATAGACACCTGAATAAAACACACTATTCATTTATAACCATAGACACCTGAATTATACACACTACACATTTATAACCATTGACACCTGAATTATACACACTATACATTTATAACCATTGACACCTGAATAAAACACACTACACATTTATAACCATTGACACCTGAATAAAACACACTACACATTTATAACCATAGACACCTGAATAAAACACACTATACATTTATAACCATAGACACCTGAATTAAACACACCATTCATTTATAACCATAGACACCTGAATAAAACACACCATTCATTTATAACCATAGACACCTGAATAAAACACACCATTCATTTATAACCATAAACACCTGAATAAAACACACCATTCATTTATAACCATAAACACCTGAATAAAACACACTATTCATTTATAACCATAGACACCTGAATAAAACACACTATACATTTATAACCATTGACACCTGAATAAAATCCACTATTCATTTATAACCAACTATGTAGTATCCACCTTTTACGGTATTTGTCACCATCAACCATGTGTCGCAAACACATAAAAGATGAATTGGTCTTATACATAGACAACAAATCACATCTTAACTCATAAATGTAAAACAAAAAAGTCACTCACCTACCCAAATATTCTCATTTTAGAAACGTATATGACATAAGACCGATACTACACAGAGTATTGTTTAAATCCAACTTGTTTCTATACTCTATATCCTATACTGATGTAACAGCAGGACAACTTGTTTCTATACTCTATATCCTATACTGATGTAACAGCAGGACAACTTGTTTCTATACTCTATATCCTATACTGATGTTACAGCAGGACAACTTGTTTCTATACTCTATATCCTATACTGATGTAACAGCAGGACAACTTGTTTCTATACTCTATATCCTATACTGATGTAACACCAGGACAACTTGTTTCTATACTCTATATCCTATACTGATGTTACAGCAGGACAACTTGTTTCTATACTCTATATCCTATACTGATGTTACAGCAGGACAACTTGTTTCTATACTCTATATCCTATACTGATGTTACAGCAGGACAACTTGTTTCTATACTCTATATCCTATACTGATGTTACAGCAGGACAACGTGTTTCTATACTCTATATCCTATACTGATGTAACAGCAGGACAACTTGTTTCTATACTCTATATCCTATACTGATGTTACAGCAGGACAACGTGTTTCTATACTCTATATCCTATACTGATGTTACAGCAGGACAACTTGTTTCTATACTCTATATCCTATACTGATGTATCAGCAGGACAACTTGTTTCTATACTCTATATCCTATACTGATGTAACAGCAAGACAACGTGTTTCTATACTCTATATCCTATACTGATGTAACAGCAGGACAACTTGTTTCTATACTCTATATCCTATACTGATGTAACAGCAGGACAACTTGTTTCTATACTCTATATCCTGTACTGATGTTACAGCAGGACAACGTGTTTCTATACTCTATATCCTATACTGATGTATCAGCAAGACAACGTGTTTCTATACTCTATATCCTATACTGATGTATCAGCAAGACAACGTGTTTCTATACTCTATATCCTATACTGATGTATCAGCAAGACAACTTGTTTCTATACTCTATATCCTATACTGATGTATCAGCAAGACAACTTGTTTCTATACTCTATATCCTATACTGATGTATCAGCAAGACAACTTGTTTCTATACTCTATATCCTATACTGATGTAACAGCAAGACAACGTGTTTCTATACTCTATATCCTATACTGATGTATCAGCAGGAAAATCATATAACTTGTTTAAAGTAAAATATCTTCAAACCCGATACAACATTGACCTTGTCTGTACCGTACTGACACGCAGAATTCATTCCATTTCAATACTAGTTTAATATTGGGCAGGTAGATAGGTAGATATGAAAATAGTAGTACATATAAAACTATAATATTATTGTGTTCTTTTTACCGAAGCAGTTTTATATAGAACAACTGAAGCTAATTGCGTGCCATTTTTCTCATTTCTCAATAAAAACAATACCAGATTGAGGCGGTCAATTTGAGGGGGAGGTAGCGAGAGAGAAACAAACAATATTTTATTTTAGGCTCAATGCAGTGAAGCATAATACATTGGACTTATATTGTATTACATGAAATAGTTGACCGTATTCGGGTTACCGGTAGAGTTGAATTTGAATATTTGAGAAAAAGAAATATTCAGTAGTGGGACAAAAGAAGTTATAACATGTTTAACTCCACAGATAATAATAAAAATCAATACATACAAGTTGAAAAATAATCATATTATATGGCGCAATGGACTGGAATAATGCGTAAAAGAAATGTTTGCTATTCGATAAATATCTTTCATTAATACGTAAAACAGCTTTGTATACATATAAGGTTCAAACATAATTCTATTCATAAAATATAAGCACTAGGTGGACTCAATGAGTCATTTTCAGTAATAAATGTTGCATATGTAACTGAATTTTAGAATATGTTGTTCTTACACAAAGGTTGTTCAATAAACCACTGTTTGATCTAAATAATAAAGCATACATTTCAATGTAATAAAGTATTACAAGTATATTTTGTATGTGCCATAAATCGTGTGTGTGACCAATATCACGATAATTCACAATGTATGTGGTAATGCTTCTTAGAAATGCATGGGCTACAACAACGCGCGAACAGAGAACAGTAAATGACGAAATGAAAACAAAACGAAACACGACGCAACGCAACGCAACATAGCAGAGCAAAACGTAAAAGGACAGGACAGAGTACAAAATGCATAACATATTACTTCTTAAATCTGCTATGTTCGTACATCGTTCCCAAACAGACTGTTCAATAAATTTGTTCATACGAGTTGTTTTAAATAAAAATTTAAGTGTGTCTAACATAAATGCGACTAAGATATCGTCACCTGAAGCTTTACAATGTTTACAGGTATTTATAATTAATAATTAAATATTCAAACATTATAATTGTTGTGTTCCAATGTACCGTACGAACGCTGTGATGTAACACATGATAGTAACGAAGGAAATATATTGTAACAGTAACATATTATTATATATTCAGAAGGAAATATTACATACGACATTGTTCTAGCCTTGTTTCCGTCGCGCGTATGATGAGAGACAGTGATAGATGTAAGGATAATATATTATTCAAGTGTTGTTGTATAGATCTAATTAATTCATGCAATAAATACGAACAGTTCTCATCTTAAGTACGAGACAAACTTAAGCCAGATATTGAGAATTACAAAATCGTATGTTCTGAGTCAAATTGCAATTTGACGACATTTTCTATGTTCAAACAACGATAGTAGTACTCGTTATGTCAAATAAACAACAACATCAAATAAACGGTCGTATCTGTAAATGTACAAACAAAATGAAAATATTTTATCAAGGTGACAAAGAAATTATATAATTTATATCAGGATTTATCCAGATTGTTTCACAAAACAAAGCTTACCTATAGGTCCGGTAAATGTAAGCACACCTGTCGAGTTACGCACCTAGTTAAACATCCCCTCTATTTACTCGTACCAAATTTAACCTCACATCTTTATATGATGTTTCATTACTACTATCAAAACTTGGAGGAGGTAACCGTAGGCTATTACGTACGAAGACAGCTTATTAAATTGAAATAATGGAAGATAATTTACTGTAGAGCATTTCAGTGGTAGATACGTATAAACCCACGTTTTACATGGTAAACAATGTTACACTGGAGACAACATACTCGTAAAACATTTATGGCGGTGGATTAAAGTTTCCTTACGATCTATGCAGTTTTTAAAGTTCTAAAACATCATGACATTGTACCTACATATGACACGCTACTAGAAAGACATATGCAATGTTTTGAGTACATTTTTGATAACCTAAACGTTTCTTAATTAGATATCAATGCTTTACGTTGAGACTTTGCTCTAATCAGAATCTGACTTTTGGTCAATTTCGATTTGTAGCTCATGAAATAAACTGCTGCCATAAACTTGGCGTATAATGTTAACGTTTTGTGACATTGATTGGTCAAGAGTTGGGCCAAGAAGTACTTCAGAGGTCGCATCTCCGTCACAGAAGAATTGAATGCATGTCGAGTATCTGTGGGAGTCACACGAACACTTTGGCTCAACAGGCATCCAATTATTCCAATGTCTCCTATAAAGTCTCGCTAACCAACCATTTCTCGTCTGACAGAAATGTGAGCTTAACGTGACTGAGTCAGAGTACTACGTACCACATCATAGATATAATATATAGATACTAGTATATGGCAACGGCACAGTAACGTTATAATACTACAATAAATGAATTCGAACCTACACTGAACGGCACGAACGGCTAGCCACCGAATGCATTAGATCACTGGAGAGGCTCAACAACACAACGAGGGTTGCGCAAATAAGTAAAAGTAGCACATTGATAAACGAAAAATAATTAGCGCGACAGTCAATCTTACATTCTTGCCTTGACAGACCAAAGGTAATAAATGCACATAATGTGACGCAGCATAATTATCATAATGAATAAAACTTATTGCAGCAATGAACATGCAAATACCCCTGTACACCCACTTTGATCTCTAGCTACCTACCGAATGATTAATAATAATTAATAATAATCGCATACAAGTAATATAATAAATATAATGATATCATATGTTTATAACTTACCTAGTTTCTCCAATGAATGTATAATTAATCCACATTAAACTCAGTAGAAATGATGTATTCGGTTATTCCACGGTATATAATTACCACAAGATAAGATCACAATTACATAGTATACTCTATCAGTTGTAGTACTGTATGACTATCAACCACACTCGCATGTCATTAAATATACATGTTCTATACCTCCAATATGAGGAGGGGGATAACTGACTTCAACCATTCACACATAGTCTGATGGAAGGCCTTGGGGCGGGGTAATTGATACAGCTCGATGTCATTAAAATTGACGACATCAATGAATTGAATGAAGTATAGTTAAGATACGGATGCAATAAATTGACTTCAGAAAACAACTATTACATCATTATGTTTTTAATGAAAATATTGTCAGTTTTAGATCGAGTCCTCGGGTGTGCTGTATAGAGTGACACTTGGGACACCATGACCTGTCTCGCCATTCGCTCTCCATAAGTTGACATACAAGTTTCAGCCAATACAAATTAGAATTTAATTTTGATTTCGAAAATGTTTAATGAATTAAGATGAAAACAATATTGAAATGTTATTGTATTCGAGAATGTTTACAATATGTAGACAATAAACCTATATAGAGTATACTATTACATTCCGGTATATACGGCTATATTTATATTACACTTTTATGAACTGATCAAAGGTAAACTAATTAAACGTATTATAGGGGATTTAATAGCCAGCGCTTTAGATACCCATACCGGTAACAGGCACGTGCCTATGTTCTTCAGAGTTTCGAGTCGGTACTAATCGTTTCAATCGGAACGGTCCGTACGGCATTTATCGCTTCCTGACGTCGCCAGATAAAATACAGTGCATTTGTTCATATTATTTAAGTACATTATCTTAAATAAAAATTACTAATGAATATACCTGTATTAAAATAAATGAAAGTGAATTTACTTCATTCACATGGTATAATTGCAAATGTACTTGGTAATTAGTAAGTAGAGAAATCATTTACATTGGCATAAACTGAACCGCATACAATAAAGTCAAGTCCAATTTGACGCGTTTTCTTTGAACGGTGATTCCAGTCAAGTTTCCAAGTTGCAAGACTCAAGTAGTCCTTAAAAAAACTGTGGCTTGCCTGTAAATGGGGATATTTCTTGACAAGTGTGCACCGGAGTGATGAAATTGAGTTTAATGCATTGTAAATATGTATGGTATGTAGTGAAACTGGAAAATCTGGAATATCTTGGTATTCTTACATTGATACCAAAGTGAAAGTAGAATAAGGTAAAACCCGGATTGAATCAGTCCGGACATGTGTAACAAGAAATATCTTTAAAAAAGATATACAGCGTTGAGTGTAATGACAGTCTGTGATTGTTACATGTATTTGTTCAATACATTTGCGAATGTAATTAGTTATAATTAGTTTATATACCAAACGAAAAGCTGTACATTTTTGTATTAAAACAAACAGTTCCCGTTACTTATATAATATGAAGTAACAGTTTATGGGATACTGACTGGAAAACATGCGCATATTAAAAAATTAACTTTGAAAAGGATGAGGTAAAAGTTTGTCTACCACACATGTGGCCGAGCGGAGGAGTTTTGTCAACCTTTGATAATTTCTATCCACCTGTATAATTATAAAAAAAACTACCCTAAATAATTGGGATGAACATATTTACATTACAAAATACTGCTATAAAATTATAAAATATGATATCATAACTTACAGACAATTAAGTTGACTGCACACTTAATATACCAAATAAAGAATGGTCCATGACATTTGTGCAGTTTACCCTAAAAACCTGCATTTTCACGTTATTGTATTCTTCTCACAAAAACTAAGTGCACACCCTAAGTTTATATGTATAATGAAATATTATTTTTGATTTTGAAGTACATGATCTATTGATGTCAAGAAGTTTAATGAAAGCTTAGGATAAAACATGGTCACAGATATTGTTAATTATGCATGTTGTTTTTACGAGATATAAAATAATGTTAATTTATTCAGTATCGGAGTATTAATGTAATCAAACATTTTTTCCAACAAACTAATTATTTGCATTTTATTTTGTGTTTAGAAGTTTAAAACCAATTTAAAACAATAGTGTTTTAACACTGAACCGCCCTTGTTTACATTACTAGACCGACTTAACCTGCAGCTGGTATAGTAACAGGTCGCTTAAAGTTCAACATTGGTCTTGCTTAGACTATATTGTACAACTAAAGTTATGGAATAACTGAAAGGCGAGTATACTACTATACATTTAGCACAAGAGAACAGTGCAATAATTTAAAATCGAGCATATAACCTTTTGTGAAAAGAATACAATATTATATTCTATCAAATTGTGGAATTTCATTCACCCCTGAGAAATTTATAACGATTTCATTGGTTGTTAAAGTAGGTCAACATCCAAGCTAGACAGCTAACGCTGAAAAATAGGTAGACCATGTTTGATGGACAAAATTTTTCTTAGAAGATACATGACCCCCCTTTTTTATTGTATTATTTTGAAGCTCAAAGGTACTTCTTTAAAATGATATATGTCTTCCTGCTGGCCATAGACTAAAAGATGTAAAAAATTGGGGCCTACTATTGTAACTTTACATTGAACTAAAGAGCAAATTTATTTGGTGGTTTCTAACTTATAAGTGCTGCATTTTCGAAATGTTAGCCTGTGTTAAAACCCGTACTTTCCGGTACAATATCGTATGTTGTTTTAGGCTTAGTTAGCCAACTAACTTCCGGTTATGTTTATCTGTAGTGCAGCTTTTTCTCAGCAAATATCAAGAATGGCTTCCCTACATACGGTGTCTTTCAAAACTTACACATTACTATGTCCAGGCTACACTATTAATCATTAAATAAGGAACATATATTTAGTCAGTTCCGAGGCTAACTTACATTGGTTTTAAGCGACACGATGGAAGGAATCCAGTTACAAAATATAAATCTCCTTAAAATAAACACCTGTATTGTTTGTTTTCTTATCGTTTGATCAGAATAATTAATTATTTGTGTATTGAAACTTAATTGTAAAATTATAATATACAGATATAAATCCGATATAAAGATAACATTAAGATCAAAGTTAACGATATAGATTTAATCTTTGAAAATACTTAAAGTACGAATATATTCAACAGTTTTAGGAGCATAACCTCAGCCTGAACCTAGTTATCACTAATATAGACATGTATCGGTGAACTATGGTCGTGGGTTTAATTAATCTTCTCATATATTAATTCATGCTCATGAATTATTTATATGATGTTATAATTTACATGAATATACATGTTATTAATTGGTTTATGCATTTTTCACGACATTGTTAGACGGTGTATTTTACCTTATAGTCGACCTTGGTGTTTGTGATACCGTGTGACCATGGTTGACTAATACAGTAAATGCTCGATGATAATACCATCATTAATTAAACGATTAAAACAGCCAATACGTGTGATAGGCTAATTTCGATAGGTCTGATTCCTGAGGTGTTTATATAAGGTTTTACTGTACATAATCGAAAACAAGAGAGCCCAAAGGGCCCTATATCCCTCACCTGTCGTTGTAGTTCATACAGGCCCCTTAATGTTAATCAAGTAATGCAAACTCTATTGCAAGTAAAAGGTTTTCAATTTGTCTTAAAAGCGACCTTGTAATTACATCACATCAACCCATATAGAAGTTTAAGCCAGTTTTGTTTATGGTTTGACATAATTACTTAGTTTTTAACCCTGGATGACCCAATATCGAACTTGACCTTGGTTTTGTTGAGACCATCATAATGACCAAGTTTCATAAATATTAGGTCAAAATTGTGACCTCTGTTGACTACACAAGATTTTTCTATGATTTGACCTTGTTGCATAGTTTTTGACCCCGGAAAACCCAATATCAAACTAGACCTAGATCTTGCATAGATGATCGTTATGACCGTGTTTCATTTATTTATAATTTTGACCTCTAGTGACTACGCAAGGTTTTTCTATGATTTGTCATAGTGACCTAAGTTTTTGACCCCGGATGACCCAATATCGAAGTTGACCTAGCTTTTGTTGAAATGATCAGTGTGGCCAAATGTCATTATGAGTAGGCCAAAACTGTGTCCTCTGGTGTCTACGTAAGCTAACTACGGACGGACGGACGAAGAGTGATCACAAAAGCTCACTCTGTCACTTTGTAAAAACTGGGTGTATATAATCAGTTTGTTACGAACCATATAAACAGTTCATTGTCACAAGACTTACTTATAATACATGATAGGATGTAACTTAACGGTATTAAGACATACCTAACACTCAATGTTCGTTGATTATTAAAACCCGGGCGGCACATACCAGTAAATACAATTTGGGTACCTTCTTTCTGTTCAAGTAGTTATGATGGCATGAAGAGCTGTATACTCACAGCATAGTGGTTATCGTGTATACTTCAGATATACTTGGTAAAGAAACGTATTGAATCAGTGTTGACATGAAATAGTTTTTATGACTTTTCATTCTCATATTTATTGACATCAATCCTTTGAAGGGTCCTTATGGGTCGATGTAAATTGAAATATTGCTAATAAACACTATACATTTATTATTTACAAGTATTTACCATACTTAAAATACTAAACACTGTATTTGTTTGTATAGCCTGAGACCACTCCTATACTGAAAGTCTGTACCCTATTCATATATAGAAACACTCATCCTAGTATTGTTGAATGTTGACAGAGCAAAATAGCTGGGTATCCTCAATCTATTGAAGTTTCTTTAAAATATAATTCATTATAGTCACCCTTCCCAGAACAAAACAAGTTGTGAACAAGTAAAAGTACGTATACGGATGAAGATGTAAATACGAGTTTGTATCGCCTATAGAATGTTGATAGGCACTTTGTTCTTTATAATCAAGGTTAACGTGTCTATATACATGTATGTTATGTGAATAGTAGTCATATAGCGTAGCTATGGTCCATGGTATCATGAGCAAGCACCTAGCTCAACCATCCAAAGGTCATGGGTTCGAATCACACCTTAGAGGGAAGACTATAAGTAGACAATCACAATCGTTGAAGTATGTGTGAATACTGGATAGAAACACAGGACGCAGTCATGCAATATGTGTGAATACTGGATAGAAACACATGACGCAGTCATGCAATATGTGTGAATACTGGATAGAAACACACGACGCAGTCATGCAATAGTGAAGAATATCAGCTGCGATTATTGTTTGAAAATGAACAACATTATCTATGGCTCGTATACATAATAGATCAACATGCAAGTTCGTGATGTAATACTTTATGGATAAAATTAATGAGATAAAACTACTGCACCAATTTAAACTTTTAAAACTATCTGCACAATGTCAGTTGTCACATAAGCTGATGAGAGCAAAACGGATAGAAGACGTCACTCAGTTGCCTGGCAACCATTATAAGAATGTAAAACATGTACTCTCAAATATAGAATTCGTATTTCTATATCAAAGGTTGTCATTTCTCCATCTGTTCAGTTTCATTAACCGCTAGTATGATGAATTCTGTTTGAAAATGACATCGGGTGGCTCATTTATATAGATACACAAACACGCTAGTAAGTCACACCCATTTTACCTATTATCATTTCATAAAGATCTTAATCCCTGGGTAATTATAGTATTAAAGAGAGAAGATAGTGTTAGAGCAGGGTTAATACGCTCTTTGTACGGACAACCTAGATATGCGTCTTTTACTTATGGTAATAATACTGTTATAATCGGGTTCTTAATATTCTGTTTATCTGAGTTTATTTTATTACTTATCTATCGATAACCGATTTAATTGACGATTAGTAATTGAATAACAATTATAGTTATAAAGTATTACACAACTCAGCAATAAACATGTCTGAGTCAGTATATGGTATAAAAGTATGATATTGTGGGCGTTTTGACCGAATTAAAGACGTTTGAGACGTTTGAGACGTTGTGACTAATATCTTACGTTTTTAGCAAATCCGGGACGTTTTTGGGGCGAATCGGAGATGTTTTGAGGTAAATCATGGATGTTTGACCAGCATATCGATGGGTTGGCGGAAAACTATTGTAACTCCAATATAAAAACATAGGGAGTTTTCCGCCAACCCATCGATATGGACATGCGTTTTTTTATTCCTGGTTGATACAGAACAAATGTCATGAATCTCTTCGTATCTGAATATTCTTCGGTCGCTGCCTCGCTTTGCAACAGTGTACTGAAACACGCAAATCAAGCTGACCTCATAGTAACGGGTGTTCAAGAATTAAATCAACAATATCCGGAATACAAAAACCTTGATGCGACTGATACATAGGCTTGAATGTATGTCTTCTTAAATAAAACAATCATTAAGCCCAGATAAACTGTATGTATACATGTTTGATAGATTTATGTCGTACTTTAGGTTTAGGAATGCAATTCAGATAAAAACGTAATTCAACAAATTACGATTGATATAATGCGGCACATTTGTACAAATATCTGCGCTTTCCGCATACCATCGTTGAAAGGAATTGTCATAGATAAACATTTTGTGAATATTGTCATAATCTTCACGGCACCAAATAAGATACATGGTGTATATAATCACAAAGTACAACAAATATCCCTTGCTCAACATCCAGCTGATGCGATCAGAACATCAAAGGGACACATAAAAAAACACATGACGAAATGTTTTAAGTACGTTGAATTATGTATTAAATGAAAGTAATGATATAAAATTTAATTATATTAACTCATTCGATTTTTAATAAACAAGCCAGTTGTCGCAGAAGTAATTGTTTTCCGTTCGAAGCATAAAAACAAGTAGCACGTACTATTCTATTGAGTACTAAGGCAGATGGTTTAACAACAGCTATGACGCTATCAGAACAAGTATTCGCTGCATCTGTCAGAAATGTACAAAGGTAACAATGATTTTAATTCTTTGACCACGATTAAATCATTTTCCACGTGTGCTCCAAAGTTGTATGATGGTTAAGTTTTGCATGTATACATATTTTGTCCTACAAATTTATTACTTGATGTTTGCAGTAGTCGGTCGACCTGATAAACAATATGTATGTAAGGTCTGGTCCGATAAGCCTGTGATTTTCTGAGACTAAAACACATCATCGATAGAGATTGGTGATGTACGTACGGTATAAATTGCTGAATGCTATACATACATCTCACCAATAGAACACACCTACCGAGTCAAGGGAGGTAGTCGAAACTAGTACAACAAAAGCCACCCACCAGTTACTTCCCAGGTAATTACCGAGTCAAGGGAGGTAGTCGAAACTTGTGCAACAAAAGCCACCCACCAGTTACTTCCCAGGTAATTACCGAGTCAAGGGAAATAGTCGAAACTAGTACAACAAAAGCCACCCACCAGTTACTTCCCAGGTAATTACCGAGTCAAAGGAGGTAGTCGAAACTAGTCAACAAAAGCCACCCACCAGTTACTTCCCAGGTAATTACCGAGTCAAGGGAGGTAGTCGAAACTAGTACAACAAAAGCCACCCGCCAGTTACTTCCAAGGTAATTACCGAGTCAAGGGAGGTACATTGTAGTCGAAACTAGTACAACAAAATCCACCCACGAGTTACTTCCCAGGTAATTACCGAGTCAAGGGAGGTAGTCGAAACTAGTACAACAAAAGCCACCCACCAGTTACTTCCCAGGTAATTACCGAGTCAAGGGAGGTAGTCGAAACTAGTACAACAAAAGCCACCCACCAGTTACTTCCCAGGTAATTACCGAGTCAAAGGAGGTAGTCGAAACTAGTACAACAAAAGCCACCCATCAGTTACTTCCCGGGTAATTACCGAGTCAAGGGATGTAGTCGAAAATAGTACAACAAAAGCCACCCGCCAGTTACTTCCCAGGTAATTACCGAGTCAAGGGAGGTAGTCGAAACTAGTACAACAAAAGCCACCACCAGTTACTCCCCAGGTAATTACCGAGTCAAGGGAGGTAGTCGAAACTAGTACAACAAAAGCCACCCACCAGTTACTTCCCAGGTAATTACCGAGTCAAGGGAGGTAGTCGAAACTAGTGCAACAAAAGCCACCCACCAGTTACTTCCCAGGTAATTACCGAGTCAAGGGAGGTAGTCGAAACTAGTACAACAAAAGCCACCCACCAGTTACTTCCCAGGTAATTACCGAGTCAAGGGAGGTAGTCGAAACTAGTGCAACAAAAGCCACCCGCCAGTTACTTCCCAGATAATTACCGAGTCAAGGGAGGTAGTCAAAACTAGTGCAACAAAAGCCACCCCCCCCCCCAGTTACTTCCCAGGTAATTACCGAGTCAAGGAAGGTAGTCGAAACTAGTGCAACAAAAGCCACCCACCAGTTACTTCCCAGGTAATTACCGAGTCAAGGGAGGTAGTCGAAACTAGTGCAACAAAAGCCACCCACCAGTTACTTCCCAGGTAATTACCGAGTCAAGGGAGGTAGTCGAAACTAGTACAACAAAAGCCACCCACCAGTTATTTCCCAGGTAATTACCGAGTCAAGGGAGGTAGTCGAAACTAGTGCAACACAAGCCACCCACCAGTTACTTCCCAGCGAATTAAGACGAATAACAGCATGCCTACATAGTTTGTATTTTACAAATACATGATAACATAACTAATAATGGTCTATATCAGCTTATAATTGACAAATAACACAAGCGCTTGCGTAAGCAATATTAATGCAGATATTTGTATACTTATGTTCACTTAAACAGAGTAATTAGGAACTCAAGTTTGTGTTATATTATACAACATGCGTGAAAGACGCTAAATCTATGTGTCATAAATGACCTTTGCGTTCATTCCTTCTGGACACAAAGTCTTAAGTATATGGCATTCCAACCGAAAAGATTGCGTTTCACGCGATGAGACACTGCAACGAATTGAAGCATGTCTGAAGGATATCTTGCTCTGGATGAAGAACAATTTGTTGAAACTTAATGCAGACAAAACAGAGGTAATCCTGTTTGTTCCGAAACGGAATACCAATGCTGCCAAGAATATCACATTGAAAGTTGGTGACGCTGTGATCAGCCCATCATCAGTGGTGAGAAACCTTGGTGCCATGTTGGATTCACACCTGAATATGGATAAACATGTAAACTCTGTCTCCAGGTCTTGTTTCATGCAGATCCGACAAATAGGTCAAATCAGACAATATTTGACAGTTGATGCAACAAAATCCCTCATAAATTCTTTAGTAACATCAAGACTGGATTATTGCAACTCATTACTGTGCGGCTCCCCAAAAACCATTCTGAACAAACTACAAAATATTCAAAATACAGCTGCCCGCCTCATCGCTCGGATACCGCGATACAACCACATCACTCCTGTACTGAGGGATCTTCACCTGGTTACCTGTACAATACAGAGTGGAGTACAAGGTATTGACTCATGTTTACAAAGCACTACATGGAAAGTCCCCAGGCTACATCAGAAGTATGTTTGAAATATATACTCCACAAAGACAGCTTAGGTCACAAAATGACTCTATTCTTCTAGTTGTGCCAAGGATGAGGACTGTATCGTACGGTGATCGATGTTTCATGGCTGCAGCACCGAAGCTCTGGAATGCACTGCCAACAGCACTCAGAGATAGTAAAACACTACCATCATTCAAGAAAGCGCTAAAAACGCACTGTTTTACTAAAGCATATTCTGGCTGATTATTAGTTTGACTTTTTAAGGGTCTCCTAAAAGGTAGTGCATTTATACCTTTGGAGACGGTTTCTCGTAGCAGTGGTATGTGACGCTGTTTTTGAAACACTAGTACAGTAGTAAATAGTGTCTTATAAATCGGGGGTCTCCTGTCTCCTTAAAGGAAGTATCACTATTCCTTTGGAGTTAGTTTCTCGTGGCAGTGGTATGTGACGCTGCTCTTGAAACACCCATGCATCCTGCCTCCTTAAAGGAAGTATCATTATTCCTTTGGAGTTAGTTTCTCGTGGCAGTGGTATGTGACGCTGCTCTTGAAACACCCATTTTAGGGGGTATTTGAGGGAGGATTTTAGCCTTAAACTTTAATATATACATATATACATTTGTTGTTATGTTTGCATGCATGTATCTATGTAAAATTGTTTTAACCATGTCTTAAATGTGATTGTAAAGCACCTTTGAACGTGTAATTACATGATAAAAGTGCTATATAAATATGGTAAAATAATAATAATAATAATTAATTCTATGTGTACAGAATTTTGCTTTACAAAGACGCTGCAGACTACCGGTATATCATGTACAATGTCAATTGGCAAGAATAAAAATCGGATATAGGATGGTCCATAGAATTGAAATGGACAGCGACATTAGACGAATAAGTTGCGTATGTCTCATCAAAATTATTTATGTCAAAACGATGACTGTTCATTCTTTTAGAAACTTGTTGATTATGTGGTGTCATGTTCATTTTAGGATGTGGATAATTGAATGTAGCTCATCATCTAATACAATGTACATGTAGACTCTAACAGTTTGTGACCAACATGACGGAAAATCTAGATGCACATCGTCTCGGTGTTGCAAGTACGGAAGCGCCAGTTTATCTGAGCTTATCGAATGACTTTGAGTATGTCTGTAGCTCTTGTAAAAGAAATGGAGGATACATCGAAACTGTAGGCTACTTTGTTGAGTGTGTTAAATATCTGTGCGAGGAATGTATCGAGGATCATTTCAAGAACAAACAATTAACAACACATAGTCTCTTACACCTACACCGAATTACTGACGTGTCGGATGTCAAAATACCAGGTCAAAATCAAAGCACTGGATATATTAGTAAATCTTCACATATTGATGGTTCCGATGATCTTGATGATTTAACTTAGAAGTGTGAATGTCAAGAGCGAACGTGATCAGGGAGATTGTCGTATTGTAGCTATCGACATTGTATCCGACAACGTGTTGGTGGACTCCTTTATCTATGAGACGACTGCCCGTCGATCAGCTATAAGTAACTCTTGGTGAGCATTACTGTTAAATTATTTCGACGAAGTGCGGGTTTAGAGGTTATCAAAACAATCCGTCTTGACGGCTTTTGTCATGGTGTCGTTTATTTCAACGACTAACTGTTGGGTCCATTTGAAAATCTTCTGATGTTCCAAATATTCCAGGACAAGATGTGACATTATCGTATTCGATACCACTGTTCATAGCTTCAAGTCCAGATGAAAAGACAATTCTTATATTTTCTGATTGGGAAAACAAAGTATCTTTGTGTATAGACATGAATGGAAACAAAATTGACGAGTGCAAGGAATTGGGACAGCCTGGATTGGTTGTATGTTCACCAAGACTTCCATATCTCATTGTCAGCGATACAGATAAACACCTAGTTCGAAAGCTAACCATGGATTTACAAAGTAGTGATATTTTATTGAACAATAGTGATGGTTTGAAGTATCCAAATGCACTCTGTTTTTGCCCGGAACAAACGGTATTTGATTGTTAGCAGTGACCCGGACAACAGCGAACACTGTAATATAACAATAATAGTACATTTTTAAATTGAAATTGGACTCATCAGTCTGGAGACAAACTGTCAATTTCAGCAGTTTGTATTGAAAGTAAAAGATTTTGGACATATGTATCGACGGGAGGTAAATCTTGCTTTCAATTGGTAACCATAAAAGTTGCAAAAAGAACTTTTATGGGGATTATAATTGAATGCTTGCTCGAGCCTCGCAGTTTGCCCCTACCTCAAACATGCATTTACAGTACAATATAAACATTATACAGTACAACCTGTCCAGAGCGACCCGCTGCTGGGCACCAACCTGTAAAAAACTCCCAATATTTACAGCTACCAAGGGTGTTGCTCTACAGAGGTTGTACTTAAGATGAAAACTAAGACGTCACATAATACGAATAATAATATAATCTCTAATTTCCGTTCCTTTTGCAGATAACTCTTTTAAAAGATATTCGCCTGAATTATATGAAGAACAGTCAATCTTAATCTTATAAAAATGCCATATAACCTATTTACATGTTAATTTCTATTTAAAAATCCGACGTTAATGTTACCTGAACCACTCATTTTTATTTAGCCTGAGTACATGTAGGCTTTGATGTACATAGCATGTACATACGGAAATAAACACACATCGTTTAAAGATCCTGTTTCATCTAACTTCGATCAATGTATACGTAGTATCATAACTTATAATGGTTTTTAAAATGTCTTAGATCGTAACGTCGGATGGCTAAATCCCCATTACAGGGTGTGCTTATAATGATGTGCGATTAATAAATAGTCGATCACACACAGGTTCAGTTATCGATGTGATTTAAAAGGCCACGTACACCATTCACTGTGTAATGTGTATAAATAAGTCATCGTCGTATGTTTACTGTAGTGTATCAACCATAAACCTCTATTCAAACTAGTATAGATGTTGACATACTTGTATCTGGACGTTAAAGCAAAAGTGAAGATTTGTGTATAAATGGGTGTAGGAGATATTACCTTATAAAATGGATATTAAAAAAATTGTTGCGCTGTTTATAGCTCTAACATTTGCTAGCGGTGGTGTCTGCTTAAGGATCGGTGCATTTAATATTCGAGTGTTTGGTGTGACGAAAATGAAGAATGATATGGTCGTTGATAAGCTTGTGGAGACTATAGCGCGTTATGATGTTCTGTTAATTCAAGAGATTCGAGATTCGTCAGGGGAGGCTATACAAGATTTGTTAACCAAAGTCAACATGAGATTTCCTGCTAACCCTTTCAACATGACGCTGAGTCCTCGCTTAGGCCGTACAAACAGCAAGGAACAATATGCGTTCCTATATAGGGAACTATCCGGGTTGAAAGTAGCAGAAACTTACGTTTATGATGACGGGGATGAATCGTTAAATACTGACACAGTGAAGGTTGATACATTTGAACGAGAACCTTACGTTGTGCTATTCCATTCCACTAAAACCACTGTGGACAAGTTCGCCTTGATTGGGATTCATGTTGCGCCTTCAGATGCGGTTAAGGAGATAGAGGCACTGAAAACGGTCTTTGCACACACAAAATCAAGATTT
The DNA here is from genome assembly GCA_947247005.1 of Spisula solida. Classification (NCBI taxonomy): domain Eukaryota; kingdom Metazoa; phylum Mollusca; class Bivalvia; order Venerida; family Mactridae; genus Spisula; species Spisula solida. The sequence goes on along the minus strand of OX365944.1, from coordinate 31,051,210 downwards.
AATGTTGCTAACATTATGGTATTAGGTGATTTGAATGCAGACTGTTCATATGTTGCCAAAAAAGACTGGGCTGATATTACAATCAAAGACAATCCTGCCTACACATGGTGGATAGGGGACGACATTGACACCACGGTGGGAAATACTGACTGTGCCTATGATAGATTCATTTCAACTGGGGAACAACTGAAGACTGCGGTGGTTAATGGAAGCGTTGGCATATTCAAATATGACGAAGCTTTTCAGCTTGATCAAACAATGGCGCTTCAAGTTAGTGATCATTATCCTATCGAGATGACACTCAAAAGAAAGGATGTTTCAAGTGGTGGCTGTACATGTATGGAAGGTTGCGGACATGTTTGTGTTTCTCTATTTACACTAATATCACTCGTGTTTGTTTGTACGAAGTACTTGGAGTCTCCTTAATATCTCAGGAGATATATCGTATGGCCTAACTGACCTCAGACATGACCTTTCTTTGTAAATAGCTGCTGGTAATTACCTACCGGTACAAATGTACTGGCATCTAATATAAGCCACGGAGAGGTTCAGTAAAATGATTACAACGTGAATAAACACAGGGCTTCGAATCCAGAACAGTCGAGTACACACAAAGAATATCAATTTCGCCATGCTATATATGTTGTTTTATTCATATTTGAATTTCAATAACAAATGGTGTTATGCATATTTTAAAGTTTATCACTCTCAGGAATGCAGTGGTTTCTATGTTATTTACCAACATATCATTAGAATTAAAAGGTCGTAAGAACAAAATTAATATTTTGAGAAAACAAGAAAAAACTGTCTGAAAACTGCTCTTTACTTACGAAAAACAAGCTTTTTAAAATTTGGTGAATATAATCACTTCTGATTTTCATGAAAATAGGCTCATAAGAAGCGTCTTGAGATATTTTTATTTTATTTTATTTATTTATAAGAAGCGTCTTGAGATGCAGATTTCAAATATGCATACATGCGTCTTATAAGGTCGTAAGTAGTACTTTAATAAGACCTTCTAATTCTAAGCCACAGGTACAAGAACATTTGGTTTTGTGTCTTGCACCTTTTAAGCCAGCGATATGTACAGTCCGGTATTGACCAGGCTGGACACAATATTGATTTTGTACTTACAACCTTCTAATTCTCAGCCAGAGATATTTACACTAGTGTACATAAAATGTATATGTATATATTGTAGCATTTCGTATGCATGTATCATACAGTTTAATCTTATGTTTTATACACATTGTAATTTATATTATGCAAAAAAAATGAAATAAACGTTCAATTTATGACACCATTTACGAGATACGTATTTATGCCTCTATTTATACATGTAGATAAGGCTATGTATGTAAAACTCATTCCACGGTGCGAGCATGAACCATGTAGCTAAGGACAGCGCGGTTGTATTGTTGAAATCCATCGCAATATATGGTATTCAAACCATCTATACTAGTCATGAATGATCGGTCTATGACACCAAAAAGAGACGTGCGAGTTGCACTATTTCGGAAACATACATATTCTCGGACCCGTTCGTTTTTGGTTAATTTTTCTTATATTATTGGCTACTTGCTAGAAGGTAGGCATGTTTAATGTTGCATAATCTTTAATTTCATTTATCATCGTTCAGTATACTATGTCATCTGCTATATTTAAGATAACGCAATTTGTTGAAGATTTAGAATGATTTAAAGTAATTGATTGCACAAAACTACAAAATTATTTTCCTTTCATTGCCATGTGAAAGTTCTTGTCTTGAATGATTATACTGCTTGAGAGTCGTAATGTCTTGTAAATAATTATGTTGATAGACATATTGGGTATTAGTTCAAACAGTTGAGTCAACCATGCGTGCAGTACAATATGAGAACTGTTCAGTGGACACTTGAAACATCATAATTTTACTATCGTCGACGTGTATAATAATACTATAATTGACAGTAGTTTTTGGCTTCCTGAATTGAAGAGCTTTTCCGCGTCATAAATTATAGGACTATTTTCAGAATATAAGGGAAAATGTATCTTCATTTAGGATGGGAATTGAGCCGATTTTCGGTCCTAAAAATGGTGAAATGCAGGGATATTTATACAACAAAAGCCTATAAAAGGCCCCTTCCCAATTGTAAATTTCTTTAAAGTCATGCAGTTCTACCTTTTCGTTTCCCAAAACTGGAAGTACACCGATATTTGTCGCAAAAATTTACATCCAAAATGAACAGACAAAGTCCTGAAATGAGGACCATGGTCCTGCACATGACATGCTTCTTCATGTCAAAATTACGTTATACATATGTACGAAACTTTGCACATTCTAATATGCTCCATCCTAGTATTCAACTGCCTGATGCAATTTTCCGCCGTACAAACATTCAACTTTTTATATATACATTGCTTGACTCACGTCTGATAGCATACTTAGTTTAATGTACCTGATGATGTGACTGGGTGGTCTCCATATTACTGAAATACTTTTGATCAATGAGACTTAAAACAAGGGTTAAAAATAGTGTTCCGATAACTGGTTTTCTTGCTGTTAATTTACTTGAATCAAACGGATGGCGATCCGGTAGTGCGGTTAAGCATGCCAATATCTGGAAATATATAGCATGCTGTGTTGCCGAGATGTTGACCCCTATCATTGGTCTTCTTTGTTACCCTGGCGCATACATTCTACACACAAGTTTTTACGTGGCCTATTAACGCACAGTACTCGCCCCGTGTACCCCGATAAGACGTGCTAGCCTGAATAATGCTATGTTAGCCTACCGCAAAAATTTCAACATTCAAGAGGTTAGGTATTTTGTGCGTGTTTCATTTATTTCGTGTCTACACCAGTAAAACGAAGAAAGTGTACATGTGCAGTGGTTCTTCCTCGACACGAAGATGTGTTTTTTTTTCGATCTCAAACGTCACATTATATACTCCTCAAAAAAATTTAAGGACCACAAAATGCAAGGGTTAATATTCAATCACTGAAATAACTAACAACTAAACAATAATTGATATCAAATGTTCAATATGTCATACTGACAAATGTAAACGAGGATAATGGCAAATGACAGTAGTAAACACGTGTCAAGAAGTGATGTCGCTACCAAAATGTCAACGTTCGCATAGTGGTGGGTGGGGTATTATGTTTTTCAATCAGTGTCGAAACACATACAATGCAATGCCATAACTAACGCCAATACCACATATGACCCGTTCGAGCTTCCATAAGAACCCTACACCTCAGTTTTAAGTTGCTAATCAACTTCTGATTGCATGACGAGGGTTTTTTGGGCACTCCTCTATGAGTGCACGTGTCAGTTCCCACTGGGTCTGTGGTTTGACAAGTCGTGCACTTATCCGTCACCGGAGTTTGTCGCATACATGCTCTATCGGATTCATGTCAGGAGACCGAGCAGGCTAGTCCAAATGCACTATACGCTCGCGTTTGAAGTACTCTGGGACCACACGGGCCCTGTCCGACCGGGTGTTAAAGTCCACTAGCACAAAGTATTGACCTCTAGCATCACCGTAGGTCGTACACATTAATTTTCAACATCATCGTGGTAGGTAACATCCACTGATATTCACCGTTTGGATGACGCAAGGGTCTGTAGATCCACCATAGACCCTGCCACAAACTAGCACCTGCGAACCATCAAACCTGTCGTGTTCCTGGATACAAAAGTACATACATATTTCGTTTTTCTGTCGCCACACACTTGTTTTGCCACCATTAAAGTCTACACATAACATTGATTCCTCTAAGAGCAGAACAGACCGGAGTCTGGTTAACGGGGTGTTTCGGGGTTCCAGAGAAAATGTCAAGGAAAAGATCATGTCTTCTGGGGTTAATGGTGGACGGAAAGCAGGAATGCGAGCATGCTTATTGGCAGCATGAAGTCTGTTTCTAAGAGCTCATTCACAGTTGCGAACCCCAGGTGCATGCCGGAAGTAAGAAGTCGACGTTTTCGCGGATTCGAACCGCCCTAGTTTGGCAATGTTGACAATATAAAGGTCATTACAATCCGTCGTTTTGCTCTTACGGGCTCTTCCTATGCGCTCAACAACATATACCTATACCCGGCAGGACCGACCACGGTATGACTGACGTTACACTGACGTCCAACGTGACGTTAAATGTGTCCCACCAGTAGTATTTCATTAATTTGTTCCACGTCACCAACTGGTAAATGTCTCCTCGTGTGCGTTTATGCCGTATACTCACTATAAAGGCACAAAATTACCCGAACTTAACCCGAAAATGAATTGAACGAGTAACGTTAAAAAACTGACAGTTACAATGAACAGACAGGAACACAGTGTTTTGCAGCGATACCCGCTCAAAAGCAAAATCTACAGTTTATCCGTGTAATTACGCAATATATAGTGTGTTTTACATTTTCCCAATACTTTAAATATACTAAATTCTGAATAGATAAAATATCAATATCTGAATAATTGCAAAAACATAAGTTTGAAATAGTGGTCCTTAAATTTTTTTGCGGAGTGTATTTTAAACTTAATAAATGTGTCAAAAAGTCAGCAGTTTGGTCTTTAAAAAATAATTAAAAATACTTATAGACCGCGGAGAAAGTTCAAATTATGAAATAATAGTAGCATATTATTCGCATTGATGTATGCACTGGTATCATTATCTTTCTTGAAAATGACAGGTTTCCGCGCTTGGTGGCATAAAATGGATAGTGCACGAGTTATATGGTGAAATTGTCTAGATACTGCCCGAGTCGTAGATGAATACTGCCCTTGTTGCTCACAGTTTTAATGTTTTAGGACTGAAAACAACATTTTCACGACACAATTTTCATACAACAATTATTGTCTATCTATATAAAACATGTATTTAGTTATAATTGCATTGATCTGCTGAATTTAATATAAATCCCCATATAATATACTGTCTAAATCCCGTGTACCATTTTCTTAGTTACACCACACATATACCAAGGTATCTTCACATGGACGTATATATCTAATGCGTTCGTTCTTTGCTTTTTATTTCACAGAAGCGCTATTCCGTTTATGTAACGAGTGTTATTTTTATCAATTTACCATTTATTTAAAGCAAATCGGCATGTAAAGATACCTTTAACCATTCTTATAAATCAGAAAAATATGGCCTAGGTAATATAGACGTACACCTACATATAGCAAAATTGTCAATAAGAGTACATTGTACAAAGATCTTGTCTATATCAACCAATTACCGGTGTGTTGTAATGCAGTCACATTGATCCTGGTTACGCAACCTTTTTAGGGGTTGTTGCAATGGCTGAGCGGTCTAATAAGTTAGTACGTCGCTTGATCACAAGTGGTTTGCAGTTTGAACCTTACATTTTAAAATCACATAGACGCCCCGTTTCATGAATTAGTATCCAATAAGTACCATGAGTTTTCAGTACTCTGAATTAACAAATATAAAGAAACCATTATCGTTGGTTAGATCGCAGCTTATCTGTTAAAGCGTTTATGAGAAAGTCGTAAACGCTTAATATTTCACAGTGAAGTCACTGACACTCATTTTAACAACTCGCTAGTGACGTTTTTTCCATTCCCAAAATTATTTAATGTTTGTCTTCCATCAAACTGGAATCCAGAAAACAAATGCCGCAAGGTTACTTTCAGTGTACTGCAGCTATTCAGCGGATTTTCGATAAGATAATGACAGATCGGACAGGGAATGCAGGTCTAAACGGAAACAGCTGGGCACGAAACTCACTGTGGGTGCCTACAGGTAGGACACGCGCTTGGAGATATATAGGTCCGGGTTCAATTTCCGTCTGCGTCACTGCTCATTTTCTCGGAGCAAAATTAACCAATAATGTTCAACTCGACCAAGCTGTGAATTGGTACCTGTGAGTGTGGTGTTTGTTCATGTTCGATAGTCTTGGTCGTCGCATCTCGATGTTGTCTTCGCACAAACCAGGAGAGAAGTAGTCTCCATATTAGGACTCGAGCGCAGGTTTCCTTAGGTAGCCCAATGCCTAGGGGAAGTTAAATGTCGAAGGGTAGCTTGATTGCTGAAGGAGGCCCTCGAAAACTGGTAACTAAATGTAACATAACAGACAACAACAAAACACGCAACAAACGGGATTTATCCTTTCAATTATCCTCTTGTTGAACGCCTCATGTCATATCCGTTTGTATGAAATCTGCCATTTGCAAACATGTCTGATTATGAGACAAATGTAACGTAGGTTCTATTATATAATTATACATCATGTATTTCCACTGCGGTATACCGTAAACCGGATATTGCTAGTGAATGGGAGTAATGTTATCGATTTTCGCGACATTACAGTGTTCACTGGGATTAGTTCAGAGACGATAATTTCCAAATTACTGACTACTTTCTTCATCTCAACTAGGTTTTAATGTATTCGGATATTTTTATAACTTTATAGTACGCCATATTATAACAGGTATTTTTCATAGAAGTGTTCAAATTACTCAGTTATTGTCCGCTGCTCACTCGCAAACTTTGCCCACAACACTTTAAATGCGTTTGAACTGGGCATTCTAGTTATACTGAACTTTAATGTCGTAAGTCCAAATTTCAGACAAAAAATGATTGAACTTCAACAAAGATACATGTACACACCAAAATACAAATGTAGATAAGTGCGTGTACAGCGTATTGATATTTACTACATACAGAGTATTGCACATTAGCTTCTTCTTCTTCTTCCGAGTATTGAGCAGGGATCTTGATAGATCGTAAGTAGCTCAGCGACATTATGTACATGGTGATGGCGATCAAAAATTCAGTATGAATTAAAATTCAAAGTTCATAGTTTAAAAACATTAAAACTTTATACACTGTAGATAAAGAATCAGCCTATATCGTCCCAACCCGGAGGAGAGACTGAAAGTCCTCCAGGGATGTTGCCGCAGAAACTCTGCTAGGAAGCGAGTTCCAGTCCTTCACCGATCTAGGGAAGAAGGAGTTGAGGAAGGTCTTGTCTGTGAGGCGCTCCTGGTAGAATCTGTTTCCTCCACGGGTGCGGCCATCGCTTGGTTTCATGTATGTCGATGATGGAACATCGACAAGTCCATGGTGAACCTTGAAGAGCATCAGGAGTCTGCTGATGCGACGGCGACTTTCAAGCGATTCCCACTGGAGGTCCTCTAGCATTTTCGTGACACTCCCTGGGGTCTTGCTTGTATAGTCGTTGACTACAAATCTGGCTGCTCTTCGTTGCACCTGTTCCAGGTCTCTGATGGTGGACTGTTGTGCAGGATCCCAAACAGTAGCTGCATATTCGAATGTTGGCCTAGCGATGGCCCTGTAGGCTGCTGCCTTTACTGATGGGGTGCAGTCCTTGAGATTGCGGCGGAGGAAACCGACTGTCCTGTTGCCCTTCTTGATAGTATTGCCTATGTGGCAGTCCCAGCTGAGGTCTTCAGAGATCGTGACTCCGAGATATTTGCTGCCGTCGACGATCTCTAGTGTGTGTCCATGCAGCTGGTAGTTGGTCTCAAGTTTTCTTGTCCGTTTGGAAGCTATTCGCATCACAACACATTTGCTGGGGTTAAAGTCCATCTGCCATTTCTTCTCCCAAAGTTCGAGGGAAGTGAGGTCACTTTGCAGGAGCTTGCTGTCGTCACTGTTATTGATGACCTTAAGCAGTAGACTGTCACTCTTATTAAACTAGGAAATCAACCAAAAATAATACTTAGTACCAATTTAACATTATAACTATTTTTAAGAACCTCAGAAGAGTGAATTCGAATATTTGAGTGCTGAGTGTAAGTATTGATTGTAATTTTGAACAATACAAAAAAGCGTCCATATCATAGTTAAAATAAGTATATCTCAAACTTGTGTACATATACAGTATTACATTTAAAATCTCGAGGGACCCACCTCAGAATTCGTCATTCCAGCATGTGTTATGTACATGTAGTTTTTACACTCTCCAATTTTCAACATAATTATGTAGACAAAATAAGTAATATATCTGGTTATACCTAGCATTTACTAAATTTCCGTGAGCAATACTCCGTACACCGAACAGCAATACATGTACAACAGTGAGCAATACTAATGCAATACTAAAATTCTCAAAATGCACCGTTATTTGTGACTCCGTTACTGGTAAAACATTAACAACATATTATGCTTGGTCACTGGGATGTTCTTTTGCTCGATTCAAATTTTGTAGCTTAACGAGGAATATAAACAAAAACATCTTTATTTGACAGACCGAGCATATGTTTTGCGTGAGGAACGATACGAGTTTGGTCTTTTAAATGCCCGTTTAAGCAGTCCCTGGTCATTTGCCGGTAGATACTTTTGTATATAATTTACATTCAACACACACAGAAAGACAAAACAGCGTCTCTGAACTTACCCTGTTGTGCACTTGAAGGTTGCGAAAATGGATAACATTACTCACCTTACTAGCAATAACCGGTGTACTGTATACCGCAGTGTTTCCGCATTCTTGTTGACGGAATAGGCCGGACACATGTATTCAATGTTTTTTTTATAATATTATCAATAATCATGCGAATAAATGTGTAAATGGTAGGCCGATAGGCATCGTTCAATCATGTTAGTACTTCAAGACAACATACAGCGGGGCTTCTCTTTTACATTTTGGGAGAGCATTGTTAGTAGGGGTTATTATGTCTAGGGGACTAGTGGTTTCAAAATACACATATGGACCTACTCGCAAGTAAAGTGACGTGGAAAGTAATTAACGAAAAGTGATATATTGGGATCGCATGAGCGGATCAAGCAGACGCTCTGTATAGAATGAACAATCTGGCTTCTCATGTCTTCAACTCTCATGGTGATAACATGTAGCTCAATGCGCTCTTTACTCGATTTATGTAATTGCTTGTACTAGATTCTACTCGTAGATTCTACTCGTAAGTAGACAGACTTACAGTACGATATTGGCACCTGTGATTTTACAGGTAACAATGATGCCGAACAATATTATTATATTATTATCTCTAGTAAGAACTATGCAGATTTCATCCCATGAAAATGTTAAATTATCTATTCCAGGCCTGCATTTATCCATAAAACAAGTATTAAACAGACAACACAGGCAGTATAATAATTGTTTTACAGTGGAAATGTGCAGTATCTACGGTATAACTCGGGCACTATCCATTTTATGCCACCAAGCGCGGAAAACCTGTTATTTTTTAGAAAGATACCGATGCCAGTGCATACATCAATATGATGAAATATGCTACTATTATTTCACTACATGTTCATGAAATTTGAGCCTTCTCCGCGGTCTATAAGTATTTTTAATTATTTTTTAAAGACCAAACTGCTGACTTTTTGACACATTTATTAAGTTTAAAATATAATGTGACGTTTGTGATCGAAAAAAATTACATCTTCGTGTCGAGGAAGAACCACTGCACATGTACACGTTCTTCGTTTTACTGGTGTAGACACGAAATAAATGAAACAGGCACAAAATACCTAATCTCTTGAATGTTGAATTTTTTGCGGTAGGCTAACACAGCAGTATTCAGGCTAGCACGTCTTATCGGGGTACACGGGGTGGTACTGGGTTAGTCTGGTTCTACGGAATCATGTTAGTGCCATTTTAAATATCGTGTATCACCCTCCAAGGGCGAGACACGAGAATTGCGCGAGGCAAGAAACGAGAATTATACGCGATATTTGAAACGAGACACGAGAATTGCGCGAGGCCTGAAACGAGACACGAGAATTAAAAATTGTGGCGTTTTTAATCTCGCCCTAGACCCACAACTTTTACAAGTTAATATCTAATACCGTGGAATTCTCGCGTATCGTATCGTGTCTCGCAGGTGATTCTCGTGCTTCGTTTCAAATATCGCCTCTTAATCTCGTGTCTCGACTTCCAAGGGCGAGACACGAGAATTAAACGAGAGACGAGGATTCAACTCGAGGCACGAGAATCCAACGCGAGACACGACAATGCTATCGTGCAAATGTCGCGAAATTATCTTGCCTCGCGTTTCTATTTGGTCCGCGAGACACGAGAATTCAAGCGAGACACAAGAATTGAAGGCGAGACACGAGAATGCGCGCAATTCTCGTGTCTCGTTTCAAATATCGCGTATAATTCTCGTGTCTCGTTTCTTGCCTCGCGCAATTCTCGTGTCTCGCCCTTGGAGGGCGATACACGATATTTAAAATGGCACTAACAGGATTCCGTACTGGTTCCCTGTCGTTCTATAGTAGTTTAGTATTAACGCAGTGATAGGGCAGGTAATCCGGACTAAGTACTGCGTACGTTTACTCTCCTCAGCGGTTAATACCCCTTCCAGAAACACTAGCCACTGCCACAACAACATACCATGTTGAACAGGTCACATGACATTTCAAATTGGAGAAGAAGCCGTTGAAATAAGTCCCTAAGCGTTGCTTCATTGATAAAAAATAGACGCAATATAAACTAAGGCATGGGTAATTTTATACACAAGAGGATCGAACTTCCTGTTATTGACTTCATTACAACAAAACTCACGTTATCACAATCAGTAAAACACTCATACCGTTATATACTATAATTAAGTTAGGATACATGTATATAATTCTTGCATCAATGTCAAATACATCTACGTGTTATAATATTAACACGCAGTTATCTTTGTGACCAGTATAAACCTATAATGGGATTCGAACCCAAATAGTACAACGTCATCGCCTAGCAATGTGATGTACATAAGACCATTCGACTATCTCAATAACCCGAAGGTTCGTACGCAAATAATCAGTATAACTACTTTACATTAGAGTAAACACCCCACAAGAAATAGATTGATATATGATTTTATTTGTAATTTAGGTGTTACATAAGGATAACGTATATAGATATGTATATGGATAATAACACTGCAGAAACAGCAGATCTATAGAACATGCGGGTAACCATATCGGCTAGTCTGAATTAGTACGCTATGGTAGCGGAAAGGATAATGGGAAGATTTGGGAAACATTTAGACATTTTGGTCAAGGATAACCCATCAAGTGCAAACATGTATTTCCATTGGGGTCCTGTGTTTTGCTGAAGCAGAAGAGACATGTGTGCGATAGTGGGATACCATAGCTCTTTCCGATGATACTCCGGTGTATACATCTAGCACAGATACACGCCAGACAACCTCAGTGTTACCAACCAGTTCATCTCTGGGAACGGACATTCTGTATTTCATAAATGAAACCCAAGATAGATTATATCACGGATGTATTATTTGATTATATACATAATTAAATTATATTCCCAGACAAATGACGTTACATATAGGAAGAATATGTGCGTTGATGCTCCAGAGAGAGCCCTGCACTTCAATAGGAAGAAGAAGAAGAACAAAACTGGTTCAAACTTTTTTCATTCTCTTCAACACGCCGCAGTGCCCCAGCTAGACGTTAATAGCAGGGCGCAACGCCCTGCTGCCCTTTTCCTGCGCCCTGCTGTGCCCTTTTGTTGTCAAATCCGCCCTGCCCTTTTCAATTTCTTATGTGTGTAAAAAACTTGGTCAAACGAGTAATAAACAACGTGACAAGTTGTATATTAATCTGATACGTCAATCATCCATAAAACAACATCGGAGGCGGGGCTTGTCATCTGCAACGGCTATCAACCAATGAGATCGTGTCTCACGTTCACGCATAATCAACGTGTGAATAGCTAATTGGCATTTATCCGAGATTGTCCGTGAATTTGACCAAGTCAAGTAAAAAACTTAGAGGACACACCTGTCAATTTCAACAGAAATGTTTAACATAAGTTACAGTAATGATGAATTCATTCTTAAATTTCGAAGTTTTAATAACGCACATTTTTCTCAGGATCTTGCGGGGAAATAAACGCGCGCTATTAAATCACTCTAACTAACCTTTATTTACCACAGGCCCTCGATGCGATGTTATGGTCCGGAAAATAAATATTACTCTATCTTCTACAAGGTGACTAACGGGACCGGAATTCTCTGAGGGTAGGGAATACAAGCATGTCCATAAATCCATCATTTATTCACCGATCTTACACGTGTTACACGTGTATAAAATGTAGGCCCCTAATTTGACCCCTATACTTGATGGAGCATATGCCTAGTCATATAATTTTAAGATAAATAGGCCAAAGACCTAGTATATTTAGGTTTTTGAATAGGCTCTGCATAATTATGCTTTTAATTACGTGGTGTTTTCGCCAACAGTAGAATTTAATATGATATAGAATCTAAATGGACACATGTTGAACAAACAAAAATGTATCGTTTGTTTGTATGTCACTTTGTGACAGTGTATTGTTGCTGCTTGAAACTTCTCGTGCATGCACGTGTCTCCTTTTCTAAATCCGATCCGTACGGTACAGCATGGGCGTTATCGTTTTATTTCTTTTCAAGAACGACAACTCTGAATAGCATGCTGGGTAATTTTAAAAATGGCGACGAAAGATATGCATAGACACACAAAATCGCGTGATAGCTCCAGATATGAACGTAGGAAGAGAAGTTACTCGGACAGTAGTGACAGTAGAAGTAGTGACGATGACCGTACTCGCTGGTCTAGGCGTGACAAGGATGATGAACGCATGAGCGAGATGAGAAAAACGCAGGACGGAATCACACAACGTCGAATTTTCTCAGAAGACCAAAGCGAAGAAATTGAAAAGAAAATAGATGAAGTCGTTAAAATTGCGAATAGGGGAGTGTATAAAGAACACACTGTTGATAGAGCACCATTAAGAAATAAATATTTCTTTGGTGAAGGTTATACTTATGGGTCCCAACTTGAAAGAAAAGGGCCTGGCATGGAAAGACTTTATCCAAAGGGTGAAGTTGATGATATTCCTGAATGGATTGAGGACATGGTGATTAAACCTATAGTTAAGGCTGGACTTGTGCCTGAGGGTTTTGTTAACAGTGCAGTTATAAATGATTATATGCCCGGTGGCTGTATTGTTTCTCATATTGACCCTCCACATATTTTTGATAGACCTATCGTCTCGGTATCATTTTTCAGTGACAGCGCCTTATCTTTTGGTTGCAAGTTCTCTTTTAGGCCTATAAGGACCTCGAAACCTGTCCTGGTGTTGCCAATTGATCGAGGATGTGTGACACTCCTCAGGTAAGTAAAGATTGGAATAATTGTAGTTCTGGATACCATAACTAAATGGTCTTTTATTTACACTGACGTGTCGGCCTTTTAGTTATGGAATTACCCTCTTCAATAATCAACTGTTTAAGCTTAATGCCTAGAATGCAAGTTTATTGTTCAAAATTCGACAACAAACTATCATTTACGTATAAATATAATATTTTTTAAATGTTTTGTCATAAAGCCAATTTGACACCTACTGATAATTATCTATTGCTTAAAGTTTATTTACTTCCGCGTTTTATCAGCTTCGGCGGCCATTTTGAATAATTAATTTATCGCAGGTGCGTGCGAGAGCCGTTTTCGAAAAATCCGTTATTTCATGAAAAATGGTCGAAAACGTCTTAAAATTAAATAAAACCTTTATATATACCTTTACATAAGAAACAAACACGTTATTTTTGCTATAAAGCACGTAACTCCTGTTTACACAAATAAATATTGCAATCTACGCAGCCGACAATCTTTAAAAATGAAAACATTGATCACGTGGTTCGTTTCGGAACCCCTTTGTTTTTATCCCATTCAAATAAATGGCGATCGTAAACGAAAACATTGAAATTGGACAGGTTTGAAACAATCGTCGGAATTGATGGTATTTCTTGCGAAACATTTTGTTTTTTGGGGTATATTGATAGAATATGGTCCAATTGATAGGGTATCAATGATTATTTTGTTGAAAACGTGCGTTTTGTCATAAAACAAACGCGACTCAAACTGTGCCGTTGAGCTGTTAGGTTTCAAAGAACAAACGGCTTTGACGATGAAATGGAATGATCATCGTCAAAGACCTTGGACTAGAATAATTGTAGACTTCGGAAAGTTTATAAAGATTTTTTTTTTTAAAAATCAGTTGGTCCTTCAAAAAAACAGTTTGATGTAGACTGTATGGGCAGTTTACATGTATACTAAACATGTTGTGATGAAAATGTCAGCCAGTAATCTACCATTAATTGAACGTAGAAACATAAATCAAGTTGAAGATGGGTACAGCTGAACCTCAGAACTTAGTTTCCATCAAACTCAAAGCCGAACCATTTTCTCTGTTTGAATTGCATATTTATTTACCTCTTCAGTTACATAACTATGTCAAAATTTCTGAAACTATTGGACTTGGAGTTCACAGTTTTGACTTCATCTTTCTGAGTCTAGTCATAATGTGTGTCTATGTAAACCGAAGGTCGCCTGTGGTAAAATATTATAATTTATTGATCAGTTTACCAGGTTCATCAAAGAAAACCCCGTATTTGCTGACTGTATAATTATAGGCCACATTTTTGGCATAATCATTATGAAATTTGTCACATAATCAAAATTTCATACAAGAACAAATATTGGTGTCTGCAAATTCTAGGCCAAATTTGTAATTTTGATTTTCTCTGCTTTTTAGCTCCACTATTCGTAGAATAAGGGGAGCTATTGCAGTCACCCGAGCGTCAGCGTAATACTTTTGTTAAAGTTTAGGTACAGGTTTTTTAACCTCTTATATTCTCTAAGTCCTTTGAGATGTTGCTTTCATACTTTGCATGCTTGTTTACCATCATGACCCCAACCCATATGCAGGAGTAGGTAACTCTATCAGGCATTTTGTTGAAATTATGCCCCCTTGTTCTACTTAGTGCAAATAGTGCAAATGTTAAAGTTTAGGTACGGGTTTTTTAACCTCTAATATCTTCATAGTGCATTGACATATTGCTTTGATACTTTGCATACTTGTTCACTCTAAGTGCATTCACATATTGCTATGCATACTTGTTGTCCATCATGACCACAACCCCTACACAGGGGTAGGTAACTCTATCAAGCATTTTGTTGAAATTATGCCCCCTGTTGGACTTGGAAATGCAAATGTTTAAGTTTAGGTACAGGTTTTTTAACCCCTTATATCTTCAAAGTGCAACAACATATTGCTTTGATACTTTGCACACTTGTTCACCATCATGACCCCAACCCATACACAGGAGAAGATAACTATTTAGCATTTTGTTGAAATTATGCCCCCTTTTTCAACCTAGTGCAAATGTTAAAGTTTAGGTATAGGTTTTTCACCTCTAATATTTTCAAAGTGCATTCACATAATGCTACGGATACTTGTTCTTCATCATGACCCCAACCCCTACACAGGGGTGGGTAACTCTATCAAGCATTTTGTTGAAATTATGCCCCGTTTTGGACTTGGAAATGCAAATGTTAAAGTTCAGATACAGGTTTTTTAACCCCTTATACTTGTATCTTCAAAGTGCATCGACATTTTGCTTTGATACTTTGTATACTTGTTCACCATCATGACCCCAACCCCTACACAGGAGAAGATAACTATTTAGCATTTTGTTGAAATTATGCCCCCTTTTGGACTTAGAAATGCTTATTTGTTTACCATCATGACCAAGAGGACCTACACATGAGTAGGTAATGGTCCTGCATAATTTGTCCAAATTATCCCCATTTTTCGACTTAGAAGCCCCAACCTCTACACAGCAGAGGGTAATGCTGCTGTTATAAAGCATTTAGTTTTGAATATATACCGGTAATAATTGTACTATCCTAGCATGGCCCTGCAAATAGTGGAGCACGCTGTTCGTGGACAGCTCTTGTTCCAAAAGTCCACAGGTGAGCCCTTTTAGACATATGACTCTTGTTTGGTTTTCAGTGGTTATGCTGCAGATAATATTACACATTGTATAAGACCACAGGATGTTGTTAGAAGACGTGCAGTTATCATTTTAAGGAAGTAAGTACACATTCAATATGTTTGTCTGTGGTTAGCGTTATTTTCACGCATTAAATTTGACAGGAATATTGATTTTCCTCTATACAGTATTGAGAAATTCCCTGTTCCTTGTTGAAGTTGAAGTATAATAGTACTGGTTAACATACAATCCAGGAAAACTGGTTAGATGAATTGGCTACCACCGTCATTAAACTGAAATACTATCGACAAACAGTTTTGTACGAATAAACAAACCAACAGATTATCTTATCTTTAAATGATGATATTTGCAGAGTATGTGATGATGCTCCAAGACTAGACCCATTGACTAGTTCAAAGGTCAGACCAATTTCGGAAATAAGAAAGAGGGATAGACGAGTATCATATTCGAGTTCGGATTCATACAGGTAATTTATATTTATGAAATTATATAGAGTATATTTGTTGATTTTGGTGCACACAGAAAGCTACATAAATTTGCATTGCCAAGTAATATAAAATTTTTTTCACTTTTTTGAATAAAAAATAGCAGTTTCTAGCAATACTTTTGGTAAAAAAGTGAAAAATACATCAGAGTTAACATAATATTTCTCTACAGAATACCTACAAAGCCACATGTATATTATTAAACTGTTGGACTGTGAGACAGAGGCCTAAAAACCTATCTGACCCAAAATATCTGTCTGATCATAATGGAGTTAGACATCATATAAAAAGTGGAAATTATGGGCCAAGTTTTATTATAGGCCCAATGGGATCTGGCCTGCTAGGAATATGGACCTGAAATTACTTAAAAAATGAGAAATTGGCATTGTTTATAGTCTAGTTCAAACAGTTTTGTCTGATCTTCTTCAATCTTGGTGACTATGTTAATGGGCATAATATCTAAACCAAGTTCGATTACGGCCCTTGTAATACCAAAAAATAAGGAAAAATTAGTCTCATCTGTACTGGGTGCTTTAATTCAAACAGTTTTCATCTCATGATCTGATCATCTTTAAACTTGGTGACAATGATTATGGGCTATTCTAGGCCAAATCAGATAATGAGCCCAATCCACCCAGTCCTTCTTTGATAATGGCCCTTGAAACATAAAACATTGAGAAATACACCATGAGTTGGATTGTTACGCCCCCCCCCCCCCCCCCCCCCCCCCCTTTTTGATGAGAGGGTATATTGCTTTGCTTTTCAGTAGACAAAAATTTTTAATGGCTTCCGTTAAATACCACTTTGCCCTAAGATCCTCAAACTTTACATGGAGGTTGGTCATCAACAGTTGATGACCCCTGTTGATTTTGAGGTCAGAAGGTCAAGGTCTTTATGACTTTTACCATTTCTGACTATTGCCATGGGGCATACATGTTTTACAAACATCTCTCGTTTTATTTCATTCACCATGCTCCCAGACAGGCATATTTTGTGACGTTTTGGCTCTTGTTTGTTAGATGATTCATGTCCAAGTTATGATTCTTTATGGAGATATATGTTTTTGTGTCAAAACAATACTAGTTATGAATTATGATTTCAGTTCTGACAGTGATTGTGATACACACAGGAGTCGTAAGAGGATGCGACATTCATACCCGGATTCTAGCTCACGATCTCATCACAGTAGAAGTAATGGACACAGCCATCGAAAACACAAATCTAAGAAATCTCATCATTCAAAGAGGCATAGGTCTGCATCACCTCGACCTGCTTCACCGCGACACAAAAGTAGCAGTAGTAGACGTGAGGTGAAGTTTGTACGAAAATAGAATATATGACATTATTCCTTACATCTGCTTTGTAATTAGTCATACCTTGTGGATACCTGTATTTAATCTATCAGGGTGAGCAAAGGGTGAATGCTTACTGTGAACCAGCTCCCCCTCAATAACTGTCACTTTCTACTATAAAAAAATAACGAAAAGGGGTTCAGCCTCATGATTATAAAACTTATAACATATAACTTATGTTCAAATAGTTCAAATACATGTAGTAAAAAGTCTTTTGTTTTAATGAGATTTTTGTCTTAGATTGATAGCCTTAAAGAAAGAGGTGAAATATTTCCTGTAGAAGTAAAATGATTTAATTGTTGCACTCTCCACAAGGAGCTTAATAAAGTTAGTTGAGCATGAAAAAGCTTAAATTTACAGAGCTTGGTTATTCTAGATGTTTTAGGTAGACCAATCTTTTGTTATGATATCTGAAAAAGGAAATTTCATTCCTGCTACTGATAATTACTAAGACTATTTTATACCATACTTAAAATAAGCCAGATTTGTTCATTTATACATGTAGTAGATAAAGCATTGTTGAATTTTGTCATATGAATGTCCGATCTGTAAAAATATTTTATTTACCAAAATAAAAGATGTTTTTCGAACCTAATAATAATATCATTCTTTCCCTCATCTTACCTGAACTAAATATAACTTTACATGGCCTTGAATATCAATATGGATGAATAGTGCTATTAAAATGTGCCAAAATTAAAAAAACAAATCACCTAATAAATTACTTTTATTTATATAAAATAGATTAAACATTGTTTGAAATACACATGTCACACATCTTGGGTCAAAAAACTAGGTCATTATCTCAAATGATAATAAAACCTTGTGTAGTCACTAGAGGTCACAATTCTGGTCTCATCTTAATGAGACTTGGTCACAATGATCACCTCAACAAAAACTAGGTCACAAGGTCAAATCATTAAAAAAACTTGCAATGGATGCTGAATTTTCTTGAATTTTATTCAGAAAATTTGTACATGATTACCATAGGTGTGTGCATGCTCTACTATGACAGGTGAGCGACCTAGGGTCCCTCTTGTCTAGAATCATGATTTATCATTACATAATCCTCAGAGTGCTTTCACTTTGTACAATGTCATGTATTTTCAGAGCAACAGATTGACAGCTAATTAGGGTATTTAATTATACAATTATTGTCTAATCTAACATCCGAAGTACACAAAAGTTTGCCATTTGTCAAGAAAATACATATGTGTAGTGCATACTGCCTATAGCATTTTGCCATTTACTCTTTTGAAGTAGTATAGTACTCAGTTCATAGAAATGAATGGGTACATACCCCATGCTACAGAAATAATTGGCTTTACCATTTCTGACTATTGGGCTGCCATGGGGGCATACATTTTTTACAAACATCTCTCGTCCCTTTGGTGTTGCTATGGCACTGTACCTGCTAGTGTTGTTACATTTGTATTATGTTTCTTGTCATGATAACTTAAATCATATGATTAATGCTGTTTTTTATATGCCAAGCAAGTACCCATAACTTGCCTTCAAATCGTATCCTGGGTGAATATTTTGTTGTATTTTACATACTTTTAGATAGTATTGTTTTGGTTTGTCTGGATTTACTGGATTCTTTCAAAGACTATTGTTGTATTTATCAAATTTAATTGGAATTAAGCTATTTGTATCAAATCCTTTCTGTATAAACAAGAATGTGCCCGCCATCTTATACCATAGACAGAATGTGCTCGCTCTTGTAGACATTAAATTGTGATGTGTACTTCAGTGAAGTTATAAGTCTGTTTGTGTGGTTTTGAATTGTCACCAGTGGTGCCTTTCTGTTAGAATAAGTTGTTTCTTTAAGTTTTTCATGCCATTTCTTATTCTGATAGCTTTATGAATGTTTGAAATCACTCAGATCACCATTAATTGCATTCAGGACCATGTTCATTTGATATTAGGTTTTTCAACAAAATCCACTTATCTATTTTTAGACATTGAACCCGAAGGTTTGGAATTGTCCATGAAGTGCACATCTGGTTAAAACTCAGTATTATAACTCAGTATTATAACTCAGTATTATAAACTAAGAATTAAATTGTACTGAGGTTTGTTACCGATGTTGTTAACTGTAGTTAGTGCACTGGCTGTATGGGTTCCCAGTCACTGCAGCTCATACCCTTCCATAAAATGTTGGCAGCAAATTTGAATTTTCTCTCCATGTGGAGAAGTTATTTGCTTGTGAAAAAGAAAGTTAGTACTGGTTAGGATTCAGTTGAGGAAATCTGGTTAGGTGAATCAGCCGCCGTGTAAAATGGAATATTTGTTGAGAAACCAGAATTAAACCCGAATAACCAAACAAACTGATTCATTTAAAAATACATGTAATACAATTACTACATGTAATACAATTACTACATGTAATACAATTACTACATGTAATACAATTACTACATGTAATACAATTACTACATGTAATACAATTACTACATGTAATACAATTACTACATGTAATACAATTACTACATGTAATACAATTACTACATGTAATACAATTACTACATGTAATACAATTACTACATGTAATACAATTACTACATGTAATACAATTACCTCATCATGATTTAAGTAAAGCAATATTTGCACAACTTGCCATAATCAGAATCTCGATATACCAGTAACTCCTAACCTGAATTGTAGTTATCGTAACAAAACATAAAGTTCCTTCTCTGTCTGGTGAGAATTTGATGCCTGTCAAGTTAACATTTTAGCTCAACTGGCATCTAATTCTTTGTATGACTCTCATAGAAATTCAACACAAATTGGATTCATGTGTGACAGAGATTGAACAATGTATATTTAATTAGTTCATATTTTGGTGTGTTTTATCATTTTCATGGCTGAGAGCTATATATTTTATGTATCCTGTGTTGTAAATGAATATCATTTCTTAGTGTTGATTATTTTGTAGTGAGCAAGCTTCGTGAAATTTCTCAATAAGAATTGAACGAAGCACATGTTTTTATTGATAATATTTCAACTTAATTAATGTTGTTATTTTTATTTATGTGCATTTGCAAATGTATGTTCAGTTTTCATGTTACAGGTAAAGGCTGTGAGGCATATAGTTAGACAAAACCAAATTGCATTTTTAGCTCGACTTTTCGAAGACTTACCAAAGATATCAAGTACATTGTGTTTGATTTACTCCTGTGTGTATTCAATGGCAACTTAAGTAGGTAGTTCATGGAACTTATCTTGTTATGTATAATACAGTTTATGCTGAGAATATTTTCTTTGGTTTTCTTGTAGTTGACTGATGGTGTTATTTCTTTTTGCATAGAACCCTAACATATTTACCTTCAGTATTAACTATTCTGCAAAGATGATACCCGACCCTGATAGTTATATTGTGTACACCTTCTACAGGGGTCCTGCAAATCTGAAATGATCCAGAAATCTGGATTTTCTACTTGAGAGCGAATTATATTTTATGCAGAAAATAATAGATATTTGATGATAATGTTTTTATTTACTGATTGAAATGACATAAATCTAGATTATCACTTGTAACTCCTACAAAGTTATGATAAACCCCCGCAAACAAAGTTTGAGGGGGGTATACTGCAGTCATGGTGTCTGTCGGTCTGTCTGTCTGTTAGCAAAATCGTGTCCGCTCTGTAACTTTGTCGTTTCTTACTGGATTTTAAAATTGCTTGGTACAAATGTTCACCGCATCAGTATGATGTGTCATGCGCAAGACCCAGGTCCCTAGCTCAAAGGTCAAGGTCACACATAGAGGTCAAAGGTTTTATAGGCAACGAAGTCGTGTCCCCTCTAAAACTTTGTTGTTTTTACTGGATTTCACAATTGTTTGGTTAAAATGTTCACCACATAACGATAGTGTGTCATGCGCAAGACCCAGATCCCTACCTTAAAGGTCAAGGTCATACTTAGAGGTCAAATATTTAAGACTCAAATAGGCATATAAAATGTGTCCACTCTGTAACTATGTCATTTCATATTGGATATTTATATTACTTGGTAAAACTGTTAACCACATCAAGCAATGTGTCATGCGCAAGACCCAGGTCCCTAGCTCAGAGGTCAAGGTCACACTTCGAGGTCAAAGGTTAAAAGGCACAAAATCGTGTCTGCTCTGTAACTTTGTCACTTTTTATTGGATAATTATAATACCCGGTTTCTAGCTCAAAGGTCAAGGTCGCACTTGGAGGTCGAAGATTAAAAGGGACAAATAGGCATATGGTTCGTGTCCACTCTTTAACTTTGCCATTTCTTATTGGATATTTATGATACTTAGTACAAGTGTTTACCACATCAAGACGATGTGCCATGTGCAAGACCAAGGTCAAGGTCACACTTAGAGGTCAAAGGTTATATAGTCATGCAAGTCATGTCCGCTTTGTAATTTTTGTCGTTTCTTAGTGGATTTTAAAAGTGCTTGGTACAAATGTCGTGTTTCTTACTGGATTTTAAAAGTTAAAAGTAACTATAAATTTAAATAATATTTCTGTGTCAAGCAGCATGCGGGGGTATGATTCATCACTCCAGTGATAGTTCTAGTTTCTCTTGTCACTGTGTTCAAAGAATATTCAGCTTAGCAAGGGAGATAACTGTATAAGACTGGTAACGTCTACATTGAAATTAGGCTATTGTATTGAAATCTATGTCACTCAAAAAGTAGGTGGGAGTGGTTAGTTTTAAAGGTCTTTAACTTAGTAATTGGATGTTGCAGAAACTGTCCATAAGAGTCTTGTCTTCATAATGCTATAGTATAATGATTATCATAATTTTGTCACTAATCTTGGTTTATCCTGGAGAACGGTTCAAATGTAATCAGGGGTCCTATGATTCCGGAATAATCTGGAAATCTGGATTTGCTGCACTAGAGAGAATGAACTTTTATGCCAAAAATAAAAGTTATTTGATAAAAAAATTATGGTCATTTGAAATTTCATTATCTGAAGTTTTATCATTTGCAGGATTGGGCATTCTGACTCAATAGGACCCCTAGTAATAAGGACTTATTTAGCGAAGGTAAAAACCCATTAAGTTATGCATAAACATTCACTTATTAACAATGGGCCTTCGTTAAAACGGTTCTACTGTCATGTATGTTTGACCTCTATCCAGACACTTTACAACCCCTACATCTGTTGTAGATACAGTATTCAGTATTAATGCTTTAGTCCAACTTATTGCATAAGTGTGTCATTTTGTTATGTATGAAGATATAAAAAACAAAATATCTACTAGTTTTAGGAAGCAGTTTTTTCTATTTGTTTTGAAGTTAGTCATTTTCTTATGTTTAAACACCTTTTTATCTAGTTACAATTTTTTCATCTATGATTAATGTATTTGTAGTGTTGCTGTATCCAAACAGATTTGTATACAGATGATATGGTACAAAGTCATTATAAGATTGGTGAATTCGGCAGGCAGTATCAACACCCTTTTCTGTTGGGCATACAGGCCTGCTGTTTTTCCAGCCTGAGATCAATGTAAATCTGTCTTTTGTCCAAAGCATTGTAGCAATTATCATTATAGTTTGCAGGAATATTTGTCAGCATGCACAGAGATCTGTAAAAAGTTGCAGGAATATTTGTCAGCGTGCACAGGTCTGTTTAAAGTTGCAGGAATTTTTGTCAGCGTGCACAGGTCTGTTAAAAGTTGCAGGAATATTTGTCAGCGTGCACAGGTCTGTTAAAAGTTGCAGGAATATTTGTCAGCCTGCACAGGTATGTTAAAAGTTGCAGAAATATTTGTCAGCCTGCACAGGTCTGTTAAAAGTTGCAGGAATATTTGTCAGCGTGCACAGGTCTGTTTAAAGTTGCAGGAATATTTGTCAGCATGCACTGGTCTGTTAAAAGTTGCAGGAATATTTGTCAGCATGCACTCGTCTGTTAAAAGTTGCAGGAATATTTGTCAGCGTGCACAGGTCTGTTTAAAGTTGCAAAAATATTTATCAGCGCGCACAGGTCTGTTAAAAGTTGTAGGAATATTTTTCAGCGCGCACAGGTCTGTTAAAAGTTGTTGGAATATTTGTCAGCGCGCACAGGTCTGTTAAAAGTTGTAGGAATATTTTTCAGCGCGCACAGGTCTGTTAAAAGTTGTAGGAATATTTTTCAGCGCGCACAGGTCTGTTAAAAGTTGTTGGAATATTTGTCAGCGCGCACAGGTCTGTTGAAAGTATCCTCCACCGCATACAGTGATGTAGTGCAACCTCTCTAGAGCGGCCCTCAACAACCTCTCTTTAGCAACATTATCATTTGGTTCCATAAATAACACTTCAATATTAACTTTTTTCTCTCCAAAGCAACAACCTTTGTACAACAACAAAACTTTGTGTTTCCCAATTAGTGTTGCTCTAGAGAGGTTGTACTGTATAAAGGATATTTCACAGCCCTGTGTCAGCATGTGATGTTGTGCACACTAGTGTTTTGTTGATACTGTAACCAAGTTTCAGCATGGTTATATCCCTTGTATGAATCCCTTGTCATCATGTATTTCCATGTAATTTGTCTGGTATTATGTTGATTTATTTGCATAATTTATTCCATGTTCTGTTTATTCATACTTTGTTATATACATTTTTGATGTGCATTGTAGCACTATTGTTGATGAAAAACTTTTTGTTGTACCGGTATTTGTTTCTGTTTTGAATTAATTGAAATTGTTTTTAGCTCACCTGTCACTTTGAGTGAGCTTTTGTGATCACTCTTTGTCCGTCGTCCGTCCGTCCACAATTACTTGTGTAGACACTAGAGGTCACAGTTTTAGCTTAATCATTATGAAACTTGGTCACAATGACCATCTCAACCAAATCTAGGTCAAGTTCGATATTGGGTCATCCGGGGTCAAAAACTAGGTCACAAGTTCAAATCATAGAAAAACCTTGTGTAGTCACTAGAGGTCACAATTTTGGCCTAATCTTTATGAAACTTGGTCACATTGATCATCTCAACAAAATCTAGGTCAAGTTCGATATTGGGTCATCCGGGGTCAAAAACTAGGTCACAAGGTCAAATCATAGAAAAACCTTGTGTAGTCACTAGAGGTCACAATTTTAACTTAATCTTTATGAAACTTGGTCACAATGATCATCCTAACAAAATCTAGGTCAAGTTCGATAATGGGTCATCCGGGGTCAAAAACTAGGTCACAAGGTCAAATCATAGAAAAACCTTGTGTAGCCACTAGAGGTCACAATTTTGGCCTAATCTTTATGAAATTTGGTCACAATGAACATCTCAACAAAATCTAGGTCAAGTTTAATATTGGGTCATCCCCGGTCAAAAACTAGGTCACAAGGTCAAATCATAGAAAAACCTTGTGTAGCCACTAAAGGACACAATTTTGGCCTAATCTTTATGAAACTTGGTCACAATGATCATCTCAACAAAATCTAGGTCAAGTTCGATATTGGGTTATCTGGGGTCAAAAACTAGGTCACAAGGTCAAATCACAGAAAAACCTCGTGTAGCCACTAGAGGTCACAATTTTAGCCTAATCTTTATGAAACTTGGTCACAATGATCATCTCAACCAAATCTAGGTCAAGCTCGATATTGGGTCATCCAAGGTAAAAACTAGGTCACAAGGTCAAATCATAGAAAAACCTTGTGTAGCCACTAGAGGTCACAATTTTGTCTCAATCTTTATGAAACTTGGTCACAATGATCAACCCAACAAAATCTAGGTCAAGTTCGATATTGGGTCATCCAGGATCAAAAACTAGGTCACAAGTTCAAATCATAGAAAAACATTGTGTAGTCACTAGAGGTCACAATTTTGGCCTAATCTTTATGAAACTTGGTCACATTGATCATCTCAACAAAATCTAGGTCAAGTTTAATATTGGGTCATCCGGGGTCAAAAACTAGGTCACAAGGTCAAATCATAGAAAAACCTTGTGTAGCCACTAGAGGACACAATTTTGGCCTAATCTTTATGAAACTTGGTCACAATGATCATCTCAACAAAATCTATGTCAAGTTTGATATTGGGTCATTTGGGATCAAAAACTAGGTCACAAGGTCAAATCACAGAAAAACCTCGTGTAGCCACTAGAGGTCACAATTTTAGCCTAATCTTTATGAAATTTGGTCACAATGAACATCTCAACAAAATCTAGGTCAAGTTTAATATTGGGTCATCCCCGGTCAAAAACTAGGTCACAAGGTCAAATCATAGAAAAACCTTGTGTAGCCACTAAAGGACACAATTTTGGCCTAATCTTTATGAAACTTGGTCACAATGATCATCTCAACAAAATCTAGGTCAAGTTCGATATTGGGTTATCTGGGGTCAAAAACTAGGTCACAAGGTCAAATCACAGAAAAACCTCGTGTAGCCACTAGAGGTCACAATTTTAGCCTAATCTTTATGAAACTTGGTCACAATGATCATCTCAACCAAATCTAGGTCAAGCTCGATATTGGGTCATCCAAGGTAAAAACTAGGTCACAAGGTCAAATCATAGAAAAACCTTGTGTAGCCACTAGAGGTCACAATTTTGTCTCAATCTTTATGAAACTTGGTCACAATGATCAACCCAACAAAATCTAGGTCAAGTTCGATATTGGGTCATCCAGGATCAAAAACTAGGTCACAAGTTCAAATCATAGAAAAACATTGTGTAGTCACTAGAGGTCACAATTTTGGCCTAATCTTTATGAAACTTGGTCACATTGATCATCTCAACAAAATCTAGGTCAAGTTTAATATTGGGTCATCCGGGGTCAAAAACTAGGTCACAAGGTCAAATCATAGAAAAACCTTGTGTAGCCACTAGAGGACACAATTTTGGCCTAATCTTTATGAAACTTGGTCACAATGATCATCTCAACAAAATCTATGTCAAGTTTGATATTGGGTCATTTGGGATCAAAAACTAGGTCACAAGGTCAAATCACAGAAAAACCTCGTGTAGCCACTAGAGGTCACAATTTTAGCCTAATCTTTATGAAACTTGGTCACAATGATCATCTCAACCAAATCTAGGTCAAGCTCGATATTGGGTCATCCAAGGTAAAAAACTAGGTCACAAGGTCAAATCATAGAAAAACCTTGTGTAATCACTAGAGGTCACATTTTGGCCTAATCTTTATGAAACTTGGTCACAATGATCATCTCAACAAAATCTAGGTCAAGTTCGATATTGGGTCATCCGGGGTCAAAAACTAGGTCACAAGGTCAAATCATAGAAAAACCTTGTGTAATCACTAGAGGTCACATTTTGGCCTAATCTTTATGAAACTTGGTCACAATGATCATCTCAACAAAATCTAGGTCAAGTTTGATATTGGGTCATTTGGGGTCAAAAACTAGGTCACAAGGTCAAATCACTTCAATATGTCATTGGGTCTAAATGTGATAGTAATTATAATGCATAAGACAATATGAAAACCTTGTTCATGCAATAGAGGCTACCATTAGGGGTGCGTGAACTACTAGGACAGGTGAGCGACCTATGGCCCTTTGGGCCCTCTTGTTAAAAATTAGCTTTATGTTGGAAATCCAAGTATTGAAGTACGTGAGGGATGATCAATTAATAACAAGAAAATGTAGATTTTAACATTCTTCTGTTACAATCTTGAATATTTAGCATTACATTGCTAATATACATGTATGTAGCTAAGTCAAATTATATAAGATCATAACAAAGTTATATACACATTTCTCGTTATTTAGTGAAATAAGTTATCATCCCTCATAGATGGTGATGTGTATCATGCCACTTTGAAAAATATTTGTTTTCTCTCCTGAGTTATCTTAAATAGCTTCTCAAGTAGACAGGCAATTTTAGTTTTATGCAAACTTTGTATAAGCGACTGTATTACTTAATTTATCTTGCTCAAAGCTAACATTCTTCAGTTGGCGGATTAATTTTTGTTGAGCTGAATTCTTCCTTTGTTATTGGAGTGAAGAATGTTTAAGTTTAAATGGATAAGTTAGTTATAACTTTATGTTTAGATCTATACTGTATTGACAATGTGAAATGTTTTATGGAAAGAGTTTTAAGTGACAATTCATTCCATGCTATACTGCCAATGATATATCTATAATAGGATAGTAATACATAATAAATGTACTAGGTGCAGTGATCCTGTATTTCTGTAGCAGCACTCTCAGATATTTCATTACATGTAGTTATGGAAACAATCCAGATTTTGTCAAGGTCTTGTCTTGTTTATTCTTGTTAACCAGCACATTTCTTTGCCTGAATCTGTCTGTGGACTTTACTAACCACTGATGTATGAGGATGGTTTGATGTTCTAGTCTAAGAATCTGGGTGGAATTTTGGTATTTGTAGCATTGGCACTGGTATTACCTTTCTGCAAATTCAGGGAATTTATGAGTATTTTCACCAGAAGTTATTATAACTCTATTTTATGCCAGTTTTATTAGCTCACTCTTCGTCCGTGGTCCGTCGTTCGTCAACAATTCTAGAGGTCACAATTTTGGCCTAATCTTTATGAAACTTGGTCACAATGATCATCTCAACAAAATCTAGGCCAAGTTCAATATTGGGTCATCTGGGGGTAAAAAACTAGGTCACAAGGTCAAATCATAGAAAAACCTTGTGTAGTCACTAGAGGTCACAATTTCGACCTGATCTTTATGAAACCTGGCCACAATGATCATGTCAACAAAAGCTAGGTTAAGCTTGATGTTAGGTCATCTGGGTTAAAAAATTAGGTCACTATGTCAAGTCATAGAAAAACCTTGTTTGATTACTAGAGGTCACAATTTTGACCTTATCTTTATGGAACTTGGTCACAATGATCTCAAGAAAATCTTAATCAAGTTTGATATTGGGTCATCTAGGGTCAAAAACTATGTCACAAGGTCAAATCATAGACAAAACCTTGTGTAGTCCCTAGAGGTCACAAGTTCGACCTTATCTTTATGAAACTTGGTTACAATAATCATCTCAACAAATCTTAGTTGAGTTTGATAATAAGTCATCTGGGGTCAAAAACTATGTCACATGGCCAAATCATAAAAAAACTTTCAATAGAGGCTGAATTTTTTAAATCTTATTCAAAACATGTAAATCATTGCCTAGGTCACCATAGGGGTGTGCATGTACTACTACGGCTGGTGAGGGCCCTTTGGGCCCTCTTGTATTTACATTACATTGCTTTGTTCGATATTATGTATATTCATGATTCATTCTATTATTCTCCACTTGTTGCATGTTGATTGTTTTATTAACTTTTATTGACAACTTTTTGGCTTCAGGAAGATTACGAAAAAATCTCAATTCCTATTCTTTAAACATTTATTCTTGTTCAGAAACAAACACAATGTGTGCTTGTGCTAATAAAATAACTTTCTATTTGAAGTTGAAAAGCAAAAACACATTTTGTATGGCTCTTTGCTTGTGCTAATAAAATAACTTTCTATTTGAAGTTGAAAAGCAAAAACACATTTTGTATGGCTTTTTGCTTGTATTAATAAAATAACTTTCTATTTGAAGTTGTAAAGCAAAAACACATTTTATCGCATTATTAGTACATGTGTATTTTGTTTGCAAGCATCAATTGGTCAGTATTAGGTCAGATGTATACAGCTATATCCTAAATGAGTAAAGTGGTCAGGGAAAAGCAATTATAGATATTCCTAGTGAATCATTGGTTTCCAAGCAAAAACACATTTTATCGCATTATTAGTACATGTGTATTTTGTTTGCAAGCGTCAATCGGTCAGTATTAGGTCAGATGTATACAGCTATATCCTGAATGAGTAAAGTGGTCAGGGAAAAGCATTTATAGATATTCCTAGTGAATCATTGGTTTCCACCAGCCAAGTATCATTTTTCACGAAGTTGAGAGTGAACAACTGTGTGTTATTATCTGTAGGAACTCCTTTAAGCTGAATTACTCCTTTTTGTCTTGAAATCTTTGAAGCAAGTGTCCAGATTCAGTCTGAAAAATGATGTTTTGCAAGGGGTAGGGTATTTCAGCTCTTTGAGCAATCACATGCCTGATAAAAATTGGTTCCAAACTTATTATTTACCCTTTAGTTTATCCAATTACTCGAGAAATGGTAGAGTGAAGTGTTCAGAATCTACATTTTGTATATACTATTGTTTACTTTGTTGCATTATTGTTTGTTCTTGAGTATGTTAATTGTTTCATCCAATTAATAAATGTTAATGAAAGTCTTCTGTGTTGGTTATTATTAAAGATTACTTGACCATAAATTTATGTACCAAAACGTCACGAGGCTGGTCTTGTTTATATGGCGTACCGGTTCAAGCATTCTTGTTTACCATGGTATTGCTCACCTTGGATCATTGTCTGAGGACTTGACTAACCATTGACGTATGAAGATGCATTAAAGTTGCTATCAATAGATTTGACACCACAGGGGGCCATGGTAGATGTTGGTTAAAAAAATCAACCTAAGGTCGTGCATTTCAATCCTGTCCTGAACAAGGTTGAATCTTGACAATTTATGTTCAAATACTAGTTAGTAACACAGGTTTGAATACTAGTTAGCAACAACAGGTTTGAATACTAGTTAGCAACAACAGGTTCAAATACTAGTTAGCAACAACAGGTTCAAATACAAGTTATCAACAACAGGCTCAAATACTAGTAAGCAACAACATGTTCGAATACTAGTTAGCAACAAAGGTTTGAATACTAGTTAGCAACACAGGTTTAAATACTAATTAGCAACACCAGGTTCAAATACTAGTAAGCAACAACAGGTTTGAATACTAGTTAGCAACAACAGGTTCGAATACTAGTAAGCAACAACAGGTTCAAATACTAGTTAGCAACACAGGTTCAAATACTAGTTAGCAGCAACAGGTTCAAATACTAGTTAGTAACAAAGGTTCAAATACTAGATAGCAACAACAGGTTCAGGGGCAGAAGAAGGAACATAATCGAATACCAAAAATATTACCTGGTCCAGATATTGTCACAGGGAACACTACAAGTAAGTTTTAATGGCAGTCCTTATACTTATATTACCTTTTTTGCTCACAGGGGAGCATTTGTGATCACCCATCGTCCGTCCACAATTTGCTTGTGTTCACACTTAATGTTGTAGTTTTGACCTAATATTTATGAAACTTTGTCGCAATGATCATCTCAACAGAATCTAGCTCTAGTTCAAAATTGGGTCATTTGGGGTCCAAAACTTGTTCACTCGGTCAAATCATAGAAACACCTTGTGTAGATACAAGAGGTTGCAATTTTGGCTGAATCTTAAAGAAACTTGTTCACAATGGTCATCTCAACAAAATCAAGGTCAAGTTTGGTACTAGGTCATATGGGGTCAAAAACTAAGTCAAATCTTAGAGAAAACTTTTGAAATACTTGGCCTAATCTTTAAGGAACTTGGTCAAAATAATCAGGTAATCAAAATCTAGGTAAAGTTCGATATTGGGTAAAAAAAAACATGGTCAAATTATAGAAAAACCTTTTGAAGTCACTAGATGTCCCAATTATGGCATAATCTTTATGAAACTTGGTCAAAATGGTCATCTTAACAAAATCTAGGTCAAAGTTTGATATAAGGTCACTTGGGGTCAAAACAAGGTCAAATCATAGAAACACCTTGCGTAGTCACTAGAGGACGCAATTTTGGCCTAATTTTTATGAAACTTGGTCTAAATAGTCATCTCAATAAAATCAAGGTTAATTTTGATATTGGGTTATTTGGGGTAAAAAACTAGGTCACTAGGTCAAATCATAAAAAACCTTGTGTAGAAACTAGCGGTCACAAGTTTAGCCTAATCTTTATGAAACTTAGTCGCAATGATCATCTCAACAAAATCTAATCATTATATACAAGGTCTAAAACTAGGCCAATCATAGAAAACGCTTTTGAAGTCACCAGATGTCCCAATTTTGGCATAATCTTTATAAAACTTGGTCAAAATGGTCATCTTAACAAAACCGAGGTCATGTTCGATATTGGGTCACTTGGGGTCAAAACGAGGTCAAATCATAGAAACACCTTGCGTAGTCACTAGAGGACGCAATTTTGGCCTACTCTTTATGAAACTTGGTCTTAATAGTCATCTCAACAAAATCAAGGTTAATTTCAATATTGGATTATTTGGGGTCAAAAACAAGGTCACTAGGTCAAATCATAGAAAACCTTGTGTAGTAACTATCGGTCAAATAAGCTACGTCCAGGAGCCAGATTTCAGAAAAGCCTTAAAATGGATTTTCATTTACCCCATCTGGTAGAAACAGTCTGTTGGTATTTTGGAATAATATAGACACTCTAGTCTCAGGCTTTGGAAAGAGGTGGATGCCAGATCTGAAAGTGGTGTAGTTTTTTGACAGGGGCAACAACTCTTGCTTCCGAACAAATTTACGAAAACACCCGATAGCATATGTTCAGGTTTTAAGTTTTTGTTTATGTATGTATTGCCACATATTTGTATAGATATTGTTCATTTGATAATGTGCATTCAAAGGACATACAGCACGGACCAGTTTGAGGTCAAGATTAAGGTATTTTCAAGGTCAAAGTGAGAAAAACAGTTAAAATGAATATTTGCACTCTATTTTTCTAAGTATATCATGTGTTTTGAATTCAATTCGGTTATAAAAATGATAGTTGTGTTGGTTAGTACATATTCTCTCATTATAGGCCATTCGTTGGATTAAAAATATATAAATATTGTCAAAACAGCCATTCTAAAGTCACTGGATTGGGTAAATAAAAATTGAAATTTTGGTCACCAGCTCTTAGACTTAGTGGTTTTGTCTTTATTACGAGCTTAGCTACGAGATTTCGTCACCGCACGGTTTTTGTCTCTCCTGAAAAATTAGCTGCGATGTTTTGTAAAAACACCGACGTTATGCTCATTCAACACTTCCAGCTCTTTGATTTAGTTAATTTGACATTTTGGCGCGAAAACTTTACCGGATACGGAAATGAACTTTATCATATCCGCTTCCTGTTATCACCTGACACGGAAAGGGAAAATTGGACAGATCTGCTGATCTCACAACAATAAAAAGAGGTTTGTAGATTGTGTTATTATTTTATTGGTCTTTCATCGACTGTTATCGTTATAGTTTTTATCATAGAACATTTTCAGTTTACTTAAATTACTTGTCATCGTGATATAATTTCATTAGAAGTGCAAATATTTTTTAGAACTTATTGTTTTGAAAACAAGTTCTTATTCTTTCTTTTTCTTTCTACTTTGTACTGTATTTGCAGTGTCTGACAGGGGCAGACAAAATCAATTAAGAGACAGAGGTTAGTTACAAGGAATCCGGGTGCGTTACCCTAGCTCGTTTCGAATAGATTCATAATTTGGTTCTTTAACGTGCCCAATGTACAGCACCAATACACGCGAGACTACCTCTGGGTTTCCAACCAGTTTGTCTCTAGTTGGGTGGTTTGTCTCTAGTTGGGTGGGAAACACTGAAAAGCACTTCAGAAATGACCAAGTGCCCCGGTCGAGATTCGAACCATGGACCACTCGATCAGTAGTCAAGTGCGTGACCACTGTGCCACTTCTTTAAAGTCGCAAACAGTGGAACACAAATTGGTATTTATGTCATGCCATAGCACATTGGTAGAGTTGATAATGCTCTTGGCTACTGATCGAGAGGTCCCGTGTTCACTTCTCGGCCATTTCGTTTCTGAAATGCTATTTTTGGGTTTTCCACCAAATAGATTAAGGATGTTGGAGCGCTTAGGATCCCACCTTCAGAATTTGCTCAAATTTTGCCTGGAAATAAAGAAATCTGTATCCTTCTTTCCTATGGTTTCATCCTTTCCTATGGTTTCAGCCACCCCCTTATTTTGAAAAATATAGAACAAAGTGTGGAAAATAATATTCCATTATGTGCATTGCACGAAAAAACTAGGATAAGCTTATTAAAAATATTTTTGAATTTATTTTTACAAAATTAAGCCATTTTAAGTGATTTTGTAGCCAAAACAAGAAAAATCATGACTTTCTTAGTGGGTCATTTGAAAAAACAGGGCGCTTTGCTCTCTGAAGGCATTTGATATAAATAATTTTTCGTATTCTATTAGTTAAAATGTTGATTTAAATAACTTACAAATTTTTCGCTCTGAATCTTTCAAAAAATATAATTTCTTGGACATTCAACTTGGGTGGCTGAAACCATAGGAAAGACTATAAAATTAAGACTTACACACCCCGGGTCATACAAATAGCTGTATTTTTACAAATAGACTTCAAACACAAAAAACTTTGGTCAATTTGTGTAGCTTAAATTAGTATTTTCTAATTTTATTGCATAATACTTATCAAAACTGTTCAATTTGATTTATTTTAGATTATTTTGACACATTTTTACATTTATAAGGCACATAATGTACTATGACAAATGACGCATGCGCATTAAACCGATCCAGCATCCTTAACTGTGTTCGTTAACCAGGTACAATGTATAATTGCGTGCTATAAACTGTCCTTGTTACTTTTTAGCTCACCTGTCACAAAGTGACAGAGTGAGCTTTTGTGATCACACTTCGTCCGTCCGTCCGTCTGTCCGTCCGTCCGTCCGTCTGTCTGTCCGTCAGTCAGTCAACAATTAGGTTGTGTCCTCTCTAGAGGTCACAATTTTGGCCTAATCTTTATGAAACTTGGTCACAATGATCATCTCAACAAAATCTAGGTCAAGTTCGATATTGGGTCATCTGAGGTCAAAAACTAGCTCACTAGGTCAAATTATAGAAAAGCCTTGTGTAGTCACCAGAGGTTACAATTTCAACTTAATCTTTATGAAATTTGTCACAATGATCATGTCAACAAAATCTAGGTCAAGTTCGATTTTGGGTCATCTGGGGTCAAAAACAAGGTCACACTGTCAATTGAAATTTCCTACTCTTCAATTGCCTCGCCCGAAACTACATCGTGTCTAGGCTCTGCATTGTATATAAAACGCGTGTGTTAAAAGAATGACTTGTATTATATATTAATACTCTCGCACTATCAGTTTATCATACTGATTGTAACAAATTAATAATGACCAGTGTGTAGAACCATGAAATATTTAAACCTCAGGCAGTGTGTGTACTCATTTAAACCTTTCGACATGTAGTCTTCATGGTCACTAAACTCTCTGCTGTAACTCTCTCTGTATACATACAAGTAAACTTTCATCAACCAATGAAAATGTGTATCAGGGTTCACAGCAGTTTTGTAAAGGTCAAATATCAAAATATTCTAGTATTTTAAGCAGGGTGCGAATTGTAATGGTTAAGAGGAAATCAAAGCGCTGTAGGGAGCGTAGATATTTTCCTGAGGGTCGTGGGTTCAAACCCCACTGGAACCATAATTTTTATTTTTTTAATTTTTATTTTTTTAAGTATTTAGGTATTGTTTTGTCTTCATGGCATGTATTTGTACAGTTATATGGAGGAAAAAAAATTTCCCAAAATATTTTGTTTAAATTATAGGTCAAATCATAGAAAAACCTTGTGTAGCCACGAGAGGTTACAATTTCAACTTAA
The DNA here is from genome assembly GCA_947247005.1 of Spisula solida. Lineage (NCBI taxonomy): Eukaryota > Metazoa > Mollusca > Bivalvia > Venerida > Mactridae > Spisula > Spisula solida. The sequence goes on along the minus strand of OX365944.1, from coordinate 31,016,113 downwards.
TCTTTATGAAACTTTGTCACAATGAACATGTCAACAAAATCTAGGCCAAATTCGATTTTGGGTCATCTGGGGTCAAAAACAAGGTCACATGGTCAAATCATTAAAAAATTTGCAATAGAGGCTGAATTTCCTTAAATTTTATTCAGAAAATGTGTAGGGTCACCATAGGGGTGTGCATGCACTAGTACGACAGGTGAGCGACCTAGGGCCCTTTGGGCCCTCTTGTTTACTTTGTTGAGTGATTTAGAGCTTATAATAAAAAAATTTCTACAGTTTTCACTAACTGGTAAACACTTTTTTTTTAACTTTGTAGAGTCCAGCAAAGAAGAAGAAGATGGGGTCCTTATTTCGCAGTGAGGAAATGACCCAGTGTCAACTCTTCCTGCAATCTGAAGCAGCTTATGCCAGTATATCAGAACTTGGAGAACTTGGACTCGTCCAATTCAAAGATGTAAGGTCAAAAATCATAAAAAGCAGTGTTCAATCTAGCTCACCATGACAGGGGGCCATTCGTGACCATAGACTATGCAACAGGGGGTCATTGTGGAAAAATAGGGGCCCTTGACATAATAACAAAACTTTCCACTATTCATACTTCATGTTAATTATAAAAGTATACCAGGCTTGAAAAGCCCTCAAACATGCATAAATTATGCTTAGTTAATCTCAATGATACCAACTAAATTAAAAGTCAAAATCACAAAGAAATATTATGAAATAAAATTCTCTTCAGTTTGTTCTATCTGTCAACAGACAGGCAATACCTTTGAGTCTATGACGATTGATGGGAATAAAGCATCAACACTGTTAATCTAAGAATTGCCGTGGCCGTAATTTTTTGTTTAACTGAAATATTGGCCATAAAACAAATGTTTTCAGCCAAATTACTGACATCATTTGACATATTTGGGACTTGCAGATGTTCTTCTTGCACTATCATTTTGATTTCTTACTCATTTTTTTGTATTTTAACCATTTTTCTTTCAATATCATTTGGATTTTTTCCTCATTTTTTTATATGATGTTTCCACCATGCTTCAAGACTGGAGGCTTACATCATTACCATAGCAATGACAGGTGCGTGCTACAGACTGCATACAGATTTATGGAGGCAAATAACAAAAAGATTAAATTAGAGAAAAGATAACGATGCATATATTTATAGGAGAGATCATGTTTGTATACAAAGGGATAAGTACCACCAGCTAGCTATTGGTGAATGGCAGGTTTTTATTGTTCATTCATCCGATAGATTGCCAGTGGGCATTTTGCATATGAATACGGTGATTCTTCCTATATGAGTGCGTCCGTAGGGCCCATGACGGTACTAAAATTGCACCATTTCAGTTTTTTGGGGGTCAATGGCGCAGCCTAGATTGAACACTGATAAAGAATGGATTTGCATGTCTAAAAATAGCTGAATTATGACTGAAGTACCATAATGCATTGCGTGCGCTTCGGTAATTATTGGCCGTTTCCATTTTATCAAAGGTACTCCTTGGTTTAATCGCGTTCAGTTATCTCCGTTTCTTGCCATCATTATAGTTTAGTGTTGTGGCATATCCTTGAAAAGAAATCGTCATTTTTTCATGTACTAATAAAAAAGTGGTTTCATCATTTGTAGCAGATAGAGAACATACCAAAGATCACAAAAAATAAGATTCATAAGAACAGCAACCGTAAATAAGTTTCCTTAGGGATCTGAAAATTAAATCTTGGAAGCAATCAAGTTCCGTCAATTGAAAAATCATCCACCAGGATAGGTCATGGAAAATGTGGAATACCGTATTACCTCGTATTATTGCCCCCTCTCTAATTAACACCCCCGCCGATTTTTGAACCCAAAAAAATCTCACCTTCAATAATTGGTCCTACGGTAATCCAACTAATTATCCAAACAAATCCAGAATAACAGTCAGTCATGATAATCCATTCGAACGATCAATTAATTACCGTCGAGTAATTACATCATACATGTTTAATATCGTGTATCCGAGTCAATCGTCGACCTTATTTTAACTCGCTTACGTAACACACGGTAGATATAAGTACGACTCAACCTATTAAATATTTGTTATTTAAAATGCTTGATTGACCGATATTCGCCTGATGGGCGGGTGTATACCGACATCAAATACGGAATGTTCCCGCGTTTGATGTCAGAGATCAAACGTCGGCTTCCAGTGACGGCTCCGTCTTTGATCTCCCTACATCTACCGATTGGGCGCATGCCAATTAATTTGTTTGTTTCTTACTTTTTCGGCAAACTGTATTATGTTCAGTTTAAAAGACGTTGCGTAAGACTCCATGCTACGAAATCCGGTAGATTTTTTTAACTGGCCTAACGCTGCAGTATTGATCAAATTTAACACGGATGACGTCACTCGAAGCGTGCGACCAATAGGTTATGTTGTGAGGTCGTGTAGTGCGGATCGTGGGGGGCGTTTATACGAGTTCTGACTGTCTCTGGATTTATTTTTTCGCAAAATGCATCGCCCCCGGGGGTGATAATACAAGGTAATACGGTATTCACATTTGACAGATGATTTGTCTAAATTATTTATACAACAACATTGAATACCAGAATGGACAAACTGAATACCCACCTTTGCTAAATTTGGCCAAGGGTTGCTTTGAGTGAAGCAGACTAAAATGCTGCGAAAATCCAAGATGGCGGCCAATAGGGGCAAATGGATTCTTCGCAAAAATCTCTCGCGACTCACGATACTTCATTGAAAAATATCAAATCGTATTGGAAATTTATAAAGTATCCATTCCTTATAGTTTTTTTAAGGTTAACTCACTGAATAAAAAAACATATTGACATGCATGACAGCTTGTCTGACTATCATAGAAAAACGGTGAATGGATTGCTTAATGAAGAATTGGTTTTGGAAGATGAAAATTCATTTGTCAATCAGCTCTCACTGACGTGATAAAGTTTGGTTTTACTGGTTACTCTTTGTGTCAAGAGATAAACTGGTTCATAAATAATAAACGTACATTTTTAAAGGTTGTTTCATGTTTTAAGATAGATATAAATGCTATGGTATTATCATTTTAAATTTATGTGAATTATTTACATCAGAAATTTGTTTTTGAAATAATGTTTGCTAAATCTGACAATGAGTGTTCATGACAATGTTCTGTTTATGTTTATTGGACACTGAGATTGGTCATTTCATAAATGTTTGTGTATATTTATTTAGCTAAACCCAGATGTGAACACTTTCCAACGAAAATTTGTGAACGAAATTATGCGTTGTGAAGAGATGGAAAGAAAATTAAGTAAGTAGGTCTAAATATGTATAGCTTATAAAATTGTTTGATTGTAAATGTAATGTAATATATGCATTAAACACTTCTGATGAATGGCATCATATTTGATCATAGCAGCATATTTGTACAATGAATGCAGAATCAAAGTAATTCTACATGTTTATAATTCTGCGTTTTTAGCTCACCTGAGCACAAAGTGCTCAAGGTGAGCTATTTTGATGGCCCTATGTCTGGCGTCTGACTTTTAACACTCCAGAGGTCACAGTTTTCACTTAATCTTTATAAAACTTGGTCAAAAAGTTTATCCCTATGAAATCTAGGTCAAGTTTCTAACTGGGTCATCTGGGGATAAAAACTAGGTTACTAGGTCAAATCAAAGAAAAACCTTGTTAACACTCTAGAAGTCACATTTTTGACATAATCTTAATAAAACTTAGTCACAATGTGAACCTTTATAAAATCAAAGTCAAGTTTGCGAATGGGTCAGCTGGATTGCCCTTTCCGTCCGTCCCAATCAAATCTTTTCAAAGTCCATCAATGTACTAGTATTGTTTTCAAACTTGGGTACATGTAAACACTGTACATTGTCAACCACTGTATAATACTATCCAACAGTTCAACACAACTGTGGCCCTTTATGGACTTAACTAGCTATAATGAACAAGGCTAACACCGGGGCATAAATGTTTATTGAATGCAGTTTTGTCATTTATGTACAGGAAATCAACTTCCAATGGCGTCCATGGTGACTTCCTGGAAAATGCCATATTAAAAATGGTTAAAGGGTTTGGAAAAATTAGGGTAGGTTGGGTGACCAAAACTGCAATATCATTTTGTTTTGACCTTATTGAAAACCAGCTACATAAAGACATCAATGCAAAAGATGATGTAAATCAAACATGTGATGGTGTGAGCTATAAAGAATTGTATTATTTATTTTTAGGGTACATTGAGAAGGAATTAAAAAAAGATGGACTTAAAATACCTGAATCTGATTCAAACCCAAAGGCTCCTGCCCCCAAAGAAATGATTGACTTAGAGGTAATTAAACCAAATTTCAGGAGTGTTTAAGGCCTCATTAAAACTCTCTTTCTTGGAATTTCCACTGTTTATTAAAAAAAAATAGCACCCAACAGATATTATCATGATCATTATTACTACTGTTTGAAGATATCACAGAGTACTTAAGATATGTTTTTGGCCTCAGGCAATATTTCAAATCGTCTTAGAACTCTAATATCAAAGGACAATAGTTTTGTTTGTATCCTAAATATTAAATAACTTCATGATTACATAATGATAAACATGTGTGAAGCATTCAAAACTGTTGCACCCAGCAGTGAACTGTTGCCCCCAGCAGTGAACTGTTCCATCCCTGACTTGGCAATGATATGGATCAGTTCAAAATAATGACAAATTTATAGTTATATACAGTCCAGTCTCTATAGTCATGTAGAGTACAGTCCGGTTTCCATCCAACATATAGAGAACTGTCCGGTCTCCATACAACATATAGAGTACAGTCCGGTCACTATACAACATATAGAGTACAGTCCGGTCTCCATACAACATATAGAGTACAGTCCGGTCTCCATTAAACATATAGAGTACAGTCCGGTCTCCATACAACATATAGAGTACAGTCCGGTCTCCATACAACATACAGAGTACAGTCCGGTCTCCATACAACATATAGAGTACAATCAGGTCTCCATACAACATATAGAGTACAGTCCGGTCACCTTACAACATATAGAGTACAGTCCGGTCTCCATACAACATATAGAGTACAGTCCGGTCTCCATACAACATATAGAGTACAGTCCGGTCTCCATACAACATATAGAGTACAGTCCGGTCTCCATACAACATTCAGAGTACAGTCCGGTCTCCATACAACATATAGAGTACAATCAGGTCTCCATACAACATATAGAGTACAGTCCATCTCCATACAACATATAGAGTACAGTCCGGTCTCCATACAACATATAGAGTACAGTCCGTCTCCATACAACATATAGAGTACAGTCCGTCTCCATACAACATAAAGAAGTACAGTCCGGTCTCCATACAACATATAGAGTACAGTCCGTCTCCATACAACATATAGAGTACAGTCCGGTCTCCATACAACATATAGAGTACAGTCTGGTCTCTATACAACATATAGAGAACAGTCCGGTCTCCATACACCATATAGAGTACAATCAGGTCTCCATACAACATATAGAGTACAGTTCTAACTGCTATTTGAATGAAGTCAGTATGCTGACACATGTTTTACTATTTTGCTTAGGATCAAACAGGGTAGATATATGCGATCTATCTGTTTTAGATAATGAAATGAATTATGAGATTGGTAAATGACTGAATGTAAGATGTGTAATCTTTCAGGCAACATTTGAGAAAATAGAATCTGAATTACGAGAAGTTAACACGAATGCTGAAGCCTTGAAGAGGAACTACCAGGAACTTACTGAATTACGAGAAGTGTTGATGAAGACACAGACCTTCTTTAAAGAGGTAAAGTTCTAATGTGAAATATGATGTGCACTTTAAACAGTAGGAATGGCACTACACATTTCGTAAGGAAAGTTACTTTAAAAATAAATTGTATTATTAATTTAAAAAGTACTTTAAATTAGCAACCCCAGTCAATTTTGGTATGTTCACCAATGATGATCAATGTTAGTGCAAATTAAAGAGCTCATCAAAAGCTCTGCAGAACAGTTTGAATTATGTAGGTATGTCAATCTGGATAAAAAGTAATGGCAATTTGAAAACGCGAAAAAGCGGTCAATTTTAGGAATTTTTGCCTTCTTAAAGACTGTCTTTTAATCGCGTTTCCATGGAACCGAAAATTTCACCTTTTTTAAACAAACTGCTGTAACTTTTTTAATTTTTAAAAAAAATCTATGAAACTTGGCATATTAATGTATTTTTGTATGCTGATTTCAATTATGCAATCCAATTAGATACAATATCATCAGGTAAAAAGTTATAGAAGGAACAAATGTGAAATTTCAACATAATTTTGGAATATTTTATTATCGAAATTATACAGGTATTACATGACAAAATCATAATCTACAAACAATACAACTTGGCCACATATTACAATTTACATAGTACTTAATAATGACATAGTTTAAAGTTTAATAATATGCTAACTTAGCATTGATTATCATTATTATAGATCTATAGAAATGTTTTAAACAGATCAAGTTTTCAGAATGTCGATGAAAGATGTCTCAGACAGGCATTTCACTTTTTCTCTTGATACCAGCTAGTTTTTCAGTTCAATGATTCAGTCTGAATCATATTGTCAACAATGATAGATTGTATTCTTGGGCACAATGCGAGCATTTCTGTCATCTGAAAAGAAATACATGAAAAGAATGATAAAAATACACAACATGCCGTTTAATACATGCGCACAAAATATTTGAAATAAAAAAATACATTATTAGCTAGGCCTACATCTATACTGCAATATATAGATCCATGAAATTTGAGCTCAGAGACCTCCATTTGAAAATAAGGGTTTACAAGTAAGACTTAAATTGCTGCCAAATCAGGTTCTTAATCATGGTTAATATGTAATCAAAGTAATATTAAAATAATTCAAGCCCTAAAAATAGTTGCATTTGCAGAAAGAGAAAAACACTCCTCCCCTTGTTAACTTTGGTGGGTGGGGGGTGGTGAATTTATTTTTACCAATATACGTGGTATTATGTTAAATTAATAACAGTGAAACTAAATAAAGGTGTTAATTAATATAATTAAGTAAGAGAAATAATTAGGAAGTTGATCAATAGTCTTTAAAAGACGATTTTTAACCAGACAATAATCGTTCGTCAACCAAACAATTTGAAAAGCTGACAGGTGCCCTCTGATGTTTATTTCCGTAAATTTCATTAAAAATACGATTAGAAACGTATTCAGTGTAAGTTTTATCATTTTAAAACAAGAAATTTAACTGATTTGGACCAAAAAATGATGTAGTAACGTTGTATTTATCGGCAAATCGAGCAATACACATTTGGGATTAGCCACAGTAAAAACCAGTCAACAATGGCGGGCGTTCAACTCGCCGACTTTGGGTGAACTGATGGGACAAAAAATAAAATGCTGAAACGATTACTAGTCCGATTTTGATGATTTAAACGTCATTTTGAAGGGAATATAATATTCTATAGGATTCTATATTCGTTTGGTATACTTACCCTTTCGATTTTGTAAGAAATTGACGTAAACTTTGGCACCTCGTAACTTTTTTATTTAAATTTGGATTTTAAAAACGAAAGTTCCAAAGCAAAGCTTCATCCTTTCTCTGATTGGTTGTGGAGTTTGACGAATATTAATCAACATTAACGCACCCGCATGTGGCGTGATGTAACACCCTCGCTTATAGCGCATGGCCGAAAATGTGATTTTACCAGATGGCCGAAAATATCGTCGAAAATCGTTTTTAACTCAAAATGTTTAAACTATCGATTTTCTTAGATAAAAATTATTACTACCATCAGAAAGACAATTTATTTCTGTTTTAAAATATGTATACATGTTTATATCTGAGAAAACCATAAACTTGTAAAATTAAGATTTGCTACACCTGGTACTGAATTTTACCAAATTCTTAAAGGTACATGCTAATCAGCTGGGGTTGCTATTTAAATACTTAAAGAAATTGACCATCTATACATATCAATTCATTATAGCATGTTGTTGGTCATTTGTTACGTGATAGATAGTAACTGGACACTTTCTGACAGACTTTTGGACTAATGTTTATGTATTATGACCAATTCATCGAAACTGTCATAACATCCAGTGATTTTTAGCTCTACTATTCTTAGAATAAGGGGAGCTATTGCAGTCACCCGAGCGTTGGCAGCTGCATAATGCTTATGTTAAAGTTTAGGTACAGGTTTTTCACCTCTTATTTTTTCAAAGTCCTTTGACATATTGCTTTGATACTTTGCATACTTGTTCACCATCATGACCCTGACCCATATGCAGAAGTAGGTGACTCTATCAAGCATTTTGTTGAAATTATGCCCCATTTTTCAACTTAGAGCAAATGTTAAAAGTTTAGGTAAGTTTTTTAACCTCTAATATCTTCAAAGTGCATTGACATATTGCTTTGCAGACTTGTTCACCATCATGACCCCAACCCCTACACAGGGGTAGGTAACTCTATCAAGCATTATGTTGAAATTATGCCCCATTTTGGACTTGGAAATGCAAATGTTTACGTACAAGTTATTTACCTCTAATATCTTCAAAATGCATTGACATATTGCTTTGAAACTTTGCATACTTGTTCACCATCAACTCCCTATCAAACATTTTGTTGATATTTTTCTCCCTTTTGGACTCAGAAATGCAAAAGTTTTTTTTATGCCCAAAGTTTTTAAACCTCTTATATCATGTCATATTCCTTTGAGACTTTGCTTACTTGTTCACCTTCATGACCCCCAAGACCTACACAGGAGTAGGTAACTCAATCAAGCATTTTGTCCAAATTATCTCCTTTTTTCGACTTAGAAGCCCCAACCTCTACACAGCAGAGTGTAATGCTGCTGATATGAAGCATTTTGTTTTGAATATATAATGATTATACTATCCTAGTATTGCACTTCGAATAGTGGAGCTTGCTGTTTGTGGACAGCTCTCGTTATGTAAGGGTTTGAATCCCACTACAGGGGCAAACTTTTAATTTCAACTACTATTTTTAACATTCAATATTGAAGATAGAAGAGGCCGTTATGCTGTTTATAGATATAAATAGTTGAATGTATCAATATTGTTTGTAGATGATAAGTATGTTAGTGTACACTATACCCTGTCTTAGATTGTCATGTTGTTTTTTTATATTTTTCTATATTACAATGACTACTGTGAAATAATACTGTACATGTTGTTGAAGTTGTGCTGGTAGTATAATCTTATGTCTTGTTTATGTTCAGTATTAGTACTGTTTTCATTGTCATATTTATCCAGTCAACTCCAGGTATGATTTTGATGAACACCCCTTAATTCATTGGCATATGGTGATTTCTCATTAATAATAATTGGATTACTTTTGGTGCCTTGTCTTAAAAAAGTTTTCCTAGACAAGCTTCATTGATAAACTATCTTGATTTGGTTGACTTGGCTAACATTCTGTCGATAGCCAGTAGAGTGTAAAATTACAAGCTCAATGTTTTAACATGTACAAAAATTGTAAGAATATAAATGATAGCGTATATTACCATTTTACTCTGCAGTATGATTTTGGAGAGGACACGGTAGGTATACATGGTGTTAGTGCTGAAATAAATCTTCCATGCATTTTGATTTATTTATACCATAGATCTATGTTCACTAAATTTGTTCAATCTTGCTATTGCTTGATAATTTTATTTTATGTTGCGAACATCATATTCTGTTCTCAAATGGCTGCATTATTCCTACTTTGTTATTTTATTTTCTTACTTTGTTATTTCTTGTATTTATTTATTGTGGTTGAAACAATAAGGGGATTGTATGTGAGTGGTAATTATTAATAATTTGTTAAATCTTTCTAAAAATATGAAAACAAGAATTTGAAGCGTTTTTATCGGTTGTAGATGACAAGTTTTATAAATTCCAAAATTGTACACAAATGTAAGATACTATCCATGACATCACCGTAGAAACAGTGGATTTCACCAAAAATTCACATTCACCTTAAATATCCCAGATAGGGGATCACAATATAAAACTAGCACATAATTACATTTATCACATGCAGTAGAACTTCCATGCCTTGAACAGAGTTGCCTTGAACACCCTAGAAACCTCCCAACAGTTCTTTGTTTCCGGCATCATGATGATATACTAGTATACTATACTTGCCTAGAACAGATCAATGGCTCAAACTATTTACCCGATCTGATGGCAGTTTGACACATGGAAGTTCTAATGTATATACTTGGCAATGTATACTGAATTTCAACCATCTATTCCATTTTTTTCAATCAGCCTTTGATAATGAAATGTCATGCAGCATGCTACATACGTAAATCATCATTTGTGTGCCAGGTCACACTTGTTTGTGTGTTGTGACGTCACACTCTCACATGTGTGTTGTTATTTCAATTAATGAAAGTTATATGATGAGTGTTAATATGTAATATGTCATGTTTTAAATGTATTATAACAAATATTTTGTGTAAATTAAATTTATTTATTTGTTTTCTTAGAATTTGTGATATGTATAGTAATTAACTTAGAGATTGTAGTATGGTGGCACTTTCACCCCTGAATGACAGGCGCATATCTAGTCTACTATACATGTTGATTTATAATTGTGCTTGGGGTGGGGATGGGCATTTGAGGAAATAATGCAATCTGGAGCACTCCTGGCATTCTGAGATGCTTCATTTAGTTCTGAAAATGAGTTTTTCTGTATAGAAACACCAGGGAGGTTTTATATGATCTAACGATCAAATAGGCATTATCTGTAGTATCTGTAAACATAAACTGAATTCATTTTTGGGCAAAATCATATAGATGCCGCCACATATTCATGCATTGTATAGGTAGCTATGTGCCTGATGTACAATGTATACTAAAAATACTAATGTGGTCTTAATATTGATATTCTGCGGTCATAACTCTTTCTGTCCTAACATAACTCTTTCTGTCCTAACATAACTCTTTCATAACTCTTTCTGTCCTAACATAACTCTTTCTGTCCTAACATAACTCTTTCAGTCCTAACATAACTCTTTCAGTCCTAACATAACAGATATTTAAGCTGGTATTCTTGATACTGTAAAATCTTCTATATCAACTTTCGTTGATTTTGGTTAAATGTGATATTATGGTGTCATAATGTCCTGCAATGATGGTAGAGTAAAACCTTGTTCACAATTGTATTGGTTAACCTTATATTTTATTGAGACACCTTTAAGGCATCAACTATTTCTCAATGCTGACAATTAATTCAACATTTGTCTTTGAATATCCTGTGGGTAAGATATCACATCGCATAATGGGTATCACTCACTCACTCGTTATATTCACTGAATAAGTATGGGGATGGTGTACACTATATATCTAGCTATATAACTTAACGAGGGAAATATTTTATGTGACCAATGAGTAATGGGTTGGGAGCCGATGATGTTTGGCATGTTTAAAATACACATGTTTGACTTTGTTTTCTGGTTTGGTACCATTCAGCAGTCTGGCAACAAGACCTCAAGGAATCATCTTGGAAACATTCTTGTAAACTTTTATTTCTGTGAAGTTAAGGCCCCTTGTGGTATAAGCTTTACTCTACAGTATACCAAGCTTGACTCTACAGTATACATGCATATACGGTTATATCTAAGCGACTCTTTCTGCATGAAAGCATGTCTGTCCAAATGATGCCATGGCATAACTACTACATCTACCTTCTAGTCTTTGTGTAGTTCTTTACTTATTGAAATGCATGCAGCTGTTAAGCAGACACATGAATTTATATGGTCTATGAATTGTTTAATATCTTTGATAAAATGACTGTTTCTTTCTTATTAAATGCAAGGAATATGTGACGTGTTAGACTTCTAAGCAACTGCATGTCACAGTGGATTTCTGCATGATGTAATAGTACATTTTACCACGCTCTTATTACTCTGTCCAACCCAAACAAACTAGTACATTAATTTACTCTGCCCAACCCAAACAATTTGGCTCAGAAGATGACAAACGTTTTGTTCTTGGTGATATAAGAAATTGTTTGTGCATAGATAAATACCGAGATAGTTAAGTTATATTTCATTTTCATCCTAGGACGTAATTTGACTATAGGAGACGTATGGAGATTACTACTTTTGACTACTACACCAATTTGTCAGCACAACAGTCTAAATCAGCCTTGAATTGCATGCTTGAAAGGACTCATGATTATAGATAATAATCTGATTGAGTGAAAATTGTGTTTTGTTTATCTCCATAGCAACCAGGACATGGTCATCACAATATTGTAGAAGATGCACATCATGCATTGATAGTAGAAGAAAGAAGTGGTGTAACAGTACAACTTGGGTATGTAACGTTATCTGTACGACATTGATTTACACAAGTTTATCATTATGTTAGTTCACTGACTAGATAGTACCAATAGCTGTGGTGTGGTTAGTCCACTGACTAGATAGTACCAATAGCTGTGGTGTGGTTAGTTCACATACTAGATAGTACCAATAGCTGTGGCGTGGTTAGTCCACTGACTAGATAGTACCAATAGCTGTGGCGTGGTTAGTCTACTGACTAGATAGTACCAATAGCTGTGGCGTGGTTAGTCCACTGACTAGATAGTACCAATAGCTGTGGCGTGGTTAGTCCAATGACTAGATAGTACCAATAGCTGTGGCGTGGTTAGTCTACTGACTAGATAGTACCAATAGCTGTGGCGTGGTTAGTCCACTGACTAGATAGTACCAATAGCTGTGGCGTGGTTAGTCCACTGACTAGATAGTACCAATAGCTGTGGCATGGTTAGTCCACTGACTAGATAGTACCAATAGCTGTGGCATGATTAGTCTACTGACTAGATAGTACCAATAGCTGTGGCGAGGTTAGTCTACTGACTAGATAGTACCAATAGCTGTGGCATGGTTAGTCCAATGACTAGATAGTACCAATAGCTGTGGCGTGGTTAGTCCACTGACTAGATAGTACCAATAGCTGTGGCGTGGTTAGTCCACTGACTAGATAGTACCAATAGCTGTGGCGTGGTTAGTCCACTGATTAGATAGTACCAATAGCTGTGGCATGGTTAGTCTACTGACTAGATAGTACCAATAGCCGTGGCATGGTTAGTCCACTGACTAGATAGTACCAATAGCTGTGGCGTGGTTAGTCCACTGATTAGATAGTACCAATAGCTGTGGTGTGGTTAGTCCACTGACTAGATAGTACCAATAGCTGTGGTGTGGTTAGTCCACTGACTAGATAGTACCAATAGCCGTAGCGGGATAGTCTACTGACTAGATAGTACCAATAGCTGTGGCGTGGTTAGTCCACTGACTAGATAGTACCAATAGCTGTGGCGTGGTTAGTCCACTGACTAGATAGTACCATCTGTGGCGTGGTTAGTCCACTGACTAGATAGTACCAATAGCTGTGGCATGGTTAGTGCGCTGCTTGGTAACCAGCATTTGATTCCCAGTTTGGACAGGTCATACTTTTCCATGGAAATTTGAAAGTAATGCTGAATTTTCTCGACTTGTAATCTGCAGTCTTACTTATATGTTGAACTACAATGATTGGATGGATCAAGCCATAGTGGGCAATTAATATTTTGTTATTATTATTAGTTTGAGTCTGGCTTGCGGCAATTTCAGCTGATTTGCGAACTTATCAGAACTAGGCATTTGCATTCTTTAATATTGATTGATAATTGTCGTTTATTATTTGTTTAATGGCTTATATTCCATCACAGGACATTATTACTTACAGATTTATTGCTGGAGTGATTCCCAGAGAGAAGGTGCCTGCGTTCGAGAGGATGTTATGGTTTGCTTGTCGTGGTAATGTGTTCCTGAAGACCGAGGAAATAGCAAATCCATTAGAAGATCCTCATACGGTATGCAGTATGTTACATAGCTGAATCTTTAATGTGGATGAGGCTAATTTCAAACTATCACACATGCTGGCAATACTGTGCAGGTTATAAAATTTACACAGTGATGACTTTAAAGCACTATGAAGTCCATATGAAAAGAGCCAGAGTATTGCACCTGGATTCAGCCTTGTATCATACTACATCTCCCCTCCAAGTCAGAGGCCATTGACTCCAATCTGGCAGTGAAAAAAACGGAGTACCACACACTTTCAAGCGAAAAACATTGACAAACAGCGTTGCAGATTATTAATGCTTTATTGCAATTTGGAACCTTTCTGCTTGTTAGAATGTGTAGAAGTTTGTTATGGGAAAATCATAAACAACAAGCATTTGTTTCATGTGGTTGTATGTTTTGTTTAACAGGGTGATGCGATCAACAAATGCGTGTTCATTGTATTCTTCCAAGGTGAACAACTTAAATCAAGGACCAGGAAAATATGTGAAGGGTAAGTACCCTTTCTGGCACCAAAAACATGTTTGTGGGGCTTTCATTGGGTCTTGTTCCATGTAAAGTTCTAACCATAGCTTGTATCACAAGCTAACTCTATCTGCCGAGTGGAACCGTTAGCGCTCTCGACTACCAATCTGGATGTCCCTGTTCAAATCATTTCAGTGTTTCCTACCCATCTAAGGATTAACTGGTTAAGAGTTAGTCTCGCATGTATTGGTGCGATACACCAGGCACGTTGTATCACACTAACTTTCAAAAAGTCTCTTCTCTCAAAGCCAGAGGTTCACCCTGTACCGTAATATCATATTCACAGTGATCAGTTGGATGCTTGCTAAATAATGTAATACTATCATATTCACAGTGATCAGTTGGATGATTGCTAAATAATGTAATATCATATTCACAGTGATCAGTTGCGTGCTTTCTAAATAATGTAATATCATATTCACAGTGATCAGTTGCATGCTTTCTAAATAATGTGACATAATAATTCAGTTTATTCTGTTTACTTGTCATTTGTGTTTGTATTAATGCTTGAAGTCAAGTTTTCTAGTAAGTTGATTGTTGTGTATTTATGTTCACAGATTCCGTGCTACATTGTATCCATGCCCTGAATCAGCACAGGAGAGACAAGAGATGTTAAATGGTGTCAGCACTAGACTCGATGATCTCTCCATTGTATGTATTCTATAACATTATAATCTGTAGTTTCCACAATATTCTCTATATCTGGTTTATACAATAAACCCTGTTTTCCGGGATATGTTGAGAGGGAGGGAGGGGGGACTATCAGGTTATTTTGCATATAGTGTAGGTGCTTAAGTTTGGTCTTTCTAAATGATTGTTTAAAACAAAGAAAGTTCTAGGCTTTATGTCCCTTAATCTTTGATAAGGGGTGTACATATTGCTTTACACATATCGGTTGGTACAGGTCAGTCTGTTGGTAGACCTAATGGTTTTCTCTCAATAACTATAAAACACTTAAAGAACGGATCCTAAAACTTTATATGGAGGTTAGCCCGCCACGAGTAACTGACCCCTATTGATTTTGAGATCAGTAGGTCAAAGGTCAAGGTTACTGTGACCTTTAAGATAAATGTCTATTTGGATGCGATTAGGGCGATGTGTTTACAAAGATTTCTTGTATGTGTAGGTTTTACGTCAGACAAAGGACCATCGTCATCGTGTACTTATCAATGCACAGAAGGAAATACATAACTGGATCATTAAAGTGAAGAAGATCAAGGCTATTTATCATACACTTAACATGTGTAACTTTGACTTCTCCCGAAACAACCTAATTGCTGAATGTTGGGCACCAGTCAGAGTTCTACATGAAGTCCAGGCTGCATTGAAGCATGGCCAGGTACCAGCTAAGTGTTTTAATATTTTCAGTAAACCATAGTATAGAGTTAAAAATTAAAGAATTAATAAACAGTTATAAGGAATATTTTGGTAGAATCACTAGGAATATGACATAAGGTATATTTTGGTAGAAGAGAATCACTAGGAATATGACGTTTAGCAGAAATCTCTTACATCTATTAAATGCTTCTTCAGAAATGATGGAAAAAATCTACAAACAATCTTAATATAGATTATGTGTTCTAATTCATAGCTTTACTGAGGTGTTAAAATGAAGTAGTATGAAGCATTTGCATGATAGCTTACTGCCTTGATAGCCTTGTTGTAGAACGTCTGCTTCGACTGTGAGATGTCTCGGTTTGATACCAGGACTGAATATAACAAAGTCGTTAAAATTGTTTATCTCCCTTGCTAGACATTCATCATCCAGGTAACTGCTGGTTGGGTTGGTGTCAGGATAATATGACTGAGTAGTCTACATACGACTGAAATCGTGTTGAACTGTGGAACTTAAAACAATACTAAAACACTACATGATAACTGTCTTACAGGAAGTGGTTGGAAGTAGTGTACCTAACATTCTACATCGTATGACTACCAGTGCCACACCTCCTACATACAACGTGACCAATCGTTTCACCAAGGTCTTCCAGAGTATTGTAAATGCATATGGTGTTGCAGGTTACAGGGAAATGAATCCAGGTATGGACGTACATTCCACTCAATTATAATTACTTTCAGGTATACAGTTGTCCACATCAATGTCATAGTGGTAGAGTGTCCACTTCTAGTATGAGATGTCTCAGCTTGAATCCTAGGGTGGAACATACCAAAGTTGTTGAGAATAGTACTAATGTATCACCCTTTGACACAAGCCCTTTAGTCTAGCATCTACAGTTTTTAGTGTGAAAAAAAGGTCCAGAGCGTTTCTCAGTTTATTCGTGTAGAGGGATGCTTGAAGTTTAATTTTAGCGAGGGTGGACATCTGAGATCCTGTAGGTTACCATGGAAACCATGATGGTGTAAAAATTTCCCGCCAATTTTTTAGTACACACTCCGTCTTAATATAACCTTTCTAACTAGTATGTACAAACACATATCAATTTTATTATGTGTAATATTTAAAGTACCGGTATAGAGCTCAGTAATGATATGATAGTCAAGGTCATTTAATGTCAAGGTCAAGGTCATTTAGAGGTCAAAAGACCTAAAAATGGGTAAAAAATGTGTTTTTACCCCAAATAGTTATCATTCATATGCGCAATTTTGTCCATATACTTCATTAATTTATTTCAACATCGCCTGTTATCAGTTGCACTTAAAATAAAATTTATTTTGTGCTGACATGGCAAATAAAAATGAAATAAGGAGGAATTTCGTAACCCCACCCCAATTGAAATTGTCCATATATTTTGATTATCATGACAAAACTGTATGCATTGCATTTGCTTCACCAAGTGTAAAAGTGCAAAATGTGCATACATACTACTGCATGTGCAACCTTATTACACAATGATGCCTAGTTCAGCATTCAAATGGATATGTTGACCAATGTCACGAAGGTGAAGGTCATTACAAGGTGAAAGTTCAAGACAATTATTCCAGTCACATTTTTATGTTGTTAAAAGTGCAATAGTTTTGGTTTCTTTTGCTTCAGCGAGGAGTATTTCCTCAAATCATATGTTGTTTTTGCTTATTTATGTAGGCAGGTGTTTGAAGTTTAATGCTAGAGAGGGTGGATATCTGAAATAAAGTCAGTTACCATGGAAACCAAGATGGCGGCCAATATTACAACTCATAACCAGTCCAAATTTCATAGTCCGGGCGAAACCCCGAAAAATTGATCTAACCCTTTCATTGTTTTCTCTCTAATGATTTTAGTAGACAAGACCGTTAAAATGGAATTTCTGACGGGTGCCATTTTGTCACCACTGAGAATTTTGAGAAAATTTTGGTAAAACGTTCCAAAATATAAACGAAACTGCGAATTTCTGGAATCGGTGATCTACAGTGTCATTTTCAATCATATTTTGTAATAAATCACACTAAAATGTAATTATTAAGTTTCAGTTGAAGACTGTAAAATTTTAGTGTCTTGTATTCATGGAAAAGGAGTTATTTTTGGGGTTAAAACATTAAAAACTGCACATAAAAATGCGAATTTTCAGAATAAGTAGTCTATAACGTCATTGACCATTTAATTTGATAAATAATCGCTGTGATAGATTCATAGTGACTTGCGATTAAGATATTAAGCATCTTAAGCTGGATATTTTTTGAGTAAACATCGAAAATTGTAGTTTTTGGAATCGGTAGACTATGCACAATGACATCGATCATTTTATTTGGTGATTTAATATGTCAATGTAAATGGTATAAAACTATAAATAACCCTGCAGTTTAGATATCAAACATCCTAAGATAGGCTATTGTGCAAAATGTGACTATTTAGGATGAAACTAAAAATATATACATGTTTTGAGTTGGTTAAAGCAATAACAGTACCAGACAGAAGTTTGTATCATAAACAACTTGGAATACACCTTATATACCAGGTAGTGTATTGTCACCCTTATACATGTAGAACCAGGAATACCTTCCATATCAGTGTTAGGTACCATAAAGAGTACAATATGGCTCTCCCATGCAGTGTTTAATATCCTAATAGTTTGGAAAGACAATGGCAGTCCCTATAAAACAAGGGATAACTCAATCAGGTAGAGTCAGAACGTCCCCATAGATCCAGGCATATCTGTTTCCAGCAGTACAGTATAAGGTTACCCATACGGCCACACCCCTGGCATTATTGTATGCAACGGCTATTTATAGAATTGTTTTTCTTGTCGAGTACTAGTAGGTCATACATAGCAATGGCACTACCCTAGGATGTACACCCACAGAGCAACAACGAGTAGTTGCAAACTGTGTTGGGTACCATATAAAGCCAGGAATGGCTGTTTCAGGCCGTGTATGTGACCAAATGGAGCAATGAATAGTTACGCCATACCTTGTTTGATACTCTATAGATTTACGGATGGCTGAATCAAGCAGTATTATGTATTAAGTGAATTCAGGAATGTCTCTGTCAGGTATTTATTAACAAGGGAAGACTTTACAAGTAATTTAGAATCAATCACCGTTTACAGCAGCATTAGGTTACCAATGTATGTCATACATAGCTTACAGTGATTGCTTGCCTATAGAGCTAAGCAAGGATATGTTACATATTACATAGAACAAGAAGGGCAGTCAGGACTGTGCATTGTTGAGTACCATATAAAGTCAGTTTTTGATATCTATCTAAAGCCTATGTTTCACTGAACATGTTTTTTCTCGGCGATGTACTCTCGATGGACATTAATGAGCTTCGCGAGGCAACTGAACCGGTTTCTCGTGGTCTAGGTGTAGCTTTGGGGAAGTCATGGGGCACTTTGTGATATCAGGAGGGTTCGTGATCAATCGTGAGAAATCGGGATATCTTCCCGACGTTATGCGTCTGTCCCACTGCCTCGGACATGTACTCCTGGTGGTAATTTGGTGCTTCGAAAGGCGTCGGGAACATGTTCCCTGATGTCTCAGGGAAGCTCCCCACTTAAGTGTCAGGAACCTTAGACAACATTTCGGTGTCTCATTCGAGGTCTCGAGAGTTATTCCCCGAATATTCGCTAATACTTATCGGGGATGATTCGTGTGGTACCAGTAGGCATTATGAGAACTTGATTGATTGAACCCATTGGTCCTACTGCCAAGGGAATGTACTCCCAAAATTAATCGGGAGCTTGGGGCGTCGGAGAAAGGTTGAATGTGCAAAATCACCGGGGGCCATCACGAGAAACTATATGTAATTCTTCCTTGTGGATGAGGAATTCCTCAGTGGGACATAGGCTTGATCGAGCAATATAAATATGTAGCGAAAAATGCATAATGTGCCAGAAAGTGTCAGGTGGCCAATGAGGTTCAGGGAATAGTTTATTAGTTCGATTTTGAAGCAAATTCTTGATAAACATATTTAATCTCACTCAGGGCCAAATACTTGGTGTTTCCGTCACTCCAAGGGTATGAGAGAGAAACTAGTAAGGGGCTTACTAGTTGCATTTTGATTCGTTTTTGGTATGACCCGGTCTGGTAGATCGAACCAGGTTCACTCCGCACTCGAAGCGGCCGCTCAACCACTAGACCATCGAGGTATGACTGTTCTAAGCAGTACATAGTATCTATAGCGCATGGAACGACTGTGTTATGCATTGCTAGGTATTATATAAAGCCAGGAATAGGAAAGACAATTTTAGGTACCACAATCGGTGTCGAAATTGCTGTGTCTTGCAGTGAAAGGTATGTACTCATAGGGCATTGAATGGTTGGTCTCATTGGTAGTGTTCGTACCATACAGGGCCTAGTAAGTTTGTTCTCAGGGGTTGAACACGTACATTTGCAGTACAACATTTCTGTGTCCCAAATAGCATGCATATTTATAGTGTTCCGAGTACCCGGGTAGTCGATCGGAAGAATGACCGAGTAACCGAGTACCGATTTTAGTACTCGTTGCCATCTCTAGTTCCACTAGCTTCTGAATCACATGGAATTCCAATTACTCAAAGGCCACATATGTGATGCCTGTAATTGGTTCTAATAGGTACTTTATATCGCTGGCTTATAATTAGATGGTCGTATGTACAAAATCAATATTCTGAGAAAGCATGACAAAACTGTCTGAAAATTACTCTTTACTTTTGGAAAAACAAGCTTTTTGAACTTTTCGTGAAAATAGGCTCATAAGAAGCGCATTGAGATGCAGATTTCAAATATGCATGATTCTTATAAGGTCGACCTCCTAATTCTAAGCCAGCGATATGATCAAAATATAAGACCGGAATGGCTTTATATATATATTCAAAACGCCACACTTATCATATATTTAGTGATGTTGACCCCCAATATATCGCATTTAGCTCAAAGCATGGTATTAGATAAAGGATAACTTTAACTACTGATGATATGGCAATATTTTAGTCTTACAGTGATTTACTACCAAGTAAAATTATTTATGAGAGTGTAGTAGATCGATTCACAAAAAAGCTAACCTTTCATTTCAATTTTGAATGTTTTATCACAAAATAACAGATACCCCGAACATATCACATTTTTTTACCATAGCCTAGCTAAGGATGTTTGATATCTTAATCGCAAGTCACTATGAAACTATCACAGTGATTATATATCAAATAAAATGGCTAATGACGTTATAGACTACTTATTCCGAAAATTCGCACTTTTAGATGCAGTTTTTAATGTTTTAACCCCAAAATAACCCCTTTTGCATAAATACACAACACTAAAATTTTACAGTCTTCAACTGAAACTTAATAATTACATTTTAGTGTGATTTATTACAAAATATGATTGAAAATGACACTGTAGATCACCGATTCCAGAAATTCGCAGTTTCGTTTATATTTTGGAACGTTTTACCCCAATTTTCTTAAAATTCTCAATGGTGACAAAATGTCACCCATCAGAAATTCCATTGCAACAGTCTTGTCTACTGAAATTATTAAAGAAAAAACAATGAAAGGTTAGATCAATTTTGAGGGTTTTCGGCCAGGACTATGAAATTTGGACTGATTATGAGCTGTTATATTGGCCGCCATCTTGGTTTCCATGGTAACTGACTTTATTTCAGCTATCCACCCTCTCTAGCATTAAACTTCAAACACCTGCCTACATAAATAAACAAAAAAACCACATGATTTGAGGAAATACTCCTCGCTGAAGCAAAAGAAACCAAAGCTATTGCACTTTTAACAACATAAAAATGTGACTGGAACAATTGTCTTGAACTTTCACCTTGTAATGACCTTCACCTTCGTGACATTGGTCAACATATCAATTCGAATGCTGAGCCAGGTATCATTGTGTAATAAGGTTGCACATACAGTAGTATGTATGCACATTTTGCACTTTTACACTTGGTGAAGCAAATGCAATGCATACAGTTTTGTCATGATAATCAAAATATATGGACAATTTCAATTGGGGTGGGGTTACGAAATTCCCCCTTATTTCATTATTATTCGCCATGTCATCACGAAATAAATTTTATTGTAAGTGCAACTGATAACAGGCAATGTTGAAATAAATTAATGAAGTATATGGACAAAATTGCGCATATGAATGATAACTATTTGGGGTAAAAACACATTTTTTACCCATTTTTAGGTCTTTTGACCTCTAAATGACCTTGACCTTGACATTAAATGACCTTGACTCTCATATCATTTCTGAGCTCTATACCGGTACTTTAAATATTACACATAATAAAATTGATATGTGTTTGTACATGCTAGTTAGAAAGGTTAGATTAAGACGGAGTGTGTACTAAAAAATTGGCGGGAAATTTTGACGCCATCATGGTTTCCATGGTAACCTACAGGATCTCAGATGTCCACCCTCGCTAAAATTAAACTTCAAGCATCCCTCTACACGAATAAACTGAGAAACGCTCTGGACCTTTTTTTCACACTAAAAACTCTAGATGCTAGACTACTTGGCTGGAAGGCAATAAAACATTGTGGTATTCTTGTTTCTGCTGCACTCAATGTTTGTGTTAAATATGTTGGTCTTGTGACGTTACCGCATCCATAGCAAGTGACTTCGAAGGAAGGCGGCACATGCTGATAACATCATCAACGTAAAATTCCTCAAATTGTCAGAACGAAAATAAATTGACTTTAATATTTATTACATTGTATGTGAAGATTTTAGAGATAATTGATAGTTCACATTATATATGACCCTCATACATGTACCATGGTAGACAATACATTATCTTATATTATACCATTTCAGCACCATATTCCATTATTTCCTTCCCATTTCTGTTTGCTGTCATGTTTGGTGATACTGGGCATGGTTTCATCATGTTCTGTTTTGGAATGTGGATGGTGGTCTCAGAAAAGAGTCTTGGTGCTTCAATTAAGAAGTCAAATAATGAGGTAAATATGGCAATAATTTCATTGTTTTGTTTTGTTGACCTTTTGATAAAGGTTTTCTATGAAACTATTTGGGTGAGGGTATAACGATAACTGATGGCAGCTTTTGAAGTACATTTATTCTTCAATCATATTTGCTTTCAGTTTTTAGCTCATCTTGATCGTTGTCGGCTTTGCATGGTTAAATTTTGTGTTTTACAAGAGTTATTGCCCCTTTTTGGACTTAGAAAATGAAATGCCTTGGTTAAGTTTTGTGTTTAGGGCCACTTTTCTCCTAAACTATCAGAATTATTGCTTAAAAACTTGCAACGCTTGCTAACCTTCAATACCTGGCCATGTCAAGCTAGACCTATAACTCTGATCTGCATTTTGCAAGAGTTATTTGCCCCTTTTTGGACTTAGTAAATTCCTTGGTTAAATTTGGTGTTAAGGTCCATTTTTTAGCTCACCTGCCACAAATTGGCAAGGTGAGCTTATGTTATTGTTGTTTGTCCATCGTCCGTCTGTGTACATCCTTGACAATTCACCGTTAACACTCTAGGACTTTCAAATTTTGCTTTGATCTTCACCAAACTTGGAAATTTAGGTCAAGTTCGAAGTTTGGTCATGTTGGGTCAAAAACTAGATCAATAGGTGAAAGAAAAACCTTGTTAACACTCTGGAGGCTATCTTTTTGCTTCAATCTTCATCAAGTTTGGTCAAAATGTTTATATTGATGACCTTGCAGTCAAATTTAAAGTTGGGTCAATAACTAGGTAAATAGGTCAAATATTAGGAAAATCTTGTTAACACTCTAGAGGCCACAGTTTTAGCTCGACTTTTCGAACTATTGTCGTAACGGGATCATGTGCGTCTGCGTGTGCGTTGGTTAAGTTTATTGTCAGAGTCATTTTCTCTGTCAATTACTCAAAGACTATCAAAGGTATCAACTTGAAACTTAAAAAGTTATTCACCATCACAAGGCGAGTCCATACTGACAAGGCTGATAACTTTTTGACCAATATTAATGGAGTTATCTGCCCTTGTTTTGGACGTAGTACATAGAAATAGTGGCAAATTTTACACATAAACTGAATTTTCTCAAACACTACCAAAGCTTTCAACTTGAAAGTTAGTACACTTGTGGAATGCGATGACCTACATCTACTGACAAGAGAAAACAACTCTATACAACATTTTATAAGAGTTATTCCCCTTTTCTGACTTTGAATCTTTACACAAAAATGTCAATTACTCAAAGACTACCAAAGGTATCAACTTGAAACTCAACATAGTTATTCACTATCACAAGGGGAGTTCATACAGACAAGGCTGTGACCTATATTTATGAGTTATCTGCCCTTGTTACTCTTAAAATTTTGACTCACAGATGAGCAAGGTTACTATCAAGTACAAGAAAGTCGAGTGTCCAGCACTCGTAGGCGGTGCTCTTGTTAATTTTGACAGTTGTGGATCAAGGCCCATCAGTCTGACCAGTTTAAGATTGAACAACGGCGGCAGACCTTAGCAAAATCTGCCTGACTTGTCTGTCAGACCTGCAAATTTGGGAATGACTGCAGAACAAGTAGTTATGTTCTATACACTCTTGTTGGTGCAACTACTCCTACCATTGTGACAGGAATAAATTACTTCACAGATGACAAACCTTGATTCATGGTGCTTAAAGGAAAGATCTTGCACTGAAATTATTTTTTGTAGAGATACCGGTCATTGATTTGTTCAACAACAAAACCATTCATAGGTTATATCTGCTCATTATTATAGATTGCGAAGTCATTCTTTGGAGGCCGGTACATTATCATGCTGATGGGGCTGTTTTCCCTCTACACTGGACTGATTTACAATGATTTCTTCTCAAAGTCGATCAACCTGTTTGGCTCGTCCTGGAAACCAAATTACACGTAAGTCTTTCCAAAGTCCTTAACATTTTGGCTCATCCTGGCATCCCAATTACACATAAGTCTTTCCAAAGTCCATCAACCTGTTTGGCTCATCCTGGCATCCAAATTACACGCAAGTCTTCTATTATAAGACTATAAAATTAAATGTATGATTTACTTGAAAGTAAAATTAAATACTGTTTTAAGTGCCACTGGTCAACAGTATTTCATCATTTGGAGACGACCCTGTAACAATATCGTGACACTGTGTGAACCAGCAGTTACCCATAGCTAACTATTATACTGAGTGACAAGGTAGAGAAATATATCTGTACCATTTTAACGAGGCCTCGTATGGTACCTGAAACCTATCACACTTTAAGCTCTACCACTAGGCTATCGAGGCAGACTTGTGATTAATTTATTTGCAGTTTGAAATAACACTGTGTGATTTTTAAGTATAACTCTTAAGTATGTGTGACAATTTGTAGTGTTTATATGTATTATTTTCTCTTGCAGTCATTCAGCTTTAGATCTGTACCCAGCCTTACAGTTAGGACCTGAGACATTTTTCAGTAATGATACAGAAGGTGCATATCCCCTTGGTATAGATCCTGTACGTATCTCATACATTATAATCAACTTATTTGTAAATCACGTCACATACATTTGATTGTTTCTAAATCACTTTACATCCATGCTTTCGTTTTTGTGAAATTCAGTAACAGGTTTATATTGGGGAGTTATGAATTAGTTGTCAAAGGTTCTGTGATATGTTTTCATGTTATGAAAGTATATTTGCAAGAAACTCAATTTGTGTATAATATCGAAAATAAAAACAATAAACAAACATTGCAATTATTACTGAATGAGTCTTATTTATCACAATCAACTTATTTGATCAGATGTATCTACCTAGTGTGGCTGTATACTGTTACCAACATGTCTCTATTACTTTCAATCTAGGATGGTCTACTGAGTATTGCTTTTGACTACTGATCAGAAGTCCAGGGTTTGAATCTCAATCTCAATGATTTTCAGATATGGCAAGCTAGTATCAACAAGATTACGATGACAAACTCGTTCAAGATGAAGTTGTCTGTTATATTTGGTGTGTCTCAGATGATGTTGGGTGTCATAATTAGTGCTATCAATCATGTGTATGTTATACATTATATACTTATTGACTTATGTTTCAGTCAAAATGTGATTTTTATGAACGTGTAAATATTTTGTTTGATTACCTTATTACAGGTATGTTGTGAAACTATCATACTAATGACAGAATTTCTGTATATAACTCACATTGACAAGTACATTGTATGTGTCAGTAGATGTCTTTAAAACTCATTCATGATAAAAAATTAATTTCTAAAAATCATGATATATTTAATTATAGTATGACCATGTTTGGATGTCGATTATGTAGTTTGTTTCGTGTATTTTCAGACACTTTGGGAGATATTCGTATGTATTTATCCAATTTCTACCAGAGGTATTCTTCTTACTGTGTATATTTGGTTATTTGTTGGCTCTCATCTTCTACAAGTGGTTAATGTATGATGCTAACTGTGCTTCATGTACACCAGCTTTACTTATCCGTAAGTTTCACATTTTATTCACTCTCTTCATTATACTCATTTAATCTGTTACTACATAGAGACCGCTGTTTCATTTCCCCACTTTTATAGAGACAATTTAGTACCAACCCTAGCTGTTCATATCATCAACACACCTTCATTCGATCAACTTTCAGTTATTGCACGTTGACATTTGCAAGTTTATAGTTTAGCCTGTGCCATTACTCTGTAAACATTGGTTGCTGTAGAACAAAGAATTGTAAAACTAGTCGGTAACAAGCCTAGTTACGCATGTTATTATTAATTTGACCTCTGATTCGAATACAGTACATAAAATACAATCAGTGTCTCCCACGTAACTAGAGATGAACTGATTACTTGCAGTCGCACATGTATTTAAAATAAAACAAAATAATCATATAGTGTAGCAACATTGGACTGCAACTTATTTATAGTTGAATGTTTTCCTTCTTGTACCTTAAGATAAGCTGGTGATATTCATAAGATCCAGTCCACTGATAGGACGTTGGATCAGCTGTGAATATTTATGAGATCCAGTCCACTGATAGGACGATGGATAAGCTGGGAATATTTATGAGATCCAGTCCACTGATAGGACGACTGATAGGACGATGGATAAGCTGGGAATATTTATGAGATCCAGTCCACTGATAGGACGATGGATCAGCTGGGAATATACATGAGTTCCGGTCCACTGATAGGACGATGGATAAGCTGGGAATATTCATGAGATCCAGTCCACTGATAGGACGATGGATCAGCTGGGAATATTTATGAGATCCAGTCCACTGATAGGACCATGGATCAGCTGGGAATATACATGAGATCCAGTCCATTGATAGGACGATGGATAAGCTGGGAATATTCATAAGATCCAGTCCACTGATAGGACGATGGATCAGCTGGGAATATTTATGAGATCCAGTCCACTGATAGGACCATGGATCAGCTGGGAATATACATGAGATCCAGTCCATTGATAGGACGATGGATAAGCTGGGAATATTCATAAGATCCAGTCCACTGATAGGACGATGGATCAGCTGGGAATTTTAATGAGATCCAGTCCACTGATAGGACGATGGATCAGCTGGGAATATTTATGAGATCCAGTCCACTGATAGGATGATGGATCAGCTGGGAATATTCATGAGATCCAGTCCACTGATAGGACGATGGATCAGCTGGGAATATTTATGAGATCCAGTCCACTGATAGGATGATGGATCAGCTGGGAATATTTATGAGATCCAGTCCACTGATAGGACGATGGATCAGCTGGGAATATTTATGAGATCCAGTCCACTGATAGGACGATGGATCAGCTGGGAATATTTATGAGATCCAGTCCACTGATAGGATGATGGATCAGCTGGGAATATTTATGAGATCCAGTCCACTGATAGGACGATGGATCAGCTGGGAATATTTATGAGATCCAGTCCACTGATAGGATGATGGATAAGCTCGGAATATTCATGAGATCCAGTCCACTGATAGGACGATGGATCAGCTAGGAATATTTATGAGATCCAGTCCACTGATAGGACGATGGATCAGCTGGGAATATACATGAGATCCAGTCCACTGATAGGACGATGGATAAGCTGGGAATATTCATAAGATCCAGTCCACTGATAGGACGATGGATCAGCTTGGAATATTTATGCGATCCAGTTTTCTGATAGGACGATGGATCAGCTGGGAATATACATGAGTTCCGGTCCACTGATAGGACGATGGATCAGCTGGAAATATTTATGAGATCCAGTCCACTGATAGGACGATGGATCAGCTGGGAATATTCATGAGATCCAGTCCATTGATAGGACGATGGATAAGCTGGAAATATTTATGAGATCCAGTCCACTGATAGGACGATGGATCAGCTGGGAATATTTAAGAGATCCAGTCCACTGATAGGATGATTGATCAGCTGGGAATATTTATGAGATCCAGTCCACTGATAGGACGATGGATCAGCTGGGAATATTCATGAGATCCAGTCCACTGATAGGACGATGGATCAGCTGGGAATATTTATGAGATCCAGTCCACTGATAGGACGATGGATAAGCTGGGAATATTCATGAGACCCAGTCCACTGATAGGACGATGGATCAGCTGGGAATATTTATGAGATCCAGTCCACTGATAGGACAATGGATCAGCTGGGAATATACATGAGATCCAGTCCACTGATAGGACGATGGATAAGCTGGGAATATTCATAAGATCCAGTCCACTGATAGAACGATGGATCAGCTGGGAATATTTATGAGATCCAGTCCACTGATAGGACGATGGATCAGCTGGGAATATACATGAGATCCAGTCCAATGTTGCTACACTATACTACAAGGAAAGTAGCTTACAGATCAGCCAACAACTGGTGCAATGGAATATTGAACCTTTTCTTGCAGATTTTATCAACATGTTCTTGATGAAGTATAAGGAACCAAAAACAAAAGATGCTTACATATGTCACAGCATGTTAAACAGCACCCAGCATGATCTAGGATGTGATTCACAAACTCTCTTCTATGAAAACCAGGTATGAACGTTAAATTTTCCAAGCATTTCTTTAAAAGACAAAAGTTATCTTGATATTTGAGTAGATGCCAGTTGCTGCCATGTAATAATACAGTCTTAATAGCTTAGTGGTAGAGCATGTGCTTCAGTGGTGGGCAGTCACAGATTTTGATCCTATACAAGAAGAAATAAAATTGGTACCAGAAAATTCCCTTTCTAGCATTAAAGGCATTGCTGGCGTCTTTCTTTCATATCATCGTTGCAATCGATTCTATCTGGAATATGATGTTGTAATAACTCGTTTTACAATAGAAATGCATGAAATGATGAATAAGAATTTGTGTATCTCCGTTAATTTTGATTGATCAATCAGCTGTTTGTCTGCACCCACAATTATTAGTGTTATGAATTATGAATCAAATTTGAATGGCTAATTATCATAAAATTGACTTTGAACTCATTTTCCTTTTTTCAGCAATTGGTTCAGACTATACTGATCCTGGTAGCTGTGGCTTGTGTTCCTGTGATGTTGTTAATTAAACCATTTATTATACGAAGCCAACACAGACAGAAGATGAGGGTAAGCTATGCATTCTTTATTTGAGGGAAACCATTCCAGGGTTGTCATTACGAGGCGACTGTAGGCCAAAATGCCTGTCTCAACTGTAACTTCTGCCGCCTCAAAACTTAGATAACACACATCTTTTAATTGATAAAATAACTGTTTTGACCTACTCCAATTGAAAACAAGCCTGCTCAGAAAAATCTGAATGAGAACCTTGCATTCTATCTGAATATGCACAAGTTGTTAGGCTTCCACTCATACTCTAGATTAAGTAACTGTTTACTCCATAGATATGGTAGTCCAATTACTGAAATGGATTTTATAAGACGCCTTATCAAGGGAGATCATTCTTTATATTTGTCCACAAAAAGCTGCTCATGAGATTTGTACACATTCTAGCTTATCTCCTATGATGTATGGGGTAATTGGTGAAGCATTAACTTCCTATATCTTTAACTTTATATGTGTCCCTGAAATCAAGCCGCAATCTGGTAATCATCGGCTCTTCATTGATAATCGGGTTAATGCTACCACGATTTCTTTCTCTGAATCCTGGCTACATAAAAACAGGTAGGTTACTCACTGATTACTCTTTTACAAAATACGCCAGATTAACATTAAAACCCACAGGCACATGATTTCAGTATTTGCCAAGTCCTTACACATTGAAGTACCAAATACAAAGAGAAGGTGGTGCAGCGGCCATGTTTATAAACATGTAGAATTTCTATGAGGACTAGTTATACCACTCCCATTGGTTTATGTGAACATAATTAGTGATGGCTCTGATTAGATATCCATAAACCACCTGCCAATAATTGTCTTATGGTCGGAAGTGGGTGAATTTGAATTTACTCTGAGGGAAACGCATTGCTAGTCTGTATTTGATTGAGGGTCAGTTCTTATTCCAAAATCTATAAAAAATTGAAACAAATACTGGACAATAGCTCCAGATAAAATATCACATTTTGGTGATTGGTTTATAATAATAGTTGCATTATTATTGATTTATGTTGCTGAAATATTTCTATAACTATAGTTGAATGAGATGGTAAGTTTAATGGCCTAGATATGTTAATTTGTTAACTTTGAACTTTGTTCTAATACTATTACCATTTGCATGTTTTATTTTGTATTTACTCAGAGGTTTCATACTACGGGATGTCTATACATCCAGTATCAGACTGATCATTCAAAGATATGTTAGTGCAATTTGTTTTATAAAATGATAAGGAAATATTAGGAAATGTTAGTCGACAGTTTGTTGTCTAATACCTAAAGTTGGGGACAGAATTTCCTTAATTAGTAGTACCATACTACAAAATGGTATGCTTCCAAAGAAATAGAATTTTATAGCAGAAGCAAAAAGTGAATATAATGGCTAAGCTCAAACACTCAGCTATATTATAGTGAGGAAGCAGATTGTTGCTCTAGATAAGTGTTTGGAAGCAAAGTGCAAAGAAACAGTATGCTACATGGATGCACTGCTTTTTGGTAGCTCATTGAATAACTGTTGTAAAGCAAAGAAAGCACTTCTTCAGTTGCACTTTGCTTAAGCAACTGGCTCCTGAGTCTTGATTTGGATGGTTATCATTACTGGTTTATCTAAGAATGGTTATACATCACATTTTGCATGTACTTATGACTATATCATTTGCATGTTGACCAATATTGTAGGACGCTGAATCAGTAAGTATTATATTATGAAAGAGTTTTAGCTTTCAGTGTTGAAGGTTTGTTTGGAAATCCTACTGTTTGTCATGTTTATTAGAATTAAAATATTTATCACACACCTGTGTACTTTTCTACAGTAAAATAAAAAATACATACACATACCCTGCAGTCCAACAGTGACGTACAGCCTGGCCGGAAATATCATTTGGCACTCCTAGACTGTGCAATAAATATTTGAATTAGCGTGATGTTACGTTTGCCAATCCATGCCTTGAACGGCTCATGAAGTCAGGATAGTACCAACGCCGTCATGACGTCAGACTCACTCTACCGCTAAATTTTATCTGAAACCTATGCATCATTATTTTGAAAGATAATGAGCATTCTCTCAGATTATGTGATAAATAAAATCTTACATTTGTGCTCATTACTTATGAGTTATATAAAACTTGTCGACAAAAACAATGACACTAGGCAAAGCCTTGCGTCATATTATTTTGTCAACTCGTTAATAAAACTTGTATGTAATGAGCACTCATGCAAGATCCTCTATATATTGCATGGTGATAATGATCAGTATGCATGTAATGCAAATGTAATAATGTACATCACAGACATTTATATACGCAAAGTCAAGTTTTTATGCCTTTATATACTGTGTTATTTTTGGTGGATATGTGATAAATAGAATGATGAATATGTGTTTTTTTTTATTTACTATTGAATTTTTATTATGAAACTTGTTGAATAAACAAATATGGTGCTTGCCAAGGTTTTTATTCCTGTTGTTCCATAAATTAAATTTAAGTTGACAATGGTATTTGAAGAACACCATGTGTTCTGCTGCTGATCATACCTAAATTTACATTAATTTACATGGACCATGGAAAGACGCCAATTTATTCTAAGAAAAAAATCATTATTTTAGCAATCAAGTCATGGTGACTTAATTCTATAAAGTATTGCATTTTTTTTTACTTTTTAAGTCCTTTATTTGAAAAATATTGATATATTAAGCTCACTGTTTTCATTTATTCATTCATTCATTTATATGGTTCCAAGGTTCTATTTTTTTTTAAATTAATTTATTTTCCATATTAATTTTAATAATATATAGTACATATTACAAAATTCAAGTATAATTTTTTAGAAAAATTTAGCTATAGAATATCGTATATCTACACTGTAATTATATTGATGTATTCTTTGGATTTTGTTGGGACTTTTAGTACGCTAGATCTCAGATTTTGTACATGCTTATATAGAGCTATTGTTCACAGATTAGCAATATATTTATGTATAGTTCGACAGATTTGACTTGAGATTGATCTATCTTCAGCAAGGACTGAGTGGGTAACCATCGCCTGTTATTATAACAGCTTGGAATGTCGATTTAATTGAAAAAATTTACCAGTGATTAAAGAAAGAATGTCACAGAATATGCTAATGTCTCGTGCCAATTCTGTCAAACTATACATTCAATCTGGTGAAGGAGAAATATTTAATCCCTCCCCTTTATGAATAATTAGTTCTTAATGAAAAATTAGTCCTTGTACAAATTTCTTCATGTTGGCTTGTTTCACCACTTTGTGTCAATGAGAACTTGAGAGTGCCTTCACCTAAAACATCATTAGATGACTCCATTGGTTTGGACGGCTACAAGGTCACTGTGGTTGGTCAAGGTCACTGGTAGATCAAGGTCACTGTGATAGGTCAAGGTCACACTGGCCTAAAGTATGAGATTGAAACTTCATAAATCATTAACTGTGGTTGATACATGACCCCTGTTCTTTGGTCAAGGCCTAAGCGTAACTATGTGCTCCCTAGCATGAAGAGGATTAACATGGGTGATAGTTTTCAGGTACATGTCTGAACTTCAGGTTTTTGAGAGTGCCAAAAAGCCTGTTTTTCTTTATTTTCCCTATATAAATAGTCAAGTTTTCAGGATTTAAGGTTTTTCAGAATTTCAAACTTTCACCCATGGATTAAGTCATTGAGTAATAGATTGGCCCTATTGGTTTAGGCAATTGATACCAGTGAAACTGAAGTGTGTGTTGTTTAGTATTACTTGTGCTAGTATAGTGAACACTCTCTCAGACTTCTTGTATCATATAATTATGTTATTTGCTTGGTACTTGTTTAGCAAATCCTC
Source organism: Spisula solida (assembly GCA_947247005.1). Classification (NCBI taxonomy): domain Eukaryota; kingdom Metazoa; phylum Mollusca; class Bivalvia; order Venerida; family Mactridae; genus Spisula; species Spisula solida. Next base: position 30,982,980 of record OX365944.1, on the reverse strand, counting down.
AAATGATGAATAAATTCCAATACATAATTTATTATTTATGTTTATGAAAATATGAAATATGTGTCAAAATGTGTATGCATGGAGATAGTGTAGGTGCATGAATACAATGCCATGGAGTAAAGGGTTACTATACTGACTGGATACCATTAGGTTTGAGGTGTCAGAGTGTGAATGTATGATTAGGTCTTTTAAAAGTGGTCTAATGTGTGCATACTTCACATAGCTAGTCAATTGCACCATACAGTAAAGGTTAAAATCCCACTATAGGTGCAAAGTTACTGTTAACTGTTATGAAATAAACTTCTCACATTTGTTCTTACTAGAGGTATTATGGTATGTACTGTTGTTTTCAGAGGAAGCATGGCATATCTGCGATGTCACATGAGAGACTGGTATCTCAAGAGGTTCTGCCGGGTCAAGATGTATGTATTTATTTCACATGTAACACAATTATACATATTGTAGGTGTTTGTGATATACTGTAAAATCAATATATTTTGTGAGGATTGAATTTTCATTGATTTCCTGATTGAGCTCGCCCAAGAAATCTCCACAAATAATCGACTTCCTAAATACAGGACAAGGGTTTCTCCATCTGTGATTTACTATCTACGAATATTATACCAAAATACTCAAAATCAAATGCCCATGAAAGTAAGTGATTTTACAGTACATTATATGTTGTTGGTGTGTAAACAAGATACATGTTGAGTTTTATCCATTCAGTATAAATGGACAGAGGTTTGTTTAAGGGGGAAGGCAAACTGTTTTAATAAATGAAATTCTCCAAAACTGAAACAGAATGACCCAGCAAAATACCTAATAATTTAAAACAATCATTTTAATCTTGCAGACTTCATAGCAAATTACACACCATAGTGGCTCAGCATGTGTCTATGCCTGACAATGTTGTAAGATGCTTAGTTGTTCATTTCTTGCTATCTTGCTATATATGGATTCAAATCTTACGGTACAGTCAACTCTCGTTAGAAATGGAAGGCCACATGCAATAATTTATGTGGAACCCCTGTTTGTTATTGTATTTCCCGTTGATATATTTTATTATTTCTTAATCCTGATGCTATTTGTAAAATTCTAGATGTTATTCGTATGTTTTTCGAAAAATCTTGTCAAATATAGAATCTGAAATAATGAAAATGAATATTGTTTTATCATTTATGTACTGTAAACCAAGAAATTATTTTGCATGATTTAATTTCGCCCAGTTCGCCAGTGGTAGAATTTCGCAAAAATTAATTTGCCGCGATAGTGCTAAAACCATTAATATAGACATTGGGAAATATGTCGTCAAGAATATGCTGACGATCAGAAAAACACGAAAGTTGGTATTCGCAAAAGTACATTGGTTTACAGTATTGACTCTACTCCAAACACTATTACTTTATATAATTGTATTCATTGCATGCATGTGCATGTTAGTAGCAAGAAGAATCTTATTTCTGTATTCTATTATTTCAAAGAAGTCATTAAGTCTTGATTTTCTAAATTTCTATGGTATATGCTTGATTTCTGAAATACTTCCAACTTTCTGCACAGTCTGTTGAGCAGAGCAAGAGCAACCCTCAAACTGATATAGAAATGTCGGGGGTAAGTGGCTGCAGTGCTTGTCTGTTAGGTATTCATACTCTATATAATCCAGACATTATTCGATATATGCTGTGGAGATCTATAATATTCAGTGTCTGTAGTTTTATAGTTCTTTATTATTAGCATGCATATTTTAATATAAAGGATAAAAGGAACCCTTGCTTGTCTGTTTGCATCTGCAATTTTAGTCTGATTCCAATTTGGCATTTTTAGCTCACCTGCCACAAAGTGGCTTTGTGGCAAGGTGAGCTTTTGTGATTGTTTTTTGTCCGTCGTCCGTCCGTCTGTTAGACTTTTGACCGTTAACACTCTAGCACTTTCAATTTTGCTTTGATCTTCATCAAACTTGGTCAGTAGTTGTACCTCAATGAAATCTAGGTCAAGTTCGAAGTTGGGTCATGTGGGGTCAAAAACTAGGTCAATATGTCAAATAATAGCAAAACCTTGTTAACACTCTAGAGGTCACATTGTTACTTAAATCTTCATGAAGCTTGGTCAAAATGTTCATCTTGGTGACCTTAAGGTCAAGTGCAAAGTTGGTTCATGTGGGGTCAAAAACTAGGTCAAAAGGTCAAATAATAGCAAAACCTTGTTAACACTCTAGAGGCCATAATTTTGCTTCAATCTTCATGAAGTTGGGTCAAAATGTTTATCTCGGTGACCCTAAGGTCAAGTTCGAAGTTGGTTCATGTGGGGTCAAAAACTAGGTCAATAGGTCAAATAATAGAAAAACCTTATTAACACTCGTGAGGCCATATTTTTGCTTTAATCTTCATCAACTTTGGTCCTTAAGGTCACGTTTAAAGTTGGGTCATGTGGGTAAAAAACTAGGTCAATATGTTAAATAATAGCGAAACCTTGTTAACACTCTGGAGGCCTCAGTTTTGCTTTAACCTTCATGAAGTTTAGTCAAACATTATCTTGATGACTTAAGGTCAAGTTCATGTTTGGCCATGTTTAGCAGGTGAGCGCCCCAGGATCTATGATCCTCTTGTATGGTTTAATCTTAGAATACACAGGTGCCCAAGTTTGGTTTAATCTCAAGAACCCCTAATCTAATAATGTCTTGACTCCCAATTTTTTGGCATGTTTATGTTTAACCTAATGAACCCCAAGTGAATCCCCAAGTTTTTGGCATGTTTATGGTTTATTGTCTGTCACACATTTCTAGGTTACAGGTTACATACAATATGTTTAGGTCACATGCAGAACTATCAATAAGCGCTATTTCTAGTTTGGCCTGGTCTTGATAACAAACAGATTGTTTCATGGAATTATGTATGTTTGGGGCAGATATTTTGTAATAGCTCTGGTTGTATTTAACTGCAGTTTCATTCTTTCTTGTGATCATGTTCCTATGTTTATTGATGTTAGATAGCTAGTTTTAAGCTGGTTGTTACCATGTGTATTAGCTGTGCACAACTTGTTATTAGTACATGGCTAGATTTCTCATGTTATTCATGTCTAATGATTTCATGTTCTATTCAAGGATTCATTTATGGTGAAGGTATTTGAATTTCTTACATATGGATACACCTTATTTGTCTTCCCATTTTGCACTTCACCCTGCTGTTGTCTATTCTTTAAGTAAATGTTTCGATACTCCACAACCATACTACCTTAACGGCACATGTACAAGGGTTGATCGGGAAGTTTGTATAATTATGTTAATTATGAATCGAGTTTTACTGCTCATAAAAATATCATCATAATCTCCTATACATTATCATACTCTCTTATAAAAATGAGACAAGAAGGCCCAAAGGACCCTAGGTCGCCTACCTGTTGGGTGACATAAGAAATCATTTACAACTTCAAGGAATCAAGTATCATATAGTCCTTTCCAGTGACCTTGTTATTTACATCCGATAACCCATATTGACAGATTAGATCAAAATTGTGACCTCTGAAGCCTACACAAAGTCTTTCTTTGTTTTGACCAGGTGACCTAATTTTTTAACCCGGTGTAACAGGCCCCGTCTTCCCCCAGTCAGTTTTATCCCCCGAGGGAAGAAGAGGCCTAGTCAGTTTTATCCCCCGCCAGGCCTAATTTTCCCCCACCCCAGGCCTATTCTTCCCCCACCTAAAAAATTTTTTTTTTGTTATGGAGATGGGGAAGAAGAGGCCTTGTCTATCTTATCCCCCACCTGAGTATAATTATCATGGAGATTGGGGAAGGAATAGACTGGTCTAATTGATCAATAATTAATACAGAGGTGGGGGAAGAAGAGGCCTGGTCTATTTTATCCCCCGCCTAAGTATAATTAATACAAAGGTGGGGGAAGAAGAGGCCTAGTCTTTTTTATCCCCCACCTGACTATAATTATTATGGAGATGGGGGAAGAAGGGGCCTAGTCTACTTTATCCCCCACCTAACTATTCTTAATACAGAGGTGGGGGAAGAAGGGGCCTAGTCTACTTTATCCCCCACCTAACTATTCTTAATACAGAGGTGGGGGAAGATGGGGCCTAGTCTACTTTATCCCCCACCTAACTATTCTTAATATAGAGGTGGGGGAAGAAGGGGCCTAGTCTACTTTATCCCCCACTTGACTATTCTTAATACTGAGGTGGGGAAAGAAGGGCCTAGTCTACTTTATCCCCCACCTAACTATTTTTAATACAGAGGTGGGGGAAGAAGGGGCCTAGTCTATTTTATCCCCCAACTAACTATTCTTAATACAGAGGTGGGGGAAGAAGAGGCCTAGTCTACTTTATCCCCCACCTAACTATTCTTAATACAGAGGTAGGGGAAGAAGAGGCCTTGTCTACTTTATCCCCCACTTGACTATTCTTAATACTGAGGTGGGGAAAGAAGGGCCTAGTCTACTTTATCCCCCACCTAACTATTCTTAATACAGAGGTGGGGGGAAGAAGAGGCCTAGTCTACTTTATCCCCCACCTAACTATTCTTAATACAGAGGTGGGGAAGAAGGGGCCTAGTCTACTTTATCCCCCACCTAACTATTCTTAATATAGAGGTGGGGGAAGAAGAGGCCTAGTCTACTTTATCCCCCACCTAACTATTCTTAATACAGAGGTTGGGGAAGAAGGGGCCTAGTCTACTTTACCCCCCACCTAACTATTCTTAATATAGAGGTGGGGGAAAAAGAGGCATAGTCTACTTTATCCCCCACCTAACTATTCTTAATATAGAGGTGGGGGAAGAAGAGGCCTAGTCTACTTTATCCCCCACCTAACTATTCTTAATACAGAGGTGGGGGAAGAAGAGGCCTAGTCTACTTTATCCCCCACTTGACTATTCTTAATACTGAGGTGGGGAAGAAGAGGCCTAGTCTACTGTATCCCCCACCTAACTATTCTTAATACAGAGGTGGGGGAAGAAGGGGCCTAGTCTACTTTATCCCAATATGGAAATTGACCTTTATTTAATTGAGATGATCATTATGACCAAGTTTCATAAAGATTTAGTCAAAAGTGTGATGTCTAGTTACTACACCAAGTTTTTCTAAGATTTGACCAAGTGACCTAGTTTTTGACCCCACATGACCTAGTTTTTAACTAGATTTCATTAAGTCATACTAATTCTGACCAAGTTTCAAGAAGATTGGGTCATTATATTGTGTCATATTGCTTTCACAAGCACCACATAATGTTTGTCCCTTTGAATTCTAGGTCAAGTTTTAAACTGGGTCATATGAGGTCAAAAACTAGGTCATTAGGTCAAATCTTAGGAAAAGCTTGTGAAAACACTAGAGGCCACAGTTATGACCCATTCTTCATGAAACTTTGTCAGAATGTTTTTCTCTTTGAAATCTAGGTCAGTGCGAAACTGGTTCATGTGGGGATCAAAAACCAGGTCAAATCTAAGAAAAGCTTGTGAACACACTAGAGACAACAGTTATGACACACAATTTAATGAAACTTAGTCTCCTTGAAATCTAGGCCAAATTCAAAACTAGGTCACTAGGTCAAATCTTAGAAAATGCTTGCTAATACATTAGAGCACACAATTGTGGCCCAATCTTCATAAAACTTGATCTGAATGTTTTTCTCTATGAAATCTAGGTCAGGTTTGAAACTGGGTCATGTTGGGTCTAAAACTATATACAACCCTTCACGGGAATATACCTCATTGTACAACTCTTCATGGGAAAATACCTAATTGTACAACCCTTCACGGGAAAATACCTCATTGTACAACCCTCTACAGAAATATACCTCATTGTACAACCCTTCACAGAAATATATCTCATTGTACAACCCTTCACAGAAATATACCTCATTGTACAACCCTCTACAGAAATATATCTCATTGTACAACCCTCTACAGAAATATATCTCATTGTACAACCCTTCACAGAAATATATCTCATTGTACAACCCTTCACAGAAATATACCTCATTGTACAACCCTCTACAGAAATATATCTCATTGTACAACCCTCTACAGAAATATATCTCATTGTACAACCCTTCACAGAAATATATCTCATTGTACAACCCTTCACAGAAATATACCTCATTGTACAACCCTCTACAGAAATATATCTCATTGTACAACCCTCTACAGAAATATATCTCATTGTACAACCCTCTACAGAAATATATCTCATTGTACAACCCTTCACAGAAATATACCTCATTGTACAACCCTTCACGGGAATATACCTCATTGTACAACCATTCACGGGAATATACCTCATTGTAAACCCTTCACAGAAATATACCTCATTGTACAACCCTTCACGGGAATATACCTCATTGTACAACCTTTCACAGGAATATACTTCATTGCACAACCTTTCACAGAAATATATCTCATTGTACAACCCTTCACGGGAATATACCTCATTGTACAACCTTTCACGGAAATATATCTCATTGTACAACCCTTCACGGGAATATACCTCATTGTACAACCTTTCACGGAAATATACCTCATTGTACAACCTTTCACAGAAATATACCTCATTGTACAACCCTTCACGGGAATATACCTCATTGTACAACCTTTCACAGAAATATACCTCATTGTACAACCCTCTACAGAAATATATCTCATTGTACAACCCTTCACGGGAATATACCTCATTGTACAACCTTTCACGGGAATATACCTCATTGTAAACCCTTCACAGAAATATACCTCATTGTACAACCCTTCACGGGAATATACCTCATTGTACAACCTTTCACAGGAATATACTTCATTGCACAACCTTTCACAGAAATATATCTCATTGTACAACCCTTCACGGGAATATACCTCATTGTACAACCTTTCACAGAAATATATCTCATTGTACAACCCTTCACGGGAATATACCTCATTGTACAACCTTTCACGGAAATATACCTCATTGTACAACCTTTCACAGAAATATACCTCATTGTACAACCTTTCACGGAAATATACCTCATTGTACAACCTTTCACAGAAATATACCTCATTGTACAACCCATCACGGGAAATATACCTCATTGTACAACCCTTCACAGAAATATACCTCATTGTACAACCCTTCACGGGAATATACCTCATTGTACAACCCTCTACAGAAATATACCTCATTGTACAACCCTTCACAGAAATATACCTCATTGTACAACCCTTCTCAGAAATATATCTCATTGTACAACCTTTCACAGAAATATATCTCATTGTACAACCCTTCACAGAAATATATCTCATTGTACAACCCTTCACAGAAATATACCTCAATGTACAACCCTTCACGAGAATATACCTCATTGTACAACCCTTCACAGAAATATACCTCATTGTACAACCCTTCACAGGAATATACCTCATTGTACAACCCTTCACAGAAATATACCTCATTGTACAACCCTTCACAGAAATATACCTCATTGTACAACCCTTCATAGAAATATACCTCATTGTACAACCCTTCACAGAAATATATCTCATTGTACAACCCTTCACGGGAATATATCTCATTTCCAACTTGCACATATTTTGGTTACTGCAAAACTACGACCCTATTTCCAACTTGCATATATTTTGGTTACTGCAAAGCTACAACCCTATTTCCAACTTGCATATATTTTGGTTACTGCAAAGCTACGACCCTATTTCCAACTTGCACATATTTTGGTTACTGCAAAGCCTTTACCTTTCATTCCATTTTCAGATATTTTGGTTACACTGCCAGGCCGTTACTTGCTTTTCCACTTTCAGATACTTAGGTTACTTCAAGAGTGTGCCCTTATTTTCAACATTCTCACTTGAACAAGAAATATCACTGCATTTGATGAATATCCCCAAAAACTGCTTGACACAGTTAGCTATGCACAACTAGACATAAAATTGATGTGACCAATGTGTGCCGACGATGTGCACAACTAGACTTTGTACTGATAATTAGCCCCTACCGGTTTTTGACTGGGGGGGGCCTATAGGTTTGCCGTCAGTCACTCACTCAGTCACCCAGTCACTCAGTCACTCACTCACTCACTCACTCACTCACTCACTCACTCACTCACTCACTCACTCACTCACTCACTCACTCACTCACTCACTCACTCACTCAGTCAGTCAGTCAGTCAGTCAGTCAGTCAGTCAGTCAGTCAGTCAGTCAGTCAGTCAGTCAGTCAGTCAGTCAGTCAGTCAGTCAGTCCGTCCGTCCGTCCGTCCGTCCGTCCGTCCGTCCTTCAAACAATCTGGATCCTGACATAACTCATCTAAAAATATATTGATTCTGACCAAAATTGTGGTTGCTATAGCAACAGAAAGAGTGAAAATATGCCCAAATCTGGATCCTGCCATAACTCATACAGTTTCCAAGCTAGGTTTATGAAACTTGATATGTGGATAGGGGGCAATAAGGGGATTATGCACGTCTAAACATATTTTGATTCTGACAAAAATTGTGGTTGCTATGGCAAAGAAACATTGAAAATGGCGTCAAACCGGTAGGGGACTTCTGTATTGCTTGCAATTCTTAATTACTTGTTCATACAAGGTTTCGTTAAAATCCGACCATTGGTAACAGAGAAATAGCGTGGACAAAATTTTATAAGTGTAAAAAACAAAGGACCACAACTCGCTTAAAATTTATCCGACCAATGTGTGCCGACGATATGCACAACTAGACTTGGTACTGATCATTCATGCAAAGTTTCGTTGAAATCAGACCGATGGTTATAGAGAAATAGCGCGGACCAACCGATGGACCGACCAACAGACCAACCTCAAGCATGACTCCAATATAGCCCCCATATACTATTTATCTGGGGATATAATTATGTACATGATAGACAACAATGATATTATAGTCACATGTTACTTGTTGGGTTGATATAATCTATTTGTATGTAATATGTATGCCATCACAACAAAAAAATTACACATAGGTTAAACATTTTACACTAGGAAATTTAAATCACAAAGAAAACAAACATGCTCTGTATTTGCGTAGATGTATGTGTATACCTGTCTGTGTGATAGTTATAGTAATTGTTTTGTGGCAACTTCCTAAAATAGCTAATAGTGTTAATTATATTATGTTGTATTAGTATGTTGATGGATAGTGCTAGATCTAGGATCCCTTGTACTTCTGTGGAACTTGTTCATGTGATTGTTATCTTGAATACATGGACTTCATTCCAAACTATTTATTCCATTCCACCGTGTATTCACCTCTTTGTTTTAGCTAACCCTGATTTCAAAGTACTCATGGTAAGCTAGTTGGATAGTTGGACGTCTGTGCTGGTTCATCATCAATATCCATGCCCCTTCAAAGAAGTGAAGGTTTTATTGCTTTACACAGGTTGGACAGTCTACTGAATTTGTAACCCAGCAATCCGGGTTCAATTCTCGGTCGCAGCGGGTCATAACCCTTCTATGAAAATTTGATAACAGTAGGAATAATTATTGGGTGTGTCTCTTTCAAAGAGGATAAAGTATTTTTAAAAAGTTCTGTTGTAAACAGCTGGGGTTGTGGTTTTGTTTCTTATAGTACATAAAAGAAGATAGAAATATAACATTATTGATACTGGCACATACAACTAATTTGCAGTGCTGCTCAGATGAGCGATATTGGGCCTTCATAACCCTTTTGATTTTTTCTTTTGATTAAAATGATTAAAACCTAAATAGCTTAGATTATATTTACCATCTAGTTTTTAACTCGTTGACCATGTCTTTTTTGATACCAAATTATTTAGTTATGAAGATATTAATTATGTGGGGTTTGAACCAACAATCTCTGGATAAGGCATGACCAACAGATCACCTGTATGGGGTTTGAACCAACACTCTTTGGATCAGGCTTGGCCAACTGTTGCAGTTATAACTAACTGTTTGTTTACCGTTATATTTTGTATGTCAGTTTCATGTGGTGGTGCTTGCATGAGTTGCCATGACATTGTTGGTATTGTGAGTGATCACTTCCTATGACTCATAGTGCTAGATTATACCAATGCAGGGGTCCTACTGAAGCATAATGCTCAATCCTGAAAATGAGTTGCAAGTCTGTTTTGGGTGCCATTATCGCACATTCCTACAGCAAAGCTCAGTATCAAACATTGTTCTATTGTTAAAATTCAGCGTATGAAACTTCTAATGACCATAACTTTGTCAATTATTTTACTTTTTTCATCAAATAATTTATTTTCTGCAGAAAAAATCATTTTTTCTAGTGCAGTAAATTCAGATTTCGGAAATTGTAGGACCCCTGCCATTGTAACAAATGAATCAGACAAAATTGGTGTATTCAATAAGCAGACAAGCAGTTAGAAGCTTACGTATTGAACAACTTTAATGAGAACATGCATATATAGAATGTATATACAATATGTCTTTATATAGAATGTATATACAATATGTCTTGTCTATAAGTACAATAATCTGGTATTTCTGTAATTACTGCATGGCATTAGTAGAAACAATTTGCTCCTGAATAGCACTATGAGATTTTATGCAGATTGATTGATTGAATTGACTCTTGTAAATTGATAGTATTAAGCTTATAGTGACTTACACTTGTATGTTGTTTTACGAGTGTTGGATAGTGATGATACTATATAATACATGTGTGTGTTTTACGAGTGTTGGATAGTGATGATACTATATAATACATGTGTGTGTTTTACAGGGTATAAGTTCTTCAGAAGTTAGTGCGTCTATAAACAACCATGATGGAGATACTGCCATACATGTAGATAATGAACCGGAAACAGATGAAGAGGACAATGTAATGAGTTAAACTTTTCATTGATTGTCTCCCACATAAGGTGGAGGAGGTATATTGATTTAATGCTAAATGGATGTCACAAAGTTTGTCCGTGATTGTTCCCCGGATCTATTGGTCAGATTACTTGGTAGCCTAGTTGTGCATACTGTTGTGTCAAAAACCCTTCTAGTGAAAAATTAATTTTGCCTTCTTCTGTTACTATCAACAGAATTTAATGAAAATGAAGGAGCCTAGTTGGAACAATTGCTTAGCTTGTACACATTTACTGATGTTATACAGATATTAGCTCACCCTATGTCTGTCAGTTGACTAGTTTGGGCCCCGCAAAAAAATTTTTGCGTGCCCTATAGTAATCACCCTGTCCGTCTGTCCGTCCGTCTGTCCATCCGTCCACATTTTTCAAGTTTTTTCTTAATAACTTGAAAACCATTATAGTATTGACTTCAAACTTCAAACATAAGCTCACAACAACAGTACGCTATTTTATGGCAAGTTATATAACTCTCGCTACAATATTGGAAGAGTTATGGCACTTTGTAAAATTCAAATTTTCATCAATTTTCAGTTTTTTTTCTTGATAACTTGAAAACCATTGAAGATATCAACTTGAGATTTTAAACATAAGCTCACAACAACAAAACGCTATTTTATGACAAGTTACATTACTCTAGCTACAATATTGGAAGAATTATGGCCCTTTGTTAAAATCAAATTTACTCATTTTTCATCTTTTTTCTTTGTAACTTCACAACGATAGTAGATGTTCAAATGAAACTTGCTATAATTATTGCCAGTGATAATACGCTTATCTTTAGCAAAGGGCAACAACTCTAGCTTTGATAAATTTTGACTTATGCCCCTTTTCAGCTTCAAAAACTATAACATTGGTCAAAGTTAAAAAATGGTTCAAGATATTCAAATGAAACTTGCTATACTTACTTCTATTGACTACGACAATAAGTACATGTATGTGGAGCAAAAACAATATACACATTTTTAGCAAAGGGCGACAACTCTTTAAAACTTTAATAATTTTTGACTGATTCCCCTTAACACTTGCACACAAAACAAACAGATTAATGTAGTTCTGTTTTGTGTATTTCCATCTTGCAAACAATATTGGCCGATCAGGAACAGGGCAATGTCAATAAAACCAATGTCATGATTTCATGAATTCAGTGTGCAATTTTAGTCTGTCAAAGATATTTCCAAACTTTATAAAAGTCAAAGTTCATCATGGTTTCTATGTAGGAAATTAAACCTGGGCTTGTCAAACAACTTAAATTGAATTTTAGAAGGGAGTGAATTACTTTATTTCAGGCATCAACACTTTAAAGTTTGAGATATGACTTTGTTATTGTGTCTGAATACAGAAACTTATAGCGCTGATAATTATGCAACCCCACTATACTTCTACACTCCTCCCCTCCCCCCTCTTACAACATGCTACCACGGGGCCCTGTTCACGACAGTGATAATTCTAGTTGTGTTTGGATTACACATGTTGGACTATGTATGTTGTAACTATGTATGTTGAAATAGACATGTTGGGACAGCACATGTTTGTATAGCACGGAGAATTTGACATGATCCTGAGTTGGACTATACTACGTATGTTTGGACTACATACATTTGGACTGCACATGTTTGTACTAAGCATGTTCTGACTACATACGTTTGGACTGCACATGTTTGTACTAAGCATGTTCCGACTACATACATTTGGACTGCACATGTTTGTACTAAGCATGTTCCGACTACATACATTTGGACTGCACATGTTTGTACTAAGCATGTTCGGACTACATACATTTGGACTGCACATGTTTGTACTATGTATGTTCTGACTACATACATTTGGACTGCACATGTTTGTACTATGTATGTTCGGACTACATACATTTGGGCTGCACATGTTTGTACTATGTATGTTCGGACTACATACGTTTGGACTGCACATGTTTGTACTAAGCATGTTTGGACTACATACATTTGGACTGCACTTGTTTGTACTAAGCATGTTTGTACTACATACATTTGGACTGCGCATGTTTGTACTAAGCATGTTTGGACTACATACATTTGGACTGCACATGTTTGTACTAAGCATGTTCGGACTACATACATTTGGACTGCACTTGTTTGTACTAAGCATGTTTGTACTACATACATTTGGACTGCACATGTTTGTACTATGTATGTTCTGACTACATACATTTGGACTGCACATGTTTGTACTATGTATGTTCAGACTACATACATTTGGGCTGCACATGTTTGTACTATGTATGTTCAGACTACATACATTCGGGCTGCACATGTTTGGCATATGTATGTTCAGACTACATACATTTGGACTGCACATGTTTGTACTATGCATGTTCAGACTACATACATTTGGACTGCACATGTTTGTACTATGTATGTTCAGACTACATACATTTGGGCTGCACATGTTTGTACTATGTATGTTCAGACTACATACATTTGGGCTGCACATGTTTGTACTATGTATGTTCAGACTACATACATTTGGGCTGCACATGTTTGGCATATGTATGTTCAGACTACATACATTTGGACTGCACATGTTTGTACTAAGCATGTTCGGACTACATACATTTGGACGGCACATGTTTGTACTAAGCATGTTCGGACTACATCCATTTGGGCTGCACATGTTGGTACTATGTATGTTCGGACTACATGCAGTTGGACTGCACATTTCTGACTTCATACATTTGGGCTGCACATGTTGGTACTATGTATGTTCGGACTACATGCAGTTGGACTGCACATTTCTGACTACATACATTTGGACTGCATGCACATGATAATGGCTCGATCTTGTATTTCTTTTCAGTTTGATTTTAGTGATGTGTTTGTTGGTCAAGCTATTCATACAATTGAGTATTGTTTGGGATGTATTTCCCATACTGCATCTTACCTTCGACTGTGGGCTCTTAGTTTAGCTCATGCACGTAAGTTCTATTTAGCATTTTAGTATACGGACTACACTGAATCCAAGGGTCAGATTAGTTTATACTTTATTAATACAAGTCTAATATTAATACAAGTCTGATTGTGAATAAAGTTCTACTAGTTCTGTAAGATTACTCATGACAACTAATGTTATCCTTTGCCAGAAGGGTATAAGAGAAAAGAAGCGAGCCGGTCTCCGAAATCAGTAACATCAATTTACAGCACAATATTGATGTGTATCACAGAATGTTTTACTGTATTCTTGTGTATTCTCATTTATTGTTCAACAATGTTGTTTACAATTTAAAATTCCTATTTTATGAAGTTTTCTCTTCGTCTCTGTAGGGACATTTTCACATTGTTCCAATTAATAATAGGACTGTGTAGATTTTTCTTTCTTATATGTAGTTTGCCGGTAATGATGTAATCAGTTTGCCGGTAATGATGTAATCAGTTTGCCGGTAATGATGTAATCAGTTTGCCGGTAATGATGTAATCATTTGTTATATTTTCAGAGTTGTCTGAAGTACTGTGGAGCATGTTATTCCGTATCAGTTTGACAATGAACATCAAGTATTTTGGTGGCGTCCTTATATTTGTTGTCTTTGCTGTGTTCGCGGTTCTCACTGTGGCCATTCTGCTTGTTATGGAAGGTCTTTCTGCTTTCTTGCATACACTGCGTCTTCACTGGTAAGATTTAAGGATTTATTTCAATTTATTATTAGCCCCAACTAACCCTAATCCATGCCTTAATTGACGCATGATGTTTGGATGAGGGCTGTTTAAAAATAATGGCACCAAGCATATTTATTGTTCAAAGTGGCAAGGTGAGCTTTTGTGATTGTTTTTTGTCCGTTGTCCGTCTGTCAGTCTGTTAGCTTTTTCACCGTTAACACTCTAGCACTCTCAATTTTGCTTTGATCTTCATCAAACTTGGTCAGTAGTTGTATCTCAATGAAATATAGGTCAAGTTCGAACTTGGGTCATGTGGGGTCAAAAGCTAGGTCAATAGGTCATATACTGTATAGCGGGTTTATTTCACGGGGGTTTAATTTTCGCTTTATTCGCGGTCAACATTGATAGCGCGAAATCTAAACCCCGCAAAATTTTCACCTCGTAAATATACAAATTTCACAAAGGGAGACAATTCATGATCAAAAACATGTGATGGAGCAATAAGAAATAAAACAACGTTGACCCAATCACTTTGCAAAAAGTACTTGGGTTTAGCAAAATACGGCAATAACATATCTACTTATAATAAATCACAAAATATAATTCGAAATTAGACTCTTGTAAAAATGTGTTTAAACTCTACGCATTTGTATCAAATATCAAACGTCATGTTTTTTCAACGTTAAAAGGTGTTAAGCTTATATATCAAACTTGTTAAATTTAACGATTTTGTTTGCAAAATGTGTAAATGTTTGCCGAAAAGGTATTTGTTTGTGTTCATTTTCTTATGATCTTTAACTTGGCTATCAAACAAACCGTTCCAAATTACAGTTGAAACGAGCGATTATTTATTTTTTGAATAAAATAAATAATCTTACTGTGTAATTCGTAAATCCCGTAAATCGTTTACGAATCATCAAATTTGGAAAGAAAGAAGCACACGCCCTTATATTTATGTTATACCGGTGGGGAGTATAAGTAAATCATGGACAGAGGGTCTAAATAGTTTTATGAATACGGCTGACTTCTTATTAGACCCTGTATACCAAAGAGTTTCCTTGAGTGCCCCGACAAGATCAAACGCTTTAAATAACTCAGGCACAATGACGTTATATATTCCTGCATATCGGAAGTGTTGATTTGATTTTGCGTGCGTGAACAATAATAGCATCGCGTTTGATCAGTTCTAAATTGTCGGACTTGTTTAATTAATAATCAATTATGGACTATGATAGCAATATGGGATTGTGAAACGTACGTATGTTCGCAATTAATCGACATTTAATGAACAATTTAATCGTCATTACCCCCGGATTTCCTACAATATTGCATTTAAGTTTTAAGCTTTCTAAATTGCCGTGTTCAGCAATCAATTTCATTTTTTTCCAAGGTGTAACTAACGTAAGATTGACCTCCCATTTCGTGTTGTTGATGTTGTTTACCAATACGGTTTTAAATTCGCGTTCAGGGTCGTTTGCGCGAAATCAAGACACCGTGAATTCAAAAGGATCCAGATAACGCGAATAATGGACCCCGTGAAATATACCCGCTATACAGTAATAGGAAAACCTTGTTAACACTGGAGACCACATTTTTGCTTTAATTGTCATAATGTTTGGTCAAAATGTGTATCTTGATGACCTTAAGGTCAAGTTTGAAGTTGGGTTAAGTGGGGTCAAAACTAGGTTGTAAGGTCAAATAGTAGAAAAACCTTATTAACATTCGTGAGGCCACTTTTTGTGTCGCCTGAAAAGGCGACATATAGGTGTTACTTTGGCGGTGGCGGCGGTGGCGGCGGCGGCGGCGTCACAAATTGCTTGTCCGGAGCATAACTTTGTCACCTTAAGTTCAAATGACTCAAGAATTGGTATGCATGTTTCCTGCAATAAGCCGGAGTGCAGTGCGCAAGAACCATAACTCTACCTGTCATAGTTTTTGAATTATTTCCCTTTGATTGATTTTATTTGAGCATTTCTTGTCTGGAGCATAACTTTGTCACCTTAAGTTCAAATGACTCTAGATTTGGTATGCATGTTTCTTGCAATTAGCCGAAGTGCAGTGCGCAAGAACCATAACTCTACCTGTCATAGTTTTTGAATTATTTCCCTTTGATTGATTTTATTAGAGCATTTCTTGTCCCGAGCATAACTTTGTCACCTTACGTTCAAATGACTCAAGAATTGATAGGCATGTTTCTTGCAATAAGCCGGAGTGCAGTGCGCAAGAACCATAACTCTACCTGTCATAGTTTTTGAATTATTTCCCTTTGATTGATTTTATTAGAGCATTTCTTGTCCGGAGCATAACTTTGTCACCTTAAGTTCAAATGACTCAAGATTTTGTATATATGTTTCTTTTCTTGCAATAAGCCGAAATGCAGTGCGCAAGAACCATAACTCTGCCTTGCATCGTTTTTTAATTACTTCCCTTAGATTGATTTAATTTGAGCATTTCTTGTCCGGAGGATAACTTTGTCACTATGAGGTTGAATGACTTGAAACTTGGTATGCATGTTTCTTACCAAATGTCCAAGTGCAGTACACAAGAAACGTAACTCTACCTTGTGCCATTTTTCAATTTTTTCCCTTTGATTGATTTTATAAGCATTTCTTGTCCGTGGCATAACTTTGTCACCATAACTATTAATGACTCAAAAATAGGAATGCATGTTTCTTTGCTGTGACATGAAGTGCAGTGCGCAAGAATCATAACTCTAGCTTATGTAGTGTTTGAATGATTCCCTTCAGATTGATTTTATCAGGACATTTTTTTGTCCAGAGCATCGCTTTGTCGTTTTTAGTTCAGATGACAAGAGAACTCTTGTGAGTCTGATAGGTAGCCCTATACTGGATAGTTTTCCATGACAAATGTGCATTTCGTCAGGCGACACATGCGACTCGCGGAGCTTTTATTTGTTTTATCGTCATCAACTTTGGTCAAAATGTTTATCGTGACGACCTTAAGGTCGCTTTCGAAGTTGGGTCATGTGAGGTAAAAAACTAGGTCAATATGTCAAATAATAGCAAAACCTTGTTTACACTCTGGAGGTCACATTTTTGCTTTAACCTTCATTAAGTTTAGTCAATATGTTTATCTTGATGACCTAAAGGTCACTTTTGAAGTTGTGTCATGTGAGGTCAAAAACTAGGTCAATATGTCAAATAATAACAAAACCTTGTTTACACTCTGGAGGCCACATTTTTGCTTTAACCTTCATTAAGTTTAGTCAAAATGTTTATCTTGATGACCTTAAGGTCAAGTTCGAAGTACATGCAAGATCTGTGATTTGACCTAGTGATCTAGTTCTTAGTCCCATATGACGAAATATCGAACATGACCTTGATTTTGTTGTGATGATCACTCTGACTAAGTTTCATAAGGATTAGGCTAAAATTGTGACCTCCAGTGACTATACAAGGTGGGGGTTAGATATTTTTGCATGAAAACATTTGAATATTACATGTTGAACATGGTATGTTTAGTGGAAATTTTGTAGCCAGGTATTGCCAAAAAAGGTCTACAAAAAACGTATTGAGAAATTACCTTCCCATTACCATTTTCTATAACTATGATGTGTATGCATTATTTCGAACAAGATAATTTCACAGTCTGTCTTTATTAATATTTTGATGTTTCAAACCACTTTGGAGCCATTTTTTTAAACAGCCCATATTACAAACGTCATCAAGACGTCGTGCCTCATATACCGCTAAATTTTTGTTTTAACATAATATGCAGCATACATCATCGTTTTAAACGATAATGAGTGTTCTCTAAGGTTATGTGATCAATAGAATATTACATTCGTGCTCATTATATACAAGTTTTATTAAACTCACCAACAAAACAAAAAGACACTTGGCAAAGCCTCGTGTCATAATTTGTTGTTTTGCCCATTTGATTGATTAAACATGTATGTAATGAGCAGTCATGCAAGATACTAAGTCTATATAATATTACAGGGTGGAGTTCCAGAGCAAGTTTTACCATGGTGACGGTTATATATTTGAACCATTCAACTTCAAGGAACAGATGGATCCAACACTAGATGACTGATAACATACATAGACTACCAGTATCCATGGTGATATGGATGATTCCTGTCTATGGACTTGTTTAGATAATTAAATAATCTAGATAATATATTCATGATCAATGCCTAATAGTGTTTCTGCTCTCAGCCAATCGAAATGTTGAAGTTTTACTGGACATTATTCTTGACATAATTACTTATACAATCATTTAAATTGTGAATACTTTACAAACTGGTGAGGGAGAAAAATGATATTTGCTTTCTCTATCCTTACCAGTTGATGATCAGCGTATTTCAACTTAAAATGAAAGTTTTAGGGTCGGGGCAAAAAATGGGTCTGTCAGGTTACTAGAACCACGCATTTAATTGGTTTTGGTTTAATTGATCAGTGGTTTAATTTAAAATCCACTACAAAATTAAATAAATGACCATTGATATTCAGCAGTGTAGTTAAACCTCATAAAGACTTGAAAGCTGACACTTTCACACAGGATACATCGGAATCAAGTACATGTACTTCACTGCCCAAATTATGTTCAGGTTAAGGGTATCAGTTGTATTGAACATGTTTTCAAATGTGGACCAGCTTACTTACGGTTCAGGGTAATCAACTCTTGTGTCAACTAAGTATAACTATATTGTTTAAATAAGTAAATTATTTATTCACACATGTGCCTTGTATGGGATCAATATTTTCGCCTTCATGACCCTCTACCGTAGTCTTTGACGTTACAAAACCAAGATATATTAGAAATATTGAATATAGAGATATTTGAGTAATATTATTATTGTTTTCCCTATTTAATCTGATTGTTTGATTTGTGATATTGAAGGTCTTGCCTATTGTCTTAATACATAATATACTGATGGTTGCTTCTAAAGACCAGGGTTACTGACTTTCATTTAGATTGTCTTTGTCAAATGGTAGTTTGGATAATTGTATTTAATGTCTTTTTTGCATTCTTTGGTGCTAATACAATACAGGACGTTCACATTTATGTTTGTGTTGACTGTGTTAGAGGATTGTCTTTGCAAGAGTTTGAACATATTATTTTATAACTTAAATTCCAATACTGTTCTGGAAGCATATGTAGCACTTGTACTGCTGTAGATGAAATCAGATCAGTATTACATGCTTCAAGTAAGTGTCTGAATGGGCGAGTGTATTTGAGACTCTTGCAGGTCTGTTAGTTTTGAAACCATGCTGTATGCTTTGTCTCAATATAAACAACATGTACATAATAGCTTAAATCCGTTTCCTGCAGGGTGACATATAACCAGTGAGTGTGTCGATGCACCAATACAACTCAATTAACCAACATTGGAATTTTTCATGTAATATAGATAGCGTCAATATTCTTGCATTTTCTTCTTTTAACTTGATTCTGCTGCCATGTTGATTGTGATTGATTTTGATGTAGTAATTGTGTATCATTTATTACTATGAGACATATTTTGTTATGGAAACCATCTTGTGTGTGCCTTATGTTCACTATTTTGTGATATATATATATATGCAAATATCATGCTGCTAGTCTTCCAATTACATTTTAATTAAATCAATATTTCTCCTTACATTTCTTTCTTGTTCTTTCTGTTATACAGTCACATACCTGGTATGAATATATTTAAACATATAAGTTACAAACTGAAGGATCTTACTTAAGTGGTCATATGGTATTGAATTAACCATTTGCCCGAGTAAGGATCACCCTGACACTTATGATCACCTGACTAATAAGGAGCACACAGAGTAGTGATCACCTGTCCAGAGTAAGGAACATTTGGACAGAGTAGGGTCACCCTGAGATAGTAGGGGTCTCCCAGACAGAGATGGGGTCACCAAGACAGAGTAGGGATCACCTGTGCCGAGTAGGGACCACCTGGACAGTGTAGGGGTCACCTTGAGATACCGTAGTAGGGGTCTCCCAGACAGAGAAGGAGTCACCTTGACATAGTAGGAGTCAAGTGGACAGAGTAGGGGTCACCTGGACAGTAAGGATGGTTTGTCACAGGATGTTAAGAAGTGGGATAGGTGAGCAAAACAAGATTTGGTCCCTTAGTAGTGCATGCAAGCCCCTTGTTATCTTTTACATGTACACCTTCTGAGTAAGATTCAAGTAATTGCAGCCTCTATTGCATGTACAAGGTTTTCGTATCATCTTAACCAGTGACCTTGTCAGTTACATCAGATGATCCATATTGAAACTCAACCTAGATACCATTTAGACAATATTTCATGAAAATTCAGTGAAAAAGACAGCCTTAATATCATTATCATACATGTAATTTTTGGATGACTAGTGACCTAGTTAGTGGAATGAAACCCAACATCAAACTTTACCTAGAGTCTGTTGAAATGGTTATTGTGAACAAGTTTCTTAAAGATTAGGCCAAACTTGTGACTACACAAGATTCTTCTATGATTTGACCAAGTTGTTGATCCTGGATGACCTGATATCAAACTTTACTTTGATTTTGTTAAGAAGATCATTGTGACCAAGCAAAACAGGGCCATCTTGGCCCTTGTCTATTGGTAAGTTTTCCTTCAAGTTATTGTCCTTGATTTATTGTACCATTCTGTTCGCTAAATAGCTGGTAGAATTTCATGAAGACAGAAGCTTAAAGTAAGCATCAACAACCATACTGTGATGATGCCCATCATTCTGTTTGCTAACTAGCGGGTAGAACTTGCTGGTACATTTTCATGAAGCTTAAAGTAAGCATCAACAACCATACTGTGATGAAGCCCGTCAAGTAAGTCTATTTTCCGTATAGTTATTGCCCTTGCTTTATTGAAAAACTGTTATCCGATGGAAGCTTACATTAATACTGAGCTTACATTCCAAACTGAGCAATAATACTGATAGGCGGGGATATCAATTCGTTGAATTTGCTTGTGTTGGATTCTATTAATGACATAGCATCAGGACAGCTTACTTCAGCTCAATGTAGCAAAACAATTCCTGTAGCTAGGGTATTATTGAGGATTCACTGTACAGAGTAACAAAGATGTGCAACCAGGAATGGCATGTGAAAAAATATCTCCAATAACAAACAGGCCTGGTAATAAGCAATCCTTGTCATGCCTAAAAATCACAGTTTCAAAGCCTAAAACTTATTTTCCAATATAAACAAAGAAGGAAAATTCAGGATTCAAAAACCTGAAATTACAGGCCTGAAAATTACCAAGCCTGAACAAATTATGACAAAACAAAAAGCAATTCCAGATTACATAATTCACTTTTTCAAATTACAAGAAACCTTCAATGAAATAAAATGTCATACTTTGAACAAATTAACCATGATGTCGACATTGTTACACGTATATGAATCGGTTTTTTTAGTGAATACTTCAATTGAAAGTTGTACCTTTAGACTTTTGTTTCTCTAGACTGCATTGGTAAAAGTATTGGTCAGTCCTAAAATTCTGGGGTGTTTTGATGTCGTCTATTTTGGCGTTTTAGACGTCACTCCATTTTGGCGTTTGTAGTGTCATAACGTCACTATGGCAATGTCATGTACATATCAGTATACTAATCACACTGACAAAGGCATTTGTCCCGAAACATGACTGTATACATGTTTTATGATGTAAAATTTGTCATTTATTTTTCATAAACATTGTTACATAACCAATCATGGTTTCTATTGTTTAAAAGTCTACTTTCAAATAATATTGCTCAATCTCTGAACACATGTCAATTTTGAGATCTTAAGTATAAAAACCTTGTTTCCTGAGATGTTATAAATTTCCTATCAAGCCATATCTTTCAAACTATGTTGCAAACTTTCTTTCATTACTTTTACACCTATTGTTTAATTGTCATAGATTGAAGTCTTAAAATAATCATGTTTGGCTGTTTTACTATTAAGTGTTAAAAGCCACTTCCTTTGAGATCAATTGCTCTAGGTGTCACTGTCTGCAGACTTTGTATATAAGTCAAAGAAATCTTATTTAGAGTAACTAATAATTTTTAGGCATTAGGTTGTGTAGTTAGGAGTTCCTAACTAGCACATAAGTAGGACTAATATGGAGTACCATATAAACTATTAACTTGAGTTCAAGTTTAAAATATGATTATTGGATTACCAATTGATTAATAACTTTGTGAGAACTTAACTTTATGACAATATGCAATATTATAAACTTTGTGAAATATACATTTGTTGAGCAACTGAATTAAACATCTAAATATCTACGAAGTTAGTTATACATGTACATCAATCGTTGGACTCTTATTTATTTACATCAATGTTTGGAATCTTGAATATCGACTACAGCAGCAGCATCTGGTGAGCGTGGCTTATATTACGCGCCATCACATAGTCAACACAACAACACACCGCAAACCGCTTCATTATACATGAGTTAAACAATAAATTAAGTAAGTTGTAACCGATTTTTTTTTATTAAACTTTGGGTAAAAGTAATATATTCCAGTATATAAAGTACAAAGCAAGAAATACCACTGAATGTGATGAATACCCCCAGGTACTGCTTGACACAGTCACTCCAATGTGCTCTGACAATATGCACGACTAGACTTCGTAATGATAAGTAATGCAAACTCATTGAAATCCAACCAATGGTTACAGAGAAAAAGTGCAGACAAAACTTATAAGTGTAAAAGAACAAAGGGCCGTAACTCCCTTAAAGTTGACCCAAGCATCGCAATCTTGCGCTGAAGATATGCACAACTAGACTTGGTTCTGATCAGTTATGCAAACCTATATTGAAATCCAATTCTAACGTAGCATGTGAGATTTGCCTTCTTTGCATATATTGAGCCAACCATTTTTTATTACCGCGATAAAAACATAGTTGATTGATGACGTCACGTTTGAAGTCATATACTATGACAAATGACGTAACTGTGACGGTAACGTTCCTAGGAAAGAAAGTAGTTTGATGTCAACCTGTCTTGTTGTGCTATAAATGGCAGAGCATTGGCGATGTTAGAATCGAAATAATAAATAAGAAGTTGTGCTTTGCTTTGTTATAAAATATCCGCACTCATTTGAATGCGTACATTAAATCACTCTTACTACGCACTCGTGATTCAATTACTACGCATCCAAACACATGCCTATATTTTATTACGCAACAAAGCACAGCTACGTATTCATTATTTCTCAAGCATTGGTTACAGAGAGATAGTGCAGACAAAATTCATAAGCGTAAAAAACAAAGGGCTATAACTCCCTTAAAATTTATCCGACCAACATGTGCCAACAATATGAACAGAACAGAAGTTTATTGTCATAAACAGTACAGTTTCTTGACAAAACAACAAACATATATACAATACATTTTTTCACGCAATAGTCATATGATGCATGTCACGGTAACATAATAATAAGCATGTCTAGCTATTTTGACAAGGCTTTCCTAGTGCTGATGTGTTGTTTAGCCTTGTCTGGGGATTTAACTCAAAGTGTCCAACAGCGTTGATAAAATAAACAAATCCAGTTGAAGTTTAAATAAATGTCTTGTATTGAACTCAATACATAAAATTACTAACAATTACACAATATTTAAAGTAAGTCTAACAATTAATTTAGTGTTCCAAATTAATGTTCCAGTGGATTTCCACTATAATCAAACTTGTAATCAAGTTATAAGACGTAAGTTAAGTTTCTAAGTTACTAAGTTATGAGATAAACTATATGCATCTCATTTCACTATATATAGGGTTTTCTGTATGCATGACAACTTGTCATGGAAACATATTAAACAAACACATTGACCAAAGTTCGGACATGAAAGTATTATGAATTAAGGATTAATCAAAGTAATAAGATTGTTTGCAGCCCATATAAATAAGTCTCAGAGTTAACAATGTTTAGATGACCAGAGTATAGTACAAACTGTGAAAACAGATAGAAGCATGATTTTGACATGAAGAAACACAAGAAACAATTGTACACAATTTTTAACAAAAATAATCACTGTGACACTATTTGTTATTATACCACCATTTCTCATTTTCTTTCAGTGGACCCCTTCTCCTAAATACTATTACCTTTGTTTTATCGGTATTAACTTCTAAACCCCATGTTGTACAATATACATGTAATAAATTCAAACTATTTTGTAGATCATCAACCGTTTTACCAAATAACACCATGTCATCGGCAAAAAGCATGAGTATAAATGTAATGTCATCCATGGAAAGTCCACAAGACGGACTATCTACTAAATATACCTCTAGATCATCTATAAAGAGAGCAAACAATATGGGGGACATTATCTCCCCTAGTTTGAGACCAATAACGCAATCAAAATAATCTGATAAAGAATTACAATTTCGTACACACGACTTTACATTTTGATACATCGCTTTAACAATTCTAAGTAATTTTCCATCTATCCCTGATCTATATAACTTCAACCACAGACTGTTTAGGTAGACACTATCAAATGCCCTATTCATGTCAACTAATGTACAATATAACCTTTTTCTTTCATTTAAAATCTTTTGCACGACTGCATTTAAAACAAATATAGCATCTGTAGTAGATCTACCTACTACGGGAGCCAAACTGAGCATCACTCAATACATCATTATTCTCAACCCAATTGTTCACACGTTTGTTTAATATTCCAGTAAAGACTTTCGAAAAACAACTGACTAGAGTTATTCCTCTGTAGTTGCTTGGGTTGCTGGTATCTTTCTTTTTAAAAACAGGAATAATGATTATAACCTTTTGACCATTCAGTTGGAAAATATCCAGAGTCAAGTATAGCATTAAATAGATCTACCAAATGAGATGACAGAATATCTACTGATTCAATGAAATATTCATTTAGTAATTCGTCATTTCCAAAAGCTTTACCACTATGAAGTGATTTAACCACCTTCGTTATTTCATTGATAGTAATAGGCATATAAAGCTCTTCAAATCTGCAATTTGTATCACTAAAATCATAATTATTACAGAAATCCTCAGATTCATCATTTACGGTCACATTTATGTCATTTTGTAAAGACGAGAAATAGTTATAAAAGTCGTCAATGGAGACATTACTATTTGGGCTATTTTTACGTTTGCTGAATAATTTCCAGAACTCTATTGGCTTTGAATGTCTGAGATTTTCAATATCTTTTATTTTCTCATTTTCATACTGTTTACGTTTCCGCTTTATAAGACATTTATATGTTGATTTAAATGTCAGCAAGTCGTCCTGTTAGTATCGTTTTTATTACAATTGAACATTTGAGCCTCACAACATTCATTATCAAACCAGTCTGACTTTTTACCAACGGTTTGTACTGAGTGTTTCTCGTTATTTGTTTTTACATGCTTATAACCCTAGTAAAATCGCTTACAGCACAGTATTGATATTTTCAATAATATGGTTAAAATCACACAATTTACTTATCAGCCCACGTCGAAACTCACTTTTCAATGTTTCATTCCATTGTATTTTCGTACATTGTGTGGGGGTATCAATATTTGGTACCCGTTTGTTGGTTTTAATACCAAATGACAGTGAGCAGTGATCCGACAATTCACAAAATTTGTCTACTTGAAATGATTCAATACAATAAAAATCTTGTTTGTTTAAAAGTAAATAGTCTATAGCACTTGATCCCACGTGACTCATGAATGTAACTGACCCCGTCCCGTGACCAAGTCTACCGTTAGCTAAACACACAGACATTGACTTGCATTAATCAAGCAATATGCACAACTAGATTGAAATTAAGGTTGGCAACGAATAACTGGATATTCGTTTTCTGTTCCAAGTATTAATATTTTTTTATTCATTTTAAATATTCAGACAGTTTGTAGGATTCGATAATACCAGACTAGCTGACTACTCATACTGAGGCATCAAATGTAAGTCAGTCTGATAGTGGTACACAAAGATGATGTTGGTTGCGAAATTAGGTTACATTTCATGCTGCATCCATTTTTGATACGGATAACCAGTTATCCATTATGATAGCGACCCAACTATCCGGATACCGATTTTGGTATCGGTTGCCATCCTTAATTGAAATCCAAACATTGGTTACAGAAAAATTATGCAGACAAAATTTATTAGTGTAAAAAACAAAGGGCCATAACTCCCTTAAAATTGATCTGACCAGCGTGTGGGTACGATATGCACAACCAGATTTGGTACTGATAAGTCATACAAAGTTTCATATCTGGGGGTATAATAAATTATTATCATGTAAAAAAACCTGATTTATTTCAATCAAAAACAGGTAATACTGGTATGGTCAAGTACCAGTTTTAAGAGTATAATTTAATCCAAGAAGAAATATTTCTGCTGAGTCTTTCCTACTAGCTTCAGGTTTGACTACTTTAACAGTTTCAAACATTCTCTTCATCACAGATATAATATTCATCTTGTCCTTGCCTTCCCATAGTTTACAGACAACATGTCCACCAGGACATAACACACCAGATGAAAACTTGAGCACAGAGAGACAAAGCTCACATAAAGCATGGTGATCCATCTCCTTGTTTCCCGAGGCTGATGGTGCCATGTCACTGAGAACAACGTTAGCATGTCCATTGTTTAACATGGAAAGAATTCTCTGCTGTGTTTCAGGTTTTGTAAAATCACTTCCAGGAATTATGGACACTCCATCTATTTCTTCCAAGTTTTTCAAGTCAATAGCAATCACTGTTCCCCTTTTATTGAATTTATCTGTGAAATAAATGAAAGTACATGAACAATACAATTTTAATTAATTATCGGAATACATAACATGAGCTATGTCTGACATATGCAGATTTGGCCATTTTTTTTCTCAGTAGAAGGGGGGGGGGGGGGTGCAATCACTTACCAGCCAAACGGTATCTATTTTTGCTCAGGGAATACCACCAGCTATATTTCTCTTAGCCCTGACATATTCCTCTCATTAGATATTAAAGATAACATTTTATGAACAAGGATTTTAATGCCTTGGGTCTAGATGTCAGAGGTTTGGAGACTAGAGTATTTTAGCAACACTGGACATGGATGTGCAAGCTGCCCTTTGTACGGTTTCAACTTGGTCAAATTGATTTAAAGGTGGCCCGATCTCTGAACCTTAAATATTTGAACTGGGTTCAAACTTTACTAGTATCTGGTAAGCCATCGTCTCATGTGTTTGGGATTTTACTTGTATTTTTGCAGGGGAAACCTGAATTGGCTAGTTTGGTTGACCTATTTATATAGACATCCTATCATAGAAATGTCTATGCCGAGGTAAATACATTCTATGCTGAGGTAAATGGCAGGGGCAGTTGAATTGGGCATTTATAACTCCATAAATATAACTTGACACATCTTTGAGGGATTGAATTCCATGTCAACAGTCACAATCTAGCTACTATATTAGTATTTTTCAAGTAGGATCGTGACTGTCATCTGCAAAACAAATTCTTTGAAGGTGTTGTTTTGTGGTAGGATATATATACAGTCTAACTTGTATTAAGCGACCACCCAGGGGAAGGTCTAAAAACGGTCGCTTAACGGAATGGTCGTTTAACACAAATGTAAGAAGCATTGAGTGTAATACACGAATTTCCGAATTTAGGCTGTCTGATTTCTTTTGAACTTCAATTGATAAACATTAGTGTGTAAATAAATTTAATGATGATTCTTACTTGTATGTATGGTCTTCATAAGCATTTCAATTTATCATTTTAATAATCTTACTGATATATACACAATGCAATTAATACAAGTCAGTTTTGCTTGCACTCAAAGAAAAAACCCGGAATAGGCCGGGGTTTAGCCCAATCTAAAAGCACGGAGACAACCAGCTGATTGCAGCAAAAGATACATACAACAATTAATCCGTAATAATGTGTGTAATCGGATTAAAATCATCTGAATGACATGCCCTACGGACACAATTGTGATTATCAATGGTGTTAATCGAGGCCCAAAGACAAAAAAGAGGGCCCAAAGGGCCATAGGTCGCTCACCTGTCCTAGTCGTTCATGCACCCCTAATGGTAGCCTCTATTGCATGTACAAGGTTTTCATATTGTCTTATGCTTATCACATTTAGACCCAATGACTTATTAAAGTGACCTAGTTTTTGACCTCGGATGACCCAATATCGAACTTGACCTAGATTTAGTTAAGATGATAATTGTGACCAACTTTCATCAAAATAAGGCCGAAAATGTGACCTCTAGTGACTACATTAAGGTTTTTCTATAATTTGACCTTGTGACCTAGTTTTTGACCCTGGATGACCCAATATTGAACTTGACCTAGATTTTGTTGAGATAATCATTGTGACCAAGTTTCATAAAGATTAGGCCAAAATTGTGACCTCTAGTGACTACACAAGGTTTTTCTATGATTTGACCTTGTGACCTAGTTTTTGACCCCGGATGACTCAATATCGAACTTGACCTAGATTTTGTTGACAAGATTATTGTGACCAAGTTTCATAAAGATTAGGCCAAAATTGTGACCTCTAGTGAATACACACGGTTTTTCTATGATTGGTCATTGTGACCTAGTTTTTGACCCCTCATGACCCGATATTGAACTTGGCCTAGATTTTGTTGACATGATCATTGTGACCAAGTTTCATAAAGATTAAGTTAAAATTGTGACCTCTAGTGACTACACAGGGTTTTTCTATGATTTGACCTTGTGACCTAGTTTTTGACCACGGATGACCCGATATTGAACTTGACTTAGTTAAGATGATAATTGTGACCAACTTTCATAAAAATAAGGCCGAAAATGTGACCTCTAGTGACTACACAAGGTTTTTCTATGATTTGACCTTGTGACCTAGTTTTTGACCCCGGATGACCCGATATTGAACTTGGCCTAGATTTTGTTGACATGATCATTGTGACCAAGTTTCATAAAGATTAAGTTAAAATTGTGACCTCTAGTGACTACACAGGGTTTTTCTATGATTTGACCTTGTGACCTAGTTTTTGACCACGGATGACCCGATATTGAACTTGACTTAGTTAAGATGATAATTGTGACCAACTTTCATAAAAATAAGGCCGAAAATGTGACCTCTAGTGACTACATTAAGGTTTTTCTATAATTTGACCTTGTGACCTAGTTTTTGACCCTGGATGACCCAATATTGAACTTGGCCTAGATTTTGTTGAGATAATCATTGTGACCAAGTTTCATAAAGATTAGGCCAAAATTGTGACCTCTAGTGACTACACAAGGTTTTTCTATGATTCGACCTTGTGACCTAGTTTTTGACCCCGGATGACTCAATATCGAACTTGACCTAGATTTTGTTGACAAGATTATTGTGACCAAGTTTCATAAAGATTAGGCCAAAATTGTGACCTCTAGTGAATACACAAGGTTTTTCTATGATTGGTCATTGTGACCTAGTTTTTGACCCCTCATGACCCAATATCGAACTTGACCTAGATTTGTTGAGGTGGTCATAGTGACCAAGTTTCATAAGGATTAGGCCAAAATTGTGACCTCTAGTGACTACACAAGGTTTTTCTATGATTTGACCTTGTGACCTAGTTTTTGACCCCGGATGACCCAATATCGAACTTGACCTAGATTTTGTTGACATGATCATTGTGAATAGGTTTCATAAAGATTAGGCCAAAATTGTAACCGCTAGTGACTACACAAGGTTTTTCTATGATTTGACCTTGTGACCTAGTTTTTGACCCCGGATGACCCAATATCGAACTTGACCTAGATTTTGTTGAGATGATCATTGTGACCAAGTTTCATAAAGATTAAGCCAAAATTGTGACCTCTAGTGACTACACAAGGTTTTTCTATGATTTGACCTTGTGACCTAGTTTTTGACCCCGGATGACCCGATATTGAACTTGGCCTAGATTTTGTTGACATGATCATTGTGACCAAGTTTCATAAAGATTGAGTTAAAATTGTGACCTCTAGTGACTACACAGGGTTTTTCTATGATTTGACCATGTGACCTAGTTTTTGACCCTGGATGACCCGATATTGAACTTGGCCTAGATTTTGTTGACATGATCATTGTGACCAAGTTTCATAAAGATTAAGTTAAAATTGTGACCTCTAGTGACTACACAGGGTTTTTCTATGATTTGACCTTGTGACCTAGTTTTTGACCACGGATGACCCGATATCAAACTTGACCTAGATTTTGTTAGGATGATCATTGTGACCAAGTTTCATAAATATTAAGTCAAAATTGTGACCTCTAGTGACTACACAAGGTTTTTCTATAAATCGACCTAGTGACCTAGTTTTTGACCCCAGATGACCCAATATCGAACTTGGCCTAGATTTTGTTGAGATGATCATTGTGACCAAGTTTCATAAGGATTAGGCTAAAATTGTGACCTCTAGTGTCTACACAAGCCAATTGTTGACGGACGGACGGACGACGGACGACGGACGACGGACGAAGAGTGATCACAAAAGCTCACTCTGTCACTTTGTGACAGGTGAGCTAAAAAGTGTGAACACAAAATGATTTATGACGAGGTATCAGGTATAAATTAACAACCTGTCACTACAAACAACCAGAGATTTACAATTTTTTGGTCGCTTAATGCAATTTTACCAATGAATTATAGTGCTTAAACAGTGGTCACTGGTCGCGTAAGACAAAAGTCGCTTAATACAATAGACATATAGAGCAAATATGTTCGGGAGGATTTGAAAGCGGTCGTTTAAGACAAAGGTCGCTTAATACGCGTGGTCGCTAGTACAAGTTTGACTGTATATATATATATATATATAGGTCAGACAAGTTCAAGGACAAATTTCCTTTGTCCATTAATGCAAGGACCATTTACTGTACTATAGAGATTTGGGACAAATCTACCCAGTTAGCTCAGACACTAGAAAACGCACTAGTGTTTAGGGGGTTGTGGGTTCGAACCCCATATCTGGCACACATCTTTTCCATTTCCAAAATGTACAGAGTTTGACAGCCCAGTGTGATTGACTGATCCTCAGATCTAGGAAGGGACAAGTGTTGTGATGTGGGGTTAGATGACTGTCCAGTAAGCTCAGTTGTATAAAGTGCCGTAGGCTACTAGTGTATAGGGTTTGCAAGTTCAACCCCACATCCAGTGCATTTATTCGACTTTCTGAAGTTTAAGGAAGTGGCAAGCTGTAATTTGGTCATGAGCTGCTCTCAAGTAGCCTAGGCTGTACAGCTTTATTATTTATATGACTATGAATAGTTCAATCCTGATGGCCCTAAATACAGGCGCGTCGCGCGCTCCCGAACATTGGGGAGGCGGGGGAGGGTTCGAAGGGAGGGGTATCCCCTCCCTTTATGTACTAAATCATAAATGGGGCCATTTCCGTGACTTTCAATGACTTTTATCGTGTATTCTGAATGATGGAAACTTCGGATTGTTGTGTGGAGATTATTGTTCTGGAGCAATATTTGAATATACTAGGGTTATAAACCATAACTGCTGTTTTCTTAAAGAAATTTCTGTCGTCAAAACTTTGATGATACTAAAAACTCACGGAAAATATAAGCAAACAGTCATGGTTATGTAGGGTTAACGCACCAACGCTCCCGAGGGACTCTGCAGATGTTATAGCACGAAAAAACATGCGTAAACGCTATTATAGCATACAAAACATCAATTTATGCGTTTGTATTTCGAAATAATTACATTTTGGCGGGAGATTTTGTGGCGACGTCGCGTAAACAAACGTAACGTCGCGAAAACAAACGTTACGTCATTACAGTTTTTGTTATGAGCGTCGACTTCCGGGATCGGCAAATACCAAGAAAACATGGATAATGCGGGTTTATTTAAATTTATTATTGAAATATTATAGAAAATTAATTAGCAGTTACAAATACAAGAGGGCCCAAAGGGCCCTAGGTCGCTCACCTGTCAAACTTGACCTAGATTTTGTTGAGATGATCATTGTGACCAAGTTTCATACAGATTAGGCTAATATTGTGACCTCTAAAGACTACAAAAGGTTTTTATATGATTTCACCTAATGACCTAGTTTTTGATCTGGATGACCCAATATCAAACTTGACCTATATTTTGTTGTGATGATCGTTGTGACTTAGTTTCGTAAAGATCAGGCCAAAACTGTGACCTCTAGTGACTACACAAGGTTTTTCTATTATTTTCCCTTGTGACCTAGTTTTTGACCACAGATGACCCAATATCGAACTCTACCTAGATTTCGTTGAAATGATCATTGTGACCGAGTTTCATAAAGATTAAGACCAAAATTGTGACCTCTAGTGACTACACAAGGTTTTTCTATGATTTGACCTTGTGACCTAGTTTTTGACCCCGGATGACCCAATATCGAACTTGACCTAGATTTTGTTGAGATGATCATTGTGACCAAGTTTCATAAAGATTAAGTCAGAATTGTGACCTCTAGTGACTACACAAGGTTTTTCTATGATTTGACCTTGTGACCTAGTTTTTGACCCTGGATGACCCAATATCGAACTTGACCTAGATTTTGTTGTGATGATCATTGTGACCAAGTTTCATAAAGATTAAGTCAAAATTGTGACCTCTAGTGACTACAGAAGGTTTTTCTATGATTTGACCTTGTGACCTAGTTTTTGACCCTTGATGACCCAATATCGAACTTGACCTAGATTTTGTTGTGATGATCATTGTGACCAAGTGTCATAAAGATTAAGTCAAAATTGTGACCTCTAGTGACTACACAAGGTTTTTCTATGATTTGACCTTGTGACCTAGTTTTTGACCCCGGGTGACCCAATATCGAACTTGACCTAGATTTTGTTGAGATGATCATTGTGACCAAGTTTCATAAAGATTAAGTCAAAATTGTGACCTCTAGTGACTACACAAGGTTTTTCTATGATTTGACCTTGTGACCTAGTTTTTGACCCTGGATGACCCAATATCGAACTTGACCTAGATTTTGTTGTGATGATCATTGTGACCAAGTTTCATAAAGATTAAGTCAAAATTGTGACCTCTAGTGACTACACAAGGTTTTTCTTTGATTTGACCTTGTGACCTAGTTTTTGACCCCGGATGACCCAATATCGAACTTGACTTAGATTTTGTTGGGATGATCATTGTGACCAAGTTTCATAAAGATTGAGTCATAATTGTGACCTCTAGTGACTACACAAGGTTTTTCTATGATTTGACCTAGTGACCTAGTTTTTGACCCCAGATGACCCAATATCGAACTTGGCCTAGATTTTGTTGAGACGATCATTGTGACCAAGTTTCATGAAGATTAGGTTAAAATTGTGACCTCTAGTGTCTACACAAGCCAATTGTTGACGGACGGACGACGGACGGACGACGGACGACGGACGAAGAGTGATCACAAAAGCTCACTCTGTCACTTTGTGACAGGTGAGCTAAAAATGGGAATTGCACTTCATAAGACGTTGTAAAATCGTTTATTTTCGTCCGTGAGGCCCTGAAATGAGCATACGTAAAACTGGACGTTAACAGCGCGTTCTGGCGTGAATCTTTATGTTTACGCATGGTTTTCGTCCCGTTAACGTATGGGCAAAATCACCGTTTTTATGCTATAATACATAATGTAATATAAAAATAAAACAAATAATGTAAAGTGTCACATAATCTAATTTAATAAGCATAACGTACATGTGTGTGAGCATGTATATATCTATAGTTTTAATGATGTAACAAACATGTATATGTAACATAAATTAATGCTTTATGAATACGAACCCCTTTGAAACCAGCCAGCATTTAATGAATGAAGTTCAGGCGACTTTTTGCCAAAAAATGGCCTAGGAAAATTGAAGTTATGAGGCTGATTAGCTTTAGCCATATTGACGTTTACAACATATGTCGAGAAATTAATCAAATTTTCATTATTTTCTTTTTGGCGATTTTGAGTAAATACAAGTAAATTTAAAGTTGTTTTAATTATGACTTGCGTTTGTCGGTAATCCAATTATGACCACGACGATTAACGGACTGTGACAGTTAGATACATGTATATCTATACCGTACATTTTCACACCATAGTGATACATATAATTAACAAGATGTCATCATCGACACATGTTATGTTAGAAGGAAGGAAACCCCAAGCCTTTTTTTCGCCGTTTTGCCTCTCCGAAGTTCAGCTAAAATTGAGATTTTGTATATTTGTATGAAAAAAAATGCCGTTGCTCGCTGAAATATTGGGGCGGCGACCGCCGCCCCTGCTGCCCCAGTCGCGACGCCTCTGAAATATGATGCACAACACGACAGTATGATTAAGGAGGTCCAAGCTGCCTTGGGCGCATGCGCGAAATTTCAAAATCTTATTAGATAAGAACAAACATGAATTTTAGTTTCAATGCTCGCATATCAATGTTGATTAATGAAAATAAACATAATACTATTGCACAAAATAGATATTTTTTAGCTTTTTATTTTTTGCATTTATGAAAAGTGGGTGGGGAACGGCAAAATTGTGAATAATATGGGTTCACAATAAGTCCCTACAATTGTTTAAATGCATATGCTTATATATAATATGTAGTGCATGGTTTAGTTATATGAAGTAGCCACACTTTGACATATTGTTAATAAAATTTTATTTCATCACAGTATGCAAATTAGGTTAATTTTATGCAAATTTATTCATAATTAGTACTTTTTGATAAATAGCTCCCAAAATAGGCTGGTGACTCTTATTTTTTATTTGACCAAACTATTGTTCTATTTGATACTCAACTTATGGCCAATTCTAAATTATTTTCGATTGTTAGATATTTTTTTACCTTCATTTGAAAATCACACTTTTTTGCAAGTGGGTGGGGTAACTATTAATCATGTTCAAATACCAAATTTGTTCACCAGGCAGTCGGAATTGTGACTAATGTCAATAGGAATGACCATTGAACACATAAAATATCACGCATTGCTTAAAGGTGGTTTCATGTAGTAAAAATCTTAAAAAGAACATAATGGTGCCATAAATGCAGGAAATAGATAAAATGAACAAAATACAATGGTAGGTCATTTGAAAGCCATGTATGTCGAAAATGAGCCCGGTGTCATATCATTTTTATGATTTCAATGTTGTTCTAGAAGATTGTTCTGTCATTTTAAGATGGTTCAAGGAAAATTTGATCGTTAGATCAAAGGTGCGCGTACCTCCTAAATACCATCAATGCAATATGATGGACAACAATGAGAAAAATGTATCATGTTTTTGCATCGTCATATTGCAATGCCGCATCATATCACTTTGGGGGAGGGTGACATACAACATTTGACAAGTTACTTATAGGATTCCATACTTTAGTACATATCTGATTAATGTGAATCATATAATGTCAGATTTTGGACACAGCACCTGCACATAATCACTGATTTTCAATAACTAGATCCATGCCATGTTCCGTTGTTTTATTAACAAACAAACTGCTAGAAACCTAAAAAATATGTCTCTGCAGAAGGTTATTACATCAGCCCAAACACTGCGATAAAACAGTCTCTTCCGTCGTCCATAAAAAAGTTCAAATTTTCAAAACTGACTCTTGATAGGCTATTTACACAACCAGATATATCACCTTGATGTAATAAAAACGAAATTTATGTTTAATACAGTGTTATACATTAAACTAATTTTAGTTTTGTACACAGTTTAAACCTTCGTGATTTAAACTTTCGTTGCCAAAATTCGAAACTAACGCTAAAAACGCAGAAGATTACAATTATATGACTTTTTGTCAGGCCTAATTGAAGTGTAGACTTACTTGAATGCGAAATCTCCGAGAGATGTCGTAAAACTTTGCTTGTATTTCCAAATAGAGCTGTGAGTATTTTTACCTTACTTTCCAACGAAAATATTTTTTCAATAAGATTGACTGAGATAGTATCTAACTATGATATTATTCGCACAATGTAACGTTTTTTCTAAGACATACATTTACATAAGAGAGTGCAGCTTCCTTTTTGTATAACATTTGTGTTTAAATCTATGAAACCTTTATATCACTGCATTTGGTGAGAAAAGTTATATTATAAGGTGTATGTACACATTTTACTTCATTGCATTTAAAAGTCTGTTACGTGGGTATGAAATTGGTACCATTACCTTATTCGCAATGTGTTCTGTTATTATTTGTTGAAGAGCAAACCGGGCTTCGGTAAAATATATAATAGTCTTAGTGTTCTGCAAGTGATTGTTAGAACAGTTATCCTATTATACATACGCAATATCAACCTAAGTATTGCTATTGCATAGACTTATATCATTTGTTAAGTTTTATAGTGCATTAATATAATTACAGCCTTACAATTTGGTTTATAATTACGATAACGAAGGTTTCATAAACATAACGAAAGTTTAATTTATGATATGCATTTTTATTACTATGACTAAGAGTAATGCTGAAATCCAAACGGTATATTGTAAGCGCCTGAAAGAGCAAAACAATGAAGACTACCTATGAATGGAACGAGAGAGAATGTGCCGTAATTATGTACGTTTCTCTAAACTGCCAGAAAAAAGGTGAAAAGGGAGAAACAAGCAAAACAGAAAAAGCTGAAAATGACAGATATGAAGACGTTAGCAAAGTACAAGAAGAAAGGGTAAACGGCATTGTGGTTGAAACAAAATATGCAGTTGGTGATCATGTTACTGCTGTGTGCAATGATATCTTGTTTATTGATAACATTGTTAATCAAGACGATGAAAAGCATGAAGTGAATTTTATGAAAACAAATACGCAGTTTTTCTACTGACCTAGACATAACATAGGCGGATCCAGGGGGGGGGGGGGGGGGCTTACCTGGCATACGCCCCCCTAAAATCGCCAAAGTAAAGTCAATTCATTTGTTGTATCACACTAATTCACATATTTAAAGTCATTTTTGTTATGCTTTCTGCGCGCAAAGCGCGCAATTAACATTTTCCACTAACCACAGACACTTCGATAGACTCTCTGCCGCCCCGTTATTCAGGTCGAACTTTGCGATTCTGATGCATCGCTCTTTTGCACATTGATTCTCTTTTCGCTGCATTTTATGACGACAAAGATGGATGCGCCAGCTTCAAAACGAGCGAGAATGCAGAAGACGTTGATAAGCTTTTTTCCTAAAGCTGTGGGAAGACGGTAAAATGTCATTTTATTCTCTTTTTACATTTCCATTAACTTGTATTTGATAAAATTGTCACTTTCCCTTGGTATCGTGAATTGCCTGTCAAAATTTATTAACGAACGCATGAATAAACCGCTCGATTACGTCGTTCCGCGCTTTCATATATTAGTTTACCTGTCTTGAAGACAAAAGCCTGCGTGGCGTAGTGGAAGCGCTTATGGCTTCATAATCCTGGGAGTGTGAGTTCAAATCCCGGTTGGGCCGGACAAATTTTTTCTTTATTTTTTTTTCGGCACTCTTCTTTTTTTTCATAATAAACAGTTCATGACAAATGAAATAGAAAAAATGTGTATGAATCAATGTATACTTTACCGTTTATGGAAATGACGATGATACGGGATATCATCAATTTATACTGAAAAGTCATTTTACCGACGTGTTATGATTTTCATTGGAAAGACATGTTCTAAAAGCATTCTGATTAAAACATGCGAAAATTGTTTTTCTTTAATTTCAGACTTGTTTCAAAAGGCGGATATTAACACAGGCGGAAGTCAGTGTGTATGTGCAGCTGTCTCCTTTTTGTGTAAAGATAACCTTCCTAAGAGATCTGATGAAGTTGACGAATTGTTATATACAGGAACTGCGCTTTATAACTTGATAGGCTCCGAAAATATGGGAATGACATGATAGACGAACTCCCTCCAAGTATTACTATTTTCAACCAAACATATAGATTGTCATTTTTTGGCCCAAGATGTGGACTTGTAAGTCAGAGGTCAAATGATAGTGAAACATTAACATTTTCTGTTGATTCTGCATTACAGAGCTGTACTGAAGAGGCAACGACTTGCATTTTGACTTTAGGCAATTCACCTGGAGCCTGACAGTTGTAATAAGACAAGTAAACAACTCATTTTTCGTTTTTGATTCGCATAGTCGGGATGACAGCGGCATGTGTTCACCAAATGGGAAAGCAGTTGTTCTTCAGATAAGTTCTTTGCACGAATTGTCAAAATATGTGGAAGACCTGGCTTACTCAATCGCACCTGGGTCCAATATACCATTTAAAGCAACAGCTGTCGCAATCACAGAAAGGTAAGCATCTCCTTGACATTTCCGTCGGTTACTGTTACTAAATAAATATATGATCTTATGCTCGATCATAATTATTCGGGAATCTAATATAATGTTAAATAATATCCTTTGAAAAGTGCTCACTTTAAAATTGTCATCTGACAGTCATAATTATGTCTCCCGAAATTTCGGGGGACATATTGGTACTTCCATCAGCGTCTATCCATCCGTCCGTCTGTCTGCAAAATTTTGTCCGCTCCATATTTCATATACCGTGGCTCCGGGTCCAATTTTGATACAACTTCACAGAAATGATCATTGTGTATAATATCATTTTGTTCGCTCGGGTAAAATTTGACGGAGTTGCAGCTGTTCTTGTTTATTTTAGAATAATATTTGTCCAGAGTGTTTTCTTAAAGTATTGCTTAGATTTTAATAAAACTTGACAGGAATGCTCAGTATAAAGTCTAGTTGTGCATTTTTACATTTTGTATTGCTCGAATTATTTTTGGCAGATAATAGCCCATTTAATGTTTATTTTAGACTAAAATTTGTCTGGTCTTAAACTATTGCTTGGATTCCATATATCACATATCGGGAGACATATGTTTTTGTTAAAACAATCTTCTAGTTCTTTATTGATTTTCAGTTCTCCGTCTGATGGACAGCAGCCTATGGATGTACCATCTAGAACTACGACTCAACAACAGCATAGCAACGTACCTACTGAGACTCAGACTCAATGGCAGCCTAGTGACTCACCTTCTGAGACTCAGACCCAACGGCAGCCTAGCGACGCATCTACTGAGACTCAGACTCCACGGCAGCCTAGCGACACGCATACTGAGACTCAGCGGCAACCTAGCGACGCACCTACTGAGACTCAGACTCAACAACAGCCTAGCAACGCACCTACTGATTTCTACGCCTCTGCTGAGACTCTGACTGAACAGCCCAGTGATGAATCAACCACCCGGCAACATCCAAGTCACGAACCGAACCCTCTAGAAACGGATACCGGAACTGACAATACGCAGATTCTTGATATAAAACACTATAATTCAGATACATTTACAGATGACATGAAGTTTGCTCTTATTACCCAGAGAGAGCCTGATCAGAGTTTCACCTTTCCACCGAAGGTTTATAAGGACAAGCGAAACAAAAGTGGTTACATGAATCGGTATTGCCAGCGTGATTGGTTTAAGACCTACAATTTCATATCATATTCTAAGGAGGATGATGCCGTGTACTGTCTTGCATGTGTGATGTTCCAAGATACATCACATAGGCGTGCAAAGAAACTCATTACTGAACCATATTCTAACTGGAAAGACGCTATTACAGATATTGGAGTACATTCCACACACCAGTATCATTTAAACTCTATGGAAAAGTTCGAAAACTTCAAGAAAACTCACAAAGATGCATCCCTTCGAATAGACGTTTGTATGACCACAGATAGTGCACAAGCAGTAGCAAGAAACCGTAAAATTCTCGAATCAATAATGAAAACTGTAGTATTGTGTGGGAGGCAAGGAATTGCTCTTCGCTTTCATCGAGATGATGATACAGCATCAAGTACTAGCTTAAACATGGGTAATTTCAAGGAGTTACTAAAGTTTCGCGTGGATGCCGGTGATAAATTATTGCAGGATCATCTTGCTTCATGTGCTAAAACAGCAACATATACATCGAAAACAACTCAGAATGACTTACTTTCTTGCATAAAGACTTTTATCGAAAATAAAATTGTTGATGAAGTGAAGTCACAAGCTATTGGACCTTACTTTGGATTGCAATGTGACGAAGTAACGGATAACAGCAATTGGGAACAACTTGGTATCATTGTGCGATATACATCAGCAGACTCGAGACCAATTGAGAGACTCTTGGGGTTTGTACCTTGTGAAGAAATCACAGGCGCTGCAATCGCTGAAAAAATTCTCCAATCCTTATCTGAAGCTGGACTTGATCCCAGTTTTTGCCGATCACAGACCATGGATGGTGCCGGAAATATGGCTGGAAGAGTCAACGGTTGTGCGGCACTTATTCGACATCAGTATCCTAAAGCTGTGTATCATCACTGTTCTTCTCATGATTTGAACTTGGCTCTTTGTCACAGCTGCAAAGTGAAGGAAGTTCATATGATGCTTGACAGTCTGAAACATCTCGGGTTGTTTTTCAAATATTCTCCTAAGCGGAGTCGGAGACTCGAAACCGCCATAGGCAAAGTCAATCAAGCATGCGATGTTACACACAAGCTAAAAAAGAGCAAATTTAAAGTATTTTGTGAAACCAGGTGGGTAGAAAAACACATGTGTCTCGACGATTTCGAAGAAATGTACGAAGCCTTGGTACTCTGTCTTGAAGCAATATCAGCTCTTGAACATGGTTGGGATGCAAAGGCTGTTACTGAAGCCAACGGATTACTGAAGAAGATCACTGATCCAACATTCATCGTGTGCTTTCAGACTGTACGAAATTACTTTGCCTACTTCAGTGGCATCTGCAGTAAACTTCAGGGGTCCCCTTAGATATCATCAAAGCTTATGATATGATTGAAAATGTAAAGACCACTATCAAAGAACTAAGGAACAACACAGTTGAGTTCGACACTGTGTATGAGAGCGCAGAAAAGATGGCTTCAACATCAAATACTACAATTGAAGCCCCGAGACGCTGTGGAAGGCAGACACAACGTAGTAACATCCCGTCTTCTTCTGCGAAAGAGTACTTCCATAGGTCTGTTTACCTGCCATTTGTGGATGCACTGGAATCCCAGATAAATCTGAGATTCACCAGTCTCTCTAGACAGGTGGTACAGGCACTCGTCTTACTTCCAAAGAACCATGGTCTGATAAATGACGACACCTGTAGCACACTTCTGGAATACTTCAAGGATGATTTGCCAGCACCCGGAAGGTTCCGTCAAGAAATTCGACTCTGGCAAAGGCTGTGGTCTGGTAGAGACATACAACCAGATAGCATTCGGGTAACTCTGGCTGATGAAAATGTTTGTAGGCTTATGTACCCAAACATATACACCATCTTGCACATGTTGTTACTCACTTCAGTAACATCCAGTTCTGTGGAGAGAGCTAACTCTGCATTAAAGCATATCAAAAACAAATCAAGGTCAGCAATGAAAGAAGATAGATTTAATGCACTGGCATTACTCTTCCTACATAAGGATATTGACATAGATATCAAAGAGGTTATAAACATCTATGCGACAAGACACCCTAGTAGGATGCTGTTGCTCAACCCACTGTTAGACAGTTGAGATTGAAATGAAAAAAGCAAGCTTTAAGGTGACTTTGAGACTGTTGTTGGAGAGTTTCAGACTATGTACTCTGTGAAATAAGGTGTTGCTGATATAACGAATAAGTTAAATAAAAACATGTCTTCATATTCAATATCTTGCTGTAATTACCAAATTGCTCTCATGCTCTCCTCCTCCCTCCTGTCTTCGCCACTGGCCCGATTACATTCGGTGTGTTCTTCTTTATAGCATTTCTTCCGGCTATATCAATCCGTATTACTTATAAAATATGCACTTTTGGGCATTATAAAGAGGTACTTTGATGCAAGCACATAAGGCGCGACATGCTCGAGGAGTGCTTGTCTAAGCATTAAAAATCACTAAAATCGAGGAGCTACCGGGGTGATTCGCCCCCCTGGACGCCCTAGCAGGGCTTTGCCCAGCACCAACCAGGGGCCCTTCGGCCCCCTGTCCCCCAGCTCATTTTTCATTTCACGCCCCCCCTAACACTAAATCCTGGATCTGCCCCTGCATAACGACATAGTTTGGCGGAAGTCTTGTTAAATATTGATAACAGTAGATGCACCAAGGGCTACTCGAAAGTCAAAGTCATTGTTAAAAAGTAGTGGTAGTGACAAAAGTGTATTTTGAACATGTATGCAGTGTATACTGAAAAGTTCTGATGTCACTAAACCTTCGTTATCAGCCAGGTTGTTGGTGTTGACGTTTTCAATTAGCCTGTTTGGTATTATGTTTAAGTTTTGTTACAAAGTGTCTCTTGTACATTTCAGCATGCTTATTAATGTACTTACAACTCAGATACTTGCCAATATTCCCAAAATAATTGTTAACATGTTATATTCTGATTCTCAGGAAACCTTCGTTATCATTGTTATTTTACCGTCTGTCTCCATGTTATAAGTATGTTGCATTATGAAAATGATATCATAACGTGTTTGTGGTAAACTGAAATCAGAAACATCCTAGAAACGTGTTTTATGTTTGTATACGTTTGCCAGTTTGACTTTTAAGTGTTGTTCTGATTAATTGCTGACATTTCAGGTATGACTTTGAAATAAGTTTTCTTCAACTTTTTAATATGATAGCATTAATATTTATTGTAAATGCATGTTATTCATTGTTGTACTTGTTCATCCTAGTTCTGAACATTAAACAATTCTTTAGATTAAAAATATGTTGCTTCTTTTGTATTTGTCCATTATAACACAAAACCTTTGTTATTATTTGGTTGATTGTTAATGTTTGGTCTACTTTATAAATTATATGTAGATGGATCGAAAATAATGGTTCACTTGAATTCTATATACGATGAACAAGTTGCATTTGGGTTGATGCGCGATCACACAATCAGGCATTGTCTGTTTCAATGAAAGTTAAAGCAAGCACATACTCATATTTATTTAGTTTACAGCCAAACGATTAGTGCAAATATATCGGTAGGAATTCAAACTTGTTATTTGATCATTTCGTTCAGACCTGATCACATTTTGAATCGCTATACATCATAATTGCGATTACAGTGAGTTAAGCAATATTTTTGATATAGTATTTCAATTAAGTGTGCAATTAACATCATTGGGCTGTGATAACGGGAGGTTTTGTAAGTACTCGAATTGGTTTCTACCTACCTGTGTTTGCATGATCATAACATAAAAACTACGAAAGTGTTGCATTCAATATTTTCGGGCATGGTTACTGGATGATATATCAAACTTTTAAGGTAAGTTTAAACTGAATAAGGGAAGGTCGCATTTTTTTCCTTACCATTTGGACCTAGTTATTGAAAATCAGTGTATACCCGCAAGGGGTGATGCAGTATCAATAGATACTAGATAGATAGATAGCATGTTGTCTTTTAGTTTTGGAAGTGGCTAGAGGTCCAGTAACCGGACCTCTAGACAATGCTTGTAGGACAGGCTAGAGGTCCGGTAATTGATTTTATATGTATAAACAATATATATTTTATCCTGTCGAGACTTACAATGCATTTAC
Organism: Spisula solida; assembly: GCA_947247005.1. Taxonomy (NCBI): domain Eukaryota; kingdom Metazoa; phylum Mollusca; class Bivalvia; order Venerida; family Mactridae; genus Spisula; species Spisula solida. Next base: position 30,939,105 of record OX365944.1, on the reverse strand, counting down.
CTTGCTATACAGGTAAGTATTTGACAGAAATCTTGTAAAAAATAGTAAATTGATTAGCAATGAAGTGTGCCGCACTTATAATTGCTGAATTTATTTTTGTTTGTTCGATGTTATTTGCTCTAATATTTGTTTGCTCACACGTCAGTTTTGACACTGCAAACAAACTAATCATTTTTAATCAGATCTTCATGTTTCAATTAAATATTGGGATCATGAAGTTTTATCAAGCGTGCATGTTGGTTAAGTTGAGTGCGGCCTTCCCTGCCTGACTTATATAATCTTTTTGGGATGTACATGTAGATCTACTTTTTTATGGAATATATCAAAGATGGGGGTAAATTGTTTATAATTTATTTATTTATGTCATCATATTTTATTAAACACAAAATGTGAGTGTGCTGTTGTATTCCATGTTTGTGCAAACTCATTTTAATATAATATCTTGGCCTCTCGGGAACGTCGCAGATGGGTTTTGTCCCTAGGATCAATACCATCGTTGTTCAAGCGCTGTTCCGTGGTACCAAAATTTATGAGGGTGGATATGTTATAAATGTGTATTAGTTCTCGCATCAATTGTTGTTCAACAAAGATCAATAATTGTGTGTAGGCCTAATGAAACACTCGAGATCACTGTTTAGTGTTATTCCCAGTCAATGTTTTACATTTCTGTCAACTATATACTCACCTGTGCAACAAGGTAAACACTTAATGTTTATGTCATTTAAATTCTTGACACGAAATAAAATATCTGATTTATACATATGAAATCAATTACCGGACCTCTAGTCTGTCCGACAAGCATTGTCTAGAGGTCCGGTTACAGGACCTCCAGACTCCTGGCCTAGAGGTCCGGTAACTGGACCTCTAGCCACTTCCTTTAGTTTTATTGCAAGTTGTACTGCTTTTTAATTTCTGGCTGGTCAGCCAATGTCTCAGTTACAGTGTTAACTGTGAGCAATGTCAGCCTTCTGAAGTTCAGAGGAATTTGAACCAATCTAACCCACAACGCAATCCGTGGCTGGACAGTCAGAGTTTAAAAGCACCAGGAGACAGCTATCAAAACTTGTCCAACTTCCCAGTTCACATGAATTAGACATTAAATCATCAATGTTGTACCTTTCATTAAAGATGTCCGTTTAGCTGCAACTTGACTCCAAGAGCCTGGTGCTGCTCCACAATCAATAACAGTATCCCCGGCTTTCATGACGCTGAATCTATCGTCGATCTCTATCAATTTGAAAGCACTTCGACACCGCCAACTTTCCTGTTGTGCCCGCGTTACGAACGGATCATTTATTTGTCTAGTTAGCCAATTTCGTGAAGACTTCTTTCCTTTGAAATTATTTAATGATTTTTTCAGTGTTTGTGATGAATTAATGAAGCGAACACCAAAAACGTTGAAATGTACAGCGGCCCCAAACTTTTTCATGGAGGCCGCCATTGTTGAAACTTTATTCTGCGACCATGCGTCCACAATTGCGGTCCCTTGGAGTGTGTAAACCACGGCCCCCACATTTATGGTATTTACAAATAGTCACAAACAGGTGAGCTAAAAATATGTCAAACAGTTTGAATGTTTTAACTTTTATTCCTCAGTAATAACAAATATGTATCCATAATATACAAGTGTCATCAATAATACAGACAATGAAAATAGAATACATGTTACATAACAGTCAGAGTAATATACATGTATATATACATAACATTTATAGGAATGTGAGTAAGCATATAGTAAAATATCTTAGGCCTATGTACATAACTATAATATATCAATTTAAAAACAACGAATGACTGGTAAGTTACCCTTCACACCTTTTCATGCCCAATCATTATATAGATATCTCTCCTCATATCCAGACATGCCCAATCACTATATAGATATCCCTCCTCATATCCAGACATGCCCAATCATTATATAGATATCCCTCCTCATATCCTGACATGTCCAATCATTATATAGATATCCCTCCTCATATCCAGACATGCCCAATCACTATATAGATATCCCTCCTCATATCCAGACATGAACAAGCACCGAGGCAAATACATTTTGGGATTTTCGTATTAAGACATCCTTATTTGTGTGATTTCTCAGACTGTTACTGAGGTAAGTGCCTCAGTGTAGCTCTATGTGGATACCGGTCTGGTCACCTATTGAGTACACAGTCTTACTCTTCTTATCAAGATCCAGTACCATAGATTAATTATCTAATTATCAGTATGGAGAGTGTGTAGACAATGTAACAATAATATCATGATACTGAAGGTAAATGCATGTGGTGTCTATGGTGTAATGGGTTAAGGAAACCAAACCATCCATGTATTATAAATGCCTTGAGATAACAGTCAGTGAGCTACCATTAAATGCAACATTAATAATGTATATCTAGTAATATATATCTATTCACTAAAACAACTTCACAGAGGCTCATGCAAGTAAATTCAACATTAACTTTTTTACGTTCAAACCCCATATTAACCAATTAAAAACTTAATAAACAAGAGCACCGCTTATGAGTGCCGGATGCTTGAACCTTGCTCATCTGTAAGTAAAATTTCTTAGAGTAACAAGGGCAGATAATTCATAAATATAGGTCACATGTTTACCAGCCTTGTCAGTAAAGAATTCCCTTGTGATGGTTTTAACTATGTTGAGTTTAGTTTAAAGTGGATACTTTTTACAGTCTTCGAGAAATTGACATTTTTGTGTAAAAATTCAAAGTCAGAAATGGGGAATAACTCTAATGAAATGCAGAATTGATTTGTTTCCTCTTGTCAGTAGATGTAAGTCATCACATGCTACCAGTGCATTGACTTTCAAATTGAAAGCTTCAATAGTTCTTGAGAAAATTCAGTTCATGTGTAAAATTTTCTATGTACTAAGTCGAAACAATTAGCCCCACTATGTATGGAAGCCCCACTATATGTAGTAGCCCCACCATATGTGGTAGCCCCACTATATGTAGTAGCCCCACTATATGTGGTAGCCCCACTATGTATAGTAGCCCCACTATATGTTAAGTAGCCCCACCATATGTGGTAGCCCCACTATAATATATTTGTAGTATAATTGTAGTAGCCCCACTATATGTAGTAGCCCCACTATGTGTGTGAGACATAATTACCAGAAATCACATGATCAGTCAATAGAAAATATATGGGTAAAAAAGATTTAGACCATGACATAAGATGCCTTGCGACAACTGGAACCAGTTGTGACTAGTTTGCTACTCAAAGAAATATTACTTTAAACCAGACTGTTTAAAGTGAGGATATACCAAAGTGAAGATATAACACTATATATTGTCTCCAGACAAGAAACAAAGCACTTTAAAGTTTGGAAAAACGTTAGAAAAAATAAACATCTCCAAATATAAACCCAATACAAAGTGGGGAGAAACGTAACAAATCACATAGATCACAGGAACTTGCATTTATGATTTAAAAAAAAATGAATTTTTTTTTTCACTGGGCCTACTGTACAGCCTGTATTAAAATATTTTTTTTCAATTTATAAATGCAAGTTCCTGTGCATAGATACAGTATACGAGGGTTGTTCAAACTGGAATGCAAGTCATGCTATATCTTTCTTGTATCAAAGATATTTTAAAAATAGTCAGCTGTATATCAATGATCATTGTATACTATTACATGTAGCTTTAATTTAATACCTCACTTTTTTAAAATCCGTTCAATAATAGCTGTAACAACACGTCAATTAACACTGTCTACTCGTGTATACTATAAATGCATAAATGGTTTGGGAAAATGTCACTTTTTTCTGACCAAATTCGGTCCCATTTAAGAATTGTTGTTTTCTTAATGTGGGAGCAAATACAATATTTAAAATAACTTGTATGGTGAAATGGTGTCATGTAATGTCTTATTCATCAACTATTTGATAGTTTAAGAAAATTAAGTGGTGTAATTTTATTTGAAAATGAACCCAATACACGCCATCCAAATACCGCAACATACTAGAAAAGGGTTGAGAAAATCAAATAGTTTTTGGAAACTGGTGGAGTATTTACAATTAGGCAAGTAGCTCAATGTGTTGGCACATCATTAGGAGCTATTCATAAATTTTTTTTACGAATAATACAAACATTAAGACGATAAGTATAGTTTGGGTACCCCTATCTGCTTTGAGACGCCAGCACATATGCCCTTGTAAACTGTCCTAAAATAGTTAAAACCAGTTTCTAGATAAAAAAAGTCAACCGTTTTCAATGTAATGACCACAAACGAGACACAGGTCCATTTTGTCACCCATGCGACAGATCCATAAACAAATATGGGCTAGCAAAGACAAAACAAAATTACGCATTGCAAAACGCATCATGGACGCCAGTAGAAATGTACACCTTTTTCCATATAAACCAAGTTTCTACCATTAAATTTGATGTATAAAATGGACAATGGGTAATTGCCAAGCTTAACAAAAGGTAAATTCCTTCAGAAATTGAAGAAATACTCTGACAATCGCTGCCAAGCCAAATAAATGAAGGATGACATGCTATTGCAGAGCAATAGGCATCCACCTGCAGTAGCCATTTGAGTTTTCCGATCATCCTTATTTCTCAAGCATTGTCCCTTGTGATCTTTATTTGTTTCAAACGACTCTTAAATGGCATTGTCAAAAAAAATATCAGGTACGTTAAGATCTCGGTTTAGCTCATGTCCAGTATATGCACATTGTACCTACATGTAGGAATGATAACAAAATCGCATTTTAAAAAAGTAGTTACTGGATGAAACTTCGCATATATATCAGAGATGAATACTGCACTGCGATCAAAGTCTTGATTCAAAAGAATCTATAAAGGATACATTTTTATGGGCTTAGTTGCATTTCAATTTGAACAACCCTCGTACAACGTGGCCTCTGGTTCTGGTGCTTACTTCATCATGCCTTTTTCCTTGTTGCAAAATTTACATTTTAAATTTGCCACCGAAATATTTTTCAGGTATCCAATTATAAACCGTTATTTTTGTAGTAAGAGGCTACTTTTCTTTCAAAAACATACAGACAGTATTTTCATCAATTTTTGTTATAATAAGTGTCAAATCCCAGACCCTTACTCATATATATCTAAAGTTACGATGAAGTATGGAATGTGTACAACAAATGAAACACATGTAAACAACAGCAATATCTGATTATGTACAATTGTATATGTAGCACAATAGCCCTATTTCATAGACATATCTTATGAATCTTATATATAAATAGACCAAGTTAGACAACAGGCACTTTCTGGATACCATAACTAAATAGTCTTTTATTACATTGATGTCAACCTTTTATAGAATGTAATGCTCATCATCATCAAAGACCTTCGACTAGATGTCGACATGGCCCGATTTTTTAAAGCGCAGTTTTGTGCCTGTGAAACATTTTCTACCCCAGGGAATTATGATTTATCAGCACTAGAGAGGGAATTTAGACAAACGATTGGCAGTTTCTTAAATCTCTAAGGTGTTCCCATCACAGGTGGGGCATAACATTACTTAGGATACATGTGTGAATCCAACAATTTTTCTCTGGAAGGTGTCTGGCCAGCTTTTTTTGTCAGGAAGGGGTTCAACAAGCTAGTAGCTCAAGGGTCCAACCAGGGGGGGGGGAGAAGCATTGTCCCCTGGGTGGGGGTTTAGATATAAAACAATTCAAAATGTCTAATTCCCCCCTTTGTTTTTCTTTCGTTAAAAACTACCCAACAAGGCAAAAAGTACCCAATAAGAGATTTATGGAATGAATAGAATGTACTCACAAATGGAAATTTATTAGGTATTTCTTTTGTTCCCTCATAGCCATTCTTTTGCCCGGACAGACGGATGGATGAGGTGATTACTATAGGGCACCGCAAAAAGTTTTGTCCTAATTACAGACAGCATTCTAAGGAATATTTAATGTTCTACCTCAATCTTAGTTTAAGGTTGAATTCACAAAAAAACATTTTTATACCTGTGTCCTCGGACTGATCATGAGCTAACAATAGATTGTATGATAAGATACATTCAAAGGTTAGGTATGAAACAGTAGCCAATTAACAACTGGTAAAACATAACAGATGTGAAATTTATCATATATCATATAAGTGGATATGTCTGTGGGTCAAATTATTAGCAAATTCTCAATTTCAGTATCTCACATGCATAAAATTAGCAAGTTTGAAAATTTATAGGTAGAGTTGTATGTTGGCAAAATGTAACACTAGATGAACTACTAGCAAACTTAGTAAATTCACAAAGTTCACCAATATTACCACAACTTAACCACTTGTTTGGTATTTAAATACGAGACAGTTTGATATTCATTTGTAAATGAGAATTTAAATCAAAACAAACATTTAAATAAATGATATAAAGCTGAACCAATATGAAGATATAACAAGTAACACTTGCTTGCAATAAGCCATACAAGATGATTTATATATGGTCGCCAGAAATGATACATTCATTAGGTTTATACACTGTGATATAGTAACAATCTTAGGCTTGACTAATACTACCAGCAGTAAAACATCTTATGGCCAATCATTTCAGACATTGGACTGTCTTATAAACATCATACATGCAGCAGGGGTCCTACTGAGGCATAATACACCAAACTTGTTTTTGGGGGGGGGGGGGGTAACAATTCAGCTTAGGAAAAATAAATTATTATTACATAGTCAATACAGACAATGCAGAAAAATCCGTTCTTTCTAGGGCAAAGAATATGAATCACTGCATTAATCCTGATTTGTAGGACCCCTGAAACATGTCAATATATAGTGGTTTTAAATAACCAACAGTTTTCAAGTTTTACAACTAAAATCTAAAGACACAAAGGTTGTAGAAGGCTGTAGGTCACTAAGAATGGCGGGTAATTTTGCGTAGATCTCACTGTCCAATAACTGTGTTTCATATCAAGCAAGAATAGATAAAATCCTGGATAATTAAGCTACCCACATCTATACTTTATGCTGCCCTGACAAATCATGGTCAGATGATTGCAGAACCACAAAGGCCAAAAATCAATATTATGTGTTACACTTCCAGTGTCATTTAGAGCTGGATAGGTAGGAAGCAAACATTCTGTTTAATATATGTTTTACAGAAGTAATATTAAATGACTTTCACTAATTTTAACGGAGATTTTTTATCATTTCTCAATAATTTTTTGTGGGGAGGTAGTGAGAGGGGAAGAAACAACATTTTTTTAAGGCGCAAGGCAAGGAAAGCGGTCTTAAAAAAGAATCCTCCTCTCCGCCTTTTTAAGAAACATTTGAAGGTTAATCTCACAATAAATATATAATGACTTCTTAAACCATATAGCATTTAGGCTACAGCTTTTTTATTTTAGGTTTACAGAAATTTTCAAAAAAATCTGTTCAGTGTTCAGAGGAGAAAGTAGAAAAGTAACAAGAGGCCTTTAAATTTTCAAAAAAAAATCTCTAAACCTAGAAATAAAAAAGCCGAGGCCTTAACAATGTAACATTAAACAATGTAGTAGTATTTAACAATGTAGCATATATAAATCTAGTTGAGCATTGGCTTCAACCCAAACATAACAAAGTAAATATATATAAAATAGACAACAACCTACTGCACTATACATACATTTAACATGTGCGCCATGCTGGATGTCTGCAAGCTAGGAGAGTGAAACAAGTTCTTTCACATGTACTGTAAATTTGGAAATCTAATCACTACCAGCAAAAGTGACCAGATAACAGAGTGCCAAAGTTGGTTTATTAGGTCACCTGATCATGTGACTTCTCATAAACCGTCACCCGATGTCAGTATCATGCCAGGCTCAGTAATAATCATTCTCAATTCATAGTGCAAAGAAAACAGGCAATTTTTCAAATGTTGGACAGTTATTTTAATGTTTATCAAAATGTTTAATCCTGTAATCTAATGATCTAATCTAATTGTACCTTAAAGGTTCTTTATCAAATTAACACGTTGATCACCAACTTGAAGGTATCCTAATACAATCATCCAATTTAAATCCAATTATGGCAACAAAATTTACATGATGCAAGGAGAACAAGTAGCCAGGGTACAAGGTGATCCACCTCATAATGCAACACTTGCATAGGTACATTTATACACAGAAAGCAAGATACTTGTGTTTTTTGCATGATTGAGTGATTCACAATGAATCAGAGGTAAAGTTTCTCTTGTTAATTCTTCCAGTCAAACAAGCGCAATGGATGACTTGTTAATTATCTCCGTCATACAAAGGTAATGGATAACTTGTTAATTCTCCCTGTCAAACAAAGGCAATGGATGACTTGTTAATTCTCCCGTCAAACAAAGGCAATGGATGACTTGTTAATTCTCCCGTCAAACAAAGGCAATTGATGACTTGTTAATTCTTCCTTCAAACAAAGGCAATGGACAGGGATCCTACTGAGGCAAAATTCCCAATCCTGAAAATGAGTCACACGTCTGTTTCCATTGCCATTACCACCCATCCCTACTCCAAACTCAGTTCAAACATTGTTCTATTGTTAAAATTCAGCTTATTTAAGTTCAAATACCATAACTTTGTCAATACAATGTACTTGGAATTTTTTCATCGAAGAACTTTTATTTTCTGCAGAAATATTCTTTCTCTCTAGTGCAGCAATTCTGGATTTCCAGAATATTCCAGAAAAATAGGTGCCCTGATTTGGATGACTTGGTGATTCTCCCCGTCAAACATAGGCAATGGATGACTTGGTAATTCCCGTCAAACATAGGCAATGGATGACTTGGTAATTCCCGTCAAACATAGGCAATGGATGACTTGGTAATTCCCGTCAAACAAAGGCAATGGATGACTTGGTAATTCCCGTCAAACAAAGGCAATGGATGACTTGGTAATTCCCGTCAAACATAGGCAATGGATGACTTGGTAATTCCCGTCAATAGATAACATTGCAATTCCCCCATCAACAAATGCAATGAATAATGTTGCAATTCCAACATCAAACGAAGGCAATAAAAGATTTGGTGATTCACCGTCAAACGAATGCAATGAATGAGTTGGTAATCTTACATTATCTCAGTTTCCATCATGTTAGAGAATAATGCAGAAGTTTGCGAAGACACCAGACAGCATCTGGCAGTATATCATTGCACAATCACCATGTGAACGTGACAGACAAGTTTATCTCACAGTGAACTCGATCACAACACAATCTTATTGTTGTTTGTAGGAGAGCTTGTCCTGTTTGAAGATAAAGTATTTGACCCGTCATCTCGTAAACCATCAACTATAGGTCCTATTGTTTCCCACACCTTACACAACTGAAATACATACATCAGAAACAGTATAATATATGTCACATTTAGTTAGTTTCTATGACATTAAGGGCCAAAAGCCAAAATGGACCTTTTGTCCAAATGGAGGGGCCACTGGTGGTGCAATACCCCCTTGTCAGTAACCTTTAATAGCATCTTGGCAACTAAGTGAAACCTCAGTTTGGAGGCATGGTTAACTGCATTGGACATTTATGATTAACATTCAAGCTTTCTCTTCGCATTAATTAAGTTCTAAACCCTAACATTCAAACTCAGACTTAGGTGAATTGATCTTTCTTTTTTTGAGGAATAAGAGCCAATTTATTGTAAAATACAATATATGAGGGTAAGTCACAAATAACTGATATTGAGAGGAATAACTAAACACAGTTAACATGTTTGTTTGTTTCTTTGAATTTAAATTGAGACAGTTGTAAATGTGTGGTCATTTGTTTTTTTCCTGCCAAAATGGCCAAAGATCTTCCACTTCGCTAGAAACCATAGTTGTGTACCCTATCTCTTCCAAATAGACTCCTTGGTTCTTTAACGTGCCCATTGCACAGCACTAATACATGCCTGACTACCGCTGGGTTACAAACCAGTTAATCTCTAGTTGGGCGGGAAACACTGAAGAAACCCAACATAAATAAGTCTAAATTGACAACTATACGACAGGTCGTGCCACAGAGTAGATGCCTACCTCAGAGTGTGACTTTGATTGCACTTCAGCCATTGATGATAAGATGTCGTAAAGAATTTCTAAATTTGCATGAATCAGCTGTGTTTCCATTTGCAAGCAATGTAAACTGTAATAATTTCTATTCTCCATGTTTGCAATCTGGCCTTCTTGTTCCAAAATCTTCTGTTCTAACTGTTCAACAGCCATAGTCTGAAATAACATCACTGTATTTTAAACAAGGGGGTCGACCAACTGTCGTAGTCTGGAATATCATCACTGTATTAACAAGGGGGTCAATCAACTGTCGTAGTCTGAAATAACATCACTGTATTAACAAGGGGGTCCATCAACTGTCGTAGTCTGAAATAACATCACTGTATTAACAAGGGGGTCCATCAACTGTCGTAGTCTGAAATAACATCACTGTATTAACAAGGGGGTCCATCAACTGTCGTAGTCTGAAATAACATCACTGTATTAACAAGGGGGTCCATCAACTGTCGTAGTCTAAAATATCATCACTGTATTAACAAGGGGGTCAATCAACTGTCGTAGTCTGGAATAACATCACTGTATTAACAAGGGGGTCCATCAACTGTCGTAGTCTAAAATATCATCACTGTATTAACAAGGGGGTTGATCAACTGTCGTAGTCTGAAATAACATCACTGTATTAACAAGGGGGTCAATCAACTGTCGTAGTCTGAAATATCATCACTGTATTAACAAGGGGGTCAATCAACTGTCGTAGTCTGAAATAACATCACTGTATTAACAAGGGGGGGTCAATCAACTGTCGTAGTCTGAAATAACATCACTGTATTAACAAGGGGGTCAATCAACTGTCGTAGTCTGAAATAACATCACTGTATTAACAAGGGGGGTCAATCAACTGTCGTAGTCTGAAATAACATCACTGTATTAACAAGGGGGTCAATCAACTGTCGTAGTCTGAAATAACATCACTGTATTTACAAGGGGGTCAATCAACTGTCGTAGTCTGGAATATCATCACTGTATTAACAAGGGGGTCCATCAACTGTCGTAGTCTGAAATAACATCACTGTATTAACAAGGGGGTTGATCAACTGTCGTAGTCTGAAATAACATCACTGTATTAACAAGGGGGTTGATCAACTGTCGTAGTCTGAAATAACATCACTGTATTAACAAGGGGGTCCATCATGTCGTAGTCTGAAATAACATCACTGTATTAACAAGGGGGGGTCAATCAACTGTCGTAGTCTGAAATAACATCACTGTATTAACAAGGGGGTCGATCAACTGTCGTAGTCTGAAATATCATCACTGTATTAACAAGGGGGTCAATCAACTGTCGTAGTCTGAAATAACATCACTGTATTAACAAGGGGGTCAATCAACTGTCGTAGTCTGAAATAACATCACTGTATTAACAAGGGGGTCCATCAACTGTCGTAGTCTGAAATAACATCACTGTATTAACAAGGGGGTCCATCAACTGTCGTAGTCTGAAATAACATCACTGTATTAACAAGGGGGTTGATCAACTGTCGTAGTCTGAAATAACATCACTGTATTAACAAGGGGGTCCATCAACTGTCGTAGTCTGAAATAACATCACTGTATTAACAAGGGGGTCCATCAACTGTCGTAGTCTGAAATAACATCACTGTATTAACAAGGGGGTCCATCAACAGTCGTAGTCTGAAATAACATCACTGTATTAACAAGGGGGTTGATCAACTGTTGTAGTAGTACATGCAGAGCCAGACACCTATCTGATAAATTATTTTTGACTATTAAAGATATAAGAAAATGCAGCCTCTTTTGCATGTACAAAGTTTTCATATTGCCTTAAACAAGAGGCGTTGTTATTTACATCAGACGTAATCTATTGAAACTCGACGCAGATTCCATCTACACCAATTTTCAAGAAAATGCAATAAAAAATACACCTAAGATAGCATACACAAGGTTTTTCTATGATTTGACCTAGTGACCTAGTTATTGAACTAAGATGACCCATGTTCAAACCCAAGTTTGATTACATCTATACAAACATTCTGACTAACTTGCACTAAGACCCCGTAAAAAAAACACCCTCTATAGAATACAGGCTTTTCTATGATTTGACCTAGTGGCCTAGTTTTTGAACCTAGATAACCCAAACTTGGCCAAGATTTTTTAAGTTGATCATTGTGACCAGGTTTCATGAAATGAGGTAAAAATTGTCATCTCTAGTGTCTACACAAGGTCATTCTATGATTTTTACCTAGTGACTTTATTTTTGACCGCAAATGACCCAATATCGAACTTGGCCTAGATATTGTTGAGATGATCACTGTGACAAAGTTTCATGAAGATTAGGTCAAAATTGAGACGTCCAGTGTCTACACAAGCAAATTGTGGATGGATGACGGACAACGGATAAAAAGTAATCACAATAGCTCACCCTGTCACTTTGTTATACATATACAGTACAAACCCATCTTACAAGTTCCCCTCTAATAATGGCAATTTTTGAAAGAACATTACCAACATTTACCAACTAAATGGTCATTGTGTTTAGATTTTGAGCTCAAAATTACGACCATGCTATTATCACAAACACAAACCGCCACAGAGCAAAATTATTAACACCTCTGCCAAGGGTAAGTTTGTACTGGATAAACTAGAACTGCCACAAAGTGACTAATTATACCCCCACATACCGCTTTGTCACAGACGTATGGCAAACCACATCAATAACAAGAGCTGTCCACGAACAGCGCGCTCCACTATTCGCAGTGCCATACTAGGATAGTACAATCATTATATATTCAAAACAAAATGCTTCATAACAGCAGCATTACCCTCTGCTGTGTAGAGGTTGGGGCTTCTAAGTAAAACAAGAGCTGTCCACGAAAAGCGCGCTCCACTATTCGCAGTGCCATATAGTATTAATGAATAATCATTATATATTCAAAACAAATTGCTTCATAACAGCAGCATTACCCTAAACTGTGTAGAGGTTGGGGCTTCTAAGTATGCAAAGTATCAAAGCAATATGTCAATGCACTTTGAAGATATTAGAGGTAAAAAAACATGTACCTAAACTTTAACATTTGCATTTCCAAGTCAAACAGGGGGCATAATTTCAAAACAAGGTCGCTCACCTGTTATAGCAGTACATGCAAGACCTGTGATTTGACCTAGTGACCTAGTTTTTGACCCCGGATGACCCAATATCGAACTTGACCTAAATTTTGTTGAGATGATCATTGTGACCAAGTTTCATAAAGATTAGGTCAAAATTGTGACCTCTAGTGACTACACAAGGTTTTTCTATGATTTGACCTTGTAATCAGTTTTTGACCCCGGATGACCCAATATCGAACTTGACCTAGATTCTGTTGAGATGATCATTGTGACCAAGTTTCATAAAGATTAAGACAAAATTGTGACCTCTAGTGTCTACACAAGCAAATTGTGGATGGATGACGGACAACGGATAAAAAGTAATCACAATAGCTCACCCTGTCACTTTGTTATACATATACAGTACAAACCCATCTTACAAGTTCCCCTCTAATAATGGCAATTTTTGAAAGAACATTACCAACATTTACCAACTAAATGGTCATTGTGTTTAGATTTTGAGCTCAAAATTACGACCATGCTATTATCACAAACACAAACCGCCACAGAGCAAAATTATTAACACCTCTGCCAAGGGTAAGTTTGTACTGGATAAACTAGAACTGCCACAAAGTGACTAATTATACCCCCACATACCGCTTTGTCACAGACGTATGGCAAACCACATCAATAACAAGAGCTGTCCACGAACAGCGCGCTCCACTATTCGCAGTGCCATACTAGGATAGTACAATCATTATATATTCAAAACAAAATGCTTCATAACAGCAGCATTACCCTCTGCTGTGTAGAGGTTGGGGCTTCTAAGTAAAACAAGAGCTGTCCACGAAAAGCGCGCTCCACTATTCGCAGTGCCATATAGTATTAATGAATAATCATTATATATTCAAAACAAATTGCTTCATAACAGCAGCATTACCCTAAACTGTGTAGAGGTTGGGGCTTCTAAGTATGCAAAGTATCAAAGCAATATGTCAATGCACTTTGAAGATATTAGAGGTAAAAAAACATGTACCTAAACTTTAACATTTGCATTTCCAAGTCAAACAGGGGGCATAATTTCAAAACAAGGTCGCTCACCTGTTATAGCAGTACATGCAAGACCTGTGATTTGACCTAGTGACCTAGTTTTTGACCCCGGATGACCCAATATCGAACTTGACCTAAATTTTGTTGAGATGATCATTGTGACCAAGTTTCATAAAGATTAGGTCAAAATTGTGACCTCTAGTGACTACACAAGGTTTTTCTATGATTTGACCTTGTAATCAGTTTTTGACCCCGGATGACCCAATATCGAACTTGACCTAGATTCTGTTGAGATGATCATTGTGACCAAGTTTCATAAAGATTAAGACAAAATTGTGACCTCTAGTGTCTACACAAGCAAATTGTTGACGGACGGACGGACGGACGACGAGTGATCACAAAAGCTCACTCTGTCACTTTGTGACAGGTGAGCTAAAAATGCTTGATAGAGTTACCTACCCCTGTGTAGGCGTTGGGGTCATGATGGAGAACAAGTATGCATAGCAATATATGAATGCACTTTGAAAATATTAGAGGTGAAAAAACCTTTACCTAAACTTTAACATTCGCACTAAGTTGAAAAAGGGGGCATAATTTCACCAAAATGCTTAATAGAGTTACCTACCCCTGTGTATGGGTTGGGGTCATGATTGTGAACAAGTATGCAAAGTATCAAAGCAATATGTCAATTCACTTTGAAGATATTAGAGGTAAAAAAAGCTGTACCTAAACTTTAACATTTGCATTTCCAGTCCAACAGGGGGCATAATTTCAACAAAATGCCTGATAGAGTTACCTACCCCCGTGTAGGGGTTGAGGTCATGATGGAGAACAAGTATGCATAGCAATATATGAATGCACTTTGATAATATTAGAGTTGAAAACACTTGTAACTAAACTTTAACATTTGCACTCAGTTGAAAAAGGGGGCATAATTTCACCAAAATGCTTGATAGAGTTACCTACCCCTGTATATGGGTTAGGGTCATGATGGTGAACAAGTATGCAAAGTATTAAAGCAATATGCCAATGCACTTTGAAGATATTAGAGGTTAAAAAACCTGTACCTAAACTTTAACATTTGTATTTCCAAGTCCAAAAGGGGGCATAATTTCAACAAAAGGCTAGCTAGAGTTACCCACCCCTGTGTAGGTCCTCTAGGTCATGATGGAGAACAAGTATGCAAAGCAATATGTGAATGCACTTTGAAAATATTTGAGGTAAAAAAACCTGTACCTAAACTTTAACATTTGCACTAAGTTGAAAAAGGGGGCATAATTTCACCAAAATGCTTAATAGAGTTATCTACCCCTGTGTATGGGCTGAGGTCATGATGGTGAACAAGTATGCAAAGCACCAAAGCAATATGTCCATGCACTTTGAAGATATTAGAGGTTAAAAAACCTGTACCTAAACTTTAACATTTGCACTAAGTTGAAAAAGGGGGCATAATTTCACCAAAATGCTTAATAGAGTTATCTACCCCTGTGTATGGGTTGCGTCATGATGGTGAACAAGTATGCAAAGTATTAAAGCAATATGTCAATGCACTATGAAGATATTAGAGGTTAAAAAACCTGTACCTAAACTTTAACATTTGCATTTCCAGTCCAACAGGGGGCATAATTTCAACAAAATGCCTGATAGAGTTACCTACCCCCGTGTAGGGGTTGAGGTCATGATGGAGAACAAGTATGCATAGCAATATATGAATGCACTTTGAAAATATTAGAGTTGAAAACACTTGTAACTAAACTTTAACATTTGCACTCAGTTGAAAAAGGGGGCATAATTTCACCAAAATGCTTGATAGAGTTACCTACCCCTGTATATGGGTTAGGGTCATGATGGTGAACAAGTATGCAAAGTATTAAAGCAATATGCCAATGCACTTTGAAGATATTAGAGGTTAAAAAACCTGTATCTAAACTTTAACATTTGCATTTCCAAGTCCAAAAGGGGGCATAATTTCAACAAAATGCTAGCTAGAGTTACCCACCCCTGTGTAGGTCCTCTAGGTCATGATGGAGAACAAGTATGCAAAGCAATATGTGAATGCACTTTGAAAATATTTGAGGTAAAAAAACCTGTACCTAAACTTTAACATTTGCACTAAGTTGAAAAAGGGGGCATAATTTCATCAAAATGCTTAATAGAGTTATCTACCCCTGTGTATGGGTTGAGGTCGTGATGGTGAACAAGTATGCAAAGCACCAAAGCAATATGTCCATGCACTTTGAAGATATTAGAGGTTAAAAAACCTGTACCTAAACTTTAACATTTGCATTAAGTTGAAAAAGGGGGCATAATTTCACCAAAATGCTTAATAGAGTTATCTACCCCTGTGTATGGGTTGGGTCATGATAGTGAACAAGTATGCAAAGTATTAAAGCAATATGTCAATGCACTTTGAAGATATTAGAGGTTAAAAAACCTGTACCTAAACTTTAACATTTGCACTATTTGCACTAAGTAGAAAAAAAGGCATAATTTCAACAAAATGCCTGATAGAGTTACCTACTCCTGCATATGGGTTGGGGTTATGATGGTGAACAAGTATGCAAAGTATGAAAGCAATATCTTAAAAGACTTAGAGAATATAAGAGGTTAAAAAACCTGTACCTAAACTTTAACATTTGCACTAAGTTGAAAAAGGGGGCATAATTTCAACAAAATGCTTAATAGAGTTATCTACCCCTGTGTATGGGTTGAGGTCATGATGGTGAACAAGTATGCAAAGCACCAAAGCAATATGTCCATGCACTTTGAAGATATTAGAGGTTAAAAAACCTGTACCTTAAACTTAAACATTTGCATTTCCAAGTCCAAAAGGGGGCATAATTTAAACAAAATGCTTGACAGAGTTACCCACCCCTGCCCTGTGTAGGGGTTGGGGTCATGATGGAGAACAAGTATGCATAGCAATATGTGAATGCACTTTGAAAATATTAGAGGTCAAAAAACCTGTACCTAAACTTTAACATTTGGACTTAGTTGAATAAAGGGGGCATAATTTCACCAAAATGCTTGATAGAGTTACCTACCCCTGTTTTTGGGTTTGGGTCATGATGGTGAACAAGTATGCAAAGTTTTAAAGCAATATGTCAATGCACTTTGAAGATATTAGAGGTCAAAAAACCTGTACCTAAACTTTAACATTTGCACTATTTGCACTAAGTAGAAAAAGGGGGCATAATTTCAACAAAATGCCTGATAGAGTTACCTACTCCTGCATATGGGTTGGGGTCATGGTGGCAAACAAGTATGCAAAGTAACCTGTACCTAAACTTTAACAAAAGTGTTACGCCGACGCCGACGCTCGGGTGACTGCAATAGCTCCCCTTATTCTACGAATAGTGGAGCTAAAAATCCTTCAATGCATACAGAAGATACAGCCCGGACAAATTTTGGGACAGACAAAGGGACTGACAAAGTGACTCCTATATAGCCCCCCCCCCCCCTACTTTAGTAGTGGGGGTATAAAAATCAAAATTGCATTTTTCTGCCTTCACTCTACATACGCAGTGCCAAGGAAGTTTCAGATTCAAGAAATAATTATGATTGTTTGCAATGAAATACAATTGGGTCAGGTCTCCAGAGATTGCTTTCATGAACTAAACAAAACAAGACGCAAGACAAGTAAAGACCAGTACTTCTGAATTCTGAACAGTGGCTGACATTTTCTTCTTTTTATACTGGCCCATCTTCTGTACTGCCCGTTGATGATCTTGTAGGACACCTTTCTCATGTCTATCACATAAATCCTGTAACAATACAGCAATCATATCATATGAGAACAAATTGGTAAGGTTATACAGTCAGGTCACAGTCACAACACAATGGCGCTGTTTTAGATAGCATTATAAAATATAAGTCCCCACGTAAATGATGATGGTACATCCCTGGTTAAGGGACGCAATATGCTGCCTCACCATGGTGAATATTTGTGCTGAGTTGTTTTAATTTCCTCAGTGCAATAGGAAAGACAAGCCCAAACAAAATATACTGTGTTTTGTTTTAATCCTTTGACTTACAGCATGAGATGTGATCCACTGACGTACCACAGTGAATGCTTGTACCAACTTCATTTTAAAATTCTCTTATGCTTAAGTAAATAACAACCCGGACAAAGAATATTGTGTATTTTAACATCTTTGACCTACAGAACTGGGTATTACATGCCACATCTTTGACCTACAGAACTGGGTATTACATGCCACATCTTTGACCTACAGAACTGGGTATTACATGCCACATCTTTGACCTACAGAACTGGGTATTACATGTCACATCTTTGACCTACAGAACTGGGTATTACATGTCACATCTTTGACCTACAGAACTGGGTATTACATGCCACATCTTTGACCTACAGAACTGGGTATTACATGCCACATCTTTGACCTACAGAACTGGGTATTACATGCCACATCTTTGACCTACAGAACTGGGTATTACATGCCACATCTTTGACCTACAGAACTGGGTATTACATGCCACATCTTTGACCTACAGAACTGGGTATTACATGCCACATGCCATATTGAACGTTTGTTTCTAAACTCAGGATTAATGAATGATAAAAGTTATGGCACAGCTAAATTATTTCTGACACACTGATGGTTTGAGGGTAAACTAAACAAGAGCACTGCTTACAAGTGCTCGACACTTGACTTTCTCGTACTTGATATATCCCTTGCCTATTAGATTCACAACTATAAAACAAGTCTAGAGCTTCAAGGTAATACCTCCTATATACAGAAGTTGGACTTTCTTTGAAAAGTCAAGCTTAAACCCCGTCAGTCCTGAACCAGTAGGGACTAGTAATTCATGAGTGATGCATTGTTGATTAACAAGAGGTAACAATCCCAAGAATTGGTCCACTATTTACACACAACAAATCACTTACCCTGTAAGATATTATTAAATCTAGAAGGAACGAAATTTTTTCTACAACTGTATCTTCTTCATTTGCTGCCTAGAACAGAAGTTGATAACATATTACAATATAAGCATAGATCTAACATATTACAATATAAGCATAGACCTAACATATTACAATATAAGCATAGACCTAACATATTACAATATATGCATAGACCTAACATATTACAATATAAGCATAGATCTAATATATTACAATATAAGCATAGATCTAACATATTACAATATAAGCATAGATCTAACATATTACAATATAAGCATAGATCTAACATATTACAATATAAGCATAGATCTAACATATTACAATATAAGCATAGACCTAACATATTACAATATAAGCATATACCTAACATATTACAATATAAGCATAGACCTAACATATTACAATATAAGCATAGACCTAACATATTACAATATAAGCATAGACCTAACATATTACAATATAAGCATAGACCTAACATATTACAATATAAGCATATAACTAACATATTACACAAGAGATGTTTGTAAAACACATATGCCCCCATGGCAGCACAATAGTCAAAAATGGTGAAGGTCTCAGTGACCTTGACCTTTGACCTCACAATCAATAGGGGTCATCTACTGTTGCTGACCAAGCTCCATGTAAAGTTTGAAGATCCTAGGTCAAAGCGTTCTTGAGTAATTGAATAGAAACCATTTAAATAGTCAGAAATGGTGAAGATCACAGTGACCTTGACCTTTGACCTACTGATCTCAAAATCAATAGGGGTCATCTACTGTTGCTGACCAACCTCCATGTAAAGTTAAAAGATCCTAGGTCGAAGCGTTCTTGAGTTATTGAACGGAAACCATTTAAATAGTAAAAAATGGTGAAGGTCACAGTGACCTTGACCTTTGACCTCATAATCTTTAGGGGTCATCTACTGTTGCTGATCAACCTCCATGTAAAGTTTGAAGATCCTAGGTCAAAGCGTTCTCGAGTTATTGAATGGAAATCATTTAAATAGTCAGAAATGGTGAAGGTCACAGTGACCTTGACCTTTGACCTACTGATCTCAAAATCAATAGGGGTCATCTACTGTTGCTGATCAACCTCAATGTAAAGTTTGAAGATCCTAGGTCAAAGCGTTCTTGAGTTATTGAACGGAAACCATTTTAAACGACCGACAGACAGACCGACCGACCGACCGATAGATATGTGCAAAGCAATATACCCCCTCATCAAAGATGGGGGGCATAAATATAAGCATAGACCTAACATATTACAATATAAGCATAGACCTAACATATTACAATATAAACATAGATCTAACATATTACAATATAAGCATAGATCTAACATATTACAATATAAGCATAGACCTAACATATTACAATATAAGCATAGACCTAACATATTACAATATAAGCATATACCTAACATATTACAATATAAGCATAGACCTAATATATTACAATATAAGCATAGATCTAACATATTACAATATAAGCATAGATCTAATATATTACAATATAAGCATAGACCTAACATATTACAATATAAGCATAGATCTAACATATTACAATATAAGCATAGACCTAACATATTACAATATAAGCATAGACCTAACATATTACAATATAAGCATAGACCTAACATATTACAATATAAGCATAGAGCTAACATATTACAATATAAGCATAGACCTAACATATTACAATATAAGCATAGACCTAACATATTACAATATAAGCATAGATCTAACATATTACAATATAAGCATAGACCTAACATATTACAATATAAGCATAGACCTAACATATTACAATATAAGCATAGACCTAACATATTACAATATAAGCATAGACCTAACATATTACAATATAAGCATAGACCTAACATATTACAATATAAGCATAGACCTAACATATTACAATATAAGCATAGACCTAACATATTACAATATAAGCATAGACCTAACATATTACAATATAAGCATAGACCTAACATCATACAATAAACAACTAAAAGGGTTTTTGACACAAAAATTTAGTATCACCCACAAAGGGCCATAACCCAGACAATATTCTTCCAACCTAAATCTTGTGACAATATACACAACTAGGCTTGGTACAAACTAGTCATGTTGAGTTTCATTGAAATCAGATAAGTTCAGACAAAGTTTGTGACATCCAGAAAGACGGACATTCACCAAAAGATTAAAATGTCTCCCCCACAAGAAGTGGGAGAAATAATAACGGAACACTATCTACCTCTTGTGAAGCTTTGTCCCCTAAAGCAGCATACTCGACAGATAAATGTTTGAATCCTTTTTTCAGATGAGACCATGTTTCGTTAGAACCTGACGCCCATGACGACACAGGAGTAGCGTCATTACTCATTGCACTGAAAATGTAAACAATCTCCTTTGAATAAACATTTATAATTGACTTATGTATTGATGTAGCTACAACAACAGGTACTAACAATAATTATCGTATGAGGCAGAATGAAGTCATAGTGAGTCGGTTCTGTTAAACAATTTTTTTTTATCTCTATTTTATCTTTACTTTATAGAATCTCTAAGTTGTATATAGACTGTTCTTCTGATGGTGTTATTCTCAAATATTTATGTTCAAATGTCAGAAGTTCAAATACTGCTTCCTTTAAAACAAGCGTTGCAAGTTTAAAAGCAATAACTTTAATAGTAAAGGAGAAAAACTGACCTAAACATAAAACTTTAGCAGGCAACACCAATGCCGATCAAGTAAGGAAAATAACTCTTTTTTTTCAATAAAAAATCAGACGAGCTCAAAGAGAACTGATAAATACTCCTTATAGAACAACTTTTATCACCTGATTCACTGCCTCAGCAGACATATTGAGCACACAAGAATTATTTACAATACAATGTACTAAAACAGCAATCGAGGGGCGAGTATCTGATAGTGCATATCTGTAATGGGTAAATGAAACGCACTATAAACATCAAACTTTCATCAATCGTGCACAAATCTAGCAATTTAACTTCTTTTGCGTTCAACTGAGACTGTCCTAGTGTGTTTTTATCCCTGCCTAATTGGCCAATGACTTCCTCCGACTACATGGGAAGAGACAGAAAGTTTGATAGAAGTAATCTGGTTGTGCTACCCTAGATATTTTTTAATAGACTCCTTGGTTCTTGCCTGGTTTATAACACCGACACAGGCAAGGCTACCTCTGGGTAACCAACCAGTTCATCACAAGTTGGGTGGGACACTCCGAAAAGCTTTTCTGAAATTTACAGAGCCTGGCCAAGATTCGAACCTGGGACCTCCAGATTGGTAATTAAGAGTGCTAACTACTATGCCACCATGTCACCTTATTCAGCTATTAATTTAGATGACCTCTTTTCAACTGCTTAAAATTGCATGTTGAAAGGTATCAATATGCCTTAAAAGCCTAATGGTTGAGTGGAGAGTTGTAGAATGGTACTGGTATATCTACCATGCTTGACAGTCAGCATATATACTCATACAGTTTCAAATACCTGTTGGTTCACATAATGTGGCAGGGTAGTCTCCATATCACTGAAATACTGCGGGACTTATACAATATTTAAATTTTGTAAGTTATCAACTGACAGATTACCACAGTTTCTAACACAACAAACAGTTTCACCTGTATAAACATAGAGGAAACCAAGGTGTGCATGAATTACCATTAAAACACAGCAACGAAAAATAACTTAATATAGTGTTCGAAGAAGAAAATGTGTTTTCAAATGCTGTATATTGGCTATGTTAGAATCGAAATAATGAATAATTATTACGTACCTGTGTTTTATCTTTAACAAGAGGATCATAGATCCTGGGGCGCTCACCTGCTAAACTTAGTCAAATAAGGTTTTGCTATTATTTGACATATTGACCTAGTTTTTGACCTCACATGACCCAACTTCGAAAGTGACCTTAAGGTCATCACGATAAACATTTTGACCAAAGTTGATGAAGATAAAAACAAACAAGACGGCGTTCAATAAACGCGTATGCCCCCTGTGGAAGCCTTGTCCATAAATAAGTCTAAGTCCAAAATTAGGTCAAGGTGAAGGTCAAAATGGGGTCAGGTGATACAGGTGTGTGGAGAGTGTTCATATACAACATCCATGCAAGTTTGGAAGCTTTGTAGCAAGCCATAATGATGCTAGAAGAAATGGTCAATTTGGGTTAACCAGGACGGACGGATTTCATTGAGATACAACTACTAACCAAGTTTGATGAAGATCAGAGCAAAAATGTGACCTCCAGAGTGTTAACAATGTTTTCCTATTATTTGACCTTTTGACCCCACATGACCCAACTTCAAACTTGACCTTAAGGTCACTAAGATAAACATTTTGACCAAACTTCATGAAGCTTAAAGCAAAAATGTGACCTCCAGAGTGTTAACAATGTTTTCCTATTATTTGACCTTTTGACCTAGTTTTTGACCCCACGTGACCCAACTTCAAACTTGACCTTAAGGTCACTAAGATAAACATTTTGACCAAACTTCATGAAGCTTAAAGCAATAAAAGCTCCGCGAGTCGCATGTGTCGCCTGACGACATGCACATTTGTCATGGAAAACTATCCACTATTGGGCTACATATCGACTCACAAGAGTTCTATAGTCATATGAACTAAAAACGACAAAGTGATGCTCTGGACAAAAAAATGTCACAGCAAGAAACATGCAACCTATCTTGGAGTCATTAATACTTATGGCGACAAAGTTATGCCACGGACAAGAAATGCTTATAAAATCAATCAAAGGGACAAAAATAAAAAATGACACAAGGTAGAGTTACGATTCTTGTGTACTGCACTTGGACTTTTGGTAAGAAACATGCATACCAAATTTCAAGTCATTCAACCTCTTGGTGACAAAGTTATCCGCCGGACAGGAAATGCTCAAATTAAATCAATCTAAGGTATAATTCAAAAACGATGCAAGGCAGAGTTATGGTTCTTGCGCACTGCACTTCGGCTTATTGCAAGAAACATGCATACCAAATCTTAAGTCATTTGAACTTAAGGTGACAAAGTTATGCTCCGGTTGAGAAATGCTCTAATAAAATCAATCAAAGGAAAATAATTCAAAAACTATGACAGGTAGAGTTATGGTTCTTGCGCACTGCATTTCGGCTTATTGCAAGAAACATGCATACCAAATCTTGAGTCATTTGAACTTAAGGTGACAAAGTTATGCTCCGGACAAGAAATGGTCTAATAAAATCAATCAAAGGGAAATAATTCAAAAACTATGAAAGGTAGAGTTATGGTTCTTGTGCACTGCACTTCGGCTTATTGTAAGAAACATGCATACCAAATCTTGAGTCATTTGAACTTAAGGTGACAAAATTATGCTCCGGACAAGAAAAGCTCTGATAAAATCAATCAAAGGGAAATAATTCAAAAACTATGACAGGTAGAGTTATGGTTCTTGCGCACTGCACTTCGCCTTATTGTAAGATACATGCATACCAAATATTGAGTCATTTGAACTTAAGGTGACAAAGTTATGCTCCGGACAAGAAATGCTCTAATAAAATGAATCAAAGGGGAATAATTCAAAAACTATGACAGGTAGAGTTATGGTTCTTGCGCACTGCACTTCGCCTTATTGTAAGATACATGCATACCAAATATTGAGTCATTTGAACTTAAGGTGACAAAGTTATGCTCCGGACAAGCAATTTGTGACGCCGCCGCCAAAGTAACACCTATATGTCGCCTTTTCAGGCGACACAAAAATGTGGCCACCAGAGTGTTAACAAGGTTTTCCTATTATTTGACCTTTTGACCTAGTTTTTTACCCCACATGACCCAACTTCAAACTTGACCTATATTTCATTGAGATACAACTACTGACCAAGTTTGATGAAGATCAAAGCAAAATTGAGAGTGCTAGAGTGTTAACGGTGAAAAAGTTAACGGACGGACGACGGAAGACGGACGACGGACAAAAAACAATCACGAAAGCTCACCTTGCCACTTTGTGGCAGGTGAGCTAATAAAGCACAGTCACTTGTTCGGATGTCTGCTACGCACTCGTGATTTAATTACTATGCGTCTAAACTCGAGACTGTGCTAAGTCTGTGCTTAATTCTATGATAAAACACAGGTACATATTCATTATTTCTTCATTAACACTAAAACAATAGAATAATAGTTAATTCTCAACTGCTGCTTGTCATGTATTTATTAAGGACAGACACCAGGGATCTAACAGTAGCGATGTTCAAACCAACCAAATCCTTGCTGAAGTATTAGTTTGTTTTAAAGGTGGTAAAAAAAAAAACTCAAAACAACATCCTTATATTCTACAAGTTAGTCTGACAATAGGCTCTTCACATCTAAACTATATATCCAAATCAGCCATTACCTTTGATGATTATAGTACATTCATAGAACCTGCAATTTAATTCTTCAACACTTTGGAATATATTTCAGCGATTTTTTTTGTCTCTCTGGGAAAGGGTCCGGGTCCGTTCAAATTGGGAATTTTAGCGTCGTGTTAACTTGAAATTGGGAAATTCCATGAAGCAGAAAGGCCAAATAAAACAGAAAAAGAGATTACATGTGAATGTCATGTGAATGTTTACTGTTTTTTTTAACTTTTATGCTTGACCTCTTGTCAAAAATGTTCATAACTTTATCAGTTAATAGCCGATTTTGAAAAGTATTTTTTTAAATTGTTCATTGGGAATTTCTCCATTCAAATTTGGGAATATTATAGCCTATTTGCAGTTGGGAAAGGGTCCATTTACCGGACCCTAATAAAGAAGGAAAAAAATCACTGTATTTTAAGCTTGCATTCATCATCTATGGTATATATGATCAACCATTTAGATTATTTGTTCAATCGGCTAAACGCTATTTTGACGATTTTTTAGTTATATATCACGGATAAATGATCAACCAGTACTAACTTTCTCCTCCACAAGAAACCGACAACTTCTCCACATGTGGAGGACATGACTGTAACCAATGTCATAGAAGAAAATAACCTCCCTGACCCAATTATCACACCTAGATTGCCCGGGCAAGACCCCTGACCCAATTATCACACCTAGATTGCCCAGGCAAGACCCCTGACCCAATTATTACACCTAGATTGCCCGGGCAAGACCCCTGACCCAATTAGCACACCTAGATTGACTAGGCAAGACCCCTAGCCCAATTAGCACACCAAGATTGCCCGGGCAAGCCCCTGACCCAATTAGCACACCCAGATTGCCCAGGCAAGACCCCTGACCTAATTAGCACACCCAGATTGCACAGACAAGACCCCTGACCCAATTAGCACATCCAGATTGCCCGGGCAAGACCCCTGACCCAATTAGCACTTCCGGATCGCCCAGACAAGACTCATGACCCAATTAGTACACCCATATTGCCTGGGCAAGACCCCTGACCCAATTAACACACCCAGATTGCCGGGCAAAACCTCTGACCCAACTAGCATACCCAGATTGCCTAATTGCCTAAGCAAGATCCCTGACCCAATTAGCACATCCAGATTGCCCAGGCAAGACCCCTGACCCAATAAGAACACCCGGATTGCCCAGGGAAGACCCCAGACCCAACTAGCTCACCCAGATTGCGCAGGCAAGACCCCTGACCCAATTATCACACCCAGATTGCCCGGGCAAGACCCCTGACCCAATTAGAACACCCAGATTGCCCGGGCAAGACCCCTGACCCAATTATCACACCTAGATTGCCCAGAAAAGACCCCTGACCAAATTAGCACACGCAGATTGCCCGGGCAAGACTCATTATTTAGCAATTTTTTTGAATTAACAACATCCATCCAAACATATTCTATTTTGTTTCATGAAGGCTTTCTTCAAATTTAACTCTGTTTATAACTAAAGGTCAACATCAGTCATTCCCCACCATGGTCAATCATGTGTGTAACTGTAAGATGTAACCCTAGCTTTAGAAATTATGTTACAATTGTTAACAATAGTTTTAGTAATTAAATTGGATTCTACCATTTTATAATGAAGATAGAGAGAAACCACCAAACACGAATAACATTTAATGTATATTCATTAGACTACAACGTTTCGCCCAGAAGGCTTCTTCAGGTAATGATTATTATATACAAAAACAATGATGACGTAACGTCATGCATAATAACGCGGTGGCACCAAAAGACGTTACATAGTAAATGCAGCGCAAAATACATATGAATACATATGAACAACGTTTCATATATTGGATTGTAAAGAACAACAATAATAATATATACTATACAGTACATGTATAACCTCTATAAAGCAACACAAAATAGGAGCTTTTTTTACCATTTTATAATAAAATTGCATTTGGTTTCTTAATTTAAGAATGATTCATCGACCCATCGAAATGTTGCTTTCATGAAATTTCGAGGGCCAAAATGCCTTCTCGTAGATCAAACAGAACCCCTCAAAAGTACATGGTAGATTTGATAATTCCTACCTTAATTCTCTGCCAAATTGAAGCATATCACTGGCATAACTTGTAGATCTTAATACCATTCTTTCAGTTATATCTTTTAACTTTGATAAACTGTTATATAACATCCTTATGTGTTCCTTACTGTTGCCTATTTGTGTTTGAGTATCCATAGGGACCAAGTCCTGTAAGTAGAAATACTATGGAGTAAGGACAAATATAGAATCCATCATGAGTTGTCTTTGGAGATCAACATTTCTTAAACAAGTCTAGAAAACACAGGTTATTAAGCGAGCCTTTGACGAGTTTAAGAAATGTTGACATCAAAGACAACGATTGACAGATTCTTTTTATCACATTACCATATCTACCAAGTCAATACAACGTCAATAAGAACATATTTAAGCCGGTGACGTTACGTTTTCGCAACGAAAAGCTGGTGACGTCACGTATTTGTTATCACACGTGTTGGAGAACATTGTTTCGTTATTTGTTCTCAAATGGAATATCACGGTATTTATGTGATAAATGTTGTTCTTATGAACATAGCAAATACAGTCAAACAACAATACAAAGGTACTTCAGAGGATTTCATTTATTCTTTCTTTTGTTTAATCTTACAAAAATTAAATATTGATTTAAAAATAAAATAAAACTAAACTGTACCTTTGCCCTACTTGCTAAGTTACTAGTCATGAACTCATCTGGAATACCACGAAATGCTTCTCTGATTTTATGCTGTACATCCTGAAAAAGAATCCAGTTATTGTTACAATTATACATTTGGTACCATGTGTAACGGTGTTGTATACCAGGCATGTTAATAAACTAAAAAGTCTATTTAGAACAAACTAGGGAAACACACCCAGACTCCTGTCTCTCCCCTCCAATACAGAGAATTGTTGGCGAGGAAAAACTGAATGACCATGCACTTAAGACTGTTTGTTGAACACAAACAAATGTGCATATAAAATCTAATTGAAAATATGTTCAACAAGAGGGCCCAAAAGGCCCTAGGTCGCTCACCTGGCATAGTAGTCCATGCAGGCCCCTTAATATTAATCAAGTCTCAGACTTGACAAGTAATGCAAACTCTACTGCAAGTAAAAGGTTTTTAATTTGTCTTAACAAGCAACCTTGTAATTTACATCAAATCAACCCATATTGAAGTTTAAGCCAGTTTTGTTTATGATTTGACCTAATGACCTAATATTTGACCCTGGATGTAGATTAGGCCAAAATTGTGACCTCTAGTAACTATGCAAGGTTTTTCTCTGATTTGACCTTGTGACCTAGTTTTTTCCGCAGATGACCCAACATCGAACTTGGCCAAGATTTTGGATCATTGTGGCTAAGTTTTATAACAAATAGGTCAAAATTGTACCTCTAGTGACTATGCAAGGTTTTTCTATGATTTGACCTAGTGACCTATTTTTTTACCTCGGATGACCTAGATTATGTTGAGTTGATAATTGTGATAAAGTTTCATAATGATTAGACTGTGACCTCTAGTGTCTATACAAGCAAATTGTGGACGGACAACGGACAAAGAGTGATCACAAAAGCTCATTCTGTCACTTTGTGACAGGTGAGCTAAAAAGAGCAATTAAAATAAGAGATGTTTGTAAAATGCTGGCAATTAGTCACAAATGAATGAAAGGTGACATTGATCTTGATCTGCTGACCTCAAAGCAAAAGTGTTTATATGTAGCCACATGATGACCAACCTCACTACCAAGTTTGCAAAATGTAGGCTTAAATGATTTGATACACCAGAAGACATAAAGTCAGACATATGAGAAGCAATATACACCCTCCATTTTGAAGGAGGGTAAATCTGTAAATTAACTGAACATTAATACAGGCTGACAATGCAGCTTATTTCATTCTACCAATCTATACCAATTTAAAACATTATCATGTCTATTTAAAAAGCATTGCAAAGATTGAATAGTTTTAGTTTTGTAAGCAAATTGACAACTTGAATGCATCATGCTTGCCAGCCACCAACCATGCAGTATAAATATACAGGGGCTTCATTGGACCTTGATTTAGTCCCTTGACTCCCGAAACTTTATGTAAAGCCGAAAGTTTTTGACTAAAATGGTGAATTGTTCTTTAAATTCTTAGTATGCTATAAAATGGTATAATCACTACCATATTATGAAATGATTGTTGAGATTCAGTCTTTATTGAAATCCTGCATATACTGTAAAAGTAAATATTTTTGCCCAGACAAAATTTTGCTAAATAAATATTTCATATTGGTGGGTATTAAATTTCTTGACTTTGTTAATAATGCATTTTCAGATGAATGTAGAAATGAGAACTTACTGAACCACTGAAAGACAAAAAGAACTGCACAAGTTTGTCATCATGCATCTGTGGGTGATGTGCAATTAAGTTCAAATAACGACGCAGTGACTTCCTTCTTTGCTCAATGAATTCCCTGTTGGCTAAAATGGCAAAATTTGAATTTCAGTATAACAAATTTTTTGCTTATGCTTAAGTGCTGAAAGCAGAAATAGAGATTTGACATGAGCTAAGATAGACATAATGTGTGGAATGTGTGCTAACAATAAGCTACATGCAGAAAGAATAGCAAATACTGAAGGGAATCCACGTGTCATGACAAGGTTGTCCAAATAATGCCATTTCCCATTGAAATCATAAGTTGAATTCTCCATTCTATCCCTTAGTTTTCCTCACTACTTCTTTGCATCTAAATTCTAAACATTATTATCTTGCTTAAAAATAGCATTAATTTAAGAAATGTTGACATCAAAGACAACGATTGACAGATTCTTTTTATCACATTACCATTATGCGATATGTGCTATGAACATGTACAAATTGTGTAACAGAGTGAGATGGATGGATCATGTACAAATTGTGTAACAGAGTGAGATGGATGGATCATGCAATAATATGATTCCACTAATACTTGTTCTCTCCTATTTAATGGTGCAAGAATGATTAGGTGATAAGACAAAGGTCATATGACAGTATGGTGGGCATTCATAAACAAGTCACTAAGAATTGCAAGCAATACAGAAGTCCCCTACCGGTTTGAAGCCATGACCCTTAAATTATTTGCAATGTTTCTGTTGCCATAGCAACCACAAAATAAACAAATATTTAGAAGGGCATAATCTCTTTATTGGCACCTGTCCACATACCAAGTTTCACAAACATAGCATAGAAACTGAGTTATGGCAGGATCAAGATTTTGGACATATTTTCACTCTTTCTGTCTCCATAGCAAACAACAATTTTTGTCTGAATCAAAATATTTTTAGACACCCATAAACCCCTTATTGTCCCCTACATACTAAGTTCCATAAATCTAGCTTGGTTATTGTTTGAGTTATGTCAGGATCCTTATTTTTGGACAGACAGACGGACTGATGGAAAGCAAACCCATAGTCTCTTCTGATGAAACTGGTAGGGGACTAATTACATAGACAAATCAATTTACTGGCATGTTTTACAAGATAATTATTCAAATTATTAGTACTGTGAAATCATTAATTTCAATGGGACAAAATCTTGTAGTTTCGGTGAAAAAGACCATTTCATGGGGACGTAATTCCAAGGATTTCGGATTTCATGAAAATTGGCAAAGTCAAAATTCAAACAAATAATCAAAAATCATTCAAACAGATATAAGAATTGCTTTATTACATGTCGATATATGCAAGTTAACTTCCCAAAATTCCTGTCCTAAGTCTGACTTAACTTGAAAGCAAGTATGGCAGCCACTGTAAACTTGACATATTTATTCGTATAATTATTCATCGGGGATTTAATGAACAATGATGTCTTCATATTGTTTGAATAGCTGTACTTTCTATGACCATTGCATCCGACTGTGACTCGTTCTTACTTACCTCCCATCATTTTCTTTGGTGGAAGTCTAGGAATAGATCTGTATGGAAACCTCATAAGAAGCAACTCATGAAAGGCAAGGAAATCATTATATCTACGTAATGTTGTTGATTTGTATCTCTGAAAATAAAATAGAGCATTCATTGGGAGGATTTTTGAAGAATTGAAAGGTTATTTTCTATAAGCAACAAATACTGCAATCAATGCATGATACCTGAGATGAGAAAACTAAATTGTATATCCCTTGCTTCACTCGGCATTAGAAAAGGCTTCACTCATAACCTTGTGGTCATTGGGAGATTAAAATAAGTAGTAGAATTTATTTCACAATCCAACTTAAATAAATTAGTATAAATGAGCCAAAAACATGTGATTGCTGAATCAGAATAAAACAAGAACAAAACTGTTACTTGAAGATCATCAACTGGCAACCAATGGCAACTTCATCAGTTACTTGTACAGTATAACCTCCCGAAACGGCACCTCTGAGAAGCGACAACCTCCGAGGAGCGGCACTTTTATTTCCCCCCGTTCGTTTTCACTCTTATTTTAACCTCCGTAGAACGACACTTCCGCAGAGCGGCAAACGGCCGTTAAAATTGTATACCTTTTGCATGGTTTACCTCTGAGAAGCGACAGGTGTGTTTGTACAACGGCATATTCACACGTGTTTACACTATAACTCCATACGATGTTGTTTTCTATTTTTCGCACCTTCGTGGATTATAATAATTATCGCTCATCAGGTAGCCACGGGCGCAAGTAAATTAGCGACTGTCTTTGTGATCAGTTAGACAATGTGACACAGTAACACCATACATGATGATATGCATAAAACTCGAATTTTTTAAATCAAAGTCGTAATTTATAATCGTAAATGAAATATCAATACGCGCTTATAAATCACTATAAGAAAAGACATTCACGTTCACGTCGTGTTAATGGTTAATCACGTCGTCTAAAACTGTCAATTTCAGCATATGCACTGACCAAGTTACACGTGAGAGGTAAACAAATTACCGATCACGTGTGAAAATTGTGTTGTGAGCGATATGACGTAATCTAGATTTTAACACTTTGAAGGTAAACAATTCAAGCATGTGCGTAAAATAATATGGATTCGGTTTATAATGTTGAGAGTTGCTAGACCCGTGAAATGTACGCATTTTTGTATCTAATCATCGATCTTATAAATTAAATAATTAAGAATTATGTCGCAAAACGCGCGGCTACGAGTAGATCTAATTTTATGCATTTAATAACAACAAACAACATCAATTAAGACTACCGGGATTCTGTACACTCGATAGTCTATGAACGACATTCTGAAAAAGTCGACCTCTACAGAGCGACACCTCCGCAGAGCGACAGTTATTCTGCCTCCGCCGGATGTCGCTCTACGGAGGTTATACTGTACTTTATTTTGTATAAGTGGATATATCTGAGAGTCCAAATGTTAGCACATTTTAAATATCAGAAATTTGGTGTATAGAAATATAACTGATTTTTAATTTCTTAGAAGTCCAAAATTTAATTGAGTTAGAGGTTGAAACTTTATGAAATTTGCCAATTTATAGTAACAGTACAGTATGCTAATGAAGCTGTACATATTGATTTACCAACCATTTAACTAAGTACAAGGTTCGTACATAGAACTATCAACAAACTAGTGTAAAACTCAAGTAAATAAAACTCACCTGACTAGTTATTTCATACTCCACATGTTTCAATATAAGGCCTTTCTTCTCTGGAAGTAGCTCAACTTTAATGGTATCCAGTGCTACCAACTCTTGGTATGAGAAACCAAGAACATTTGGTGACTTTTCTCGTCGCAATTTTATACTAGCATTCCTGAGATCTGATAAATCACCTAAAGTTGGTCTGGGTAACTCTGTAAAATAATAATTGCAGAATACAGGGTCAATGGAATAGCTTGAGTAAATGAATTAGTTACAGGAGTGTTTGCAAACAAGGTCATTATTTCCATTGTTATGGTGGAAAGGAGCAAAGAAGGGAGGAGCTACAGGTCCTGAAAAAAGACCCATTCTTAAAAAGACAGATTCTAGATGAAAAGTTAAATCCATTTTCCCCCAATTGTATTAATTGTCACATCACATCGTCTCATTCTTACTTTTAGTAAAAGTGACCTTGACCCCCAACAGCCCAATTTGCATTCACAAGATGTGCCTTTATATGATTCAAACTACCTATACAGCCTGTTTCAATCCAAAGTCTCATTTCTAACCTAAGATATTGAGCGAAACTGACTTTCTATATTGAGCAACAGCAACCTTGGACTCAATTGGTCCCACTTTCAACCCTCAGGAGCAACTTTATGTACAAGCTATCTATGCAACAAGTTTCATCACAATATCTCATTTCTAACTAAAATTATAGAGCATAAACTGTCTGCAACTTCACACAAGCTATATGTATACCAAATTTCATTGATGTACCTCAAAAAGGATATGAGAAATACTATGAAAAAAAACAAAACAAGAGGGCCATTGGCCCTATAGCGCTCACCTGATGACTAGCAGTTTAGGAGGAATCAGTGACCTGGTGACCTAGTTTTTAACCCCCGATGACCCAGTTGCAAACTGGACCTAGATTTCATTAAGCTACACATTGTGGCTAAGTGTCATTAATATCACATTAAAAATGTGTAAACAAGGTTATTCTTTGATGTGACCTTGTGACCTAGTTTTTGACCACAGATGACCCATTTACAAAGTTGACCTAGATTTTATACAGACAAACATTGTGACCAAGTTTCATATAGATTAGGTAAAGCAGGTGACCTCTAGAATGTTAACAAGGTTTTTCTTCAATGTGAACTTGTTACCTGGTTTTTGAACCCATATGACCCAGTTGCGAATCTGACCTAGATTTCATAAAAACACATATTGTGACCATGTTTCATTCTTATTACATAAAAAATATGACCTCTATAGAGTGTTAACAAGGTTTTTCTTTGATATGACATTGTGACCTAGTTTTTGACCGCAGATGACCCAGTTGAACTTGACCTAGATTTCATAGAGACATACATTTTGACCAAGATTCATTAAGATTATGTCAAAAATGTGACCTCTAGAGTGTTAACAAAGTTTTTCTTTGATGTGACCTAGTGACCTAGTTTTTGACCCCAGACGACCCAATTACGAACTTGACCTAGAAATCATAGAGACATACATTGTGACCAAGTTTCATTAAGATTATGCAGCAGTTGCGTTAGCGTGCGTACGGGCGTATATTACGCCAGGAAATCGGCCGTGTACGCCGGAAATCAAACTCTCGTTCGTACAGCGTACGTCAATAAAATATGTTATACGCCGATAATCAATACGCAGGACGTCCTGTTGTGTAAACTTCAGACGGTGAAAGCCGCATCAGTTTTCATTAATCTCGCTAGATCATTGGCCAATCGATAAACGTTCGCTCCGCCCACCGATTGTCAGCTAATTTGATTGACGGCCTGATCATGCGTACTGTACATAATAATGTACGCGATCGCTGCGGTAATCAAATTCACCAAAGGTGTGTAAAACGCGTCGCGCTAATAATCTCGTGTAGAGACAGATAATTGTGTAGTTACAAACCGTTACGTAAACACGTATGCTTTAATTGATTTGATTGAATTATCGATTTTATTTTATAAATTTGTCGTGCGTTGGGTAAGCGTAATTCTTAGTTGTACGCATAATTAAAAAAAAGACATGAGTCAAAACGTATGTTCTGCAAATATCGAGTTTAAAAAGAATATTTACCTTGTAATTCATATTCCGCGCGTTTACTAAATCCCAGACACAAAATATCACAACTCTAACATACTTTTGCCAACGTTCGGTCGGCAGTTTCATCAAACGAGCGTGCGGCACCAATGTCTACGTTAAGGACGTTTGATGTGACCGACGCGCTTCCCTTCAAAGGTGCGGGTAGTGCCTCGGTGGTCTTTGATCGTGCGGCATGCGAATTTATCCCGTAAACTGTATGCGATACACGTGTGTTAAATTTGAGGAATTTATTGATTGACGCAGCGAATTTTTTTCTGCATTTGCAGAGCGCGAACATTAAAATTGTGTAAATGACGTGGTGTTTGGAAGCATTAAATGGTGCTGGTTTTATTCGAGTTTTAACACATTTTGTGGCATTTAAACAAGATATGAGTTTAGGTGCATAAATTACTGCAAATGACTGGGAAAAGAACGACTTATATGACATACAAGTTGCACTATTTCGGATATGTACATATCTTCGGATAAACTCGTGTTTTATTTTAATCAGTCATACAGTTTTGGCTTCTATTATTGTAAGAATTCAAGTGTGTTATTAGTACTTAAATCAAGTAACATTTTTTGAACATCTAATTCTTAACCCTATTCTCCATAGACATACCTCAATTTTCAATAAAATATGTATCATGTTCAGAAATAAATTTTCATTGTTTACCTCATGATAGTGTATATACATCTTGCTGATAATAAGGATGACCAATTAAAATGTTTATAAACAGGCTACTTGTATATGCCGATATAGCAAAGGGTTAAAATGGATTGTAAATATGCTTGAACCAGTACACTGAACTTACCATATCATTGAGCAATCATACATGTAGCTGGATTGATCATATATCAAAACAATACACAGTAACACATATTAAGTAAAGGGTTAAATGGGCTCTAAGTACAGATAAAACATTTCATGAATGTAATCTGAACTTAGTAAAAATGGTTGGACAATCCTACATACTGTTGGATGGCACTACATTACTGAATGTACACGCAGAGTTGATGTTCGAAACTTGGGACTTCCGTAAAATCATACTGGGACTTCCCAAATCAAAGGTCAGGAAGTCAGGACTTCCTGAAATTTAGCCTTAATGCAGGGCCTGATTATGTCAAAATTGTGACCTCTAGAGTGTTAACAGTCCAATTGTTGACGACGCACGGTGGGCGGCGGACGAAAGGGTGATCACAATAGCTCATCTTGAGCACTTCGTGCTCAGGTGAGCTAAAAACTTGAGAATGTAATATATAATGCATATCTATTTTTAGTAACAGTCACCTTCAAAAAGTCAAGCTAAATAGTAACAAGAGGGCCATTGGCCCTATAGCGCTCACCTGATGACTAGCAGTTTAGGCAGAATCAGTGACCTGGTGACATAGTTTTTTGCCATAGAAGACCCAGTTGCGAACTGGACCTAAAGCCACACATTGTGGCCAAGTGTCATTAATATCACATAAAAAATGTGACCTCTTAGAGTGTTAACAAGGTTTTCTTTGATATGACATTGTGACCTACTGTTTAACCCCATATGACCCAGTTACGAACTTGACCTAGATTTCATAGTGACAACCATTGTGACGAAGTTTCATATAGATTAGGTAAAGCAGGTGACCTTAGGTAAAGCAGGTGACCTCTAGAGTGTTAACAAGGTTTTTCTTCAATGTGACCTAGTTTTTGACCCCAGATGACCCAATTACGAACATTGACCTAGATTTCATAGAGACATAAATTTTGACCAAGTTTCATTAAGATTATGTCAAAAGTGTGACCTCTACAGTGTTAACAAGGTTTTCCTTTGATGTGACCTTATGACCTAGTTTTTGACCCCAGATGAACCAGTTACGAACTTGACCTAGATTTCATAGAGACATACATTGTGACGAAGTTTCATTAAGATTATGTCAAAAATGTGACCTCTACAGTGTTAACAAGGTTTTCCTTTGATGTGACCTAATGACCTAGTTTTTGACCCCAGATGACCCAGTTACAAACTTAACCTAGATTTTATAGAGACATACATTGTTACCAAGTTTCATTAAGATTATGTAAAAAATGTGACCTCTAGAGTGTTAACAAGGTTTTTCTTTGATGTGACCTGGTGACCTAGTTTTTGACCCCAGATGACCCAATTAGGAACTTGACCTAGATTTCATAGAGACATACATTGTAACCAAGTTTCATTAAGATTACCTCAAAAATGTGACCTCTAGAGTGTTAACAAGGTTTTTCTTTGATGTGTCCTAGTGACCTAGTTTTTGACCCTATATGACCCAGTTACGAACTTGACCTAGATTTCATACAGACAAACATTGTGACCAAGTTTAAAAAAGATTAAGTGAAAATTATGACCTCTAGAGTGTTAACAGTTCAATTGTTGACGGCGCACGGTGGACGACGGACAAAAGGGTGATCACAATAGCTCACCTTGAGCACAAAGTGCTCAGGTGAGCTAAAAAGGTCCCAAGCACGACTGGGTCCTTTTCCCCAAATGACACAGAAAACCCTTGACTTTAAACTACTAACCCTGTCCTGAGAATGATTCCAGCAGTTTTTCATTGATGTTTTTGCCTTGTTGGGCTAGAGCAGTTAGAGCTAAAGCCTTGTACAAACCATTTCTATTTAGATAACCTGTCTTGTTATCAACAGCTTCCCAAATCTGTAATTTCAAGCTAAACATTAATATACAGGCATTGCAACCATATCAATATAAAACATATCTACTGGTATTTATCAACAATAATTACATCATGCAGCGATATGTTTCAGACCCGGTCATGAATGGATGAACTTGAATCAACCATCGTAGAGTGTAATCACTGTATATACATCAGATGTATTTAGCCGCAATAGCTCTGTAGTAACAAACTGAACTGTCAACCAAAGGGCGTGGGTTCAATCCCTGGCATGGCAACTGGACATTTCTGAAATTCTATTTGTAGTATTTCCTGCTTTATCTGACCTTGAGGACTATAAAGTATCTGGAAAAAGGTGCCAGGAAGCTGTGTATCGGTGCTCTACACCAGGGGTATGTTCGTAACGTCTGTTCCGCACACTGCGTGGGATGTTCTACTCCGAACAACTTACGAACAAAACGGAACTGTCCTGCACAGTGTGCC
The DNA here is from genome assembly GCA_947247005.1 of Spisula solida. NCBI lineage: Eukaryota > Metazoa > Mollusca > Bivalvia > Venerida > Mactridae > Spisula > Spisula solida. The sequence continues at coordinate 30,900,832 of OX365944.1, read as the reverse complement.
GAATGTTCTACTCCAAACACCTTACAAACAAAACGGGAGAAAGTAAAATGTTTAAGATGACCAAAATTGTAGTTGCAGCAGAAATGTTGGAGCAAGAAATATGCATGTGGATAAATTTAAATGTGACTGTTTGCCCGCAATGGCCCATAATTGGAAAATAAATTTATTATATTCTATTTTATGACACAAGCGACCATTGTTGTTCTTGTAATCAGGGCTCGACACTAACACTGGTCCGCTGGTCCGAGACCAGTGAAAATCCAGAAGGACCAGTGAAAATTCTGGAGGACCAGTAACTGTCCTATTTACAAATTGGGCGCGTTTGCCCTGTTGGACCAGTGGCCAAAATAGTTAGTGTCTAGGCCTGGTAATCACGTGACTGTTCTGGCTGCACCACCTCTGTGGAGGGCACAGAAACATGTTCCGAACAGTGTTCCGGTTTGTTGGTAAGTGTGTTCCACTGTCCGGGATGTGCGGAACAGCGTTACGAACGCGCCCCAGGGTACAGTTATATCAAAGCACTTACAGAAATTGTAAATTTACGTCCAAATTGGAATTCTATATATATAACTCTTTAACAACTACAAATTGTGGTGAATGGATTATCAATATTAACAGTTACTCACTAACTTAACTTTTTTTAAGCGATATGGCTAAAACCCTCATGTACATTGTATGCAGTGTGGGATTTTGCAAAATCATCAGCATTATTTTTATTTTTAGAATTGAACAGCTTTGTCCAGTTCATCTCTTTTCAAGAAAAGTTAAGGAAGGAAAATGTAACAGTTGTAGATCTATCAAATTTCAGCTCGTTCAATGTGTCAAATTGTTCAAAAAGTTAATCAAGGAAAGGTGGGCGTGGTCTAAAGCTGCGCATGCTCACTGCAGATGGATGTTTGAGCGTGCGGACACATGTTTTACATCCATTGTCACATACGCTAAGAGCAGAAGTTTGTTAGTGTGGCACCAGCCCCTCGACCACCTTATAGAAGAAGGCAGTGGCTAGCCGTCCGGCACCGGACGACTAGACAGCGAAATTAGTCGTCTGGCGCCGGACGACTAATTTCGCTGTGCCGGACGACTAGCCACTGCCATAGAAGAAATGTAAACATCTCCAACATATAAGGGGCAAATATATCAAAGAAATCCAGCAATTTCCAATCTATAATCGAAGTGCGTTAAAACAATATTTGTGTTCGTACCTGGATGACTGTGGTTCGTGGCAAACTGGATTTGACAAGTATCTCTACAAACAAATCTTGGTCAACGTGTTCCTGATTTGGGCAAACAATATCGTACACTTCTCGGTAAAACGGCGGGACCGAACCTATATTAATACAAAGAAAGAAAACAAATAAATTATTGAGAAATGATAAAATGCATGATTGGTGCTTTATTGCAAAGAAAACATTGGAAAAATAGAGAAGACACTCCCAATTTACCAAATGATAGGTCGGCCGACATTTTGTTTTGATCATGTGACTAGCCGCCCCCGTAGTCTTTAACAAAAGTTTTTTTATCTTTAATAAACAATATTATTCTATATAGTTATTACACAAATGTTTGATATTAAATTTTAATCCTTTTGAAATACTTATAATTAATTTTGATAAGAAATATATATTTTAATTAATGTTGACTTTTACATGAAGAATATTTGAGTAGCAATGGTTGCTTTGTTTACAAACTACAACGAACCTGTGCCCTCAAAGTTCACTTGGCTTGATTTGGCATGCTATAAGTCTTGCACGTGCATATTATTATAAAACGATTTGTTTTTAAGTATTTTAAACACCAAAAACGCTTGTTATTTGCATAGTTTGTGTATCGATGTAAAATCTACCGGTTGAACACTTGCAGGTTTAGACTTGAGCCACTGCCAGTCTCCCGTGGTTTTTATTCTGACAGAATATTAATGTTTCATATTCTGGACATTACTTATATTCAACTAAGAACTAGGAGGAATGCCAGGAAAATATCAGGTATTCATATTAAATGATAATAATAAATTATGTATTGTCATTTAGAATCTCAAAATGCAAAGCCAAAACTAATTTCTTTTAAGTTTTAGCCAGATCAAACACAGCTAGCAGTCCCATTCCTTACATTACTCACAGGAGAACCAATAGCATCACAGACAGGTGACATCATCAAAAGTCCAAGAGCAAGTTTGATAATATACTTTAGTCAAACGACTAATTAATTAATCATATTCATAACCGATATTTGCCTGGATCTTTGAGCCATCTTCTTAGCTTCTTATCTTACCTCGGGTATAAACTAACGTACATGTAATTAGGTTAAAATCAAAGAATACGGGAGAATGGAACTGACACTTAGCTAAATTGCCTATTGGAGCTGTCATTTTGAAAAGAAATAAGGCGATCGGCATAGGGTCAATCCGTATAAAGTCGGACAGAATTCGATGATTCGAACTTGACAGAGTGCTGTACGTCAGTATATGGTCTGAGAATCATGTTGATTACTTCCCTTTATAGATGCACATCATTAGTTTCGAATTTCGTATATATTTGAACGATAATATCAAAACTATCCCGACAAAGAGAGAAATGTTATCAACAGACGAAACGCCAAACCTCGGACAGTGTAGTAAAAAGTCGGACATGCTGTAGTAGAAACTCGGACGTTAAATTTTAAATAGTCAAAACTCGGACACTATAAGATTATTAATACATGCGTTTTATCTGACTAAGTATAAAAGCATGTACGTGCTGGCGTTTAAGCTTTACTCACGAGAGAGGCGACGGCACATATGTATACATGTATAATTGCTAATTGGCTGACAAAATTAATTTTGCAGGTGTGAAACCAAAAATAACCACCTGTTACTCACGAGAGAGGCGACGGCACATATACATGTATACTTGCTAATTGGCCGACAAACTTAATTGGGAAGGTGTGAAGCCAAACATAAACCATGAGTTAGCAGGGATTGGTAGACTCCTAAATCACACACAAATTGTTTACAGTACCGCACCATTATTGTTAATCCATTAAAAGATCGATATTGAATATATTCGCCGAAAATATTGCCAACAATCATCAAGAACCAGTCACGTGTAAAACCACACCCTCGCTTACGTCATACGCTGCACATACAGTTATTATCAAGCGCGACTCCACCCCTTAAATATTGTGAGGCGTTTGTTTGTTAATTTAGCGCTTGATTGACAGCAGATGGGCGGGTGTTTACCGACATTCCAGCAGAGACGTCAAAGCTATGTCGGTCTCTTAGATATACGTCGGCGCGTCTTTGATCTCTCGAATAGAGAAGTTTTTGCACACGTGTCAACTCGACTAGACAGGACGTTAGGACATGCTTATTTATTTGTTTGGTGATGCTGACAGTCTCTTTCTCTGTCGTTAAGTCAATAAGGGGAAAGGAAACTGTTCGAGATGTCTCATGTTTCGTCCCATCGGGAAAAATAAAACAATTAAATCAGATTGTTTACGATCGCCGGTCTTGTTATATATCTACGTAAAAATTAAAACGTTCACGCCATGCATTCAACATTTGAGACTCGTCTTCTATAATTAATGCCTTTCTTCATTGCCTAACAAACAGGTACAGAGACCGTGCACGAGAATATATGTATACGTTCCTGTAGCATTAACTCAACGCATGTTTTATAAAAGACTTATATAAACGTTAGGTCAGAGGTGGTATTCAATATTGATCTTACTTGACCTAAGGATAAGGACAACCAATTAGATCACACCATATTAAAATCTTGGCCAGTAACAGGCGATATGATTGGCTATCCTTATTCTCCAATTAAATACAATCAATATTAAATAGGAGCCCTGGCCTACTGGAGCTTTGATTATGGTTGATAGAGTATAATATACAATGTATTGTGTAGAGTCTATTTATAAGCAATAGGCCCTATTTATTGTGAATTTATAAGGAATATGTTGTGTGCGAAGTGACGCCTATTTTGATGGTTGTTCTTAGAAGTGTTGCACGTTTTAAAGCACTTTACAGTATATTTGCAATTGAAGTAGATATATAATGATACAAAGAAAACACACATTTATCTACTTATATACACAGATATATTATTAAACAAATAAGTCTATCGTTGTCTTGATAAGCACAGCTTTTTGGAAAGCTTCAGTTTCATACGTCCGACTTTTCACTATGTTGCAAATTATAGGGTTAAATTTCGGACACTTCGGTTTTCCTTAATTTTACATTTATTTTTAGCTCACCTGAGCACGAAGTGCTCACTGGTGAGCTTTTAGGATAGGTGGCTGTCCGGCGTCCGTCGTTGTCCGTCGGCGTCCGTCGTCCGTCAACAATTCCTTTAAATGACTTCTTCTCCTAAACCAATTGATGGAATTTAACCAAATTTCACAGGAATGATCCTTGGGTGGTCCTCTTTCAAAGTTGTTCAAATGGTTCTGGTTAATTTATTAATTACAGTAGGTCACAGGAGCTAAAAATAGATTTTAAAAGTGAAAACTTAAAAAATCTTCTTCTCTGAAACCACAGGGCCTACAGCTTTGATATTTTGCATGAAGCTTCATCATGAGATCCTCTACAAAGATTGTTAAAATTTTGCCCCTGGGGTCAAAACTGCACCCGTCCCGGGGGTCACTTGTTTTGCAATAGAGTTATAGAGAGAAATCTTTGAAAATCTTTTCCTCTGAAACCACAAGACCTACAACTTTGATATTTTGCATGTAACATCATAATTATTGGGGTCCTCTAACAAGATTGTACAAATTTTACCCCCATGGGGTTAAAATAGCCCCCTACCCCAGTCACTATGTTATTGTAGAAAACTTTGAAAATCTTCTCTTATACCACAATGCAGACTCCCACTGACCTCACCTTTAGATAAGAAATAATGTTGGATATTTCTTTCTTGCTGACATTAATGACTTTTCAATGAGATATACTAAACCCTGACTCTGGTATCTGAATTCAAACATGTGTAGACCATCTGGTCATTTGTTCAGTCAGTAGGAGAAGTTTATTGTGTGTTCAGCTAGTAATTGTAGTCAATTAAGAAAATTGTATGTTTTACAGTATCAAGCTTGTACCATGTTTGTTAAGCAACTGTTGTCTTATAATTATAATCAATTTGATTATTTCAATCCATTATTTCACAAAATATCATGCCCATAAAGTGTATATATTTGCATACAAGTTAGTTGTGTTTTATATTCTTCCACCAAATATATCCCTCAATCTAAGGCTAACCTTAATAAATTCTTTGGTTGGAGTTACTCTATCTACTCACGAAAATCCCAGCAACATATTTGGCCTTCAGGAGACATTTTTTACTTTAATGAGATTATTAAGTGTTCGTAAAAAATAATTAAAAACATTCCCTACTTACCTACCCGCCTAAACATTTCTGTGTAACTCCAAACAAAGAATTTTTTAAGGTCAGCCTGAGATATTTGGGGTAAATTGCTTTCTACATGTCAGCTGTCTGGTACACTAAATGGTTTCAGATCAATAACTCGAGAACAGTTTGGCCTAAGATCATCAAACTTTGCTTTGAGGTTGGTTATCATCAATAGATGACCCCTATAATGTTTTTTGAGGTCATTAAATAAACAGATAAGGTCATTAACCTTAAACATAATTATCATAGAGGCATATCCTACTATTCCGGAATAATCCGAGAATCAGGATTAGCTGCACTAAAAAAAATGAACTTCTATGTAGAAAAAGTTCATTTCTCAACTTAACATCACTCGAATATTACTCAGGTGAGCGATCCAGGGCCTTCTGGGCCCTCTTGTCTTAATTTCTTATCAATAACTTTTATTTTTATTGCATTTAAAATTATTTTAATTCTGTGAAGTTCATTTATAAGGACGCTTTAGCATAAATATGGTGATAATCGCCGAGAGCACCCAAGGATTTCAAATGACGGGCCTTACGAAAATTGGTTGTCGTCGTAAGGCAGTGTATGTGACGTCACAACTTGGTGGGTTAACGTAAACGGTGTTGATGTAAATATAACGACACTGTGTTAATTGACAAGCAAAGGGAAACGCTTCCTTCCATACAAGTCTTTCGACTACGTAACGGTCGAAATAGTCAGCTGAGCGGGGTTTTTCCGTCAACTGTCCGAGTTTCTACTATGTCCGACTTTATACGGATTGACCCTACCTCAGTAGCGATAAATGTGGAACAGACCGTTTCGATTGTTTTGTCGCTAGCGGCGCCATCTTGGATATTTAAAGCTTTTGATGTTGTTGACTCCTCACCTCAACAACTTGATGACACCGCCGCACCTACCTGGTGTACCCACCTGATCATGATTATATACCACTTGCTTGTAATTTCAAATTAAATTTATTGTCTAGGTATGTTCAAACTTCGATAGTTGATTTATCATAGATATTTGTCAGTTGATATATCAATTCAAAATTGTCAAGTTTCAAGTGCGAACTTTAATTCTTTTATTAAAAGGTGACGGTTGATTGCTAAAATAGACTGTAAGAGTTTATTCTTATTTAATGTATGCTATAGTTTGTACTCAAATAGATGCTTATATGCTAACACTGTTTTGAACAAGTCACCTATTGCATTGTCGGGTTTGGTATAAAAGTACCTTGTTTTAGTTGAGAATAATGAACAGGGGCACAGCTGGATCAAACAAGAGAGTTGGATTTGACTAGAGCCAGACCACTCTAAAGCTTTAGGGTGTCACTGATTGTTATGTATTACAAAGACCTCTTTGACTTAGGATGATTTTAAGCAGGACATGACCTTTTTACCATGTAAGCACCATGTCACCCACCTACATGTACTTAAACAACACTTGAACAGACACATTCATTTGTAATCTAATTTGTATTTTGTGATTTGTTTCAGCAAATGTATACACCTAACCCTAACTAGTGAGATTTTTATTGCATTTTAATAGACCATTATATTTTTTCATGGAGCGTATGCCCCTGATCATTTGAACATCTATTTATAGCTCACCTGAGCACGAAGTGCTTATGGTAATCTATTGTGATGGGTCTGTCGTCCGTCCCTCGTTTGTTGTCAACAATTCATTCCAACAACTTCTCCTCCTAAACAGCTTGGCCGATTTTGTGGAAACTTTACTATAATGATGCTTGGATGGTCCTCTTCAGATTCCTTATTTTTATCATGATTCAATAAAAACGTGGCTGCCAAGGGGCGGGGTTGTTTTTTCAATAAGAACTTTGAAAATCTTTCTCAGAAACTGCTTGCACGATTTCAAAATAATTTCACGGATATGTTTACTGGGTGACCCTCTACCAAACTCCTTAGTTTTATGTTGATTTCTTAAAAAACATGGCTACCAGGGATGGGGCTAGTTTCCACTATATATGGCTATATATATACCGGTATATGGGAACTTTAAAACTTCTTCTCAGAAACTGCTTGCTCGATTTGAATATAATTTCACAGGAATGTTCCTTGGCTGATCCTCTACTAAATTTTTAATTTTAATATTGATTGCTTAAACAATATGTCTTCCAGGTGCAGAGCTAGTTTCCTCTATATGCTTACAATGTATGTATAGAAAACTTTGAAAATGATCTTCTCAGAAAATGCTGGTCAAATTTTAATATGAATTCACGGGAATGAACCATGAGTGACCCTCTACTAAATCAATATTTGTTGATTTAAGAAGTTATGACTGCCAGGGGCGGGGCTTGTACATGTTAACATAGGTAGACATGGTACTCAGGTGAGAGATCTACGGCCATCATGACCCTCTTGTTTAAGTGTATCATAGTTGTCTCCCCTGCCTAACACATGGCTTTCTTTAGCAGTTAGCATCAACATAATATGAATAATAAAATTATTGCATTATTTTTCACCGTATCAACATTATTGGTTAAGAACTGTTTCCGGAATTCCGGATATTTTGTGTGCGACGTTGTCCGAGGTATTCTGATTGATCGAAATCAAGGTTAGGGGGACTCAATTGTATAGCGCATAGAGCAAACGGGTACAATACTCGAGATTATTGCTGTCAAAAGAGAAGAATATGTGAAAAGTCTTACTAAACAATGACAACACTATTTTACAACCTCGCTGACATTCTTTATTCATAAATATTTAGTATGTTTAACTTGAAAAATGTGTATATTGTTTGTGCCATCAGAAACGGCAGGAAGGAATAAAGTGCAATATTTCAAATAATAAAGTATTTTTATGCCCCCGTATCGATAGATCGGGAGGCATATAGTGATTCACCTGTCCGTCCGTCCGTTCGTCCGTCCGTCCGTCCGTCCTGGTTAACCCAAATTGACCGTTTCTTCTAGCGTCATTATGGCTTGCTACAAAGCTTCCAAACTTGCATGGATGTTGTATATGAACACTCTCCACACACCTGTATCACCTGACCCCATTTTGACCTTCACCTTGACCTAATTTTGGACTTAGACTTATTTATGGACAAGGCTTCCACAGGGGGCATAAGCGTTTATTGAACGCAGTCTTGTTTAGGATATGTTTTGAATTTTAGATTCCAGAAAACAGGTTTTATCTTGTAATGTTGATATCGAGAATATCTATGACTGCATATATATTCCAGACTTCTCATATTATAGTTATATAATGCTTCTGTTATAGCAATACTGCATATTTATTCCCATATTATAATACTTATGTTTTTTCCATGTATTATACATGTAACAATTACTGCATATTTATTCCCAATTACTCATATTATAATTATATACATGTAATGCTTGTATTATAGCAATGACTGCATATTTATTTGAATACTGTATAAGCCCGAATTATTGCTCCCCTTCTAATTAATGCCTTTATATCATCAATAAATAAATAAACTGTCTGATATGGAACACAGTAATTAATAGCTTTTCAAGTAAATTTCAAATAACATGATTATAATCAACATGCATGAGTGTATGTCAAGGTCGAGTTTTATAATTAGCTCACCTGCCACAAAGTGACATGGTGAGCTTTTAATGTGATCACTCTTTGTCCACCGTCCGTCTATCTGTCTGCAATGTGCTTGTATATATATACTAGAGGTCACTCGTTATGAAACTTGGTCACAATGATCATATCAACAAAATCTAGGTCATGTTTGATATTGGGTCATCTGGGGTCAATAAATAAAAGTAGCTAGGTCAAATCACAGAAAAACCTTGATGTTGTGTATGCAAACTATGCTAGGGAGGTTGTATTTTTTACAGGATCTTCATGAAAGTTGGTCAAAATGTTTGCCTAGATGGAATCTTGGTACAGTTTTAATACTGGTCGTCTGGTGTAAATTTTCAACAAGGTCTCTGGTTAAGACAATATGAATACCTAATTCATGAAGTAGTCTTGCATATTCTTGAAACTTAATCAGAAATTGTAAATAATTACTCAACATAGGGAACTGCATGCACTACCATGACTCTGAAGTGAGTTACCTAGGGCCCTTTGGGGCCTTTTGTTAAATGTTGAACTCTGCAGTATTGATTAATGTTAATGGATTCATATATTCCAAGGATGGGTGACATTATAACTTCAATGAAACTGATTTCTTATGCTCTCTTGAGACAAAACCATGGTCAATACTTGACATCTTCGATGACACTGACGATGCACTTGATAGTTTTATCAAACTATATAGTAATGTACTAAATCTACATGCTCCACTTAAACAAAGAAGAGTAAAACACAAAAATTTACCAGACTGGTTTAATCCTAATATAACAAATGCAATGAAACATAGAGACAAAGCCAAACAATCAAATAATACTGAAAATTTTAGATATTGGAGAAATAAAACTCAATCTCTAATCAAAGAAGCAAAAAAATCCTTTTATTCCGAATCTATTAATAATAACCAACAAAACCCAAGACAAATTTGGAAGAATTTAAAAGATCTATCAGGAAAATCAAGTAAACATCAAAGTCACTTAATTGTCGATGAATCAGGAAAGCCTATTCAAGATGCTGATACAACCGCAGAGTATTTCAATGACTTTTTTGCAAATATATTCAATAAAGCACCACATCACTGTGATACCATCTCACAAGATGATAAGACTATTTTAAGTGAATTCATCAAAGATCGCATATCACCAACAACTTCATTTCACATCCCATTAATTAAGGAGAGTTTCATTCTAAAACAACTTAAATCTATGGACTGTAACAAAGCCACAGGCTTGGATGGAATTGGTGTTAAATTTCTCAAATTATCAGCAGAAATCATAGCAACACCACTAACTAATATATTCAATAAAAGTATCTCGTCTGCAGGGTTCCCGAACCTCTTCAAAAAAGCAAAGGTTGTACCAATTTTCAAAAAAGGATCAAAATCAGATGCTAACAACTATTGTCCAATCTCAATTCTTCCAGTACTGTCTAAAATACTTGAAAAACATGTCAGTGATAATTTGAAAACCTACATTGAAACACATTCTTTGATACATAGCACACAATCAGGATTTCGATCAAAACACTCATGTGAAACAGCTCTTACCTCAATCATTGATTCATGGATATCAGCTATAAATGACAACAAAATTGTTGGGACAGTGTTCCTTGATCTCACAAAAGCATTCGACTTACTCAATCATTCAATACTGTTAGATAAAATGAAAGAATATAAATTTGATAAGAAAACACTTGCCTGGTTCACATCGTACCTATCAGACAGAACTCAGCAAGTTTCCATTTCGGGAAAACTATCAGGATCACGAGCTATAGCATCTGGAGTTCCTCAGGGGTCCATTTTGGGCCCCATATTGTTTATACTCTACATAAATGATCTACCACTACACCTCAAAAATACATCTACTGACATGTTTGCTGATGACACTACTGTCACTGCTTTTGAACAATCACTACCAGAAGTATATAACTCACTGCAACAAAGTATAACTATTATCAATGACTGGTGTTCACGAAATTCGATGTTGCCTAACCCCCAAAAAACCAAAGCCATGATAATTTCACCTTCAAATACAATATATAACTCTCTTAAAACCAGCAGTGAGTTCACCCTAACAATGCAAAACCAAGTAATAGGATTTTCGGAGACAGAAAAATTGTTAGGAGTTCATGTTGATCATAAACTTAACTGGCAAACACAGGTTGAACATCTGCTTAAGAAATGCAATTCTTTACTCTATCTTCTTCTCAGAATAAAATCCTTTCTAAATAAACACATGAGAATCCTCTTCTTCAATGCATACATCTTACCCCATATTGACTACTGCTATACCATTTGGGGAAATTGTAATAATGAGCTTCTCAATACCCTGTACAAATTTCAGAAAAGAGCTGCTCGTATAATACTAGACAAGGACATAGACACTCCATCACACAATCTCTTTCAAGAACTCAAGTGGATGACTATACATGAAAGAATCTATTTCAAAAAAGCCATTTTTGTTTACAAATCTATTAACAATCTCTTTCCTGAATACATGTCAAATTTATTCACATTCTCAAATAATCATTCACTAAGATCCCACACTCAACAATCCCTTAAGGTTCCAAAACCAAGACTAGAATTTTTTAGGAAAACTCTTGCTTATTCAGGTCCCAAACTCTGGAACACTACCACTACACATAAAACAATCAGAAAGCTTGGCAATCTTTAAGTCATCATACCTTAAATGGTGGTTCTCTGGTGGGAAAAACTTGTTAAACATGTAAAATAATTGTGTCACTTAATATGTATATAAATGTAATTTTATTCTTTGTTTTATAGTTCAATTTCATTGAACTGTTCTATAAATTGTTGGTCTAGCTTTCTTTTGATATGTTTTAGTAGCTTAATAATCGCTCTGCTGTTAAATCTAATGTAAATATCATTCTGTAAATGTTATATTTGTTCACATTTGTTGTAAATTGTATGTACATATATATTGAGGCTCACAGGTAAGACTGGCTTTGCCAACTGTGTTGCCTCATTAAATAAAGTCTTTATTATTATTATTATATGTTTGGGAGACACAGTCACACAGAGGGAGCATTTACATTAGACATTGTTTAGACTAACTTATCACAGTATGAATTTTAATACACTGCTTCTCAGTTCCGTGAGAGAATTGTTCTATTTACCTATGGCTCTGACTGAGCTGAAAACCTATGTAACGCACGGACGGAACTCAGATTTCAATTATCGTGAGTGTTACATTTGTTTTCAGCTCCGTCAAAGCCATTTGAAAACTGAACAGTTCTCTCACGGGACTGAAAAGCCGTGTATTGGGATACATACCATGCTTATCATTTAGTAAAATGCAGGGTGATTATTCTATGTTATATGCTATCTTATCAAAATTTGTCAAAACCTAAATAGAGGATCTTGCATTCATGAGTGCTCATTTTACATAAGTATAATTAAATGAGTAGACAAAATAAATGGACTCAATTATGCTTCATTTTTGTCGACAAATCAATAAACTTGTACATGTAATTGTGTATTCCCTTTCTTTCAGACTCATTATGCAGACTATGATTCTGATTTAGAGTCAGCAGAGACATTAGTAAGTATAACTTTTATTGTCCTCAATAAATACATTGACAAATCATTGAACTCCTGCACAGTTGGTATTCACAAAGTGTCTTGGAAGGCTCTCATTTTTAGCTCACCTGTCACAAAGTGACAGAGTGAGCTTTTGTGATCACACTTCGTCCGTCGTCCGTCCGTCCGTCCGTCCGTCCGTCCGTCTGTCCGTCCGTCCGTCCGTCAACAATTGGGTTGTGTCCTCTCTAGAGGTCACAATTTTGGCCTAATCTTTATGAAACTTGGTCACAATGATCATCTCAACAAAATCTAGGTCAAGTTCGATATTGGGTCATCTGAGGTCAAAAACTAGCTCACTAGGTCAAATTATAGAAAAAACCTTGTTTTAAACCTTTCAACATGTAGTCTTCATGGTCACTAAACACTCTGCTGTAACTCTCTACACTCTATACATACAAGTAAACTTTCATCAACCAATGAAAATGTGTATCAGGGTTCACAGCAGTTTTGTAAAGGTCAAATATCAAAATATTCTAGAGGGTGTGAATTGTAATGGTTAAGTGGAAATCAAAGCGCTGTAGGGAGCATAGACATTTTCCTGAGGGTCGTGGGTTCAAACCCCACTGGAACCATAATTTTTTTTTTTTTTTATTTTTTTTTTTTTAGTGTTTAGGTATTGTTTTGTCTGTAAAGCATTTATTTGTACATTTTCCTGATGGTCGTGGGTTCAACCCCCACTGGAACCATAATTTTTTTTTTTTTTTTTTTTTTTTTTTGAGTGTTTAGGTATTGTTTTGTCTTTATAGCATGTATTTGTACATTTTCCTGATGGTCGTGGGTTCAACCCCCACTGGAACCATAATTTTTATTTTTTTATTTTTATTTTTTTTGAGTGTTTATGTATTGTTTTGTCTGTAAAGCATTTATTTGTACATTTTCCTGATGGTCGTGGGTTCAACCCCCACTGGAACCATAATTTTTATTTTTTTATTTTTATTTTTTTTGAGTGTTTATGTATTGTTTTGTCTGTAAAGCATTTATTTGTACATTTTCCTGATGGTCGTGGGTTCAACCCCCACTGGAACCATAATTTTTTTTTTTTTTTTTTTTTTTTTTTGAGTGTTTAGGTATTGTTTTGTCTTTATAGCATGTATTTGTACATTTTCCTGATGGTCGTGGGTTCAACCCCCACTGGAACCATAATTTTTATTTTTTTATTTTTATTTTTTTTGAGTGTTTATGTATTGTTTTGTCTGTAAAGCATTTATTTGTACATTTTCCTGATGGTCGTGGGTTCAACCCCCACTGGAACCATAATTTTTTTTTTTTTTTTTGAGTGTTTAGGTATTGTTTTGTCTTTATAGCATGTATTTGTACATTTTCCTGATGGTCATGGGTTCAACCGCCACTGGAACCATAATTTTTATTTTTTTTGAGTGTTTAGGTATTGTTTTGTCTGTAAAGCATTTATTTGTACATTTTCCTGATGGTCGTGGGTTCAACCCCCACTGGAACCATAATTTTTTTTTTTTTTTTTTTTTTTTTGAGTGTTTAGGTATTGTTTTGTCTTTATAGCATTTATTTGTACATTTTCCTGATGGTCGTGGGTTCAACCCCCACTGGAACCATAATTTTTATTTTTTTATTTTTTTTGAGTGTTTAGGTATTGTTTTGTCTTTATAGCATGTATTTGTACAGTTATATGGAGGAAAAATATTCCAAAATATTTTGTTTAAAATATAGGTCAAATCATAGAAAAACCTTGTGTAGTCAGTCACCAGAGGTTACAATTTCAACTTAATCTTTATGAAACTTTGTCACAATGATCCTGACAACAAAATCTAGGCCAAGTTTGATTTTGGGTCATCTGGCGTCAAAAACAAGGTCACAATGTCAATTGACATTTTCCTGAGGGTCATGGGTTCAAACCCCACTTTAAGTGTTTAGGTATTGTTCTGTCTTTATAGCATGTTTTTGTACAGTTATATGGAGGAAATACTTTGTTTAAATTATAGGTCAGATCATAGAAAAACCCTGTGTAGTCGCCAGAGGTTACAATTTCGACTTAATCTTTATGAAATTTGGTCCTAATAATCATCTCAACACAATCTAGGTTAAGTTTGATATTAATTAAGTCATCTGGGGTCAAACGCTAGGTCACATGGTCAAATCATACAAAAACTTGCAATAGAGGCTGAATTTCCTTAAATTTTATTCAGAAAATGTGTAGGATCACCATAGGGGTGTGCATGCACTAGTACGACAGGTGAGCGACCTAGGGCCCTTTGGGCCCTCTTGTTTGTGTTGTACATATATTTCCCAACAAGTTTTAGGGTATCCCATTTTTTCTTAAAAATTACTGGTTTAGTAGCTTGAAAACTATGTAAAATAATAATAATCTGGATTTCCTTGTTACATGTAAGTTAAAGCTGATATACTCCTTCAAGGAAATTTGATTTCAAGGAATATTTAAGTTTATACTAAGGTGTTTTAAGAAGTCTGCAAAGTCATGCATTGTTTCCTATAGAATTTATAGGGTCATTTTAATTTTCACAATTTTAAAGTGAAAACACCTAATATTTATAGATAAAACGAACCCTTATCTGAATGCTGACTTTTTGAAAGGAGGTCAAGGAGCCAAAACAAAGAAATGAAATATTACATTTGTGAAATCAGCCACTAAATGCCACTGCTATTCTGAGTTTTTCACTCAGATTCATCAATATACAAGTAACATGTAAAAATTAAAGCTAAACCTGGAATCCGTTGTCTAAGAAAAGCGCTACCGAGCCCCTTTATTCAGTTACCTCCCGGCTCCCGTTCATTAAATATAGAATTAGGCATGGCCGCTTGGAATGGATTACCTCCAGTGCAAAGCTCTTCTGTTTCATCTTATGTAACTTATTTTGCGGTTATATAAATTTTGCTAAGACATCTTTTCTAAAGACCATTGTCATGATAATACCATTGAATCTAGCAAGTTGTATCAATGTATTGCGTGAATTAACTAGTAAAACGTCAATATGTGTGTATTTGTCTTCAGATTGGACGAAATACAGTGCCAAAATCTCCAGTGAAGAAGAAATCTAAACCAGGTAATGTTCATTAAAGTTTTATTGATGTTGATAACAATGTCTTAAATATCAAAACTATGTCATAACAGAGGTCCTGAAAATCCAGAAAGATTGAATGTTATTCGATGAAAAAAAAATCATATTATTGACTAAGTTATGGTCAATTGAAATTTTAACAGTACAACCGTGTTTGAAATGGAACTTGGGTGTAGCAATATGTACTAATAAATGAGTAATAGCACCATAAACAATAACTATGATAAAACATTTATCATACTGTTTGGGGACCATCATGTGCTATAGATGCATTTTGAGTTATTTCCTATTGATAATTAGAGAAGCTTGTCTTTGGGGCCATTTTGATTGATAGGTAGAACTACGACAAACAAAAAAGTATTTAAATATCTCTGATAATTTAAAAAAAAACTTATTTGCCTCGCAGACAGACACGCGACTCGGCTTTTATGAATGCCTGTGACAGTAGCTATCCATTAAATATTAAAAAAATTGTATATGAACCCTTACCCAGTGGATGGAATTCGAACCCACCCGGGTGAGGCCGGGTGACAGTTCATGTACGATTTTTAAAAAAAGTATTTATTCAATATATTGCAATTACATGTACAGTCTAACTTGTATTAAGCGACCACCCTTGGGAAGGTCTGAAAACGGTCGTTTAACGGAATGGTCGTTTAACGCAAAAGTTATAAACATAGAGTGTAATTAACAAATTTCTGATTTTAGGCATCCGAATACTATTCACCTTCAATTGATAAACATTAGTGTGTGAATAAGTTTTATGATGAGTCTATACTTGTATGCATCGTCTTCATAAACTTTTCAATTTATCATTATAATAAACTTACTCATATTTTACACAATTCAATTAATGTTAGTCAGTTTTGCTTACACGCGAAGAACAAAAAACAAAATAGACCAGGTTTTAGCCCATTCCAAATGGACGGTGACAACAAGCTAATTACAGCAAAAGATACAATAATTAATCCATAATAATGTGTGTAATTGGATTAAAAATCATCTGTATGACACGCCCTGTGGACACAATGGTGATTATTAATGCTGTTAATTGAGGTCCAGTTAACAAAAGACAAACTCTGAAGTGTGAACAAACAATGATTTATGACGAGATATACGGTAATTAAAACCTGTCACTACAGATGACCAGTGTTTTAGATTTTTTCTGTTGCTTAATGCAATTTGACCAATCAATTGTAGTGCTTAAATAGTGGTCATTGGTCGCGTAAGACAAAAGTCGCTTAATACAATAGGAAAATAGAACAAATACGATCGGGAGGAGTTTAAACCGGTCGTTTAAGACAAAGGTCGCTTAATACGCGTGGTCGCTAGTACAAGTTAGACTGTACTGTTAAACAGCTGTTGTAAAGTCATGCACCATTATTTGTGTTTCAGTATCAAAAAAGAAATCTACGAGCAGGCCAGGTATATTTTCTATTTTTATCAAAATAACCTTCTCATTATCAGTGACATTAGCCGAGTTTCTCTGACCAGGTGTGAGACAGATATTGATTTCCCTCCAGTAAATCAAGTGTCAGTAACACCTGTAATTGTTCAGGATGTTGTTTATTGTGTGTATTATTGATTAACTGTACAATTAACTAAGATAGAGCATTTAATTAGTGACCCTACCTTGGAACAATTTCTAGTCAGACTAATTGATTACAACATAATTCATTATACAATTTGTCCTGGTCCAACTTTAGAATAATTTCTTGCCGTTCTAATAACATCATTTATTACATTGATATCTCAGCAGTCAGGAAAGTCAGTTTGTTCACAGATAATATGAACTTAGGCATAGCCTACTAGGGGAATTAATCTTATTAATTTAATGCTCAGAAATGTTTGCAGATACACTAGGTAAATTATTTTGAAAGTGAACTTTTATTGAGATAAAATAATTTGATTTTGAAATAGAAAATAGCATAAATGGGAGTACATAATTTCACCTACTGATTTTTCCCTGGAACCAAAAATAAATTTGTATTGTAAAGTTTGCCTGGCAACATTGGACTTGAAATAAGGCTTACTCGCATTGGAAACTCCAGTCAAAATTCCTTTGACCAATTTGATGTGCAGTGTTGCAATGTCTTCAGATTATTAACATTATCAAATTAAATTTAAACTACTTGTTAATCTAATTTATTGGATAAAAGTAAAAGTAAAACATTGACTGATGAGCTTTTGTGATTGTTTTTTGTCCGTCCTTTGTCCGTCCGTCGTCAACAATTAATTCAAACATCTTCTACTCATAAACTACTTGGCCAATTTTGATGAAACTGCACTTGAATGATGCTAGGGCGGTCCTCTTTCAGATTCCTATCATAAATCGATAATCAACATGGCCGCCAGATTCTTCTCATAAATTACTGGCCCGATTACAAAATAATTATTTCACAGATATGTTTATTTGGTGTCCCTCTCCCAAATTCCTAACATTCATGTTGATTCCCTAAAAAACATGGCCGCCAGGGGCGGGGCTAATTTCCACTATATGACTATTTAGAAAACTTCTAAAATCTTCTTCTCAGAAACAGTTGACCTGATTTCAATAAAATTTGCCAGAAATGATCCCCGGGTGACCCTCTTCCAAATTCCTTATTTTAACGTTGATTGCTCAAAAAACATGGCCGCCAGGGTCAAGGCTAATTTCCACTATATGACTATATAGAAAAATCTCAGAAACTGCCTGCCTGATTTGAATATAATTCCACATGAATGTTCTTAGCTGACCCTCTACCAAGTTCCTAATTTTATTGTTGATTGTTAAAAAACATGGCCGCCAGGGAGGGGAGGGCTTGAACATGTTTTCATAGGTAGACGTGGTACTTTTCAAGGGTATATTAAATCCCCTATGATTGTTGTATATGTATTACAGTGACTCCGGGTAGTAAGAAAAAAAAGCGGCCACAAAGTGCACCATCAGGTAGGACTGGACATGATCTGTGGTTGAATGCTGTCAAACAAAGACTTACAGGTAATACTTCTGTACATGTGTCATTTGTGTGTCAGATTTAATAACCTAGGGGTAGAGTGTCCGCTTCTAGTGCAAGAGGTATCGGGATCGACCGAAGGCTGCAAAAAGTAATAAAAATGGCACTGATATATCCCTTGCTTGACTCTTACAGGGCTTCCTCTGGAGAATATTTAGCTTTCGCCACTACATTCGCCAAATGAAAAAAGTTGTCGCCACTTTAGCGCCACTTGCGCCAAATCTTGTCTCAAGATTTCTAATGTATATTTGACTTCATGTATATGTATTAAAAATTACAATAATGAATAGCTGTTTTGAAACTGGGAAACTATGGTTAAGCACTAAAATATTGCATTCCTTTTGTTTCTCTAATCTTCAGTGAAATCTTGATTTCAAATCAAGAGGCTATACAAATGATGACCAGATCACTTGTACTGGCACATTTACAGTTACTAAGTTCATGAAATAAAGTTCAGTTCAGTTCATTAAGTAGTCTGATAGATCAATTAGGCAGACTGGCCCATGCTCACTGTAATAATTATTTCTGCCATTCATCACTTGACTTATCAAACTTTCAAGTTTCTCGTTGAAACAATTTTTACAAGTGTTAAAATTTCAACAATAAAGCAATCTAACATCATTAACTGCCAATGAGACGCATTGATCAAACAATGTCACTCTTCAATCGTAATCACCTTGGTAACATGGCTTCACTGGACAAGACTCCAGGGGTGCAATAAACAGATAAACATGTCAAATTGTTAACACCTCGCTAATTGTTTACAATCTACAGATTGACCGGAAGAGACCGTTTTATGACAATTTTACGACACAACCATGCAGTGAAATTGATCTTTTACGACATTAGGTCAAATTTTGTTAAGAACTTAGACTTCGCCATGAAATTCGCCAAATTGATTTTTTTATCGCCAAATTCTTGATTTTGGCGCAAATGGCTCCATTTGCGACCCACAGCGAAGGCCCTGCTCTTAATATAGTTAGTTCCAGGTTAATGCTGGCTTGCATGGTGTCAGGATAATGTGACGGGGTAGTCACCATATGACAGAAATACATTTAAATAAATATGATCATGCTCAATTGTTGGCTGCCTTTGACAAACCATTATGAGAGAAATGCAACTTTAGTACTTCTTAATTTCAAATTGTATTGCTTGTAAATTGTGTTATAAGACTTGATTGGGTGTATAGTTTGGATTAAGTGGATAAATATTGCAGTTATCATGCTATGTTTTAAATATTCAGGGTCTCCATGGATGTTAATGATTTTATAGACACATCATTATGACATGTAATTTACATTAATAAACATATATTTCCCCAGTTACAAAAGGGGTAGTCAAAATAGTGTGTACATTGTGAACATTGTATGGTTTATCTAGTGTCATAGTGTACAACTTAGATAATACTGCATGTCTTATCGTATGGTTGTTTACTATTACTCTTCATATTTTAGTTGGTTTAGCCAGTCACAGAAGTCCACAAAGTCCACGTCATAAAACAGCCGGTGAATTCTGGATTGATACACTTAGGAAAACAGGAACAGGTATGGCATTTATTTATACTTGTGAGGTATTAGTATTAAGTGAGTGGTGGTATGATCAGTGAGTGATGCTATGATCAGTGAGTGGTGCTATGATCAGTGAGTGGTGCTATGATCAGTGAGTGATGCTATGATCAGTGAGTGGTGCTATGATCAGTGAGTGGTGCTATGATCAGTGAGTGGTGCTATGATCAGTGAATGATGCTATGATCAGTGAGTGGTGCTATGATCAGTGAGTGGTGCTATGATCAGTGAGTGGTGCTATGATCAGTGAGTGGTGCTATGATCAGTGAGTGGTGCTATGATCAGCGAGTGGTGCTATGATCAGTAAGTGGTGCTATGATCAGTGAGTGGTGCTATGATCAGTGAGTGGTGCTATGATCAGTGAGTGGTATTTATTTTGAATATTTATGGAGTTATTTGTTATAAGACATGTACTTTATACATTTTGTTTCATATTGGCAGGTTTCACTACAGAAAGTACTGGTATGAACACATTTAGTGGGAAACGTCCACGTGATAGAGATATGCCTTACCTCAGTACACCAGCGTACCTAAGACAATTAGCAGGTACAGAAAAGGCGGGGAAAGGTTCCGACCCTACGTGTAAGTAGCAACTACAAACTACTGATTTGAAGGTCACAAACCACTAAATAAAATTGTTTTTTAGCTCAATGTAAAGTGACAATAGTCAGCCCAAGATTGTATCATGTTAAAGTCTATGGCCAGTTAACACACATATATCATTGAATAGATGTATGTTTCAGCTACAAAATAAGATAAAAAAAACAGGGGGTTATGTTATATATAAAAAAATTTTGCTTGTCAAAGGGGGTAGACAAATTTGTACAGACGCTACTACTTTCGCTTTGACAAATATGCCACAATATCAAAGATGAAACAGATTCACTACTTCATCTACATGTATACAATACCTTTTAACTCAATAAGATTATTCTATGAATCTATGTCAATTTTGTCAAGGCATATCTCCATTCCAGTGAAACAGAAGTTTCTGTAAGGATTATTTGAGTGTATCCGATTTTAGTTCGCATATGCATTTAGTGGTTTATAACCTGAATACACTATAACACAAAGACAAAATAAGTTTGTAAACTTTAAAGGAACTGAGACTTGCTGTTGAAGTATATTGAGTGTTTAGAGACGTCAATATGACATTTATCGAAAAAACAAATTTTCGCAAAAATCTAAAATTCCTGGGTTGCATTGATAGTAACATCGTCATGTTATATATTGAATAAAACGCCCATGTGTTAGCTTTTCATTGGTATATGATAACAGCAGATGAGATCAAGCATGTTCTTATGGCATTCGGTTGTAATGGGGTCAGATATTATGAACCACCCTGTACTGCCTACGACCTTCTAGTTCTAAGCCAGCAATATGCTGGACATCTGGATGGGTGTACCGGTATGTCTCA
This sequence comes from Spisula solida, assembly GCA_947247005.1. Classification (NCBI taxonomy): domain Eukaryota; kingdom Metazoa; phylum Mollusca; class Bivalvia; order Venerida; family Mactridae; genus Spisula; species Spisula solida. Next base: position 30,879,268 of record OX365944.1, on the reverse strand, counting down.
AAGTTTGTCCGCGCTTGTTTTCCTGAACAATTGACATTATGTCAGAGCAGAGAGAGTCCTCTGCCTTATTGTTGAAGTTCATTGGCAAAGGCTTTCAACCTAAAAGATAATAAAAATCGGACTGGGAAACTATTGGACCATGTGATTATAATTAGTCCCCTAACGGTTTTTGACCGGAGGGGACTATATGTTTGCCCTCCGTCTGTCCGTCCGTCCGTCCGTCCGTCCGTCAGTCAGTCAGTCAGTCAGTCAGTCAGTCAGTCAGTCAGTCAGTCAGTCAGTCAGTCAGTCAGTCAGTCAGTCAGTCAGTCAGTCAGTCAGTCAGTCAAAAATATTTTGATTTTGACAAATATTGTGGTTGCTATGGCGACAGAAAGAGTGAAAATATGTCCAAATCTGGATCCTGCCATAACTCAAACAGTTTCCAAGCTAGGGTTATGAAACTTGATATGGGGATTATGCATGTCTACAGATATTTTGATTCTGACAAAAATTGAGGTTGCTATGGCAACAGAAACATTGAAAATGGCTTCAAACCGGTAGGGGATTTCTGTATTGCTTGCAATTCTTAATTACTTGTTTATCATTAAAATGGATATAAAGCTAACTGGTTGACAACTGGCGTAATGTCAATTGGTTTGATTTTAATGAAACTTCACATGAATCGTTGAAACCACCTTACCAAGTCTAGTTGTGCATACTGTCTGGAATGTTTAGTCGCATGATTTTTACCTGAGTAACGACCCTTTGTGAGCGACAAATGTGTAAGTGTCAAACAGCCTTCAATATATTATTACATTGCAGTGAAAGCTTCACCTGGTACCCCAGCTTATAAATCACAGGAGGAATACTATGAACAGATTCTCGAATATAAAAAACAAGTTGGTGCCTTAAATCAAGATGCTTCAAACATGAAGGCAAAAATACGTAGATTGGAAGAAGACAATCTGAAAAAAGAAAAAGAAATTGACTCATTACTACATCCTCAAAAGGTGTGTACCCCGATTTTCAGTATTTATTTGTATTCATTACTTCATCCTAAAAAGGTATGCTCCCTGATTTTGTGTATGTACGAGGGGTGTTCCAGAAATATTAGGACTTTTCTCATTACCTCGTACTCAACACTTACATTTTAATGAAATTTTTCTCATATGTATAGCATTTTATGCTCTATATACTGGCAGCAACAGATTTTCGTTGTTGTTGGTGATGCTTTTACAAAGCGTTGTCATAGAAACCATGTAACACGCAGGCGAGTCACTCTGTAAATTTTCATTACTAACCATACTAAACATGTGAATATCTCAGTAACCACTGGATAAATAATAGTCGCACATTGTTTGGCATTACCTTGATGCACCTGACATGTGCATACAAACTTACGAAGCAATCTCTGTTTGTTTATGATCACAACTGAGTAAACAAGTGTATTATGTCCAAGCGCGTCATGGACGAAACGACGTCAACGTAAAAAATAAGAAACCGCGCTAATGTTAAATTATGTTATCAATTGGAAAAACCAATTATGCAAACCAGTGAAATAATTAAATAAGCAGAATGTAGTGGCATTCAGTAGCTATTCGTGTTCCATTGGGACAACTTGTTCTCAGACGGCGGCGATATGAACTAACAAGTGAACACAGGTCAAGTCACAGAAAAGGTAGTTTGACGTTGATAGACACTGTTTGTACACTGATAGACGCTTCAAGGTTAGAGCAATTTCTAACATCACTGTAACCCATTTTTGGGAACAGTGGTACAGAGGCACATTTAAACAATGGGGACAGTAACATCAGATCTGTTTTGAAAGTCATAGTGACAGTATTAATACCCTATAGAATTAACACTACTATTTATACTTTAATTGCCTGAAATTTGTGCGCATTTCATGAAAACAAATTGAAGAACGAACCAAATACCTCACTGATGTTTACGCTGTAGTTTGTTGATGTTACAGTTCGATCACATGTGAATTACATAATTCACAAAGGATGTGGGAAGGAAACTTAGCGCTTTTTTCCAAGAAAAGAATACTCAGTGGGTGATATCGAGAGTGGTTAAAATTGCTTATTTGCACCAAATCTTTCATAAAGCAACCGTCAGTGGCTTTCTATTACATCAATACTAATTTAGGTTGGAAAATCATGATATACAAAAATTTTAGCCCAATCTGTGAGGCAGCACCTTTAAGCTGTTACTCTGATCGACAGTACAGAGCCATGCTGGTTTTAGAAAATCAATATTTGTATAATTTTACTCACATTTCAGAGTGAAGAATTGAGAAGAACATTAACAGACAAAAAGCCAGACTCTGGGTCAGTCATTCATAGTCTGAAACAAAAAATATTGAAGTTAGAAACACAGATGCGAGACAAAGAGTCTTCATATATGTAAGTGTAGTTTCTATCTTAGAAGATGCTCTGTTATTTACTTGTATAATATTACATAAACAAAGTTTACTTCATTTAATGGATTTTACTTAATTGTGGTGCCCCCACTTTCTTCATTTGATATAAAATCCAAAAACAAGATATTTAAATCAGCAGACAGCAGTTACGTCCCTTTAGTGACAAGACACATGTTTTTGGGAAGTGCTGTTTTTTAAAAATAAAACTGGAATATTAAAAGATAAAGTGAAAATATTTGGACTATATAAGGACTAAAGTAATAGGTACATGTATAGCTAATAAAAATTTGAAAAAAATGATGTTGAAAATGAATAAATAGAAAGCATAAAGGATAGCCATGTGCAGCTAATACATTCTTCATTAAAGGTGCATAACCAAAATTGTATAAAAAAATCAAAACATGTCGAAAAGTGAAGGTGACAGTGAAAGAAAGAGAAATAGAAGTGCATTAAGTAGTACAGGTAGTGAGCTTGACTCAAGCATTACTAAACCATCAGCGAAAAATGCAAAAAAGAATAAAGAAGAAAAAAGCTCTAAAGACTCACAGTTAGAAAATATTACATCTCATATCGTTGAAATAAAAAAGGCCATGGAAAATGTGATGACTAAAGATGATGACAGCCTAAAATCAATGATAAAGGAAATCATAAAGCAAATGAAAGATGAGCTTCTTAAGTCTGTCCACCACAAAATTGAGATATTAGAAACAAAAATATTTGATCAAGATAAAGAAATTGACTCACTTAAAGAAAGTGTCAAAGATCTAGCAATACAACTGACACACCAAGAAGAATATAAAGAGAAACAAAGACGAGAAAGAAAACGAGGGGAAAACCAATTTGAAGAATACAAAAATGACGTAGAACAGTATAGTAGAGCAAACAATGTAAGAATAAATGGTCTTGATGAAAACAAGAATAACAGTGCTTACGAACAGGCAACTGATGAAGAAACAAGATCTGAAAGTGGTGAAAGTAGAGAATTCTATGAAACACCAGAACAGACTACCCAGCTTGTCATTGACACACTCAACAAGCAGCTACCAGGTCTGAATCTGATGAAACATGATATAGACATGTGTCACCGCATGGGGAAAAAGGGTAGAAAGCCTAGACAGATTATTGTAAAGTTTGCGTCCAGGTTAGTCAAAGGTAAGATTATGAGCCGGAAGAGATCTATAAAAGACCCTATCTTCATAACTGATGACTTAACCAAACTGAATTTCAAAATTCTTATGAGCGTCAAAGGCAAGGAACAAGATTTTGTAAAGTATGGATGGACTAGAAATGGCCAAATATTCTACAAACATACTAATGGAAATGTACACCACGTGCTGTTCAGCGAATACGAGACATGGTTAAACCTTCCATGGCCAGAAAAAAATCTGGTAACCCCCCTTTAAAAACTGACTTGAACAATACTACTCTGTGTTTATACTACAAACTAAAGAAGTGTGTTTGTGTATAACAAGTTGTCATGACTCTCTGTGTATTGTTAAATTTGTGTATAACAAATGTACTTGATTCTTGTGTATTGATAATTGTATTGTGCTATACTGAGTAACCTAAAATGTAATGCTACTATCAGTATATATTTTATTTACATTTGGTAAATGAATTGTAGTTATACTATGTACTGCTTTACATTGCACTATTTTATATTGTCCGTGTATACATAAAAAATCCAGTCGCTGCATGTACTATACTGTATAACATTAAAATGTGACAACATAACTTAAATGCGTAATACTGTGTGCTGTGATGATGATGTCAGTTTTAGGCCAAATATAGTTTACCTAATGTGTACATTGAGCGCCAAAGGCAAGCATTGTACATTTTCTGTCCGTTTTTTATGCTAAAATGTCAGTAATGATATGACTGTTCTTTTTGTATTAATGTAAACTGTATAACATTAAAATGTGAAGTCGTGTCTTTAACATGTCAACCTATGTGTACAATGAGCGCCAGAGGCAAGCATTGTACGTCTTCTGTCCGTTTTATGCTAAACAGTCGGTTAATGATATGTTCTTTTTTGTATTATTGTATACTGTATAACATTAAAATGTGAAGTTATGTCATTAACATGTCTCATAATGTGTACATTGAGTGCCAGAGGCAAGCATTGTACGTCTTCTGTCCGTTTAAGCTAAACAGTCGGTTAATGATATGTTCTTTTTTGTATTATTGTATACTGTATAACATTAAAATGTGAAGTTATGTCATTTACATGTCTCATAATGTGTACATTGAGCGCCAGAGGCAAGCATTGTACGTCTTCTGTCCATTTTATGCTAAGCAGTCGGTCAATGATATGTTCTTTTTTGTATTATTGTATACTGTATAACATTAAAATGTGAAGTTATGTCATTAACATGTCTCATAATGTGTACATTGAGCGCCAGAGGCAAGCATTGTACGTCTTCTGTCCGTTTTATGCTAAGCAGTCGGTTAATGATATGTTCTTTTTTGTATTATTGTATACTGTATAACATTAAAATGTGAAGTTGTGTCATTTACATGTCTCATAAATGTGTACATTGAGCGCCAGAGGCAAGCATTGTACGTCTTCTGTCCGTTTTATGCTAAACAGTCGGTTAATGATATGTTCTTTTTTTGTATTATTGTATACTGTATAACATTAAAATGTGAAGTTATGTCATTAACATGTCTCATAATGTGTACATTGAGCGCCAGAGGCAAGCATTGTACGTCTTCTGTCCGTTTTATGCTAAACAGTCGGTTAATGATATGTTCTTTTCGTATTATTGTATGCTGTATAGCATTAAAATGTGAAGTTGTGTCATTAACATGTCTCATAATGTGTACATTGAGCGCCAGAGGCAAGCACTGTACGTCTTCTGTCTGTTTTTATGCTAAACAGTCGGTAAATGATATGTTCTTTTAGTATTATTGTATACTGTATAGCATTGTACATTTTCTGTCCGTTTAGTGGCAAAGGAAATGTTCTTTGGTTTTATAGTATACTATACTGTATAACATTAAAATGTCGCTGCATAATATTTACGTGTCTACCTACGCATGCATTGAGCGCATGTGGAATTACACCGCTGTATGTGTATATATACTCATCTGTGGGTTGTCAAAATGTATATATGTACTGAACTAGATTGTTGTATCTTAAAATCTGTGGGTTGTATTATAATTATGTGTGGGTTTTTCTATTTGTATTTTTGTATCAAGCTAGATAGTTTGTATCTTACAAATTGAATATGCTATATGGTCAATTTTTTGTCTTACAATCTATAAAGATAAATTGTTTTAAAGCCCTCATAATTTGATTTTCATAGTATACCTAGTAAGTCTGTTCTTATATAATTACAACAATATATCAAAAAACCACAAATTGATCTGGAGAATCTAAAATATTTTGGGAACACCAAACAAAATTACTGAAATAAACACCAACATGGCTTATTCTTTATTCCACACAATTCTACATGAACCAACAAAATGTATCCCCCCCCTGTTTGACCGTATCATCTCTAACAATAATTATTAAAAACATTGATGACTAGCACAATATGTTCACTTAATGTCAGAGGTCTAGCAGACAGTAAGAAAAGAAAAGAGGTTTTCTGTTGGCTAAAAGAGAAAAAATATTCGATTGCTATGCTACAAGAAACTCATTTGAAAGAAGATAATCTAACTCAGTTAAAGAAAGATTGGCAAGGTGATATGTTCATTAGTGGTACCAGTTCAAATAGCCAAGGTGTGGCTATTTTAATAAATCAAGAAATCCCCGGTATGATTACAACTACTGAAGTAACAAATATAGTAAAAGGAAGAATTCTTGCAATTGATATAAAAATAAATGAAGAGGAGATTACTCTCATCAATATATATGGTCCAAATAAAGACGACGTTTCCATTTTTACAAAACTTGAATCTTACATGCAAATAAATAATGAAAAGAATTTTATAATTGGAGGAGACTTTAATACAATTTTAGACAAAAAACTAGATAAAAAAAATGGAAATTCAAATACTCACACACACTGTAGGAACAAAATTATTAGTATATCCAAATCATTTAATTTACTTGATGCTTGGAGAGATTCAAATCCCCAAAAATTGAAATATACATGGAGTTCAAATAGTAAACCACCAGTACATTGTCGGCTGGATTACTTTTTGGTAACTGAAAATCTTCGAAACAAAATCATAACTAATAAAATACAACAGGGTTATAAAACCGACCACTCCTTAATCACAATGGGCCTCGATTTCACCACTCAAAAACGAGGTCCCGGTTATTTCAAAATAAACAATAGCCTGTTAATAGATGATGAATACTCAACAAAAATAATAGAAAGCATTAATAACACAGTCAATTTCAATAAAAATGCAAAACCTGAGTTTTTGTGGGAACTTATTAAAAGCAGTATAAGAAATAAAACAATTAAATTTGCATCAAATAAAAGGAAAAAAGAAGCAGAGGAAGAAAATAACTTGCAAAAAGAAATCCAAATTCTGGAAACAACTCTGTTAAACTCACAAACTCCCCTTCAACATACACAAGATTTAAATGATAAGAAAAACAAATTGCAGGCCCATTATGATAAAAAAATACATGGAATATTGTTAAGATCGAAAATTGTAGAAATTGAAATGAATGAAAAGAACACAAAATATTTTGCGAACTTAGAAAAAAGACATGCAGAAAGAAAAAATATACAAAAACTACAAATTAACGATAGTACGATAACAAATATAAAGGATATACTTGATGAGACAACAAAATTCTATGAACAATTGTATGCTGTAAAGGAAAATGAGGATCCAGAAATAGATTTCTTTGATACGACAATTACTAAACTGAGCAAAGCAGAGTCTGATCAATGCGAAGGAATATTAAATGAGCATGAATGTAAACTCGCTCTTGACGAAATGAAAAATGAAAAAAGCCCAGGTTCGGATGGCCTAACTGCAGAATTCTATAAACATTTTTGGGAACATGTAAAGTTACATTATATAAATGCAATAAATAGCTGCTATCAGAAAATAGAACTTTCAGATTTACAAAAACAAAGTATTGTTACACTGTTACCAAAGCCAGACAAAGACCATACAAACCTTTCAAACTGGAGGCCTATCAGTCTACTAAACATTGATTACAAAATTGCAACTAAAGCCATCTCAAATAGATTAAAAAAAATTCTTCCGAAATTAATAAACCCAAACCAAACAGGTTTTATGAAAGGTAGATACATTGGAGAAAATGTCAGACTGATATTTGAGATAATTGACCATATTGAAAAGAATAATCTAAATGGCCTTTTGCTATTTTCGGACTATGAAAAAGCATTTGACACATTAAGTCATAATTTCATATATAAATGCCTCGAACACTTCAATCTTGGGAATAACTTAATTAGATGGATTAAAACATTCTATAATAATATTACAGCAGTCATAATCAATAATGGTCATTTATCTAAAGAGATAAGTATTAAAAGGGGCGTACGACAAGGTTGTCCCCTTTCCACTTCTTTATTCATACTCTGTATGGAATTATTATCCAATAAAATCTCAAACGATGTAAACATAAAAGGAATTACTATTAAAAACATAGAAATAAAACAAACACTATTCGCAGATGATGCAACATATGTAAATAATGGTGAAAAGAAATCGTTCGAAAAACTTGTCTATGTAATAACTGAATTTGGGAAAGTTTCAGGACTTAAACTTAACTTTAACAAATCACTAGTTTTACGTCTAGGAACACTAAAGAATACCAACATTAAATACTGTACCGACAAAAATTTTGTATGGACCTCTGAAAGTGCAAAAACCCTCGGAATCACCTTTACACCAAATCAGCATAAACATCTAGAAATAAATCTAATGCCAAAAATCGACCAATTTAAAAATTGTCTAAAACAATGGCAACATAGAAAACTGACACTAATGGGAAAAGTAACTGTTATTAAAACCTATGCTCTACCAAAACTTATATATCCTCTTACGGTTTTACCCAACCCATCAGAAACCATTTTAAACGATTTAAACAAAGCTATTTTTGACTTTCTGTGGGATGGAAAACCCGACAAAATAAAACGAAAACTACTCTCAAAGAATTATGAAGACGGTGGGCTAAAATTGACAGATATATACGCATTCTTAAACTCATTAAAGTCTTGTTGGGTAAAAAGAATTATTGACAAAAATAACAATGGATACTGGAAAATATTCTTCAAACAACAACTAGAACGTTATGGAGGAAATTTCATTTTTGACTGTAACCTAACTACCAAGGATATTAATGTAATGTTTAGCAAAAACCTGTTCCTAAAAAACATTCTCACATCATGGTTTAATATCCAAAATCTGAGTTATGAAAATAAACCACCTATTAACAGTCATATAATATGGAATAATTCAAATATTAAGATTGAAAATAAACCAATGTTTTTAAAAGAATGGTTTGATAAAGGCATAACATATGTGGAACAACTGTATGACTTTAGAAAAAATAAACTCTACACCTTTGAGGAAGCAAGACAAATATATAATATTCCACCACGAGACTTTCTGACCTATCACAAAATTATTCATGCTATAAATACCTACAGCATAACTCATGTGAAGAAAGAAATAATAACCGAAAATAGAGATGTAACTCTGAGAGAGAAAATGGAAAATATAAAACACCCAAATAAATTACTATACAACATACAAATACAAAGCAAAGAAGAAGAAATAATAAAAGCAAAAAGGAAATGGACTAACAATATCGGAGTAGAAATGAACGAAAACTGGAAAAAAATATTTTTAATACCTTTTAAATCAACAATTGACTCCATCTTAAGAAATTTTCAATATAAATTTCTAATGAGACTAATACCAACTAACACATATTTATATAACTGTCAATTATCCCCCTCAAGACTATGCGATTTCTGCAATATGCAAGATGAAACAATAGAACACCTATTTTGGGAATGCCATGTAGCTCAAAATATCTGGAATAGAGTGAGTAGTTTTCTAAAAACAAAACAATTTCAAATACAGTTCAACAGTCAAAAAGTATTTTTTGGTATTCAAGAACAAGGTATAACAAATACTGCCTTAAACTATGTCATAATTTTATGCAAATTCTACCTCTTTAAAATGAAACAAGTTAAAACAATACCGAGAATTGAAAGCTTAACAAAATATTTAGAAAATAGAATTCTGTTAGAAAAACACATAGCTTTTAAAAAAGGTAAACTATTGTTTTTTAGACAGAAATGGAAACGATTCATATGATGTTTTTTTGTGTTTTGTACACTTCACATATCAAAGATATATTTATAACTTCATAGATGATACGGTCAAACCCCCACCCCCCCCCCCTTTTACTTTATATCTTTTTGAAAACTTCCATTATCTTATTTTTTAAACTTCATAAACATATGAAAAATAAATGGGACAAAATCATATATGAAAAACATTGTTGAATATACATTTGACAGCAAAATGATAAAATGTTTGCATGTAATTGAAATATTGTTTCTATCTTGTTGTTAAATGTATTATAAATGAAAAAATAAACGGGGTAACCCGAAAGGGGCCTCAAATGAAAAAAAAAAAGATATTTAAATCAGTTTCAGTGTTTGCTATTTCATTATACCATTTGTAAAAAAAATTGAGAACTCCGGTACCTGAGTCTAACCTCCTCAAATTTGGTAGAAAGGTTGGTCTGACATGACCTGCAAATGAATCCTACCTATTTATGTAGTAAGCCGACAAAAACTATTTCTGATAATAACTAGAGAACATAAGAGCATACAGTATTTGAACTTAGTAGGACGAAATTTCATGACCTGCAAATGAAATGTTAAAGTTGATGTTGTCATATTTTTACAAATATTAAATTAAAAATTGGTACATGAAAAGATACAAGTAAATTCCTGTTAAGAGCATCAGTTTGTAAAGGTTAATGGCTTATGGATGATTTTCCTGACTTATTTGCTGCAAGTTAAGGTTATGTTTTTGTCACTAAAATTGCTTATTTAATCAATAATGTTCCTTATAACATATTGAATCAATAATGTCATTTATAACATACTGCATTAATAATGTTCCTTGTAACATATTGCAGAAAATTACAAAGTGATTTGAAAACAACAAAAGTTGAAGAGATGAAACAACAGATGGAAATATTTTACAGTGAAATTGTTAGACTTCAAAACTCCAAGGATACTGGGATGGATAAATCTGCCAGGTAATATTTCATGCCCCCACCCACCTAATAGTTGAGGCACAAAGATTTGCCTTGTCAGGGTTCCCACGGTCAGGGAAAAGTCAGGGAAAAACATGGTTTTTTTCAAGGTCAGGGAAAAGTCAGGGAATTATGAAATTAGTCAGGGAAATTTGGAAATTGAGCAAAAGTATTTCTAAGTTGTATTAAATTAATGTTAATCAACATACTGCTAACCTAAACTCTTTTGTTCCATATAGAGCAAATATAGCCTCCTTTTCTCTATTTTCTTGCCATATTTTGCTCTAACAAAAAAATGCCGATGTCGCCCGATTGCACTAAAAAGTCAGGGAAAACTGCTCTGTGGTCAGGGAAAAATCAGGGAAAAGTCAGGGAATTTTGTCTTAGAAAATTTGTGGGAACCCTGCTTGTCCGTCTCGTCTGTCTGTGCATTCCAAATTGTTGAAAAGTTTTTGCACTACAGTCATTAAACTTCATTTTGATACTAGTAAGCATGCATAGTTGCATATCTAGCTATTTAGATTCAGATTTGTCCAGTTTTGGCAGTGTTATGGCCCTTGAAATGGTTAAAGTTTGCTTGTGTCACTCAAAAAATATAGAAGCTACAGTCCTCATAGCTTCATAGGAATATTACTCAGTATGTAAGTTACGCACCTAGGTATTTTATTATTCAGTATGTAAGTTATGCACTTAGGTATTTTATTATTCAGTATGTAAATTGTTGTATTGACAGAGTTATGAAGCTTTTTTCTTATATTCTTAGTTTGTTTAGTAACATTTCAACATTTATGTATTCATTTTTATAGAACTACAAGCAAAGATGGAAATGTTAAAATCAAAGCACTGAATGAAACAATATTACGTCTCAATAAATCCAATGAGCAATTACAGTCTGATAATAGAAGCTTAAAAGAAGATCTCAAGAATTCATTGGAAAGTACAGGAACTGCCCGAACAAGTATGTAGATATATTTGTTATTTCAAAGAAGTCAATTGTATTACTTAATTAACCTTGCCCATGTCCATTGGTTGAACCCCCACAAACATTGTATGTTTTGTGGTCATTATTGATTCGCTTTAATAACCTAGTGGTAGAATGCCCCTTGAGTGTGAGATGTCTCCAGTTTGATCCCAGCTGCTGGTTTGCCAGGTGTTTGGATAATATGACTGAGTTTTCTCAATATAAAATACTGTTGACCTGTGGTACTTAAAACACTAGTTAAAAACTGTACATGACCACTTGAGGATCTCTGTTGATTATAAAGTTGGTAGATCATTGTGAGCTTTACTAGAAATATTAGTGGGCTGCTCTATATTCCGACAAATGAAAGTCTCAATACTATGAAGTTACAGTGATTTTACCTTATGATTACCTTCATTTTATTACCACTGTAACGACGTAAAATGTTTCCATCTTTCTCTTTGTTTTATCTTTACATTTTCTTGTTTTTTCAGAGGACTATGAAGATATGAATAGGAATCAACTGCTACGTACAATTGCTCAATTAGACAAGGTAAAACCAATTCTATCAATTACTCAATTACAGATGGTAAAACCAATGTTATCAATTCTGGTAGTCAATTAGAGATGGTAAAACCAATGTTATCAATTAGTCAATTAGAGATGGTAAAACCAATGCTATCAATTAGTCAATTAGAGATGGTGAAACCAATTCTATCAATTAGTCAATTAGAGATGATAAAACCAATGTTATCAATTAGTCAATTAGAGATGGTAATACCAATGTTATCAATTAGTCAATTAGAGATGGTAAAGACAATGTTATCAATTAGTCAATTAGAGATGGTAAAACCAATGTTATCAATATGGCCAATATACATTAATTCCTAGATTATCGTCCCCTACCAATCATAATTGACCAACAATTTTCGGGTAGTGAAAGTGTATTCAATATAAAACTGGAACATTGAGATTTACTTAGTTTAGCAGATGAAGGTTAATGGCCGCTCGATTAAGGTGACCACTAACACAGGATATTTGATATTTTACTTTTCAGAAACTTGAGAAGGCTGAAAAATATGCCGATAGTTCATCACTTATTTCATATGAAAGTAAAGCACCACAAATGGCAGGTAAGCATAGTTCTGTAAAGTATACTTAGTACTAAAACATTACAGGTCAGGAACACTTTAGCTGGAGATGTTGTTAGATGACCAGAATACTACCTCCCCCATACCCTAGAAAACTACCTCCCCCCATACCCTAGAAAACTACCTCCCCCCATACCCTAGAAAACTGGTCTTTTGTTCCATCTGTCTTCTTAAAAATGTAAAGTACCAATTATATGACATGACATTGATTTGCAAGGTGGATGTTACGCTTGGTGCCGATGCCCGCCATGGCAGCCACAGCACAATGGCTTTTGACCCTCTCAGGTAGCCATTCATACACCTGGGTGAAGTGGAGCAGTGTGGGTATTTCTTGCGCACAGAAATTGAGCAGGCCCTGTCAACCTCAAAGCATTCACCTTCCACTAGATCACTGCTCCCCATAAATATATTGAGGCCAAATAAATGAATAAAATAGTGTAAATGGGCTTGATAAAGTGTTCTAATTTGTATGATGGTCTTATTACAGAGGCAGACCTTAAGTTTGACATTTGCTATATTCTTGCGACAAATGATATGTATAATATATATTATGTTGTTTAGGCAAACTAGCACTGGATGGATCTCTGGAAGATAGATTGGACCAGTTAGATAAGAGAGAATCAGATTTGTTGGAAGCTATAGACAGGAAGAATGATAAAATTAAAGCATTGTCTGCTGAGAAGAACAGGTGGATGAAGAGATGTGAAGATTTACAGTAAGTGATATGTATATTTATGCTTACTGCGAAGATTTGCAGTAAGTGACATGTGTATAATGAAGAAAAATTTCATGCTTTAAAACTGGGATTTTCAGGCCTGAGAATGATTACTAATTACCAGGCCTGATAAAGTGATTAGCAATATATGATGTGAAAAGGATTGAGGAGGGATTAGAGTGCTGCCTTCCCTGTCTGATGTGTTATCACTTTGAAGCTTACCTTAGTTCAGTAGTAATAGTTACGTCATTTTTATGCCCCCGTATCGATAGATCGGGAGGCATATAGTGATGCACCTGTCCGTCCGTCTGTCCGTCTGTCCGTTCGTCCGTCCGTCCTGGTTAACCCAAATTGACCGTTTCTTCTAGCATCATTATGGCTTGCTGCAAAGCTTCCAAACTTGCATGGATGTTGTATATGAACACTCTCCACACACCTGTATCACCTGACCCTTTTTGACCTTCACCTTGACCTAATTTTGGACTTAGACTTATTTATGGACAAGGCTTCCACAGGGGGCATAAGCGTTTATTGAACGCAGTCTTGTTGAGTTCTGCCCATATCTTATTATAGCTTTTGTGTAAATTTTAGAAACAAAGTGAGTGCTCACCAATAGTAGACCGTTGCACAACAAAGCACTATTGAGCACTACTGAGCACTATTGAGCACTACTGAGCACTATTAAGCACTACTGAGCACTATTAAGCACTACTGAGCACTATTGAAGAGGTCTGTAGCATACAAAAGTGCTCACCAACAGTAAAATGAACTGGTTTTTGTAGCGTGTGTATAGATGTATGTTTATGTTACTGTATTGGTGTGTTGTAGAAAGGAGATTACTGGTGGAGACTATGTACATGTTGATGATAGAAATGACAAGGTCAGATCAAGGTAAATACGATTCTTCTCTCTAGCTCATTAATTTAACAGTAAACAATGTAAATATTTCTTCCTAGAATTTCTTTCATCTTCAGGGATGGGGCTACCCTGTGATTTTAGGGGGAAATCTGTATTTTTGTGTGTACATGCAAATTGATTTTGTAAAGGTAGTATTCCATCTGGGGGAAAACGGCACAATTTTATAGAAAGCACTTTATTCCATTTGAACTCAATTTTTCAGCACACACTATATGAGGGGAAAACCTTGATGTGTTAATATTTGTCAGGTTTAACAACAGCAAATTTGAGGGTGTTTTCTCATGATACAATAAGTCATTATAAGATAGTCTGTTTTGGAAAAATATATTATTATAGCTAGATGCTTACATATCCTTGTCTATGAAAACTGTGTTTCTGAGAAAGCTGCAATGATGGCATTCCCCACAAACAACCGTCTGGGTCCTATGGTAGTTCTCTTGTTTCATATTTATGTGCATTTTGTCAAGATGCTATGTGGCCAAATTTTACAAACTCACTATTGTGGGATTGAAGCATTATTAGTTATAACTCAGATTGACTTATAGATATGTATTTTTTCCTGTAGACCACCAAGTGCCCGACCTGGTACAGGTTCGAGAGGTAGCCGTCCAGTGAGTGCCAGATCTGAAGACAGACTTCAAAGTGCTAGAGACCTTACACCTAGAGGTAAATTTGATCGAGACAGAAGACCGTCCAGTGCTAAGAGAAGATCATCAATAGATAGTGGAGTTTCATCTGTACGACGACAGAGAATTAAAGACTTTAAGGAGAATCGCTCAGCTAAAACTATCCAGAGACATTGGAAGTCACACAGACAGGATCAGGTAAATGACATTACGCTCATACTCATTGTTGTTTTTCTAGTCATTGTATAACTATGATTGTCATTGTTGAACTTCTCAATAAACTCCTTTGACAATCACATGACCATTTTCTGTCATCCACTTTGTGCGTAACTGCATATAAGTGGGATAGTTAGTGATGTGAAAGTATTGGCTAATTTTGCGTCTTTACAAAATTCACTTACATGTTCTCTAGCATAAATGTCAGCCTACAAAGACTACTAAGAAAATAAAAAAATCTCCAACATTTCTGCACACCAAATGTCTGAAATTCAAATTCGCTAACATTTTTACCAGTTGAAATACCCACTATACAGAAAGTCGAAAATATGTGTAGTTCTGTGAACATATTATCTGGGTATAAGGCTAATTCTAATTGAGTGGTGACTGTAGATTGATGTATATTGTGTAATCATTGTGATGCATGTAGTTTTAACTCTATTCAGCATGAAATGTTCATTGTGAGCTTTATGATAATCAGTCTGTGTTATCATCATCATCAGCACTTTGATTATTTCACTTTGGGGATCACAGTTCAGACTTATTGGTAATCTTAATACGAAATACAGACAAACTGTTAAGATTTCACCACGTTTATCCTACACACTTGATTTCCTTTAACTACTGGTATTTCAATGAAACTTCACATGAATACTTGGTACCAAGCCTAGTTGTGCATACTTCAGGAAATTTAGGTCAAATGATTTTTGCCAATGAGTTATAGCCTTTTGTTGGAGACATAGGTTTTTAAAACTCTTCTAGTAATTGTATAGTCTGTCTGATCTGACTTCAATATTACTATATTCTAATTTACTTCAACAGCTTAGTAACATCAGAAATCACTAGGATTTATAATTCTTTTTCTTTAATACTCCAGTGTAATATTTAACTCTGTGCCAAATTGTGATTGGCAGTTCTAAACCATTATATGATTGGCAGTTCTAAACCAATATCTTTGTATAGATGAACATATTAACTTGATCCTCAACCTTTATTCATGGTTCTAAAACTGTCTACATTTTACTCCATGTATTAAAATGAATTGAACCATTGCGTGATGAAATAAATGGTATATACTATATATGTTCTATACTTGTAACAGCTGAAGTTGTCTATAGCAACACGAAAGATAATTTATCATTCCGCAAACAAATTTAACTTGTATAATATTTTACAAATTAAGCATGTTAGAATGCAAATACATTTTGTGATATACCGATGAATAAATAATGGTTTAGAATTCATATGCATTTGAATTAATCACGTAGGCAATAGACCTGAGTGATTAATTACTATAATTATAATTAAGCATTTTTCATGCAAAACCAAAATCTATTTCCTTAATATACATCAACCTTCTTACGTGGAATAAATCAATTTCGGCGAGGAAGACGTGCTTGCATGGAGATTTCGATTAATGTTTATTGTATTTACACCTTGTGCCTGTTAGTTATACTCTCCACCTATAAAAACACAGGACAAAATCAAGTGTTAAATTATGCTTATAGAAGGTTTGAGGATTAGGTTAGTTTTGTTTGTACATGTACTATACTTATCTGTGTGTATGATAGTGATAATCAACGCATCAACTACAATACGACTAAACATTAACTTTTTAATCCATCATTGAATCAAGTGCATCACTTGCAATACAAAAATAGACTCAAAACTACTTATATTAATTATAAAATCAAGGACCTTGAAATCGACTTATAAAATCGTTCCGAAATACAGCTCAACATATAAAAGTCATGCAAGTCATGTCTGCTCTGTAACTTTGTCGTTTCTTACTGGATTTTTAAAGTGCTTGGTACAAATGTTTACGACATCAAGAAGGTGTGTCATGCACAAGACATAGGTCCCTAGCTCAAAGGTCAAGGTCACACTTAGAGGTCAAAGGGGGATATAATCATGCAAGTCGTGTCCGCTATTTAACTTTGTCGTTTCTTATTGGAGTTAACTAAAAATTTAAATAATATTCTTGTGTGAAGGCAGTGCTGCAGGGGTATGATTCATCACTCCAGTGATAGCTCTAGTTAATATAGAACCACTACATAAAGAATTCTTCAGTTCTTGTCTCAAATGGCTTGTACTAAGTACCAGTACATTGTAATGTCTTGTCATTTTCTTTTTCACAAATTTCATATAGAGTACACAATGAAAAAGTGAATCAATTTTGGACTCCAATTTCCTGTTATACAATGTTATGTAGTATTGTCTTATCATTTCTTCATCAAAAATTTATAGCAAGTACAAAATGAAAAAGTGAATAATTTCCGTGAGAATCGAGCGGCCAAAAAGATACAACATCGATGGACAGATTACAAATATAAAAAAGATGAGGAGGAGAGAGATGAGGTAAAACTGTGTATCAGTTAAATATACACTGGTGTGTACATACCCTGCCACAACTTGCTTCATATAACGCTGTGCTTGAAGAATTTGTTTGTAATGGCCAGCATCTTGCTTCATTTATACCTGGGTCACATATCCCCTCGGACGCCTGTCGTATCTGTGTCACATGTCCTCCGGATGCCAGTCTTTGTCCAGATAAGCCGAAAATTATACCGGTCCGATCAATCGACGGCGATCAACTGGATTTGCGACCCAGGTATTACGCTGTGGTTGGCTCATTTGTTTATAATGATAGTTATATCCAAGCTGCTTTACGTGCTGTAGTTATGAATCTGCGAATTATTTCAAGTAAATGGACTCTCTAGTCTGTCTCTGTATTCAGAGTAAAGAGTTCAAAAATTGCTTCTGTTACTACATTGTGCTATATATGTACTAGTTCTTCATCTAATCTCTTAGTATGTCTTGAATGTTAATGCTTTTGCAGCATTGGTAGATATTTTTGTTGTATTGAATAACCAGATATACATGTTCTGCATCTTTAGTAATATTTTGTTAGAGTGTGAATGGTGCTGTATCTGCTGAGCTTTCATGTATGACTTTAATTCAACTACAGCTTTATAAGAGGCGGGTAGAAATCACGTTTGATGTGTTGGCTAACTTTACTAATAAAAAAACTTACTAACTAATTGTTACATTAACAGCTTGCTGCCTTGATAAGATTTCATGTCAAACTAAACTTTATGTTATGTTATATTGGACTATGATAGCCTGTATGTTGTATGTTGTTTGCTGTTTAGTTTTGTATAATCTATTACTTCATTAACAATTGGCACACTTAATGCCTTAATATCTAAGTCACAGGTAGTGACGTAGCATCTGGCGTTCTCGTCTTGTTCACTCACGAGTGAGGACATGTTTTTACGTCTGCGTAGAAATGGAACACATTTGCAGCTTGTTAATAATGTTACAGTAGAAATTAAAGTGCTTTGAGCTGAGTATCTACTAGTTTTTAACCCTCGTTGAATTAAAATGGCTTCTTAAAGTCAATGATCAAGTATTTGAGTTACGAGTTTATTTTGCATGATTTTCAGACATTTTTCGAGACATTTACTATTTTAGGCTAGAATCTATGTATATCATTAATTTTTAACCAGGTTTTTGAAAACAAAATCCTGGTTATTGGATTGGCATTTTCGTCGGGCGTCAACAATTGGTTTCCGTTGGATAACTTTAGTTAGGAATAAGATATCATAATGAAACTTGCTGTGTAGGTAGATTTTGTGAAGATGCAGCTTTGGATTGAAAGTGGGACCAGTTAGTGGGGTCAAGGTCACTGTTACTAAAAATAGAAAACAGTTATTTTCATCTTAATGAAACTTGCTGTATAGGTAGCTTTTGTGAAGATGCAGATTGGGATTGAAACTGGGACCAGTCAGTGTGGTCAAGGTCACTAAAACTAAAATAGGAAAAACAGTTAAAAGTTAGGAATGAGATTTCATGATGAAACTTGCTGTGTAGGTAGCTTTAATGAAAACCTTGCTTGGAATTGAAAGTGGTGTCGGTGGGGTCAATGTCACTGTTATTAAAAATAGAATTAGACTTGGCTGCCACAAAACCTGGTTTTCATGGAATTTCCATGTCTTGTTTATATTTTTTTAAATTTTCTATGTTACAGAGGTAGAAACTTGTTAGAATGTTATCCATTAAATAATTCATAAAAGCCAGTGGCGTGTCTGTCTGTGAGGCAAATAAGTAGTTAAAATTATCAGTAAATGTTATCAGTTACATATTTATTACTGAAAAAATTGGATCATTGTTTCTTGTTAGGAATACAACTATCTTGAGCCATCTTCTATGCTGTACATGACTACATGTTCCCCTACCTACCCACCCGAATCACATCTATTTGAAAAATGTTATTAAGAAATCAGATAATTATTATTGGGGGGACAAGCTCAATGCTACTTCTGTTAAAAAAAAATTCATATATATGAAAAAAATCAGGCCTAACCTACATGCCCCTTAACATGGTTGTGTGTGATGAAATAAACAATATCTTACTGTAGGTGTGCTTGTATCAGATATTTGTAATCTATCTGGTGTTTTGTTGCAGTATTGGGAGCAATTTATATAATATGATTATAATCATGTTTTGATATTTAATTGGGGTTGACTTTTTCAGCCAGATAAGATATTTATTTGTTACAAGCAGACATCTGACGCTATGCAGAATTTATAGTTGGTCTAACTTCCAAAAGTTAGAAAAATGTAACAGAAATTCATTCTGATAAGATCTTAAAATCAGTCTTAACTAACAAGATACTGTCAGACTGATGCAAAGATAAATAGATGAACTATAAAAAGGCGCTAATTAAATGGCCAGGTTAAAAAATCAGATTTCTCCAAAGTTGATCAATCACATAGACTGGTTTCGAGAATCTGGTTTAGTTCAATAAATTGTTTACAACATTTTAAAATAAATTTATCACGTCTTTGTTATTTTGTTCTACCTTGTTTTGAGCAGGAAGTTTGCTTCTGTAGGTTATTATATTGATTTGAGTGAATAAGTTCAAGGCTTTGATAGAACATAGTTGTGAACAGTATGTCTCTGTTGTTTTACTGTAATACACATATATTATACAATACAACTTCAATGACTCATACAGTTTTTCCTCGAACACCCTTGAAACCTTGAACATGTTTTTCAATCCAGGTGAAATGATAATTTACAGTACATCCCTCAAACAGGTAGACCAGGCTCTAATTATCTTCCTAGTTGGAAAGCTGTACGAGGTATCGCAGTTCTAATGTACATGTATGCTAGTTATGAGGTATCGCAGTTCTAATGTACATGTATGCTAGTTACGAGGTATAGAAGTTCTAATGTACATGTATGCTAGTTACGAGGTATCAAAGTTCTAATGTACATGTATGCTAGTTACGGGGTATCAAAGTTCTAATGTACATGTATGCTAGTTACGGGGTATCAAAGTTCTAATGTACATGTATGCTAGTTACGAGGTATCAAAGTTCTAATGTACATGTATGCTAGGTACCATTTACAATGTATAAATTTCAGTTCAAGAATTATTTTTAGCTTGTCTTAAGGCATTGGTGGGTTGTTGTTTTCATGCTATTTGTTGCAGGAGTAATCACTTAATTACAGTAGGAATATTTATCTTGTCATTGGATAGTTACTTGTTCTGTTAGCCATGGGTCCTACAGATCCAATTTGCAGCAATAGAAAGAATGAAATTATCTGCAGACAAGGAAGTTTCATAGGCATCGCGGCAGGGGAGGTGATGCCAACCCAATATTTCGGCGTGCAATGGCAAGATTTTATGAACATATACACTAATTATTATTTTCTAGTTGAAACATTTGCTAAAAATTGGAGTTTATAACAACAAAAAGGGCCAGTGGTTTCTATTTGGCGATGGTAACACCTCCTTAAAGTTGTATCATTCAAATGTTAAATGTGTGGTATACCAGCTACTTCAATGACCGACAAAATGAACTTGAAATATAATTGCATTTGAATAGTCCTGGAATGCAGTCCTGGTCGTTTTCAAATGTAAGGCAGCATACAAGCTTAAAAGTTATAAGTTATAACTATTTGATAATAAAGATACCGAACAGTGACTAACATACACTGATAATCCAAAACTTCATCCAGCAGTATACATATTAAAGTATTGGAATTAGCCGCATTTACACTTGGATTTCAGAAAAATTTCCCCAAAAAATTTCATAAGCTGGACTTGAACAATAGAACAGTGTTGGGAATAAAGTTAAGGTGTGGGGATGTGTGCTATAATAGAACCCAAAACAGACTTGTACATTATTTTCCGGATAGAAGTTTAAAATGTTCAAAGAAATCAAATTCAGTATTGTATTGTTCTATTCTTTAAAGGAATTGTATGTATGTATACTATGTACATATGTATTATACTGCGAAATAATTTTTCATAGGGGTTAGATTTTCAGTTGCTCTTGTGTTTGAACTTGATGTGCGGCATGTACTTTATCTTTTATAAAATACAAAACTGACCTACTGCCTAGTAACTTAGTATCAGGTTGTTATGCAATGTTGAAGGCACATGTATAGCTTTGTTTCTATAGTAAATGAAATATTTTTTCCTAGTTGATCTCCTACAAAGTTAACCCCAATAACTCCGTAAAAATTCACCAATTTCTTGTTCTATTTTAGGCATCAGAAATGATTCGATCAGCTTTGATGGGCCATACAACACGACGCAAACAGATGGCAACGTACGAGACGGAAGACGAGGAATATATCACAGATGATGAGGAATATAATGATTGTGTGAATCTTATCCAATCATCTCTACTTGGTCATCAACAACGCCGATCTAACATGAAAAATTATAGGTCAGTTTGATTTCCCTTTGACAATAATTCCGTTACATATTCATACTTCAGGCAAACTGATACCTTGAATTCATATTGATTTAGATTTGCCATTGATCAAACCTGTCTGATGGGATTTAAAATTGGTGGTCTTTGCAGACAGGTTTCGTAATATGTGATATTTGTTTGCAGGGGGTCTTGAACACAGTTTTGACCATAAATCCATTTTACTGCAGTATAACCTTTATAAAGCAACACTCTTTGGTTGTTGTACAGAGGTTGTTGCTTTGGAGGAATAAAATAAATTGTAAAATGTTACTTCTGGAACAAAATGGCATGTTGCTGATGAGAGGCTGTTGCTTAAAGGACGGCCGCTTTAGAGCAGTTGTTGCTCACAAGAGAGTTGCTCTGGAGAGGTTGTTGCTCAAGGGAGGGTGTTACTCTGGAGAGGTTGCTCAAGGGAGCGTCACTCTGGAGAGATTGTTGCTCAAGGGAGGGTCGCTCTGGAGAGGTTGCTCAAGGGAGGGTCACTCTGGAGAAGTCATTGCTGAAGGGAGGGGCACTCTGGACGTTGTTGCTGAAGGAAGGGTCGCTCTTAAGAGGTTGTTGCTCAATGGAAGGTTGCTCTGGAGAGAGGGTCATTCTGGAGAGGTTGTTGCTCGAGGAAGGGTTGCTCTGGAGAAGTTGTTACTCAAGGGAGGGTCACACTGGACAGGATGTTAATATATTGTTTTGCTGTTTGTTTCAGATTATCATCAGCAGGAGAGGAAGAAGACGATGATGAGGATATCGGAACATCGTACAGTCATCGTACTACACCACCAAAATATAAATCTAGACCGCAATCAGGTATATATATCCTATATTATAGATAGAGAACTACAACTTGGATGGAGTTTAAATAAGATACCCAAATGTTTGGTTTCCTAATTTCTTCTCTCCTAGACTATATGCACTATCTTCTGGAATGTTGTACATTGGAAACTGACAAATAAAATAAAATTGAATACAGTTTTCACAAAGATATGGACTGCTCCCAAATGCTTAAATTAACAACTTTGGCATGGTGTTCAGAGATTGAAAACTTTATTTAGAGTACACATTATTCAACTATTAACATATTCTGTTGACAAATAGATTATCACAATTTTTTGTTGGAAGATCAGGAGTGCAATAACCTCTGTGCAGTTATTAGAGTGAATGAAAGCTATCACACTCTTACATTTAAAAATAATGACATTATCATTGCATTTAGTCGCACATGTTTAAGTTAGCATCAACAACTGTATAATATAAGCATGACTGTATTTACAGGGGGAAACTTTTTTGAGTAACAAGGTGAGGTTTACAATATATATACATGAATACTGTATGCTGGAGAACACTATGCTGATTCAGTGATTTTTTTGGCCTCTTGGGGGAAATGGTCCGGGTCCATTCAGATTGTGAATTTTTGCTTCGTGACAACTTCAAATTGGGATATTTCATGTAGCAGAAAGGCCAAATAAAACAGAAAAAGAGATAACCTGTGACTGTTTACTGGTTTCTTTGAACTTTAATGCTTGGCCGACAAGTCTCAAATGCTCATGACTGTGTCATTTTATGTCCGATTTTGAAAATTGTTGATTTTTATACGTCCGTTGAAAACGGGACGTATTATGTGAACACCCTTGGCGGGCATGCGGGCGGCAGCGTCCAGTAATTTGTCTGTACTCTAACTCAAACAGTTTTCTTGCAATCGTCTTCAAACTTGCTGACAATGCTTATAGACGTAATATCCAGGCCAAGTTCGATTATAGGCCAAATTGGCCAAGGCCTTCTTGGGTTATGGTCCTTCATTTACCAAAAAATGTGAAATTGGCCTTGTCTGTACTCTTACTGAAAATTGTCGCTATCCACATGTCAAAGCGTTAGTTCCTCAAAAATATGTGTGTTGTACATAAACAAACATTGTCAATCAAACTTATCATGAATTCGTATTAAATTGTGTGTACTTTTTGGTGCATAATAAAATAATGACATTATTGCACCTGTGTTGAGTCATTGGTGTGTATTAAATCTTGCTACGCATCTTCTTGCAAGATACAGATAAATCAAGCAAAAGCATTCCTATAAATTAGTATGAATATAGGAAACAACTGATATGGTGCATTTGTCAAAACCGTTTATATAGTTTGTGATTATAAAGATTAGTTTAAAGATAATTGTTTAAAAATGTTTTGACATAATATGGGCTTTTATTTCACAATCAATATTTTTTGTCACTAGCACAACCAAGACGGGCGTATTTTGTGACATTTTGGCACTCTTGTTTTAAATGTTCATTGGATATTTCTCCATTCAAATTTGGGGAAAATTATAGCCTTTTTGCTATTGGGAAAGGGTCTGTTTACCGGACCCTAATAAAGAAGGAAAAAAATCACTGCTGATTACTGGAGAACACTTTGCTAAATGTCGCAAAAAAATATGATTTAGTTCTTCATATTATGTAGTATAGTTCAAACCTGAGTTGTACACAATATTGGCTTTTAATCAAAATAACTAGAGATGGCAACGAGTACTAAAATCGATACTCAGTCATTATTCTGATCAAGTACTCGGGTACTCGGAAAACTATAAATTTGCATGATATTACTATTTGGGAAACAGAAATGTTGTACTGCAAAAGTGCATGTTTAGCTTGAAAATAGAACAACGTGTTTGCCTGTTTGTTCTGTTAAGTTACTAGAAC
Source organism: Spisula solida (assembly GCA_947247005.1). NCBI lineage: Eukaryota > Metazoa > Mollusca > Bivalvia > Venerida > Mactridae > Spisula > Spisula solida. The sequence goes on along the minus strand of OX365944.1, from coordinate 30,854,590 downwards.
AGTAGAAGAATGTTGAAACAATAAAAACTATCAAAAAAACAAGAATTCAGTGTACATTCAATAGAACTTTTAATCAATAACGCTAGAAAGTAAAATAATAACAAATAAACAACTAAGGTGAAATACTCTTATCAACTGGTGACATAATATTTACACAGTGTGACAAATTCACAGTTCGAGTAATCGTTCATTCATATACGCGTGAAAACGATTAAAATTTAACGTAATATTTTAATATTTCTTAATCGATCGTCACACCCGATAAACAATAACTGCCAATTACAAAGCGATGACAATTACTCTGATTGATGATAATGACAGAACCCCAAGCTACGTGTCATAAATAATTAACAGACGATGATTGAGAGCTAGGTCTGTGTTTTGATTACGCTTGCAATTAGCGACCTTGTGGTGATGATTAAGGATTGATAACACTTTGTTAATTGTAAATTTAGTTGATCAGATAACACTTGAATATGTTCTGTACTAGACAGGATTAAAAAAAATTAATTTCTTTCCCAAGTACTGGAATACTGATTTCAATGAGTACTCGTTGCCATCCATACAATTAACAAAGACTTAGAATTGAATGCTTGTGTTGTTATTATCTGAAACAATATTTTATATCATAGTCATGTAATTATCAAAGGTCATTCAGATCAGATCAAGTTGAGCACTTTATTTGTATTTTATGAGTTTAGAAGGTAGATTAATAGTGATAGTCATTTTCTATATACTGTTTTATACAGTATACACATTAACATTTCTTGGACATAAAAGAATGAAGTGCCAGTTCAATGAGAGTTATGGTTCTTTAGCACTGCACTTAAACTTAATGAGATTTATATTACTATGAAGTTTCAAATTGATATATATCCAATACTGGACGAGTTATGGCATGAACTTGAATTAAGTATGAAATAGTACAAAGGGGAATAACTAAAAAAATATGCAAAAAAGAGTTATGGTTATTGGGCATTGCACATCCTCTCAATGCGATCTATTCACTATTCTATTCTGTATTTCTAATACAGATTCTAAATCAATTAAGATTCTAAATTACTCAATATTTCAGCCTAAAATGTCTTCTTAAGGAGATCTAAAACATTAAAAATTATTTTGAATGTTCTAGATCTCCTGAAGAAGACCTTTTAGGCTGAAATACTGAGTAATTTTGAGTGATTTATCAACAAACACTATAACGATCATCTATTAGGGATATTTTACAACAAGATTTTATGCAATAAAGAGTTATAGTTCTTGGGCATTGCACATCCACTCAATAAGAACCTATGAAGTTTCAAATTCATATCTCTAATACTGTTTGAATTACGGACAGACTGACAGACGGAGGTCCTGACGGTTGACCACTTTTTGGGTATTTCTTTCGTTTAAAAGTACCTAACAAGATACAAAATACCCAATAAGAGATTTATGGAATGAATAGAATGTACTCACAAATGGACATTTATTGGGTATTTCTTTTTCTCTCTCGTATTCAACAACTGGCTATGCGTTTGCTCTGACAGACGGTAGGACAAAGCGGCAACTTTATGCTCCCCAAAATATGCAATCAATGAGAAGAAAATTGTATACTACAATTGTATACATAATAACCATGAAATTGTTCATTCCACCTGAATAGTGAAGTTTGGTCAACTTATTAGGTCTTACTTTGCTGATTTATTTAAATGAATATTTTAGTCAATTTGTATGATAATTTTCTGCTATTTCAGGGAAATCAAGTTCTATGAGATCTTCTAAAGTAAGTTATTATTTATTGTGAAACATTTCATTGAAGAATTGGTTGCCTGTATCCTATTATTATCTACAATAGAATGTTTGACCTAACTTTACCTGCTTCAATTTCTCACATAAATGAAAAGTTAACCATGATAAAACTCATATTCTAGTATTTTATCCTCCTTTCCTATGGTTTCATCCATTCCTATGGTTTCATCCATTCCTATGGTTTCAGCCATTCCTTTGGTTTCATCTATTCCTATGGTTTCATCCATTCCTATTGTTTCATCCATTCCTATGGTTTCAGTCATTCCTTTTTCAGCCATTCCTATGGTTTCAGCCATTCCTATGGTTTCATCCATTCCAATGGTTTCAGCCATTCCTTCGGTTTCATCTATTCCTATGGTTTCCGCCATTCCTATTGTTTCATCCATTCCTATGGTTTCAGTCATTCCTTTGGTTTCATCTATTCCTATGGTTTCAGCCATTCCTATGATTTCAGCCTTTCCTATGGTTTCATCCATTCCTATTATTTCAGCCATTCCTTCGGTTTCAGCCATTCCAATGTTTTCAGCCTTTCCTATGGTGTCATCCATTCCTATGGTTTCAGCTATCCCCTCATTATGAAAAATCTTGCACAGAGTGGAAAATATAGTTCCATTATAGGGGAAACATGAAAAAACTAGGATACAAAGTCAAAATTGATTTATTGTCGGATATAGTATAATAATATAAGTGTAAACATAAGCTATGTATAGCTTTTGACCGACAGAGGATACAATAATTATTCCTAGTTATGTTCATGAATCTATTTATAAACTTAAACCCTTTTAAGTGATTTTGTAACAAAAACAAGAAAAATTGTGACTATTTCTGAGGGCCTTTTTGAAAAAACAGGGTGCTTCAATCTCTGAAGGCATTCAATGTTAATGAATTTATGTATAACAATAGTTGAAAGTATAATTTCTTAGACATTCAAATTAAGTGGCCAAAATCACAGGAAACATTGTAAAATTAAGACTTGTGCACAACGGGTCATTTAAATAGCTAAATCTTTTAAAAATTAACTTCACAGACAAAAAACTTTGGTCACTTTGTGAAGATTAAAGACCAACTGTAATGTTTAAAAAAATTCAAGCTTAATTCTTGAGTGGCTGAAACCATAGGAAAAGAGGATATATGATACTAGTAGTGTTTCTGGCATAATTTGGGATCTTGGGGTGGGATGTTTTATCGGCATGTGTAGTTGCACATCTACGTATTGATACCCAACAATACCAAGTTTTGGGGGGTATATGGGAGTGAGCTTGCCAGTCTGCCTGTCTGTCCGTCGGTCAGTCTACTGCTTTCCATATTATAAGTTTAGTTAGACATTGTGATGAAACTTGCAATATAGACAATGTTGTGTAAATACGACTCTCAAGTTGGAAAGTGGGGCTGGTGGGGTCAATTTACTAAAAATAGAAAATCAGTTTCCGCTCAATACTTCCATTAACTTGCTAGGAATAAGATATTTTGTTGAAATTTGCTGTAAGATAGTGAAGATTATACGGCATGTATCCACATGTACCTGATTGTTTATCTTACATGAAAAACATGATTTCGGTGACAGGGCGGTGCTGTGGGGGTATTACCGGTATTTGTAACTGTGTGGCAATTCTGAATCAGATTCAATTTGTATTGGCAGAGTTGTGGCCCTTGACATTAAGAAGTTTTGCTGATGAGAATATAAGTTGACATTGGTAGCCTAACTAAATGTATGTTTTCTCTATAAATAAAGTCTTTATTATTGCATATTAATTTATTGATTGTATTGTTTCAGGGATCTATGCATGGTTCATCAACCAGAAGTTATGGTTTATATTCCAATCGTGTAGATGATGATGATGATGACTTTTAGACGTTACAGGCAATGTGCAACTTTGTGAAAATGTCCAAGTGTCTGTGTCATAATTCATTGACTAACCTTACAATGGTGTCTGTCTCACTTTGTTCCCAGCATGGTTCTTTACATTCTCATGACATTCTGGTTTTATACAGTTCATTTCTGGCATTTATTATGCCTTTATTTTGTTATAATTATTATAATATTTTAGTTATTACAGTTACTCTACTGTTTGTATTATATACCAGACATTGTGATAGTTAATACATTAGGGCATCCACAGGGGGTACCAGAGTTCAGACCCCTTGCAATTTTGGAAAAAAACATGTTTACATTTACTCTAGTTAATCAGGTCTAAGAGTCTGACCAGGACACCATTTTAAGACAAACAAAAAGCTGGGTGGACTTCCCCTTGGCAAAAAAAGCTGGTCAGACTTCTCGTCGAGACAAAACAGCTCATCAGATGACCTATCACCTGGAATAATTGCTGGATCCATGTATGTTGTACCAGAAGTGAAAGCTTCTCAGTATTTTACCAGAAATGTGTAAAGCGTCCTTCGCTCTTCATTCAAACAATGGAGGAAAACATTTTGTTATTTCACTTATGAAATTTGCTCAAACAGAAGTTACAATACAGGTTAAATATTCATATTTATTTGATATTATATGGAGTGGAATGATGGTTATATGTTCAAAACTGTTGTACATGTAGCACAATTCTTGTAAACAGACAGATACAATAGTTTGTACATTGTTTGTATATCAAACAACTTTTATAGCGTAGTGTGGCAACTTTGAAGTGGACTCATTATTCTAAGCATTATTGTACCTTAAGCATGTTTTAACTTCTTACAAGAACAAACCTGCTAGGGCTAGAGAATGACACAGACTATTTATGAGTTGCCACACTACAGGTTATAGAATGTTGTTGTATTGTTACAGTGATTTCTGTGTAGTACATGATTGTGTCCTGTATCCTTAGCTCACCTGAGTTACCATCTCAGAGATTGTTGGATGTTCGCATCCTGTATCTTTAGCTCACCTGAGTTACTATCTCAGAGATTGTTGGATGTCTGCGTCCTGTATCTTTAGCTCACCTGAGTTACTATCTCAGAGATTGTTGGATGTCTGCATCCTGTATCTTTAGCTCACCTGAGTTACCATCTCAGAGATTGTTGGATGTCTGCATCCTGTATCTTTAGCTCACCTGAGATACCATCTCAGAGATTGTTGGATGTCCGCATCCTGTATCTTTAGCTCACCTGAGTTACTATCTCAGAGATTGTTGGATGTCCGCATCCTGTATCTTTAGCTCACCTGAGTTACCATCTCAGAGATTGTTGGATGTCCGCATCCTGTATCTTTAGCTCACCTGAGTTACTATCTCAGAGATTGTTGGATGTCCGCATCCTGTATCTTTAGCTCACCTGAGTTACTATCTCAGAGATTGTTGGATGTCCGCATACTGTATCTTTAGCTCACCTGAGTTACTATCTCAGAGATTGTTGGATGTCTGCATCCTGTATCTTTAGCTCACCTGAGTTACTATCTCAGAGATTGTTGGATGTCCGCATCCTGTATCTTTAGCTCACCTGAGTTACTATCTCAGAGATTGTTGGATGTCCGCATCCTGTATCTTTAGCTCACCTGAGTTACCATCTCAGAGATTGTTGGATGTCGCAATTAGTCATTCAGTGTGCATCTACAATTTCTTTAAACGACATCTTCTGTATAAGGGCCATCAGAAATGCATATGTGGTCCTGAGAACAGTATAAATAACTGAATGGATTTTTTAAAAATCACTGAAATGATCCGAAGATGGCTCTCTCTCTCTCAATGTTCCAGTCTGTTAAGTAGGTCACAACAGCTAAGAAGTAAAAATGTCTTCTGGTCCAAATCCATGAAGTCTAGAGCTTCTAGAGTTTGGCATGCAGTTTGATACTGGCAAGATTATCAAACAAACTTGGCTCTCTGATACTCAGGTGAGCCATGTTGGGAGATATTAGTGGCCCTCTTGTTTATGCTTGTAATGAGTAGAATTTAGGAAGGATATTATAAAATATTTTAATTTATGATCAGATTTTTTATTTCATAATTTATTTTTGTCTTGTTTTCCAATGTGTCTTCAACTAACAGATTCAATAATTAAGAAAGGCATGGTATTTAATGGAAACACTTAGTGTATAGCAATATTTAATGTAATGGTAGATTTCTGCACCTTTCTCTTTGTTAGACATTAATTAGTGCATTAAGAAGTATCTACTATATTTTCATAATCATACTGGTAGGTTTTTAAACTGTTTCTTTAGTTTGTTCTCATTCCTATGCACCAAGTTTTGCAACAACCCTATTATAAAAATAGGGAGTTCCTGTTAAAAAATAATCTTCGTCCTTTGCTGCTGTTTGTTTTTGTGCCCCCACACTTATTTATAAATGGGTTGGATATAGCATTGGTGCTGTCCATCAGTCCATAGTTTGCGGAATTTGGCCATAACTGTTTAATTTTCAGCGTGATCGTCATCATATTTACACTGAATGAATACGCCGGTATTTTCGTTGCTCTGACAAATTAATAGCGATGTATTGCTAATCGTTTAAAAAATATAAGTATCTTAAACTTTTATTATATGATGGACCGTATGTATTTTTAATTGAATTATAGTCCACAAGGATAAAGAAATTAAATAATGATGTTACCTCAAACTGCTATTCCCCTCTCCTTCCCCATTTTAAATGATATGTGCTATATTGGGGGCACCCGTGTCTCTTGGACGCATTTCGATTTTTTTTTTTCGATAAAATCAATAGTGGCATATTAAGGGATCGTTAGTTAATGACAGCTGCATTTAATAAAGTATTGATGATTGCTTGTCTATCTACTGCAAAATTATTATCGGTAGTTGGTAGAATTATTACAATATGGAAAACTAATCTCCTTTTTATGCCCCCCTATCGATAGATGTGGAGGCATATAGTGATTCACCTGTCCGTCCATTCGTCCGTCCGTCCATCCATCCGTCCGTTCGTTCGTCCTGGTTAACCCAAATTGACCGTTTCTTCTAGCATTAATATGGCTTGCTACAAAGCTTTCATACTTGCATGGATGTTGTGTATGAACACTCTCCACACGCCTGTACCACCTAACCCCATTTTGACCTTCACCTTGACCTAATTTTGGACTTAGACTTATTTATGGACAAGGCTTCCACAGGGGGCATAAGCGTTTAGTGAACGCAGTCTTGTTGAAGATGTTTTCGTCTGTGTTTACCATAAATGATCTGCCTACTGTAAACTTATTATTTTTGCGGGGATACATTTTCATTGATTTGTGGTTGAATTTGAGCTCAAAATCTAATCCTCACCATCAATGGACCTCCCAAATACAGGACAAGGGTATCCCTCTTGATGTTTGTGATCCACAAACTTACAACTGCATGGAATCGAATTTTATAAATCTTCAAAATTTATTGCCCATGAAAATAAGTGATTTTACAGTCATTTTTATTAAATGTGCATTACCAACTTAATTGTTGACTTCTTTTAGCCTGTGATACTTTTCTTATTACTCAATTATTTGTATAATATGTTGTATATAATATTGTTATATGTTGATAATTATGTACTTGATTGTAAATTTGTTTTACCATTTTCAAATTGTCTATGAATTAGTAAATCTTTTGTAGTAAACTGTTGGCTTATTGTTATTTTTTCTTAGAATATTTGCTTTATCAGATTGATATATACGAGGGATGATCCATATATAACGAGAAAATGCTTATAACTTTGCAATTACATGTTATTTTCTAAAATTATTTTATGTGGTGGTTAATATGGATATTAGAAGAAAACGTGCGAAATATGTTTGAAATATATCGAAAAATAAATTGTTTGGAACATTTTTGCCGACCTATGAAGCCGGATGGCGGGGCAACGTTATTTTTGAACTTTTTAACGCCATTCATAATTTGACTATGAACTATTTAACGATCACATTCCTTAGGTACATCTGCATTAATTTTTTAAAAAAGTCAGACGATCCTCCTTCAATATGTATACGTCTTCGCCAATGCGATACCAAGTGGAAAAAGACGCACGATAGTCATCCTTTGGAATTTCGTTCAGAACATCCAATATTTTCGTGCTTAGTGTCGACGTCACGTTGCGCCTACTTTACGTTAGAACACTAGCATTTTTCAAGTCCATTTTTAATGTGTTATTATGTACACAAACCGAAGCTTTAGACATGACGTGATCACGAAATGATTACTGAATGTCATGCACACTACTTATTACTTGTTTTTTCTTCAAAACTAGATATCTTAATGATAATCAGTTGTCGTCCGTTATTTTTGCTATCAAGGAACGATAACACATGCGTAATGTAACGAATGGCAACACAATCCGTGAATGACGTCACCATCAGTACGGTGAGTCTTAAGTGACCCCAAGCACCAATTTTCATCACAATGCTATTGCTTACATAAAAACTGTGACAGTTTGAATTTGTGCGAAAACAGGGAAAACTCCGCAAAATGCCCCGCCTAGGCGTACCAAGGGTTACCTTAGCAACCATAGATTTTAGCATGGTGTAGCTGTAATCATGGAAATTCAGGGGAACATTGGTAATGTATGTTATTACTTCCAGCTAAAGTTTGAGTAAAATCTAAAGTATCATAAGAAAATGATAAGAATTTTCTCGTTATATATGGATCATCCCTCGTATTTGTATGCACCCCCACCCCATCCCATCATAGATGACAGGTATTTTGCTATGTCAGTAGGTTGGTCAATCTGTATTCTTCAAGTGACATTACACCAGTGCTGAGATCACTTTGTCTTATTATTTGTTGAAGGGTGGTTTATCAAAGGTATTCAAGTGAAATCATTGGAGTATGCTCCCATGTGCTATAACTTACTGCTAGAATATAATCTATTATTTGGTCAACCAAGTTATTAATTTAAAACTGGTGTAATGTCAGTAGTCATCTTTTAATATTTTGATGGTTATCCAAGAAGGAAGGTTTGTATGTGTAATGTGTTACAACTTCTTGGTCTAATCAATGCTGCCTACTGCTTTCACCATTTGTGAATTATTATCTTATACAACTGCAACATTTTTAAGGAGATTTCTCCAGTTAGATTTTATCCGATGATGATGCCATAAAAATGTGCACAAACCTAGTTTAATACATACTGAAGGAATACTGTAAATTTTGTGGATTTTAATAAAAATGAACTTTCGTTGGGTCGTAAATTTGTGGATTACAAAACATGAAAGGATAACCCATGTTTGATTTTTAAGAGGTCAATTTACCGTGGGGATTAGATTTCGTGGTCGAGTGCAACAACGAAATCAACAAAAATTCAACTCCCTCAAAAATTAATGATTTTACAGTATATGAAATAAAGGGTGTAAGGTAAGTTTGTTCCGTTTTTTTTAACGTCTAATGTCTTAAAAGTTGAGAGGAAAAGTTATTTGTAACTCCCTGCAACCACATATACTGACTTATGAATGAACCCCATAGGGTACGAATAGCGCCAACGAGTCAGACAAGGAGAAAAAGTGAATACGAAGAATAGAATCCCTAACTCCACAGAATTGGCAAGTCAAAATGACGAATACGGAGAAATCATAGCATACTTTTATTATTATAGATGGAAAAACTCCCCCATGATTGGAATTGGAGGTAAGAACCAAATCCAACCCCATATTAGCTCACCTGTCACAAAGTGACAGGGTGAGCTTTTGTGATCACTCTTCGTCCATCTGTCTTTTGTCCGTCCGTTCACAATTTTTTGTGAACACAATAGAGGCAACACTTAAGACCCAATCTTCATGAAACTTGGTCAGATTGTTTGTCTCTATGAAATAAATGCCAAGTTCCAAACTGGGTCATGTTGGGTAAAAACGAGGTCACAACTCAAATTTTAGACTTAACTTATGACCCATTCTTCATAAAACTTGGTCAGAAGACATCCAGGTCAAGTTTGTAACAGGATCATGTGAGGTCAAAAGCTAGGTCACTAGGTCAAATCTTAGTAACAGCTTGTGAAATAGTACACAATCATGATACAATCTTAATGAAACCTAATCAGAATGTTTGTCTCTATGAAATCTAGGTCAAGTATGAAACTGGGTCATATGGGGTCAAAATCTAAGTCACTAGGTCAAATCTTTAGAGGGCACACTTATGACCCAATCTTCATGAAACTTGGTCAGAATGTTTGTCTCTATGAAATCAAGGTCATGTTCAAAACTGGGTCATGTTGGGTCAACAACTAGGTCACTAGGACTAATCTCAGAAAAAAAGCTTGTTAACACATTAGGTGACACAGTTGTGGCCCTATCTTCATGAAACCTGAATGTTCATGAAGGTCAGAATGTTCATTTCTATGAACTCTAGGTAAAGTTCGAAACCGTCATCTGGGGTCAAAAAGAAGGTCACAAGGTCAATCATAACTTCGGGCCCTAGGTCGCTCATCTATCGTAGAAGTGCATGCAATCCCTGTCATTTGACCTAGAGGCCTAGTTCTTAACCCAATATTGCACTTGACCTAGATTTTGTTAAGATGACCATTGTGACCAAGTTTCATAAATATTAGGTCAAAATTGTGACCTCTAGTATCTACACAAGGTTTTTTCTATGATTTGACTTTGTGACCTAGTTTTTGACCCCGGATGACCCAATATTGAACTTGACCTAGATTTTGTTGAAATTATTATTGTGACCATGTTTCACAAAGATTAGGTCAAAATTGTGTGTTTACACATTTCAATGGATCCACTTGATAATCTTAGTCAAAACCTTACACGAACAAGAAAGCAGAGTGTTCTCTACCCTGGCATCTGGTCAATTAGTACAACCATTACATAAACAAGAACTACTCAACTTACTCATAAGCATGCAAGTTTGTCTCCCTTTTCATGAGTCAACAAAGGGGGTGGTAACCTATAAACAAGAGCAGTCCACGAACAGTGCGCTCCACTATTCGCAGCGCCATGCTAGGATAGTACAATCATTATATATTCAAAACAAAAAGCTTCATAACAGCAGCATTACCCTCTGCTGAGTAGAGGTTGGGGCTTCTAAGTCAAGAAAAGGGGGATAATTTGGACAAATTATGCAGGACTGTTGCCTACTCATGTGTAGGTCCTCTAGGTCATGATGGCAAATAAATAAGCATTTCTCAGTCCAAAACGGGGCATAATTTCAACAAAATGCTAAATAATTATGTTCTCCTGTGTAGGGGTTGGGGTCATGCTGGTGAAAAAGTGTGCGAAGTATTTAAGCAATATAAGAGTGCACTTTGAAGATATTAGAGGTTAATAAACCTGTACCTAAACTATAACATTTCCAAGTCCAAAAGGGGGCATAATTTCAACAAAATGCTCAATAGAGTTACCCACCCCTGTGTAGGGGTTGGGGTCATGATGGAGAACAAGCATGCAAAGCAATATGTGAATGCACGTTGAAAATATTTGAGGTAAAAAAACCTGTACCTAAACTTAACATTTGCACTAAGTTGAAAAAAGGGGGCATAATTTCACCAAAATGCTTAATAGAGTTACTTACCCCTGTGTATGGATTGGGGTTATGATAGTGAACGAGTATGCAAAGTATTAAAGCAATATGTCAATGCACTATGAAGATATTAGAGGTTAAAAAACCTGTACCTAAACTTTAACATTTGTACTATTTGCACTAAGTAGAAAAAAAGGCATAATTTCAACAAAATGCCTGACACAGTATTCCTGCATATGGGTTGGGGTCATGCTGGTGAACATGTATGCAAAGTATGAACGCAATATCTTAAAAGACTTAGTGAATATAAGAGGTTAAAAAACCTGTACCTAAACTTTAACAAAAGTGTTACGCCGACGCTGACGCTCGGGTGACTGCAATAGCTCCCCTTATTCTAAGAATAGTGGAGCTAAAAAGTGAGGCGATCTCATGTGCTCAATAGAGTACAACAAATGTGGAAAGTTGTTGTTGTATCCAGAGGTCTTGGTCTTATTACTGTTCAAAACATTTTATAACCCTGGCATGTCACAAGTCCATGGTTTTTACCTCAAAACAACTGAGTGAACAGAAACATAATATTAACAATGCAATTTTAATTTTTCATGTACACATAGCATGTATAAACAAGAAATTTAATGCTACAAAATTGGAAAATGCTAATCAGTGGTTGTTTCCACGGTTACTTGAGTAAACATTGGTGTAGAGAAAACTCATAATATAATCAGTATAATATATTCAAATGGGTTTAACATACATGTACAATAAATACAAGCATCAGTTTGTCAATATGTAAATTAACAAAGCAACGAAAGCGCATCAATCGCTCTTCATCTTAGCTTCAACTTTTTGAACTAGTCGTTGATTTTGTATCATCGAATTCTCCCTCGCCTTCTCCGAGAAGTCCAAATGATTTGAAAACCTTATGCTGTCTGGTAGTTCGTAATTTCTTCAAATCTCCCGAATATTGTTGTTCTCTATTTAATTGTCTTCTTTGATCTTCAAGCTCAAGTTTATGCTCTTGTAAAGCTCTGGTTTTACGTATTAATTCCAAGAGTTCTTTTCTAAGTTGTCTATTTTCTAGTTTTATTTTGTTTGTGTGGTCTGTAAGGCACATAATCGCTTCCTAAAATGGAATATTTAGATATAATTAAGTATGACGGTAATATACTTATAACTATACATGTATAGTCAAACCTTGTTAATTTGACAATCTTACAAATGAATACACTGAAATTATGTTCTAAGTTACGGATCAATCGTCAGTGTAGAATCTGTATTAATTGTGACTTCCAAATGTAGGGTTACCGGGTACTTTTCTGTGAGTTAACCTTAGCCTAGATTTCAATGAATGTTTGTGCTTACAAATAACATGATCTTAACCATGCATATAAATATTTTCTTTTATATACATGTACCTTAATTGTTTTTTGCTTAAAGAAATTACGTCACAGGCTCTGCAAAAAGTTTTTAAACTTGTCAATCCAAATTAGTAAAATAAGTGACTGTTCCTCTTTGTCTAATAGAAAAATACAGGATTTTATTTCAGTCCGAACCAAAATTTGTCAGTCAGGACTGAAGGACTGACAAATTTCGCGAGCCTCATGGTATTGTCTGATTGGTTACATGTAGAACAACCTCTTAGCACACACAATATCATCCGATATAAATTTCAGGACCACATTATCTGTTTATGAACATTCAGGTTCATGCAAACTTTTAAATGCTGCCAGCTAGATAGATCAAGTGGAAAAACTCGCTTACAGTGGTAAAAACGCTTTAAAAGCTATAATTGCAATAGGAAGAACGAAAAAGCCTTTGGATGTTGCGTCATTGCCATTCCATGAAAACTTTACATCAATAATGGTTTTCCTCCACATGTGAAGAATTTGCTAGTTCTGAATGGAAGGGTAAATTAGAATACAGTCCAGGAAAACAGGTTATGTGAATTGGTCCTGTATGTAACTGAACAAGAGCAGCCACTGTAATAAAGGGACATATGCCTGGAAGTGCGATGTTGATAGTATAGGCAAGTACTTTAAGTTACCAAAATGTCTAAGTTAAAAAAGGGCCATAACTCTTTACAAAATAATCCTATAATTATATGACTTGTCTAGTAATGTTGACTTATGATGTTGAGTATGACTACCAAGTTATATTACAATAGTATTGAGAGTAAATAAAATAAAACTTTATTAAAGCCTTTAACCAAAATGTCTTTGTTAAAAAGGGCAATAACTCCTTCCAAAATCATTCTCTAGTTATGTCACGTGTCAAGTAAGATTGACTTTTATTATTTGCTTTCAATGGATCACAAAGGTTTATCAGTGAAAATAACAGTGAAATTATCATTTTGTTATTTTGACTGTTTTTTGAAGCTGGTTCCAGTATCATGCAGAAAAAGAAACATAACGTCAACAGCTCCGGGCTTTAAAATATTCTCACGTCGTGACATTCCAATTCTGATGTGATTTTTTTTCCAATTGAGCCAATCACGGAACCTTTTTAAGAGAAATTGAGGCATATCATAAACAGAAAATTTGTTGATTTTTGGTGTAAGATCAATTTTAATTCACTCGTCACAGAAAAATAAATTTTCCCCGTGAAAAAATTGATTTTCTATGATCACTTGGTGAAATAAATTTGATCTTACACCAAAATCAACAAATATCCGCTATGTAATAGTAATTATGTATGCAAAGTTTCAATGCTTTAGCATTGTTGTGAACAAACTATTGAACTTTATTAAAAACTTTAACCCGAATGCCAGGACTGAAAGACAGTTCAATTTTAATATGCCACCTATCAGGGGCATTAAAATTGTTGAGAAATACCATTAAATCTGAACAAACATAGAAAGCCTTTGGTGCACAGCTTGGAGCTCATACATATAATTGATGTATTCCTGATACAGATGGTACAAATATAGTTACCTTATTAGCTTTCCTCTGTAAGGTAGCAATTTTACTTTCTGAGTCATGCTGATACTCTCTCTTGTCACGAAGAAATTGTGCTTTTAGTTGTTGAATAGTCTCTGAATGTTTAGATCGAAGTTTCATTACTTCTTTTTCCAGGTCCCGAATCTTAGTCAACTGTTCTGTTTGTAAGTTCTGAAACACAATATCCAACATATTCAATTATATCATTAAAACCACTGAATTATAATAGTTTTCCATAAATGCCTTTTCAATACTTCAGGTTTTTTTCATGGTGAAACAACTTAATTTCTGTCAACTCTCGATCTCGCTTACTGGTATATCAAATTTTTCGTTATGTCGAAGGTTTTTTAAGTCATTTCTTTGTCTATATGAAATATTGTCGCTCATCTCAAAGTTCATCTCCAAGTTTTTTATGATCTCATTTTTCAAGGTCACTATCAACTAATTCATACCTAAGGTCTATAATGTTCAACTCAAAGTCTGATCATATCTGGCCAGCATTGAATGTGTTGACATTAAATTGCACAAACATGTCATGCCGCTTTGAAATGCAACCAAACTCCTGAATATTAACAATCATCATCATAAAATAGGGAAATCCCGGACATGATAAACCCTGTTTATACCCTTACTATGACTTCGGCCTGTGCAAAAAATGGCTCTCAAACTTATCTCAAATTTTCATTACATTGAAGTATTTCGAACACAGTATGGTTCCTTATAGATGTTGAGAACAAAGCAAGGGAAGTGTACAAGTAGGAAACCAGTATAATATTTAGAAACCATGACTAGGACATAATAAATACAAGTAAATGTAGTTTTAAAGTACATATAAAATTGCATGCCATCTTTGCAAACCATTGATACGGTTTTTAACAATTATTCCATTGTGAAGCAACATCAGTGGATATGTCAGGTTGTATACTAATATACCAGAATGATATGTTTTATGACCGTATATTGTATTGAAGTACACAAATTTTACCTTGTATGAACCCAGCTCACCAAGCTCTTGTGTTGTCTTTGTAAGAAGATTTTGCTTCTCTAGTAACAAATCTTTCAAGGCTGAAAGTGAAAGGAATAAGGGTGGTGTAAGGATAAAACTTGGTTTGTCTCTGCTCTACATTCTCTACTGTCCTTTGTTAGTACCTTGAGCAAAGTATGTCTTCTTGATGAATATAAGGCTCATAACTATTCTTGTTTACTTCAACAATAGTAAAACTTGTGTGCCTAATTGGAGGAGAAGTGTTTACATACATGATACAGGATCCTGCGTATGTTGAGACATTCAGATGTGTAGGCCCAAAAATACTAAGGATATGAGGTCTGATGACATGCCCCTGGAAAAGTATTAAACTGTAGAGTGTTTGGCTCATTTTTATCATTTAAATTGTGTATATTTGGTCACTTCAAAAGCAACTATTTGTTATGAATGGCCTCTGCTTGAATATACTAGGTAGATAATGTGTAGACATGGGCTTAATGGTCTAACAGCAGTTACCCTACCAAAATATATACTCTTTCCCTAATGCACTTTACATCACAGGGATCAGTAACTTATTGATACAAACCTTTTGCTTTGTCATTAAACTCTTCTTCCATAATTTCTTTCTGTAGTTGAATGTTTCTTATTTCTTGTTTATTATGATCACTTAAGGTGATAATAGTTGTCTGTCTTTTTGTCGTCTTTTTTTCCATGTAACTCATGTATTCATGCTGAAATAAGGTAATCATTTTTTTAATTATATGTAATAAGCAATTGATATGAAACTAGAAATGTGTCCCCATGGATCCCCCCAACTTGCCATTTGACCATGTCAAGGGCTGTAATATTCTTTTTAGGTATTTAGGTATGACAAACGGCTATACATGTATTTGAAGGACTGTAAAAAGATAATATTAAGTCCATAACTCTGCTAATACTGGACAAATCTGAATAAACTTTCCTAGTTACATAACTTTTAAAATTACTGATACTTACACTTTCTACTCTAACTTTCTGAGCTTCCTGTTGTAACCATTCATTTTCCTTACGTCTAACCTTTGGTTAAGGTAAATATTGATTGCCTCCTAATTAATTAAATTGATTCATAGCTAGAAAAATTAATACAGCAAGTAGTTTTCATGTGATTATTTTGTGTGGTAACATCCATTTATAAATATAGTTGAAACAGTTTATAGTTATATTGTAAATGTGCTTAGGAATTATATTCAGGAATAGTATATTTTATTCATTAAATTATGGTACTGTGTACGATGTAATCATTTTGTTCATTAAGTATAGAAGCCAAATATGTTAATCCATATAAAATTGTTAGTTTCTTACGTCCGTTTTAATATGTTTTCCATTTTTATATTGTATGATGTGACTTGACGTGACTTCTGGTTCCGTATTATTTTGTATTTACAATACACATAGGAAAATTTCCAACATCGTAATAACACAAAGTTAAAAATGTGTTAAGAACTATTATAAAAGAGTTTGTACTATTGTACACTCATCACTATCAGTTTATCATTACACTTGCGCAGTTGTTGTAATACAGCGATTTTTCTTGAAGTTGCAGAATATTCATAGCATTTGGATTCAAATTTTTGCCCTACCCCAAATTTATTGAATCTTGAATTAAACATATTCAGATTCTGAGCATTTACAGCAGTGTTTGGTAGAGAGTCCCAAGCATCAACCACTCTGTATTTTGCATTTATTTCCAATACCAATTCCATAAATACAAATTGTTATATCAATTTATGACTTAAAGGATACAGATCTTCCACATTTTTCTTGGCATTGTCAAGCTCTGTTGTGACCTTTTCCAATCTGAAATCAGAAATGTACATGTATTCTTTATCAATACCTGGTGACAACTTTCATGGGCCGAGTTAGTTATTGAGCAGTAATTTGCTTTGACTGGGTACCACACATAGTTGTAGGCAACTCTATTGAAATAAACAGCTGTCACATCTTAATGTAGATCAAGGTGAAAAAGCATGCCCAATAATTCAAGGGCAACGTGGGGCTAGAACTATATTGTTACCTAGACTCCCTCAACATAAAATGGCAAAATAGACGTAATGACTGCCTAACGCCTCTTTTCCAGCATTTTTGGTAGGTGTTTCTGTCAAGGGCAGACTTAAAATCAATGAAGAGAAAGAAGTTTGATACAAGGTATCCGGGTGCTTCACCCTAGCTCCTTCCGAATAGACTCTTGATTCTTTAACATGCCCGGTGTATAGCACCGATACATGCAAGACTACCTCTGGGTTTCCAACAATTTCATCTCTGGTTGGGTGGGAAACACTGAAAAGCGTTTCAGAAATGACAACATGACACCAGGGACCTCTCAATCAGTAGTCAAGAGCGATATCCACTCGACCACCGTGACACTAATCTATCAGTGTCTGTCATCTTTGGGTTGTTTTATTTAACCAGGGACAGTCTCATTTTTCATTCTGTTACTGAAGCCGTAGTCAGCACCATATTAAGCAAATAGGTCTGGAATGGTTAATGGAGGGTTGCTTTACGAGACTGATAATAATATGGAAAATAAGTAACCGTCCCTAGTACAGTGTAAACCTTTTAGACGTCACAAGAAATCCCCAATATCAATCAATCAATAGCTTCATAGATAATTACAATCAAGCTCACAGGTAGCACCTTTGAAGTTTCCTAAGGCAACAGAAACTGTTAATTATGACTTTTTTGTTGACTGCAATTTATCAATACTGTACTGGAGCCCGTTGCCTATTAACCAAGCCGCTTCCAAAAGGCGCTACCGAGCGCTTGCCTACGTCTATGCAACGACATGCTACGAGCGAGCAGTGCTCGCCAATAGCATACAGTTTCTTTACACTATGCTAGGCAAGCGCTACCGAAGCCGTCCGTTTCATAAGAAAGCGCTCGATAGCGCTTTGCTACGAAACGGTCTGCTATCCGCGAGCGCTCGCCAGTAGCATATAATTTTTCTGCTTCGTCCACTACGAAGCACTTTTTGGAAGCAAGACGTTTCCTAGCGTAGCGCTACAGAGCGCTCAGGACGGTAGCGGTTTGGTTAGGCAACGAGCTCCTGATCAGGTCTATTATATCGCCCGATCTGTGTATAATACACAGATTGGTATATCATATGCAGATTTGTGTATCAATTGATATACAAATCGGGATATTGCATAAATATGCAATTGCAATAAATTGTATAAAACTAAGAAGTCCCTGATGCATATCTTTGAATATGTACATATTTTAATAAACAGTCTTATTTTTTCTTTACTTATCTTGCTAAATGTGCCTGTTAGGAAAATGTAAAAACGCAAGAAACGCACTAATAGGCTTAACAAATGATAATTGTGCTGAAACATGTGATACATACACATATAAAAAGTTTATGCAACGAAATGCGCATTTTCCTCATTAAAAAAGTATTCCCATTTTTCTTATGACATATCCCGATTTGTGTATCAATGTATACACAGATCTGTATATGATATACAAATCGGGAGGATACACAAATCGGGATATATATCCTCTTTTCCTATGGTTTCAGCCACTTAAGAATCAATGTGTGCCAAAATATGTTTTTGCAAGCTTGAAAAATGTTTAGAGTGTTATAGTTAGTCTTTTATCTTAACAAATTGACCAAATTATTTGGTCTGGGTACTGTAGTCTATTTGTAAAAATATAGCTATTTAACTGACCAGGGGTAGGTTCGTCTTAATTTTATAGTGTTTCCTATGGTTTCGGCCACTCTAGATGAACGTCCAAGAAATTGTATTTTTTGAAGGATTCAAAGTGAAATACTTTTAGGTAATGTACATCAACATGTCAACTAATGTTTTACATAAATTTATTTACACCCAATGCCTGCAGAGAGTGAAGCACCCTGTTTTTCAAGAGGCCCACAAAAAAAGTCACATTTTTTCTACTTTTTGTTACAAAATCACTTAAAACGGCTTAATTTCATAAAAATTGATTCATGAACAATATTGGGAAGTGTATCCTAGTTTTTTCATGCAATCCACATACTGGAGTAAAAATTTCCACTCTTTGGGCTATATTTTTCAAAATAAGGGGGTGGCTGAAACCATAGGAAAGGATGAAACCATAGGAAAGAAGGATAATAGACCTGCTGATTTAGCAGAATTCGATCTTACTCTTGTTTTAACAGTGTTTCTTTCAGAGAGGGTTCTCCAGCCCCCTCTCCACCTTCTCCATCCCCGCCTTTTCCTCCCTTCTTTCCCTTTTTACCCTTCTTTCCCTTTTTTCCCTTGCCTTTCTTTTTAGGAGGCATAGTTCAACTCTTCTTGTAGAAAATTAATGGCGTCTCTGTTGCCATTAGTTACATTGTTATGGTTGTGATAGCCGTAGACTCGTAAAAAAATAGTAGTTGTTAAAGGACTTATTGAAAATACAACAGACGAAATATATTTCGACGAGTAATAATTTAGATTTCATATTCAAAATAACATGAAATATTAAAATACTTAACTACGCACTTAGCAGGAACGATAACTCTCTGCGAACAGAAAGTTGCAATTCAAGATGGCGGCGCCCATTAACTCACAATCTGAAAGTGAGGAAGATACTTCGTTTCGCGATGTTCCTGCTTATCTTGACTGGAGAACTCCCCACTTTGATCCTTTGCGTGCTATTTATGACGACCGAACACCAATACCAAACGTTTCTGGTGTTAAACAGTTTAACAACGTTGCACAATTTGAAAATTTTCTAATGGGCAAAGATGCACAGACTCATAAAAAGATAAAAGAAGAGAAAGAAAAGGACTCAAAGGTCAAAATACCCGGTATAATTGCAGAGAGGGCTGCAGCACAGGCTAAGGAAGCTGTTAGAAAAGCTGCCATTATGGCAAAAAATGCTGGTCCATCTGAACGCTCTGAGACACAAGCCAGACGTATGAGAACTACGACAGTGTTTACACGCATGGAAGGTTTGTTCGGCTATATAACTCACATCATTATCTTTAGTAATTGCCTTACTCTGAGAGGAAATAGTTCTAATCATAAACTCCTGATTCAAGGATGGAAAGTTGAACTTTAAGTTAAAATATTAATTTCAAAAGGTTACAGTAAGTTTCGAACCTAAGGTGCGACCACTGGCGTTAAAGGCGCAAATGTTTCCAATGCGCTACTATATTCATGCTTGATTTTTCTTTCAATTTTGTTACAAGTACCGAGATTACTGCACATGTAGTAAATAAACATACAAATCGAAAACACCTGAGTACAGCCGAGCGCTTACAGATTTTGATCAGAGTCTCAGTTTAATCTGGTCAGACAATAACACCTGTATGCTAAGTCAATTGTATATCATTATTTTGTCAATAATGTCATTGTAATAATGATATTGGTGGCTTTATCAATTTTACACAATTTGCATGTAAAGACTAGAGGTTGCACTGCATAAAGTAGATAAAAGCAATACAATCGACTAAGACGTTAAGTGTGCGGCCATTAAGTTTTCACTGCCAGATTTGCCAATGACCTTCAATGGAAGAGACTGTTATGTGATACAAGGAATACGGATGCCAAACCCTAGCCCTTTCCTAATAGAAACCTTGGTTCTATAACAATAAACATGCACTGTAGATCAATGATACTACCAGTACCTCTGGGTGCCAACCAGTTCATCTAAGTTGGGTAGGAAACACTGAAAAACCTTTCAGAAATAACCAAGTTCCCCAACCAAGAATCCAACCAGAGACCTCTTGTTCTGTTATCCCCATGCCAGACTTATAATTTATAAATATACAATATAATATTATAATTTATCAATGTAATATAGAGATTTATGAGTGAAAATAACCGTGGAAGCTGGTTCCAATACCATACAGTGGAAGCTGGTTCCAATACCATACAGTGGAAGCTGGTTCCAATACCATACAGTGGAAGCTGGTACCAATACCATACAGTGGAAGCTGGTTCCAATACCATACAGTGGAAGCTGGTTCCAATACCGTACAGTGGAAGCTGGTACCAATACCGTACAGTGGAAGCTGGTACCAATACCGTACAGTGGAAGCTGGTTCCAATACCGTACAGTGGAAGCTGGTTCCAATACCGTTCCAATACCATACAGTGGAAGCTGGTTCCAATACCATACTGTGGAAGCTGGTTCCAATACCATACAGTGGAAGCTGGTTCCAATACCATACAGCAAAAGAAAAGTAACATCAACCATGCAAGGCTTTAAATCATGCGTTACATCATTATGATGTCATAATTGCGAGGTCATGACGTTCTAATTTCAATGTAATTTTTTCTGTAACATTTTATGAAAAATTAAAGCATATAATAAACAGAATATTTATGGAATTTTTGTGAAAGATCAAATTTTATTTCACTTGTGATAGTGTAAATAAAATTTTAACTTGTGGCTATGCCACTGGTGAAAATCAGTAAATCAAATTTTAACTCGTGGCTATGCCACTGGTGAAAATATTGATTTCTGTGATCACTCGGTGAAATAATATTTGATCTTACCCCGAAATCAACAAATATCCTCTATATATAGTACAATGTCAGGAAACAGATGTCTTGTTTTTGCAGCACTTGAAAAAGTTTAAATGTTTGTGTAGTAATGTCTTTTCTTTTCTTGTTACTGCAGGCTACAAAAGGGGACCAATGAGTTTGTTGCGTCGATGTGTCGAAGAAAGACTTCGAGTAATTGTTGTTGTAAGAGCTGCAGTAGCTGTAAGAAGTAGATGTAGGGGATATATTATTGCATTTGATAAACACTTTAATATGGTGAGATTTGTTTATGTTATCTACTTACTCATTAAGCCTGGAAGATCTAGCAATTATCTTCTTCATTTTTAGTCCACCTATCACAAAGTGATCAATCTTTGTCTGTCCGTCTGTAAACAATTTGCTTGTGTAGACACTAGAGGTCACAATTTTGGCCTAATCTTTATGTAACTTGGTCTCTATGATTGTCTACAAAAAACTAGGTCAAGTTTGATATTGGTTCATCCAAGTTATAAAAACCTTGTGTTTCACAATTTTGGCTTATCTTAATGAAACTTGATCACAATGATCATTTCAGCAAAATCTACTGCAAGTTCGATATTGGGTCATATGCAGTCAAAAACTAGATCATTAGGTCAAATCATAGAATAACCTTGTGTAGCCACTAGAGGTACTTAAGCCAGCAATATAGGGCCATTTGGTCCTCTTGTTGTGCATTGTTCCTATATTATCTCTGTAAGCAAGGAGAAGTTAGTTTTCCTTCAAAAAGTTTCTGTCTCAAATAGATGTCTGTTAGCAAAAGTGTGTCCACTCCGTTACTTTGTCGTTTCTTACTGGATTTTAAAATTGCTTGGTAAGAATGTTCACCATATCCAGATGGTGTGTTATGGGCATGACCTAGGTCCCTAGCTGAAAGGTCAAGGTCACACTTAGAGGTCAAAGGTTATGTAGTTATACAAGTCATGTCCACTCTGTAACTTTTTTCTCACTGGATTTTAAAATTGCTTGATACAAATGTTCACCACATCAAGATGGTGTGTTATCGGCATGACCCTGGTTACTAGCTCAAAAATCAAGGTCACGCTTAGAAGTCAAAGGTTATGTAGTCATGCAAGTCGTGTCCGCTCTGTAACTTTGTCGTTTCTTACTGGATTTTAAAATTTCTTGGTACAAATGTTCGCCACATCAAGAAAGTGTGTCAAGCGGAAAACCCAGGTTCCTAGCTTAAAGGTCACACTTATATAAATAATATAAATAATAATCCTGTGTCAAGGCAGTGCTGCTGGGGTATGATTCATCACTCCAGTGATAGCTCTAGTTTCTATCTGATTTGACTCATTGGACAAAAAGAAGCAGAATTTTTGCAAATTTTATTGAGAGATAAGTCAGGGATATTTATATGTTTATAATATGATGAGTAATAATATTCATTGTGTAAAGGTTACTTCAATTTTGTTATTTTTCTTGCAGGCTTTGATGGATGTTGATGAAAAATTGATCAAACCAGTGTGCAGAAAAAAGGTACAAGTCTTTGTTATCTTTATCCTTGAGGATCTTGTTGATTAATGGGTTTGAAATAATGGTCTTACTGAATGTGAACATATCCACAGTCTATACAATTTTGTTAGAAAGAAATAAAAAATTGCAAATTTGGGACAGTCGTGGTTTGTGAGAGTTCAATAAATCATTCTTATTATTGCAAAATTAAATGCTCACACTTTGTAGGTATAAAAGAATTTTAAGTTAAGAATTTAAATTTGAACGTAAGTGCTTTGATAAAACATGACCCAGATGAAAATCGAGGATTCAGTTGACCAATCAAAAGATTTAATTTTGGTAAAATATTGCACCTGTTTAGGCCAGAGTTATTTTATTTTTCGTTACTCGGACCCTCCTGCCCTATTTTTTGTAATTTTCAAAAAAATAATTGGAAATCTAAAATTGCATATAATTTATTATGTCAAATGTTTTGATGGTACATGTATTGTTATACTATACACCTTGTTTTACTGTGTATTTCATTATTTCACTAATGATATCTTGGTATAGTACTTGTTTAATTGTGTTTTCATTCACCACAGTGACTGTGCCACAGGCATGATTGAAAAAATAACTAACAGAAATTTATTTTTGGATAAAAATGTGAATAAATTTCTGTAGAGTTTTTAAAATTATTTATCAATGATACTGATACTTGGCACTGTATTTGTCTGCTGTTAGAACTTTCATTGTTGCTTTCAATATTGGACTGTCATTGACTACAGTCCACCATCAACAACATCGCTACATTTTGGAAGTTTTTATTTTTTTCCCTCCTATGGACTTTTTGCTAAAAAATGTCTAAGTAACTAAAAATTAAAAAAACTCTGGCCTTACATAATCCGACGGTTTTGTTTCACAACTTCTGATAAACAACCTTGACAAACTAATGGACAGAGCGTTTTCAACCTTCACATCTGGTCAATTAAATGTAGAGAACAACGTTAACGGTATGAGACACATTTGATACTATTGTTATAGCTATATTGCCAACTATTAAACACTAACTTTTTGAACTTGTCACTGCTATTGGTGATTTTTTCACAGAAGAAAGAGAAAGTAAATGTAAAGAAAGAAGCAGTATATGGTGATGGTCAGACAGACAATGTCAGCCAGCAGGCGTCACTCTCCATACCTACACAAAGATTATCACTACACTCTACTTCACCCATCACTCAAGAGAGGACATCTAGACAAGACTCCTATCCAAAAAGTCGAAACAATAATAAAGATAGCACAAGTACAGTTCACAAGCCAAAAGATTTGCGCGACAGATTAAATCCATTAAATCCACCAGGTAGTTCAAGAAGACACGAGTTTCAAGATCATTTATTCTCTAACAGTTTAGTGCCTAAAACAACCAAATCGACTGAAGAAAAACGATCAAAAGATTATGAAGATCATTTCAGAAACTGTTTATCTGACAGTAACATATACACAGAGAGACAGAGGAAAAAACTGACAGATAAAAAGACCAGTGAGTCTGATGGGGAGATTAAAGTGAAAACAGAGCCTGGTAAATCATCTACAAAGTCTAAGGGTACATTAAAACAGCAATATCAACCATTCTGGCCATTATATAAAACTTGGACCGAAATAAGATGTAATTCTGAGTATGAAATTATATCTCGACATGTAAATCAATTGTTTATAAGGGGAGATAATGTTGTCAGTGTTTCAATATGTAACTGATTAGTGAGGTGACAATGTCTCTTGTTTTTTATCATAAGTGCTTTGCTATGGGACCTTTCTCAAAGATAAGGGATAGGCCCTAATTCTGTAATTTGGGAGACAATGTTGGTTTTTTAGTATTGAGCATGTAAAACTGATTTTGTAGAGACTTGAGAGAACTGCATGATTTTTTTCCTGGTGATGACGCTTTTTATAACATTTGACCTTTAGATATTTTTGGATTACAAAATTACGTTATGTGATACATGTCAGAATATTAGACAGTGCATTATATTTTATTATGCCCCCATCTTTGATGAGGGGGTTTATTGCTTTGCACATGTGGGTCGGTCGTATAATATGGTTTCCTTTCAATAACTCAAGAACGCTTTGACCTATGATTTTCAAACTTTACATGGAGGTCATTCTGCAACAGTAGATGACCCCTATTGATTTTGTTGTCAGTAGGTCAAGGTCACTGACCTTTACCATTTCTGACTATTTAAATGGTTTCCGTTCAATAACTTGAGAACTGTTTGACCTAGGATTTTCAAACTTTACATGGAGGTTGGTCAGCAATATTAGATGACCCCTATTGATTTTAAGGTCAGTAGGTCAAAGGTCAAGGTCACTGCGACCTTCACCATTTCTGACTATTGGGCTGCCATGGACGCATACATGTTTTACAAACATCTCTTGTTATTTGTTATGTTTAACCGCTTGTTAACTTATTTTGGACTTTTTGGAGATGTTAATTTTCTTAATACTTATATAATTTTATGTGCTATATTCATTGACCATGGGTAAATTGATATTGAAATTATTGGATGCATAATTTATCTGAAGGCATCAGTTGTTTGTTCTTTTTTCAGCATAATATTATCGTATTTTATTACATGTAGCTCGACTTTTGGAAGAAAAAAAATAGAGCTATTGTCCTGACGGGATCATGTGCGTCTGCGTGTGCGTTGGTTAAGTTTATTGTCATAGTCATTTTCTCAAAGGGTTCCAAAGGTATCACTTTTAAATTCAACATAATTATTCACCATCACAAGGGGAGTCCATGCTGACAAGGCTGATAACTCTGTGACTTATATTTATGGAGTTACCTGCCTTTGTTTGGACTTAATACATAGAAATAGTGGCACATTTTACACAACTGAATTTTCTCAAATGCTATCTAAGCTTTCAACTTAAAAGTCAATACACTTGTGTAATGTGATGACCTACATCTACTGACAAGAGGAAACAAATTAATCCAGCATTTTGTGAGAGTTATTCCCCTTTCTGAATTACTCAAAGACTATCAAAGGTATACACTTGAAATTTCTTCATAGTTATTCACCATCACTTAGGGAGTTCATGAATACAAGGCTGGTAGCCTGGTGACCTATATTTATGAGTTATCTGCCCTTGTTAATCTTAGAATTTTGACTCGCAGATGAGAGAGGTTACTATCAAATACGAGAAAGTCAAGCTAACAGCACTCGTAGGCGGTGCTCTTGTTATGTATAAACTTGTGACATTATGACTTTTGGATTTTAATAATATATTATGTATGCATGTACAGACTTTGTCTTTTGGGATATATCTACTGTTACTTGAAGTCCCAGTTAGGGAACATGATAACTGTATATAGTCTAACTTGTACTAGCGACCACGCGTATTAAGCGACCTTTGTCTTAAACGACCAGTTTCAATTCCTCCCGACCACATTTGCTCTATATTTTTACTGTATTAAGCGACCTTTGTCTTACGCGACCAGCGACCACTGTTTATGCACAAAATTGATTGGGAAAATTGCATTAAGCGACCAAACAATTATGTGTAAATCACTGGTTGTCTGTAGTGACAGGTTGTTAAATACTTTATACCTCGTCTTAAATCATTGTTTGTTCACACTTCGGAGTTTGTCTTTTGTTAACTGGGCCCCAATTAACAGCATTGATAATCACCATTGTGTCAGTAGGGCATTTCATACAAATGGTTTTAATCCGATTACACACATTATTATGGATTAATTGTTGTATCTTTTGCTGCAATCAGCTTGTTTTCACCGTCCATTAAGATTGGGCTAAAACCCGGTCTATTGCGGGTTTTTTCTTCGAGTGCAATAACAACAACAACGTGCAAGCAAAACTGACTTACATTAATAACATTGTGCAATATATGAGTAAGTTTATTAAAATGATAAATTAAATGATTATGAAAACGATGCATACAAGTATAGAATCATTATAAAACATATTTACACTCTACAGTAATGTTTATCAATTGAAGATGAATAGTATTCAGACAGCCTAAAGAAGGAAATTCATTTATTACACTTGATGATTCTTACATTTGTGTTAAACGACCATTCCGTTAAGCGACCGTTTTCAGACCTTCCCCAGGGTGGTCGCTTAATACAAGTTAGACTGTAATAGGGTTTTAAAAATGTACTGGATTCATTAGAATATTGCAATGTTTAAGTATATTTTTAAATTATGCAAATTATTTCTTATTATGTCGGCCAATCTGTTCAACCAGTTTTGTACATTATCTATACCAAGTCTGACATGACAAAGATGTATCGTAGAGGGCTGGGAGGTACATCTACTGAGATGTGTCATAGAGGGCTTAGAGGTACATCTACTGAGATGTTTCATAGAGGGCTTGGAGGTAGCGTCTACTGAGATGTTTCATAGAGGGCTTGGAGGTAGTGTTTACTGAGATGTTTCATAGAGGGCTTGGAGGTAGCGTCTACTGAGATGTTTCATAGAGGGCTTGGAGGTAGCTTCTACTGAGATGTTTCATAGAGGGCTGGGAGGTAGCGTCGACTGAGATGTTTCATAGAGGGCTTGGAGGTAGCGTCTACTGAGATGTGCCATAGAGGGCTGGGAGGTAGCTTCTACTGAGATGTGCCATAGAGGGCTTGGAGGTAGCGTCTAGTGAGATGTGTCATAGAGGGCTGGGAGGTAGCGTCTACTGAGATGTTTCATAGAGGGCTTAGAGGTAGCGTCTACTGAGATGTTTCATAGAGGGCTTGGAGGTAGCGTCTACTGAGATGTGCCATAGAGGGCTGGGAGGTAGCGTCTACTGAGATGTTTCATAGAGGGCTGGGAGGTAGCGTCTACTGAGACATGTGGTAGAGGGCTGGGAGGTAGCGTCTACTGAGATGTTTCATAGAGGGCTTGGAGGTAGCGTCAACTGAGATGTTTCATAGAGGGCTGGGAGGTAGCGTCGACTGAGATGTTTCATAGAGGGCTGGGAGGTAGCGTCGACTGAGATGTTTCATAGAGGGCTTGGAGGTAGCGTCGACTGAGACATGTGGTAGAGGGCTTGAAGGTAGCGTCTACTGAGACGTATCGTAGAGAGCTGTTAAGGCTTAGTGAGGAATTAGCTCAGTTCAGCTGATCTTAGTCCTAAACCCTCAGTCAACAAGTTGTATGTATTGTATAGTCATGTGTAGCAATGTGTTTGCATCTCCAACTTTATTGTGCTACTCCTCTGATATAGATCTCCAAACTGCTATCTATATGTAGCATTTATAACAGATCCATGACATTGTAATAAAGTAAATAAACATTCATAAGAAAATTTAAGTAAAGAAAACATGCAGAATCTCTTCTGAGACCAAAATATACTTTGTACCTCTGTTAAGGAGCTACTCAAGTTTCATGGCCAAGTTGAGTTAAGACTTAAAAAAGGGTTAAAAGTGTACTAGTTATATCTCCCATTATAATTTTTTGTTAATACACCTGTTACTATATATAGTAAAAAATTTAGGTTGTCAAAATCTGCATTATCGCCTCCCCAGGGATATTATCATCAAATTGATAATATCCCTGGGGCTATTATCGGTCATGTGATCAATAATGGCCTTGCGATCGTGTGCACCCGCAACGTGACGTTATTTACACAGAAATTACGTTAAATGTACGGCTCCTATTGTACATACTCATCGAAATGTACGCTTGAACGCTAAGCAAAATAAAGTAAGGGAAACGGGACATCCAGAATTATGTGTTTTACTAAAAATGTCTATAACTTTTTTGACCATTTTCTTTTAGAATGAAAATAACGCTGTGCTATTTCTTGTTGTTTTGAGGGTTCATTTGTATCAATATGGAATTAAACAAATGTGTGAGATATAATTCCATGGTATCAATTGATGAGTGGAGATGCTATGTGTGAAATGTAAGTTGTTGACATAGAGTGCTTACATATATTTCCTTCGCTGGAACATGTACATGAAACAGTTCAATAAATGGGCGCGCTATGGCATTGAATGATAATATCCCTGGCGCCAGGGACGTATAATAGAAGGACCGGTCACTCTATGACCTCATATAGCATTATCTATATCTAACCTGTCGAGCAAAGATAAGCAGATAAGCGAAGTGTATAACGGCCGCTTATACGGTCCGGTAGTATTTTCTTTCTGTACGGTCTAAAATAAATCTGGGATTGACGATTGCGGTGGGTATTATCACGAAGTATTATATGGTCCGATTTAAAAATGAATAATGTTCCAGTCTGTATATCATGTCTGTCATATAATTTTATTCCAATAAAGGGTTCTGTCTCTCTGTATTAAATTCAAGAAACGGTTTCAAATTTACAGCGATCTATATGACTCAGCGTGGTTCCAGTCTGTATAGTTTCGTCCTAGAATAAAATGCTTTAATTAACTATATATGATATATTTGTATTTTATGGTTGTACATTCCTACATTTATCCGTGATTGTCGGGAATCTGTATAATGAAACTAAGTTACGATATATATAATATACACTTAACAGAATCCATTCAATTAAATATTCTTTATTTTCACCAGTTATAAAATACTGGTCCTAGATCTGATGAATTCCCCTTAATCTGTGTGTAACAATGCAATGGTTTAATTACTGTCACAAATGTAGATTACACAACGGGAGGGCGGTATTGAACTTGTGATTGGTGCATTATCTAGACAGTAATCTCATATTGTCTCAGTCTCAGCGGGAGTTTCCGTGATACTGTTAATTAGTAAAACATTGACAGCCACTGTAGATCAATTAACACTGCTTTACAATTTTCATAAATAGTGTTTGTCATACATGATTCTATAATACATGTAGTTTGTGGTGGACATAAAGCATAAAATTATTACTATTCCGAGCAGGGATGTATTGTGTAATGGTAAAAATAAGTTTTAGATAATCTACCTTTATACATTTGGAGATCCTTAAGTTTCAAGATAACTACATAAATAATAAAATGGTTACTGAAAACATGAAGAATAGGCATATTATGAATTCAAATAGTTCCTAAATTAGTTAATATTTGTACATAAAACTATGCCTTTCCCGATTAGGGATGTATTATGTAATGGAAAAAACAAGTAATTGTTGAGAAATAATAAAGTGGTTTCTGAAAACATGGCGAATTGGTGTATTTTGAATTCAAATAGTACAAGAATGAGATGATAATTGTGCATAAAACTAAGCCTACCCCGAGCAGGGATGTATTATTTAATGGTAAGAACAAGTTTTAGATAATTTGCTACTATACATTTTGAGATCTTTAACTTGCAAAATGACCAGTATCGTGGACAGCGAGACAAAGAGAGCGATTAGCGTGTTGATCACACCTCTTTCAATGAATGGTATTTAATAATAATTTAATAGGGTAGACCATGTAGTAATGTTTTTATGCCCCCCTATCGATAGATGGGGAGGCATATAGTGATTCACCTGTCCGTCCGTTCGTCCGTCCTGGTTAACCCAAATTGACAGTTTCTTCTAGAATTAATATGGCTTGCTACTAAGCTCTCATACTTGCATGGTTGTTGTATTTGAACATTCTCTACACACCTATATCACCTAACCTCATTTTGACCATCACATTGACCTTATTTTGGACTTATTAAGCGTCTAATTCTTGGTTAAACCAAATTGACAGTTTCGTTTTACATCATGTCCATCATGGCGTTGCCTTAAAACTTGCCATACTTGTTTACCATCATAAGCCCCTTACATTATCAAAGCCATGTAACACTATCCAACATTATTACAGAATTATGGCCCCTGATTGACTTAGCTTTTTATGAGCAAGGCTTCCATGGGGGCATAAGCGTTTATTGAACGCAGTCTTGTTATTTATTTATTTCAATGCAAGTTCCTGTGGTGTAACAAATACAGTGATTCAATAACTGTCACAGACAAAACTATGAAGATTACACAACGGGAGGGCGGTATAATTGTATTGAACTTGTGATAGGTACATTATCTAGACAGTAATCTCATATTGTCTCAGAAGTCAATCTCAGCGGGGAGTTTCCGGTTGTATACTGTAATTATATATAAACGTAAAACATAGACAGCCACTGTATATAAATTAAACCTGCTTTATAATTTTCAAAAGTATTCGTTTATCTATACTAATTTATGGCGAACATAGAGAAACCAAACTTGCTAAACATAACATAAAAAGTTTACTATAAACATGTAGAATTGGCATATTTTTAATTGAAATATTTCAAAATTGTATAAATAAATGTGCATAAAATTATGCCTGTTCCGGGCAGGGATATATCATGTGATGGTAAAAATATGTTTGACACAATTTTCTTTTATTCATTTTGAGATAATGAAGCAGAAAAATTGCTATAACCAACACGTAGGAATGAAAAAGTGTACTGAAAACACACAGATTTGGCGTATTTTGAAGTGAAATAATTTAAATATAAAAAATAAATGGGCATAAAATTATGCCTATCACAAGCAGGGATGTATCATTTAATGGTAAAAATAAGTTTTAGATAATCTACCTGCATACATTTCGAGATCCTTAAGCTGTAACATTACTATAATTGTTGAGAAATAATAAAATGGTTACTGAAAACGAATTGGCGTATTTTGAATTCAAATAGTTCAATAATGAGTTGATAATTGTGCATAAAACAAAGCCTATCACGAGCAGGAATGTACTATTTAATGGTAAAAACAAGTTTTAGATAATTTACTACTATACATTGTGAGATCCTGAACTTGCAAAATGGCCAGTATCGTGGACAGCGAGACAAAGAGAGCGATAAGCGTGTTGATCACACCTATTTCTATGAATGGTATTTGATTTAAAAAAGTTAATTTCGCCTTTCCATTGAATAAAAATGCAAAGAGTAAGTTTAAACTTTCATTTCAGCGCAATTACAATGTTAGATTCTGTTAATGAACGACATATTTATGCATTTTTGTGTCTACGCTTTCGCGGGATTTTTCAATATATCGACCAATTTTTATAGGAGAGCGGTGATTGGACGACAGGTTAGTCACGCTTAAAACCCGAGAAACCGGTCCTTCTATTATACGTCCCTGCTGGCACTTGATAATGACATTTGGGCTAGTGCCCTCGACCCATTATCGTCGTGCCAGGGATATTATCATTCAATGCCACAGCGCGCCCTTTTATTAATCTCTAAATAACAAATTTCTGGAGTACCTTCTGACATTACATTGTATTAGTATTGAATTAAAATTGCATGAGTTGATTGTGCAATAGTACTTCGTCAATGTATGATTCATTTCATTGTTACATTGTATATGTTGTTCTCCATAAAACTTTATGAATTGAAAATGATTTTTATTCTTTTGGTACATTTTGATTTGTTTAAACATGGGGGTAACTTGATAACAAATGTATGATTTACCTACAAACTTTCATAGTGCAGGGTACAAAGACCACTTCAAGTATACAGTATTATGACAATGTACAGAGCATCTCTGCTTGATTATAAAGCTTTCTGTGCATTTTCTTGAAATTAAATGCATTGGTTGTTGAGTATTCCAGCAGAGACAAGTGAAAGCTATAGACAATGGAAGTATTTAGTTATAAGTTATAATGAATGGGCCGTATCTCTGAGGAGAATCATCTGACCAAAACAGCTCAGTGATATAATGTGCAACTCATCTTGGTTTAAAATGTCTTTTACTTGTGTTGGTGTTAGTTTATTATTGAATTCATAGAAGAAATTAAATAAAGTTATTTAAAGGTGCTGCCTCACATATTGGTATATTGCAAAAATGAAATAAAATTGTCAAATATTCACATAATTTTGGTATTGTTGCCTGTATATCCCATAAACAACCACACTGACCTTTAAAATGTTTTGATTCTGACAAAGATTGTGGTTGCTATGGCGACAGAATGAGTGAAAATATGCCCAAATCTGGATCCTGCCATAACTCAGTTTCTATGCTATGTTTAAGAAACTTGGTAGTGGGTAGGTGCCAATAAGGAGATGCACATCTAAATATGTTTTGAATCTGACAATAAGTGTGGTGACTTCAAAATGTGGGATCCTGTAATTACTCAAACAGTTTACAAGCTAGGGGTATCCAACTTTGTATATGGAAAGGAGGCTATAAGGAGATTGTGTACTCTTAAATATTTTTTATTCTGACAAAAATTGTGTTTGCTATGGATACAGAAACAGTTTAATTACTTCCCTTTAACTGGATCTTGTATAAACCAAAAAATTATCAATGCTATGATGACAATTTATGCAAAGAGATCAATGTTGAGATGACGCCTATTTATTGGTGCTTCACTTTGACTGGAATTGTGGTTGCCATGGCAACAGAAGCATTAAAAATAATTTAAAGGTCATGGCTTCAAACCGGTAGAGGACTTCTGTATTGCTTGCAATTCTTAGTGACTTGTTTAATACTATTAGTGACTTGTTTAATACTATTATTCTGTAACTGTTTTAGACTTCAGACAGCTAAAACTAGGTATATAGCTGTTTTACTGTTGAAAATGTCATTCAGCTTGGCATTCAGCTTCATGATTGCTCAGAAACTAGTTCATTCAACTTTTTGACAGCTGGGTCTTGGGCGGGTAATTTTCTCGTTCAGTTGTGTGTTGGGCATTGTGCCTTGTAT
Organism: Spisula solida; assembly: GCA_947247005.1. Classification (NCBI taxonomy): domain Eukaryota; kingdom Metazoa; phylum Mollusca; class Bivalvia; order Venerida; family Mactridae; genus Spisula; species Spisula solida. Next base: position 30,820,906 of record OX365944.1, on the reverse strand, counting down.
GCTTTCTGTACTCAGCTGGTCAAGTTGAGTGCTGCCTTACCTGTCTGACTTAATATTATTCTTTTTAGCTTCACTATTCGTAGAATAAGGGGAGCTATTGCAGTCACCAAAAACGTCAGCGTTGGCGTAATGCTTATGTTAAAGTTTAGGTACAGGTTATTAACCTCATATATTTTCAAAGTCATATGAGATTAAGCTTTAATACTATGCAGACTTGTTCGCCATCATGGCCCCAACCCATGAGCAGGAGTAGGTAGCTCTATAAGGCATTTTGTTGAATTATGCCCCCTTTTTCTATTTGTGCAAATACAAATGTAGTGCAAATGTTAAAGTTTGGTACAGGTTTTTTAACCTCGTATATCTTCTAGTGCATTGACATATTGCTTTGATACTTTGCATACTTGTTCACCATCATGACACCAACCCATACGCACAAGTTGGTAACCCTATCAAGCATTTTATTGAAAGTATGCCCCCATTTTAGCTTGACTTTTCGAAGAAAAAAAGTCGAGCTAATTTGTCGTGACAGGATCGTGTGCCTGTGCGTTGGTTAAGTTTATTGCCAGAGTCATTTTATCCGTCAATTACTCAAAGACTGTCAAAGGTAACAACTTGAAACTTAAAATAGTTATTCACAATCACAAGTGGAGTTCAAACTGACAATGTTGATAATTCTATGACCAATATTTATGGAGTTATCTGCCCTTGTTTGGACTTAGTACATAGAAATAGTGGCAAATTTTACACATAAACTGAATTTTCTCAAACTCTCGACGCTTTCAACTTGAAAGTCAGTACACTTCAGGAATATGATGACCTACATCTACTGACAAGAGGAAACAACTCTATACGGCATTTTATAAGAGTTTTTCCCCTTTTCTGACTTTGCATCTTTACACAAAAATGTCAATTACTCAAAGACTATCAAAGATATCAAATTGAAACTGAACATAGTCATTCACCATCACAGGGGGGTCCATACTGACAAGGCTGATTACTCTGTGACCAATATTTGTGGATTTATCTGCCCTTGTTTGGCCTTAGTACATAGAAATAGTGGCAAATTTTACACAAACTGAATTTTCTCAAGCACTATCAAAGCTTTCAACTTGAAAGTCAGTACACTTGTGGAATGTGATGACCTTCATCTACTGACAAGAGGAAACAACTATATACAGCACTTTATAAGAGTTATTCCCCTTTTCTGACTGAATCTTTACACAAAAATGTCAATTACTCAAAGTCTATCAAAGGAATCCACTTGAAACTCAACATAGTTATTCACTAGCACAAGAGGAGTTCATACAGACAAGGCTGGTAACTCTGTGACCTATATTTATGAGTTATTTGCCCTTGTTACTCGCAGAATTTAAGTGCATTAACATATTACTATGATATTTTGCATACTCGTTGACCATCATGACTTCAACCCATACACAGGGGTAGGTAACTATATCAAGCATTTTGTTGAAAGTATGCCCCCTGTTGGACTTGGAAATGCAAATGTTAAAGTTTAGGTACATGTTTTTTAACCTCTAATATCTTCAAAGTGCATTGATACATGTTGGGGAATCACTTGGTTTGAATGATAGGACCCACTAAAAAAATGGCTGCCAATCGGCGTCGGATAAACCTATATTTTGAGGTAAATATATAGAGGAGATTTGTTGATTTTGGTGTAAGATTGAATTATATTTCACTGAGTGATCACAGAAAATCAATATTTTCACGAGTGGCGTAGCCACAAGTGAAAATTCAATTTTCTGTGATCACGAGTGAAATAAAATTGATCTTACACCAAAAATCTACAAATTTTCTGTTTATTATATGCCTCAATTCCTCTTAAATATGTGCCGTAATTGGCTTAATTGGAAAAATCAGGTCGAAAGTAGAACGTCATGACGTGAGAATTATGACGTCGTGATGACATAACGCATATTTTTTAGTTGTGCAGTGGTCATGTTTAGTCGCAACAGGAGGTGGCAACGGATATATTATATAGCGCCACTTTTTAGCTCACCTGTCACAAAGTGACAGAGTGAGCTTTTGTGATCACTCTTCGTCTGTCCGTCGTCCGTCCGTCAACAATTGGCTTGTGTAGACACTAGAGGTCACAATTTTGACTTAATCTTTATGAAACTTGGTCACAATGATCATCTCAACAAAATCTAGGTCAAGTTCGATATTGGGTCATCCAGGGTCAAAAACTAGGTCACCAGGTCAAATCATAGAAAAACCTTGTGTAGACACTAGAGGTCACAATGTTGACTTAATCTTTAAGAAACTTGATCACAATGGTCATCTCAACAAAATCTAGGTCAAGTTTGATATTGGGCCATCCGGGGTCAAAATCTAGGTCACATGGTCAAGTCATAAGAAAACTTGCAATAGAGGCTGCATTTTCTTGAATCTTACTCAGTAAATGTAAATGATTACCTAGGTCACCATTTGGGTGTGCATGCGCAACTACGACAGATGAGCGACCTAGGGCCCTTTGGGCCCTCTTGTTAATGACATCTTTGCAATAAACAAAGAACATTAAATGGGGTCGTTTGAATATTTAACACACATTATGAGTTTTAATGGCACTGTATAAGTAAAAGTCTACAGAATTTAATTCACACAGTGCTTTGATTATTGTTGTCCGTCCGTGTACGGGTTTTACAGGTAACCGTAGACGAAATAAATGATAATGAAATAAATAATACATTTTGATTATTCGATTAAAAACCACAATATGCAAAATATTCAATGTATATTATTTTTTTATGTCAATTTTTGTCATATCTCTTCAAAAATATTTCGTTCAAATTAAATTCTAATGGCTGATTTCTACATCCGGGTTTTCTGTGAAAACGAGGCAAATTTGGACTAAAAGGAGAAACAATATTTTGATTGAAGTCTTGCACACTGCTGTCCAGTATTGAGGGTAATAATATGATTTGCTTCTGATACTTGTGTCTGTTTCTTATTCTATTTAATATATTGTTGCTTTGTGGAGTGGGTGGGGTGCCCATAGGAAATTTTGTTGACTTGCTCGACCCTTTTCCCTACATTTGCTACAGTAGCCTGGGTATACCAAATACCGGTAATCTACTTTTAAAACTTGATGAAATATAACTAAAACACCCGACAACTGCATGAACCGGCATAAATATGTGCAACAATTATTTTTATTAATAATTTGTGTAAAATACGAGTGGATAAACTTAAATTATGACCTAAATCGAGCACATCAACAACCCTTGGGAGTCCGCCATATTTGTTTACGAATATACTAATTACCGGTAATCCGGTACGGTCCGTACAAAATAATCATTTTGACGACGGCATGTCAAAAATGTTTGGTACTGGGTAAAACTTCTATCTTTAAGTTAACAAATTGGATTATTACTATCAAAATACAATAAGGATGAGTGGAATGCGCGTAGACTGTTATACCATTGTGCAAAGTTTTAGTGGTCAATTTTCACCACGTGGGCACTAAAATTTAGCATTTCTTCTTAAACACCTAATTAAAGTGCAGTATTTTAGATTTGTCCCGTGATAACAGTTTTAATATAACCCCCAATTAATAAATCTTCAATATGCCGATTGCCGGGATGTGCAAATTACCGGTAAAATAAAAAAAATACGAATTTTCAATCAATTAAGGTCTGCAATTAGTGAAAATCCAATATTAAACGAAAATAGTGATTCCGGTCGGAAGTTCAATCTAGTAGATTTTATGAATGACCTATATTCGTAATACGTAATTCTGTGACGTCACACGGGCATACATGCCAGGTTTCACAGAACCATTTGCAGGAGATTGGTGATGAAAATGCAGGAGATTTCAATGAAATGCAGGAGATTTTCCTTGCTCAAACTACCGAATAAAATTAATGAAGTTAATAAGCAGTTGTTACCTATTTTACTTGACGTGTGACAACTGACAACACCACGTTTGCATGCATTCTTCATGAAGCAATTTAAACTAAATTTTGTGATCATTTTCATTAATGCAATCAACTAATACCTGGGTTCCAGTATGTTCAAATCTGACCCACAGTTCAAAATATTTGTAAGTTACCAAAACAATGCTGACAGTGGAAACAATTTTTTTCTGAAGCATTTTCAGATTAATTCATAAAAAATAATTTTAAAAATAACTTTACAAAATAATGATATGTTGATACATGTAACTTATTTACTCAAACACAAGAATGCATTTATAATACAGAAATAAAAGCAATTAAGTTCATTTAACAGCTTCCAAAAAAGTCAGGTATCCAAAATTAATGTCTGAATACCATGTGCAAGTTTAAAAGAGAGACCCTTCTCTTCTGCAAGGGGAAGTAACTGCTGCAGAGTTTAGTTCTGTAGTGTGGTACGGTCTAGTGTGGACTTTAGACACGACCAAAATCAAAACATTGTCGACTGCCCAATTACGACGTTTTATGACACCTTATCAGGGGTAATTATCGATTGTTTATTGAAGTAACCACTCTCATCAGATGTCATACAGGTTTGACATGTTGATTAATTGTTTATTCATCCCCGGAAATTACGAGTGAAGTGAAAATGGCTCTATAAATTTGATGCTTACTCGATTTTTAACCAATGCGTGAGATTTTATCAATTTGCGTGAGTCCGGGAGTAGACTGTCAAATGCGTGAGACTCACGCATGATCCGGGAGGTCTGGCATGTATGCACACGGGCCAAGTGCCCGAATCAGACGCATGAAACCATCGGCGATTACTCGTGAATAAGGTTGGAATTACGTGTTTAATTCTCATGGTTGGTGAGCTAATACGTCTTTTTTCAATATATTGATTAACAGAACGTTAATTTATCGTATCCATGACAATATTTCTAGGTTAAAAGTGGTTGATAAGAAGCGCCGGTGTTTGCAAATGAAGTGTGACTGATGCTGGCATCGAGCATGCGCAAACGGATTTGATACTCGGATTGTTTTGATTTTACCGGTAATTGGTATATCCCGGTAATAGGTATATTGAGGATAACAATTCAATTGAATATTCACACACATATATGTGACAAAAGGATCTGTTTGGACCAGGAAGTTTATTTCTAAGTGTTCTGCCCTCAATGGAGTCTGTCTGTCATAAGTGTGTAGTCAACCGCTCTTCCCTGTCATTGACCATTTGCTGGTATTCTCGCGTTATAACTTATCCTCGCGGTATGGATACTGCCACTCTATTAGTTCTGGATACCATTCACCATATCAACATTACAACTTAAAACCCGTTTTCCGGGATTACGGAATTAATTGAGCGACAATGTGCGAGATATTCCGAATGTACGTCAGGGGGGAAACGGATATAGCGTATAGAGCAACTAGGTACAAAAATCGCGATTATTTAAGCCAAATGATAAGAATTTGTAAAAAGTCTTACTAGAAAACAATGACAACACAATTTTACGACCTCGCTGATAATATTTTTGCCTAAATGATATGTTTAACTTGAAAAATGTGTATTTTTTATCGACATCGGTATCGAGCCACGGAAGCGGCCGTGTATAATAAAATGCAATATTTCAAATATAAAGGATTTTTTAGGATAATTCTTGCTAAAGTTTAAAAACAAAGATGTTTAATGATAATGTGTAATAATTATTTTATATGTTTTCATGTTTAAACGTTGAAAAAAGAATAATTATATACACATCCGCTATACCGCTTATTGCTCGCTAACCCCCTGACCGTGAAATTTCGGTTCCGGAAAAACGGGTTTTATTGAGTAATGTCGATATCGAGAATAAGTTAAACTAAATGGTCTTTTATTTACACTGACGTGTCAACCTTTTAGTTATGGAATTAGCCTCTTCAATAATCAACTGTTTAAGCTTAACGCCTAAAATGCATGTTCATTGTTCAAAATTCGCCAAAAAACTATTTTTACGTATAAATGTTTTGTCATAAAACAGTCAATGTGACACCTACTAATAATCATATATTGCTTAAAGTTTATTTACTTCCGCGTTTGATCAGCTTCGGTGGCCATTTTGAATAATTAATTTATCGCAGGTGCGTGCGAGAGCTGTTTTCGAAAAATCCGTTATTTGATGAAACATGGTCGAAAACGTCTTAAAATTAAATAAAACCTTTAGATATACCTTTACATAAGAAACAAACGCGTTATTTTTGCTATAAATCATTTAACTCCTATTTGCACAAATAAATATTGCAATTTACGCAGCCGACAATCTTGAAAAATGAAAACATTGATCACGTGGTTCGTTTCGGAACGCTTTTGTTATTATCCCAGTCAAATAAATGGCGATCGTAAACAAAAACAGTGAAATTGTACTGGTTTGAAACAATCGACGGAATTAATAGTATTCCTTGCAAAACATTTTGTTTTTGGGGGTATACTGATAGAATATGCTCCAATTGATAGGGTGTCAATGATTATTTAGTTCAAAACGTGCGTTTTGTCATAAAACGAAGGCGACTCAAACTGAGTCGTAGAAGTTTGAGTCGTAGAGCTGTTAGGTTTCAAAGAACAAACGGCTTTGACGATGAAATGGAATGATCATCGTCAAAGACCTTGGACTACCAAAAAATCGACAAAAACAGGGTTCGTTACGTTTACGGCGAGTTTTTTCCGAGGAGGGATTTTACTGTTTACATAATCACCGGTTCCGGTCGCGAAATCGGGAGACATTTGTTAATCTCATAATTTGCATTAGATGCGATATATTTACGAACGGGAAAATGTGCTAATTTACTGACAAAAGATAAAACTTTGTTACAAAACTTTCTATTATTAGCAAAATCTTTCCCATGCGTTCTTAATGACATCAGTTTATGTGCACGAACGTACAGGTTACAAACGTTTATCTCAAGACTGCAGACTGCATCTAACATTGAGGCTGATTCAATTTGTGTTTGAATTTTGTAAATAGACAGATAATTGATATTGTTTATCACATGGTGGGTCCCAGTGTATTTGTTTTTGTGCAGATGCGCCAATTTCAAATCTAAGATGCACAAACTTGTGGGGTAAAGCAAATAAAGCGTGACATTTTGTAAAAAAATAAAGTTCTTGCAATTATCATTTTGAGAGTCATTTTCAAAAGCTAATACTTCAAATTTAACAAAAACGTATATTTTTCTGTGACGATTTTTCAGTTTTCAACAGAAAATTGACTTTTAAAAGAAACAAAAAGACCAAAAATTATTAAAATTCATATAGATAATAGCAACCAAGATATGAAACAGGTAGATCGGCATGTCTTAAATTCTGTGTTTTAACAGTTGTAAGGGAAGTAGATGAATTAATTGTGCATAATTTTTAATATTATAGATGTCCTTGTATTGCAATATTACGGAAAATACTGTTGAACAGGTAACACAAAACAGGTATGGGTAACATGAAATTTTATTTCAAGATGAAACATGAACTAATCTAAAAATAAAAACATTTTTCATGAACAACAATGCAATCTGATGACTTCTTCTACAAGTAGGTGTAGAGGCTACTAGCAGTTAAAAATATTATTCAAATGCAATAATCAACCTACATCTGTTAAAACTGTATATCATCATTTTCTTCCATTCTTTCTACGATGAAGATACATTACAAATAAGTCAACAAGACAAATTTGTGATGCAATGCATCAAAGTAGCCGCAATTTTGTGGTTTACATGGCATGAATACTGTTATATCAAGCAACGGTGTTATAAATTATTCTAAACGACTGAAATCTCTAACGTTTCATTCAGATAGAATGAAATTGAGCAGGAAATATTCCAATATACACAGGTATTTGACATTATAAACTGGGAGTCACTGAAAAGTTACCACTTATATATATCTCTGTATTTTGTATACAATATGACCTATCGGTACAAAAGTTTTCTAGTGTGTGCATCTGAATATTGTTAAAGTTGTGACTTCTCAGTAAGGTCAAAACATAGTTGTGTTCGGCTTTTAACACAGTGTAACGTGAATTTTAAATATAAGAGTCAATTGATAGGATGGTACCTAACTTTTCATTGAGTATAAGTAACGGTATTGTATAACAGATCTAGATCTTTTAATTTCTACTTATTGTTTAACAGCAATTTCGTTTACAAATGCATTTCTATATGGATGAGCAAAACGTTCTTATATATACATGCTGCACGATATGAAGTAAAAACACGTAAATACATGTAGCATGCAACCCTCGCATATATACAATTACAAGCACATTATAAATCACTGAAACATTATTATGTGACCATTCTAAATAGCTTACTGGTATTGGAAACTAGTCATCATTCCTTTGACCAATTGGATGTGCAGTGTTGCAATGTCACCAGATTATTAACATAATTCAAAATAAATTTGAAGTACTTGATAGTTCCACATATTTATTGGATTAAAGTAAATGTAGAATACAATGAATCGGTAAAACCGAATTATGCTTCCCGAAGCAAGTGTTTGTCCCAAAATTGGAAATAACTTATTACAGATACAGGTAAAAAAAGAAAATAATTAATTGGTTCTTTGACACCGCACTTCCTCTACCATTATGTTGAGTTTCAATCAAATGCCATCAATACTGTTCAAGTGAAGGCCTGCCAAGCATTAATTTGTATGAAAAAGGGAGATAATTAAAAAACAATAAAGGTGCACTTCTCCTGAATGAGATTAATTCACCTATAAAGTTTCAAATCAATACCTCCCATAATGAAGGAGTTATGACCTGGACAAGAAGTAAGTATAAAAGTACAAAAGGCCATAACTCCAAAAATTTACAATAAAGAGTTATGTTTCTTGTGCACCGCACTTCCTCTCAATGAGATCTATTCACATATGAAGTTTCAAATTGATATCTCTAATACTGTATGAGTTCTGGCCCAGAGAAGAATTAAGTATAAAAAATTACAAAGGGAAATAACTCAAAAATATATATTGTAGGGTTATGGTTCTTTCACACTGCACTTCCTATCAATGAGGTCTATTCACCTATGAAGTTTCAAATTGATATCTCTAATACTAATTAAGTTATGGCCCGGACAAGAATGAAGTATGAAAAAAAATAGAAAGGGGAGTAACTCAAAAAGTGTGCAATCAAGAGTTATGGTTCTTGTGCACTGCACTTCCCCTCAATGAGGTCTAGTCACCGATAAAGTTTCAAATTGATATCTCTAATACTGTTTAAGTTATGGCCTGGACAAGAATGAAGTATGAAAAATTACAAAGGGGAATAACTAAAAACATATGCAATCAAGAGTTATGGTTCTTGTGCACTGCACTTCCCCTCAATGAGGTCTATTCACCTAAGAAGTTTCAAATTAGTATCTCTAATACTCTTCAAGTTATGGCCCGGACAAAAGTGTGACAGATGGACAGACGGGCGGACAAAGCGGCGACTATATGCTCACCCTTCGGGGAGCATAAAAAATACACAATTAGGCCCTCCTGCATTTTAAATGCGGACTTGGGATTCGATGACGGTGCAGTTACATTGTACCTAGGGTTTTTCTACTTCACTCTCAGTCTCTGGGAGCTGAAAATATTGGCTGTCATTTTGAGGTATTTCAGCTCTACAGGGGTTAAATTTATAGCTATGCTCATTCAGGTTATTGTAAAAAGGTAAACAACAAATTAGGTCCTTTGGCAATCACTTATTAAATATGTTAAAAGCTAAACATGCATTTTTAAATTATTTAGCTCTCAATAAAGCAATTAAAAATTTTAAAAGGTACAACTTTAGGTCTATTTTCATTTTAATATTTTTTTCGAACTGACAAATATTCATTCATACTGACAAATATTCATTCGGACTGACAACATTTTGACCGTCTTTAGGATAAGGAAAATTATTTGCTGAACTGTCGTGCGGATAAGAAAATTAATCAGTATAATCATCGTGCAAATAAGGAAAATAATTTACGAGACTGTCGTGGGGATAAGGAAAACAATTCAATTATTGGCACAACTGTCTTGCGCATCAGGAAAATAATTGGCATGACCATCATGCGCATAAGGAAAATAATTGGTATGACTGTCGTGCGGCGGATAATGAAAATAATTGGCACGAGCATCATGCGCATAAGGAAAATAATTGGTACGACTGTCGTTCGGATTACCAAAGTAATCGGGACGACTGTCAGACGCATAAGGAAAATAATAATTGGCATGACTGTCAATCATGTGGGTAAGAAAAAAAATTGGCCCGACCATCATGCAGATAAGGAAGATAATCGACAACATACTGTTAAAAAGGATTTCACAAGCATATGATTAACGATGCTCATCAAAGACTGCCCAGCTCGACTGAATCAATCTAATGTCATAAGTCTGTGATATTTATTCATTTTGGTTAGTGAACTTTTATAAGATTTCAGATTTTATCATTTATTTAACAGTTTTCAATAGTGTTAAATTCGTACAGTTACAGTGTAGCACACGATGCCTCGTACTGATGTAAACAATTGGCGTGCAAAACGAAATAGCAATGCACAATAGATGCATAACATTGTTCAAAAGTTGTTTACATTTTTTAACATTTTGGGTCGAATCGGTACGAGTACGACAGTGACTTACTTCAAGGTCTGTATCGGATGTTGATGAAATTGCATAACTACGTTCGTTATGAGTATTAAAGAAGATTTTCCTTGTTCAACAAGTACTAGCGTCTTGTATTCACTTATTCCCGGCTATTTTTAATAAGTAAAGTTTTATCAAAACAATATATCTACTTCCGCCGTCTTGTTTAAAACGCGGCCAAACTGCGGGCACGTGCGGCCAAATCAAGCAACTTTAAAATCATCAAGATATTGTTCATAATATATGAAAACTACTTATATAATCACAATAAACAGCACAATATCACAATAATTGCTAAAATACTGATATGTTACCGTTAAACTTTTGGAAGCAAGTACCCGGGCCAACCCATTCTGTAGTCTGGTTCCCTGTCGTTCTATATTTGTTTAGTAGTGATAGGGGAGGTAATCCAGACTACCCATTCTGTGACCGCAGATTCGGTAGTTTTACCGCGTTTTAAACAAGTCTATTTATAGTACAGAATTTATGAATAGACTAATTCCGGCGACTCAACATTTTTTTTATCAAATTAATGTTTAAATTTCAGCAATTTCTTTTCTTTTCATTATCTATAATTGATAAAAAAAGAAAATTTATATGAAACTCCATATTATTGTTTTCATGCGAAAACATCAGCATCATTGGTAAACGAATACAACTATCGATAAAATTAGCGATCAGTTCAGTAGTAGAAAAAAATAGACACCTCAGCTAGTCTACGCAAAAAGGGATCAGCAATTAAATTATTAATACGGAAACATTTTTTATTTTAATTACGAACATTATCCATCCAAAAAAATTTATTTTTGATGGGATCAATGAGAATTTAAATGTGTTTGTACAGGTATCAATTAATAGCTTCAATATCCACGCAAACAAATTTATTCATTTTAATAACTATCAGTAACTTGTCCTTTCTCGTCCAGGGGAGAAATTTGGTTGGTATTCCATAAGATAGCCGCCTCCTGGGCGGCTATCAATAAAGTAGCAAAATCAAGGAGTATTGCAACTTTGCTTATGGTAGGTATCGGCCATGTTTAGTTAGTCAATGACGTCATCATGGGTTTTGCGGTACAGGCTAAATTCCAAACAGTAAATCGAACACTAAAGGTTAAACACCACTAAATGTTAACCACGCTGTATTTTAATCTATTTGTGGTCGATTACGAAATTTAGAAGTTAAATATTAAGGTACGGAAAATATTGGCGTTAGTTAAAATACTTCATGCTGCCAAAAGATACCCTTCATGGAAGTGCTAGCAATAGTTTGACTGTCCCTCGTTAGCATTTCCGATTCAGTTTGATTCTTCAAATTCTCAGAATTTGTGCGCCATAAAAATCAGTTTTAGTGGCCTTTGACCTATTTCAACAACAACAGGAAGTTAACTGTAGTAAACACTCCGAGGATGGAGTTTTAGAAATTACCGCGACTCCAATGATGACGCAAAACCAGTGATATTGAGTATAATTTGATTTTTTACGAAGATCTCAGAACAGCGCCACCGATTTTAAACATGAGCGACCTACATAGATTCAGCTGCGCTTTAAATGACATTTTACCGGTATGGATGTTAAAAAAATTGCGCATGGAGCATTCGTTATGTTACAGCGCTTTTGATTTGGTAAATCTAAAGCACCTTGCGTAATGCTCAGAAATACCCGATTTTAGTAGAATTCTTAAATTAATAATGAAATCGAACTTGCCCCTAATTGTAATGCATTAAATGTTTAATAAATTGCATTAGATATTTTAAGATTCTAAGTTGTTTTCACGTTGTTTTGCCGCGAGAATACAATCAGCTTATTTCCAATATCAAGTTTATGATACGTGTTTTAAAAATGGCCGAAAATAAAATTGTCGTTCTGACCAATATTTTGTCCATATAAATGAATCATTTAATGACCAAATTGGGTGAAAAAAACCAACAACAACAAGGCAATTATATTATTTGTCATTATATGACTTTATTTTTAGCTCACCTAGTGAGCTTTTGTGATCACTCTTCGTCCGTCGTCCGGTCAACAATTTGCTTGTGTAGACACTAGAGGTCACAATTTTGGCCTAATATTTATGAAACTTGGTCACAATGATCATCTCAACAAAATCTAGGTCAAGTTTGATATTGCGTCATCCGGGGTCAAAAACTAGGTCACATGGTCAAATCATAGAAAAACCTTGTGTAGTCACTAGAGGTCACAATATTGACCTAATCTTTATTAAACTTGGTCACAATGATCATCACAACAAAATCTAGGTCAAGTTCGATATTGGGTCATCCGGGGTCAAAAACTAGGTGACAAGGTCAAATAATAGAAAAACCTTGTGTAGTCTCTAGAAGTTACAATTTTGGCCTAATCTTTATGAAACTTGGTCACAATGATCATCTCAACAAAATCTAGGTTAAGTTCAATATTGGGTCATCTGGGGTCAAAAACTAGGTCACAAGGTCAAATCATAGAAAAACCTTGGGTAGTCACTAGAGGTCACAATTTTGGCCTAATGTTAATGAAACTTGGTCACAATGATCATCTTAACAAAATCTAGGTCAAGTTCGATATTGGGTCATCCAGGGTCAAAAACTAGGTCACAAGGTCAAATCATAGAAAAACCTTGTGTAGTCATTAGAGGTCACAATTTTGGCCTAATCTTTATGAAACTTGGTCCCAATGACCATCTCAACAAAATCTAGGTCAAGTTCAATATTGGGTCATCCGGGATAAAAACTAGGTCACAAGGTCAAATCATAGAAAAACCTTGTGTAGTCACTAAAAGTCACAATTTTGACTTAATATTTATGAAACTTGGTCACAATGATCATCTCATCAAAATCTAGGTCATGTTCAATATTGGGTCGACTGGGGTCAAAAACTAGGTCACAAGGTCAAATCATAGAATAACCTTGTGTAGTCACTGGAGGTCACAATTTTGGCCTAATCTTCATGAAACTTGGTTACATTGATCATCTCAACACAATCTAGGTCATGTTTGATATTGGGTCATCTGGGGTCAAAAACTAGGTCACAAGGTCAAATCACGTCAATATGTAATTGGGTCTAAATGTGATGTAAATTATAAAGCATAAGACAATATGAAAACCTTGTACATGCAGTAGAGGCTACCATTAGGGGTACATGAACTACTATGACAGGTGAGCGACCTATGGCCCTTTGGGCCCTCTTGTATTAATACTCACCATTTTTCGCGCGTACATTAGTGTTGCGCACGTAGACTGCCGTATTCGTTGCTATGGACGAACGTATACCTAACGCCGTTGCTATGGATCGTACACACGAGTATCTGCTTCTGTCGCAAATTTTGAGTAGAATATAGAGGTTGAAGGATAAAATAATTCGTAACGAAATTTTGTGATGGGATTTAACACCAACGCATTTTTTCGACCGGCCGTTCCAAAAAATTCTTGTAAACCACGAGGTAAAAAGTTGTGGCCTAACAATATTTCTAAACTCCCGCATTGCTAGTGACACGTACACACTAGGTCACACCTGTGAACTATCGAGGGCTATACAGGGGTGTCAATTACTATCATTTATACGCTTGTTATAAACACGTGCACATTGTAAGTAGGAATTAATTGTTTGTGAAATCCCGATAAATGATTAAATTGCAATTATTATTTGTAGCATCTGTGTGAGGATTAGTGCATTTTGTAAAAACAATTGGTACATGTAGATCTTAGATTGAATGTCTCACCCCTATTCAGCCCATGTCAAACTATTTAATTTTCTTATGTCAGTGGAGTGATCGGTCAGAGAGTGCATGTGTTGTACTATTGCATAATGGAGTATCACTGACCACGCGGACCACCAAATTTTAAGTTTAGGTGGATTTGGGTGGGTTCACGGTGGCATATTTTACGTTGCCACCCAGAGTCGTCGCCACCGTGACGGGTGGACTTTGGAAAACCCACCTTGCGTGTACTGTAAAGCACATTTTTCTGGAACCGGAATTTTATGGTCAGGGGGGTAGCGGGCAATAGGTCGTATAGCTGATTACAAAGTACCAATCAGCATTATCAGGTTATTAATGTATTATTTTAATAGACATTATGTGTATTAGTATGTAGCCTAATGAATAAGGTATTGGTTTTTACTGCCTTTTTCTCCAATTGAAATGATTAAAACAATGAAAATACAATGTTATGATATTGCAATGTTTGTACACAAGTGACAGACCTGAATAAACGGACTATACAAGTAAGCATGTCAGTCATTGGGGTAATGCTTATGTTAAAGTTTTGGTACAGGTTTTTTAACCTCTTTTTAAAGTCCTTTGACATATTTCTTTGTTACTTTGCTTACTTCAACACAGTTCACCATCATGAACCCAAGACCTACACTGCCTTCTTTACTTAGAAGCCCCAACCTTGACACTGCAAAGGGTAATGTTGCTGCTATGAAACATTTTTGTTTTGAATATATAATGATTATACTATCCTAGCATGGCGCTGTGAATAGAAGAGCGCGCTGTTTCGTGGACAGCTCCTGTTTAAAGATGCCCTTATATATGTAAGCTGTTAAATAAAAATACATTACATATCATTAAGATAAAACTGATCAATTAGGATTGTTTATATTTTAGGATGGCGTCTGGGTTTGGAAGAGGTGGGAGAGGTGCAGCACTGTTGCAAGCTCTAAATCAGCCAGCCAGGAAACCTGGCGAAACTTCTGAAGAGGTATTCTTCGTCATATTTCTGTACATGTACAGTATGAACAATTTGTCTATTTAATAAACATATCTGATTTCATTTGAATAACTTAAGGTGCTGCTTTGGCAAAGTTTGTGATTTGAATTCGTCAGATAATTTTGTCAAGGTTGTACATATTATTTTGCTTGTGTGACTCAATGGGGGAAACTTAAGTTTTGAACAGGAATAAGACTCTATTTTGAACAGGAATAAGACTCCTTTTGTTAGGGAATGGCTGAGGGACAATATTTGAGTACGCTCTGTTTCCAAAAAAAGACTGATTTTTTTGTAAATTACTAGAAATTTATTTTGATTACATCTATGGGATTATGGCTAATATGTTGCTAGGACTGGTGTTCTAGATGACTGATGTCCGGCTGATAGAAGTTTGGTCATAGAAATGCAGAAATTCCTGTTGAATTAGCAACAACCAATTGTAGTTGACATTGCACCAGTAAATGTTGTCTATCAAGTACCTTTAAATCTGTTTAAACAGTAAATTGTAACCACATGACCCAATAGATTACATTGAAAGCCTTCACCAAACACCTTCAAACAATAATATGGAGCCATCTCTGCTCTGGTTTAATGACATTTGTCGACATGTTATAGCATTTTAGTTTAATCTGTTATGTGATCAGTGTTATGTGATGATAATGTAGCCACAATATATTTGCAGGATGGGAAAGAAGATAAAAGTGCACCAATTGCTGCACCAGGTGGCGTTACTGTTCCTGTAGCCAGGGGACGGGGAGCCATGTTGGCCAATATATTAAAATCTAGTCAGCCATCACAGACTGTTGGAGGTACAAACTGTTAGTTGGGCCAAAAATAAAATATTGTTTGTTTCCCCTTCCCTACCTACCCCAGCAATAAGTCCTTTACCCAAATATTTTTGACTGAAAAATATTATTGAATAAAAAAATGTTTTTCAAAAGTGGAAACGAAATATATTTTTATTTTGGCTTTGTTCTGGAACAAGATCTTTTTTTTACAAAGCAATGTGTGTTTAATCTAAAGTAGCAGTTACATTTAAACTTTAAACAATAATTAAAATTCATGCATTAATAATTTATATAACTTAAGACTAGATTGTTTGACTTAGATGGATGACAAGGTTCGCACAGGTCTTGAAAAGTCCTTGAATTTGGTTTCAACCTTGAAAAGTACCTGAATTGTGTGCTGCCTTGAAAACGTGCCAAAATGGTAGTTGAATTTAACTCAAAAGTCCTTGAATTTAGGCAAACAACCTTGAAGATGCATGTGGAAGTTAATGGATGTTGTCAAATGACACTTTATCTGGGTAAAAAATGAAAAAGAAACCAATTATTCTTGCAAGTTAAAAGTATGTAAATGAATGGGTGCAAGAGTGAGACATGTAGTGCTATTAAAGAAGTAGTTATGATGGCAATAATTTTCATGTTTATCGAGTACAAAGTGTCAAAATTGTACAATTTTACCTTAGTAAATATTCGGAAAATGCCTTGAAAACACAAATTCTACCTTAAAAAGTGCTTGAATTTAGATGTGAGAATTGTGTATGAAGCATGGATCATCAATATTAGTGTTTCTAACAAATATTTTCATTCACAGGTGCTGGTGATACGCCTACAGTCCCACGACCCATGGGGAGAGGTTTGGCTTCCATGCAGGCTTTGTTGCAAGCGTAAGTAAATAGGTTAATTTTATTATTCTCAATAGTATCAAATTTTAGAGTGAAAGGAAGCTTGGTTTTGCTTAAGTTACATAGCTCAAGCCTCAAGGCATAAAGGTTTGGGCAAAGTTGAAATCCCATTCTTAACTGAAAAAAGCGATGTGCTTAAAAATAGAAGATATATTATCGCCCTAGTCGCTTAGTAACGAGGGTCTTGAATTTATGCCTGTAATATTAAAAATACATTAATACTGTATGACTAAATATATTTTGTTGTGAAATATTTAAAGCTGCCTAAAAGAATTGTTATTCATGGATTGTTTGTATTTTATTGTTTACTTTCATATTTTTGTCCTACCATAGGTCAGGTCAGTCATTACCTCAAACAACAGCAAGAGGATCAGCTTTCATGCCTCAGACACAAGAGACACAAGTAGCACCTGTACCAGTTCAGAGACAAACACCACCTACACAAGCTTCCCCTGTGCAGAGACAAACACCACCTGCCCAACCTACAGTACATCGGAGTCCTCCACACACAGCTGATGTAGATAGAGCACCTGACAGATCAGGCAGTGCTCCCCCAATAAACAAATTTGCTCAGATGTCACTTGATAGGCAGCCAGTTGTCAGTCGCTCAGGAGAAGTTGGCAAACCGTAAGTCTTCTGTTTTGTGGATAGTGATCATTACGCTATTCTAAGTATTATTGTTGACACCTAAAGTTATTAATGTATTTTAAAAGCAACCGGTTTAAACTTATGCATCTAGATCTATTAAAAAAAGTGCAAATCCAAATAGAAATACTGAATGCATTTATACATAGTAAATGTCATTTTTTTAACAATTTCAAGTTAGTGATAACGTAGGAAGTTTAAACAATGTCAGAACTTCTACAATTTGAGACAGGAAGTTCTGGTACAGGAGCTTTGTCACACAATCCATTTATTTAGTACTTGTATCTATATAAACAATGTAATATCAAAACAGGATATTTTACTGTTTTAAACATCCACATGAGATACAGTGATTTTTTTCCTTCTTTGTTTGCTACCGGTAAACGGTACCTTCCCAATTTGAAAAAAGCTAAAATTTTCCCAAATTTGAACGGAGAAATTCCCAATGAACATTTAAAAAAAATTATTTCAAAATCGGACATAAAATGACAAAGTTATGAGCATTTTTGACAAGAGGTCAAGCACAAAAGTTTACAGAAACCAGTAAACAGTCGCATGTAATCTCTTTTTCAGTTTTATTTGGCCTTTCTACTTCATAAAAATTCACAATTTCAAGTCGTCACAACGCGAAAATTCCCAATCTGAACAGACCCGGACCCTTTCCCAAACAAGCGAAAAAAATCACTGAGATATCAAGGCTGGGATATTCAATTATTATACCTTATCAACTAGGCCACATAATCATATATGCACGCAATTGCATTATCTACTGAAATAAGAAAATAATCCAAGATATTGCTGTTAACTTACTGTTACACCTGTCTTTATATACAGACTGTTTACTTACTGTTACACCTGTCTTTATATACAGACTGATTACTTACTGTTACACTTGTCTTTATATACAAACTGTTTACTTACTGTTACACCTGTCTTTATATACAAACTGTTTACTTACTATTACACCTGTCTTTATATACAGACTGTTTACTTACTGTTACACCTGTCTTTATATACAAACTGTTTACTTACTATTACACCTGTCTTTATATACAGACTGTTTACTTACTGTTACACCTGTCTTTATGTACAGACTGTTTACTTACTGTTACACCTGTCTTTATATACAAACTGTTTACTTACTATTACACCTGTCTTTATATACAGACTGTTTACTTACTGTTACACCTGTCTTTATGTACAGACTGTTTACTTACTGTTACACCTGTCTTTATATACAAACTGTTTACTTACTATTACACCTGTCTTTATATACAAACTGTTTACTTACTGTTACACCTGTCTTTATATACAGACTGTTTACTTACTGTTACACCTGTCTTTATGTACAGACTGTTTACTTACTGTTACACCTGTCTTTATATACAGACTGATTACTTACTGTTCGAGTTTATGCTTGTTCAAGTCTGCTGAATGTTATCATCCTATCAAGATTTGTTTGTTTCAGATTGAACTTGTGTGCCAACCATATTAGAATTAAGTGCAATAATAAAGGTGTATACCAATATCATGTAGATTTTAGACCTAACATTGACAGTAAAGGTATGAGAATTCGCTTCATCAATGAACATCGAGATGTGATCGGCTTCACTAAAGCTTTTGATGGATCTATATTATTCCTTCCTATCAAGCTACAGGATCAGGTATGTGCCAATATACAGTACTGTGCTTTGTCCGACTAGTTTGTGTCTACTTACTTAACTTGTTGTTGCCCAGTATTCGCAAGTTTTAGTGTTTAAAAGCGTTAGGAATAAATGGTCCATAAGATTTCAGCTATTGCTTCTTATAATAGTATTACTAGTAATTACTATTCAGTAAAATCGTGATTTTAAGACATGAGAACATTGCTGACACATCAATTTTAAGCCTGTTCTTACTTTTTCATAATCGTAGTCAGATGCTTTCAATATGTCTTAAATAACTGGACTCATTAACTTCCGCTCAACTGAAAACTCTGTTATTGAATATTAACCACAAATGCGTTGATTTGTAAGTTCTTCCTTATTTAAATAATTTTCTAACCTTAAATTTGGTTCAATATGTGAGAGTCTATTGTCCTGTATCAGTCATCTATTTGCTGGTCAGTAGTGTACCGACAGACCGACAGTTTTTCAGACACCTGTTTGTTATATATTGTTAAATGTGTTATATATAATATTAATTTTTTGTAGGAGACAGTATTACATAGTGAACGACCAACTGATGGTGCTAAAGTGACTCTTATCATTAAATTAGTGAAAGTGCTGCCACCAGAATCATGTCAGCAACTGTATAATATAATCTTCCGCAGGTACATTCTCATAAATACGTTACTAATCAAATTATGTGTTATATACTTATGATACACATTTAATACTGATTCAATGCTATGTTGTTCAATATCATACACTTTACTGATGTTGAGTTGTTCATTGACCAAATATATCAAGGTGTCTGTTTGACTCTTTATGTAGTCCTGCGTTTATGTTCAAGGTGTTTGCTTGACTCTGTACGCATTCCTGTGTTTATGTTCAAGGTGTCTGCTTGACTCTGTACGCATTCCTGTGTTTATGTTTTCTGCTAACATTTTTCTTGTGAACTTTGAATGTTAATTTTTCCAATCACAATGTTGATTTGTGGCTATCTGAGAGTCACAGTCAATAAGTGAACATATTTCATATCAGGGTATTAACTCTTCTATTCAACAAGCTTGTGTAATACTTTGTGCAAGGGTCTTTTATGACTACGAAGAACATTACGAAAGTAGCGTATATTTCGAGTCATTAAAACTAAATATAGTTAAGTGAAAGGACTCCATGTTTTATATTGATGTTTTTATAATAATGTTGTTATATGAATGTTGTTATATTACAGAATTATGACAATCCTAGAGATGGTACAAGTTGGAAGATATTACTATAATCCACACACACCTTCCAGTATTCCACAACACAAGTATGCACCATGATCATATAATCAATCTTTGACTAATTCCATTGATTATGATTACTAGTGGGGGAGACATTGATTTTCTGCTGTATGTATGGACATCACGGTTTGTCCGTGCTTGTTCTCCACACAGACCAGATTTCAATGAAACTTCACATGGCTATTGGTACCAAGCCTATTTGTGCAAATTGTCAGAAAGTTTAGGTCCGCTGGTTATTGCCAGAGTTACTGCCCTTAGTGGCCCGCCCATATGTTTTGGGTAAAAAATCATTCTAGTTTATTACTACATTTCTTGATGCACAATTGTCTTATCAAAGTAATGATGATATATGGAAGTGGTAATGCATCATACTGAAGATGTGATACATTTCAAAAATGTGTTTTCAAATTGTTATCTCATTTTCATGCAGCTGTGGTTAGCTGGATTTGAAATCATGTGATCTGGGTTTGCTTCCCAATCACAGAAGGTTATACCCTTCCATGACAATGTGACAATGTGACAATGATGTCAATTTTACTCATGTGGAGAAGTTTCCAGTTGCTTGTGAAAGGGTAAGTTAGTACTGGTACTGGGTAAGAAGCATCACTGGATAACTAGTTAGGTGAATCCTACATTGTATATAACTGAACAACTGTTGATAAACAGCATTAAACTTACAAACCTGTTTGTGTAGTATCAGCTTACTTGTGTCCGATTTCATGTTACTAGGACGGATTACAAAATTATTTTAGAGATAATTAGATATGATTGTTTTTGTTTGAATGTAGATTAGAGGTGTGGCCGGGATATATCACAGCTGTATCTGAACAGGAAGGAGGGTTGATGCTGTTAGCGGATGCCTCGCACAGAGTTCTTAGAACTGAGACAGTCCTCGATGTAATGTAAGTGTTGATTTATGCTGACACTCATCCATCTCCTTATGTTGAATGTTATCAATGTTGTTCCCCCGCCGATGTAATCGGTAGGGGATATTGAAATGGCGTTGTCCGTCTGTCTGTACGCATCCACATGTAGTTCTGGGGTGTGGAACAATAAACTATATTTAGATTCTATTCATTCAATTGCTTACGGCATGCAAAATGTTGCCTATGGGGTGCGACAAACAAAATAATGAACAAAAGAAAACCTCACAATGTCAAGTCAGTGAGGATGTCAGTCCGCAGCCATTACTCTAACTAGCTGGTAGAATTTTAATGGAACTTGAAATAAAGATGAACAGTTATACTGAGATGATGCCCGTTAAGTTTTTTTTCTGATCTATAAATAACTGGTTGCCATGGCAACTGTTTTTAGAAATTCTTAAACTTGCGTTTAAATTTAAATTCTTTAATATTCCTTAAAATCTACTCACTGTGAACAGATGGTTGCTACAAGTTCCTTTATTTAATCATCATTAATATTGAACAACTCTTAATCCCAATTGGCAGATAGAATTTAAATGTGAACGTAAGTTTAATATTTCTGTATGTACTTTGATAACACAGTACCCAGATGTTCTCTGTGAAGGTAACCTTACATGTGAGATTCATTCCGATTATTTCCCAGCATGTTTTGTATTTAAAAAGACACTCAAGATGTATTTTCTTTACCTTTTCAGGTCCAACATCGTAAATAGAAATCCAAATGGTTTCCGTGATGAAGTGATAAGAACCCTGGTTGGTACGGTCGTGTTAACCAGATACAACAACAAAACGTATAAAGTAGATGATATCATCTGGGATAAAACACCTGCCCAAACATTCTCAACTCACGCTGGTGGAGAAATATCATTCATCGAATACTACAAGTAAGTTCAGCTTTATTTCTTACTGCTCAATAGATTGGTTTAATAAAAATTATTATATGACAGGTTAGTGTACTGTTGATGATAAAATATTAACTGCATCCTTGTATTCAGTTACAGCAATGTAACTGAGCATCAAGACAACTGGCTAGCTCCTAGATATGTCAAAAGGTTACTCATAAAGCATTTTTAGTTTATATGTATGACAAAGATTAACAAGTATAATAAATGAAAACAAATGGCATACTTCGTTAAAAAGTAAGTAATTATTTTATTTTCAGAAAAAACTACAATCTAACAATCAAAGATTACGAACAGCCTTTGCTTCTACATAGACCCAAAAAGAGGCTTGAACCAGGGGTAAATATGTGTTACATAATAGATTTCTTTAAATCCATGACGTATAGCTGTTGGTATCCATTGTGGCAAATGAGTCGGTATATAGTTGTCATACAGGCAGTTGGACTGTGGAGGGGGTAAATAAAGCCTGAGTAATGGTTACTCACAGGGCAGGGATTCTGCTGGAATTTGCAATTGGTGAATAAAAGTGGCTGCATACAAATATAAATTTGCAAAAGTTGTGGCGACATTTTGCTATGGATTTCTCACCAGCCACCAGTTTTCAAGTTTTCATGGTATTTGTAACCTCAGACTTGCGAAAATCACTACTTAAACAATGCATGTGTATCATTTAAACATCAAACAAGTTGACAAACCTGCAGCCATCATACTCAGTATAGCAATTATCTAGTGACACTTGATACAATGGTACATTGTAATCCTTGTTCAAGATTTTCTGGAAAGCATTCTGTCACATTGTGACTAGGTGAGCTTTTGTGATCGCTCTTCGTCCATAGTCAGTCCATCCGTCCACTATACATTCAAACTCACAACCACTGGCCAGATTTCAAATTAATTTTACAGAAATAGTTATTGGGTGACCCTCTTACAAAATTGACATATTTGTCATGATTCATTTAAAAATATGGCCGAAAGTGGGTGGGGTCTGTTTGGCCCTATATGTCTATATTTAAAAAAAATATCTGAAAGTTCAAGCTAGATTTCATCACAAATAGGTAACAATGCTCCATTATTGGTCCATTCTTAAAATAGCTAAATAATTGTAATACATGCATAACTCTGGTTTCCGAGGTTCAGTTTAAATATAGTTCTACTTGATCAATGTGCACAGGTGAGCGACCTAGGGCCCTATGACCCTCTTGTATTATTTTCATATTTTATTTACTTTCAGCAAACACAGAAGAAATCTGAAGTGATATGTTTGATCCCAGAGTTATGTTACATGTCTGGATTAACTGACAACCTCAGACAGGACTTCAAAGTGATGAGAGTATGTTGCGTTATATCAGTATCTAACATAATTACAAGTTAAACAAATTGTAACTGACAATAAATCACTACTGTATTAGTGGATAATTCTGCAGGTCAAAAAGTTTTGCAAATTCTGAATTTTATACATTTGCTACACCAAAATATTAAAATATTAGTGATTTACAAAATTTGTTAGTAGAGTTATCTGTCAGCAAAGATTAATACTCAATGAAACATTAGTGAAGTTGTCAATATTTCCACCAACATGTCATTAACTTAACCACTTACATTGGTATTGAAAAAAAGCTTTGGTTGAAAATTTGAATGTAAACCTTTTTAGCTCACCTGAGCACGAAGTGCTCACTGGTGAGCTTTTAGGATAGGTGGCTGTCCGGCGTCCGTCGTCGTCCGTCGTTGTCCGTCGTCCGTCAACAATTCCTTTAAATGACTTCTTCTCCTAAACCAATTGATGGAATTTAACCAAATTTCACAGGAATGATCCTTGGGTGGTCCTCTTTCAAAGTTGTTCAAATGGTTCTGGTTAATTTATTAATTGGGTCACAGGAGCTAAAAATAGATTTTAAAAGTGAAAACTTAAAAAATCTTCTTCTCCGAAACCACAGGGCCTACAGCTTTGATATTTTGCATGAAGCTTCATCATGAGATCCTCTACAAAGATTGTTAAAATTTTGCCCCTGGGGTCAAAACTGCACCCGTCCCGGGGGTCACTTGTTTTGCAATAGAGTTATAGAGAGAAATCTTTGAAAATCTTTTCCTCTGAAACCACAAGACCTACAACTTTGATATTTTGCATGTAACATCATAATTATTGGGGTCCTCTAACAAGATTGTACAAATGTTACCCCCATGGGGTTAAAATAGCCCCCTACCCCAGTCACTATGTTATTGTAGAAAACTTTGAAAATCTTCTCTTATACCACAATGCAGACTCCCACTGACCTCACCTTTAGATAAGAAATAATGTTGGATATTTCTTTCTTGCTGACATTAATGACTTTTCAATGAGATATACTAAACCCTGGCTCTGGTATCTGAATTCAAACATGTGTAGACCATCTGGTCATTTGTTCAGTCAGTAGGAGAAGTTTATTGTGTGTTCAGCTAGTTAATGGTCAGTTATGTCACCTTACAGTTATGCTAGCATATCAGGTTACATGAGCCTGCCAGGTATTACAAGACTAGATAATCAGGCCCAAAATAAAATGTAGCTATACATGGAAGAAGTTGATTTATTTGATAAAATATTAAGCAAATTGCTTTATATTTAGATCATCTAACAAATCATTAATGAAAATTATACAATTGTAGTCAATTAAGAAAATTGTATGTTTTACAGTATCAAGCTTGTACCATGTTTGTTAAGCAACCGTTGTCTTATAATTATAATCAATTTGATTATTTCAATCCATTATTTCACAAAATATCATGCCCATAAAGTGTATATATTTGCATACAAGTTAGTTGTGTTTTATATTCTTCCACCAAATATATCCCTCAATCTAAGGCTAACCTTAATAAATTCTTTGGTTGGAGTTACTCTATCTACTCACGAAAATCCCAGCAACATATTTGGCCTTCAGGAGACATTTTTTACTTTAATGAGATTATTAAGTGTTCGTAAAAAATAATTAAAAACATTCCCTACTTACCTACCCGCCTAAACATTTCTGTGTAACTCCAAACAAAGAATTTTTTAAGGTCAGCCTGAGATATTTGGGGTAAATTGCTTTCTACATGTCAGCTGTCTGGTACACTAAATGGTTTCAGATCAATAACTCGAGAACAGTTTGGCCTAAGATCATCAAACTTTGCTTTGAGGTTGGTTATCATCAATAGATGACCCCTATAATGTTTTTTGAGGTCATTAAATAAACAGATAAGGTCATTAACCTTAAACATAATTATCATAGAGGCATATCCTACTATTCCGGAATAATCCGAGAATCAGGATTAGCTGCACTAAAAAAAATGAACTTCTATGTAGAAAAAGTTCATTTCTCGACTTAACATCACTCGAATATTACTCAGGTGAGCGATCCAGGGCCTTCTGGGCCCTCTTGTTGTCAGTTTCATAATAACAATTTTCATTTCATGTATAAAAATCATAGTCAGTGTGATTTAGGACTTGCTATAGCTAGTCATGTTGTATTTGTTTATTACTCCAGGACTTAGCGTGTCATACACTAGTGACACCAGAACTTGCTATAGCTAGTCTTGTTGTATATGTTTATTACTCCAGGACTTAGCGTGTCATACAAGAGTGACACCAGATCTTGCTGTTTATAGTCATGTTGTATATGTTTATTACTCCAGGACTTAGCGTGTCATACACGAGTGACACCAGATCTTGCTGTTTATAGTCATGTTGTATATGTTTATTACTCCAGGACTTAGCGTGTCATACACGAGTGACAGCAGATCTTGCTGTAGCTAGTCATGTTGTATATGTTTATTAGTCCAGGACTGAGCATGTCATACACGAGTGACACCAGAACTTGCTGTAGCTAGTCATGTTGTATATGTTTATTACTCCAGGACTTAGCGTGTCATACACGAGTGACAGCAGATCTTGCTGTTTATAGTCATGTTGTATATGTTTATTACTCCAGGACTTAGCGTGTCATACACGAGTGACACCGGACTTGCTGTAGCTAGTCATGTTGTATATGTTTATTACTCCAGGACTTAGCGTGTCATACAAGAGTGACACCAGATCTTGCTGTTTATAGTCATGTTGTATATGTTTATTACTCCAGGACTTAGCGTGTCATACACGAGTGACACCAGATCTTGCTGTTTATAGTCATGTTGTATATGTTTATTACTCCAGGACTTAGCGTGTCATACATGAGTGACACCAGATCTTGCTGTAGCTAGTCATGTTGTATATGTTTATTACTCCAGGACTTAGCGTGTCATACAAGAGTGACACCAGATCTTGCTGTTTATAGTCATGTTGTATATGTTTATTACTCCAGGACTTAGCGTGTCATACAAGAGTGACACCAGATCTTGCTGTTTATAGTCATGTTGTATATGTTTATTACTCCAGGACTTAGCGTGTCATACACGAGTGACACCAGATCTTGCTGTTTATAGTCATGTTGTATATGTTTATTACTCCAGGACTTAGCGTGTCATACACGAGTGACACCAGATCTTGCTGTTTATAGTCATGTTGTATATGTTTATTACTCCAGGACTTAGCATGTCATACACGAGTGACACCAGAACAGAGAAAGCTTACAATGATGAAGTATGTACAAACAGTGAATCAGACACCGACAGCTAAAGCTGAACTAGAGAAGTGGGGTTTGGAACTAGATACAGGCATCATCTCAGTAAGTGATCATCTCTCACTGCTCTATCTCATTGATAGTTTTCAATTATAAGAAGTGGGGGGAGTATATTGCTTTGTTGGTTGGTAACTCTCCTTGGTGGCCAAGTGTTAATGCATCCACTTCAACAATAGTAAATTGTTGGTTTAATCCCAAGCTGCAATATACCAAAATTATGAAAAATGGTTTTGGAATAGTTAGCTTGCTTGTCACCTTGACATACAAGACTGCTAATAGGCCTCACGTCAGGACTTAAAAACAAAACAATAAAAAGCAATCAGTTTTCTGTATGATGAATAGCAGTCAATGTGAGCTTTATTTCATTTAACTTTTCAGTTTCAAGGTCGGTTATTACCCCAAGAAGAGATTGTGTTTGGAAGTGGTAAAGTACCTGCAGGAGCCAATGCTGATTGGGGTCGTGCTACGGGCAATGAAAAGGTGATCACTGCCGTGCCATTAAGAAACTGGGTTGTGCTATATACTAGAAGAGATCAGAGTAAAGCTCAAGATTATATCAAATGGATGGAGAAACTGTGTCCACAGATGGGTATCGATTGTAATCCACCGACCAGATTTGAATTGGCGAATGATCGTGTGGAGACATATATCCGTGCTCTCCGAGAACATATCAATGCCAGTGTAAGTTGTCAACATGTTGTTTGTAACAATTTTTTATGTTCAGTTTAAAAATAATGGCCTGTCATGGTGTAGAGATATTTCTACTACTGTTACAACATTTTTATACGGCCCAAAGCCTCTGTTTGTCCATCTGTCTGTTGTTAGCAATTTCCTGTTCGGGCCATAACTCAGTATTAGAGATATCAATTTGAAAATTCATAGGTGAAGAGATCTCATTTAGGGGGAGTGTAGTGCATAAGAACCATAACTCTTCATTGCATGTTTTTGGAGTTATTCCCCTTTGTAATTTTTCATACTTAATTCTTGTCCGAGGCTTATGGCTCTTTATTGCATATTTTTATGCTCTCCGAAATCTATTCGCATGTGAGACTTCAAGTTTGTCAGTCATTGATTGGAGTAACAGTTCTTAAGCACTGCCCCTCAATGAGGTCTATTCACCTATGAAGTTTCAAATAGATTCCTCCAATACTGTATGAGTTATGGCCACGGACAAGAATTAAGTCTGAGAAATGGCAAACAACTCCAATAATATGCAATGAAGAGTTATGGTTCTCTATGAAAGCATTCAAACATTTGACACAACATATAGAGTTTGCATGCTCATATATATTCAGGTAAGTATAGCAGATTTTGTGTTTGTTTTTGTATTGCAATTTATCACGCTAGTTATAGTAAGTTGCTTATAGAATACCAAACAAAGTCATAACAAATATAACCACAAAATTAAATTATAACAAATGTTCACATCGTCGTTTTTGTTGGGGGGTTTCTTCCATTTTTAGCTCACCTGTCACAAAGTGACAGAGTGAGCTTTTGTGATCACTCTTCGTCCGTCGTCCGTCCGTCAACAATTGGCTTGTGTAGACACTAGCCGTCACAGTTTCAGCCTAATCTTTATAAAACGTGGTCACAATGATCATCTCAACAAAATCTAGGTCAAGTTCGATATTGGGTCATCCAAGGTCAAAAACTAGGTCACAAGGTCAAATCATAGAAAAACCTTGTGTAGTCACTAGAGGTCACAATTTTGACTTAATCTTTATGAAACTTGGTCAAAATGATCATCTGAACAAAATCTAGGTCTAGTTTGATATTGGGTCATCCGGGGTCAAAAACTAGGTCACAAGGTCAAATCATAGAAAAACCTTGTGTAGTCACTAGAGGTCACAATTTTGACCTAATCTTTATGAAACTTGGTCATAATGATCATCTCAACAAAATCTAAGTCAAATTCGATATTGGGTCATCCGGGGTAAAAAACTAGGTCACAAGGTCAAATCATAGGAAAACCTTGTGTAGTCACTATAGGTCACAATTTTAGCCTAATCTTTATGAAAATTCGTCACAATGATCATCTCAACAAAATCTAGGTCAAGTGTGAAGTCACTAGGTCAAATCACAGGGCTTGCATGCACTACTACGACAGGTGAGCGACCTAGGGCCCTTTGGGCCCTCTTGTTTGTTAAGAACTGTCCTTAATTTTACCTTCGACCGTCAAACTTTTGCTACCAATACCTGAAACAAAACCCTTCAGGTGTATATTACCCCGCTTGGTGGTGCTGGTTTAACCAAATCTTTATGAAATGGAGTCTTAATGTGCGTTGATAAAATTAAAGCCATGCTCACAACTTCGTCACATGAAGACAAAAACTAGGTCAAATTCTGTCCAAATTATTTCCCTTTTTCAACTTAAAAGCCACAACCTAAACACAGCAGAGGGTAATGCTGCTGATATGAAGCATTTTAATTTAAATATACAATGATTTTACTATCCTAGCATGGCACTGCGAATAGTGGATCGCACTGTTCGTAGACAGCTCTAGTTTGTATACAATATGACCTATCAGTACAAAAGTTTTATAGTGTGTGCATTTAAATATTGTATATAGGATAGCTGTGACTACACATTAAGCTCAATAAATATTCGCGTTCGGCTTTTTATAGTGTAACATTGATTTTAAAATAAAAGAGTCAATCAAGAGGGTGGTAACTTTTCATTGACGCCGAGTATATGTTATTTATTATTTTGTAAATGTGTATACTTACAGCTTCAGATGGTTGTATGTATCTGTCCAACCAGTAGAGATGACAGATATTCTGCCATCAAGAAAACATGCTGTGTTGATCATCCAATACCAAGTCAGGTACGTCCTAATACATTCTTAACTTTATTGTAATGTACATATTAATTTTCACATTAAGTAGTTAATCTAGTCTCAGGCTAATTATATTATTGTCACATGATCGTTTCTGTTGTAGAAAAATGTTATCCATTATATTATAGCCACTGTGGTGTGTGTAGTGGTTTTTGCTGTTCATTTTTATTCACCGGGTATACTCGATTCAGCTTGTCTGTTTGTTTGTCAGTCCGTGGACGCAACTCCTCCAGTTCCTGCAGGATTTCCTTCACACATGAACAACCTCAACATGTCGATGTGCATGTAGGAAAAAATTGCTCTGCAATGATTTTTGCCAGAATTATGTCCCTTTGTACTTTTATGCACTTTGTAATATAGTGAACAGTTCTTTTGGACACAACTCTTCCTATAATTTAGACAGGATTTTGTTCAAATAACAGATAAATAACCTCAAAATGTAGATGTGCATGTCGTCTGTCATCATAGTGCGGGGAAAATGACGTTAGTTTCTCGATATTATTCCAAAGTGATAAGCGTTATTGAGCATCTTGTACTGAAATAAGTTTCGGTGAGAATGGCAGGGTACAAATCTTTAAACTAAATGTCACAGTGAACTTTAAAAGTGAAATGACTTAATTGGCAAGTATAGTGGCATTCGTGTTTTACAAGCATCTCTAATTGTAGATTATACTGTTTAGAGATTACAAATAGATTGTTTTGTTTGTAGGTTATTATTGGTAAAACATTAGATCCTAAGAAAGTTCGATCTGTGGTACAGAAGATTGCTTTGCAGATCAACTGTAAACTAGGTGGTGAACTGTGGGGTGTGGCCATTCCATTTGTAAGTTATATTATTATCTTGGGTGTTATTTTTATTATCAATCTCAAAGGGTTATGTGATTCGTGCCTCATAGCTGAGATGTTATCATTGTTTAACTAGTATGTTCTACATCAAATCATAGGTGTTATATTCTACATCAAATCATAGGTGTTATATTCTACATCAAATCATAGGTGTTATATTCTACATCAAATCATAGGTGTTCTGCACGTTTTGGTTTTGTATGATGAGTTGATTGGTTGTAGAGGAATAAGGAAGTAAGTTGATTGAAATTATTGAAACAATAATTGAGTTTCATTAACATGCTAATAGCATGATATACTGCTTAGCTTTAACACCTAAAATGTTACCTATTAAATATGAGTATTAAGTGGTGTAACTGTTATAGTGGAATAAGGTTTCCTTAGACTTTGTCTTTTGATTTAATATTAAACATTTTAATGTCTAGTAAACAGTGAATTCATTGTTTGGTAATTTGTATTTACAGAAAAGTATTATGATAGTTGGTATTGATATTTACCATGATACTACTGGTAAGAAGCAGAGTATTTGTGGCTTTGTCTCCAGTATGAACAGGAACTGTACGAGATGGTTTAGTCGGTGTAGAATTCAACCAGTAAGTCAGGAGTTAGTGGACAGCCTGAAGTTATGTATGGTCTCAGCACTCACAAAATATCATGAGGTAAGTACTGTACTCTTTATCAACTCTCATATCTGTTAAATGTTTGAAGCTGAATTGTGAGCTTACTTACTGTATTAACAGTTTGCATCTGTACAAGAAGTGATAGCAACAAAACTTGTGTGTTGGTGACTTGCATGATACACAAATTTGACATTGGGAAGTATATATAGTCAGAAAGTAGTACTCTCAAAAGACTCAAACCAAAGTGACTATACATCATACGTAAATCAATATTTGATTTCACCAAGAAGAAAAATATATTTTAATAGTAAAATATTAGAAATATTGCATAATTACGTATTTGCATAATCCAATGGATTCACTTTATAACCATTAACAAAAACTGTGGACAAATAAATAGGTAGAGCATTCTCTACATTTGCATCTGGTCAATTGACTGGCCCTTTAAATACGGGTGTCACTTAAATAAATAACACTTTACTTTTATTTTTAAGTTTAGTTTAAGTCTAATATTAGGAGGCAAGGCACCGCTGTTTAAATTTTATGGGTCATTGTTGTCATTATATAACTTATAATAAATATGAAATGTGAATAAAAAAAAGATGTAGAAAAAACTGCCTTCCACCTCCTATATTGACAAATGATGAGATTGTGATTGATAAATGTATTACAGGTGAATCATGCTTTATCAGACAAGATTGTATGTTTTACAGGTGAATCATTCTTTACCAGACAAGATTGTATTTATTACAGGGGAATCATTCTTTACCAGACAAGATTGTATGTATTACAGGGGAATCATTCTTTACCAGACAAGATTGTATGTATTACAGGTGAATCATGCTTTATCAGACAAGATTGTATGTTTTACAGGTGAATCATTCTTTACCAGACAAGATTGTATGTATTACAGGGGAATCATTCTTTACCAGACAAGATTGTATGTATTACAGGGGAATCATTCTTTACCAGACAAGATTGTATGTATTACAGGGGAATCATTCTTTACCAGACAAGATTGTATGTATTACATGTGAATCATTCTTTACCAGACAAGATTGTATGTATTACAGGTGAATCATTCTTTACCAGACAAGATTGTATGTATTACAGGTGAATCATTCTTTACCAGACAAGATTGTATGTATTACAGGTGAATCATTCTTTACCAGACAAGATTGAATGTATTACAGGTGAATCATTCTTTACCAGACAAGAGTGTATGTATTACAGGTGAATCATGCTTTACCAGACAAGATTGTATGTATTACAGGGGAATCATGCTTTACCAGACAAAATTGTATGTATTACAGGTGAATCATTCTTTACCAGACAAGATTGTATGTATTACAGGGGAATCATGCTTTACCAGACAAGATTGTATGTATTACAGGGGAATCATGCTTTACCAGACAAGATTGTATGTATTACAGGTGAATCATGCTTTACCAGACAAGATTGTATGTATTACAGGTGAATCATGCTTTACCAGACAAGATTGTATGTATTACAGGTGAATCATGCTTTACCAGACAAGATTTTGGTGTTCCGTGATGGTGTTGGTGACGGACAGCTTAATACTGTAGCTGATTACGAAGTAGACCAACTGAAAAGTTGTTTCACACATTTTGGAGATGACTATGCTCCTAAACTTTCTGTTGTTATTGTACAGAAGAGAATCAACACAAGAATATTCCATAATGTAAGATGGTTGTTTAAATACTTTACTACAAGTACCCTAACACTCAGGTTATTTGATTCATTGTAGAATAGTTAAACTGGTACTGAAAAAGTATAATCATTCCCATTATGAGATGGACCCAAGTTACATTGCTAATAAACAGCATGTCATGTCAACCTTTGCTACAATGTTTTTAACCAGATTTTCCAACAGAAAAGACTGGTTATTAGTTTGGCTATTTTGGCAGACCGGCAGGTGTCAACTATTGGTTTGGGTTGATAACTTTAGGTAGGAATGAGATATCATGATGAACCTTTTGCTGTGTATGTAGCTTATGTGAAAACTTTGCATGGGATTGAAAGTGTGGCTGTTGGGGTCAAGGTCACTGCTACTAAAAATAGAAACATGTTTCTGTTCTATAACTTTAGTAAGAATGATATATCATGATAAAACTTGCTATGTTGGTAGTTAACGTGAAAACCTTGCTTGGGATTAAAAGATTCGTCGATGGGTTCAAGGTCACTGTTACCAAGATTGAAAAAAAATCTGTTCTATAACTTCAGTTAGGAATTACATTGTATATTGCTTTGTACATGTCTGTCGGTCTGTTGGTTGGTCGGTCAGTAGACCAAATGGTTTCCGTTCAAAAACTCAAGAATGCTTTGCCCTAGGATCCCCAAACTCTACATTGAGGTTGATCATCAACAGTAGATGACCCCTATTGATTTTGAGTCAGTAGGTCAAAGGTCAAGGTCTATGTGACCTTAACCATTTTTGACTGTTGGGCTGACATTGGGAATATGTATTTTACAAACATCTCTTGTTAAAATGGATATTTCATCCAATAAATAGATTGGCTAATCTGGCAGGGAAAACAACGAATGACCACACACTTAGACTGTCTCAGTCAAAGATAAACAAACAAGGCAATAAATGATTGATTTGATTAATGATGATGGTTGTTTATGTGTTAACATTGTTTGCAGGTAAATGGTAGATTAGATAATCCACCATCAGGTACTGTGGTTGACCATACGATCACTAGAAGAGATAGGTATGTATACTTTATATATATGTATAACCATTTTATAGTCACGCTTGTCAACTAAGTACAAAGTATTGTTGCCAGTACTAAGGGAATCTGAAATTAGAATTCTAACTCATTGGTGCTGTAGTATGTTATATTTATTTACTTCCAATAGAAGAATGTTTGAAACTGAATTTTGGTATAGGGATGTGAGCTTATGGCACCTGAAATAGATTTGCACATGCCTTTCTAGTTCAAAAGTGGGGCTTGTGGGGGTCAAGGTTACTGTTATTAAAAACAGAATTTCTTGTTTTTAGACAATGGAATGAGTTATTGTGATAAAACTTTCTGTATTGGTAGCTTGTGTAAATGTGCCGCTCAAGTTAGAAAGTGGGGCTGGTGGGGGTCAAAGTCATTGTTACTAAAAATAAAAATTCAGTTTTCAGACAATGACTTGAGTTTGGTATGAGATATTGTAATGTTACTTGCTGTATAGATAGCTTTTGTGTGAATACACTGCTCAGGATTGAAAGTGGGGCTGCTGGGGTCAAGGTGACCATTACTAAAAATAGAAAATCAGTTACCATTTTAACTTTTGCTAGGAATGAGATATTTTGTTGATACTCTTTTGGTATTTTCTACCAATCTAATTTAAATTGTTTGTATGTAAAGTTTTGTAAATTTTTTGTAATCATGTGCATTTCTTGTAAATAATAACATGAACTTCTCTTTATTGTAGGTATGATTTCTTTGCTGTGTCACAACATGTACGACAAGGGACAGTATCACCGACTCACTATGTGGTAGTGTGTGATGATTCGGGTATGAAGCCCGATCATATGCAACGACTCGCTTATAAAATGACACATATGTATTACAACTGGCCTGGAACTGTTAGAGTTCCAGCTCCTTGTCAGGTACTTATATATATCTTCTATTCTTGTCCTGTCCTGATCTTATAACATTGATACATAAGGAATATCACTGCAGTGTGTTGATCCGTTTGGCCGTATTACCTCAAGTTGCTTGTGTAATGCCGTATCTCGCGAGACAGTTTGGTACCTCAAAAATGACCCTCGACTTATGACTGAGGTTGACTATTGGACACAAGCTTTCAGTAGGTCATTAGGTCAAATAAAATCAGAAAACCTTGTGTAGTCACTACAGGTCACAACTTTAACCTAATCTTTATGAAACTTGGTCACAATGATCATCTCTTCAAAATGTAGGTCAAGTTTGATATTGGGTCATCCAGGGTGAAAAACTAGGTCACAAGGTCATTAGAAAACCTTGCGTAGTCACTAGAGATCACAATTTTGACCTTCTCTTTATAAAACTATGTCATAATGATCATCTCAACTAAATCTACGTCAAGGTCAATATTGGGTCATACGGGGTAAAAAACTAGGTCACTAGGTCAAATCATTAGAAAACCTTGCGTAGTCACTAGAGGTCACAATTTTGACTTAATCTTTATGAAACTCTGTCACAATGATCATCTCAACAAAATCTAGGTCAAGTTTGAAATTTTGACCTTATCTTTATGAAAGTTGGTCACAATGATCACCTCAACTAAATCTAGGTCAACTGTATTGGGTCATTTGGGGTCAAAGACTAGGTCACTAGGTCAAATCATTGAAGAACCTTGCCTAGTCACTAGAGGTCACAATTTTGACCTTATCTTTATGTTAGGTCAAAAACTAGGTCAAATCATAGAAAAACCTTGTGTAATCACTAGAGGTCTCAATGTTTGCCTTATCTTTATGAAAGTTGGTCTCATTGATCATCTGAACAAAATCTAAGTCAAGTTTTATATTAGGTCATCCTGGTTCAAAAACTATGTCACAATGTCAAATCATCTCAATGTTGGCCTTGTATGAATGTTGGTCACAATAATTATCTCAACTTAATCTAGGTGAAGTTTGATATTAGGTCAAATCATAGACAAAGGTTGGCTTAAACTTCAATATGGGTTTATGTGATGTGAATTACAAGGTTGCTTTGTAAGACAATTTGAAAACCTTGTACATGCAAGACTAAGAGACTGAATCCACTTGATTACCATTAAGGGGCCTGCATGAACTACTAGGACAGTTGAGGGACCTATGGCCCTTTGGGCCCTCTTGTATTGACCTGTGTTCATTGTCTGGTTGTCTCTGTTCTTATTTCACCAACAGTGTTTGTCTGTGAATTATATCTTTTTAAAAACAATACATATGAATTGGTTTAATTTTTTGTCCCACTGTTTCATTGCAGTATGCTCACAAGTTAGCACAGCTGGTTGGTCAGAACATCCACAAAGAACCAAGTCAGGAATTGTCAGACCGTCTGTTCTTCTTATAGACACTGAATTCGTCATTTATAGAAGACCATTCCATTGTGAATATTGGCAGCTAACCATTCACATCACACTGTGACTCATGCCTGTCTCGACTCATGCTATATTTGTATGAATGTTTCTTCAGGACTTTGTAGTATACGTACATATGAGAAATGTGTAGATTACTGTAGTGATGTCTTTGTAAAATAACACAATCAACACAAGTTCTCAAGTTCATGATCTCAGGAATAATATCATGTATTAATCCACATGTACAGTTTGATGGCGTTAATACTCTGTGAAGGGTATGCATGTATACATGTAGAGTACAGACTGAAGAGTGCCAATAACAGTAAGATATATATGTCACAGTAGTATCTTAAATGGAAAAATGTTTACTGGCCTTCCAAGACTTCTAAACTGGGTTTAAACTGCTTATAACATCATTAGTTTATACTGATTGGTTTTTATTCCTTTGGTTGTGAAACCAGATGTTACAACTTTTATTAATCACTCTTGATGTGAAACAAGTTCTTACAACTTATATTAATCACTCTTGACACCTCATTCCTGATAATATCCATAACCACTAGGGTATGAGAAAAGGAAGCCAGTTTTCACTTTGTGTATAGTGTATAGTAAGGGAAATACTAGTGTCATTTTTATTTTGTCTTCGGTATAACACCATTGATTGACACAATCTTGAGACTTTATACTTTAGAAGTGTCATTTTCTTAAATTTAACCCTTTAACACCTAAACCTTTAGATTTTGTCAGGAATTTTGTCAGGAACATTTATCTGAATATGAATTACTAAAAGGGTTTTCTTTTTGCTGTAAATGGGTTCAGTTGAGTATTGTTCCTTGTTTGAAGTAGTAAGACATCTACAATACAAAAATGGAAATAAGGAGCACTCTTATGTTATATATATTATACCTTTCTCAGAGTTATTTAAGCTGTTAGAAAAGCTAGTAAATGTTATAGATATTGTACATAGTCCTGATATAATGTGAGGTTACAAATGCTATAATGGAGATTGTTAGTTATTCTGGTATGAATTTATCTTCATCATTTTATAATGGAATGAATGACAGCTAGATGAGGCTTGTTTTAATGTCCTGATATTTTACATGTGAAACAAACATTCAGTAATTAAATTTATACCTGTTTGGTTAAAAGTTTTTATGCAAAACTCTTGAAAGATAGTTCTAAGTGACTTTTTACATTGTTACCTCTTCCAAAGGCTTCAATTATAAGATAAAGTAAGGGTTTTTCCAGGAAAAATGATGGGGGCTTAAACTCAATTTTAATTGGTGGGTGGGACGATGCTAGGAACCAACTCAACAGTGCTGTGAGTTGATACATAACAAGCACTAGATGACTGTAAAGAGAAATGAAAGTATGAAAGCGGAAGCACGTAGTGAGAGCACAGAGAGTATATTACCGAGAGGTCAGTGGTTACAGCAATAGCATAATATAACTATAACAACAAATTGGTGCTGCTGCTGATACCCCTAAGAAAACACACTGATGATTTCCTGGAAAAGCCATACATACTATGCATATCATTATAAATATCTTAAGTCTTATAACCAGGCATGAAGAGACATGTGTGTTTCATTACAAAGTTTATGATCAAAATTGATCTACAGTAATAGAAAGTGGTCAGTTTTGTAGGTGACCCGGTGTATTGAACATGCTGTTTAAGTTTTATGTTAGTTTTATTCGAACAAGAATTCTCTTCTACTTGTATCTCATTGTACATAGTTTCATCATATTTAAGTTTCTATTTTCATTTTATCATAATTTGGTTGTTATGTTTGTTGTGGAGCAGGATTAATAACTAAAAATGTGTAGCATACTGTGTGAGGAGTGCTTGCTTTTAGGGTTGATTGTTCCAGAGTAAATGTTGTTATTGTGGTAAACTAGTCAGTATTCCTTCATTAAGTCTTCCATGTGCTGGAAAATAATGGAAACCAAACACTTAAAAGCTGTATCACGGATATTGCTGACATAACACAGTGTTTGTTTGCAATCGTGTTTGTATCTTGTTTGTTGTGCATTTTATAGCCGAACTTTATTTGGGATATGCTATTTTTTTAAACTTGTAGATACATTGTACATAGAACTGGATCATTTGAGATTACATAATGTAGTTGTATTGTCCACTTGTTTGTGCAAAGTGGTTTTAATTTTATTTATTTTACTTTTTAATAATCATCTTAGTGTTGTAGTTCTTATCATTATCAAGAGTTGTACTGAAAAACTGAACTGTATGAGAACTTACCTGCTAATTAGCGGAGCACACTTTTTGTGCTATCTTGCAATTTTGTTTAGCTAACATGATCATTAAGTAATAAGTAACCAAGTTATTTATGTTTAAATATAGAAACTATGTATAAAGGACCCTAATTGGGACTTGAAAGCTGAGTAAGTCTGTTTGATACCTCTGACTAGGAAAACATAGATTATTATGTCTCCCATAATCATGCTGGATGGATGTCACTAAGTTTACCAGGCTTGTTTTTCTTAACCGTTATCATATTTCACATGAATAGTTGATTTTAAGCCTAGTTTGTTCATATTGTCATGGATTTTTAGTCAGATGTTTATTGCCAGAATTATGGCAAACACAATGTGTTATCGTGTCAAAATCCCATTCTAGCTTTTGTTATGTGAGTGCCTTCAGAATCCTCATAAAAATCATGCCTAACTTTGTTCAGCAGGATTTATAACCAATTGATATGCAATTTTTGATCTCAGATATAAGGCTTTGCCTAATTCATGAATTCCTATATTTTTACAACATTTTTCATTTTGGCCATTACATATATTTCAACATATTTCAACATTCTGTCCAAAACTGTACTTCGAGATGAAAGGCAATGACAGTGTGGCTTAACTATCTTATTATTTTTGTCATTTCATTTTTTGTGCCATAAAATCATACATTTTCGTTACTTGAAGTTAGTTTGTAGGAGTTTGAAGATCTTGATGTGATCATCAAACATTAGACATGTGGTTAACTGAAGGAAATCACAGGAAATTTCTTTTTTATGTTCATATGTACAAAATGTTTGGTATGTAATGTTGTGACTAAGCAGAGTTAAGGGCCTTGTTTTTCATGATAAAACATGTACTGCAGACACATTATTATGCATTCATTCTAACAGTTCATTTTATTTCATTCATCAAGATGTATCATTTTCTGTTTATATTCATTGTTATTATTATTTACTGTACATAGCAAAAACATTGTTACCTGTTCAAATATGTGTAATAGTTGATAGCATGTGAGTAGCATGTTTTATAAAAATAATAAAGGACAATTTTGATTATGCTAATTTTGTTTTTACTTTGTTAACAGTACTTAACTACGGACAGTTCATCGTCAAGATGTAATGATAGTGTTAAAACATGTATGCCCCCATGTCACCCCAATAATCAGAA
Source organism: Spisula solida (assembly GCA_947247005.1). Lineage (NCBI taxonomy): Eukaryota > Metazoa > Mollusca > Bivalvia > Venerida > Mactridae > Spisula > Spisula solida. The sequence goes on along the minus strand of OX365944.1, from coordinate 30,781,157 downwards.
ATGTGAAGGTCATACTGACCTTGACCTATTGACCTCAAAATCAATAGGGGTCAACTACTGATTCCTGATGTTGACCAACATCCCTATTACGTTTGATGATCCTGGGTTCAACCATTCTTTAGTTAATGATCAGAAAGCATTTAATATATTTATTCCTGTTCAAGGTCAATGCGATATTGACCTGCTCAAAAGGTCATTTAGCCTCTACTCCTACAAGTTCATGCATCTTAGATTTGAAATTGGCGCAACTGCACAAAAACAAATACACTGGGACCAACCATGTGATAAACAATATCAATTATCTGTCTATTAACAAAATTCAAACACAAATTGAATGCCAAACAGCAAAAAGTTGAAAAATCGGCCTCAATGTTAGATGCAGTCTGCAGTCTTGAGATAAACATTAGTGACCTGTAAGTTCGTGCACATAAACTGATGACGTCGTTAAGAATGCACGGGAAAGATTTTGCTTAAAAAAAGTTTTGTAACATAAAGTTTGATCTTTTGTCAGTAAATTAGCATCTTTTCCCGTTCTTAAATATATCGCATCTAATGCAAATTATGAGATTAACAAATGTCTCCAGATTTCGCGACCGGAACCGGTGATTATGTAAACAGTAAAATCCCTCCTCGGACAAAACTCGCCGTAAACGTAACGAACCCTGTTTTTGTTATTTTTTTGTATTGTTCGGCTGGATAAATGTCTTGTTAGTAATTTAAAATTAATTTAGGCTGGGAAATGAGATTATTAGCAAAGCAATCTACGTTTTACTAAAATGCACGAACTTGTAGGAATGCACGAAGTTATAGGAATAGAGGCTACTATAGGCCTTTCCCGAAACTAGGTTACCTCCCTTGGAAATTATCTTCCCTTGACGCATATGCGCATGCGCCAGATTAATATCTCAACTTCCGGGGTGTCCGTTTATCGATTCTATTCAGCCATTACTCCTAGCATTAGCGATCCGTTATAATTGAGATAAAAGTACTCTGATGACGATGGTTTTGCTTTTCTTTTGTCGTCAGTTGAACGAACATGTAGGGAAGTGATTACATGGCCTAAATTTCTTATTGGGATAATGAAATTTCATTAGATTTAAATATATTTCTCAGTAAAATACCTTATTCACGAGCGCTTTCAATATTTATAAGTTGAGAAGACTATTCAATAATAATTATGAATATACAGCAATATTATTAAATATTCGTTCAAATATTATTTTCGATTACTTTATAAAATACAAATTAATCTCCAATATTTTTGTGAAGATACTCACCAATTAAATTATTTTGACAATCATCCATAACACACGTAGACATAAACTTGCACTTATAAGTGCTAAATAAATCCACCAGCACGCAGACATATCATGGCATGCTTATTCACAATAGTGTTCGCGGTATTAAATACAAAAAATAATATCAAACTAATTATGTTTTATTTAAACAATAAGTATTTTAATTAAAAGGCAATAATGAGGGAAATGTCAAGCGAAAATGAACGCACTGGTGTTTGCGTTCTGAAAATATTAAATAATTCATGTATATAGAGAAAATTAAATGACAGTCCGGTATTCGATTGAAGTGCCCCTATAAATACCCATATTCAAACATATTTTCAAAACCAATTAAGTGTCATAAAGCCCATAATCTGAATTAGTAATCAGTGGAAAAGACCCCCTGCTATGTAATTGGTCAACCATGTGTCTGACACATTGTATAATGCAACATATGTCACCGCGGTGGCTATTGAATTGGACATATAGATGCATCCCTTCTGATGTTAGATCTGTGTAACATCAGCGGGAGATTATTATTAGGGTAATAAAACAGCTCTTATCCCGATGACTGTTATTTAAAATGAGGGAGCAAAGATCTTATGAAATCCATGTATTAAATTTTGTTGGATGAAAATATACGTCCGTGCAGACACTTGTATACATGCATAGTTTCTGGTCCGTTGCGTTCGTTTAAATTCATGTTGTGTACTTCCCGTTTGTTTCGAAGTATTGACAGTTGGTTTTTTCGTTCAGTGAAATTAAACTTTTAACAAGCGCAGTCGCAGCACATTTTCTCAGGGGAAGGGGGGTCCTAGTAATCTATTTTCAAGAAAGATACCCTGATAAAAGTCCAAGCCCTGCACAACTCATGTATTTATATTTACAGTAAAACCGAATTCAAATGGGTCTGCACAACCCTCTTGATCCGCGCATTAATCAATACATACATAAATAAATAAATATGATACATTGTGTGTGACTCATTGGCGGGATTGGGGGTACTATGCCTACACCCTATCACACTATTATTTTTACAAATTCGCGGGTATTTTATTGGAATATGCCAACATCTTACAATCACATTGACAATGTACAAATACCATAATATAAAACTTAACATATATCAAAGTAGTAGTACGCAGGAGAGATTGACGTTGAATTATTTAATTACTTTACTTTTAATAATTAAAAAACTATGGAGCAAATGAAAAATAAAACAGTTTGCTTAATTTTACCAGATACTTTCAAAGATTATTATCATGATAAGCGAACGTTTTCTTTAATTTCAAATATTTTTTTTGTTTATACCGCCGTAGATTCTATAGTTTGTTCCGTATAGATTTAATTAATTTCGCAATATTCTAATGTAATACAGCAGTATGGGATACAAAAATAATTTTTCTAACAGATAATACCAAAAAACATGACAAAAAATAACACTTTTGTAAGCTAAATACTTAAAATAACTGCAATTTGTTCTACGTTACTATATACCGATCTTATCAGGACACCCCGGAAGTGGAATTATTGAAAACAGGGGACGTTATCGAGGATTTACCAAGGGAGGTAACCTAGTTTCGGGAAAGGGCTATTGATGACCATCCTTCTTTTAAGTTTGAAGATCCTGGGTCCAACCATTCTCGAGTTATTGATCATAAACCATTTGGTGTATTTATTCATGTGTGAGCTTGACCTACTGACCTTAAAATCAGTAAGTGTCATTTACTGCAGATGACCAACCTTCATGTAGTTAGAGGATCCTGGGTTCAAGCTGAACACACACCATTGGTCTATTGACCAAACCCAATTCAAAGATTGGGGGCATATTAAGGTGAAATTTTGAGGAGCCTCCTTTATTGGGCCAACTAGACGAATACTCAAAACCAAACATCCTTCTACATACATGTGTACCTACCTAACAACGGATAAAAAGACCAGTACAATACTCTGTTCCTAGTATAGCCCAGATGGCCTGAAGCATTTAGTAGCTTGACAAGGTGAGCTTACACAACAGCATTTCGTCCGCTGTCCATCCACAATTGCGGAACTCCCTACATGTCGAGCTTTATCCCAATCATGACACTTGGTCACAATGACTATAAAATCGCGGTCACTTTCAAAATTGGGTCGGGTCATTCGGGCCAAAAACTAGGTTACAAAGCCCATTAAATTTTAAACTAAACACAAAGCTTTTGGACACACTAGAGGGCACAATTTTGTCTATGAATCCTGGTAACATAGGTCATCTGTACAAAATTTAAGTGGTTCTACAATAGGTCATCTGAGGTCAAAAAGAGACGAGTGATTTAGGGCCATCATGGCCCTCTTGTTGAAGAGACCTCTTTAGCTACTAGTGATATTTTAGATTATGTGGTCTAATGGCGACCACAAACATGAAGAATCTAATATCAAGGTGTGTCATCAAACCTATATTGTTGGTATAAAAGTAGCGTTTTCAACTCATCAAACTTTTCCTATTGATCTTGGATAAACAGCATAATTTGACGGTGTAGTACCCTTATTATCCCCGCTGTTGGTAGCGGGGTATTGAAATGGCGTTGTCTTGTCAGTCTGTCTGCAGCCATTTCTCTGTAACTTTCTGGTAGAATTTCATTTCAATAACTATTTCAACAACTACAGATCTGGATTTCATTGCTTGTATGTATTGTAAATAACTTGACCCTGGACTCAAAAGTCACAAAGCTGTCAATAAAGCATATGTCTGTCTTCTACAAATATCTCAATGATAAAGCATGATCTCATTAGAGAGTTATTGAAATTACAGTTGTTGTAGCATATGCAGGGGTTAGACAATTGTCTCCCTTGTATTTTTTTGGTACAATCGCTGGTGAACAACGATTGGTTTTCAGAGTTTGTCATTCACTATTTCTTGGCTTTTGAAGGCCAAATACTCCCTAAAAAGCACCAAGATAGTGTGAATAGATCATGGTTATATCATGTCTGTGAAGATTGTATTTGTTGTCACTAGAAGGGTGTTTTACATCATTTTGCTCAAATATACGAAATGTTACTAATGTTCCGTGATAACATTAACTAGAAATTCGTGCCCTCGGGCAAATTATGTCGAGCCTCGGCACACGCTGAAAAATGGCTACAACTTAAATTAGCCATCAATTAGACCTTTGACCTGCAACTGTGACCTTGAACTTTGAGATAGGAACCTGGGGGTTAGACATGACACTCCACCTCATGGGGGTTAACATTCATGCCAAATATAAGAAAGATTGGTCAAAGTTATGGTCCAGACAAACTTCAATTTGACCTTTGACCTCCAACACTGACCTTTGAGATAGGAACCTGAGGGTTGGGCGTGACACTCTGCCTCATAGAGGTTAACATTCATGCCAAATATAACAAAAGATTGATCAATGTATGACAAAGTTAGGCTCCGGACAAGCTTCTATTTAACATTTGACCTCCAACGTCGACCTTGACCTTTGAGATAGGAACCTGAGGGTTGGGCGTGACACTCTGCCTCATGGAGATGAACATTCATGCCAAATATAAGAATGATTGGTCAGTGTATGACAAAGTGTATGGTCTGGACAAGCTTTAATTTGACCTTAGACCTCCAACTGTGACCTTGACCTTTGAGATAAAAACCTGGGGGTTGGGCATGACAATCCTCCTCATGGAGATGAACGTTCATGCCAAATATAAGCAAGATTGGTCAAAGCATAACAAAGTTATGGTCCGGACAAAATCGGACGCATGCACTCACGCACATACACCAAAAGTGGCGACTAAGTCTCGCTCACCGCAAGCGGGCTCAACAATAAAATCATCTTAAGTCTCTGAAGTAGAACTTTTTTTAAATTTTTGTGACCTCCATGTCTTTTTTTCATTTTTTGTACGAAAAAAATTGTTGCTTATACCAAAAAGTAAAGGCAATGCCAGTTTTGTACTAACAAGTAATTGAGAATTGCAAGCAATACAGAAGTCCCCTACCGGTTTGAAGCCATTTTAAATGTTTCTGTTGCCATAGCAACCACAATTTTTGTCAGAAACAAAATATTTTTAGACATGCATATTCCCCTTATTGCCCCCTATCCACATACCAAGTTTCATAAACCTAGCTTGGAAACTGTTTGAGTTATGTCAGGATCCAGATTTTTTGACGGACGGACTGACTGACGGACGGAGGGCAAACCTATAGACCCCTCCGTCAAAAACCGGTAGGGGACTAACAATGTAGATGTGATCATACACCGTGGATATTTGCGCTACATTTGCAGAATCTGAAAACAATGTACACAATAATTATCTAGGTCAAAGTGACGGTCACAGTGATCTAACATGTTTGACACACCTACTATAAATGATAGGGTGTGTGGACTCATGAATACTGAAAGACATAAATCATTCACCAACTATCAGCTCATCAATACTGAAAGACATAAATCATCCATCAACTATCAGCTCATCAATACTGAAAGACATAAATCATTCACCAACTATCAGCTCATCAATACTGAAAGACATAAATCATCCATCAACTATCAGCTCATCAATACATAAAGACATAAATCATTCACCAACTATCAGCTCATTAATACATAAAGACATAAATTATCCATTAACTATCAGCTCATCAATACATAAAGACATAAATCATCCACCAACTATCAGCTCATCAATACATAAAGACATAAATCATTCACCAACTATCAGCTCATCAATACATAAAGACATAAATCATCCACCAACTATCAGCTCATCAATACATAAAGACATAAATCATTCACCAACTATCAGCTCATCAATACATAAAGACATAAATCATCCATCAACTATCAGCTCATCAATACATAAATACATAAATCATCCACCAACTATCAGCTCATCAATACATAAAGACATAAATCATCCATCAACTATCAGCTCATCAATACTGAAAGACATAAATCATCCACCAACTATCGGCTCATCAATACTGAAAGACATAAATCATTCACCAACTATCAGCTCATCAATACATAAAGACATAAATCATCCACCAACTATCAGCTCATCAATACTGAAAGACATAAATCATCCATCAACTATTGTCTCATCAATACTGAAAGACATAAATCATCCACCAACTATCAGCTCATCAATACTGAAAGACATGAATCATCCATCAACTATCAGCTCATCAATACTGAAAGACATAAATCATCCACCAACTATCAGCTCATCAATACATAAAGACATAAATCATCCACCAACTATCAGCTCATCAATACATAAAGACATAAATCATCCATCAACTATCAGCTCATCAATACTGAAAGACATAAATCATCCACCAACTATCAGCTCATCAATACATAAAGACATAAATCATCCATCAACTATCAGCTCATCAATACATAAAGACATGAATCCTCCACCAACTATCAGCTCATCAATACTGAAAGACATAAATCATCCACCAACTATCAGCTCATCAATACATAAAGACATAAATCATCCATCAACTATCAGCTCATCAATACATAAAGACATGAATCCTCCACCAACTATCAGCTCATCAATACTGAAAGACATAAATCCTCCATCAACTATCAGCTCATCAATACATAAAGACATGAATCCTCCATCAACTATCAGCTCATCAATACTGAAAGACATAAATCATCCATCAACTATCAGCTCATCAATACTGAAAGACATAAATCATCCATCAACTATCAGCTCATCAATACTGAAAGACATAAATCATCCACCAACTATCGTCTCATCAATACTGAAAGACATAAATCATCCATCAACTACTGTATTCCTAGAAATGGTTTCGCGCATTTTAAGTTAGCGACTTTCGCGGGAGGTATTATTTCGCGAAGTTTAATAGCCGCGAAAATGTTCCCTCCAACGAATCCGCGAATGTTTCTAGCTTCTTCATACTAAACATGCTAAAATCGCAAAACATAAGACGAAGGATAATTGTACTTGCGCATACCTGACGTGGGAACTTCTCTCAATAAATCTATATTTATAAAATCTAAGAACAATTGCGCTAATTTTCTCAATATAAACATCAATTTCGATCCTCTAAGAATCGTGCATATTGTAGCTTGTGTAGACATAAACACTGTTATGACGTAGTGTGTAATGTGCTCAATGTAAACAAGCACAGGGGTACATGGGTGGGGTGTTAATGAATCAGTTTAATTACTTCTACGTAGAATGTTTGTTTTTGTCATGATTAAAGTCAATGTATTCCTGTACAGGTATTCACAATAATCATTTCACATTTATTCGTTAAACATGTATGTTTAGTGGTTAATTCATAATTGTAACTATTTACCGGTTTATGTTGATAACACCTAGTGAAAACACTTTATGAAATCCTTTGTTATAAAGAGATTAATTGATCATCATAATTGTTATCAGGTCAGCTAAGGTCGCAATCAATTGACTTTGATTTGTGTATACACGGATGGTGATGACAATCAGTCCTATTGAAATTGCAAGATGTGTCAAACATACCTTTATGCCGTAGCGACTTTAGTTTCGCGAAATTCGCGGGCGTTATGATTCCGTGAAAATTTGTAGCCGCGAATATGCCGACGGTATGAAAAACGCGAAATATTGTATCCGCGAAAGTATCTAGGAATACAGTATCAGCTCATCAATACTGAAAGACATAAATCATCCATCAACTATTGTCTCATCAATACTGAAAGACATAAATCATCCACCAACTATCAGCTCATCAATACTGAAAGACATGAATCATCCATCAACTATCAGCTCATCAATACTGAAAGACATAAATCATCCACCAACTATCAGCTCATCAATACATAAAGACATAAATCATCCACCAACTATCAGCTCATCAATACATAAAGACATAAATCATCCATCAACTATCAGCTCATCAATACTGAAAGACATAAATCATCCACCAACTATCAGCTCATCAATACATAAAGACATAAATCATCCATCAACTATCAGCTCATCAATACTGAAAGACATAAATCATCCACCAACTATCAGCTCATCAATACATAAAGACATGAATCCTCCATCAACTATCAGCTCATCAATACTGAAAGACATAAATCATCCATCAACTATCAGCTCATCAATACTGAAAGACATAAATCATCCACCAACAATCAGCTCATCAATACATAAAGACATAAATCATCCATCAACTATCAGCTCATCAATACTGAAAGACATAAATCATCCATCAACTATCAGCTCATCAATACTGAAAGACATAAATCATCCACCAACTATCGTCTCATCAATACTGAAAGACATAAATCATCCATCAACTACTGTATTCCTAGAAATGGTTTCGCGCATTTTAAGTTAGCGACTTTCGCGGGAGGTATTATTTCGCGAAGTTTAATAGCCGCGAAAATGTTCCCTCCAACGAATCCGCGAATGTTTCTAGCTTCTTCATACTAAACATGCTAAAATCGCAAAACATAAGACGAAGGATAATTGTACTTGCGCATACCTGACGTGGGAACTTCTCTCAATAAATCTATATTTATAAAATCTAAGAACAATTGCGCTAATTTTCTCAATATAAACATCAATTTCGATCCTCTAAGAATCGTGCATATTGTAGCTTGTGTAGACATAAACACTGTTATGACGTAGTGTGTAATGTGCTCAATGTAAACAAGCACAGGGGTACATGGGTGGGGTGTTAATGAATCAGTTTAATTACTTCTACGTAGAATGTTTGTTTTTGTCATGATTAAAGTCAATGTATTCCTGTACAGGTATTCACAATAATCATTTCACATTTATTCGTTAAACATGTATGTTTAGTGGTTAATTCATAATTGTAACTATTTACCGGTTTATGTTGATAACACCTAGTGAAAACACTTTATGAAATCCTTTGTTATAAAGAGATTAATTGATCATCATAATTGTTATCAGGTCAGCTAAGGTCGCAATCAATTGACTTTGATTTGTGTATACACGGATGGTGATGACAATCAGTCCTATTGAAATTGCAAGATGTGTCAAACATACCTTTATGCCGTAGCGACTTTAGTTTCGCGAAATTCGCGGGCGTTATGATTCCGTGAAAATTTGTAGCCGCGAATATGCCGACGGTATGAAAAACGCGAAATATTGTATCCGCGAAAGTATCTAGGAATACAGTATCAGCTCATCAATACTGAAAGACATAAATCATCCATCAACTATTGTCTCATCAATACTGAAAGACATAAATCATCCACCAACTATCAGCTCATCAATACTGAAAGACATGAATCATCCATCAACTATCAGCTCATCAATACTGAAAGACATAAATCATCCACCAACTATCAGCTCATCAATACATAAAGACATAAATCATCCACCAACTATCAGCTCATCAATACATAAAGACATAAATCATCCATCAACTATCAGCTCATCAATACTGAAAGACATAAATCATCCACCAACTATCAGCTCATCAATACATAAAGACATAAATCATCCATCAACTATCAGCTCATCAATACTGAAAGACATAAATCATCCACCAACTATCAGCTCATCAATACATAAAGACATGAATCCTCCATCAACTATCAGCTCATCAATACTGAAAGACATAAATCATCCACCAACTATCAGCTCATCAATACATAAAGACATAAATCATTCACCAACTATCAGCTCATTAATACATAAAGACATAAATTATCCATTAACTATCAGCTCATCAATACATAAAGACATAAATCATCCATCAACTATCGTCTCATCAATACTGAAAGACATAAATCCTCCACCAACTATCAGCTCATCAATACTGAAAGACATAAATCATCCACCAACAATCAGCTCATCAATACATAAAGACATAAATCATCCATCAACTATCAGCTCATCAATACTGAAAGACATAAATCATCCATCAACTATCGTCTCATCAATACTGAAAGACATAAATCATCCACCAACTATCGTCTCATCAATACTGAAAGACATAAATCATCCATCAACTACTGTATTCCTAGAAATGGTTTCGCGCATTTTAAGTTAGCGACTTTCGCGGGAGGTATTATTTCGCGAAGTTTAATAGCCGCGAAAATGTTCCCTCCAACGAATCCGCGAATGTTTCTAGCTTCTTCATACTAAACATGCTAAAATCGCAAAACATAAGACGAAGGATAATTGTACTTGCGCATACCTGACGTAGGAACTTCTCTCAATAAATCTATATTTATAAAATCTAAGAACAATTGCGCTAATTTTCTCAATATAAACATCAATTTCGATCCTCTAAGAATCGTGCATATTGTAGCTTGTGTAGACATAAACACTGTTATGACGTAGTGTGTAATGTGCTCAATGTAAACAAGCACAGGGGTACATGGGTGGGGTGTTAATGAATCAGTTTAATTACTTCTACGTAGAATGTTTGTTTTTGTCATGATTAAAGTCAATGTATTCCTGTACAGGTATTCACAATAATCATTTCACATTTATTCGTTAAACATGTATGTTTAGTGGTTAATTCATAATTGTAACTATTTACCGGTTTATGTTGATAACACCTAGTGAAAACACTTTATGAAATCCTTTGTTATAAAGAGATTAATTGATCATCATAATTGTTATCAGGTCAGCTAAGGTCACAATCAATTGACTTTGATTTGTGTATACACGGATGGTGATGACAATCAGTCCTATTGAAATTGCAAGATGTGTCAAACATACCTTTATGCCGTAGCGACTTTAGTTTCGCGAAATTCGCGGGCGTTATGATTCCGTGAAAATTTGTAGCCGCGAATATGCCGACGGTATGAAAAACGCGAAATATTGTATCCGCGAAAGTATCTAGGAATACAGTATCAGCTCATCAATACTGAAAGACATAAATCATCCATCAACTATTGTCTCATCAATACTGAAAGACATAAATCATCCACCAACTATCAGCTCATCAATACTGAAAGACATGAATCATCCATCAACTATCAGCTCATCAATACTGAAAGACATAAATCATCCACCAACTATCAGCTCATCAATACATAAAGACATAAATCATCCACCAACTATCAGCTCATCAATACATAAAGACATAAATCATCCATCAACTATCAGCTCATCAATACTGAAAGACATAAATCATCCACCAACTATCAGCTCATCAATACATAAAGACATAAATCCTCCATCAACTATCAGCTCATCAATACATAAAGACATAAATCATCCATCAACTATCAGCTCATCAATACTGAAAGACATAAATCATCCACCAACTATCAGCTCATCAATACATAAAGACATAAATCATCCATCAACTATCAGCTCATCAATACTGAAAGACATAAATCATCCACCAACTATCAGCTCATCAATACATAAAGACATGAATCCTCCATCAACTATCAGCTCATCAATACTGAAAGACATAAATCATCCACCAACAATCAGCTCATCAATACATAAAGACATAAATCATCCATCAACTATCAGCTCATCAATACTGAAAGACATAAATCATCCATCAACTATCGTCTCATCAATACTGAAAGACATAAATCATCCACCAACTATCGTCTCATCAATACTGAAAGACATAAATCATCCATCAACTACTGTATTCCTAGAAATGGTTTCGCGCATTTTAAGTTAGCGACTTTCGCGGGAGGTATTATTTCGCGAAGTTTAATAGCCGCGAAAATGTTCCCTCCAACGAATCCGCGAATGTTTCTAGCTTCTTCATACTAAACATGCTAAAATCGCAAAACATAAGACGAAGGATAATGGTACTTGCGCATACCTGACGTGGGAACTTCTCTCAATAAATCTATATTTATAAAATCTAAGAACAATTGCGCTAATTTTCTCAATATAAACATCAATTTCGATCCTCTAAGAATCGTGCATATTGTAGCTTGTGTAGACATAAACACTGTTATGACGTAGTGTGTAATGTGCACAATGTAAACAAGCACAGGGGTACATGGGTGGGGTGTTAATGAATCAGTTTAATTACTTCTACGTAGAATGTTTGTTTTTGTCATGATTAAAGTCAATGTATTCCTGTACAGGTATTCACAATAATCATTTCACATTTATTCGTTAAACATGTATGTTTAGTGGTTAATTCATAATTGTAACTATTTACCGGTTTATGTTGATAACACCTAGTGAAAACACTTTATGAAATCCTTTGTTATAAAGAGATTAATTGATCATCATAATTGTTATCAGGTCAGCTAAGGTCGCAATCAATTGACTTTGATTTGTGTATACACGGATGGTGATGACAATCAGTCCTATTGAAATTGCAAGATGTGTCAAACATACCTTTATGCCGTAGCGACTTTAGTTTCGCGAAATTCGCGGGCGTTATGATTCCGTGAAAATTTGTAGCCGCGAATATGCCGACGGTATGAAAAACGCGAAATATTGTATCCGCGAAAGTATCTAGGAATACAGTATCAGCTCATCAATACTGAAAGACATAAATCATCCACCAACTATCAGCTCATCAATACTGAAAGACATAAATCATCCATCAACTATCAGCTCATCAATACTGAAAGACATAAATCATCCACCAACTATCAGCTCATCAATACTGAAAGACATAAATCATCCACCAACTATCAGCTCATCAATACATAAAGACATAAATCATCCACCAACTATCAGCTCATCAATACATAAAGACATAAATCATCCATCAACTATCAGCTCATCAATACTGAAAGACATAAATCATCCATCAACTATCAGCTCATCAATACATAAATCATCCATCAACTATCAGCTCATTAATACATAAAGACATAAATCATCCATCAACTATCAGCTCATCAATACTGAAAGACATAAATCATCCATCAACTATCAGCTCATCAATACATAAAGACATAAATCATCCACCAACTATCAGCTCATCAATACATAAAGACATAAATCCTCCATCAACTATCAGCTCATCAATACTGAAAGACATAAATCATCCATCAACTATCAGCTCATCAATACTGAAAGACATAAATCATCCATCAACTATCAGCTCATCAATACATAAAGACATAAATCATTCACCAACTATCAGCTCATCAATACTGAAAGACATAAATCCTCAATCAACTATCAGCTCATCAATACATAAAGACATAAATCCTCCATCAACTATCAGCTCATCAATACATAAAGACATAAATCCTCCATCAACTATCAGCTCATCAATACATAAAGACATAAATCATCCATCAACTATCAGCTCATCAATACATAAAGACATAAATCATCCACCAACTATCAGCTCATCAATACATAAATCATCCACCAACTATCAGCTCATCAATACATAAATCATCCATCAACTATCAGCTCATCAATACATAAATCATCCATCAACTATCAGCTCATCAATACATAAAGACATAAATCATCCACCAACTATCAGCTCATCAATACATAAATCATCCATCAACTATCAGCTCATTAATACATAAAGACATGAATCCTCCATCAACTATCAGCTCATCAATACATAAAGACATAAATCATCCATCAACTATCAGCTCATCAATACTGAAAGACATAAATCCTCCAGTGTAAGTATCTGGGACAAAAGGTTAGTGAATAAATGTACTTGAGGGTAGGGCCTACTTGAGTATAGAAAAGATAAGTCACAATATGCATATTTAATGTTTTAATGCAAAGGCAATTCCTTTTTATATCAAACATATTGTGCACTAGAAAGCGATTCTTGGTAGTGCCACAGTATACATAATCATTATAGAACAATGTACTAACAAGCATCTTGAGAACATCAAGCCTTGTAATTAACACTCCACAATTCATTTATCTACACTATCCAGGCTTTCATTGAATTGACAAAGAAGCCACATTTTGACCCTCATTATTCAGACTGAAGGTTCAATTTTCTTCCAAATACATTGTATTACATGCTTTTGGCTATCTATGTATCCTAAGTTCCGTCCAAGCATTATGAAAACAGTGCAATTCTCTGACGGGACTAAGAAGCGGAGTATAAGGGAATTTAGAAATATGTGGATACCTTGTACTATACTTTGGAATGTTTTGGTGTGGTCATATTTTTTCGCCCTTTTCACCAAAAAATGCTGGTCACTAAAAATTCTAATCATTATTTAACAGGTATATTTTAGATAATATTATATTTTCACCACTTTCTGAGGATGGTGAACGAGGCCAAAAATAAACCATGTACAAAATATCACAAAGTATTGTAACACATTCAAAATAAGAACTTAAGAAGAGAATCTAGAATTATCACTGTCGTGACCAGGGCCCTATGGTAGCATGCCAGAAGTGTGGGGGGGGGGGGGGTGCAAAAGTATCAGTGCTATTAGTTACAATTTTCTGTACTAAGACACAAAAATAAAAAAGTCAAATACTGATGCCTGGAATGAAGTAATTCACTTCCTTCTAAAATAACATCAAAGTTGTTTGACAAGCACAGGTTTAATTTCCAATATAGAAACCATAATATACTTTGACTTTTATTAACTTTGAAGTTATTTTTAATACACTAAATTTGCACACTTAATTCAATTTAATAATGACATTGGTTTCATTGACATTGCCCTGTTCCTACATAATCCTGATTGGTCAATATTGATTGCAAGATGGAAATACGCAAACAGAACTACAGTAATATGTTTGTTTTGTGCGCAAGTGTTTAAAGAAATCAGTCAAAATTTATTAAAGCTAGAGTTGTTGCACTTTGCTATAAATTTCAGTATTGTTTATTGTTCTTCAAACATGTACTTATTGTTGTAGTCAATACCAGTAAGTTTCATTTGAATATCTAATACGGTTTCTGAACTACGACCCATTTTGAAGTTTTTTTTAGCTTAAAAGGGGTGTAAGTCAAAATTTATCAAAGCTAAAGTTGTTGCCCTTTACTTCAGATATGTGTATTATCATTGGCAATAAGTATAGCTAGTTTCATAAGAATATCTATTACGGTTTTGAAGTTATGAAGAAAAAAAAGATGAAATATTAGGAAAATTGGAATTGATTAAAGGGCTATAATTCTTTTAATATTGTAGCTAGAGGTTTTGTAACTTGTCATAAATTAGCGTACTGTGAGATTAATATATTTAATGGTTTGCAAGTTATTAAGAAAAAAGCTGAAAAATGAGGAAAATTTGAATTTTACAAAGAGCCATAACTCTTCCAATATTGTAGTTAGAGTTATGTAAATTGCCATATAGTAGCGTACTGTTGATGTGAGCTTATGTTTAAAGGTTGAAGTTGATACCAATAATGGTTTGCAAGTTATTTAGAAAAAACATGAAAAATGTGGATTAATGGACGAACAAACAAACGGACGGACAAGGTCATTACTATAATGCACAGCAAAAAATATTTTGCGGGGCCCTAATTAACACATTATTTCAGGTATACAATCTAAATGCATTTGTACAACATGTAAAACAGTCTGGGACATTGATATATATTTGCATGATCAGACTAGATCAGAAAGGTGTGTAATATGGGAAAGCGAAAATGTTCAGCAAAATAACAATCCTGTAAGTCTATAATGCTCCGAACTTCAAACACGCAGCCAAGCACACCCTAACTCACCATAATATTGCTTAAACCGAAGCACGGTGAATTGTGATAATTAAATTCATTAGGTGTATAACAACTCTTTGATTCGAGTTAATTAATATGCCAAACAAATAGGGCAAGGTAAGTTGAATTTTTATGGACTTTTTCGACATGAGAGTGAGCAGATACCCTTCGAAAGTACAAAAAATAGTGAAGAGTAGGTTTCTTTGAAATTTCAAGAAACATTTTGGATTGCAGAAAATGTTTAGGGTTGGCCAGGATACTGAAAAAAATCCAATTGTTTACGTCCTGCTAGTATATTGAAGACAAAAAAAAGATAATGTAGCAAACACTTTAATTTTCCATGAGCGCGCCCATGAGGCCCTCAGCAAAATACAAAGTGCACCATTTCAATTTTTTGGGGGTCAATGACGCAGCCTAGATTGAACACTGAATATAATACAGCTCTGAACAACTGAACACATATGGGTTGTCACAAAATCAACGATAGGATTGCAAAATAAACCATGGGCCCGTTGTGGCCAAATGTGGCTTACCTGTGGAAATACAGTCTTCATTCAAATTGTCAACCTTAACAATGAAAAGCATTGAGTAAATACTGTGACCTTTAAAATGGTGAAAAGTAAGTTTTTATCACATTTTTGATGTAGGTGAAAAAGAATCATACTGTGTACATTTGATAGACAATCATTCTTACCATGTTTCATACATTATGTATCAACATAAGACAAGGTTATTCTTTGATAAGGTCGAGTGTCAGTGATGAACCAGAATCCATTCTGGTATAGTTCCTATAGAGACAAACACTATGACCAGGATATATCGCTGGCTTACAATTAGAAGGTTGTAAGTACAAAATCAATATTTTGAGAAAACAAGAAAAAACTGGCTGAAAACTACTCTTTACTTATTGAAAAACAAGCTTTTTAACCTTCAGTTTTATCAACATGACCCGATTTTCATGAAAATAGGCTCATAAGAAGAGCCTTGTGATGCAGATTTTAAATATGAGACTACTTACGACCTTCTAATTCTAAGCCAGCGATATTAAGATTACATCAAAACTGGTAAGTAAAACTGACTGAAATTGCTGACAACAACCAACAATCCAAATGGCTCGCCCCAAGCATGTTTCGCTCAGGCAGGCTAAAAAATAAAAACAGCACAATCTGTTATTATGCATACATAAATATGTCAACAAAATAAGCAATTGAAGTAAAGGATAATTACAGTCACACCAATAGATATCAACAGACCTCGCCTATCTGCATACACATGTATATACTGCATAGTGGTGTAAATTTAACGGGGTTTAATTTATACTAAATTTAGTCAACATTAATTCTGGAAAATCTTAAAACATCAATACTACAGTTTGTCTTGCAACTGTTGACCTTCCCTTTCTCTTATATACACACAAGGTTTATACTTAACAGTTAAAAGCTGTTTCCACGAAGATATAGGAATATCAAGCATTACTTTTCAGAAAACATAAGTATTTGGCAACGTGAATGAATTCCACTATACAGTACAGTGTATGCTGCAGATAACACACTTGTGTCTTAATCATTTTTCAATATATTTCATACAAATGAACTCTAGAGTTAAGCACAATACAATACTAACTGCTTATCAAACAGAACAATAAGAAGATGAGTAATATTGAGATAACCCTCGACTTATTTATCACATTGCTTCATCACAAGACATTTGAACATATATATACACTATCAACACTTGATCATGAGCCTATTGGCTTTGTTAATCAACAATTCAATTTTTCTTAAAGTCAAAAATAAATATACATGTATTTCTAGATGAATAACATCAGGTCTGTATTATACCACCCTAACACCTGCCCCATATTTGGAAGTTTTTGGTCATTAAGAAGTTGAATGAAAAATTCTCTAAAAAAAGGAGGTACAACATTTTGAAGCCAGACTCATCAGCTGCAGTGACTATTCTTCAAATAATTATGGAGAATATGGAAGTGACAGATTTTTACGTGTAAACATCAACAACAGATACCCTCACCACATCTCTTTCTATTGAACTATCTAGAGAAGAAACACTGTAATATAATATTCCTTAAATTTGGTGTTGTGACCAGGATGTGCGTCATCTTGACAGGTATTCTCTGCCTCAAATGCTGAGCAAGGATACTATTTGAAACAGATTAGCAACAAGAGATCTCTGGACTATCACTCTGATAAATCAATGCTAACAACCAAGTAGAGACAATTCATCTCAGGAGGATGGGGGTTGCAACAACAAAGGGAATATGCATAAAATGATAATCATTTACTCTGCAACTTTAAGATGAAACTATCTACAAATTATACATTTCTATGTACAAATGTTCAATATTTTCCATTATTCAATAACAAGAAACGAAATGGGTAATAAAACAAACCGTATGTTAATATATACATTAACAAAGCTAGTGATAGCTATCATATGATAATTCTATTTATGAACATATATAACACAACTATGACACAGCTCAGCCTTGACTATATAATGAGGTTTCATGTACAATTATTCCACATACAAGAGGGCCCAAAGGGCCCTAGGTCGCTCACCTGTCGTACTAGTGCATGCACATTTTCTGAATAAAATTTAAGGAAATTCAGCCTCTATTGCAAGTTTTTTAATGATTTGACCATGTGACCTTGTTTTTGACCCCAGATGACCCAAAATCGAATTTGGCCTAGATTTTGTTGACAGGATCATTGTGACAAAGTTTCATAAAGATTACGTTGAAATCGTAACCTCTGGTAACTACACAAGGTTTTTCTATGATTTGACCTATAATTTAAACAAAATATTTTGGGAAAAATATTTTCCTCCATATAACTGTCATAAAGACAAAACAATACCTAAATACTTAAAAAAATAAAAATAAAAAAAATTATGGTTCCAGTGGGGTTTGAACCCACGACCCTCAGGAAAATGTCTACGCTCCCTACAGCGCTTTGATTTCCACTTAACCGTTACAATTCACACCCTGCTTAAAATACTAGAATATTTTGATATTTGACCTTTACAAAACTGCTGTGAACCCTGATACACATTTTCATTGGTTGATGAAAGTTTACTTGTATGTATAGAGAGTAGAGAGTTATAGCAGAGAGTTTAGTGACCATGAAGACTACATGTTGAAGGTTTAAAACAAGGTTTTTCTATAATTTGACCTAGTGAGCTAGTTTTTGACCTCAGATGACCCAATATCGAACTTGACCTAGATTTTGTTGACCAAGTTTCATAAAGATTAGGCCAAAATTGTGACGTCTAGAGAGGACACAACCCAATTGTTGACGGACGGACGACGGACGAAGTGTGATCACAAAAGCTCAGTCTGTCACTTTGTGACAGGTGAGCTAATAAAACAACATTCAAAAATGGATTTTGTAAATATCTCGTATAAAGTCAATATCACAATAAATTAAGCACAATATGTGTATGTCTTTGGCAAAACTGTAACATAGACAGAAATAACACAGTATTAGCACTTGAACTGGAACCAACAAGGTGACATGTGACAACATTCAACATGCATCCACTACCAGTATATGCATCCACTACCAGTATATGCATCCACTACCAGTATATGTTCCACTACCAGTATATGTTCCACTACCAGTATATGCATCCACTACCAGTATATGTTCCACTACCAGTATATGCATCCACTACCAGTATATGCATCCACTACCAGTATATGTTCCACTACCAGTATATGCATCCACTACCAGTATATGCATCCACTACCAGTATATGTTCCACTACCAGTATATGTTCCACTACCAGTATATGCATCCACTACCAGTATATGTTCCACTACCAGTATATGCATCCACTACCAGTATATGCATCCACTACCAGTATATGCATCCACTACCAGTATATGCATCCACTACCAGTATATGTTCCACTACCAGTATATGCATCCACTACCAGTATATGCATCAACTACCAGTATATGTTCCACTACCAGTATATGCATCCACTACCAGTATATGCATCCACTACCAGTATATGCATCCACTACCAGTATATGTTCCACTACCAGTATATGCATCCACTACCAGTATATGCATCCACTACCAGTATATGCATCCACTACCAGTATATGCATCCACTACCAGTATATGCATCCACTACCAGTATATGCATCCACTACCAGTATATGTTCCATTACCAGTATATGCATCCACTACCAGTATATGCATCCACTACCAGTATATGCATCCATTACCAGTATATGCATCCACTACCAGTATATGCATCCACTACCAGTATATGCATCCACTACCAGTATATGTTCCACTACCAGTATATGTTCCACTACCAGTATATGCATCCACTACCAGTATATGCATCCACTACCAGTATATGTTCCACTACCAGTATATGTTCCACTACCAGTATATGCATCCACTACCAGTATATGCATCCATTACCAGTATATGCATCCACTACCAGTATATGTTCCACTACCAGTATATGTTCCATTACCAGTATATGTTCCACTACCAGTATATGTTCCACTACCAGTATATGCATCCACTACCAGTATATGCATCCACTACCAGTATATGCATCCACTACCAGTATATGTTCCACTACCAGTATATGTTCCACTACCAGTATATGTTCCACTACCAGTATATGTTCCACTACCAGTATATGTTCCACTACCAGTATATGTTCCACTACCAGTATATGTTCCACTACCAGTATATGTTCCACTACCAGTATATGCATCCATTACCAGTATATGCATCCACTACCAGTATATGTTCCACTACCAGTATATGTTCCATTACCAGTATATGTTCCACTACCAGTATATGTTCCACTACCAGTATATGTTCCACTACCAGTATATGCATCCACTACCAGTATATGTTCCACTACCAGTATATGCATCCACTACCAGTATATGCATCCACTACCAGTATATGCATCCACTACCAGTATATGCATCCACTACCAGTATATGCATCCACTACCAGTATATGCATCCACTACCAGTATATGTTCCACTACCAGTATATGTTCCACTACCAGTATATGTTCCATTACCAGTATATGCATCCACTACCAGTATATGCATCCACTACCAGTATATGCATCCACTACCAGTATATGCATCCACTACCAGTATATGTTCCACTACCAGTATATGCATCCACTACCAGTATATGTTCCATTACCAGTATATGCATCCACTACCAGTATATGCATCCACTACCAGTATATGTTCCACTACCAGTATATGTTCCATTACCAGTATATGCATCCACTACCAGTATATGCATCCACTACCAGTATATGTTCCACTACCAGTATATGTTCCATTACCAGTATATGCATCCACTACCAGTATATGCATCCACTACCAGTATATGTTCCACTACCAGTATATGTTCCATTACCAGTATATGCATCCACTACCAGTATATGCATCCACTACCAGTATATGCATCCACTACCAGTATATGTTCCACTACCAGTATATGTTCCACTACCAGTATATGTTCCACTACCAGTATATGCATCCACTACCAGTATATGCATCCACTACCAGTATATGTTCCACTACCAGTATATGCATCCACTACCAGTATATGCATCCACTACCAGTATATGTTCCACTACCAGTATATGCATCCACTACCAGTATATGTTCCACTACCAGTATATGCATCCACTACCAGTATATGTTCCACTACCAGTATATGCATCCACTACCAGTATATGTTCCACTACCAGTATATGCATCCACTACCAGTATATGCATCCACTACCAGTATATGCATCCACTACCAGTATATGCATCCACTACCAGTATATGTTCCATTACCAGTATATGCATCCACTACCAGTATATGCATCCACTACCAGTATATGTTCCACTACCAGTATATGTTCCACTACCAGTATATGCATCCACTACCAGTATATGTTCCACTACCAGTATATGCATCCACTACCAGTATATGTTCCATTACCAGTATATGCATCCACTACCAGTATATGCATCCACTACCAGTATATGTTCCACTACCAGTATATGTTCCACTACCAGTATATGCATCCACTACCAGTATATGCATCCACTACCAGTATATGCATCCACTACCAGTATATGCATCCACTACCAGTATATGCATCCACTACCAGTATATGTTCCACTACCAGTATATGCATCCACTACCAGTATATGCATCCACTACCAGTATATGCATCCACTACCAGTATATGTTCCACTACCAGTATATGCATCCACTACCAGTATATGCATCCACTACCAGTATATGCATCCACTACCAGTATATGTTCCACTACCAGTATATGCATCCACTACCAGTATATGCATCCACTACCAGTATATGCATCCACTACCAGTATATGCATCCACTACCAGTATATGCATCCACTACCAGTATATGCATCCACTACCAGTATATGCATCCACTACCAGTATATGTTCCACTACCAGTATATGCATCCACTACCAGTATATGTTCCACTACCAGTATATGCATCCACTACCAGTATATGTTCCACACAATTGAAGTAAAAACATGCCCATGACAGTCGTGTCTATACGCAGGTAAATGTATTACAAGTTCCAACACTACTACTAAGTTGTCACTGCCCAAGTTTGGGTAAATGTATTCCAACACTATTTACTAACAGTTTATGCCACAGTTTGAGTGAACGTACATCAATGCAATGTTCTATCTAAAATAGTAAACAATATTGCCGCCATCATTAATTGTGTTTACTTTCTACCAGCAACAACAGAATAATGAAAGCATATTATGAATATTCTCACTTCATTCTCACTGCACTGTTCTGCACTATTGGGATTATCACTGTTTAAGTGTCAGAAATCAGAAGAAAATCTCAGAATCTCACGCCTCCCAATTCTACCCCACACATAATAGTATGTCTTTAATATCACAAAGACTTTGTCTCTATCACTTCACATTTCAAAGTGCACATTCTTGCCCTTCCAACAGTCAGGTTATTGGCACACCCAATCTGTAAATGAAATCAAGTCTGTTAATATCACTCAGATTACGACATCAATCTTAGACTGGTTCAGCACAATCACAGACTGGTATGGATTCATTTTGCAGACTGGTTTTCTGAATTCTATATCAGAATCAGTAGACTGTGTCCTTCAACATATCACAATCAGTAGACTGTGTCCTTCAACATATCAGAAACAGTAGACTGTGTTCTTCAACATATCAGAATCAGTAGACTGTGTCCTTCAACATATCAGAATCAGTAGACTGTGTCCTTCAACATATCACAATCAGTAGACTGTGTTCTTCAATATATCAGAATCAGTAGACTGTGTCCTTCAACATATCAGAATCAGTAGACTGTGTCCTTCAACATATCACAATCAGTAGACTGTGTTCTTCAATATATCAGAATCAGTAGACTGTGTCCTTCAACATATCACAATCAGTAGACTGTGTTCTTCAATATATCAGAATCAGTAGACTGTGTCCTTCAACATATCACAATCAGTAGACTGTGTACTTCAACATATCAGAATCAGTAGACTGTGTCCTTCAACATATCACAATCAGTAGGCTGTGTCCTTCAATGTTGGTAACTTGACCACAATGAACTAGACGTCTGCTGTCCAGTGTTGGTTTCTGGGGATGATGGTACACAGTGGTACAGGTGGCGCCACTAGATTCAGCTGATGATACACCATGAATGAAGCGTTACAATGCTAGGTACAACATAAAGCCTTCATCAGCTACGTTTCAATGATGTGGAATAGATAGATATATAGGAATCAGTACTGCCTGCAGCAAGCTTCACCTGCAAAATAGAAAGTAGCATCAATGGTTAGTTATATGGGTGGCATGACGGTCAAGTTGGCAATGTTCTTGTCTACAGATTGAGTGGTCCCTGGTTTGAATCTCATTTCCAAAACAATTATCAGTGCTTTCCACTAAACTAGAGATGAACTTGTAGGTAACCAAGCAGTAATACCAAGTGTATCACTGCTCTAAATCAGGCACATTCAAGAACCAAGGAGTCTATTTGAAAAGAACTAGGATATCATACTCAGTATCCTAGTATCAAACAACTGTCTCTTCTCTTGAAGCTGAAGGCCATTGACCAATAAGGCAAGGTATATATAATATCAAACATCAACTATTTATACTAGTACAAGTGGGGAGCGCGCTGGTCTAGAGGCAGGGGGCACTTCAGGATCGAGAGGTCCCGGGTTCAACCCCCGTCTGGACCACTGCTTAATTTCTTTGAGCAAGAATAACCTACATGCTCCACTCGACCAGGTGGAATTGGTACCGTGAGGGCTGTGTCTGAACATGTTCGATAGTCCTGGGCACCGCAGATCGATGTTGGCTGCACACCCACAATGAGAGAAATAGTCTCACCAGTGAGACTCAAACGCATGTGTCCATAGGTAGCCCAATGACCAGGGGACGTTAAAATGACAAAGGGTGGCTGAATGGCTGAACTGCTGAAAGCAGCCCTTGAAAATTGGTAACATAACTTTTTTTTGTAGTACTTACTCTGTACGGATGGAAGGCTAAAGATGTTATTGCACCAATCCTCTGACCAATAAATCCATCATGATACTTAATGGTACTCAAACTATCACCAGACTGGTTATATACACCAATGTATTGATTCACAGAACCACTGAAATATACAAAACAGGCCCTTCAGATAAAAACTCAGCTACAGACTGAAACACTGTACGAGAGTTGCCCCACTTATAGTAGAACACCGTTGAACATTCGATATTTTCATGATGACATGCTGTAATCGAAATGTCTCTTATCAGCCATGTAGATTAATGTGTCGACTAACATAATTTTTTATGCACTCACTATTTTTGCTGTTTAGTTAGACCCCAAATCAACAATTTTGTAGGGGCATCGAATTTAGCTTTTTTAAGACAGAAAACCCCAATTGATGGTGTATACATTGATCGAGTGTAATTAATGCTGCTTTATCGTTAAGATTCCAAAGTTTATGAATACAGGATTGTAAGACTTCGGCATTCACTATTCTGGTGCAATATACTTGGAATTCTTGTTCTTAAGGTAGCGTGATTGTGGTGGGGTATGAAGCTGAGAGTTCCATGTTCCAGGCATTGTCGTCAGGAATGAGATCTGGCAATCATTTTGTCCAAAAACTATTTTAAATGTAGGAGCATAGTACTGTGCGCTTATTTTTCCCTTTGTAGAATAAATGAGTTCTATTTAATTAGTTGTAACAAACAACAGCACAAGTCATGCAACCAGGTGGGAACTCACGTCGCTTAACGAATGTTAACTTTTTGATAGTCTCGTAGATATTTCTCAAACAGCAATCTGTTGTGTTACCGTAAATATCTCAATGATAAAGCATTATCTCAACAGAGGGGACAAAGTTATCGAAATTACTGTCCGTTGTAGCATGTACGGGGGTTGAAGACGATTGTCTCCCTTAAATTTTTAACACCTACAGTTTTTCAGAGCTTGGCATTCGCCATTTTTTAAATAACTTGCTTAATAGTTTCAAAGGATACTCCTACCTTCATTGCAATCGCCATTTTGGTTATTGGATTCATCCTAGTTATCATATAACCATTGGGTACGATTTTTGAAGGAATTGTCACTTTTTGGCATTTTTGTGTCATTTCACATATTAGAGCAACAGAACGTAAAGCACCCTTCTAGGGACGAAAATAACTGAAAGTCTTAACAGAAACGGTATATCCATGATCTATTAACACCTTCTTGGTGCTTCTTCAGGACCATTCGGCCTTCAAAAAGCCAAACGCCACACCCTGTACAAAATTGCTGATTTCGGCTCGAATCATATTGCAAACAAACAAAACAGTGAGTGCACATATTACCTGACACATTATTTTACACTTTTCAAAAGAGTTATTCCTTTAAATTGGGTTAACATGAAAATATCAGATATTCAACG
Source organism: Spisula solida (assembly GCA_947247005.1). Classification (NCBI taxonomy): domain Eukaryota; kingdom Metazoa; phylum Mollusca; class Bivalvia; order Venerida; family Mactridae; genus Spisula; species Spisula solida. The sequence continues at coordinate 30,755,301 of OX365944.1, read as the reverse complement.
GTGTTAAAATATAAGCAAGGCACCTCTCTTTTAAGTAGATATTTTGGCAGGTCACAAAGTTTGGCTTGTGGATATATTAGTGATCTTATTATTTCTTTGTAGGCCGATTGTTAGCAAAATTTGTAAATTCACTATTATTTCCATGTCACTAACAGCCTAGGGCCCACTAAGCACTTTTTATCTGGGGGTGTACTCCCAATAGACTGTCAATAACATGTTCCTGTGGTCTGGGGAAGCTTCAGATGGGTGTTATCGAGAGAAAATCGATGTGTTCCCGTTGTTATGTTTCAGTCCCATTGCCTCTGGCATGTACACCCATCAGGACATGTTGGAACAGGTTGTCTGATGTCTCATGGAAGCTCCCCGATGTATGTGGTAAATTAGCTACAGTACAACCTCTGTAGAGCAATACCCTTTGGGAGCTTCAAATATTGGTTGTTGTTTAGAGGTTGTTACTCTACAGAGGTTAAATTATTGTAAATAGTGACTTAAGAAAATTTTGAAGGTGTTGTTACACAGAGGTTGTTGCTCTACATAGGGCCGCTCTGGAGAGGTTGTACTGTTTATTGGCAAGAAATATCATTTTATTCTTTTTATTCTCAAAATAGCTTTTCTTCATGGAGATTCTTTAGTAGTAGGACCTGACATGTTCTACAGGTGTAGTGGTATTTTTCCCCCCGGCCAGTTTTTCCCCGCGGAATGGTCAATCCTGTGCCTTGTTTCCCCCACTGGTCCATTCCCCCCCCCCTAATAAACTTTCTAGTATGATAATTGAATGCAGCATGGGCCTCTTCCCCCCCCCCCCCTTGGCACCGTTTTCCCCACTAAAAGAGGCCAATGCTGCATTTGATCACCATACTTGAAACTTCAGCTTCTAGGGGGGAAATGGGGCCAAGGGGAAAGGGGCCGATGCTGCATAGAAACTCCAGCTTCTTAGGGAGGGGGGGGGGGGGGCAGGGGGGAAAAAAGAGGTCAATGCAAATCCAGATTATCATATTAGAAACTTCAACTTTTAGGGGAAAAAGGGGCCAATGGGGGGAAAAACTGGCAACTTGGCAAGGTAACTTTCAAATATCATAATAAATTTGAATTTTTAGGGGGGAAAATGGACCAGGGGGAAAGAATGGACGGCCCCATTTTCCCCCGCGAAAAAATGGACTGGGGGGGAATTTGGCCTGTTACAACGGTATCATCTTTCGTGAAGCAATTTTTTTTATTTTAAAACAACAATGTCTATGGTATAACACTAATGGCAGAAAGTTTGGATACATTAATAGCTTACCATGCTAAGACATCAGCTTGCGGATGGATATCAACACTTGTAAATCCTGACTGTAGATTTAAACACCGTACACTCTCTGTAAAACGTGGGTCCCAAAACCGCAAGTCACCATCATAACTGCAATATAACAAACAAGTTTTCATGGCCTTTGTTCAACACATGTCCTTTTCAATAATTACCAGTACTGTTCATTTTGGCATTTAAATGTTTTTTGGGGTTTACCGCTGTTTCTCAATAAGTTTTCAGTTATATACCACACCTTACCACTTTTTTTACTGTATCCTATCCAGGACTAACTTAACCTATTCACAAGCAACCAGCAACTTTCCACATGTGGAGGACAATCAACATTGTCCAATGTCAAATTTTCATGCAAGCGACCAGAAATCAAACCCAGTTGGACGGGTTACTAATCCAGCGCACTAACCACTAAACATGGCTGCTTATTGATATGTAAAATGAACAATCAACATATTGAATAACAAGGGTCTGCTATGATCAATTATTTGAGTCCCTAAATGAACCAAAAGGGTACATGGTATGGTATTTTCAACAATTATAAGATTTAGTAAAATATAAAGCTGATCAGTGATTCACAAAATAATGGAGCACAGACTAGCTGTAACATGACCTCTCAAGTAATGTGTAGCAGTTCTTACATTATGACATCCACTGACTAGCTGTAACATGACCTCTCAAGTAATGTGTAGCAGTTCTTACATTATGACATCCACAGACTAGCTGTAACATGACCTCTCAAGTAATGTGTAGCAGTTCTTACATTATGACATCCACAGACTAGCTGTAACATGACCTCTCAAGTAATGTACAGCATTTCTTACATTATGACACCACAGACTAGCTGTAACATGACCTCTCAAGTAATGTACAGCATTTCTTACATTATGACATCCACAGACTAGCTGTAACATGACCTCTCAAGTAATGTACAGCATTTCTTACATTATGACATCAATGGACAAGCAACCAAAACCTGGTCAGCATTTTTCTTGGTATTTTGGAAACAGTCCTTTCAGGAAAATAAATCAGTAGAATTTTGGAAAATATTGTCACAATAATTCTGTTGGAAACAAGCATTCCAGTAGTTAAGTTGTAAAAGTTGTAAACTGGCATATTTACAAATAGTAATGATTTAGGGACTGGGGTCAACTGAGAAACAAGCATGACTAAACACAAGTTGATAAAGGTAGTGCTCAATGATAGAATCACGTAGTGATCATTTATGGCCTTCAATTTTATTACATGTAGTGGAGTGTAGTGTAGTTGAGTGTCGTTGAGTGTATTGGAGTGTAATGGAGTGTAGTGGGGCGTATTGGAGTGTAGTGGGGCGCATTGGAGTGTAGTGGGGTGTATTGGAGTGTAGTTGAGTGTAATGGAGTGCATTTGAGTTAGTGGGGGTGTATTTGAGTCTAGTGGAGTGTATTTGAGTCTAGTGGAGTGTAGAGTATTGGAGTGTAGTTGTGTGTATTGGAATGTAGAGTAGTGTAATGTAGCAGTGTGTTGTGTAGTGTAGTTGAGTGTAGTGTAGTAGAGTAGGGAGTAGTTATCAGATTTACCTTGCAGTGACTATCTTGCCTTCTGCTCCATTCTGTAAATGTACTTTGACAACCCACTTAGAATGTTCTCTTAACGTCATAACTCGACTGTAAAATATGATAGTCTATAAATATATATATATTTATATACATATATCTACTGTATGTAGTCGTGAAAAATTACTACAAAACTATGGTTATGATACATATAATAATAATATATTTAATAATTTATGTGACACAAATAAAAGAAAGTTTTTATTTGAAAATTCCACAACATTCAATTTTTGTAATTCAAAACATTTTTGCACACCCTAAGCAAGCAAGATAGCTCTTAAGCAAATGTAAAATAACTAGAAGAGTCTCCCACAAGGGGCCATAAGTCTGGCAAAATCATCGGGCTTAAAAAATGCACAGCTAAGTTCTTGTTAAGTTTCACTGCAATCTGACCAATGGTTAAGGAGAACAAGCGAAGACAAATTTGGTGACATTATATCCAGATGTCCAGCACCAAATCAATATATCTCCCACACTATATGCACGTGACATAATTTATTGTTAATCATAATCAACAAGAGCTGTCCACATACAGCGCGCTTCACTATTCTCAGTGCCATGCCAGGATAGTATAATCGTTATATATTCAAAACAAAATGCTTCGAAGCGACATCATTACTCTCTTCTGTATAAAGTTTGGGACTTCTAAGTAAAAAAGGGCAGATAATTTGAACAAAATGCTTGACTGAGTTACCTACCCCTGTGTATGTTTTGGATCATGATTGTAAAGAAGTATGCAATGTATCAAAGCAATATGTCAATGCACTTTGAAGATATTGGAGGTTAAAAAAATTGTTCCCTAACTTTAATATTTGCACAGAGTTGAAAAAGGGGGCATCTTTTCAATAAAATGCTTGAGAGAGTTACCTAATCCTGCATATGGGTTGGGATCATGATTATAAAGAAGTATACAAAGTATCAAAGCAATATGCACTTATAAGATATTAGAGGTTAAACAAGACTGCGTTAAATAAACGCTTATGCCCCCATGGAAGCCTTGTCCATAAAAATCTAATTCAATCAGGGGCCATAATTCTGTTAAAATGTTGGATAGTGCTACATGGCTTTAATAATGTAAGGGGCTTATGATGGTAAACAAGTATGTCAAGTCTGAAGGCAACGCCTTGATGTAAGACGAAATTTGGGTCAACAAGAATTGGACGCTTAATAAGTCTAAGTCCAAAATTAGGTCAATGTGAAGGTCAAAATGAGGGTTAGGTGATACAGGCGTGTGAACCGTGTTCATATACACTATCCATGCAAGTATGAAAGCTTTGAAGCAAGCCATATTAAAGCTAGAAGAAACGGTCAATTTGGATTAACCAAGAATTTGGCCCTTCAATAAGTCTTAAGTCCAAAATAAGGTCAAAGTGAAGGTCAAAATTGGGTCAGGTGATACAGGCCTGTGGAGGGTGTTCATATACAACATCCATGCAAGTATGGAAGCTTTGTAGCAAGCCACAATAATGCCGAAGTCAATTTGGGTTAATTGGACGGACGAACGAATGGACGGACGGACAGGTGAATCACTATATGTCTCCCGAACTATCGATATGGGGGCATAAAAACTTGTACCTAAACTTTAAGATTTGCACTAAGTTGAAAAGGGGGCATATTTTCAATAAAATGCTTGGGGTCATGATGGTAAACGAGTACACAAAGTATCAAAGCAATATATCAAAGGACTTTCAAAATATATCAACACACGAGTTTAAGATAACTTACCATTCAGCAGGCGAGAGTCGTCTATCAAACAATCTGACAGTACCATCACCACAGCCAGCTATCAACAGCGATCTACCTGACATATCTGATGCTAGACACGTCACACAACTATCTGCACCCGTTGGAATGTCCTACAATATATACATTATGTTCAATAAACAAGTAAACTTTATACAAACAATATTGAACATTTTACTCAAAAATTGAAGTATAGTTGGACATGATAGCTAAAGGGTTTTTGACAAAAAAACATGGGTCTCCAACCAAGGGCTATAACACTGACAAATTCCTGACAATACGCACAATTAGTGGTATATCAAGTATTCATGTGATGTTTTATTGAAATCCAGCCAATAATTAAAGATAAGAATAGCAGACAAACTTTATGATATCCATCCATCCTTCCATAACTTATTCTGACCTTTAAGGTACCAAATTCACCCAAGTACAGTCATAGGACACAGGAAAAAAATAACAATGCTGACGCTTGTGTGACTGCAATAGCTCCCCTAATTTTCGAATAGTGAAGCTAAACAAGAGGGCCCAAAGGGCCCTAGGTCGCTCACCTGTTATAGCAGTACATGCAAGACCTGTGATTTGACCTAGTGACCTAGTTCTTGGCCCCATATGATGCAATATCGCACTTGACCTAGATTTTGTTGAGATGATCACTCAGACCAGGTTTCATACAGAATAGGTCAAAATTCTGACCTCTAGTGACTACACAAGGTTTTTCTATGATTTGACCTTGTGACCTAGTTTTTGACCCCGGATGACCCAATATCGAACTTGATCTAGATTTTGTTGAGATGATCATTGTGACCAAGTTTCATAAAGATTAAGTCAAAATTGTGACCTCTAGTGTCTACACAAGGTTTTTCTATGATTTGACCTTGTGACCTAGTTTTCGACCCTGGATGACCCAATATCGAACTTGACCTAGATTTTGTTGTGATGATCATTGTGATCAAGTTTCATAAAGATTAGGTCAAAATTGTGACCTCTAGTGACTACACAAGTTTTTTCTATGATTTGACCTTGTGACCTAGTTTTTGACCCCTGATGACCCAATATCGAACTTGACCTAGATTTTGTTGAGATGATCATTGTGACCAGGTTTCATTAAGATTAAGTCAAAATTGTGACCTCTAAAGTCTACACAAGGTTTTTCTATGATTTGACCTTGTGACCTAGTTTTTGACCCCGTATGACCCAATATCAAACTTGACCTAGATTTTGTTGTGATGATCATTGTGACCAGGTTTCATAAAGATTAGGTCAAAATTGTGACCTCTAGTGACTACACAAGTTTTTTCTATGATTTGACCTTGTGACCTAGTTTTTGACCCCGGATGACCCAATATCGAACTTAACCTAGATTTTGTTAAGATGATCATTGTGACCAAGCTTCATAAAGATTAAGTCAAAATTGTGACATCTAGTGTCTACACAAGGTTTTTCTATGATTTGACCTTGTGACCTAGTTTTTGACCCCGGATGACCCAATATCGCACTTGACCTAGATTTTGTTGTGATGATCATTGTGACCAAGTTTCATAAAGATTAGGTCAAAATTGTGACCTCTAGTGACTACACAAGTTGTTTCTATGATTTGACCTTGTGACCTAGTTTTTGACCCCCGATGACCCAATATCGAACTTGACCTAGATTTTGTTGAGATGATCATTGTGACCAAGTTTCATAAAGATTAAGTCAAAATTGTCACCTCTAGTGTCTACACAAACAAATTGTTGACGGACGGACGGACTGACGACGGACGACGGACGAAGAGTGATCACAAAAGCTCACTCTGTCACTTTGTGACAGGTTGTCACTTTGTGACAGGTGAGCTAAAAATATATGAGAGAAGTTTCTGAGAAAAAAGAACTTGAGGGGAAAAAGAGAAAGAAAATCCTGTGTTATTTGTTACTTTATATGGATGATTAGAATACTAATGGAGCCACAGGACTTTAAAGCCCGAATGAAAATATTGTTTGTGTGACCTTTACAGACCCAATATCTTTTTATTGGGTAGGTAGGTGAGTAAATAATTTTATTTCAACTGTGGAGATTTTATGTTGTCTCTGTTATATTAAGTCTAATTATTACATATAGCTGATTACTATCTACTGTATGTAGATGCTCTGTCAAATGTGTGCTTGACCCATAATATAAACCTTTTACAACTAGGCGCTAAAGAATTGCGGGCAATACAATACAAATTGTGTTTTTTCCACTGAAAATATAGGTTCCTACTCTTGTAAATGTTCTGGCCATGTCAAATAAGAAATAAAAATATTCTTTTTCTGTGGAGAGCAATATAATTATCTGAGATGGGGCGATTTTATTGGGTAGGTAGGTAAAGGTCAACACACAATATTTTTTTAGGCAAAAACAGTATTTGATTGTTATGCTATGCTGCTAAGTTATACTTACTTGTACTGCCATTTCTTTCTGTGAATCCCAAATTCTGATAAATCTAACATCACCAGATGCCAGCAGCATTCCTGTATGTTGTTCCCAGTATGACACTATACCAGATCCTATAATAATCATTCTAGTTATACTTTCCACATCAATCACACAATCAGAAAACAAGAACACTAATACAGTATGGTTGATTGAAGTCTGATGGCAATATGTTGATGAGACATAGAAACCGTTTCTGTCATACATAACAAAACATGCAATAACATTTGAAACGATAAAATACTCCATTGTTTGAAACACACTGAAAGCTGAACTGTTACCTCATACACATTTACTGTACTACCAGATATTTTGGACAAGGTTTCTCTTTTGCCTATTTTGCCACCCACATGAGGTAATACAATGCAATTTTATGCAATGTTTTGTCAATCTTTTTTTTTCAATATTATTATCAATTTATAACAATGCACTGATGTCATCAACTAACATCAAGGGATAATATGAGAATATGACATGTAAACCCTGATACATAGTTTGCCTGAGACATTAGCATAGTCCATCACATACCTAAGTTAAACACTGCTTTGTACTTAATATAATAAAATAGAAATTTGAATGCATTATAACAACGATGTTTAACCAAGAAGTCCTTGCCGAGATTTAATCAATCTCAGGTATCAAACTTTACAGACTAAGGTACAATGATTTACTCCCTCGGGTATCACACTTTACATACTAAGGTACAATGATTTACTCTCAAATATCAAACTTTACAGACTAAGGTACAATAATTTACCTCTATTTAATGGTAACATCTCACTGACAGCCTGGAATGCAGTAACAAGTTCAGGCTTTGTGTCAGTGTCAGTGATATAATTCCTCCATAGTCGAACACATCCATCATCTGAAGTACATTCAAAAAGTCAATGACCAGTTGTTTTATAACATAAAATTTGTTGGGCTGTACTCTCACCTCATGTTAGAATTAAGAATTTACTAAATATGTCCCTATCCCAGTTATTTCATGAAAGATGAGCTAATACAGGAACACGTATGACAATGTAAATAGAATGGGAAGTCTCCCTTCATTATTCAGTTTAACTGACCCAAGAACACGTATGACAATGTAAATAGAATGGGAAGTCTCCCTTCATTATTCAGTTTAACTGACCCAAGAACCACAACAAATTTTAATTCAAAATAAATACTTGTTCTCCAATCTTACTATTGATTCATTACTCATTTATGATTCAGCTCTCACCCCTGTCTACATTACGAACAATTCTCCAAATAGCAATATTTTTGAAAGTAAATGATATGTTTCTACCATTTCTTATACCATCAAATAAGCAGGTGAAGGAAATTAGCTTTGTATAGAAGGGCTATGACCTGCTGCCATTTGATGACCAGTTTCAGTGCTTGGTTCAACAAATTACAAATGAAGTTAGATCTATAAAGCCTTTCTTATTCTATTTTTGATCTACTATGGGACATTGAATATCCTTCCCCATCACCATACCATGTTTTACTCATGGGTGAAATTTGTCAATTAATTTTCAGACTGATCAACATATCTCAAGCATAATTCTTGTTTTAGGAAATTAGCAGACAGACCATTTACCACTTTTCAATCACATAAATGTACCTTTTTCAGCCTGCCATGTGTGACAGTGACCTGTCATTACTTTCAGTTTCTCCCTTCACATATTTCCACCTCATCATCATTTCTAACTGCAATCAACCTCGACCTTGACTTTCAATTAACACATATGGCCTTTCTGGCATCTTCTTATAAACGGAATACAATGACAATGCAGGATTTAAATTTAGAACATATTTATGAGCTCACAGCTTGGAAGACAGCAAAGACACGATGTAAGAGCTAACATTTTTCGCAATCATAACTATTCAACCCTTTTTTCGTACTCAAATTCATTCAACCCTGTTTTCATGCTAAATATAATTTAACTCTTTTATCGTACCAAACTTAGGTTCACAGCCTTCTGCAAACATAAATTGGCATTATTTCCAAGGCAATACACCCTAATATTTTAACAAGAGCTGTCCACGAACAGCGCGCTCCACTATTCGCAGCGCCATGCTGGGATAGTACAATCATTATATATTCAAAACAAAATACTTCATAACAGCAGCATTACCCTTTGCTGTGTAGAGGTTGGGGCTTCAAAGTCGAAAAAGGGGGATAATTTGGACAAATTATGCAGGACCATTACCTACTCATGTGTAGGTCCTCTTGGTCATGAAGGTAAACAAATAAGCATTTCTTAGTCCAAAAGGGGGCATAATTTCAACAAAATGCTAAATATTATCTTCTGTGTAGGGGTTGGGGTCATGATGGTGAACAAGTATGCAAAGTATCAAAGCGACATATCAATGGACTTTGAACATATTAGAGGTTAAAAACTTGTACCTAAACTTTAACATTTGCATTTCTAAGTCCAAAAGGGGGCATAATTTCAACAAAATGCCTGATAGAGTTACCCACCCCTGTGTAGGGGTTGGGGTCATGATGGAGAACAAGTCTCCATAGCAATATGTGAATGCACTTCTAAAATATTAGAGGTGAAAAAACCTGTAACTAAACTTTAACATTTGCACTAAGTTGAAAAAGGGGCACAATTTCACCAAAATGCTTAATAGAGTTACCTACCCCTGTGTATGTGTTGGGGTCATGATAGTGAACAAGTATGTAAAGCAATATGTGAATGTACTTTGAAATTATTAGAGGTTAAAAAACCTGTACCTAAACTTTAACATTTGCACTAAGTTGAAAAAAGGGGGCATAATTTCACCAAAATGCTTAATAGAGTTACCTACCCCTGTGTATGGGTTGGGTTCATGATGGTGAACAAGTATGCAAAGTATCAAAGCAATATGTCCATGTACAATGAAAATATCAGAGACCTAAACTTTTAACATTTGCACTATTTGCACTAAGTAGAAAAAGGGGGATAATTTCAACAACATGCCTGATAGAGTTACCTTCTCCTGCATATGGGTTGGGGTCATGGTGGCAAACAAGTATGCAAAGTATGAAAGCAATATCTCAAAGGACTTAGAGAATATAAGAGGTTAAACAAACCTGCGTTCAATAAACGCTTATGCCCCCATGGAAGCCTTGCCAATAAAAAGCTAAGTCAATCAGGGGCCATAATTCTGTAATAATGTTGGATAGTGTTACATGGCTTTGATAATGTAAGGGGCTTATGATGGTAAACAAGTATGCCAAGTTTTAAGGCAACGCCATGATGGACATGATGTAAAACGAAACTGTCAATTTGGGTTAACCAAGAATTAGACGCTTAATAAGTCCAAAATTAGGTCAATGTGACGGTCAAAATGAGGTTCGGTGATATAGGTGTGTGGAGAATGTTCAAATACAACAACCATGCAAGTATGAAAGCTTTGTAGCAAGCCATATTAATGCTAGAAGAAACGGTCAATTTGGGTTAACCAAGAATTTGGTCCATCAATAAGTCTAAGTCCAAAATTAGGTCAAGGTGAAGGTTCAATTGGGGTCAGGTGATACAGGCCTGTGGAAAGTGTTCGTATACAACATCCATGCAAGTATAAAATGTTGGAACAAGCCATTTCAATGCTAGAAGAAACGGTCAATTTGGGTTAACCAAGAATTTGGCCCTCCAATAAGTCCAGGTCCAAATTAGGTCAAGGTGAAGGTCAAAATGGCGTCAAATGATACAGGTGTGTGGAGAGTGTTCATATACAACATCCATGCAAGTATGGAAGCTTTGTAGCAAGCCATAATAATGCTAGAAGAAACTGTCAATTTGGGTTAACCAGGACGGACAGACGAACGGACGAACGAACGAACGAACGGACAGGTGAATCACTATATGCCTCCCCATCTATCAATAGGGGGGCATAAAAACCTATACCTAAACTTTAACAAAAGTGTTACGCCGACGCCAACGCCGACGCTCGGGTGACTGCAATAGCTCCTCTTATTCTACAAATAGTGGAGCTAAAAAGTAATATACAAACAAATGTACATGAAGTAAAATAAAAACATTACCTGAACCACACATCATTAACGTACTGTCATGAGCATTGATGTATTCAAGTGATGTAATTTTAGATACACGGGGATTCCCATTCACTAGATATCCCAATTTGGATCCAACTTCCCAGTCCCAGAAACTGAAAATATATGACCAGTGTAATCAATCATGACATTATTGGTAAGTTATACACAACTCAAACATCTTAGTTACTTTCTACAACAGACTTATTCGTCAAGGAGGTAGCTCATGTATGACTGTTCTATCTGTTTTGTATCATAGTTTAACTGAGGGTGTGGTTTGTGTGGCGATATAAAGACCCACACCGTGCAGTATTGCAAAGTTTTTGCCCATAACCATGATACAATATTATGACAACATGTTTATCTAAAAGATAGAATAGCAACTGGCACAATAAATAAAGTACATTGCTTTGACTACGTAATCATTCTACAAATGGATACTACTAGTCAACACAAACATTATTGCCTGAAAACTTGCATCCATGTATGATTCATGTTGAAGGTCACAGCGACCTCGATCTTTGACCTACTGATACACTGGTGTTTCTTAAACAATAATCATAGCAACTAAGAACTATAATCTGAGTGTATATAGGTGCTTCAATGGCTATATAACAGAATATTTTACTCTAAAAGATCCGATCCGAAAATACCCCATCCAAAGGCATTTGGATCTTAACTTGAAATAAGGATTAGGATTCTGATTAGGACAAGATAAAATGGATGCTGAATAGTAAACAGGATACTTACGCAACACCGTCTTTATGTGCAACTGCCAATTCAGACTCATAAGGATGAAACTTTATCACTGACGGAATACCATGATTTTTATTCACAAAAATTTCATTGTCAAGGCGACTGAAACCTGAAAATAATGATGATACAAAAATACATTTTTATTTAAGGTTAACAAAGAAACTAATACCTGAAATATAAATAATAACGACTCTTTGTACAAATACTCGAGCTCATGCTCTTCTTCACCAATTTATTTTGGGATTACATGTAATTTAGTCAAACATGCCATTAAGTCAAATCCATCTTTTCATAATGTTGTTATTGACTTTACAGCACTGCTAGGTCGCAGGTCGTGTGATAAAAAGAATCTTACATTGTGCTCATTGCATACAAGTTTTATTAAACTCATTGACAAAAAGATATGGCACTGCTTATATTCTGGGTGTGACTTTGGTGAAAAACTAAAACAACGCTGAAACAATGAAACAAACATTCCTTGTCCACTGTTATAGATGTACAACGACCTTCGAAATATGACCTTTGGGCGAGTTCATTTGCTAAGGTTGAAACGATATTTACCGTTATTTTTCCAATATATTATGAATATATCTTATAAATTCACGTTATCTTTCAAGTTGACAGCGTGGCCTAGTAGTTAAGATGATCTATACTCTGAACTAGTCTGTACTCAGAACATTTCTTTTTATATAGGCTGTGGGTTCGAGTCCGCTGCTAAACTCTTTTTCAATAATTTTATTATTATAATACATGACTGTTTTTTCATATATTTTATTACTTAATGAATATTAAAATTATATTTAACCTAAAATACAAAGTTGCTTTGTTTCGTTTATTTTACGATTTAAGCCTGTCCTGGATATTGTATTTATTGCTCAGATGACAATCGGGTTGAATTACAAAATATTTTCATCATTGGTTTCGCTGGAATTAGAATTGGAATCACCACTCTAAGAATATTCTTTAGAAACTTCAACATAAATAAGCGTTTACTCAGGTAATACAGGGAGCACAGTTCGGGTGACCGTTGACCGATATCTCTGTTCAACAGTCTTGACGTGGGAATGTTTTCAAGGATTAAAATACAGAAAAAATGTACAAAGGAAATAGATATATTTTAGAAATATATATAACAAGACTGCGTTCAATAAACGCTTATGCCCCCTGTGGAAGCCTTGTCCATAAATAAGTCTAAGTCCAAAATTAGGTCAAGGTGAAGGTCAAAATGGGGTTAGGTGATACTGGCGTGTGGAGAGTGTTCATACACAACATCCATGCAAGCCATATTAATGCTAGAAGAAACGGTCAATTTGGGTTAACCAGGACGGACGGACGAACGAACGGACGAACGGACGGACAGGTGAATCACTATATGCCTCCCCATCTATCGATAGGGGGGCATAAAAATAGACATGCACGCGAATGTTTTATTTAGCAAAATTTAAAAAATATTCAAAATGGGTGGGATTCGAACCCAGACAAAAAATCTATTTAGTTTCATAAGCAGTAGCTTAGCCTACTGCGCCATGGAGGACGATGTAAGCTACAATTTCAAATAATATATTTCTTTTACGAATACACCCCTTTTACCTGGATTATTTCATTATTAAAAGTACAGTTACGCCCGAACGATTGTGGTTTATCTATAAATTACAGCATTAACTTGTCCACTGTTAAGTTACAGCATTAACTTGTCCGCTGTTAAGTTACAGCATTAACTTGTCCACTGTTAAGTTACAACATTAACTTGTCCACTGTTAAATTACAGCATTAACGAGTCCACTGTTAAGTAACAGCATTAACTTGTCCACTGTTAAGTTACAGCATTAACTTGTCCACTGTTAAGTTACAGCATTAACTTGTCCACTGTTAAGTTACAGCGTTAACAACTTACCAGCCTTGATTTGTTCTTCTTTCGCTTCTTCTCTCACACCCGTGTTTCTTTCTAGTCGGAACTGTTTCTGTAAGTATGATTCACTCTCTGGGTCTTCCTCGTCAGATAAGCGCATGATTGGATGCACAAAATGGTTACAGCTCCATTCAAAGAACTCTGTGATAACACCGTTACATTGAAGCTTGCCTGCCTTATCTTCATCTTTTTCTTCAATCTTACAAAACAAAAATATTCATTTATTCAGGTTGAATGACAAAACAATTTGTCAGTTACAAATGGTTGCTGATTTACCTAACCAGTTCTCCTAGACTGTACCCAAACCAGTGCTCCTAGACTGTACCCTAACTAGTTCTCTTAGACTGTACTCCTAGACTGTACCCTAACAAGTTCTCCTAGACTGTACTCAAACTAATTCTCCTAGACTGTACCCTAATCATTTCTCCTAGACTGTACCCTAATCATTTCTCCTAGACTGTATCCTAACCATTTCTTCTAGACTGTACCCTAACCAGTTCTCCTAGACTGTACCCTAATCATTTCTCCTAGACTGTACCGTAACCAGTTCTTCTAGACTGTACCCTAACCAGTTCTCCTAGACTGTACCCTAATCATTTCTCCTAGACTGTACCCTAACAAGTTCTCCTAGACTGTACCCAAACTAATTCTCCTAGACTGTTCCCTAACCATTTCTCCTAGACTGTACCCTAACCAGTTCTCCTAGACTGTACCCAAACTAATTCTCCTAGACTGTACCCTAACCAGTTCTCCTAGACTGTACCCTAACCAGTTCTTCTAGACTGTACCATAACCGGTTCTCCTAGACTGTACCCTAACCATTTCTCCTAGACTGTACCCTAACCAGTTCTTTAGACTGTTCCCTAACCAGTTCTCCTAGACTGTACCCAAACTAATTCTCCTAGACTGTACCCTAACAAGTTCTCCTAGACTGTACCCTAACCAATTCTTCTAGACTGTACCCTAACAAGTTCTCCTAGACTGTACCCTAACCAGTTCTTCTAGACTGTACCGTAACCGGTTCTCCTAGACTGTACCCTAACCATTTCTCCTAGACTGTACCCTAACCAGTTCTTTAGACTGTTCCCTAACCAGTTCTCCTAGACTGTACCCAAACTAATTCTCCTAGACTGTACCCTAACTAGTTCTCCTAGACTGTACCCTAACCAATTCTTCTAGACTGTACCCTAACAAGTTCTCCTAGACTGTACCCTAACCAGCTCTCCTAGACTGTACCTTAACCAGTTCTCTTAGACTGAACCCAAACCAGTTCTCCTAGACTGTACCCTAACCAGTTCTCCTAGACTGTATCCTAACCAGTTCTTCTAGACTGTACCCTAACCAGTTCTTCTAGACTGTACCCTAACCAGTTCTTCTAGACTGTACCTTAACCATTTCTCCTAGACTGTACCCTAACAAGTTCTCCTAGACTGTACCCTAACCAGTTCTTCTAGACTGTACCCTAACCAGTTCTCCTAGACTGTACCCTAACCAGTTCTTCTAGACTGTACCCTAACCAGTTCTTCTAGACTGTACCTTAACCAGTTCTCTTAGACTGTACCCTAACCAGTTCTTCTAGACTGTATCCTAACCAGTTCTTCTAGACTGTACCCTAACCAGTTCTTCTAGACTGTACCCTAACCAGTTCTTCTAGACTGTACCTTAACCAGTTCTCCTAGACTGTACCCTAACCAGTTCTTCTAGACTGTATCCTAACCAGTTCTTCTAGACTGTACCCAAACTAATTCTCCTAGACTGTACTCCTAGACTGTACCCTAACCAGTTCTCCTAGACTGTACCCTAACCAGTTCTTCTAGACTGTACCCTAACCAGTTCTTCTAGACTGTACCCTAACCAGTTCTCCTAGACTGTACCCAAACTAATTCTCCTAGACTGTACCCTAATCATTTCTCCTAGTCTGTACTCCTAGACTGTACCCTAACCAGTTCTCTTAGACTGTACCCTAACCAGTTCTCCTAGACTGTATCCTAACCAGAACAAACAGCAGTTACCAGATTACAATTCCAGCACACTAACCACTGCACCACAGCCACAGTTTACAGTACAAACAGTAGGATCTATATTTCTATACAGATCATCACCAGAATTCTACAAAATTTGGCAAAATTGAATTTTTGATAAGCAGCAGATGCACAAACGGGGTTTCACGACCCACACTAGTATTGCAAGGGTCAGAATGATGAATCAAAGACTAGCAAACTTACCAAACTTGGCCCCTTATCAAACATTTTCCTCTTGTTAGAAAACTGTACAGAGTAAGCAGAGTATGGACTAGATGTATTGTTGTTAGGTATAGGTGTTCTAGATGGAGATTCTCTCTTGTTCTCGCCACACTCCTCAAATACACTGTTTAGTTGTGGGGGTGTTCTGTTTAAAAACAAACTCAAATATTTAAGACTAGCATCAGTTACTCTTACTGGGTCTGGGTCAATCACTTTGCTACTGCAAATCATTATTTTACTAAGAATAGCATTAGTTTGCCACCCTCAAGAGAGTACTTGTTTTCTTGTGATTGTTTTTATGCTTACTGTCAAATTAGAATTTTTCGCAAGGGATTTATATTTGCAAAATTGGTAACTTACGCAAAACATTCTGTTTGTGAAATAAAATAATGGGGGTAAAACAACATACCTTCTGAATTTTAAAATATAAACCTTGCAAACTACTTCAGAAAAGCAAATTCGTGAAATTTATGCCTTGCAACATTTTCTGGTTTTACATTAATATTTAAAGCAGACTGTGAAAATAATTCTACAAGTTATATTCTTATCAAAGTACTTTTCATCTATTTTTATCAGTACCAAATCCGTTGAATTCCACAGATGTACGAAATGATACAATGACTCGAGACCAGTTAATCCAATTATCTTACCTAGTCAGACTTTGTATATTAGAGAAAGTCAAGCAGACTGTAAAGTAGTTACATACCCAGAGATTATGTTGACACTGACTTTATTTGATGGACTTGAAGGTGCTGACTGGGAAGCGCTTGTACAACCATGTGGCATTATTCTAGGCATAGTCGAGGATATCTAGACAAAATGTGCAAACACATGACAACATTATTGTACTCACAGCAAGTTATATAGAACTAAATACACTAAGTATACCCTATCTTAGACAAAATGTGCAAACACATGACAACAGTATTGTACTCACAGCAAGTTATATAGAACTAAATACACTAAGTATACCCTATCAAGTATGACCTTTTATACAACTGCAGCAAAATGTTTTAAACAAGGCAAACTCATGTTTTTTGCAATTAGATATACAAAGTTTAATGACAAAATTAAAGTTTTTTATCAATTTGTCCATGATACAATGATATCAAATTTTGTAATGTTTATGATATGAATGACCCATCTGACAATGTGAAATATAAGTAGAGAATACTTACTTTTGACCTGACAAGATTCACCAGTGATCTAGCCATACTGGCAACATGAGGTTCGGGGTCAATGGCAAGTTGTGATAAAGCTTTCCATACATGAGTGTACACATTGTTGAACATTATATTAGAGATATAGTTAGATGACACTGCACGAGTCATTACAGTCTGTGTTTGAGGCAGGTCTAGTTGTGAGAGGTTCTCTGATGAGGTAGTCATTCCTGGTTGTCGTGACGAGAGGTTTCCAGCAGACATACCCGAGTGAGCACTTGTTATGGCTGAAACAGAAGAACCAGGAATTAGTCTTGGAGCAGTCTTATGATTTTATACTTTGAATGACTATGCGATGATGCCGTACAATAGGGATTCTAATCCAACTATAGGTGCAAATTATTGGAAACACCTTTGAATACTGTTACAAATCATCTTTATACCATCTACAGGGTGTTTCATAATATTTGACCCCATTACAATCAAATGCCATGAGAAAATGCTTGATCTCTTCTGTGTTTTCATATACCAATGGAAAGCTAACATTTGGGAGTTTTACTCAATATATAACATGACTATGTTACTATCTCTGCAAAACTGGAATTAAGCTTCTTGCGAAAAGTCATTTTTTCGATAAATGTCAAATTGACGTCCAAATTGAATTTGTTTCTTTAGTCAACTTAGAATATTTTTGACTTCCTTTTTATAAAAGTTTATTGAGAATTGTGTTGTATGTTGATTGATTACAATGGTTGAGTTTGAACAATAAAATAAAACAGCGACGCTAACAAGAGGCGTGATAATACTCAATCTACATCTGTATTTCTATCTAGAAAAGTTGCAACCAATAGCATATAAGCCACTCATGAAATAATTACAATGTTTTTAATAACTCTTTACGAATCAATAATATCAATATGTTTATTCAGACAGTGTTTCTCTATAATCTTTTATCATATATGGTGGCGATTCATCTTAGACCAGGCGTAATGCACAAAACTAGAAGTCTATGATAAATAGTATATAACATTTCTACATGCCTGATATGTATTTATAGAATAAAACATGGCTGAGCAGTGCCATTGCGTGATAGCAGAGGGCGCCTAACCAAGGGCAATTATCAAACTACCTGGGCGATTATCACTCATTGGCACTGCTCAGCCATTTATTGTACTGTATAACATTTATGTTTTTTATTTTCATTAAAATTAACCATTTAAGAAAACACTTATTAAACTAACATGTTCAATTATAGATAGAGATAGAGTTTTCGAAAAAGGGCGTTGTTAAATTGGCAAATATGGATCTATAGATGCAGTATCACTAAATTATCTGTAACTTTTTATTTTAGAACGGAAACATATCAAATGGGTATTCATTGTTTTAGTTAGAGAATTTGCTACATTCTGGTGTATGTTTTGATGCGTAATTTTGAAAAAAAGTTGGTTTTCACATTTTTTTAAGAACATTCAAAATCTGGAACTTATCTAGTAAACATGGATTCAATGTCTACATTCTAGAAAATATGTGTAGATCTGTCTCATCGAGGATTGATACGATTTTGTAATGTGCTATCCTGCATGTACAAATCCACCAATCGGGTTTTGCAAATGATTCAAGGTGGCCCTACGCTCAAGAGTACAGACACATGTCAATTTCACAATCTTTTGGTAATTAAAGGACCAGAATCCAAGACAGCCCCGTCCGATGTGGCCAATAGATGAACTTGGCCTAGATATTATGCCTATAAGCATTGTCACAAAGTTTGAAGATGATCGGTAGAAACCTGTTTGAGTTAAGTACAGACAAATTACTGGACGCCGCAGCACGCCTGCCAGCCCGTTTTCAACGGGCGTATAATGATGTGTCACAACGTCGTGTTTTTGCATGAACGCAACGTTTCGTGATACCAGTTTTGTGTGTTACATTCAAGCTTTCATGGACTGTATCCTAACAAGGTAACAGCAACTTCTCCACCTCTAGAGATAAATCAACATTGTGTCAAATTTTGCGACTGGGAATCAAACCCACAGTAACAGGTTACAAATTCAGCGCAGTAACCTCAGCCATGTAAATTAATGTTGTTCAATTTGATTACCTACACAATGTTTTTATCACACAATATTTTCATTTTTGGTAAAAATAGTAACTTCAAACCATGTTAAAATTAAATTTTTAAACAAGAAACAAGTGAGTGTGTGTAAGAATGCTAGTGTTATATAGGAGAGCAGTTGTACAGTGAAAGGGGCATAACAAGTGCAAGGTGGTGCTTACAAGATGTCAAAAGGTTTTTCAGGCTACCTCGTGATGAGGATCTCTTCATGCTGCCGGAGCTGTTCATAGGTGTTAGAGAACCATCTGAAAGAAAGGCATGAACAATGATATATTGTGCAGGTGCATTATATAAAGGTTGACAGAGCACGCTTTTTTTAATTTGGCACTTTCAGAGGTTTTCCTGCATCATCTATGGTCCTATAAAAGGTTCGATTCCCATAGGAAAAGCACCAATTCCAAATAGAAAGAATCCCAAATGCTGGAACATATATATTTTTGAACGTGGATTTGATTGAAGCCTAATGATCAGTCTGTTTTTTTCAATTTCACAGGAGTATTACCCAATTCAAAGCTTCCAAGTGGAACCCCTGTATATGGATAACAGCCCCAAGTGGAACCCTGTAATGTGGATAACGGCCCCGAGTGGAACCCCTGTAATGTGGATAACAGCCCTCAGTGGAACCCCTGTAATGTAGATAACAGCCCTGAGTGTAACCCCTGTAATGTTGATAACAGCCCTGAGTGGAACCCTGTAATATAGATAACAGCCCTGAGTGTAACCCCTGTAATGTTGATAACAGCCCTGAGTGGAACCCTGTAATGTAGATAACGGCCCCGAGTAGAACCCTGTAATGTGAATTATAGCCCTGAGTGGAACCCTGTAATGTTGATAACAGCCCCGAGTGGAACCCTGTAATGTGAATAATAGCCCTGAGTGGAACCCCTGTAATGTTGATAACAGCCCTGAGTGGAACCCCTGTAATGTTGATAACGGCCCCGAGTGGAACCCCTGTAATGTGAATAATAGCCCTGAGTGGAACCCTGTAATGTTGATAACGGCCCCGAGTGGAACCCTGTAATGTTGATAACAGCCCTGAGTGGAACCCCTGTAATGTGGATAATGGCCCTGAATGGAACCCTGTAGTTTGGATAACAGCCCTGAGTGGAACCCTGTAGTTTGGATAACAGCCCTGAGTGGAACCCTGTAATGGGGATAACAGCCCTGAGTGGAACCCCTGTAATGTGGATAATGGCCCTGAATGGAACCCTGTAATGTGGATAACAGCCCTGAGTGGAACCCTGTAGTTTGGATAACAGCCCTGAGTGGAACCCTGTAATGGGGATAACAGCCCTGAGTGGAACCCCTGTAATGTGGATAAAGGCCCCGAGTGGAACCCCTGTAATGTTGATAACAGCCCCGAATGAAACCCCTGTAATGTGAATAATAGCCCTGAGTGGAACCCTGTAATGTTGATAACAGCCCCGAGTGGAACCCCTGTAATGTGGATAACGGCCCTGAGTGGAATCCCTGCAATGTGGATAACGGCCCCTAGTGGAACCCCTGTAATGTGGATAACAGCCCTGAGTGGAACCCCTGTAATGTGGATAACAGCCCTGAGTGGAACCCCTGTAATGTGGAACCCCTGTAATGTGGATAACAGCCCCGAATGGAACCCCTGTAATGTGGATAAAGGCCCCGAGTGGAACCCCTGTAATGTTGATAACAGCCCCGAATGAAACCCCTGTAATGTGGATAACGGCCATGAGTGGAACCCATGTTATGTTGATAACAGCCCCGAGTGGAACCCCTGTAATGTGGATAACAGCCCTGAGTGGAACACCTGTAATATGGACAACAGAGTAAAGTAAGAGTGCAGTGATATGTATGCTGGGTTATGAATTACCATGTACTGCTAAGTGGTAACGATAAGCAGCTACCACCTCACTTTGATCTGGTGTTATTAATATGGCCGGCAGATCACCATGGTAACGGAAATGGTTATGCCCTAAAATGCCAAAAACACAGTATCATATTCAAAGTATATAAGTTTTAGAATCAGAAATGTTTTGGTATCCAAACTATATGAAAACTGCACATTGTTCAGCAAGTTGTTTTAAACATGCTGAAAGGAAAGTCTGTATATGCTTAAAAAATAACGTTAACCTACAATAGCTGACCAACCTCAAAGTTGAGGATACTAGGGCTAAGCATTGTTGAATCATTCATAGACACTGTTTCATCCAATTAACACACAAACCAACATGTGCAAAGCAATTTATGCCCTCCATCACAATATCGGAACATAGCGATGTGATTTCATGCAGCAAGTTATCAGACAATTATAGAAAATATAGTTACAGCTTATTCATATATAACCTGTAGTAGTGTACAAAATCTTTCCATTTTAAAAATCATCAAAGTGTAGCTAAAATCATAGTTACAACTTTCACCCACAAGAAAAGCCACAATACAGTACACACTGAGATATAACAGCAGAATCTGTAAGCCACAATACAGTACACACTGAGATATAACAGCAGAATCTGTAAGCTGAATAGTGTCATGCAGCAGAAAGCTGCATTGTTAAGCTGCAATGTTTTCAATTTTTTATTAAATATTTACTTTAGTTTGCTAGCGAGTATAATGGGTTTTCATACAGACTGCATGTTAAAGATCTACTATAATATTTACATCCTTATGCAACTAAACTACTGTAAAAGCAGAATATTTCGCGAGGGTTTAATTTTCGCTATATTCGCGAGTTCGATAAATTCGCGAAAATTGATGCTCGTGAAATTATTACCTTTAAAATAGCTTCAAATATGTTGAACTTCAATATTGATTACGGCTAAGCGACGCCATTACAATCTACCCGGGATTTATAAAATACTGACGATTACGCTGACTTTTGACTGATGAACTAAATTTGTTTGATTGATATTTACAAAACTTTAAATATACAACATAAAATGTGAATATAAAATATTTCTGTCAAAAATCCAATTCATTTAGTAGTTCAATTGAATAGTTCAATGATTGTGTAGCAGTATAAAACTATGTCTACAGGTACAATGTTTAACACCCACGGCTAGTATTGCTTGTTCCGATTAGCTCAAAAACAAGGGTCTGAATACAATATACTTTCACAGTTTTCTCATTACACAATGAGACTGTCTGGTTTGGCTTAATTGAGCTCTAGTAAATACCAACAAGTTAAGCCAATCAGCCAATTAAGAATTCCATCGCTTTGATAGATGACCATTATATTGTACAAACAGTAGTCGTAATTATCAGAGTGATTATCAGGCCGTGGCAACTCAATAATGCATCAGGGATATTGCCGAGAAAGTAGAATTTTGTTTTTCTGAAATTCGAAATTCGCAAACATTAACCCTCGCGAACTACTTCCAAATTAGAAATTCGCAAAAATTTAGCCTCGCGGAAATAAATGCTTTTACAGTAGATGGGTTTTAGCCACAAAAACGTATGTCTCCCACAAGGGGCCATAACTCGAGCAAAAATCATCTGACCTGAAATTCCTGACAATTTAAACAACTAGGCTTGGTACCAAGCATTCATGTGATATTACATTGAAATCATTGATACCAGAGTAGTGGGTAAGGAGACCACAGGTGTCAAAAAAGCTTAACTAAAAATCCTGAAAAAAATGCAGCCGGCCAACCTCATTGTTTTAACATTTTACTCAGTGTGTATTAAGGAAAATCCTACTTTAGCAGATTTAATTGACCATAACTTTGCCAGTTCTTTAGACATTTCATCAAATAACTTTTTATCATAGATCTATCAGGATCGATAATCCAGATCTCTGGATTAATCAGGAATATTGTCACCCTTGGTCAGGAGAACAAGTGTGGACAAACTTCATTACATACATCCAGCACAAAATCAATGTCTCCCGACAGTAAGTGGGAACCTCAATCACAGCCATTGTCCTAGCCTAGTATATAACTTTGTAACAGACCAAACCACTAACCACACTCATAGACAGGAACTTTGTTAGTTGAGTGCAAGAAATTATTAGTAAACTGATAGTAAGTTAGAGGAAATAGTTGACCTGGTAGGTTTTATAAACACTGTAAATTCCAGCACCAAGTTTCAGACAAATTCTCAAAGTGAAATACAGTAAAACCTCGGTAATACGAGCAGCATTATTCGAGCAACCGGCCTAATTCGAGCAAATTTCAAAGTCCCGACGAATTAGCTCTATATTGTACATTAATTTATCCCTCTAACTCGAGTAAAGTTATTACGAGCATCCGGTCTAATTCGAGCGCAGGTGTCGGTCCAATCAACAATTTTCAACGATAATTAATTACCTTATCCGAGCTAAATTTTACACCTCCGAAAAATGTCATACTAAATTTTGTTATGGTCCATATTTTTCACACATCATGATAATCACATTTTATGACAATAGCGTAATCCCTAACACTTAAATTGATGTCCGTATTTTCGATTCAACACGAAGTAGAAGATATTTAATTAATGAGCTTGATTTAGCAACACATACGTTTCAGAACAAGTTCAATAATCAACAATTGGGAACTTTAACTCATACGAGAAGTAGAATTATTAAATGCAACATCGTTGCTTCGAACGAACTGACTCGCACAGACTTTTAATTATCGTAAGATAAACTGACGTACATGTAGAATCTTAAATATTTAGTTCGTTATAAAACTGCAAGTAAAAATCATTTCAAAAACTTTTCATTTCCCGTATATCATGAAAACCTGCGAATGTAAGCTTACGTACAGTACAATTTCATGTGTCTGATACTGAATAAGTGAAGTAAATCAAGTCCCCGATTAAATCCAACTCTTATCAAACAACCCTGAAGAATAAAAAAATTGTCAACTTTGTACAGTAGAAAATTAAATGTCAATTGAATCTACACTATGCGCAGATTGGCGAATTCATACGGCGGTATGGAACTCTGACTAAACACTACTCCCAACTGTATCGGCAATTTCTTAGATGTGCGGCGCGTTTGAAGTAAGTCAAAGGACCACCGCGTTTGATGTCTCCAAATCGTCGCGCACGTTTCAATTGGAAACCACAGGAATATAACTCATTCAGCTGAACATCATGTCCGAAATAAATTATCATAGATAATATAGTGCATGTTTTTTACTCAATGAGCCGTATCCCTGTGCCGGAAACTGGATAGACTTTGAATCCGGGTTTTATTTTATCACATGCGATTTTTGTGCGTGGGTGTTTGTTCAAACATGTAGGATCTAGCGTGCGTTTTGGGTAATGTTATCTTTTTGCCGATGCGAACTTTTATTACAACCGTTAAATGGAGTTTGATATTTAATGTAAAAGGATTCATTACGAGTTTCATATGCAATTTGTTGAATTCGGCAAATGTCCACACGATTCAAATTGCGTATAGACTTGATAAACAATGACAGTATTCGTAGTTACAACCAAATACATGTATCATACGTGTTTTCATTATAAACACAGTTACACTTAGTCATAACCACAATTCATAATAGACTTCGGATATTTCGAGCACCTGGCTTAACTCGAGCATTTGGCTTGTCCCGATGGGTCCTCGAGATAACGAGGTTTTACTGTACAAGTATGTCTTAATTTAAGCACTGCATTTTACATGTCGAAAATTATAGAACACATAATTATCTCATACTGCTTACTTATATTGGTGGTAGTACGTCTGTAAGAGGAGTATTGGTGTTAAAGATTCTCACAGAAATTACCATACATACCATGTATAGCATGCACACTCATCAACCCAGAATCCTAACTCAGATATGGATGCATCCTTTGCACAGACCTGTGTAGACATAATCCAGGGGAGCAAAACAGGAATTTATTTTCCTTTGAGAAGGTTCTCTTATTTGTTAGTTTTTACCTGCGTTCAATCAACAGGTGTGGACAATACATGGGTATTTACAGTACATTGGAAAAATTGGCAGAGATTATATTAGCTGCAGCTTGGAAGAGACATGTTATTATTTATGAGTGTTTATTAGGGAGGTAGGGGGAAGCTACCTGGGGACCCTGGGGATACAAGATTCCACCCACCAGGCGCCTCTCCTGACACTACAGCTGGCGTCCTCTCTCGTAATTTCTCATCCTCCATCACTTGGGAAGCAGCAGTAGCAAATGCAGTCTCAAAATGTGCAACCAGTCCACCAAAGGCAACTACCAATTCCTTAAAATATATCATAGCAAGATGATCAAAGGTTCATCACACCACAAACCCATTCAGGCATACTAAGGTAAAATACTTGCTGAGGAGCAATCAGATTAAAATCTCCTAAATATACGCTATGCTGCACTGCTCAATTAGAATCTGACCAAAACCAGATCTGACAAAGACGCTTTATAAATTGTCAGAATGGAGTTGAAAACAATGATTGTGGTGGTAGTAGCATGTAGTAATGACTCAGAGTCATTTGAATAGGTGCAGTGATTTGCTGGCATATTTAGATACTACAAATAGGTAATAAACAAGTGTATACTGATGTAGTGTACACAGGCACTATGGAGTAAATGGTTAACCTTTAGCAAGCTATCATCACTTTCATTACCAACTAAGTTTAGAATGTTACATGAAATAGGTTCTTTTAGATCAAATGATACATAAATAGATACTTGAAATTAGTTTGAGAGATTTGACCTTAAACTCGGACAGGTACTTCCTGGGAAACCATCTTCTCATGTTATAATGCTTCGGAATGCCAATTTTGTCAAACAAATCTATGAAAAGATGAGCTACATGTGAGACTGAGAGACAGGACTAAGCATGAAGAGAATGATTGTTTACCTTTCTGACTAAGGGACTACCATCGTGTGCTACATGAACTAGCTTCATACCAACACTGAGATCTATACTCTTAGAGTGATCACTCTTCTCACTATCATTGTTGATAAATGTACCCAGTGCATATACAGCAGCCGCTCGTACCTGTGTAATATCAAATCATAAACTTCTATCATTATAGTAGAAACAATTTTTATACTTGTTTAATTCAGGTCATAAGTATGGAACAAGTTCTACATCTTATATCAATCACTCTTAACACCTCATTTATGATGATATCCTTTGCTGCACATTGCTGCAAGGGTATGAAAGAAGAGAAGCCAGTACAAATCAAGGGAAGACATGGCAGCTCCTTCTCTATGGACAGATAGCGCTGATGTACCACAATACCTTAAATCTATAATCAGCATTCCCAAAGCACCTTAAATCCTAGTGTGGTGCCTTTAAATCATTATGGGTGTTTATATTTCTTGTCTGTATTAAATTATTTAAATGAGTATGGCATGTATAATGATAAAAAGTGCTTAAATTAGTATCTGAGCCTTTGTTTTTTTCCCCCTAATTTCTAAGCCTTTTCTAAACCTTGTTACATAATTACTATTATAATGTCACTAAGCCGGGTTTTCCTGGAGAACTGCTCATATAAATAGAGAATAGACATACCTCAGGCTCAGGATCTGTCAGCAATTTATATAATTTTTCATGTGCACTGTCTCGTACTCCACACCATCTTGCACTGTTGAAGTTTGTCCATACTTTAGCCAAGCACAATGCTAGCCACTGACGTAATAATGGACTAGGATCGGATAGTTGATCAAGGCATATAGCCACCACATTGCCCTGCAATGCTGCCTCCTATAATACACATAATATTGGTAGTCTTTTCAGACAGGTTTTGTAAGCTACTTCAGGTTAATACGGCTTCTCAATAATTGTTCAGTTATATACAGAGTGAGATTCACCTAAAAGTTATCCTGGACTGTATTCTAACCATGTATTCTAACATTATGTTATGTATGTACTATTTGCTAAGCTCACTCATGATAATGGGTCTACCCTAACTTTACAGGGATGGGTAAGCTTTATATCCATCAATTACTATACAAAGTGGAACAAAACACAATTTTACACAGATCTCACAAAATATTGAGCATCAAATTTCATTGAAAGTGGGAATGATTGTACTGTAATATATAACATCTATTAACCTACCTGGCCATGTGTATATTCATTGACGATCATAGCCAGCACAAAAGCAGCCATGGTCTTCTGCTTGGCCTGGAATACAGAATGAAACAAGTCACTAAGAATTGCAAGCAATACAGAAGTCCCCTACCGGTTTGAAGCCATGACTTTAAATCATTTTCAATGCTTTAAGCGGATTAAGCTCAGTGGTAACACACTGGACTGTCAATCCAGAGGTCGTAGGTTAAATCCCTGGCATCGGAACTTGACATTCCTGAAATATTTATCATTTTTCCCGCTATATCTGACCGTGAGGTCTGCAAAGTATCTGGAAGTGCCAGGAAAGCTGTGTATCCGTGCTATACACCAGGCACAAAAGAACCAGGCTGTCTATTCGAAATAAGAGCAAGGCACACTTCAGCTGGACATGCCTGTATCTAATGTCTCTCTCTCCCTTCAGGGGCTTTCTCTCAGTCTGTCCCTCTGGTCAGATCATGCTGTATCTGCACTGGTAGAGGATGTACCTGTGCTCTTGTGGCTGCAACACTATAATGTAAAGTGCCTTTGAACGTGCGTTCGCATGAAAAAGGCGCTATATAAATCTGGTATAATTATTTATTTATTTTTCTGTTGCCATGACGACCACAATTTCTGTCAAAGTGAAGCATTAATTAAAAGGTTTCATCTCAACATTGATCCCTATGCATACACCAGAGTAGCTCTTCAGTACCCGGGTCGATAAGTGACTAGGGCAAATCATTAATTTATGGTGAGTTGAAGCCAAATGCCTATTGTCAGAATAGATACATTGATTGTCACTTTATTTTAATCAGAAGTAAAATATTTTTTTTACCTTACCCTAGTCAAAGTTATTAAACAGGCCACCAATGAATGAAAACAATTTAATTGTCGTAATTATCCATTTAGACAAAACCAAAATTTGTTAACCAGGTCACAGCGGGTGCAAAAAATAGCTTCTCAATGATGATCACAGTTTGGCAGGCAGTGACAATACTTAGGTCAAAGTTTATGGTTTGGAGTGGTAATTCTTCGTGTCTATACAACTTTTTGAGTGTCATTGAAGAGCGTGACGTTTTTCGTTGAAAAGAGGCGTTGTTCCTGAATTTAACGTTGAAATAGCAAGGGAGGAGTTTTGGATGTTGTTAAAAGGAGGGAGTAGTTAGAGAGAGGTGATGTTACGAGAGGGAACACTGTGTCATAACATTAAGTAAATTTATTACACCAAAATAATACCTACAACTTGAGAATTAGATTTAAACTCAGACTCTGACTTCAGCAAAATGTAATATTTGAACTGAGGTTTCTGATTACTATTTGCGACACTTTTGGAGACTAGATGCAAGCATCAGCTTTACGCTGCAGTATTAGCATATCCACTGACCCTGGAGTATTTGAAACATGTGTCAATACATGGACTAAATATTTGCAACTGCTGATTTTAAACAAGGCAAATGTACATCATGTTGAATCATCTAGCTATGGGAACTAGTCAGGTGCCCTATAGTCATGTTGAATCATCTTGCTATGGGAACTAGTCAGGTGCCCTATAGTCACATTGAATCATCTTGCTATGGGAACTAGTCAGGTGCCCTATAGTCACATTGAATCATCTTGCTATGGGAACTAGTCAGGTGCCCTAAAGGCACGTTGAATCATCTAGCTATGGGAACTAGTCAGGTGCCCTATAGTCACATTGAATCATCTTGCTATGGGAACTAGTCAGGTGCCCTATAGTCACATTGAATCATCTTGCTATGGGAACTAGTCAGGTGCCCTAAAGGCACGTTGAATCATCTAGCTATGAGAGCTAGTCAGGTGCCCTATAGTCACGTTGAATCATCTAGCTATGGGAACTAGTCAGGTGCGCTATAGTCATGTTGAATCATCTAGCTATGGGAACTAGTCAAGTGCCCTATAGTCACGTTGAATCATCTTGCTATGGAAACTAGTCAGGTGCCCTATAGCCACGTTGAATCATCTAGCTATCGGAACTAGTCAGGTGCACTATAGTCACGTTGAATCATCTAGCTATGGGAACTAGTCAGGTGCACTATAGTCACGTTGAATCATCTAGCTATGGGAACTAGTCAGGTGCCCTATAGCCACGTTGAATCATCTTGCTATGGAAACTAGTCAGGTGCCCTATAGTCACGTTGAATCATCTAGCTATGGGAACTAGTCAGGTGCCCTATAGCCACGTTGAATCATCTTGCTATGGAAACTAGTCAGGTGCCCTATAGTCACGTTGAATCATCTAGCTATCGGAACTAGTCAGGTGCACTATAGTCACGTTGAATCATCTAGCTATGGGAACTAGTCCGGTGCACTATAGTCACGTTGAATCATCTAGCTATGGGAACTAGTCGGGTGCACTATAGGCACGTTGAATCATCTTGCTATGGGAACTAGCCGGGTGCCCTATAGTCACATTGAATCATCTAGCTATGGGAACTAGTCAGGTGCCCTATAGTCACGTTGAATCATCTAGCTATGGGAACTAGTCAGGTGCACTATAGTCACGTTGAATCATCTAGCTATGGGAACTAGTCAGGTGCCCTATAGCCACGTTGAATCATCTAGCTATGGGAACTAGTTGGGTGCACTATAGTCACGTTGAATCATCTAGCTATGGGAACTAGTCAGGTGCCCTATAGTCACGTTGAATCATCTAGCAATGGGAACTAGTCAGGTGCACTATGGTCACGTTGAATCATCTAGCTATGGGAACTAGTCAGGTGCCCTATAGTCACGTTGAATCATCTTGCTATGGAAACTAGTCAGGTGCCCTATAGCCTAATAGTTTAGAACCACTTCCATACTGTACTTGCAGAAATACCAAATACTGAAACAAACATCTTGAATAACAAGATACATTAACTTACCGGCATATACTGTACATGCAGAAATACCAAATACTGAAACAAACATCTTCAACAACAAGATACATTAACTTACCGGCATATACTGTACATGCAGAAATACCAAATACTGAAACAAACATCTTCAACAACAAGGTACATTAACTTACCGGCATATACTGAACATGCAGAAATACCAAATACTGAAACAAACATCTTCAACAACGAGGTACATTAACTTACCGGCATATACTGGTCACCGAGCACAGAGAGAAAGTATTTGTGACCACTGTCCTTTACCAGGTCACACTGACAGGACTGCAAATATAGAAACAACATGTATATACAATAATCAAACAGCTAAATGATGAATAGAAGCAAATAAATGGACAGATAATATCTATTTCATACAAAAAATATAGCAAATTATATACTAGTAACCAGCTTCTCAATAATTGGCCAAATTCCGGTTATGTTTTGTAAAATGCTATTGTGTATCAACAAGCTTGAAAAATAAGGCAGAGAAGATGAAAATGCTGACCAAAAGTCAGCCCACTGGATATTGTAAAATCATATACTTTTGTCAGGTCAAAATTTTACAAATTACTCTTTGCAATTTTTAAACTTCAGAAAGAACTACTTTCTGGATTCTACTGTCATTGTTTATGTTCGCAAGCATAAAATATAAAATTTAGCAAACTAATTCAACTTATTGAATTCACAAATGTGAAAATATATGATTAACAGTCACTTTACAACATTCTCAATATATACCGTAAGACAAAAATGCCAGTCTATCAATCCAGCCACTCTGAAACCATCAAAGATAGGTCAAAGCTGATTCACATTTCATGTTTTATAACAATACCTGATTGGAGATGAACCCCTGAATATAGAGGATATTACATGAGTATCTTTTCATATTGATTTTATTCAACTTGTTGAATAAATTCAATGTGGAAAGTCACGAATGTAATGTTCTTTTTATCACATGTTAGCTTTTTCCGGCTGTAACATAAAAAGCTACTTATTTTCACTATAATAAACGCGCAACTTTGAAGACGTGGCCTATGCTTTGAATGACGTCACGTTCAAGCTTTATTACACTAGTGTATTATCAAAAATAAATAATGGCTTTATTACGCTACCGCGACGTCAAACATTTGATAATACGTGATATTATACTCACACTGTCCACAGAGAGAATCTTGGCCCAGATGAACACAAGTAAAGGTCTTAATTCCCTCGCATTACTCTGTAACAGCTTCAACACATACGGAAATATACCAACTGATAGAGCCTAGAAAAACAATGTAAGAAAATCTTTGCCTTGGAAACTGAATACAGCACTTAATATAACAAGAGCCTTCAGTGATGGGTGATGCTCCCCGTGGGATGTTTGTCACAGAAAAATACTCCAGAAATATGCAAAAGAGAGTTATGGTTCTCTGGCACTGCACTACAACTTAATGAGATTTATTCAACTATAAAGTTTCAAATTGATATCTTTAATACTGTACGAGTTATGGCATAGACAGGAATTAAGTATGAAAAATTACAAAGGGCCATAACTTCAAAAATATGCTATGAAGAGTAATGGTTCTTATGCACTGCACTTCCCCACAATGAGATCTATTCACCTATGAAGTTTCAAATTGATATCTCAAATACTGTTTGAGTTATGGCCAGGACATGAATTAAGTATAAAAATTACAAAGGGGAATAACTCCAAAAATATGCAATGAACAGTCATGGTTCTTGTGCACTGCACTGCCCTTCAATGAGATATATTCACCTATGAAGTTTCAAATTGATATCTCAAATACTGTTTGAGTTATGGCCCGGACAAGAATTAAGTATGAAAAATAACAAAGGGCAATAACTGCAAAAATAGGTTATGTAGAGTTGTGGTTCTTGAGCACTGCACTTCTACTCATTGAGATCTATCCAACTATGAAGTTTCATGATGATACCTCACATACTTTTTGAGTTAGGCTACAAAAATATCGGACATAACGACAGAACGACGGACGGACAAAGCGGCAACTATATGCTCCCCCGAACTATTCTTCCACCTCTAAAAGTATATCCTGTCCTTTTGAATTGTTTGAAGAGGATAGGATTATTATGTCTTCAGTGGTCTTAGACTTTGGTGAACTGAGAACCAATAAAATCATTAATGAGATTTATTGATATGCAGAATAGATATTTACTATAACCATACTCAGATCTCACATTGCTTGGACTCACTGAGTAGTAAGTAAAAGAAACAAAATTATATATTATAATATGTATGTAATTCAAAGTCTTGAATGTGTCAGAAGCTCAGGTTAAAATAAAAAATAAAAGTAAAAAATAACAGAATTCAAGAAATTGTTCGAGAAAAACTCAATGCGTAATTACCAGACTAACAGCCCACGGTCCGAGATCCAGGAACCTGCCGAGTAATTCTAGAGCACGTAATCTGTGCACCTGACTCAATAGAACCTGTAACACGATGGGTAATTGTTCTGGTGGTGCACGTGATTCCGCACCATATTTCAACCATACATCAAAAGCTGTTAATTGTTCAGTGAAGAATGGACTATGTTGAAATACCGCACTATCATCCTCTAACAATTTTGGTAGCTGTCGTAGACACAAATCTAGGGCCAAGTCCCAAGCTTGCCTGAATTTATAAAAAGAAAACTTTTATAGTATCTCATCTGAAGCTGTATTATGTGCATGTTTGCAAAGAGCTAAGGTATAGCCCCTAATTTGTTGTATCAAAGTATCATAATTCATATAGCTATCTCCGACATTGCTAATGAGAGATAGGCTGGTTGCTAATTGAAGATTATAAGAATCCATCATGAGCTTCTATGTAGGATAGCCTCGTCCCTGGTTAAAATCCGACCCCTCGGGTGAGATATCCTTATCCTACCTCGACTGTCTCATGATGGATTATTTTTCTCCGACGTAATTTGAGAAAATTGGACTTTCTAACACTATTTAGCTTTCATGGGGTCAACATGACGTCATCATAACGCCATCATAACGTGCTGTTTGCCGACGTTCTCATTTAAAACAATCATTTATAATAACGTAAATAAAGCGTACGCTATTGTGTTATGCTCAAAATATGCTTTTTAAATGGTATAGAGCCTATTGGCGTTCGTCTTTATTAGCTTTATATCGCCATGAACAAGTAAACTAAGATCGGAATTAAATCACGCGCTGGTCGCTCATGTAAGAAAGATGTTGCTAATGGAAGATAGGAGTTTCTTACATGAGCTGAAAACCTATCTTACACCAGCTAAAGTGGGAGAAAACTCAATCCTACATGAGCAGACACATGACTTAGACCAGACTATTTTATTATCAGAATATACATGTAACTGACTACATTAAGCTAACAAGATGACCATTATTAGACTTTATACCATTCAAAAAAACTATCTCTTGAACAAAACATAACAGCAACATGTTTTTTTACATTTGTTATTAATGATTATTATGAATACGGTAAATGTCACGTTATGATGACGTCATGTTGACGCCATGAACGCTCAATATTGTTATAAATTCTCATTTTCTCAAATTACGTCAGAGAAAAATAATCCACCATGAGACATTCTATGTAGAATAAGCATATCTCACCCTCATGCAAGCCTCGTTTCGTGGTTAAAATCTGACCCCTCTGTTGAGATATCCTTATCCTACATAGAAGCTCTTGGTGTATTTTTATAGTCTCCTCCACTTGCTGTCCCTTCAGCAGAAACCACAGGACATCATTGGAAATAAGAGCTTGCACTTACTGTCATGGGTAACCTTGACCAAAAGGTCAAAATACCTACTACATGTTTACTTAACAGTTTGTAATTACACAATTATTTGTCTTTACTTAAGATTAGCGCAACACTTCAATCAAAAGTTCTTGATGGTGATTTGTGGACGATGATTGGTTTATAAGGAACATACGGGGTATTTAACTCCGCCTCTTGTCTGTCAATTACTCAAAATGGAAGATGCTTTATTAAATATGGCGAATGCGACAAATTTATGACCCAAGGTCAAAAGCGTGTAATAAAAAAACCGCGCATCCTGAAAACTCGTAGATTGGTAATTTTATGCGTCTAATTAAACAAGAGGGCCCAAAGGGCCCTAGGTCGCTCACCTGTCGAACTTTACCTAGATTTTGTTGAGATGATCATTGTGACCAAGTTTTATATAGATTAGGCAAATATTGTGATCTCTAGTGACTACAAAAGGTTTTTATATGATTTGACCTAATGACCTAGTTTTTGACCCCAGATAAACCAATATCGATCTTGACCTAGATTTTGTTGAGATGATCATTGTGACCAAGTTTCGTAAAGATCAGGCCAAAACTGTGACCTCTAGTGACTACACAAGGTTTTTCTATTATTTGACCTTGTGACCTACTTTTTGACCCCGGATGACCCAATATTGAACATGATCTAGATTTTGTTGAGATGATCATTGTGACCGAGTTTCATAAAGATTAGACCAAAAGTGTGACCTCTAGTGACTACACAAGGTTTTTCTATTATTTGACCTTGTGACCTAGTTTTTGACCCCGGATGACCCAATATCAAACTTGACCTAAATTTTGTTGAGATGATCATTGTGACCAAGTTTCATAAAGATTAAGTCAAAATTGTGACCTCTAGTGACTACACAAGGTTTTTCTATGATTTGACCTTGTGACCTAGTTTTTGACCCCGGATGACCCACTATCTAACTTGACCTAGATTATGTTAGAATGATCATTGTGACCAAGTTTCATAAAGATTATGTCAAAATTGTGACCTCTAGTGACTACACAAGGTTTTTCTATGATTTGACCTAGTGACCTAGTTTTTGACCCCAGATGACCCAATATCGAGGCTAAAATTGTGACCTCTAGTGTCTACACAAGCCAATTGTTGACGGACGGACGAAGAGTGATCACAAAAGCTCACTCTGTCACT
Organism: Spisula solida; assembly: GCA_947247005.1. Lineage (NCBI taxonomy): Eukaryota > Metazoa > Mollusca > Bivalvia > Venerida > Mactridae > Spisula > Spisula solida. The sequence continues at coordinate 30,720,210 of OX365944.1, read as the reverse complement.
TTGTGACAGGTGAGCTAAAAAGTATACAACCATATATGCTTAATTACGCGTTGCCGAGAACCCTGAACTATGATTGATGCTTGTACATACCACATAGGATGTTGATAAGTTGGAGGTAAGCTAGGACCGGAGATAGGAGTACAGTTATATGATCTCATTATTCTTTCTGCCAGCAGAAAGTTACGGAACAAACTTGCCACCAATAAATCCTGCCGAAACAATCTCTGAAACAAATCTGAAAACAACAAACTTATATCATAAGACAAGGGTAACATCATAATACAATCGTATATTATTTATTTAATGGTGCTGTAAGGCAACAGCTAGGGTCATTAAGGCCTTAATTAAAATACCCGATAAAAATGTCAATTCTTATCTGACAAGGTTAGAACATTTTAATGTAACCGGTAATGATAACAAGCAGGCATTTGATAGAGCATGGGTGTAAAACAAGTATTCACAAAGAGTATGTAATCAATAGACTATACTGAACAATCAAAATATAATACAATTATTTACCTACCTACCTACAAATAGTAAAAGTATTGGGTCGGTAAAGGTCAAACAAACAATATTTTAAATAAGGCTGTGGAGCACATTTACAAAATAAATGAAGATCATATGAGTATCAATAGCTACATGAAAAAAATGTGAAATGAAGAAATGCGAAAATATAAAATAAAAAGTCTTGTCCCTTGTTGCCACTTGTATGACTAGTTTCACGCTATTCCGGAAGAGCAAAGTCGGGACTGAAGTACCAGATTCTATACTAGGAAAGACACATGGGTTTGTATGATGAATGATTCCAGTCGCACAACTAAATATTTACCAAGAAATAAAGTTATGTAAGCAGACATGAACTCACCTCTAGGTAGAGTATTCCAGGCAATAGTGTCAGTTATTGCAGTAAATATCCAATTTAATTCTCCTAACATTGTTCTTCTGTCATTTAACATACCAGGCACTCTGAAACATATCATATAGAGCAGTAAATCAAAGTATACACTGTGATTTAACATACCAGGCACTCTGAAACATATCACATAGAATCGTAAATCAAAGTATACACTGTGATTTAACATACCAGGCACTCAGAAACATATCACATATAATAGTAAATCAAAGTATACACTGTGATTTAACATACCAGGCACTCAGAAACATATCACATAGAATAGTAAATCAAAGTATACACTGTGATTTAACATACCAGGCACTCAGAAACATATCACATAGAATAGTAAATCAAAGTATACACTGTGATTTAACATACCAGGCACTCTGAAACATATCATATAGAGCAGTAAATCAAAGTATACACTGTGATTTAACATACCAGGCACTCAGAAACATATCATATAGAGCAGTAAATCAAAGTATACACTGTGATTTAACATACCAGGCACTCTGAAACATATCATATAGAGCAGTAAATCAAAGTATACACTGTGATTTAACATACCAGGCACTCAGAAACATATCATATAGAGCAGTAAATCAAAGTATACACTGTGATTTAACATACCAGGCACTCTGAAACATATCATATAGAGCAGTAAATCAAAGTATACACTGTGATTTAACATACCAGGCACTCTGAAACATATCATATAGAGCAGTAAATCAAAGTATACACTGTGATTTAACATACCAGGCACTCTGAAACATATCATATAGAGCAGTAAATCAAAGTATACACTGTGATTTAACATACCAGGCACTCTGAAACATATCATATAGAGCAGTAAATCAAAGTATACACTGTGATTTAACATACCAGGCACTCAGAAACATATCACATAGAACAGTAAATCAAAGTATACACTGTGTATAATTTATTAAACAAAAACAAAATATAAAATCTCCAAAACTTCAAGGCAGAAGTGGAAATAATTGGTGAAAGAGTAATTAAAACAAGAGAACAAGAGCACCGCCTACGAGTGCTGGACGCTTGACTTTCTAGTACTTGATGGTACCCTAGCTACTCTGCGTGTTAAAATTCAAAAGTAACAACGGCAAATAACTCATAAATATAGGTCACAGAGTTACCACACTTGTCAGTATGGGCTCCCCTTGCGATGGTGAATAACTATGTTGAGTTTCAAGTGGATACCATTGATAGTCTTTGAGAAATTGACATTTTTGTGTAACGATTCAAAGTCTGAAAAAGGGAATAACTCTTATAAAATCAGCCTTGTCAGTATGTACTCCCCTTGTGATGGTGAAGAACTATGTTGAGTTTCAAGTGGATACCTTTTATAGACTTTGAGAAAATGACACTGACAATAAACTTAACCAACACACACCCACATGATCCAATCACGACAATAGCTCGGCTTTCTCTCTCTCGAAAAGTCGAGCTAAAAATGATTAACAACAAGGGTCAGCTTGTTATCATAGTTGCATTAACTAGAAGGCTTATTTACACAACTAGAAATGTGCCCATAGGACATGGATACCCTCACTTGCCATTTGACAATATCAAGGGTCATAACTCAGATTCACAAGCTGACTAATATTCCTACAAAGTTTGATGACTAATCAAATTTCATCTTTTCATCTTTTCAAGGGCCACAACTCTGCTTTTACTAGTGGAATATGAACAAATATATATAGGTGCGCAACAACTCATGCTGACTAATATTTCAAGTTTTTCCATAAACTACATAGTGTGATTTTTTTCTCGAAATACTGAATTAAGTTTAGTACAGAAAACTTTCACCCATGTTAAGACAACATAAATCTACCTACTTGTCAACCAAGTCTTGAGTGAGTCCAGGAACTAATTTACTGGTATTTTGAAGTACATACCTGTAAAACAATATAATCACATCAAACGACATTGTTACACAAGCCAAATATTCATAACATTCTCTAGACCAGTGATTTTTTCTTACTAAGGGATCGGGGCCTTAGACTTTTTAATTAGATGAAACATTGGTACTGGTAACTTTGGGAACTAATTTTGCACAGGTTATCTTCATTTTTGAGGAAAACTGCATGGTTTTTAACATGTGCAATATTTTCAATATTTAAACAACCAAAATTGGTCAACAGACTTCTCAATTTACACCTGTTTTAATTTCATTTGTGTAATAGGAGTGAACCTTAAGTTAGTTTTTAGGGGTTCTACGTATTAAAGGCCTTTTTAACAGTTAAAATCGAATCTTACCACTTCAAGGCTATTTTGATAGGTGTTGTGAGACACGAGGTAAAAAGGTCTGCAGGAAGTTCATGGTTCATCGGTAATAATTCATTGGCACCACAAGCTGCCAGCTGTATACAGTGTTTAGATGATGCCATACACATGGCTGTATGAGATTTCCCATTCACAGTCTGAAATACATCCAACACAGTAAGGCAACCAAATATACAACTAGAATGGTTTTTGATACAAAAAATAGTTTTATACAAAAACTTAGGTCTCCCGTAAGTTCAGTAAAAATTATCCAACATAAAATCCCAGACAATATGCATTATTAAGCTTGGTACCAAGTATTCATATTAAATTTCATTGAGCAAACTTTGTGACATTCATCCAGCAGAAATACCCCTAGATACTGCTGGACACAGTGATGTAGTATGAGACGTCTAAATTATGATGATATGCATATATGTCTAGTCTAGCTTATATGCACAACTAGACTTGGTGCTGGTCAGTCAAGCAAAGTTTCAATCAAATATGACGAACGGTTACAAAATATGACGAACGGTTACAAAGAAAAAGCCCGGACAAAATTTACAAGTGTAAAAAAAAGCCGTAACTCCCTTAAAATTAATCCGACCGACGTCCGCCGAGGATATGTACAACTAGACTTGGTACTGATGAGTCATGCAAAGTTTGATGAAATACGACCAACGGCTACAGAAAAATAGTCTGGACAAAATTTACAAGAGTAAAAAAACAAAGGGCCGTAACTTCCTTAAAATTAATCTGACCGATGTCTGCTGAAGATATGCACAACAAGACTTGGTGCTGATGAGTCATGCCAAGTTTCATTGAAATCCAACTAATGGTTGCAGAGAAATAGTGCTGACAAAATTTGTACGGACCAACCGACCAACCTCAAGCATGACTCCAATATAGCCCCCATATACATGTACTATGTATCTGGAGGTATAATTAAGCACTACAATGGAAATAGGAGCTGGCCGATATACCAAACATTTCTGGAATTTATCCTTACTAGTACAAATCTACCCGTCAACAAGAAACTAGCAACTTCAGCATCATATTGGAATGAGATCAACAAACTTTTATGGACTGTATCCTAACCAGTACTTACCTACCCGTCAACAAGAAACTAGCAACTTCAGCATCATATTGGAATGAGATCAACAAACTTTTATGGACTGTATCCTAACCAGTACTTACCTACCCGTCAACAAGAAACTAGCAACTTCAGCATCATATTGGAATGAGATCAACAAACTTTATGGACTGTATCCTAACCAGTACTAACCTACCCGTCAACAAGAAACCAGCAACTTCAGCATCATATTGGAAGGAGATCAACAAACTTTATGGACTGTATCCTAACCAGTACTAACCTACCCGTCAACAAGAAACTAGCAACTTCAGCATCATATTGGAAGGAGATCAACAAACTTTATGGACTGTATCCTAACCAGTACTAACCTACCCGTCAACAAGAAACTAGCAACTTCAGCATCATATTGGAAGGAGATCAACAAACTTTATGGACTGTATCCTAACCAGTACTAACCTACCCGTCAACAAGAAACCAGCAACTTCAGCATCATATTGGAATGAGATCAACAAACTTTATGGACTGTATCCTAACCAGTACTAACCTACCCGTCAACAAGAAACTAGCAACTTCAGCATCATAGTGAAATCAACAAATTTTATGGAAGGGTATGACCTGTCTGAAATCAACAAATTTTATGGAAGGGTATGACCTGTCTGAAATCAACAAATTTTATGGAAGGATATGACCTGTCTGAAATCAACAAATTTTATGGAAGGGTATGACCTGTCTGAAATCAACAAATTTTATGGAAGGGTATGACCTGTCTGAAATCAACAAATTTTATGGAAGGGTATGACCTGTCTGAAATCAACAAATTTTATGGAAGGGTATGACCTGTCTGAAATCAACAAATTTTATGGAAGGGTATGACCTGTCTGAAATCAACAAATTTTATGGAAGGGTATGACCTGTCTGAAATCAACAAATTTTATGGAAGGGTATGACCTTTCGCTACCTAGAATCAAACCTGTATCACAGGGTTTCAGATCCAGCACATGGCTGCCAATATTTAAAACATTGCTGTTATAAGACTGGTGGCAATAAAACTATGACCTACCTCGGCCTCTTGTTCTCTCTGTGTGGAGAATTGTTTGAACAGATCCACAATGACACCAGCATGGGAACAATCATATACATATATAGATGGACTACCCATCCATGTCTGTAGATCATAGATTGATAAGGGGATATATTGGGTATAACTCTGAAAATATAGAGCAAAGTCAATCAATAAGCAGACATGTCAGATAAAACCTGAACATAAGTATCTGCACTGAAATGAGCTGAAATGCATAAGCATGGATATAAAACAAAAGTCACTTGGTGTCAACTTTGCATCCATGGATTAAAGGGTTAACAAATATTGTGTTATAAAATGAATGTTAAAATAGTGTTAAAGAATACAGTTGAATAGCATAAATGGTCCATTTCTTATTCTAAATATACCAGTACATGGATATATTATACACTTAATACACTTGTTACTATATATCAACAAACATGAGCATACTCGCCACTGATTATGGCCATCACATGATTGATTATCACCTATCCACCTGGGCTGCTATCTCATTGTCATAATCGGACCAGTTGAATGAGCGCACGTTATGTCATCCATGTGAACATGATGTCATGTTAAAGCCCTTAAGGTTATTATTCATTTTCCAGGAGGATTATCACCTCCCTGCCTGCCTGTGTATTAACCTGTTAGTACTAAAAGACTTACCTTGTTGAAAACCCAGATTTCACCATTGACTGTTGGTTTAGGAACACCATGTCCATTGTAGTGAAACAAAACTCTTTCTTCCTGTCAATATAACAAGAATGTTTCAGTTAACACAATTGTATCTCGACAAACATATAAACTAACTATAACATTAACAGTGCCATAAGATAATCTGGAGCTCTATTTGACTTGGGAGTAAGGAGTTTTGACCCTTGAAATTTCCAAAGAGCCACTTTGACTCAATATTTAAGTATGAAGGGACATTTTCTGTTATAATCATGAGTATTTGCCAATTAAATGGTAAAATTTAGTAAAAAGTTTCAAATTGACCGTTCAGGTTCAGAAGCTAGTGGAACCCCTGTAGTCAATGGTGAGTTACAAATTGGAGAGGTCTTGGGTTCAATTCAAAGCCGTGGCATACCAGTCCTTAAAACTTGTACTGGTATATATGCCTTGCTTGAAGCTCAGCATACTAATTGTTAGTTCTAGTTAACTGCTGGTTCGCCCTGTATTAGGATAATATGACTGTGAAGTCTTTTAGTTAGTTATATGAGTGAAATGCTGTTGAACAGTGCAACTTAAAAACACAACAAGACTGCATTCAATAACGCTTATGCCCCATGGAAGCCTTGTCCATAAACATAGGTCGCTCACCTGTCATAAAAGTTCATGAAGGCCACCATGGTGACCTAAGAAGTTGTTTACAACTTCAAAGAATCAAGTAAATGCAGCCTCGGTTGCATGAACAAGGTTATCATATTGTCTTAATCAGCAAGCTAGTTTTTACATCAGATAACTCATATTGAAATATTAGACAAAGATTCTGACCTCTAGTGCCTACACGAGGGTTTTTGACCCCGGATGACGGATTATCAAACTTGACCTAGATTTTGATGACATAATCATAGTGACCAAGTTTCATAAAGATAAGGCCAAAGTTGTGACCTCTAGTGCCTACACGAGGGTTTTTTACCCCCGATGACGCAATATCAAACTTGACCTCGATTTTGTTGAGATGATCATTGTGACCAAGTTTCATAAAGATTAAGCCAAAATTATGATTTTACCTTGTGACCTAGTTTTTATCCCAGATGACCCAAAATCGCACTTGACTTAAATTTGTTAAGATGATCATTGTGACCTCGAGTGACAAGTTTTTTCATCATTCGATCTTGTGACCTAGTCTTTGACCCCGGATGACCCAATATCAAACTTGACTAAGATTTTGTTGACATGATCATTGTGACCAAGTTTTATATATATTAGGCCAAAAGTGTGACCTCTAGTGACTATCCAAGGTTTTCTATTATTGGACCTAGTGACCTAGTTTTTAACCCCAGATGATCCAATATCAAATACACTAGAGGTCACAATTTTGGTTTATCCTTTATCAAACTAGGTCATTCAGCATAGACATTCTGCCTTTTGATTGCTGAAACTTTTCCAATCAACTTTTTAACAGCTGGGACTAGGGCTGATTAATTTTCTTGGTTGGCAGTGTTTTGGGCACTTCTTCGTTTTAGGATTTATGACAGCTAAAACTAGGCATTATAGTCATTTTGCTGTGGAAACTGGGTCATTCAGCTAGGGCATTCAGTCTTTTGGTTGCTGAAACTAATAATTTCTTATACTTTTCGACAGCTTGGACTTGGGTGGATCTTTGCTTGTTTAGTTGGGCATAGTTGGGCAACCTTAGTCAGACTATCAAATACAAACAATAGTTAAGACTGACGCTACCTTAGCATTCCTTCTAAGTGATGTACATAATTTCTTCACTTCTTCTACAGTAGGATCTAATGTCTGCTTGTATCTTGCTCGTGGCTGCCATCTCTCATACTGTTTCTGAAGATTTGCTCCGATAGCCTCTAAAGCTTTCTGTGGACTCTGTGTCAGTGGATCTACAAACATATGAAAGTTTAATATAATGGGTGGCAGTCAAGTTACATGCAAAGGGATTCGACAAAATTAGAAAATCCATCACATCTACACTATGTAATAGACAGGGGTATGACTTTATGACTGGCCCTCAATACCCAATGGGTATTTGAGGGCCAATCATTAGGTCATACCCCGCCTATTACATAATGTAGACGTGATGGATTGTTTAACCATGCTAAATCCCTTTCGTTACATGCCCTTCTATTCTTCTACACATTTAAATACCATCAAGCAGATAAAACTACACAATAGTTTAATTTTATTATGGAAAGGAAATGTGTAGTAAGCTTAATAGTAGTAATACACTACACTCCTAAGAATAATCTGTTACAGTAATAGTTCTAAAGCTAACATCCCCCCCCCAAAAAAAAAGAAGGGAAAACTAGCTTCTCGACTGCCATACCTTCACAGTAATAGATACCATCAGGTCTGTGGTATTAACAATGATATATATAAGCTGTAAAATTAGTTATGCAATAAATTTAAAATAATTTACTATAAACTGAACAGACTTACCAATCCAACATTCTAGCCGAGCACATGGTGAAGTTTTAACAACATCAGGTGGATCTACTCCTACATTTAAACACAAAACCAATGCAACACTCACTGTCTTCATCTAAAGAATACAGAAAAAAACCAGGTACATATTAAAGACAAAGATTTTATATAAATTATAATCTTAAAGGAGACGTATCTGTATCTTTATGTTCTTCTTATCTTCTTAAAATAATATCATTTGTACACAAGTAATGTTTGTAATACACAAGGACTTAGATATCCTCTTTAATGAGTATAACTGATGTCCAAATGTAAAGAATTGTTTTTATGTATAATTATTTCCCTACTTCACTGAGATCTATAACAAAAATGCACTCAAACTATTTCCTGCCAATTGCATTGAAGGCAACAATATAAAATGGCTGCTATTCAGAAAGGAGTAAAGATTTCTTCAAGTAATTAGTAATAGTCTAGTTTTAAGTAGGTGAAGAGAGGTTCAAGTAATTGTTTCTTTGTTTGATAAAATGATATCTTTCTAGTTCAATAGCTATTACAAGCTTTGAGAAAAGACATTAGACTATAGATCTCAGTAGCTAGCCAATCAGCATGGAGAAAAAGTGTTGAATAAATCCTGTATACAACACTTTGCTGTGGTATATATAACAATAGATTGCTATATACTATAGTAGGCCAAGCAAAATAATTGAGCATAGCTATAATAATGTATGCATGCATTTAGCATAGAAAATGTGGATGCCAAACATTTTTGATACCAAGCTTAGTTTAGTCTATATTGTAACAATACTATATTTTAAACAAGTAACTAATTGGACTTATTAGAATACATGTACGTGAGAACAAAACAAGAAAAGACTAACACAATGTATTAACACTATTCAATTAATACCAATTTATAAATGTAAATTTGTAAATATTATTGTTTAAAAAAAAATGATCACTATAATTATGCTATTGAATCATGTTTTCTGTATTTTGGGCCGGTGGCTTTGTACTATTGAAATAAATCTTGTATCTTGTATATCAAACCTTTCTACATTTGTTCATTATTACTGTCATAATCTGAGACAACAATTTTGATAGATAATTAACCAATTAAGGTATTGCCAACATCTCTGCCGAGTGCTTAAAACATTATAAGTAGAGGGTGAGTGCCGTGGTAGCTTCTATGACTACAGTACAACCTCTCTAGGGGACATATGTAGTGCAACAACCTCTGTATAACAAAACGTTATTACATGTATATACTTTTGTAAATTCTGTAGGGCAACAACTTCTGAACAATGACTAATATTTGCAGCCCACAAAGGGTTTCACTCTATAGAGGTTGTTCTGTACTATTATGTCTTCAATAATTACGTGCAGATTACCCCTCTCTTCTAAGACATCATTTTCACAGAGTAGAACTTAAACCAACTAAACGATTAAAACAAATTGTAGGGGTTCCAATGGTGTCTGGTGATTGAAGTAAATGACTTTCATACTATCACAACCCATAATTTACAAATGAAGACCTCACCTTCAAGACCACCTTAAAATAAAGACCACTACTTTCTGTTCAATGACTTGCACATTATTCAACCACAGTGAAATTGCACCTATATGAAGACCACCTCTTTTACAAGATTGGCTCAGAATTAACCATTTTTCGTTCCATTTTCATCTGTTTGCTCTTTTATAGAATGATGCATCACTCAACATTATTGAGATAAGTTTTCTACAGTCCCAAGAAAGAGTTTCATTATTGAGGTTTTACTGTAAATAGCTTAATTTTGCCACTTAGATCTATATATGCATCATGCAACACTTAACATACTACACCAGCACTTAAATGGTTTATCATACCCCATGTACTGGTCGATATATAGGCAAAGTGTACCTGATAAACAAAGATTATTTATCTATAGTCTAAGTCAAATAGAACCGCTCGTAGGTGTTGATATGGGATTATAATCCTCGTTTCACTCGGAGTTATAAATCCAATATACAACACATACTCATGTTCTATCCTATACATATAGAATTTCCCTATGAGTGGACAATTTTACCAAAGGTCTCATTCACATAAAATATATTTCTTTTTGCACTTTGTCCTTGCTTGTTAAAAGTAAATATAAAGCCTAAGAATCCAATATGGATTTTTTACGATATAATCGAAGAAGGGGGGGGTCAAATATTATAAAGTGCAAAGGATGCAAAATAGTTGTGAGCTCTTAAACTGAAGCAAAGGACAGAAATTGGATCCACACCATATAACCAGTTCTCAAGATATGTTACAGCAACATAACCCAGAGATTGTTCCTTGTTTGCTCAAATACATGTATAATAAATTGGATCTGCCCAAGTCATTGACAAGCGATGCTACCATTAACAATATTTATCATGCAACTGCCATGGTAACTGCCTGATAACACATGACCTGAGAACATTATGTGTTCCCAGGTCAGTAGGCTGCTAGTAGCCTGAGAACACTACAAATCACAGACTATTTTCCCACTTCTCATTCCGTCTGAAATTGACCTAGATATTATTGAAAACTACAAAAATATACATTTGATAGCTAATATTTATTAAAAGTTTAGATTTACAACCAACATCAGCAATATTTCTTCGCCAGGTAGGGCTATGCCAGTGTAATTGTTCTTGAATTCATACAGGTCATCCACGGATCAATCGTTTGGGAAAGGCCCTGAAAAAACAATAAACACACATAAATCCACAGGCATAGGTTCATCAAAGATAAATAAACATAAAAAGTATGTATAACCAACGGTTCTACATCAAATACTCTGGACAAAATGCAAATTTGAACTCATTTGAAGACTCGACACGGTGCGCATACAACATCATTAAAATGAAAAGTTGGAAATTTATGGCGAATCTTATGACTAAGTGGGTCAGTTAAATCATTGTTAGATTCAGAGTAAATACGGTTAATACATAGGTAAAACATAAAAAATATAATAGGCTCTTTAACAAGATCAATGTCTTACCATATTCTATTTTATTCTTTATATTCTGTTTCCCAACCATCGAGGTCTCCCTACTGCCATTCTCCACCCACTTATTTGACTAAGGCGTGTAAGCGTGCATAAACTGTTCATTCTTGAAGTTATTTCCTCTGTCCGGAATTCAATTTTGCACTGACAGTTACTGCAAACAACCCAGTGTTTCACATAGTCCATGTTTATATTTATTCCAAGGCATTGTTAAGATTAACAGAAGAATTAATGACGTAGTAACAACCTTGTTCACACACATACGTCATTGATGATTCATCCAGAAAAACTTCAACAATTCATGAGCGAAATTTTATTATACTTTTTTGACAAGATGCAGGTATTTGGTAATACTATTTACTAAGATTTCCCGTTCTGAATATATAATTGAAATATTTTATTTTTTATAATTTCATTTGTTAAGATGCGTAGAATTGAGAGCTATATTTGTGCGCGGAAGGGTATTTAATTGTGTTAATCGGCCGGATTACTGGATCTACTAAAACCCACATCTCGGTTGTAACTTTAAAAATTGACGAATTACGCTCCTTACTTGTTCAGTGATGCTGGTTGCATGATAAATAGGAACTTGGGTCACTGTCCGGATCAAACAATGTTATCAGACTCAGCGATATCGCCCATGGTGACTCGCCAAAGGCTCGCCACCCGGACGATATCACCTCGCCTGATAACATTGTTCTCACCGGACAGTGACCCGAGTTTCTCTATATCTCCATCTCTTTGATGGCTATTACTATGTCAGCTGGCCCGTAAACTGTTGATAATGCCAAACAGTTCTGGCTCAATTTAATGTATTTTCTCCAACTTTGGATTAATCTGAACAAAACTTAGGAACAAACTTGGGATACAAAAATGTGCTAAGTGAGTATTTTGTTTAAATACCGAGTGCTCAGATCTGATGCAAAATTGATAATTATGGACTGGTAAAAACAAATGATTAAACTGTGCTTAACTACTCTTTGTTATTCTACTAACTGTGTTAATACTTCAGAATTTGCACCATGTAATGTTTTTGCTTACTTTTAACAAAATGTAAATGTATTTTATATTTGATTTAATAAATTATAAGAAAATATATTTCGTGTTGCCCAGTATTGCCCACTTAGCCAATTTTAGGGAGTATTGACCAGCCCAGGAAAACCTGGTTTTTCCCATGCGGGCGGTCAATACTTTGCCAACCCTGCTTTAATATGTACCTACTGCCAACCCTGCTTTAATATGTACCTACCGCAGTAAAACTATGAATTTAACATACCCATATGGCATATTGAATATTTATGTCTTTGTTGCTTTTCAGTCTTTTATATATGTGTACATATATCCATAGTTGGGAATAACTCGACAACAACATGTGTTCCGTATTTTTATTTATCACATAACCTGCGGTCCAGGAGTGCCGTAAAGCCGTGCCGTAAATATCGTTCGGCACTCACAGACTGTGCAATAAATATTCAAATTAGCTTGACGTGACGTTAGCCAATCCATGCATTGATCCGTCAATGACGTCAGGATAAAATCAACGTCGCCATGACGTCGCGCTCATTGTACCGCTGATTTTGGCTGAAACATATGTAGCGTACATTATCCTTTTGAACAATAATGTGCATTTTTTAAGGTTATGTGATAAATAGAATCTTACATTCGTGCTTATTACATACGAGTTTTATTAAACTCGTCGACAAAACAATATGACACTCGGCAAAGCCTCGTGTCATATCATGTTGTCTACTCGTTTAATAAAACTCGTATGTAATGAGCACTCATGCAAGATCCTCTATATTATAATTTACGTTTCGGCTTGCGCCTTCATCAGAATATAATATACATGTATGATGTAATCATATATATTTTTATATATATCCATAACATACTGATGACATTTGAAACAGTCAAACTTGTTGACATATGGCCTCTTAATAGGTTAACTCATCATTACTTTTACCTACCATATAATGACACCTTACAATTGGCCACTGTTTGAGTTGGAGATATTATGACAAACCCAACCAATAATGCGCTTGTACAACAGCATGGTTTTAGGTGGTTATTTACACACAAGCTGACGACATCACATGATATTCTGTCAATCTGTGCCTCGCAAAGGATGTAAAAATCAGGCATCGCGAAAACCGTCAATCCTGACCGACAAAAAATGCTTTGGTCCGACGAAATTTGACTGAATGTCGGACCGGTGGACCAACAGAGATTTTGAGTCTGGACGGTGATATTCCCACATAGTGGTTGAAGATTATTGTAAAGAATGTAACCGGAATGTATTTTTGTAAATCCTCATCAAGATGCAATAAGAAATCCCTCCGAAATCTTCAAAAATGTAACAATTTACTGCGAATGAAGGTCGTGAAAACTGATTATTTGTTTGGATGCGGATAAAACTTATAGTACACGGTACGGATTCCGGAATTTTCGCAACGTGAATCCTGTCTGAATATTATTTTGTTCTGACGATTTGTGACGGGGCTTTTAAACACGAAAATGTGATTTAGTTTAAAGACGTTTGATATATAATGGTAAATGAAAATAACCTTCCTCTTGACAGAAAGTCCTGTCTGATAAATGCTCATTGAATGGGCTGAATGAGCCCATTGTAAAAAGGCAAACTATCTAATTAGGCCTATTTGAAATCGCTTGTTAACTGTGTGTTAAAGCTAAACAATGCATTTCTAAATTATTTACCTCTGAATTTAATAGGCAAATTAAGAATACCTGAATCTTTGGGCTGTCACATTAGCTATGCTGTCATGGCCCCTTTAATACTGGTCTCTTCTTTAATTATCTCTTCTCTCATACATTTTACATTATCTTATGTCTCTAGGTGCATTAATTATACCATTTGCTGGTATTCTCGCGTTAAACCTATCCTCCTGGTAATTTGATTTTTTACGAAGATCTCAGAACAGCGCCACCTATTGTAAACATAACTGACCTACATAGACTCAGCATCGCTTAGAATGACATTTTACCGATATGGATGTAAACAAAATGGCGCATGGAACATTCGTTATGTAACGGCGCTTTTGATTGGGCAAATCTAACGCACCGTGCGTAACGCTCAGAAACAAATTTTAGTAGAATTCTTAAATTAATAATGAAATCAAACTTGCTCCAAATTGTAGTTCATTAAATGTTTTATACATTGCATTAGATATTTTAAGACCCTAAGTTGTTTTCAAGTTGTAGTGTGTGTAAAAGATTTTTGCCGCGAGAATACAATCAACTTATTGCCAATGTCAAGGTTATGATACATGTTTTAAAAATGGCCGAAAATAAAATTGTGTCGTTCTGACCAATATTTTGTCCATATAAAGGAATCATTATAACACCAAATTTAGGTGAAAAAACGAAAAAAACGACAAGGCAATTATTTTATTTGTCATTATATGACTTACTTTCTTAGTAACGTGAGAATACATCCAAACAGGGTAACACTTGGTTTAAATTTCTTCACATTCCAGTTCTCACAGTTCAGCAGTGACTTAAACTGATTAACCGTATAGTTTTTTCACTGAGTTTATTCCAATATGGTATGGACCTCTGACTGAACGTGTAAAGTCTAACATTATGAAAACACATTTTGGACTCGAACTTCAGGTAATGTCCGCGTAATTCAGCCTTTGACAAGTTGAATACAGTTTGTAGCTTGTCCCATTTGAAATTGTCCAGATTGTGTGTGGATTTGAAAATTTGTATCATGTCCGCACGATCGAAGAACATGCATTATCCATATATCTATCTTCATTTTTTCTGACAAATGTTCGTTCGGACGGACAACTTTTTTGTTTCTGTCAATCTGAATGACTGACAGGTTTTTAAAGTTTTCGCGAAGCCTGAAAAATAATTTGGATGATGACGAAATTAGGTAGATTGTTTAGGGACAGTTGACATATCTTTTGTGAGAAGGCTGACATGGAATGTATGACTTAATAGACACATCACTGCAATTTGCATAAAGGAAATCTATTAGTTTGCTTGTAAAGCACGACTTACTTTCAGTTTCATGTCTTATAATCAACACTGTCCTTCACCTTTGGTCTCAGTTGTTCCAATTTAAAGACATTGTTGATTTGACAGAAACATCAACTGACAGTTCAAATAGAACATTTGAATATATTTATACAACTATAAGGATCAAACACATACCCTCTCCTTCATTCTCCAAGACTGCGTGACCTTTTTTGACCCTTCAATTTTATCACGATGTCGAAGTTCGTTGTAGGCAACTGACAAGCGCAAGTCATTACTGACAGATTCATCATCGAATCCATCTGACTCAGCGTCCAGTGCTTTTGCCATATCTTTAGGAAATGACTTCATGTTGTCATAACCATATATTTGAACACAAAAACTCAATATTTATCAAGAAGTGGGCATGTGTCCTCAACATGGACGCCATATTTTCCCAGATTACCTCCCTTGTTCTGTTTACGCGCAGATTCGTAAATATTGAAAAGACCCCTTGAAGACGAAACAATTAATTAAATTATTTGATATAACAGATAAATAAAAACATATTTTAATTAGTTAGTATCACATTTCTGTTATCCTATCTATTTTGCTTTTATTTGCGTGGGCGTTTGTTTTCATTTCAGATTTTTATGTGGCGAAAAGTGTCAAAATGAACACAAAGACACAAAATGGCTGCTGAAGAGGAGAGCTCAGCAGATTGTTCTGAATTGGAGGAACCAGATGACTGGGAGTTTGCAGGACTAGAGGCAATTGACAGAGCCTGCAGGGAAGTTTATCGAGATCAACCAAATCCATTACAAGCAACGGCGGTTGTGAAATTTTGGTAATAAACTTATTTGAATGATCATCTTTCTACATCCTCTGACTCACTCAATTGATTAATTGCATATACTGGGTGGAGTCTCTGTTTTGTTAAAATCCCATGAAGTTTTTGCACTGTATCCCATGGTATATGCTATTAAATAAATAAAAACTGTTGATATTTACTGATAATTGATATACAGTTGTTAAGGCAGTTTAGGATCACTAATTTAAGAACACATTTTGCCATAATTTTTCAAATATTTAATTTTCTTTCAAAAAGTTTGTATATTGAAACAGTAATGAAATAAAAAATGGAAAATATTCAATTTATCCTTAATAAATACGCTGTTTAATTTTGTGACTTTTGAAATTCAGGTGATGTAAATTACGCTTTTACCACAAGTTTTCATATTAATCAATTTCTTGACAAGTGCAGTAAGATGCAACTGTATTAATTAAACTAAGTTTAGTGAAAATTTGATGACGTTACATCGAACGATTTTGGAATATGGAAAACTATTAAGTGTGTAAGAACATATCTAATATAAACTGAAGTGTGTTAGAACCTATCTAGTATAAACTGAAGTGTGTAAGAACATATCTAGTATAAACTGAAGTGTGTAAGAACATATCTAGTATAAACTAAGGTGTGTAAGAACCTATCTAGTATAAACTGAAGTGTGTAAGAACCTATCTAGTATAAACTGAAGTGTGTAAGAACATATCTAGTATAAAGGTAAGAACATATTTTACTTGGTCTTACTCTGAGTCTTTGTGTATGATTTCAGGGCCGGAGGACCAGATCCCCTTGACTACATCAGTATATACAGTAACCACGGTGACATTGATAGGAACATTCCTCCACATTGGCATTATATAAGTCATGGTTTTTCTGATCTTTATGGTGACAGTAGAGTCCATCAGTAAGTACAGTCGTTCCATGCAAGTATTACACACAGTTCACTCACCCTGGTTGATTTCATGCAAGTACTACACACAGTTCACTCACCCTGGTTGTCTCCATGCAAGTACTACACACAGTTCACTCACCCTGGTTGTCTCCATGCAAGTACTGCACACAGTTCACTCACCCTGGTTGTCTCCATGCATGTACTACACACAGTTTACTCACCCTGGTTGATTTCATGCAAGTACTACACACAGTTCACTCACCCTGGTTGTCTCCATGCAAGTACTACACACAGTTCACTCACCCTGGTTGTCTCCATGCAAGTACTGCACACAGTTCACTCACCCTGGTTGTCTCCATGCATGTACTACACACAGTTCACTCACCCTAGTTGATTTCATGCAAGTACTACACACAGTTCACTCACCCTGGTTGTCTCCATGCAAGTACTACACACAGTTCACTCACCCTGGTTGATTTCATGCAAGTATTACACACAGTTCACTCACCCTGGTTGTCTCCATGCAAGTACTGCACACAGTTCACTCACCCTGGTTGTCTCCATGCAAGTACTGCACACAGTTCACTCACCCTGGTTGTCTCCATGCATGTACTACACACAGTTCACTCACCCTGGTTGATTTCATGCAAGTATTACACACAGTTCACTCACCCTGGTTGATTTCATGCAAGTACTATCGTCCAGAGAATTTGACACGACTCTCGAACTTCTATTAGCATAATTTGACAGCTGATTTATAGTTTATAATTATAATCCCGGTTGTATGTTTTCATAATCGGAAAGTATCACGAAGAATTTCGAGTTGTAATACAAACACCAATCTATTGGACCGATATTGCACAATTTGCTCGCGGAAATTTATATATTCAACGCAAGAACCTTGTAATATATTCATGCATAAAGGTCAGGTTCATGTCAAATTCTCTGTGCTATACACACAGTTCACTCATCCTGGTTGTGATCACTCTTCCTCTGTCCGTCCACAATTGTGTGTGTAGTCCCTAGAGGTCACAATTTTAGCCTAATCTTTATGAAACTCAGTCTCAATGACCATCTCAACAAAATCTAGGTCAAGTTCGATATTGGGTCATATGTGGTAAAAAACTAGGCCAAATCATATAAAAACCTTGTGTAGTCACTAGAGGTCACAATTTTAGTCTAATATTTATGAAACTTGATGACAATGATCATCTCAACAAAATCTAGGTCAAGTTAGATATTAAGTCATCTGGTGTCAAAAACTTGGTCACTAGGTCAAATCATAGAAAAACCTTGTGCTTAATCTTTATCACAGTGTATAAACGAGTCAACTTCCGGTTATCTCAATAAGGAGTACACATTGAATTGTATAGTCTTGCAATAAGTCGTACAGTGATCAGAAATGACAGATGTTTTTAATCTTAATAAGTCATACAAGTTGAATTGTATAGTATCCTAATAATTCATACAGTGATTTAATTTATTCGCGGAGTTTATGAATCATGGTAACAAAATCTACGGTAGATTAAGTTTGATATTGGGTCATCCTGGATCAACAACTAGGTCACTAGGTTAAATCATTGGAAAACCTTATCTGTCAATATGGGTGATCTTATTTAAATAACAAGGTCGCTGAATAAGACAATATAAAAACCTTGTACATGCACTTGAGGCTGCATTTACTTGATTCTTCTTAGAAGTTGTACATGATTTCTTAGGTCACCATAGGGGCCTGCATGAACTACTATGATAGGTGAGACACCTAATAGCCTTTGGGCCCTCTTGTTTTACAGAAATAGTTGTTGCGTGACCCTGTTACAAAATTGACATTTTTGTCATGATTCGTCAAAAAAACATGGCCACCAGTGAATGATGCTTGTTTTGCCCTATATTATTATAGTAAAATATTTTTATCTGAATGTGAGTACAGGCTGAATTTCATTACAAATAGGTAGTAATGTTCCATTATTGGTCCATTCTTAAAATAGCTAAATAATTTAAATCCATGGAGAACTCTGTTTTCCATGGCAACTGAAATCAATGTTCAGTTTAAATATGGTTCTATTTAATCAATGTGCACATGTGAGTGACCTAGGGCCCTCTTGTTTTACATGGTGTCATTTTTGTGACTTTTCGTTTTACCTTGATGCTCATTATTTGGTTTATTTTCATTTTTCAATGAACCAATTTGCATACAAGGGGACATTCAAAGAATATTATTGCATTCACAATCAAAATTTTATCCATTGATTAATAATCGAGAAATTATGAAAAATGTAGGTGTTGCGTTGGGAGTGTGATTAAGTGTATAATAGTATTGTACATTTGTATTTTATTCTTGTGTATGCTGTTAGATATAGGGGCTCCAGTGGAGTCAGTGGATATGGATTTGAAATGACATTACGTGTGAAGAAGTTTGATACTGAAACTTCTGCTCCCATGTGGCCGTCTGGCTTGATGAACCGTCTTGCTACCTATGTCTTTCAAACAGGTTGGTGAAGAAATTTTTATGTATAATTTTGTTATAAATTGGTTCTTTACTGAACATATATTATGTTAAACCCATGCCATTCAATGAATGGCAAAGAGGCATTAGGTGTCACCTGTCCATCTGTGTGAAACAATGTTTTGTTTCTAGTATTATAATTGAAATATTGTTCCTCCTTTACCTTCGGAGTATTATCAATATAAAATATCAGAGCATTCAGTAATTTGTCTACACTATCATGGTAGAGTTACAGACTTTCAGTATGATATGTGTACTATATGTTCAGGAAATGTGTTCCATGTCGGTGATCACATACCGTGGCATAAATCCCTTGATGGACGTACACAATCTCCCATCATACATATGTTGGTAGCACATGATCCACAACTCTCCACAGTCAACTCTCCATATGGTCATCTCAACTTTATCCAGGTAATATATCCAGTCTTTTACAAATTGCCCATATCAAATATGATAGAAAATGATCTGATGTCTATCTTCACTATTGTTCAAGCATTGATTTTCTTGTGAGTTTATAACTAGGTCCTATCCCTGGAACCCTTAACTGTGAATAACTGAATCTGCTAAACATGGCTGTTATTGAAATTACGTGTACAATTTTGATCTACAACAACAGTACTAACAAATATAACTATACTAGTATTCTGCTCAGTAAATGTGTGAAATACAAATTTCGCTTACTTTTATACTATACAAAATACAGTAATATGGGATAGATATAATTGTATGGTGAATTGTTTCTGTAGTTGGTGGGCGTGACCAATGATGAGATGAAGGCTGCACAGAGATGGAAAGGTGCTGGAGTGTTGGATCTCATGTCTTCTGTATCAACGTATGTATGTTAGATCTCATGTCTTCTGTATCAACGTATGTATGTTAGATCTCTTGTCTTCTATATCAACGTATGTATGTTAGATCTCATGTCTTCTGTATCAACGTATGTATGTTAGATCTCATGTCTTCTATATCAACGTATGTATGTTAGATCTCATGTCTTCTGTATCAACGTATGTATGTTAGATCTCATGTCTTCTGTATCAACGTATGTATGTTAGATCTCATGTCTTCTATATCAACGTATGTATGTTAGATCTCATGTCTTCTGTATCAACGTATGTATGTTAGATCTCATGTCTTCTGTATCAACGTATGTATGTTAGATCTCATGTCTTCTGTATCAACGTATGTATGTTAGATCTCATGTCTTCTGTATCAACATATGTATGTTAGATCTCATGTCTTCTGTATCAACGTATGTATGTTAGATCTCATGTCTTCTGTATCAACGTATGTATGTTAGATCTCATGTCTTCTGTATCAACGTATGTATGTTAGATCTCATGTCTTCTGTATCAACGTATGTATGTTAGATCACATGTCTTCTGTATCAACGTATGTATGTTAGATCTCATGTCTTCTGTATCAACGTATGTATGTTAGATCTCATGTCTTCTGTATCAACGTATGTATGTTAGATCTCATGTCTTCTGTATCAACGTATGTATGTTAGATCTCATGTCTTCTGTATCAACGTATGTATGTTAGATCTCATGTCTTCTGTATCAACGTATGTATGTTAGATCTCATGTCTTCTGTATCAACGTATGTATGTTAGATCTCATGTCTTCTGTATCAACGTATGTACTTCTCTATATTTGTGTAAAGGATGGAATTTGTGCTGCGTCAATTTTTACCAGAGTTATGGCCCTTTGCTACTTTTACTATATACCCATAGTGAAAAATATTATGTGTTGAACTCGGTTCAATGGGTTGAATTTTTCAATTTTTTCAATTTTTACCAGAATTATTGCCCTTTGTTCTTTTTACTTCAATTATAGTCCACAAGGCTAGAGAAATTGAATCATGATGTTACCTCATTGTTGGGTTTCAAAATCACCTGGCACTATCATTCACCACTATAAAACGGTGTATCATCCGAAACAATTACAAAAATATCTCTCAGGTCAAGGTCACGCTTGGAGTTCAGAGGTCAGAAATAACCATATTTACCCCCAATCTTTGATGAGGGGTATATTGATTTGCACCTGTCGGTCTGTCGGTTTGTCGTACCAAATGGTTTCTGTTCAATAACTTTGAATCAAGGTGACTGTGACCGTTACCATTTCTGACTATTCAAATGGTTTCCATTCAATAATTCAAGAACGCTTTGCCGTAGGATGTTCAAACTTTACATGGAAGTTGGTCATCAACAGTATATGACCCCTATTGATTTTGAGGTCAGTAAATTAAAGGTCAATGTCACTGTGACTTCACCATTTCTCAGTATTGAAATGATTTCCGTTCAATAACTCAAGAATGCTTTGCCCTAGGATCTTCAAACTTTACATGGAAGTTTGTCATCAACAGTATTTGACCCCTATTGATTTTGAGGTCAGTAGATTAAAGGTCAAGGTCACTGTGACTTCACCATTTCTCAGTATTGAAATGATTTCCGTTCAATAACTCAAGAATGCTTTGCCCTAGGATCTTCAAACTTTACATGGAAGTTGGACATCAACAGTATATGACCCCTATTGATTTTGAGGTCAGTAGATTAAAGGTCAACGTCACTGTGACTTCATCATTTCTCAGTATTGAAATGGTTTCCGTTCAATAACACAAGAACACTTTGCCCTAGGATCTTTAAACTTTACATGGAGGTTGTTCAACAACAGTAGATGACCCCTATTGCTTTTGAGGTCAAAGGTCACAGTCACTGTGACCTTCACCATTTTCGACTATTGTGCAGCCATGGGGAATACATGTTTTACAAATATCTCTTGTTTATGTTTTCTGGACCATTACCGGTACTTAGTCATATAGGGTTGAATTTGAAAATTACTGTACAATTATTGTCCATGATGCAATTATATGGATGTGGTTTGCCATAGGTCTGTGACTAAGCGGTATGTTGGGTATCATAAGTCATTCTGTGGGAGTTGTAGTTATTTTTGTCTTTCAGTGTTGGTCCATACTATATTACTGATTTGAATCGAGACCAATCTATATTTGATAAAGACAATAATCTAGTGACCAAGATGACTGAGGGTATTAATGCAGATGGATCAAATCTAGGTCATGTGACTGCTGTGTGTTTGTGGACAGATCTTCAATGCAGGTTTGTTTCTATATAGTACATGTCCCTGAAGCAATGTGAAATATGTCCGTAAATAGAATGATCTCTTTCAGTATAGATCTTTACAGCCTTGTTCTATAGTACTGTAGTCAATTTCATACTTCTTCTTCTTAGTTCTGTATTGTGAATGTTTTATGACTGACTGTATATTGAGTGGTTAAGTTAGTTATGTATTGTGAATGTTTTATGACTGACTGCATATTGAGTGGTTAAGTTAGTTCTGTATTGTGAATGTTTTATGACTGACTGTATATTGAGTGGTTAAGTTATGTATTGTGAATGTTTTATGACTGACTGTATATTGAGTGGTTTAGTTATGTATTGTGAATGTTTTACGACTGACTGTATATTGAGTGGTTAAGTTATGTATTGTGAATGTTTTATGACTGACTGTATATTGAGTGGTTAAGTTAGTTATGTATTGTGAATGTTTTATGACTGACTGTATATTCAGTGGTTTAGTTAGTTATGTATTGTGAATGTTTTATGACTGACAGTATATTCAGTGGTTTAGTTAGTTATGTATTGTGAATGTTTTATGACTGACTGTATATTCAGTGGTTTAGTTATGTATTGTGAATGTTTTATGACTGACTGTATATTGAGTGGTTAAGTTAGTTATGTATTGTGAATGTTTTATGACTGACTGTATATTCAGTGGTTAAGTTAGTTATGTATTGTGAATGTTTTATGACTGACTGTATATTGAGTGGTTAAGTTAGTTATGTATTGTGAATGTTTTATGACTGACTGTATATTGAGTGGTTAAGTTAGTTCTGTATTGTGAATGTTTTATGACTGACTGTATATTGAGTGGTTAAGTTAGTTATGTATTGTGAATGTTTTATGACTGACTGTATATTCAGTGGTTTAGTTATGTATTGTGAATGTTTTATGACTGACTGTATATTGAGTGGTTAAGTTAGTTATGTATTGTGAATGTTTTAAGTTAGTGATATGGAAATACAGTAAACTCCCTCAAAACCGGACTCCCTCAAAACCGGAATCCCCATAAAATCGGACGATTTCCTAGGTCCCGTATTTTCTTCTTATAAGGTTAACTTAAAAAGCTCCCGCAATACCGGACTCTCATAATTCCGGATTCCGGACGGCATTTTCGGTCCACTGACAAGATTTTAAACGACAATTACTTGCGGAATACCGGACGCGTATATTTGTCTCACCTGACGGAAAACTTAACGCGTACATTTTTCTTGTCTAAAATGTCACTTTGTTAATTGTTAGTTAAAGAACGTGTCATAACAAAAGGTGCGATTAACAAGTCGAGTTTTTAACCGTTTTTAATGTTTACTTTTAAACGGTCTCGCGTGTAATTTGCACAGGCGTGAAAAATACTTTGTGAAATTCGCCGCGATGAAATTAAATAATTGCCTAATTACGAACGTAATAAGAAAACGGTCCTTCCATTTGATGTTTTGTTCTTGATGTAGGTATTGCAACAAACATTTACTGGAACAAAGGATCGTTTAGCCCATCAAAATGTTGTAATTACGACAAACGCTGCACTCAATCGTATTTAATTAATATGTCTCCAATTAGCTCACACTTGCATTTCGGGATTTGTAAGATTGCACTGTCTATGTCATTGGATAGTTTTGATGGCCAATGAAAAAATGAGCAATTTGAGTACTCATCGATGTTAGAATTGAAATATTTGCAGCTCCCTTAATGGTGATGCTCTTCAAAGGTTGCACTGTACATGTAACGTAAACATGTATCATGAAACACACAGTATATTCCCTATGATAACATATCAAAGTGTACATGATACAGAACTCCCTTAAAACCGGACCTCCCACAAAACCGGACTTTCGAACCGGTCCTGACAGGGTCCGGTTTTGAGGGAGTTTACTGTATTGTCATTAATTTGGTTATTCAAAGAAACCTACTAAGAAATAGAAAAAGCTGCTCATATTTCAACATGCCAAATGTATGGAATTCAGAAATCACTTAAATTTTGACCAGAGGAAATATCCACGTGCACAGTGTATTGACTGAGGTATATTAATTTTGTGCCACACTCTACGTATCTTAAACTGCCATAACTCATTGGATTTATTGAACAAGGTATGACGGTGATGCATGTACCCCATTATGTATCTTGTTTTTAGCTCACCTGTTGTCCGTCAGTCCGTCAACAATGTGCTTGTGTAGTCACTAGAGGTCACAATTTTGACCTAATTTTTAGCTCCACTATTCGTAGAATTAGGGGAGCTATTGCAGTAACCCGAGCGTCGGCGTAATGCTAATGTTAAAGATTAGGTACAGGTTTTTAATCTCTTATATTTTCAAAGTCCCTTGACATATTGCTTTGATACTTTGCATACTTGTTGACCAACATGACCCCGACCCATATGCAGGAGTAAGTAACTCTATCAAGCATTTTGTTGAAATTATGCTCCCTTTTCAACTTAAAGCAAATGTTAAAGTTCAGGTACAAGATTTTTAGTCATTTTCAAAGTGCATTGACATATAGCTTTGGTACTGTGCATACTTGTTCACCAGCATGACCTCATTTCCTGCACAGGAGAAGGTAACTCTACCATTTTTCAAATTATACCCCCTTTTGGACTTGGAAATGCAAATGTTAATGTTAAGGTACAAGTTTTTAAACTCTAATATCTTCAAAGTGCATTGTCATATTGCTTTGATACTTATGCAGGAGTAGGTAACTCTATCAAACAGTTTTTGAAATCATGCCCCCTTTTGGACTAAGAAATGCAAAATAATTTAATGTTAAAGTTGAGGTACATGTTTTTAACCTCTTCTAACTTCAAAGTTCAAAGCATTGTCATATTCCTTTGATACTTTGCTTACTTGTTCACCATCAAGTCCTACACTAGGGTCAGTAACTCTGTCCTGTATTTTTGTCCTAATTATCTGCCTTATTCAACTTAGAAGCTCCAAGGTCTACAAAGCAAAGGGTAACGCTGCTGATATGAAGCATTTTGTTTTGAATATATAATGATTATACTATCCTAGCATGGCACTGGGAATAGTGGAGCGCGCTTTTCGTGGGCAGCTCTTGTAATGAAACTTGGTCACAATTATCATCCCAACAAAACTAGGTCAAGTGAGATTTTGGGTCATTCAAGGTCAAAAACTAGGTCAAATAATGGAAAAACCTTGTGTAGTCACTAGAGGTCACAATTTTAGCCTCATTTTAATGAAATTTGGTCACAATGATCATGTCAACCAAATATAGGTCAAGTTTAATATATGGTCATCTTTGGCAAAATCTAGGTCACTATGTCAAATAATAGAAAAACCTTGTGTAGTCATTAGAGGTCATTATTTTGGCCTTATCTTCATGAAATTTGGTCACAATGATAATCTTAACATAATCTTGCTCAAGTTTGATAGTGGGTCATCTGGGGTCAAAAACAAGGTCACTAGGTCAAATCATACAAAAACGTTACATAGACATTTAAAAGGTCTCAATTTTGCCTTTATCTTTAATATGAAACTTGGTCACAATGATCATCTCTACAAAATCAAAAGTCAATTTCGATATTGGGTCATCTGGGGTCTAAAACTAGGTCACAAGGTCAAATCATTAAAAAAAACTTGTGATAGAGGCTGAATTTTCTTTAATCTTATTCAGAAAATGTAAATGATTACATAGGTCTCCATTGGGGCTTGCATGCACTACTGCGACAGATGAGCGATCATGTTTATAAGTAAACTTTGAATTTTGTAGAATGTTCTCAGATGTTGACAGCATGGAAGATCAGATGCCAATAAATTTGGATGGTGTTCATCTTATGTTTGATTTAGAGGCTGCTGACCTCCTGCCTATGGTGATTAGGTACACATAGTTTATCAGATGTTTGTTTATGTATTTAGGTCACATGTCACTGGATTGAACATTGTTTCTCAACAAATTATCGGTTATATACCCTGAGAAGATTCACCTAACCAGTTTTACTGAACTGTATCCTAACCCGTACTAACTCGCACTTCCACGAGACACTTGCAATTTCTCCTCATTCTTCATTTTATATTTTTCCCATATAACTATTTATTCTTGTTTTGCTATTTGTTCTTGTGCACTAAATTACCCTAGCTGTCGATGCGCCTTAAAAACCATTAATACACCTGTTACTATAATTATATAGAAACATTTTTACGTTGACAAAATCTGTATTATCGCCCCACCGTGGATATTATCATCAAAATGTTGAAAACTGATAATATCCCCAGGGATATTATCGATCACGTGATCAATAATCGCCCTGCGATCGTGCGCACGCGCGACGTGACGTTATTTACGCGGAATTTACGTTAAATGTACTAACGGCTCCTATGGTACATAGACGTCGAAAAGTACGCTTGGAGGCTAGGCCTAATAAATTAAGGAAAACGGGACATCCATACTTCTTCATTTTACTAAAAAGACATAATATTTAATTGACCGTTTTCTTCGTTTAGTTCTATTTTGCCTCGGAATGACAATTGCACCATGCTATTTCTCGTTGTTTTGAAGGTTCATACGTATCAATTGACGAATGAAGACGTGTAACCTTTATTCTTTACTGTTATGTAAGATGTTGACATTGAGTGCTTTCATATATTTCCTTCGCTGGAACATGTATATTAAACAGTTCAATAACTGGGTGCGCTGTGGCATTGGATGATAATATCCCCGGAGATGATAATGGCACTCGGGCTAGCGCCCTCTAGCCATTATCGTCATGCCGGGGATATTATCATCCAATGCCACAGCGCGCCCAGTTATAAATCTCTAAGTAAATGCTTATATTAATACAGTAAAACCTCGGTAATATGAGCTGCGATTATGGGAGCAACCGGCCTATTTCAAGCAAATTGTAAAGTCCCGGCGAATTTGCTGTATATTGTACATTAATTTATCCCTATTATTCGAGTAAAATTATTATGAGCATCTAGTCTATTTCGAGGGCAGGTGTTGGTCCATTCAACAATTTTCATCGATAATTAGTTGTAATCATCCGAGCAAAGTTTCACACCTCCGAAAAATGTCAAGATTTAATTTTGTTACGGCCTTATTTTTCACACATCGTGATAATCACATTTTATGACAATAGTGTTACCCCTAACACTTTCAGTATTCTCGATTCGATACATTAAATATGACGTAGAAGATATTTAATGAATGAGTGTGATTAAAACAATACACGCGTTTCAGAACAAGTTCAATAGACAACAATGTTGGGAACTTAAATACAGACAAGAACTAGAATTATTAAATGCATCCTCGTTGCTTTAGACATACTGACTCGCACAGACTTTTAATCATAATGAGATGAACCAACGTACATGTAGAATCTTAAATATTTGGGCGCCGTTCGTTATAAAACTGCAAGTAAAAATCAAGTCAAAAACCTTCCTGATCCAGTATTTCATGAAAACCTGCGAATGTGGGCTTACACACAATTTCACATGTCCGATACTGAATAAGTGAAGTAAATGAAGTCCGCGATTTAGTTACAACCAAACACATTAACCAAACTCATTTTCATTATAAACACAGTTAAACTTAGTCATAACAACAATTCATCATAGATTTCGAGCACCTGGCACGAGGTTTTACTGTTGTCACAAGTTCAGAAAATTCAATATAAAGGAATAAAGACACTGTAGTAATTTCTGATAGTAGTTTACATTCCAAATATTTAAATTAATGCTAAATTCAAACTGCTGAAAATAATACTGTAAAAGTCCTAAAAGATTGATTTACTAGCGTTTAATGTGTGACTTTTTTGGGGAAGCAAAGGTCCCTTAAATTATGAGGGCCCCTACTATGTAAGGGAAAATGCCCTTGAAATTAATGTGATATATTTAATTTACTTGCAGAGGGAGATTAGAGAAGGGTAGATTTTTTGTGTTCCATAATGCAGAGAATCAGGTGATTCACATGATACCACCAGACTACGAGGATGATGAGGTTCTAGTGAATCAACAAGAACCAATCAAAGCACAGGGTACATACTTACAGGTCAGATACTATCCTACTGTTTGAATAGTGCTTCTCTTTTGGTCAAATTAATCTATACTTGAGTGATATGACATGAAAGAGTAAGTTTTTAAAGTACCGGTAATGTTATGCAATCTTCATTTCTAAATTTCTATCCAGTGCTGATACTTTTTCAAAGAAATGACAAATTTGTTCTTATATATACAAAAAATTATATTTAAATATAATATTGGTCATTTAAATTATTTGAATTACTTGTAAAATCTGCATGATACTGGAACCAGCTTCTAAAACAGTTCAAATAACAAAGTGGTAATTTCACTGTTATTAGCTACGAAGTGCTCAAGGTGAGCTATTGTGATCAACCTTTTGTCCTTCGTTTGTTGTGCGCCGTGAACCGTGTGCCCTCCACCATCAACAATTGGACTGTTAACACTCTAGAAGTCACAGTTTTCACTTAATCTTTATGAAACTTGGTCACAATGTTTGTCTCTATGAAATCTAGGTCACTACAAAGAAAAACCTTGTTAACGCTCTAGAGGTCACATTTTTGGAATGATCTTAATGAAACTTAGCCACAATGTGTATCTTTATAAAAAATCTAGGTCAAGTTCGCAACTGGGTCATCTGGGGTCAAAAATTAGGTCACATCAAAGAAAAATATTGTTAACTCTCCAGTGGTCACGCTTTTTGTCTAATCTTTATAAAACTTAGTCACAATGTTTGTCGCTATGAAATCTAGGTCAAGTTCGTAACTGGGTCATCTGGGTTCAAAAACTAGGTCACCAGATCACATCAAAGAAAAACCTTGTTTATACTTTAGCGGTTGCATTTTTTACCTCATCTTTATAAAACCTGGCCATAAAGTGTGTATTTGTAAAATCTACGTCATATATTAAGGTCATATCATAACAAATACTGATTTTACCTAAACTGCTAGACATCAGGTGAGCGCTTTAGGGCCAATGGCCCTCTTGTTTTCATTATTATTTTCACTCCATAATCCATTAAAAGCAAATAATAAATGGGTTTATTTTTTGTTTTCAGATATTTTGTTCTCACAGTTTATTAGAGAGAATGTATGATGAACTGGAAACATTACATGACAAACAGCTGGTATGATCTATTTAGCTTTGTTAGTATTCTAGGTAGTGTTTTATCAAAGCACTTACTTACAATCAAATTTAATGCAGTTGTAAAAGATTTTTAAAGAATTTAAATTTGAGCGTAACTTTAAGATTTCCATAAGTGCTTTGATAAAACTGTACCCAGGTCTCAATCTCCTGAATCGGCTCAAATACAAATTGTTATGAAACATCTACTCGATTCACCAGACTTGACACCCTGTAACGATTCAGTTAGGATTACTCAAATTGATCCTTGATGGCAGAGTCCATGTTGGTGAAAAGCCTTTAGATTGGTCTTTTGTCAGTATCTGAGTTACCACTATACTCACTTGGGATTGTCAAAAATGCTTTTAAAAGCTATGGACAAAAGTATTGAAATGGTTGTTTGAACACAAAATGAGAATAGCAAATAATCATGCTATGAGTTGCATTAATCATTAAACATCCCTAAAAATAAACTCTGCACAATATTTTAGTCTGGTCCTGCATGAATAACCAACTTTTAGACCTAACCATTTTCCTGGGAAAAATTATAGCCTGTAATAAGTTTAAATTATGTTTTCTAGGAATCGCAGACATTCCCTAAAGAATTCAGATTCTCTGATCCAACTGTGAAGATAACAATATCAGAAAGGGGCCAGCTATTTGAGGATACTAATTTAGGGACCAGAAAAGGGGCATCTATGTGATCAAACCAATAAAGAAACCATAATTGTGTTCCTTTTATGAAGATATCAATATTAGAATGGGGCCAGCTATTTAACAAGAACAATTTTAGGGCCAGAAAGGAGCCATGTATGTGATCAAACCAATTAAGGGACAATATGAATCTAGTCTCTTGTGTGTTCTTTTACATAGAGTTTTATTGTTGTTTTTTAAGTTTCTGTTGCTAGTTATTAATTTTACTTTATTTTATTTATATTTTCTTCAAACTCCACAGATAATGTGTTCAGTTTTACAAATTATGTTTCCCTCATATTATAGTAGGGGTGACATATTGATTTTGTGCAGGATGTCTGTCTGGATGTATGTCACATTTTGTCTGCGCTAGTTCACCTTGACTATAATTTGAATTCCAATGAAACTGCACATGAATACTTGAAACCAAGCCTAGTTGTGAATTTTGTCAGGAATTTTAGGTTAGATAATGTTTGCGTGGGTTGTGACCCTTTGTGGGTGACATACAATTTTTGTGTCAAAAACGCTTCTAGTTCCTTTTTATTTTATTTTCTTGTGATCCTTTCTTTGTGTTTTTATAAAACAGTAGCCTGATCCATTATATTATGTTGGTTGTAGACTTTATGCTGATAGGGCATACACATGGTTTTAGACTTTATGCTGATAGGGCATACACATGGTTTTAGACTTTATGCTGATAGGGCATACACATGGAGTAAAGGGTTGAAATTAGGTTGGCCATTGTTACCTGATACAGTTGCTTGTACATGTATATACAGTAAAACTTTGTTGTCTTGAGGTGTGATCGGGACAGGTGAAATGATCAACTTCTGGTGTCAATTGCATTAGTTCAACCATTAAAAGTGTTCTCAGACTTTATAGTTTACCCTTTTTCTTTGTGCAATCAAAAGCCAGGGATTTTCAAATTTTTGGACCTCTAATCCATTTATTTGTGCAATGGACACAATATCTAGTAAGTGGTTCATGAAGTAAATCAATTTATTAGGACAATTTTGCTGTGTCCATATATGGAAAACTAGGCCCGCCTTCCCTCTAAATTGTACAGTTATTCCTATATCAGCAATTACCAGCTTAGATACGAGGGGTGATCAACAAATACAAGGAAAAACCCTAATTTCTTTATTTGTCATTGTAAGTGAATGAAATTTTCTATACATGAAGATAAATGTATTTCAAGTTGATTCACCGCTGATCATCAACAACCGGGGTATATAATAGCAAACAAAACAGGTGTATGTTTGGTCTATTTATGCTATCATATGTAGCCCTGTGAAATCAATGCCGACATGCAAATAGGCTATACGACGTCAATAACAAATTACGTCATCCATACTAATGATATCCAATAGCCAATTCTTATAATTTACATGTAAGTTGTAAAGGAAAAAATGAGTTTGTGTTTACAGGTCTATGAAGTGTATCTGGTTGTACAGCTATTTTTTTTAAAGTTACAGTTTCTATGTTGTTTCGAACAAATTTTACCTCGAGTTTAATGTTTTATAGCTATGTACATTGTGTATTTGTAATACCTCAATCTTTTATATGACCAATTATTTTAAGTGTTGGTCCCGTTATAAAGATTTCAAAGCATATTCCCACGTATTTGTTGATCATCCCTCGTACATACAATCTTGCCTTATTTTACCATCATTACTCCATTAATGGGCATGCTATTGTTTGCAAACAAAAGCATTGGAAATGACACCAAAAAGTGGGCGGGTAAACTATAAGCCGGTTATAGATCACATATTAGAATAATAAATGAATAAGTACGGCGTTCGCTTCGCTCACTTGTACTTGTTTATTATTCTAATATATGATTGATAACCTATACGAAACACACATTTGTTGATCAATGCAAGTGTTCAACATTTAATGTGCTAATACATTGTTAGAGTTTTTGTGATCACTCTTTGTCTGTCTTCCGTCCATCCATTCATAATTTGCTTGTGTAGACACTAGAGGTCACAGCTTTAGCCTACTCATTATGAAACTCGGTCACAATGATCATCTCAACAAAATCGAGGTCAAGTTCGATATTGGGTCTTCCTGGGTCAAAAACTAGGTCACAAGGTCAAATTATAGAAAAACCTTGTGTAGTCACTAGAGGTCACATTAGGACCTTATCTTTATGAAACTGGGTCACAATGATCATTGTAACAAAATCTAGATCAAGTTTGATATTGGTTCATCCAGGGCCAATACTAGGTCACAAGGTCAATTCATAGAAATACCTTGTGTAGTCACTAGAGGTCACAATTTTGGCCTAATATTTTTCGAAACTTTGTCACAATGATTATCTTAACAAAATCTAGGTCAAGTTTTATATGGGTCATATGTGGTCAAAAACTAGGTCATTTGGTCAAATCATAGTAAATCCTTGTGTAGTCACTAGAGGTCACCATTTAAGCCTAATCTTGATGAAACTTGGCCTCTATGATCATCTCAACAAACTCTAGGTCAAGTTCGATATTGGGTCAAGAACTAAGTCGCAAGGTCAAAAAACAGGGCTTGCATGCACTATTGCAACAGGTGAGTGACATAGGGCCCTCTGGGCCCTCTTGTTACTGATAGAAGGTATTATTTAATTACTACAATCAAAACAAAAACAAATTTTTACTGCAACCATATGTTTTTCTGTAGATCAGATAAGTTTAACACTCCATACAGAAGCCCATGACAGAACATGATCATAGCGAGTCATATCCCATTTTCGCTCATAAAATAAAATATCCCTGAATCAATTACTGGTAAATACTCATGTCTTATTTTAAATATGAAACAAACAGTTTATATATTGTGAACTAACAGTTTAGTAGCAAATGGCAATTATCACAAAATGTGATAAACACAAGACTACGCAGTTGGAAGTGAGGTTCTGACATTTCAACTGAGGTGTGAACTTTCATTTGGATGATTACCTCGGAATAAAGCAGGTAATTGTCAATAAGTGGAAGGTCCCTTCACCTGTGCTCAGCATAAACTGTGTGTTTATAATAATGATGCTTGTCATTAATTAATATACTTTATAGAGCAAATTTGCTGGGACATTGAAATTAGCTTGACATAGGTTGGGTGCTTGTTATACTATTGATGCTTGACATAACAAAGTTTTACTGTACATGTAACAAATTGGACTGGATAACAAAATGGATGTGATAAAATAGTGTTTCTGTTGTTATATAGATGTTATGTCTTGTTGGTGCTTTGTTGTTGTCTTATTGTTGCTTTATGATTGTAAGCTTTTGTTATTGCTTTTATTTGACATAGACATATAATTGGAGATACATAAATTAGAAAATGTGAACATTTTTTTGCTACCCTTTGAATGATTGAGGGGCATGCTTTGCTTTGCACAAGTTGTTCTGTTGGTCAGCCATTCAATGCCTGTACCTGGTAAGTAAGTAGACCAAATGATGTCTGATCGTATACTATGGTATGGTATGGTCTAAGATCCTTGGTTTCTGATTGTAACTATGATATAATGTGGTCTAAGATCCTTGGTTTCTGATTGTAACTATGATATTATGTGGTCTAAGATCCTTGGTTTCTGATTGTAACTATGATATTATGTGGTCTAAGATCCTTGGTTTCTGATTGTAACTATGATATTATGTGGTCTAAGATCCTTGGTTTCTGATTGTAAACTATAGTATGGTGTGGTCTAGGATCCTTGGTTTCTGATTGTAACTATGATATTATGTGGTCTAAGATCCTTGGTTTCTGATTGTAACTATGGTATTATGTGGTCTAAGATCCTTGGTTTCTGATTGTAACTATAGTATTATGTGGTCTAAGATCCTTGGTTTCTGATTGTAACTTTGGTATTATGTGGTCTAAGATCCTTGGTTTCTGATTGTAACTATGGTATTATGTGGTCTAAGATCCTTGGTTTCTGATTGTAACTATGGTATTATGGGGTCTAGGATCCTTGGTTTCTGATTGTAAACTATGGTATTATGTGGTCTAGGATCCTTGGTTTCTGATTGTAAACTACGGAATGATGTGGTCTAGGATCCTTGGTTTCTGATTGTAAACTACGGAATGATATGGTCTAGGATCCTTGGTTTCTGATTGTAAACTAAGGAATGATATGGTCTAGGATCCTTGGTTTCTGATTGTAAGTAAACTATGGAATGGTATGGTTTAGGATCCTTGGTTTCTGATTGTAAACTAAGGTTCTAATTGTTGACTAAGGAATGGTATGGTCTAGGATCCTTGACTTTGGCATGTTGGTTATTGATGGCCCGTGTATGACCCCTACTGATTGCAGTAGGTCAAAGTCACAGCTTCCTTTCATGTAAAATAACTAATAACATAAACTAAATGGCTGCAAGTAGGAACATACATGTTTGTACACACAACTCCTGTTCATTTTTAGCTCACCTGAGCACGAAGTGCTCAAGGTGAGCTATTGTGATCACCCTTTTGTCTGTCGTCAACCGTCCACTGTCAACAATTGGACTGTTAACACTCTAGAGGTCATAGTTTTCATTTAATCTTTTTTAAACTTGGTCACAATGTTTGTCTCTATGAAATCTTGGTCAAGTTTGTAATTGGGTCATCTGGGGTCAAAACTAGGTCACTGGGTCACATAAAAAAAACCTTGTTAACACTCTAGAGGTCACATTATTGACATAGTTTAAATGAAACTTGGGCACAATGTATGTCTCTAAGAAATCTAGGTCAAATTCGTAATTGGGTCATCTGGGGTCCAAAAACTAGGTCACTAGGTCACATCAAAGAAAAACCTTGTTAACACTCTAGAGGTCACATTTTTGAAATAATCTTAATGAAACTTGGTCACAATGTATGTCTCAATGAAATCTAGGTCAAATTCGTAATTGGGTCATATGGGGTCAAAACCTAGGTCACATCAAAGAAAAACCTTGTTAACACTCTAGAGGTCACATTATTGACATAATTTAAATGAAACTTGGGCACAATGTATGTCTCTAAGAAATCTAGGTCAAATTCGTAATTGGGTCATCTGAGGTCAAAAACTAGGTCACTAGGTTACATCAAAGAAAAACCTTGTTAACACTCTAGAGGTCACATTTTTGACACAATCTTAATGGAACTTGATCACAATGTATGTAACTATGAAATATAGGTCAAGTTCATAACTGGGTAATCTGGGGGTCAAAAACTAGGCCACCAGGTCACATTAAAGAAAAACCTTGTTTATACGTAGAGGTCACATTTTTTACCTAATCTTTATTAAACCTGGCCACAAAGGGTGTCACTGTAAAATCTAAATAAAATATTCAGGTCATATATCATAACAAATACTTATTCTAGTCATCAGGTGAGCGCTTTAGGGCCAATGGCCTCTTGTTAGTTTCAAACTTCTACTTTGTTATAGTATGCAGGGCAATCTCAGACATTTATATGATTTATTATGGAATGTTGGTATAGCTCTGTTTCCGTGCTATGGTCATGGTGTTTATCACAGTTTATGTATTATGTAGGCATTTATTTTATTTACTGGGAATGTAAAATATTATTCTTCAATATTTATTTGTGCTAGAACTTGGGTTTTGAAAATATTATATATGGGAATTTAATAATAATAGAATTTGTATGCCAAACAAAAGTTGTACAGCTTTGCTTAAGAAATGTATATGGTTGTGTATTATTGTAAAACCGTCATTTTCGAGGGTATTAAATTTCATGGATTATGGTAAAATTGCAGTTTCATTAGTTCGTTTGTAGATATTAACACTCGAATTGAAAACGTTGGTAACATATTTTTAGAGATTCATATATATTTTATTATGTCTCCCACAATGTGATTTAGTGCTGGATGGATGTATCTCACAAAGTTTGTCCTAGCTTGTTCTCCTTAATCACTGGTCTGATTTCAATAATCAGGAATTTTAGGTATTAATAATATTTTAAAGTTATGGCCCTTTGTGGGAGACATACGTTTAGTGTAAACAAAATTGAGTTCATTTGTAGCAGATTTTATCAATGACTGGGTATCAAGCCCCGTTGATTAGGGATATTTTATCAATGACTGGGTATCAATTATGTTATTGTTATACTGTTAGTTATATTATGTTGTTTTATCTGTGTATAAAATGGTAATACTGCTTTAAGTATTTATTTGTGCCAAATATATTATGTAAGGAATTGGTCACATTGGACACATTTGTAAAAATGATTTTAATATAATTATTGTTCCATAAATAATGATGATAAGCAATAATGCAGTCTTCCAAAATGTATATGTTAAAAAGTAAATTTCATTGTTGAAAGATATTATTTGTGAAGTACTATAATTACTTTTCTTCTTGCCTTAGTCTTCCTGCTTGCAAGGGTAAACAGATTATCCCTCATTGAAAAACCTTTCTACAGACACAATCATACAAGTTTCACATCAGTGCTGGACAAATTCTTACAAAAGTACACTGTTATATTGTTAGCCATTATACCATATTCAAACTGATTTTCACACATTTGGCAAGCGGAAATATTAGTGATTTTTAAAATGTCTTTGTAGAGTATGTTGGCAAAAATAATGCTAGATGAACAAAGTAAATTCATGAAATTGATCAATTCCTCTTTGATGCTAACTGAAGCACTTATACAGTGTCCATTATTGTACTTTTATTATTGAACAAATGGACTAGATCAAGTTTTTCATTGATGTCGAGAAACAGTTGATCTCAATGACACAGATGTTTATATATTTTTTTGTCAAAATGTTGTCTTCATTGTTAATGATCAAACTTTGTATATTTACTGTTTAATCCTTAGAGTGCTTTAATTATGTAAACAATATTACCAGAACACACTATTTGTATGAATATGTTTAAGTATTGTTAATAGTTCTCCAGAAATCTATGTCAGCTAAATGATTACTAGTTATTATAAGTTTCAGTCTGGACAACTCCACTTGTACATTCCAATTGTTTACCTTATGTTGATAAAGGATATACAGTCAGGTCTCGTTACAACGACACCCAATATACCGACAAATTTGTTTTAACAACATCAATTGGTAGGGACGAAGTCTATACAACGTTAATTGTACCCGTTATAACAACATGTTCACTTACCCACACGGACAGCAAAAAATATGGAACAAATCGATAATCAACACAGTAATTAATTCTCTATGTACTGACACTGACCAGGGACTATTTTTCACAGCTAAAATATTCATCAGCTTTACACAAAGCCACCGTCTAAGCATGGAGCGTAATTATTCATGTAAAAGATATCTTAATATCTCTCATTATAATAGTGGAACTTTTCAGAGTCAAATCACAGTTTGTGTACTACGGCTTGCCCATTTGTAATCAAGGGAGTTAAGCGAAGTCACAAAATAAGCAATGTTGATCGAGATTTCTTGACTTGATTTATTAACTAGTCAAATCTTAAAGACAATAGGACAACATTTAAACAAAATCAATTACCGATTTACTCTTTAGAGCGTATTATTTTATAGGTTACTGTAGTAGTATCCAGGCACCTTTAAATGTGGATGCACTTTATTTGGAACTCTCTCAAAACATAATACGAGGGGTGATCAACAAATACGCGGAAAAATGCTCTGAAGTGTGTGTTACGTGACCAATACAGTGGAACCCCTCTAATCCGGACCCCTCTAATCCGGAAACCCCTCTAATCCAGACAAATCAGTTGGTCCCAAATTTTGTCCTTCATGTTTTAATGTAATTTTACCCCTCCAATCCAGAACCCCTCTACTCCGGAAACCGGACAAATTTTCAGGAACCATTTATAGATTTGCTCTAAATTTCACCCCTCCAATCCGGACAGTCAATGTAGACAATTTTCGTGTTCATGTTTTGACCGGTGTCAGTGAAAATCTTGTATATTCCCAAGATATTGGGGACAATAAAAGGTGTGAAAATTGACAATAGGCTTTATAACTCCAACCAACTAGGATGCAAACAGACTTTGTCACATAATTAAATTAATCCAATTATAAAAAATTATGCAGAATTTGTCATAATTGTCCTAAAATTATATTGTCTTTAAAACTTGCAATTCACTATACAGAGTTATGCAGCTTGCTGTTTCGTATTATTTGATGTAGGTAGATGAGTAAAATAATAAAGTTTAATGATATTTTTGACTTGATTAATTCATATTTAATTTCTGAAACAGATTTGTGAGTAAAATGTAATCAAAATGTTACCAGTTTCTTGACATTTTATTTTACTTGCATAGTATCCGGACAACTTGAAATTGGACCCATATTACTAGAATCTCTCTAAATAAAATGAAACTTTTTTGTCTAATACAAATTAATTTTAAATATGTTAGAACAATCTGAAGCATCTAGTTAGTGTCTGTTGTCAATAAAGTTGTGTGTTTTATGCAATACATGCACACAATGTAATCCCATCCAAGTACCAGGGTTATCAAATAAAATAGGCTGAAGAGTTTTAATGTATAAAAATAGAAACCCCTCTAATCCAGAAACCCCTCTTATTCGGACTTTTTGTCTGGTCCGGACAGGTCTGGATTAGAGGGGTTCCACTGTATCTATGAAAATCGATCAGATAATAGATTGGCATATTACAAATACATAACTATAAAATCATTAAACTCACCGAAATATTTGGTGGAAAAAACATAGAAACCGTAACGTCACTATGGCTACACCGGCCCAACGTCATCGCGATGTCGTTATATATAACAGTATACATACTCATTCGTGGCACACTTCATAGTACAAAACGCATTGAATGATTATCAAAAAAATAGCCATACAACAAGATACACTTCATAGACCTGTCAACCGAAAATCAAAACGTTGCCTTTGCAACTTACATGTAAATTGAAAGAATTATCTGCTGGAGTACATCAATATTGATGACGTTATTTTACGTTGTTGACGTCGCGTGGCTTATTCGCATGTCGGCATTGTTTCACATGGCTACGAATGAGATATTATGCAAAACAGGCAGCTATTTTTGTATGTTATTACATATTTGTTGCATTTTGCAATATTTCCATTGGTATATTTAGACATTCTATAAAATCATTAAACTCACCGAAATATTTGGTGGAAAAAACATAGAAACCGTAACGTCACTATGGCTACACCGGCCCAACGTCATCGCGATGTCGTTATATATTACAGTATACATACTCATTCGTGGCACACTTCATAGTACAAAACGCATTGAATGATTATCAAAAAAATAGCCATACAACAAGATACACTTCATAGACCTGTCAGCCGAAAATCAAAACGTTGCCTTTGCAACTTATATGTAAATTGAAAGAATTATCTGCTGGAGTACATCAATATTGATGACGTTAATTTACGTTATTGACGTCGCATGGCTTATTCGCATGTCGGCATTGTTTCACGTGGCTACGTATGAGATAATATGCAAAACAGGCATCTATTTTTGTATGTTATTACATATTTGTTGCATTTTGCAATATTTCCATTGGTATATTGTGACATTCCATTCACAACACGACTCTTCGTCGCCGATTTCTGTATCACATTCATTTTCGGACAACGACTTCGAAGAAAATAGCTCTAAAACGGAATTTGACGTTGAAACATTTTTTTGAAATGACGGATGAAATGTTATATAATTATATATTCATAACCCACTCTTTAATAAATTATAACATTACAAACGCACGAATGGTACGTCATCGTTTGCTACGCGCAACGTTGGAAAATATGAAACTTTGGGCCGCATGACGTCGAGTGATGTTGCAATAGGAAACCACGTTCGTTCTGACTTTGGTCAATATTTATGATCATCGGTGAATCAATTTGAAATCAATTTATCTTCATATACAGAACGTTTCATCGACATACAATTACGAATAAAGAAATTACAGCATTTTTCCGCGTATTTGTTGATCACCCCTCGTATATTACTTTGAATAATGTTTTATGTTATTATGATAATTTCTTACTGCTGATTTTGCTGATTATGTCAATTTTATGACATAATAAATTATATTTGCATCATAATGACATTAATTGATTTCTGTGAAACAATCTCCCAATCAAAATTCTAGTCACTAGTGAAATTCAGTATAGTGACAAATTTGTTATACCGGTAATGACATTTTACTCGGGAACAAACAGTGTCGTTGTATCGAGATCTGACTGTACGTGAACCTAGAATCCTGACAAATATAAGTGTAAAAAGGGGACATAACCTAGTTACAGAAATGGACTATTATAATAACAAGATGCTTTTTCAAGGGAGATCACTCTTGATATGATGTCCTAATAGCAGCACTTGAGATGTGTACACATTAAGGTCCATCTCTTATGAGAATAGTGTTGGGGTAAACAATTAGGGAGAAAATGGTTAAATTTTAACCTCAAACCATAGAATATTGTTGTTAATGAATGTACTGTTAACCTTAGCCTTAAATGTTTTAATTGTCAAATTTCCATATTGATATATTGTGATATAGATTTTATCTAAAGTATTTGTGATATAAATTGGATACAAAATGATTGTATAATAATATATTACCACTACTGATATATACAAATGTAGTAGGGGAATCCCCAGTAACGATTACATGCGAAAACGCACGATTGTTGTTGTTGTTGTAGTTTTGCATTCGCTAACGCCGTTATTTTTTTGACAGACCAGATCTCTATGGTCACTAGGTAGACGGACTCTTGCTTCCGACTTCCGGTAGCAGGAATTTGATACCGAGAAATCGATAACCGTTCTTGATTCTATTTTTATTTTTTAAATGTGGAACATAAATAACAATCATAGTAAAAGTCCAGAATAAAACTATAATTAAATATTTATAGAATAAATTTATTATGCCAAAAAACCTTTAAATAAAAAATAAATCAGTCTTCCATGGTTGCTGTGCAACCCGTCTCCTAGATGGAAGACACTCTTTTCCATAGTTTAAAATATTATATTCTATTCTATTCTTGTTTTAGAAACAAAATTGGCAGCCATTTTTTTGCCCGCTTCGGAAGGCAATTTTAACATTTTCAGTGCATAAACGATGCTTCAAACTGTTATGAGACACATGTTTACTCTGAGATTACGAAGTAAGTCGAGCGGGAATCGTTCAAATGTGCGAAATATCAACCAATCTTAAGAAAATCTAATAAAAACGACACATGTTCAGGTTACTTCTTTTTGCAAAGCGGTTACTTCCCTTTGCAATACAATTGTATCCGGACCGGACGTTGATAATTCCACATCGTTATTGTAAAGAAAGTAACACAAATGCATTTCGTAATTCCTCGCCGAGATGTAATAAGAAATCCCTCCAAAATAGTCAAAATGTAAAAATATTCGCGGGATAAAGGTCGCGAAAACTAATTAAATGTTGTTGTTGTGATTGGATACAATAAAACCCGGAATTTTCCGTCGGAATATCTTTTATGTTTTGATGATTTGCAACAGAGTTTATTTAACAAGAAAAGGTGATTAAGATTAAAGATGTTTGATAATTAATCATAATGTGATTAATTGAAATGAAAATAGCCTTTTCTCTAGAACAAAAGTACTGTCTGATATGCTCATGCAACCCATTATAAAAAGGTAAAATGTCAAATTAGGCCTATTTGAAATCAGTTGTTATATATGTGTTTATATCTAATTATATGTAAACTAGTAACCCCTGAATTAAGTAGACCTAGAATTAAACAAATTGAAAAGGGTGCGTTATCCACAGACAGATATATTTTCATTTTGATCGGGCTGACAAATGTTCATTCGGACAACATTTTATTTCTGCCAGTCCGAATGACTGAAAGCCTTTTAAAGTTTTCGCATCTGAACTTTAAAGCAAGAATGATAAATGACTAAGCATTTTTTCGCTATGCCTTCTATGTGCCTTCTGTCTGGGAGCCAAAGACTAGTGTCAAAGAACTGATGGGAAATTCCCTACTTGATGCAGTGCATTTGTTCATATTAGTACTTGTAAAGTGTTACCAGTATGTAAATTTTAGCCAAAATATATTTTATTTCCAGTCCAACAAAGTTGTTCGGGATAAATGTAATGTAAATTTTACTTGATTTAGGTGATTGAAATTGACTTACTGGTTCCATTGAATGCCATGAAATGCAATTAAAATACTTGTGCCATGTAATGCATTTGCGACACACATTTGTGTTACATAAAAATGCATTTAAAAAAATAATTATGCCATGAAAATGCTTTCAAAAAGTCACTCATGACATGAAATGCCTATTAGAAATTATGACCATGAAGATTGTTTGAATGATGATATAATCCTTCTTCAGAAGGTACCTAAGGTGTCATGTTTTTGTACCTATAGTACGGAGATTTAAACATGATCCTTGGTTAACATATTTTAACAACTGATATCTTGTCTTATCTTGTAAATATTTATAACCCCCAGTTGTTTGTTTTCATGAGTCGGGAGTATCACGAAGACGCTCAAGGTGTAAAATAAACACAAATCTGAAGGAAAATTGCAGAAATTGATAAATTCGACACAAGAACCTTGTAATATATTCCTGCATAAAGGTTAGGATCAGGTCAAAATCTTCGTACTATACTACCATAAAACATGTTGGGAATATAGATCTAAGTTGATGTGTTCTGACAGCCATAGTTAACATTGATGTGTGCATCAGGTGCTACTTCTACTGAATAATAATATTTTATGTGTGCAACTATTTATGTTATTATTCCTCATTTGTGATATACTGGAATATTTTATTCTTATCTTTAAGTGATCAATATGCTGTTGCTTGATGTGCAGCTTGCCAAGCATACATGTTTTACTAACATCTCTTGTCATAGTTGATTAATTTAGTTCTGTTGTACAAGGGGTGTTCAATATATAATGTCTTTTTGGTCACAAATTAGAAAATTTGTTGATTTCTGGAAATCATTTTACATGTCTGGAACCATCAACCATTCTGCTATATTTTGTGAAAATTTCAATAAAATTTCATTACCGGATTTGTGTGTCTGTTTTTTTGGGAGGCGTAAGCCTCTCAAATGTATCATTGCCTATTTCTTAATACAAACTGATCTACACAAAGCAAAGTAGTTCTGAAGTATTTACATATGATGTAAACTTTTTACCTTAACTACCTCCGTGAAGACACTGATATTCATATAAAACAGTGTGTTTGATAAAATAACAGTTAATTACAATGACTATTTTCGAGACCATGTTTTGTAGAGTCACCTGATCAATTTGGGTTTATGAATGGAGGGGGTTATTTTCTGGTCTCGAGACCATGTTTTGAAGAGTCACCTGATCAATTTTGTAGAGTCATGTGATCAATTTGGTTTAATGAATGAAGTTATCCTCTGTTAGGTATTTACATAGTGTGGCACTGACCTAGATACATAGTAACTGCCTCTAGACGTGTCTGGTTTATTCGGACACCAGCCAGGACTGAGGTCATGGTTTACAAGCATACTGTAGAATCTGGTACAGTCAGATCTCGATACAACGACACTGTTTGTTCCCGATCAAAATGTCGTTATAACGAATTTGTCATTATACTGAATTTCACTGGTGACGAGAAATTTGATTTGGAGATTGTTTCATAGAAATCAATTAATGATTAACATATAATTTATTATGTCATAAAATTGACATAATCAGCAAAATCAGCAGTATGAAATTATTATAATTACATAAAATGATATTTAAAATAAAATGTTTTGAGAGAGCTCCAAAATAAAGGGCGTCCGAATTTAAAGATGTCCGGATACTACTACAGTAAACTATAAAATCTAACGCTCTAGAGAATAATTTGGTAATTCATTTTGTTACAAATTTTACCCTATCGTCTTTAAGAATTGATGAATTAATAAATCAAGTTGAGAAATCTCGATTAACATCGTTTATTTCGTGAACCGTACGATTTCTAAAATACGAATATATGCGATGACTTCGCTTATCTCCCTTGATTACGAATGCGTGAGCCGTAGCACACAAACTGTGATTCGACTGTGAAAGATTCCACTATTATAAAGAGAGCAATTAAGAT
Source organism: Spisula solida (assembly GCA_947247005.1). Lineage (NCBI taxonomy): Eukaryota > Metazoa > Mollusca > Bivalvia > Venerida > Mactridae > Spisula > Spisula solida. The sequence goes on along the minus strand of OX365944.1, from coordinate 30,675,604 downwards.
TATTTTCACAAGTGTAATTACATAATTAAGCTTCTTGCTCGGACGGTGACTTTGTGAAGCCGATAAATAGTTCAGGTGTGAAAAACAGTCCCTTGATAGTGTCAGTATATCGAGTATAAATTACTGTGTAAACAATCGATTCGTTCCCATCTTTTTACTGTCGGTGTCGGTAAGTGAATATGTCGTTATAACGGATACTATTAACGTTGTATAGAATTCGTCCCCACCAATTGGTGTCGTTATAACGAAATTGTCAGTATATCGGGTGTCGTTGTAACGAGTCCTGACTGTAAATAGGTGCTTTTAATTATTTTAGTGCCACTTTTGATATACGCATTTAATACTTGTATGTATAGTCACTACGAGTCAATTATTTCCCCCACCCAACTTTTTTAGGACTCATCTGAGGGGGAAGAGAAGAAATTAACTAGTCAATTTATCTCTCTTCCAATCAGTCAAAAACAAGTTGGGGAAAGAACTTACTCAATTTCTCTCCCCCCACCTGCCATAAATCATTAACTAGGGGTGAGAGAACAGACAAGCACCAATTGTTTAACTTTCTATTAGCCCTAAATAAAACAGGGGGGAAGAATGGACAAGTCAATTTTTCTTCCTTCCAATCAGCCAAAAACAAGTCGGGGGGGGGGAGAACTGACTGTCAATTTCTCCCCCCCCCCCTCGAATAAATCAATTATTCTCAATCAGAAAGAACAATTTCATGGGTGGGAAAAAGGACAGAAGGGGGGGGGGAATTGACTAGTTTTTTTTCCAGGGAAAAAATAGGAGGGGGGGGGTAAACTGACTGCTACACCTGTAATGGAAGAGGTCTTTACAGAACATTTTTGGCACATTTTTGGTAGTTCAAGGACATATTTTCCGAGTGTCAGGATGATGTGACAGGGTTGTCTCCTAATGGCATGATAGAGAACAATACGGAAATGTTGCATTTATATGAACTTTATTTGTAAACAGACATAGTTAGTGCTGCATAGTATACAGGATTTGATTTCATGCAGGAAAAACACAAACTGAAGAAATTTGCAAACTATCACAGATCAGGATCAGAATATTACACATTTATATCAGTATGTTTCATCAGCTTCAGTACAATACTGCTGTAACTTACATTTCATTGATCATCAAGTTACAACTGTATTGAACTAAATGTACCTTTAGACAAAGAATCAATCTAAATGATAAATACAATGCAGTTTCACAATATATTGACCACATTATTGGACTGTAAAGAAAGTAGGTATAATACTGCACACTGATTGGTCACATCTATAATAAATCATATCATGATTGGTTGGCTAAAAATAGAAATTCAAAATGATTGGTTCCAGGAACTAATGAGAATAATTGGTTTGCTCAAGGAACCAATGAAATATCAGCAAAAAACAAGATGGCTTTCTGCACATCAGATATGATGATAGTTACGTGTATGTATGTGAATAATGAAGAAAAACAGGTAACAAATACATTTACATGATTGTACAATAAAATATACAAGGATAGTGAAACTATCATAACATAACAAAACAAATATATAATATTTTACTGAAATTTTTTTTTTAAAAAGCAATCGAATACTTTATAACAGCAGATAAAGTGTTAATACTGTGGAATAATACATAAACTGGCATAGTGAATATAATACCTGGCAATTAATTCATAAAACATTGTCTAGCAATATGAACAATGGTATCCTTGAACAACAAATAAACTTGAAAGGCAACCCAATCGGGTCATGTTATATTGATTCTTCAGGTAACTTCTCCCTGTAAGTGTATTGAGACACCTTACACCATACACATGTGTACGTGAGAACAGTTCAGTACAATATCTGATTTAGGTTTTATTTTAAAAAAATGCTGTACACTCATCAACATTCCCAACGCAACACCTATATTGTTCATGATTTCTCCAATATTATTCTATGGATAAAGTTCAAATTTGGAATGTAAATGAACAAATATTCCTTCCATGTCTACTAAAAATATAAAAAAATATGCCAATTAGTTCAATGATAGATAAAAATTAAACCAAATAATGAGCATCACTGCAAAATGCAAAGTCACAAAAATGACGCCATGTCAAAATATTGCAGGATTGAGCTCTGGCTCATATAGCACAACCAACACAGGTATATCTGCACATTTACAAAACGCAACAGTTGCAGCTATCATCAAAATCTTTGGATTTCAAGATTATTTAGAATTTATGGGGACGAGCTGTGCAGGCGACAAACGAGACGTTTTTCGGGAAATGGGAACCATTCCCCAGGTATTGATACAAATTATGTGCACTTGATAGGGCAGAAGAAAAAATATACCATAAGATAAATGGAAGGACTTAAAGACTGTTTAGTAAAATTTACACCCACCTTGGTAATATTTTTCATGGTGTAATTTTTTTTGCAGTGATGGTTATTTTTTTAAATTATTTTCATCTTACAATCAATCGATTTTTATAAAGCAATCATAGAAACATCTGTTAAATATGTATACCGGTATACTAATATACCAAATTGTTACTTAATCACATTATAAATAGTTGAGAAATTATGAAAAATATAAGTATAAAAATATAAGTGTTGAGTTGGGAGTGTGATTAAGTGATTTTTAAGTGTTCCTTTTGCACCCTTTCTGTTTTAAACATTAAATCCTCTAATATTACTATGCCTATAGAACAATATGAGGTATAACTTAAGCACAATAAATTGCAGTACAAAAACAAACATAAAGTCTGTTTTATTTATCATTTTTTACTATTTATGAGCATGCAAACTTTATGAGTTGTTTTAAATGTTTGAATAATTCATTTTGTACACATTAAGGCCTGTGATTTTAATCGATAACAAAAATATAGTCACTTTAGTGTTGTTGTTTTTTTACTGCAATTTATCACGCCATACAGTGTAGTTCGAAAACGAGCATTGAGCCGTGACTGCACTCTTAGCTATAGACTAAATATGGTTGATACCTAAAGGTTAAGACTTAGAGGTCAGATTCTATTTATAGATTTATACATGCTATGTTATGTTCATTGTTTATAATTCAAAAATACAATTTCATAAAAATAAGGGTGACTGATATAACACTCATAAATTATGATAAATGAAAAAATAAACAAATATATATCACACTGAAAAATCACAGACAATATATAATTATGTATATATAAAATATGTAATACATGTACGTGTTATTAGTATATGTAACACGTGGAAGGTAGAAATAGTGTGTAATAAAATACACATATATAACAATGGATTTCAAAATGGACGGAAAATGTTTACAAATAAAACACAAACATATATTTATCATTTTATAAAAAATGAAATATTAAGAACGATACCTTTTACTCTACATTTACTCAGATCATTTACTCACCAAGGCATGTCAAGATAGGACAGTTGTATTTAACTCTCAGTATGTATAATGTTAAACCAATCTCAATAGGCCATTTATATAATATTCACAACAAAACTATTTTATTCAATTTGAGATTGGTTACAAACCTTGTATCATTTATATAATAATGTCTGTATGTGTTCTCAAGTTAATTCTAATAAGATTATGTTCACCTGTAAGAGAGTTAAATGGAGGCCCTTACAATCAGACAGTCTGAATTGGTTTTTCTATCTATACACATTTGTCCATTCTTGTAAAAAGTTTCATGAGTGAAGATGACATAACAATGAAAGGTTGATTATTGAACAAGTCAATGTTCATTATTAAATACTGACTAAATTATGTCAATGGTGGCCTCACACAGGTCGTACACTATGTCTGGTTTCTGGTTTAAAGGTTTCTTCTATGAATTTTTCGTACTGTATTTTTCCTGTCATGTTATGATCGAATCTATTAAGTACATGATAGACCTCATCCTCATCTAGGAGTATGTTTGCGAGTTTGAGCACCGACCTGAACTCGGGTACTGACAAATATCCGTTATTCATCTTGTCTAACTTCCTGAAAGCACGACGAAGGTTCTTCCAATCACCAGCAAGCTGTAATCATAAGAAACAACAACATTTGATGGGTCCTCATATATTGAAATAATCTTGATTCGCTGTGATAGAAAGAATGAACTTTTCTGCAAAAAATTAGTTATGTGATGAAAAAATATTGACAAAGTTATGGTCATTTGAAATTAACAACTCTGAAGTTTAACAATTGGTTGTAATGAAGCTTTGGTGTAGAGATTTGTGCTAGTGGCAACTGGAATAGACTCATCTTATTATCTGGGTATTACCTCAGTAGAAGCAACCTCAGTAGGAGCAACCTCAGTAGGAGCATAAATCATAAATAGAGACAAACTCTCATACTGGTATATGTGATGTATTACAAATAAACATCAATGGCTTAATCCCTTACACTCCATCAAAATAATAGACTGACTGTTACTATAAACATACAAGAAAGATAGAAAACCTACACAAAACAAGGTTTGATACAAAGGTCCATGAATCTTCTAAAGCCTGGTTTTCACTAGCCGAAGAAATCAAAGCATTCCTTTGACTGCTGATAAAATACTAGTTTAGAAATATGTATTGCAGACAAAACAGTGTTATTTTGTTTCAACCTAACCTTGTAAAATCTGGAATATAAAACAGTGACATAATCTAGATAACAAACCAGCAATAAAACCTAAATAACAAAGCAGCAAGAAAACATTGATGGTAAACCAGCAAGAAAACCTAAATAACAAACCAGCAAGAAAACCTAGATAACAAACCAGCAAGAAAACCTAAATAACAAACCAGCAAGAAAACCTAAATAACAATCCTAAATAACAAACCAGCAATAAAACCTAAATAACAAAGCAGCAAGAAAACATTGATGGTAAACCAGCAAGAAAACCTAAATAACAAACCAGCAAGAAAACCTAGATAACAAACCAGCAAGAAAACCTAGATAACAAACCAGCAAGAAAACCTAGATAACAAACAAGCAAGAAAACCTAAATAACAAACAAGCAAGAAAACCTAGATAACAAACCAGCAAGAAAACCTAAATAACAAACCAGCAAGAAAACCTAAATAACAAACCAGCAAGAAAACCTAAATAACAAACTAGCAAGAAAACCTAGATAACAATCCTAAATAACAAACCAGCAAGAAAATCTAAATAACAAACCTAAATAATAAACAAGCAAGAAAACCTTGATGATAAACCAGCAAGAAAACCTAGATAACAAACCAGCAAGAAAACATTGATGATAAACCAGCAAGAAAACCTAGATAACAAATCAGCAAGAAACCTAGATAACAAACCAGCAAGAAAACCTTGATAACAATTTCAAACCAGTGAGAAAATCTAGATAACAATCCAGCTAGAAGACCTAGATAAAAAAACCAGCAAAAAAACTGGATAAAAATCCAGCAAGAAAACCTAGATAACAACCCAGCAAGAAAACTGGATAAAAAAATCAGCAAGAAAACCTGGATAACAAACCAGCAAGAAAACCTGGATTATGAATCAGAAAGAAAACCTGGATTATAAATCAGCAAGAAAACCTGGATTATAAATCAGCAAGAAAACCTGTATAATAAACCAATGAAAATAGTTAGAACAAACCTTTTGTCTAAGTTTGGCAGTAATTCCATGTAAACCTTTCTGTGGTGGTTCCACAATATCACTGACAGGAAGTTCAGCTTGAGGATGTTGTAACAATGACAACATGTTGTTACCATGACGCCAGATTTGCTTACGTAATGCAAATGGCTTCAAAAACTCGATATAGGATACTCTGAAAATATGTATAGAACATATATACACAAATCATTATTTCTGACATTAGTAAATTTTGTAAGGTAACAAAGTTTGAAAAAATTAATTCTTTATGTCACTACATCTAGGTTCTAGTTTTCAAAATATCCATTAAATTATTAGAATAATCATCCATCATTAACGTAAATATAATAATCATTATCATCAGTGTAATCATCATTATCATTAGTGAAATTGTCATAGTAATCATCATAGTCATCAATGTCATGGTCATCACCATCATTGTGATCAATGTCATTATCATTGTCATCATCAATTTCATCATCGTTGTCATCATCATTGTCATCATCATTGTCATCATCATCATTTTCATCATCATCATCACTTTTGTCATCATCAATGTCATCATCATTGTCATCAATGTCATCATCATTGTCATCAATGTCATCATCATTGTCATCAATGTCATCATCATTGTCATCAATGTCATCATCATCATCATCATCATCATTGTCATCAACAATGTCATCATCATTGTTATCAATGTCATCATCAATGTCATCATCATTGTCATCAATGTCATCATCATCACCATTGTCATCATCATTGTCATCATCATCACCATTGTCATCATCATTGTCATCAATGTCATCATCATCATCAATGTCATCATCATCATCAATGTCATCATCATTGTCATCATCATTGTCATCAATGTCATCATTATCATCAATGTCATCATCATTGTCATCATCATCATCATCATCAATGTCATCATCATTGTCATCAATGTCATCATCATCATCATTGTTATCATCAATGTAATCATTATGGTCATCAATGCATTCATCATTATCATCAGTATTATTAGTTCATCAGTGTAATTATCATTATTGTAATATACAGTGCAATCATCATTATTATTGTCAGCACTAACATCTTTCCTTAATCGTCTTTTTTACCATCCTTGTAATGGATTCAACAAGAGAGACAAAAATATAGGTACCTTCCATCTTTTCTGATTTCAAATTTTCTAGAGAGAGTATCCAGTTCATATTCACTGAGATGTACACACAATTCTGTAAGAACATCCCTGAATTCATCTTGAGCCACAAAGCCAGTACCATATGGATCCATCTCAACAAATTCTTTACGTAAATCTTCCCACATATAGTCAATCTGCCATAAGAAACAATTATTATATTTTTGTTGTAAAAACAGCAACAAAAAGTACGATAGAAAAACTTAAAAAAAAGGGGCGATGTTTAGTAGTAAATTACATATATCGTGAAAATGACATGAATGCCATTTTTTACTAAAAGTTACATTATTTCTGTAAATTTGTAGGCATATAACAAGGAAAGTAAGGATATGCATGCTTGAGTTTTTGAAAGGCAGTATAAAGTCATTAGATATATTATGACAGATTTATAGGAACATGCAGTTTTATTTTTGATTATATAACCATTTGTGAACCTTGTCCTATACTGACCTTTGATCTGAGACTATCCTGAAGCATATCAGCAGCGCAGTTCAACTTTCGTGATCGGATCATGAAATCGGCATCTCCGTGACGTGGTGGAGCACGTTTAGCATTCGGGAACGCAGCAGATGTCTTTGAGAAGCCAAAGTGACGAACAAATTGATAGTAATCTAATGTTTTATCCTTGTTGGTGATAAATGTTTTCCAGATGTCTCGGATTTCACCACGCGTCACTTCAGGCTTGAGTTCTGGGAATCTGTGTAATAATCCAACATTATAATGAAAATAAACCAATATTTATCATGACATAAACCAACTTTTATAATGAAATATACCTACATTTATCATGCCATAAACCAACTTTTATAATGAAATAAACCAGCATTTATAATGAAAATAAACCAACTTTTATAATGAAATATACCTACATTTATCATGCCATAAACCAACTTTTATAATAAAATAAACCAGCATTTATAATGAAAATAAACCAACTTTTATAATGAAATATACCTACATTTATCATGCCATAAACCAACTTTTATTATGAAATATACCTACATTTATCATGCCATAAACCAACTTTTATAATAAAATAAACCAGCATTTATAATGAAAATAAACCAACTTTTATAATGAAATATACCTACATTTATCATGCCATAAACCAACTTTTATAATAAAATAAACCAGCATTTATAATGAAAATAAACCAGCATTTATAATGAAAATAAACCAATATTTATCATGACATAAACCAACTTTTATAATGAAATATACCTACATTTATCATGCCATAAACTAACTTTTATAATGAAATAAACCAGCATATATAATGAAAATAAACCAACTTTTATAATGAAATATACCTACATTTATCATCCCATAAACCAACTTTTATAATAAAATAAACCAGCATTTATAATGAAAATATTCCAACTTTTATAATAAAATAAAACAGCATTTATAATGAAAATAAACCAATATTTATCATGACATAAACCAACTTTTATAATGAAATATACCTACATTTATCATGCCATAAACCAACTTTTATAATGAAATAAACCAGCATTTATAATGAAAATAAACCAACTTTTATAATGAAATATACCTACATTTATCATGCCATAAACCAACTTTTATAATAAAATAAACCAGCATTTATAATGAAAATAAACCAACTTTTATAATGAAATATACCTACATTTATCATGCCATAAACCAACTTTTATAATAAAATAAACCAGCATTTATAATGAAAATATTCCAACTTTTATAATAAAATAAACCAGCATTTATAATGAAAATAAACCAATATTTTTCATGACATAAACCAACTTTTATAATGAAATATACCTACATTTATCATGCCATAAACCAACTTTTATAATGAAATAAACCAGCATTTATAATGAAATATACCTACATTTATCATGCCATAAACCAACTTTTATAATGAAATATACCTACATTTATCATGCCATAAACCAACTTTTATAATGAAATATACCTACATTTATCATGCCATAAACCAACTTTTATAATGAAATAAACCAGCATTTATAATGAAATATACCTACATTTATCATGCCATAAACCAACTTTTATAATAAAATAAACCAGCATTTATAATGAAAATAAACCAACTTTTAGAAAAGAAATAAATCAACATTTATAATGAAAATATACCAATATTTATCATGACATAAACCAACTTTTATATTGAAATAAACCAAAATTTATAATGAAAATATACCAATTAATATTTTTCATGACATAAACCAACTTTTATAATGTAAAAGATAGTCTTATGTCACTCATCTGGGTATGCGTCACCATTTGGATGAAGATGTTTTATTAGTATTACTTATTTATAAGTACATGCATACATGTATGTACAAGATCCCTTCAGGTAAGCTGAGGGATCAGTCTGACTATACAATGATAAATGCAGCCCCTGTGGCATACATAAGGTTTTCATATCATTTGAATTGCTAACCTATAGCTTATACCCCAGATTCAATATCTACATTAGACTGGTACCTGTTCGAATATTAAAAATAACGTATATTGCGACGTCAGAAAGCAATCGGACCGAGGCACCAGTCTATATATACATGTACTCAAACTTTACTCAGAATGCATCAGAACAAACATAATGATTCATGAGTATCACATGCAAATTAAATGCAGCTTCAACCTGCATATACAAAGTACTTATATAATTTGACCAAGTGACCTAGTTTTTTACCTCAGATGATCCAATATGGAACTGTGATTTATTAGAGATTTCATAAAGATTATATATAAGTGCTTGTGATCTCCAGTTTCTATTCAAGTGTTTGTGGACAGACAACAACAGTAGGATGAAGAGCATTCACCAAAGCTCACCCTGACACTTTGTGACGGCAATGACCAAAGCTCACTCTGACACTTTGTGACAGGTTTAAAAGGGTCATTAACAGGAAATATGCCATGAGTATTCTTATAATAAATCTAAGGGACAAGCATTGTATCAGAATCCTTAAGTGGTCTCTTCGCTTCTGAATTTTCAATACCCCCTTCTTCAGAGGCAAACATAGATTAGTGTGTTACCGTCTCAACATTTGGAACATTTGTTCTACACTCCTTCCCCAGAGTGAAAATATAGATCTATATCAAGTGTATTACCTTCTCAACAATTGGAACATTTGTTCCTGTGACATTCTCATGGAGTTGATTTCATCCAGATCATAGAACATACTTTCTACATCATTAAATCTTCTAGTGAGTAATTCTTTAATCAGTTTGAACATTTCTTGTGGTGACCGTCTTGGTACTGCCTCATCTATCAGTGGTGGTTCATCAAACACCATATATTCAGCAGTATCCGTAGTCTGCATGGTGGGAGCCGGTCGCATCACTTCTCCAAACTCTGGTCCCTCAGGTAGAGGTCCAACTTTCACTGGTTTCCTGGCTTCATTTTGTTTACTTGGGAACAAACTTGGAGCCATACCCCTAGTGTAAACAGATGCATTGGAATGAAACATGATTGCTTAGTTACAAACTTCAGAAATATTACACACAGTTTGTACCATGTTAGATCAATACACTACCAAGTTACAGCAACAAAGTCAAATCAAACTTGTTCAGTGTCATTAATTTAAATTCCCTAATTCAATTCTGACAGATATTTATCCATAAAATGTAAACTCTTTATTAAAAATATTGTATCATTTGTAAAACAAATCAAGTAAACCTAAGAATGTAAAACTGTGGAGAGATTCAGTATGTAAAAACCTTGTATCAAACTGTTGCATGAATTCAGTGTATTTTACAAAACCATCTTCATCTAAAGGAACTCTATCCAAGAAACATTCAAATTGATCATCGGTAACGGTCAGGTTGAATCGACTCTCCATAGCAGCCCGGAATTCCAGCTGACTGATCACATTGGACTCCAGTTTGTCAATGCTCCTGTAAAAATCACATTGTTCAATAATAACACTTCTTTTATACAATTATATACTGCTTGATATAACAATATAATACAGAATCACCCCTTACATTCATTTCATTTATAGCTGAATTTCAAGTTGACATTCAGTTCTTTTCTTTTTCATTTATCACTTATTTCAAGTTGACGACATTTTAATAATTTCCTTATCGTTATAAAGAACACTTATTTCACTTTTTTTCTCACTTATTCTCAATTCAACTATATGTATGAGGGGTGATCAGTAAGTTTGTAGAATAAGTCTGTATCACATACACATATATATACAAGCTTTTCTTTTATTATTCATTTTTATTTAAACTTCATTAACCTTTATTTTCCACATTACATTATTCCACGTTTTTGTGTTCATGATTAATTCACACTATACATCTTAATGCATACGCAGTTTAATTTTATTTCTTATGCATTTTGTCATTTGTTTATTTTGCACAATTTTTCTATCAAGTTTCTTTCTCGAGTCATGTTTTTAAATTTATACATCACATCTAATAACTACAATATCAGCTTGGACATGCAAACAGATATATTATATGAATATTTGATTTGTTCAATAGATTTAATTCAATTAAAATCCCTGCTACCCTATGTGTAAATTTATGAGTATAGAACTCATTTGTCAATGAAATCACAGAACGTATCTGGTAACACATAGAATACAATGGCTTTAGTTACAGACCATAGTAACCAGACAATGGTACAATAGGACATTGAAACAATTACACTTATAATATACTGAATGGTATAACTAGCATATGACAGGTAAACAATGTCATGATATATCTGATTACATTATACACAATGTGCCACTAAATCACAAGTGCTTGTCTCCCTTTTTAACACATAACCTCTCTATAAGTTAGGTCATTATGTTAATCGAACGGAGATAATCATTAAAATGTAAAAGGGAGACAATCTCATGTGCACAAGTTAAACAGAATATTTCAAGGGAGATAATTATTTAAAATGTAAAAGAGAGACAATTTTCGGTGCACAAATAACCTCCCTTTTTATTCTGTTACCAATGCACAGAATAATCCAATGGGAGATAATAATTAAAATGTAGAAAAAGGGAGACACTCTCATGTGCACATGTTACCTCCCTTTATTAAGTCAGTTACATTGGAACAATACTATGATACTTATGGTAATACAACTATGATAATTTTACATTTCCTGTAACATCCATATACTTGAGTTGTCTGACACACGAAGAAGTAAAACCCAACTTACTTGAAAGTGCCTAGAAGTGCCAAGAAATCTCTCTGGAACATGTTCATGAGTTGTGCTTCAATAGCGCTCAGGTTTGAACCATCACTTGGCATGCCGTTGTTAACTCTAAACACAGTATATAAAATGTTTGAACATATTGACACGCTAATCAAAATAAATTAAATACAATGTATGGAATAAAATAATGGTGGTAATAGAATTATTCCTGTGTGATTCTCTTCTTTGCTGAGTTAGCAGAATGTTAATTACTTTCAATCTTCAGTTTGAATTGTAAAAAATGTTAGAACATGCAATGAAAAAAACAACAGTTATAAATATTAAATTTTTGAAGCGTCTACAATTGACTTATAGAATATAATCACATATTCCACTTAATGGAAAGCTTTCGTGAATATGTGATTCATTAATCCTTTATTTAAGTCAAAAAGTATATTGTGAAAGTATGCCACAAATTATGGCTGTTTGTCATAAGTAGAATTTGTTGAAATCATTCAATGAAATCTTTTTGATCTTCTGCCAGTCAATACTGTTCAACAAATAAATATATAGTTATACTCAGTACATGTAACATCTATAAACTAATCTATTGTTTTCATCTAATTAATTCCTTTACCCAACCACTGTACACATGTATTTCTATTTCTAAAGATTCAAACTACTTGTATTCTATAAGTTCTATTTCTAAATCTAAAAGTATGTCTTTAAACTACATTTATATTAAATCTAAAAGTATGTCTTTAAACTACATTTATATTAAATCTAAAAGTATGTCTTTAAACTACATTTATATTAAATCTAAAAGTATGTCTTTAAACTACATTTATATTAAATCTAAAAGTATGTCTTTAAACTACATTTATATTAAAATAATTATTCAGTTAAATTACTTTCATTATCAGTTTTTTTCACAGATGTAGCTTTTATTTTCAGTTCAATTCAATACAGTCATGACTATTTTTCTTATTACTTCAATTGTGTGCCATTAGAATCGAAGGGGTCTCCAACAATGTTTGGTCAATCACCATCAAACTAAACATCTACTTTCACACACTCATTCACATGTTACATACTGTACTATAGTAAGGGTGTGTTTTTAAATCAAATATTAAGGTTAAAGTCCTAGAAGTTTACTCAGTCAAATTATCCTGACACTGAGCAAAATGCCCTGAATCTTTTCTAAATCTTACAGTACTCGATTGGATGAGACTGTCACAAACTTGAAATATTAAGAGATGACTATTTTGAAGTTATTTTATTGATCATTTTGGTATAAACCCCAGTCCCTAACAAAAGGCGACCATTAAGTCATGTCATAAAGTGTAATGATACGGTAGAATATACATGGACAAAGAAACATGTAACAGATGACATGTGCAGCCAGTCAACAACATGTGATGTCACACATATACATGTACGGTAATTAAATTTTATGATATAAGGTAACTAAATCTGTGCTAAGTTTCATAATGTGTCCTCAAACACTTAATGAGATGAGAACATTTGATATCATGATGATTTTAGTAGCAAGAACATGCCTGGAGTAGACATGATCAAACCATTAGTCACAGATAAGAGAGAAGTATGTATGACAAGGCCGATGCTTGTGTTATGAAATGAATACAGTACATAATAACCAATAAGTGAATAAATGAAATTAAAAGACCAAAGATACCTAAGAATGTTTGAACATATTATACAGAAAAGTAAATGATCAAAATGAAGATGTACAGACACCATCCAACAGTAGACATATTTTGATTGTGAAAAACACACACATGATGTTTCAGTCATACAGCTGGTAGCAATTAGAACTCAAATACATTTACAATTTTAAATGATACTGCATATCTTTAGGTTAGATTTTATTTCAGTCCAAATGGACATTGAATTTAATATAACATACGTTAATCGAATGATCTAACTATCAAACAATTCAAGACAAACTGTTGCGAACATTATGGGTAATCAATGTACGATTAATAAATAATAAATAACCTGGATTCATCCCAAATTTGTACTTGTCATTTATTTTTGACATTAAATACTGTCCCCCTATCTCTAGATGGTGTCTATAACATACAAACCAGACATAAGTACTGATGTCGAAAGAGATATCAGTAGAAGAGTCGAGCAACACGACATTCAAGGGTGCGGGATCTGCACACGATTTTATAAAAAATACGAAACTAACAGTCTCACTAGCCTGTGTTTGTTATCTGTTAAGATTGTATGGGTCATTCCTTTCTCGCTCCTATCCTGGAATCTGTGGAGGAACTCACGATATGGTATCGTACCATTCTTGTTGGCTGATACGCTGCATCGTGACAGGAACGCAGCCAAATATTTCTTCTCTAAAGTCAAACCAAAGTTTTTGAGAACCTCAAGGAAGTCATCAAAATTAACCTGCAAACAAAACGAAACACTATACACCATGCAATAATCATATGTACAAAACAATAGCAATAACAACGATGGAAGACTGAGTATGGTCTTTGACCACCCAAAGCACATTAATGTCCCAGTTCAGACCACAGGTAACTGTATCATTAACAAGACCAAGGGGCATAATTTCAACAAAATGCTTGATATAGTTAACTACCCCTGGGTAGGGTTGGCATCATGATTGTCAACAAGTATGCAAAGTATCAACGCAATTAATATGTTAATGTACTTTGAAGATATTAGAGGTTAAAAAACTTGTACCTAAACGTTAACATTTGCATTTCCAAGTCCAAAAGGGGGCATAATTTCAACTAAATGGTTGATAGAGTAACCTACCCCTGTGTAGGGGTTGGGGTCGTGATGGTGAACAAGTATGCAAAGCAATATAATATGTGAATGCAATTTGAAAATATTAGAGGTGAAACAACTTGTACCTAAACTTTAACATTTGCACTAAGTTGAAAAAGGGGCATACTTTCACCAAAATGCTTAATAGAGTTACCTACCCCTGTGTATAAGTTGGGGTCACGATGGTGAACAAGTATGCGAAGTATTAAAACAATATATCAATGCACTTTGAAGATATTGGAGGTTAAAAACCAGTACCTAAACTTTAACATTTGCATTTACAAGTCCAAAAGGGGGCATAATTTCAACAAAAAGCTTGAGTTACCTACCCCTGTGTAGGGGTTGGGGTCATGATGGTGAACAAGTTTGCAAAGCAATATGTGAATGCACTTTGAAAATATTAAAGGTGCAAAAATTCTGTACCTAAACTTTAACATTTGCACACAGTTGAAAAAGGGGGCATAATTTCACCAATATGCTTGATGGAGTTATCAACCCCTGTGTATGAGTTGGGGTCATGATGGTGAACAAATATGCAAAACATCAAAGCAATATGTCAATGCATTTTGATATTAGATATTAGAGGTTAAAAAACCTGTACCTAAACTTTAACATTTGCACTATTTGCACTAAGTAGAAAAAGGGGGCATATTTTCAACAAAATGCCTGATATAGGTACCTACTCCTGCATATGGGTTGGGGTCATGATGGCAACCAAGTATTCAAAGTATGAAAGCAATATCTCAAAGGAATTTGAAAATATAGGAGGTTAAAAACCTGTACCTAAACTTTAACATAAGCATTACGCCAACGCTCAGGTGTAAACAAACAAAAAATGATTTTATAAAATTAATAATATCTAAGATAACATAAAGTTTGTAAAATAATTTTTTTTTACTCTTCATCAATGATACAGTTACCTGTGGTTCAGACCATTCTAGAGTTCATACATGTATGTGTACATAAATTTACCATTATACATGTATTATTGTAGAAGAAACAGGCATTTCATGGTTAACATTACGATATAATGTGAGTTGCTCTTTACATAAGAACAAAACACAATCTTGCTATTTTAAGCACTTAACTATTGTCACAATGCATCACAAAGTACTATTAAGTACATTACTGAAAGCCCACGATCTAAACCTACGCCTAATGATGCCAATGGAATTGGAAATTTTACTGTTAAAGTCCAAGGGTGATTTTAACATGAGAAATGGATTCCTGAAAGATGTCTACTGGAGTCACACAAAGAATTGCCATGAATGCCTGTTGAGTCGAAAGTTCAATGGTTCATCAGGCATCTAATTCTTCGAGTAACTCTTGTAGAGACTCGTCATGACCACAATTCTAGGGGTGACAGAGATGTGGCATGTGTTTAACATTGATGCACTCTATATGTACAAGCATGTAAACTTACTGTGCCATCGTTCTTTGGATCTTTGAATTCAAAAGCTTCTCTCATTGTTGTAAATCCCTCACGGAACTTGTTCTTCAACCAACGTTCAACATCCAGCTGTTGTCGACGTTCTATCTCCTTACGGCGTGGTGTACGCTTCGAGCTACGATCTATAACATATAATATCACTGCTTAAAGAAGGACAGACATGATTGATTCCAAAGGACAATCTAATAGACCCACATCCCTGCTATAAATATTGAACAAACAATTTATAACTCATTTAGATGTCTAATTAGGGACTATAGTGTACTAGTGCTGTACAACATTTGCCCTCAACTTCAAAAACACACTAATTACGTATCTTTCTTGAGTTTTTCCAATACAAACTTATGTGGTTTTGATAAAGCATATAATAGAAAAATGTTAAACAGAGTGTGAAAATCCAGTGTGAAACAAGCTTTGTATTTATTCAATTGTTCAGTTATAGTTACACACTAAACACATCTCATACGGATGCATGCATATATTTACCCATTGCATGATCAATATGTATTTGTACATTGTATTTTAACCAGAATCAGTTATCAAACGTAACAACAAGAAAAAGAATCACTACTGAGTAAAGGATGACTGTCACCACCACGAACGTCAATGGCACAAAAAGACCAACTCACTCCAAAAGAAGAGACAATCAAAGAACCGTTAGGAAGTACAGACAAAGAAATACAATAGGTATGTCGTTGTAAAGAGAGCATACCATGTTTGTTATTTCAAATGTTCAATGTAAACATGAAAGTGTTTGTTATGAAGTGTTGCCATGGTGGCTATATGAGACAGGATGATGGACATCTAAACCATACTTTTTAGTAGTCAATAAATATACTAGTATTTCTAAATTTATATTTAACTTATCATCAGTCCATGAATGTTTCGTTTTAATTGTTATAGTTCTATCTAGAACGCAGTTTGTAAAATGCATTGAGTATTTCCTATGTCAATTAAGTTATTAGCTATTGTCATTAAGTCATTATAAGCAAATAGTTTACCGAGTTTATTAGTTTACACGAATGTTATTATTGATGCAATGCCTGATATGTGAACATGAGCAGTAAATGAACACAACGTTTGTTGTCAGAAAATGTGCATGTGTGGCGACCAGTTTTGTTTAAGTATGTGTTCAGAATACGATGATTTGTTTTGAACTGTTGAACGATTTTGACTTGGTAATGCGATTATGTCCAAGTTAGTTTAAAACTGCAACGATGTCTAATGAAAGCCACCAATGCACCATGATTTTTCATAGAAGCCATCCATTCAATGCTTACTTTCAAGTTGACTTTGTGCGTATGCTATTTGTGCTTCTGACTTACTACTAAGCTGTTTGAATTCATCAACGACTTTTCTATCAGAAATTCCTAGTCTTCTAAGATCTGATGAAACATTAATAAAGAAGTTAATTACGGATATAATAACGGATCAACATTTCACCGATGATTGTCTTTACTGCAGCGGGTTTTCTAATGATAGAACGACTTTTCAATATCCATATCTACAACAACCTTATAACTTACGTCAAGTTGGCCGTCTACAACAATCTTATAACTTACGTCAAGTTGACCGTCATCACTGTTTTTATCAGTGTATATTTCTTGGACCATCCAATTTTATGGGAAAAAGAAACACTCCTTGAATCTTTGAGTGATGCAGTTTTACTTGAGTGTTCCGTTAACGTAATTTAGTACACTAATTAATGAAATTGATTAGAATAACATCATTATACATCGTAATATAAGAAAGAATCATATGTTAACATTTCTCACAAACTCCACAAATCATATGTATATTATCATTATCATTACAAATCATATGTATATTATCATTACAAATCATATGTATATTATCATTATCATTACAAATCATATGTATGATATAAAACACATCCGACAGTTTATCTCACCTGATTCAAGGATTCGAGATAATCGACCATTGTCCACTCCATTGGATGCAAATGTTATACCAAGTTTGTTCAAGAATCTCTCGCCATTTATGGTTCCGGATGAGTCCGGGTCGTACCTGATAACAGAACAAACATAGCACATTAATTTGTTTAATGCATTTTGTAAAATAAACAATATGATGAAAGGTACACATGCAAGCACTGTATACAAAGTCATCCATTCTGGTGTTGTGGTAGTACATGTATCATAACTAGTTATTTATAAGATGATTGCCAAACTAAGTACATGTAATACAAAATCATGGATCCTGATGCTACAATAGCTCATTCTTGAATATACTAACATGTGTATTGAATAATATCTAATGGTGTTACATTAATTAGGTCGATCAACATCAATCAGTACTGATTGTGCGTCTTCAAAGGGTCTACGATTGCATTCAGTATGTCCTTCTTTTCTACACTCTCAACACATATAATGTTCATGTACAGATAAACTGGTAAGTAAAACACACACAGTTAGAACTTACTTGTTCCATAATTTATCAAACTCTGCATCATCCATGTAAAACATGAGTTTATTGAGCAATTGTCTGAGCTCTGGTTTCATAATTCTACCATTACCTCCCGGGTTCATCTGAGGTATTAACTCACCAACATCCATGAACCTGTAATCAATGGTATTGACTTGTTAGATTGCTTTCTGGATTAGAAAGTACTTTGTGATCATCGTCAAGAAAACAAATTGCATTGTGTATAGACTTTCCAATAAAACAAAAATATATTATCAACCATGTATAAACATCATTTGAGTATATTTAATTTAGAAACTGCTAATGTTTGGGTAGATGAGAATGTAGATCTTGGTAAAGGAACAGTTGCAATACAACTACGAGTAACGAATAATGAATTCTACACTCATTGGTAACATTGTATTAACTAGATTAACACCCTCAGTACATACACAAACAGCAAACATATACATGTAGTTTTATCCATTTGGTACTTAGTTACTTGCAGTATCCTAAACGAGGTAAACAATGCGTTTTGGAAATAGAATGTCCAATCCGAAGTTATTAGGTACTTGTTATGATTTGAGAGACTAAATGCGGTAAAACATCTCTTACTTTTGTTTAGCTTTCTCTCTCAATTGTTGATGGACTTGTTCAGCGTTCATTGAAGCTTTCTCAAGATGTGTTCTCTGTACTGGATCCATCCACTTAGGGAAGGAGGAATCTTCATCGTTCATCTTACGGAACAGAGAGAAGAATTCTGTGTAGTTGATGACGATTCTACTACCGAAGCCAAGTCTGTCCAGCAAACGGTTGAATGCATTGTGTGATAATTGACGACTCAACACTGTCATCAATATTCTATATAAAGCTTCTCTGTAACATAATAATAAATAACAATTGGACAGGGAAGACAACACTCAACAGAAACAACAGAGTACGCGGACAGGGAAGACAACACTCAACAGAAACAACAGAGTACGCGGACAGGGAAGACAACACTCAACAGAAACAACAGAGTACGCGGACAGGGAAGACAACTCTCGACAGAAACAACAGAGTATGTGGACAGTGAAGACAACACTCAACAGAAACAACAGAGTATGTGGACAGGGAAGACAACACTCAACAGAAACAACAGAGTACGTGGACAGGGAAGACAACACTCAACAGAAACAACAGAGTACGTGGACAGGGAAGACAACACTCAACAGAAACAACAGTATACGCGGACAGGGAAGACAACACTCAACAGAAACAACAGAGTACGCGGACAGGGAAGACAACACTCAACAGAAACAACAGAGTACGCGGACAGGGAAGACAACACTCAACAGAAACAACAGAGTACGTGGACAGGGAAGACAACACTCAACAGAAACAACAGAGTACGTGGACAGGGAAGACAACACTCAACAGAAACAACCGAGTACGTCGACAGGGAAGACAACACTCAACAGAAACAACAGAGTACGTGGACAGGGAAGACAACACTCAACAGAAACAACAGAGTACGTGGACAGGAAAGACAACACTCAACAGAAACAACCGAGTACGTCGACAGGGAAGACAACACTCAACAGAAACAACAGAGTACGCGGACAGGGAAGACAACACTCGACAGAAACAACAGAGTACGAACGGCACAAACAGGCAAACAAAAAAAGAAAAAGACACCGTATACATGAAATAATTATTCATTTATAAATTATACGTTAGATGTTCCAACAAACGATAGATACTGTAAGCGCATAAATCATATGCTGTTCTAAATATTGTGCTAACACAAACATTAAACTTTAGAATTTTTAGCAACACACTAAAGTACCGATGGGTTTTCCTACTACACACATTTTCAGTACATGTGTGAGCGCTTCGATCATATGGTAGAACACATACCTTTGTAAACAGACAACTCATAGTATAGAAGTGTGTTACATTTAATTTCAAACGAAATATGATTGGGCAACAGGCTTAGTCTATATTAGCCCGATGTGTTGGTCCATAAATTATATCTTTAAAGAAGACCGAAACCTTTGAGTCCAGCCTACTTCCACGATTAATGAGAGGGGTACTACAGTGAAATGTTTGGCTAAATGATGTTTTCCCAAATTACCTTGAGACATTGCCTTTTCCCTCAGGATCGTTGTTCTGGAATTGCTTTCTGATTTCGAAGAAATTACCCTTCATTCTCTGTCTTAACAACATTTCCAACTGAAAGAAACAAGTTATTAAAATGATATAATACAGCAGCCACTTACACAATATTTTGTCGAGGCTTAATTGCTGTGCTAAAATCGTCGGATTTCTATCGAGGAGAAAGAAAGTGCTTATACTCGTATGCCTATTTGTGGGAAACCACAGAAACCAAGTATGATTTTTTGCTGGTTAACCAAAAAATTCAACCAATTGATGCCAAATATATCACCATGGTTAATATGTATAAAATGCATCGATTGTGTATAAGTTTTTGGGAACAGTTGAATCCCCAATGTAATTACAATGTTCTTTCACCAAAAGACGACCTAATCATTTGTTCATACTGGCCACGTGGATTATCGGTCAAGTATGATAGAAATACATGTATATTGATTCGAATTCATCACACAGTATTCATAGTTGTTTCTTTCTATTCGACCATGACTGCTTATCTCTCATATACTTTGTAAACACAAACACACATTAAGTGTTAATAATCTGGCAAACATGCATGACTTCACAACGAACCAAAAATCTACAGATAAGTAATTTCATAGACAATACAAATCGTTATGATAAAACACAGATAAAGTATGTAAGCAGACTTTGATTCAAGACTTGCAAAACGAAAATATCAGATTTCGTGTATAGATATTAAATGAGACCTTCAGAACGAATTATTGTCCGTATCAGCATAATGTATTGGTTAAATCAGATAAAGCCATAGAGGTTTGATCGTATTTAATTGTCGATATATCGGTGTGATATTAGGTAGGATGCGACAATAGTTACAGACCTTTAAAACTAGTGTACATATATTCCAGTTGATTCAAAACGAGTGTTGTCAAATATTATAATATGTAGAATGTTCAATCTCTAGATAAGTTGGTTCAACGTTACATACGAAAATTTAGTGATATGCTGAATGGAAACATTTTATCTATAAGTATGAGGCCATGTGCCTGTCTATATTGAATGAACATGTAGTTGGTTAATAAATAATTAAGGGCAAAATTTATTCGCGCTGCACATTTTACGAAATGCGACCATAATATACCAAACATGATAGGCAGTTTATAATTAGGTGGAAGAATGACAAGTGGTAAAATATCTGAAACTATAAGATATTTTGTTTATCTGTTATCTCATTAAAAACAAAATACAATTCTTGCTACATGAACCCACCAACGTACACCCTCAATTGAGCGTTTGGGGACTAATGGTTATAATAATTAAAATGTTGTTGGGATTTGGGGGGTCGTCTATTCAATACATACAACTAATGGTAGTGTTTTACAAACCTCGTCAATTTCGAGTCTAGCCTGAGCAGAAGCCGTGGAAAGTCTGGAACCACCACGACTTGGCGGCACACCTTCTGGTCTGGTAGTGACATCAGCTTTGTTACCTTTAGATAAACAATACATATAGATAAATAACATAATACACATGTACACATTCATTATGTGTTATCTAAACTATTATATATTGTATTAATTTTAAATGATTCCCAATGCAATATTATCGACTTGCGTGCGAACATGGGACAACGCAACAGAACTAACGTCAGGAGTTCGGGGTCACGATTCACGGTCACAAAAAGACGTTCATATATAATGAGAATTGAAAATGGGCATTTATTTTCATGCCATAAGATAAGACAAGACAACCAAGATAGCAGATCAGGGTTGTGTACATACGAAAATAGCACGAATGGCCATATCTGGGCAAAAAGTTATCTTAAATTCATACCGCTGGAAATATGCAAAAAACAAAGTCAACCTGTTTGCTAATTTTCCGTGACCCCGAACTTTTGACATTACGTCAACGTAGCCTGAGGCGGAAACGACTCCTGACCTAACTACGGAAGACGACGACGAAAGCTCCCACTGGGATATGTTACGCGGAGGGTATACTGAGTAAGTGTCATTATGGTGCATTCGGGTCAACTCTTAAACTTCTAATTGCATTGGCTGCGAACATTTTGTATTGCTTATTAATTGTATTCCAAATGGTAATGAACTGTTCCTATCGTTATATTCTAACTACATGTAGTAAGTAAAAGAGATATGTACATGTACACCACATTACCGAACGGAAACTGTTGACTACGTTTTAGTTCTACATTTTGTACAGATAGATGTCCATGTAAGTTGTTCGTACTTTCAAACAGACAGACGTTAGCTTAACTACCTACATCTATACTGAAATATCCGGCTAAATAATACTATAATAATACTAGAAATAAAGTGAAACAAGACAAACTCCAGAATTGCTCAACGTTTTATAATACTAGTAAATTGATAGATAAATTACTTATCTCTGCTAGTATTCAAATATTTTGTCATACAACCTTTGAAGACGTTCATGAAGACCGTGCCTGAGACAGTATTGATGCATCATATATTAAATGTTTCACGGAAAAGTAAGATTAAATCAACCAAAGTCTCCTCAATCAGACGTGTATCTCATGTATATTTGTATACCATTTATATTTGTAAGCAGCTTTTTGTGACAAATATTAAGAATGGTCTCCCTAGGTAAGATGTTAAATCCATGTTCCGGCAACTGATTGAATTGAACTGTATGCACTTAAACTTTATGACAATAATAATGACATGCATAAATGAATAGTAATGATATGTGAAAATGATACCCTGGCTAAATTGTTACATGGAATTAACCGATAACAAATACATGTGCTTGGTAACGTCTATTGATCCGATTCACGGCAAGTTTTTACAACAATGTAGAATATTTGTTTTCTGTAGCCGCTTAAAAACTTGTGAAAATTAACGAGAGGTCAACAGTGGGTCGGGAATAAATAAATAAGTTTCAAGTTTCATAGCAAACCACACTGACTTTAAGTATTTGAATGTACATGTATAAGAAGTCCATTATCGAAGTTATATTAGATGCCGATCTATTTATTCCCACTTGTGGCGGATAAAACGTGCCGATGTGGATATACATTAATATTGTATTTTAAAAAAACACTAATATCGATTAAAGTATTTGATGAGCAGAACGATCGTTTATTATATGAATAATTTAAACGTACTGAATGTATGGAAATAAAACCAAATGAAAAATCATTGTTCCTATATAAAATGTTCATTTTACTTAGTTATGTTCATTAGTCCGGAGGTCATATTGTTATTGAAACGTATGAGACGTTATGCTTATTGTTGGCGTACATCTATAAGGTTCCGATTCCGACTTTATTATCATTTTTAACGTTTATTGACGTTACAATAAGCATTTAGGTGTTTCAAATACAATTTTTCTTAAATTATGCCATGAATCCCATATTTTTATTCGTCACATATTTAGCAATTGCCTTATAAAATATTGTTGTAAATTTAAAACGGTTTTCACCGACCCGCTCGTTTAAGTGCATTTTAACGCAATTATTATATGAATCATTATAAGGAGTTATGGTTGCAGAATACAACAATTCGCTAATTGTTATATACATTGTACATGATGCATGTTGACACATTTTATGCAGGATTGAAAGACTTTACAAATATAAACCCGGTCTATTTGTTGTCATATTCTATTGCCGTACTGTATTAAGTCTCTATAACAGTTACGTAATCAATTATTGTACCAAGTTTGATGTTATTGTGTACAGTGTTTGTATGGGTATTATTACAAGATAAGCCTTTATAACAGCAGGAACATGCTTGTATGTTATCGAAGAGTGACTTCTCTCCTAGATGTATAACTACCAGAACGACGGCTAATTCTCCCGCTGTTTCTCTGGCTAGCGATTTCTAATATAAGAGGGTGAATAAAACCCTCATGCAAACTGTTTCATCATTGATTCATGGGGTAGTATACTAACCTAACATTCATTAATCGTCGGTATTAAGTAAGCGGATGTTTCGGTTAGAACGCAATGGTAGCAAAACCAAGATCAATTGACGACAGACGGTTAAATGTAACAAGTACGACTCGGTGGGGGTAACTGCAAAACTATTCTATCTATGCCGGTGACCGGTATTTATATATCATTAGAACAAACATGTAAATATTGTTAAAAAATAATTGTTTGACTCTAGAGCATCCACTTTGGTTGCGGAAGATCTGAGGTTAACTCAAGGTCGCGTCATACCAAACATTTGCCTACCAGAATGCCCCTTGCTTGACGCTGAAGCATTCTTCTTCCGAATAATTTGCAGGGCCCACTCTGGGGCATTGTCGCAAATGGTATTTTTATCGTCCTGGCAATGGGTAACGTAGGAAATGAGTTGTCGAGAGTGACTAACATATACTAAGGCAAAAAGTCCAATTTGATGTCGAACGTGTTAAGTGTTGGCGAAAAAGTAAGAATAGTTGAAAAAGGGAAGGCGAGGAGCAGTGACGTTAAACCAACGTCAACGCGCTCTCGGCATGCTGTATGCTGGAGTGTATGTCCGGGTGGTTTCTCACACTATCATGTTATTTCAAGAACGCCGATCAACACTGCGAGATAACAGCGAGGATTGACAACTGCCCGTGCTCCGGTACACTCAGTATAGTAATAACATCCGAAATCGATTACCGCTACATCTAATTGACGTCACGACGTAACCGTTTTCTGTCGGCTCATTGTAAAAGTGTCAGTGCCAGTCGGAAATGGTAAAACAACGCTTACTTTTGTGACCGACATTCTTACGCTGGAGTGTCGTTGACGCACGCTTTCGAGAGCAACAGCATATAAGAGATGGGATCTACATGAATTACACTTTGTGAGTCTCACAAGCAACCATTACACACGTACCCTTGATTGGCTGTTACGTTTACCGGTAGTATGACGTATTATACGTTTACCGGTAGTATGGCGTATTATAGAACATGTTGACAAGTACGTCAACGATGACGTTAGTAATATGCATGATCTGGAAAACGGTCATTACTCGAGGAATGGACTATCATACCAACATAACATGTTAACAACTGATTTCTAGTGTGCGGTGGTTGATCGTAATGGGTACCATGTGTGCTACTGGAATTTTCTCACTTTTGTGTTGCTGTCCTACGTCGTTTGATGCTAATTTAACAAGGAGTTAGCATGTGTTGATTAACACCATATTTGGTATACATATTTGCGACATTTCGTATTAACGTCAAAAGAACTTACTATAAGTATTCTTCATTCAAAATGAGTCTCATATTTAGAAATACACTGAATGTTGCTAAACTTATTTTACAGAGTAAAGTTATGGAACTTGCTTCACAGTCGACATCAGATAGATTAGTATAAATAAAACACAGCTTTGTTTGACTATTCATTGTACACATTATTCTACTTGGCTGTCGCACTTATGGCATTTGTTCTGAAAAAATAACCCAATATTTTCTATTTCTAAAGACTTGATTTGACGAACGTGTACATATATAGAATATATTGACAGTGTTGTTATCTGAAAAGTGAGACAAACGTCACTCCTTTGTAAATCCGGCTATAATAGAACAACTTGGCGATAAGATCTAGAACGGTTCTCAATGAAATGAAATTAATACATTTTTACATAAATGTTATCGAAAAATGTTTAATTCGAATCACGTTACTTAATCCCGATTAGTAATACAAGCATAAATCGATATGGTTATAATATACCAATGTAATTAAGAGCTTTTCATACACGTTTATAAAATCTTAATGTAATTATTTATGTATTGATATTGCGAAAACTGTAATCCCATTGGTATGGTATGTATGGAGATAAGTTCGTGTCGATCTCCTGTACACACAGTTCACCGATAATATAGACCACGAGTTTTTAACTAGTAAGAAACAAGACGAACTCCATGTTTGTTCAAGTGCATCTTTCCGTACACATATTAAGAATGACCTCCCTTTCTATTAGTGAAGCGTTATGTTCATTTTTCATTGTTGAATTGTCTCCCTTAAATGCGAAATGATGCATGCTTAAAACATGTTTGTTCACCTGATCATTAAGTGTCAATGTTTTGGTTCAAAGTCCATGTTTTTTGTATCAGTTTCAGTACATAGCACATTGTGGTTGTATTTGTGCGTGCGTGCGTGCGTGCGTGCGAGCGAGCGAGCGAGCGAGCGTGCGTGCGTGCGTGCGTGCGTGCGTGCGTGCGTGCGTGCGTGCGTGCGTGCGTGCGTGCGTGCGTGTATCAGCCCATGCTTTTTGTGCTTAGTCAACTAGTGATTTCCTGTTGACCCTTATACAACATCCAGGCAACCATCATGCAGCCAATGGTATATTCCTTTGGTGAAGTGTGGCATACTGGCTGGACTTGTTACTACGGACATTCATACTCGAAGTCATTTCTAAATAAGTACCAGACGTGTATACCTTGAGGTTGTTCACAAGTCTCAACAAAAGATATTTAAGGTTGCAAATTTACCTATACGTAGAGTCAATCTATACTTTGTAACCGAACATATCGTATGATAATAATATAACAGGGTAGATATTGAACGAATTCCCTGAAACATTCATATAAATTCAATATGTCCAAGTTTCCCTTTTTGTTTGATAACAATTAAAACAATACACGATAATTACGCCGTCTGTATGGCGAATCAAGCCTGGTATTGACATTTTCTATTTACGGTCGTTCAAAAGGCACGCGTTGTTCAATTCTGCCTGGCGACAGACTAGAAACAAACAGAATTGTCGCAGAGGGAACATACTCGATTATTTGTTCATAATGCAAACAACAGCCGCTTCCCGGCAGATCCTGGTAACTATGACAATAAAGACTACGTAGCTAAGAAAATTAAGAACTATCGATTCATTGTAAAGTATTTAAACCAACGTATCAGGTTTCATTATTGACACGTTCATACTTAATTGGCAATAAACGACCTATGGACCTGGCTCATATTCAACATTATATCGTTACTTTATGAACACCGTTCGTAATTCCACTCATATCTATTGACACAGATTCATTGAACGTCCATTTTCAAACTACAATTTCTATGTAAGCATTCTATTCAAATTCTTTGAAGCTATAGATATATAATGCCATCATTTTGTCGTAAAGCTAGAATTTCATCAATAAATCAAATTAAGTGTGCATGTTATTGAATGGGCTAGCGACACACTTTGACTGATGTTTGAAACGGCAAATTATAAATTTGTGGCTGAAATAGCATTGTCGAGCAAAATTGATCTGTTCAACTAGGTAAATAGATCAAAAAGCGTTTCTTTAATTCATCAGCAAACATTATTTTATTATAAAGTCAATTGATGACTTGGAATCCACCAGACATTGCCATGTAACTTTGTTAGGATTTTCTAACTTGTAATCATAAACTTGCAATTTGTTCAAATGATGAAATGCTGTTTGACTACATTAACAACCTGTGCGACAGTAGCATACGTTAGTTTTAAGAAATTTTCTGTCTTAATTGATATTCACGATTAAAGTTACATGGAAATGATTAAAATCGCCAAAATAGGTTGCAAATCAACGTGTTTGCTATATACATGTATGTAAATAAGTATTAAAATGGTGTAACAGAAAAGCGAACAAGTATATAAGTCCGTACGTCGATTGTGCTACAGATAAGCGAACAAGTGTATAAGTCCGTACATCAATTGTGCCACCGAAAAGCGAACAAGTGTATAAGTCCGTACATCGATTGTGCCACTGAAAAGCGAACAAGTGTATAAGTCCGTACATCGATTGTGCTACAGATAAGCGAACAAGTGTATAAGTCCGTACATCGATTGTGCTACAGAAAAAGCATTTTCGGACTCATTTCCTTCGCCATGTATTCAGTGTTTTAATGTCCACATTTTGTAACGTACTCCAAAATCTAAACCAGAGTGTTTATGAAATAGCGACTGCAATGTTTAACTAAATCAAACTTATTTGATGAAGAGCAAACAAAGCTGTACAGAACCGGATAAATGTTCTGAATCTTGCTGTTATCCGGCATTACCAGCTAATGCTGCAAGTAGTTGGCATCTATAGGTACATTTTAACACTCGAATGTTTTTAAAAAAAACATTTTCGCTTCCAATGATAGGTATCGAACTAATTGTGTTCGAGTCAGACACTGACAGCATGTGATTATGAAATTTGTACAACATAAAGCAAACCGTGTTAACCACATTGAAGTGAAGAAATCATTCAAGTCGCACTAGTTAACTGGAATGGGATTCTTCTAGTTTTTAATTTCCTTGTGAAATATCTATAGTTTCCCATTCACATGTAGGTACGACGTGTTATCAAATAATAAGCAGGCATAGTGTGTGCTAAGTGACATAACCTAATCCAAGAATGCTATACAAACTACATATATAAACTGTATAAGAAGTTAACACCGTGTAAAGACTATTTGAGGAGTGTTGTATTGAAAGCAGGTGGTGTATAATATAGATCATATAAAACATGCACATTAAAACTCAAGCCTCTATAAAAAACAAAAGCACATGCGAGGTGTATCTATGTAGAGTTGGTAACATGCATAAAACTAGTATTAAATAACAAAATTGAATCTAGAAGACCACTTGCTCATATTACAGTTTGTGTCTCAAATCAAAAGCATGGCAGGTACATCTAGGTAGAATTGACAACATGCAAAAAATAACTAGTAAAACTAACAAAACTAAACCCAAACAGGCCGCTTGCTAATTATACAGTAAAAGCTAGTCAACAAATTGGTGAAAAGATCATAACCCTGATATTTACATAACCTACTAACAACATGGGTTCCATCTCTGCCACACACGAAATGACGAGTTCCTATGACAGCCATAAGAAGAATAGGATTCCAGTTAAGTGAAAGGTTTTGTTCCAAAGGAATGTATTTCTGATATAACAGAGATGGTTCCGTGTGAATGAGCTTACATCTCTACCACACTCAGTCATTCCAGTAAATTGTGAAGTAACACTATCTCTATACTGACTAATAAAGAACACAGGTGACAGGTTTGTGGAATGCTCCAACACTCAGAAATTATCATCCCACGCAAAAATCTCAACAAACGACCAAATTAATGTTTAAAACTTTTGTTTGATCTTCTATTCTTAAAAATGCTTTATTGGTTCCATAAATTAATTTGGACGCCAGTTGGTACATGGTCAAATTCGATGCCTAGAAAATGATGGACTAGTGTTCAGTGGATGACTCGAACTTCTATAAATAGCTTGAACTATTTTCCCAGTCCGGAGGCAGATCGAGGCATTGAAGTTCTACATGTACTTATTTTGGTGGGTTTATTCTTTAGTTTGGGAGCACAATGAACGCGCCTGATACCTGTTCTAAAGAAAGCTCATTGAATGATAACCAGCTTCCTGTCAGACGACAGATGTAAGAGAGGCTATGTTACTTACTGTCTTGTGCTTGGCCTGTTATAAATGGCGAAATAAGCAAAATGATAAACAACTGATACTGTTAACATAATATAAAAGTGTACTGCTACAGTTAACATATTATATAAGTGCACTGATACTGTTAACATAATATATAAGTGCACTGATACTGTTAACATAATATCATGATAAGTGCACCGATACTGTTAACATAATATATAAGTGCATCGATACTGTTAACATAATATATAAGTGCACCGATACTGTTAACATAATACATAAGTGATGATGATTGAGAAGCGTGCAATATAATAGCTTCATATATGAATATAAATGAATGAAAGCACCAGCCAACATAAACAAAAGATTCGTGTATCTTGTAAGAGATATGGGTACATTGGTACCATATTACACATTACGAGCAGAATATTTTAGAACTCGGGAATATGACACATGTTAAATTCAGTTGGAATTGTATGTTATTATGTACATGTAGTACATTACATTTAGGGAGGGTGGCCTAGGGGGTAATCATTTAATCTATAACAGTATTTTAGAACGAGTCGAGTTACATTTTCCGACGTTTTTTTAGCAGTTTTCATTCCAGTATGATATTGGCATCCGTACTACTGGATTTATACTAACCAGTACAGATATATGCATTCTCCGAATAACCAAATTACAGCTTCCCAAATATAACCAGAACAAAGGATTGTATTAGCTCGGAAGATTTGTGGCAGAACTAATGCTACGGCTGTTCTTATAATTGTACAAACGATGGATGCTATTTGTCCTCAAGTATCAGTCTTTAGCAACGTAAGATTTTTAACTTAATGAGCCAAAACCCAAACACCATTACAACGGCTGTACTGGAAATGGTTTGCGCCATTTTCTTTCTCGGAACTCTCCGGGGAATTCCGGACGTGAACGGCTATATATCCGAACTTGGTCGAATATGTGCTGCAATAGTTTTATGTCCGCAATGTTATCATATGGTCGTCGATATAGATATTCATCATCTCAAGATAGACTTGTGAGGTTAATTGATTAAATGTCTATAGCTTATTCCGCAGTATTGGCGTAAAATTGGGTTTTATTTGTCGAAATAATCTCTCAGTTTTTGTTATTTAATCCAGAGTTACTCGCAAGCAGATAAAATGTCGTCTGTACAGAACAGTTGAATATATCTACAAGATCATAAGCTTAAGGAGAAAATGTGTTGACTTAATTCTAGAAACTTAAGTATGTCAAACAAATTGTTATTTATTGTCGGCTGCCCTCTCAGTGTGAGGTATGCACTATGGGTAAAAATGTGTTTGTTGTTTTGAAGAGATACATAGTATGCACTATGTGTAATAAGGTGTTTAACAGAGTTAATAGAATACCCATGGAAAATAACCCTAGGGAAAAATATTACACTTTTACAAGCAAGTTTTTGACAGCGACAATGTAAGCTTGTTTCTGACAGCGACCATGTAAGCTTAGTCAAAATGACATTAATATGCTCCTACTAGGACAAAAATCTAACCTTAAAAGTATACAGACATGAACCCATAATGGAGCCCAAATTGACCGGGTATGTCTATATTTGTTCAGGAATATTAGAAATTCGTCTTAAGACGAGATGAATAAGTTAACTACTGGTTATACACGCAATGTAGTATTTTATTCAACCAATGTACACATGTGCTCGTTCTATGTAAATATCTTGTATTTATCAAATGTGTCTAGATGTTTGTTCAGTTTTTAGAAACTATCTTACATGGGGGAAGGATTAAATTACCACAGGCTTTCAAAGACTACAATACGGAAATCCGTATGGCGCAATCCTCGTTAGCAGTTTGTATGACTTGTTGACAAGTAAATCAAACATGGTATAAACTTGTGATTTATTTGTATTATTTCATTATTACAAACATATAAATCATTACTTTATAACAAGGACAGTTGATTGATTCAGACAGTAAGTGAAAACTTTATTTTGGACAGCTTTAAAGTCCGGGCTTACAATAGATCGGTTATCCCTGTTTAAATGGTCTCAAAGATATAAATTTCAACCGCTAACAATTACGGAGTATATTTATTATAGTAAAATGCGACAGATATAAACGTATTTATACATAACACCGATGTTACATTGGCTGTATTGTTGTTCCCTGACTAAAGATGCGTATTCTAAAGACAGAAAAAAAGTGTAAAATATATTTCATATTTAGTTTTGCACTAATACTAGTATTAAGGTAAAAACTTACCAAATATAGGCATTCTGGTTTTGTTAGGGTCTCCATGAGTGACCTCTATCCCCTCAGGTATGCTGTCAATAGCCATGGGTGGAGGTATGTTTTCCCGTCCCATACGACTGCCTATACGACTATCCCGGCCGGATAACGCACTCATCGACTTCCTCACAGGATAGTGGGACTCGTTAGCCAATGGTCTGCCCGATGTAGGGTTCGACATTGGCCTGTCACCGGATCTTGAAACCCCTCGAATGCCCATGTCCCCTGGGTTACTCATTCTGGACAGAGGGTGCTGGATTTGCGGCAAAGTGACTCCCATTCTGCCCGAGCCAAGCTGGGACGCCGGTCGCGAGACGCCCACTTGTGACATTCTAGCCCTTTATATATCCAGGGTGTCCTTAAAATATCCTTAAAATCCCTTTCCTATGCCCACACAATCCAGTTCCAACGTTAAAGTCTACGTACAGACTTCTTTCACGATTCAAACACCGTGTATCACCAGTAGCAACGACCAGTTGGTTACCTGCACCGGTACGCGGGTGATTAATACCGATATACTGCCGTATACCTCGCTCTATGCTATTATTTCCCTTGACTTTTTTGTTTAGGATTTATTGAAAACAGATCAAGCGTACAACGTTCGACGATTGGGTTAATCCTTGATTGTAGAGACAAGCGGTTTTGAAAAGAAAAGACGAGGACCGCGAACGAAGATTAGCAAAATATCGAATATATAGCACAATCACACATATTTTAAATGTACAAATATTACGAAGATACTAAATAGTCTGTGGTTAATAGAAATAAGAATCGATATGTCAGTTCAGTAATATGTTGACTTTTAACTGTTTAACTTTAATTTAAGATCAAATAAATTCGATAATTATTCAAATTTAATTCTGTTTGTAAATAATAGAACGGCGAACTATAAAAGAGACAACGCAGTTGAAGGATCTTTGTATCAATAATTATAGATCTTAACTTGACGCTGTTATTTTTCACGTGGCTTGAACGATCGGAATGTTATGGAAATGTCCGTATTACTTGTACACATGTATTTGATATTTCCTTCAAAATTTCCATAAAAAAGTATGTTCCATTTTTCGTGACGGCAAATTTCGTGTAACCAATACTTTTTTGAATTGGGTTTTTCGTAAGAACAGAATTACGGTAACACGTGCAGTGGTTGTCATACAGAATTTTGGTAGCAAAGCACGCGGTGGTCATACACAGTAAATGAATTTCGAAAGCAAATGCACGTGGCGGTCATACAGAATTTCGGTAGCAAAAGCACGTAATTTCGGTATACAGAATTACGGTAACAAATGCACGAAGCCTGTCTGTCTGCCCATCTGTCTGCCTGTTTGTATGTAAGCCTGTCTGTATGCCAGCATGCTGTCTGTCTGTATGTCTACCTGTTTGTACGTAAGCCTGTCTGTATGCCTATCTATCTGCCTATTTGTATACCTATATGTTTGTATGCCTGTTTGTATGCCTATCTGTCTGTCTGCCTGTTTGTATGCCTGTTTGTATGCCTATATGTCTGTATGCCTGTCTGTCTGCCTATCTGTCTGTCTGCCTGTTTGTATGCCTATATGTCTGTCTGCCTGTTTGTATGCCTATCTGTTTGTATGCCTGTTTGTATGCCTATATGTCTTTCTGCCTGTTTGTATGCATATCTGTCTGTCTGCCTGTTTGTATGCCTATCTGTCTGTCTGTTTGTATGCCTATCTGTATGTCTGTTTGTATGCATATCAGTCTGTCTGTTTGGATGCCTATCTGTCTGTCTGTTTGCATGCCTATCTGTCTGTCTGCATGCCTATCTGTCTGTCTGCCTATCTGTCTGCCTGCCTGTTTGTATGCCTATCTGTTTGTATGCCTATCTGTCAGTCTGTTTGTATACCTATCTGTCTGTCTGCCTGTTTATATGCCTATCTGTCTGTTTGTATGCCTATATATTTGTATGCATATCTGTCTGTCTGCCTGTTTGTATGCCTATCTGTCTGTCTGTCTGTATGCCTATCTGTATGTCTGCCTGTTTGTATGCCTATCTTTCTGTATGCCTATCTGTCTGTCTTCCTGTTTGTATGCATATCTGTCTGTATGCCTATCTGTCTGCACGCCTATCTGTCTGTATGCCTATCTGTCTGTCTGCCTGTTTATATGCCTATCTGTCTGTCTGTATGCCTATTTGTATGCCTATCTGTCTGTATGCCTATCTGTCTGTCTGTTTGTATGCCTATCTGTCTTTAGGCCTATCTGTCTGTCTGCCTGTTTGTATGCCTATCTGTCTGTCTGTTTGTATGCCTATCTGTCCGTATGCCTATCTTTCTGTCTGCCTGTTTGTGTGCCTATCTGTCTGTCTGTGTGTAACCTATCTGTCTGTCTGTTTATATGCCTATCTGTTTGTCTGTTTGTATGCCTATCTGTCTGCCTGTTTGTATGCCTATCTGTTTGTATGCCTATCTGTCTGTCTGTTTAATTGCCTATCTGTTTGTATGCCTATCTGTCTGTCTGTTTATATGCCTATCTGCCTGTATGCCTATCTGTCTGTATGCCTATCTGCCTGTTTGTATGCATATCTGTCTGCCTGCCTACATGGCTGACTGGCAGTTAGCCCATCCACTAGCCAGCATGATGTCTGTTGTATGTTAGCCTGCATGCTTCAGAAGCATACATATAAAACATGCCCTTGTTTCATAATCAATTAAACCTCCCAATAGCACTGACATGTTAAGGGGGTAGAGTCTAATTTACAGTGAGATAGTGCAGTTTTCTTTCCAAAGTGTTTTTTTTGTCTTCAAACGTGAGTTGTTGGATAACGAGAGCACCGCCTTGCGGGTGCAGACGCTCATCTGATCATTGTCACTGTAAAAAAGGCCCATTACCCTTGCATAAAGTAGGGCAGTGTTATGAGTCTTGCTTAAAAAAGTGAGGTATAGATGGGGAAATAACTCTTGCAAAATGCTGATCAGAGTAATGAGTCATGCTTGACATGGTCAGGTATTGATGGTAAAAAAGTGTTGAAAGTTTCAAAGCAATAGCCTACATAGTGTATGAGAAAAGTGGACCTAAACACAAAACTTAACCAAGGCATTTTATTTTCTAAGTCCAAAAAGGGGCAATAATTCTTGCAGATAAGAGTTAAGGGTCTTGCTTTACAGGCTCAGGTGTTGATGGTGAACAAGTGTTGCAAGTTTCAAAGCAATAGCTTTGATAGTTTATGAAAAAAGTTTACCTAAACACAAAACTTGACCATGCAACGCTGACGCCGAAGTGATCAAGTGATGACAATAACTCATCTTTTTTTCAAAAATCAGATGAGCTAAAAAGCATTGTATTATGATGTACTACATTTACTCATGAGGTTAGACAAAAATAAATATCATTAAAGCAAATTTATCGAAGCATGACAGCAATTTCATTGCAAATCTTGCTCGTTCACAAACAAAGTCATCATGGCATTAAGAGTCAAAGTTTGTGGTTGGAGACATAAATAGTAGAATAAGGAACAAACTCTTACACAGAAATGATTATGAAACATATTTATGAACTTGGATCATGCAAAACTTCAATGACTTGCAAACCGAAAGTAGAAAATGGCCATGTTTCTTGAATATCTTTTAAAGTATACATTTTTCAGTAAAAAACTGAATAAGAGTTTGTTCCCTGTAGTTATAATGTAAGCATGGTATGCATTTTCGCTCATGACAGTTTCCAATTTGTGTGTTTGTGAACAAGTACTGAAAGGCACACATATTCTTTGAAACAAACTATTTTAAAAGGGTGGCCCTTTTTAACGAGTTGTTGGTGTTATGTTACAGTTATAGTATACATACAATAAAAGTCTGTCTGCTTGAACCCTTTTTATTTTTTTAACTATTCTGAATTATTGTTTACCAGCCCTCCCACTTTGGGTCTCACTCTGTCGCCTAACAGCAGTGGAGAGTATATCATCAAGGGTAGTACCTCAATCTGTACATTCTATACAAGTCATGTTGCTAAGAACCTTTTTATTCAATAAACTGAAGGTTTTTATATTAAAAATTCAACAAGTTTATAAAAATGAAGGGCTATCACTCTTAACACATTTTATCATGCTTTATTGGAGAAAAGGCAGCTCAGATAAAAACTTAAACAACTAGAAATGTGTCCATGGAACACGGGTGACCCTATCATATCACATCATTTCAAATGGGGAAGAAGAGGGGAATAGCTGGTTGAAGTAACATCATTAGTCAATTTCACTAACCTTGTGGACACTATTAATATTAATAATATCAAAGGTTTACCATTCAGGTGATAAAAGACACAGCGAAAATACCATTTAGGGGATCAAGTTCAACATGCAAGATTTTTCATTATTGAGTATACAGTAAAAATAACAAAGGGCCATAATTCAGGATACAATTGCCGCAGCAAAAAATCTATCCTCTATGATTATCTTTACATTGAGATAGTATGAAGAAATTCCATCCAACAGTTTATGAGTTCAACACACAAGATTTTTCAATGTGGAGTTATAGTAAAAGTAACAAAGGGCCATAATTCTGGTAAAAATTGACGCCAAGAAAAATCCACCCTTTACGGTCATCTATACATTGAGGCTGTTGATCTGCGAAAGTTTGAAGAAATTCAACCAACAGTTTGTGAGGAGTTCAACACAGAAGATTTTTCAATGTGGGGTATATAGCTAGTAAAAGTAACAAAGGGCCATAACTTTGGTAAAAATTGATGCAGCAAAAATCCCATGAACACACAAGATTTGCGTTACAGACAGACTTATAAATAAGTATGGGGCACAAAAAGCTCAGATTTCAGCAGTTAAATTCACTACTTGAAATATTCAACCA
Organism: Spisula solida; assembly: GCA_947247005.1. Taxonomy (NCBI): domain Eukaryota; kingdom Metazoa; phylum Mollusca; class Bivalvia; order Venerida; family Mactridae; genus Spisula; species Spisula solida. The sequence continues at coordinate 30,638,404 of OX365944.1, read as the reverse complement.
TTTAACTTATTAAAAACAAACATAAGTTTGATGTAAAACTGATGTAATTCAAGCAGGTAAAACAAGAAGTTACAAGAGTTTTACATCCATTCATAAAATTGTCATTAAACATTTCAGAGTTGAGGCATTTTTCATGCAAACTTTTATCACTAAACAACCAAACCAGGTTTGTTTAAACATTTTCGTAATTGTTTGTCCGATAATCATCCATTACAAGTATGTAATACAGTATATGTTATCAAATGCTATCTCAGCTACAACTATACTTATCAAACTTCAGCCTGACTTCGAGACTCCACTTATCACAATTCAGTATATACGTACATTAAAATCAATTTAATATCAAGCTTATTTAAACATATTGATATTTATAGATTTTTGTAGAGGAATGAATTCTGAAGTGTTTCAGTTTGGCTTACCCACCATGAAAGCTTATCCAGGTTTATATATACAGTCCCCCGTCTCATTAATGGCCATTTATTGGGAGTGACAATCTGGTCTTTTACGACAGGTGGTTGTTTATAACAGGTTTCAAATTGGCTCACTGGCATTCATTTAAATATATGCTTAGGACAGATTCACCACAAAAGTATGCTTAACTGTAAATATTTTTGAAGTCTGAAACATTGGGGCCACAAGGCTGGACATTGCTGATGGTAGATCAGGAAGGGGGTGTACCGTACCTTTTTGATATTTTTTAACCTGAATGCATACATTTTCAGACCTTTTTATCTCATGATATATGTTTCATTGAATATACTGATATATTGTTTAAAAGCTAGTTGCCTTTGTTCATTCTAGTTCACATGCATATACTTAAATCCAGCCTAATTTGACTAACCACTGACATACGAGGATACCTTTGTTAAGTGAATTCTAAAACAGCCTACTTAAATCATAATAGACAACTTGCGATTGTTGTTCAATTAAACACTTTTTTCAGTTAGATATATGTATATGGAAACCATACATTTTTACACTTGATCAATATAGACTTCACCAGCCTTGGAAACAACTGGCTCTTATTTGCCGCTTCGCTGTGCAGCAAACTTTTCAGTAAGACATATTTCCATAACAAAATCTTTTCATTACCGGCCTCAGTCTCAGAGTAAATATAAATTAACATGAGTTTTATTATGACATTATAATACCTGGTAAGTCCTATATCAATTAAATACTAATTATAAGCCATGGTCTAATCCATTGATATAGTCATGTAGAATTGATTTATAAAAACCTGAACTTTATTAAATTCACACAATGACATTTATTGGTAGAGAACGTAATGTATGTTATTTGTTCACACCGAGCGTAGAAGTTTATGAATAGAAGTTTGTGGAGCAAATGGAAGTTACGGAAAAGAAAATAATTGTAGTTGACAAAGAATGGCAAGATGGCTTCAGCCTGTTTACTCCGGTGTGTATTTGTTTGTTATTCTGTTTTAAAGCCATTTCCCTAAATTTGTTCAGTTATACTGCGGCGTGGTGCAAAGTCCACAATAATAAAGCAAAACAAAGAAGAGTTGAAGAAAGTGGAGAAGAGTTTGTCTTATATTACAACCATATTCAGTTTATGACTTATAATTGTGATCATACACATCATATTCACTGAATATGGAAGATGATAACTTGTACCTATACTGGGATTTGAACCGATACCGTACCGTGCTATTGTCTAGCCTTGCAAAGTACGAAAGCATTAGACCACTCGGCCATTGCATCAACCTTCCATCTGTGACTTCATGAATCATAAATATAGTATTCATTGTGTTATAATGGTAAGATGATTATTGCTCTGTGAATAGCAGAACTATGCAATTTGTACAACAGAAATATTTGACTTTCAGACATATCATCAATTGACTGACTTTGGTGTAAACAGACATAAAGACACGAGAAGATTGAAGTGATTACAAAACTGGAAGGGTTCTTGACACGTAAATGTATGTCTTCCACAAAGGGCCATGGCAATGTTCATCCTATCTAAAATTCTTGACAATACGTGCAGCTAGGCTTGGTACAAAGTATTCATGTGAATTTTCATTGAAATTTTACCGGTGGTTCAGAAGAACAAGTGCGGACAAACTTTGTGACATCTGTCCAGCACAAAATCAATATGTCTATATGTGGGAGGCACATTTCTGTGGGAGAAAATCAGTTAAATGCTTGAGTTTCTAATTTGGTGTCCACAGTCAGTTTTTTTTCAAATGCTATTGTGGTCAAACCAGAAACTTTACATCCCTCATCAAATGTCTAGACAAGGGTCATATACCCAAAATTCATAACATGTACGTCTTCATGGCAGCTAAATAGTCATTTATTTCAATGCCACAGTGACCTTGATCTTAAACCAAACATGAGTCATCTACTGGTCATGACCATATTGGTGGATCCTGGACAGCCAGCCCCCTCTAGATCTACAGATGACCATATTGGTGGATCCTGAACAGCCAGCCCCCTCTAGATCTACAGATGACCATATTGGTGGATCCCGGACAGCCAGCCCCCTCTAGATCTACAGATGACCATATTGGTGGATCCCGGACAGCCAGCCCCCTCTAGATCTACAGATGACCATATTGGTGGATCCCGGACAGCCAGCCCCCTCTAGATCTACAGATGACCATATTGGTGGATCCAGGACAGCCAGCCCCCTCTAGATCTATAGATGACCATATTGGTGGATCCCAGACAGCCAGCCCCCTCTAGATCTACAGATGACCATATTGGTGGATCCTGGACAGCCAGCCCCCTCTAGATCTATAGATGACCATATTGGTGGATCCCAGACAGCCAGCCCCCTCTAGATCTACAGATGACCATATTGGTGGATCCAGGACAGACAGCCCCCTCTAGATCTACAGATGACCATATTGGTGGATCCAGGACAGCCAGCCCCCTCTAGATCTATAGATGACCATATTGGTGGATCCCAGACAGCCAGCCCCCTCTAGATCTACAGATGACCATATTGGTGGATCCAGGACAGACAGCCCCCTCTAGATCTACAGATGACCATATTGGTGGATCCAGGACAGCCAGCCCCCTCTAGATCTATAGATGACCATATTGGTGGATCCCGGACAGCCAGCCCCCTCTAGATCTATAGATGACCATATTGGTGGATCCAGGACAGCCAGCCCCCTCTAGATCTATAGATGACCATATTGGTGGATCCCGGACAGCCAGCCCCCTCTAGATCTATAGATGACCATATTGGTGGATCCCGGACAGACAGCCCCCTCTAGATCTACAGATGACCATATTGGTGGATCCAGGACAGCCAGCCCCCTCTAGATCTATAGATGACCATATTGGTGGATCCCAGACAGCCAGCCCCCTCTAGATCTACAGATGACCATATTGGTGGATCCAGGACAGACAGCCCCCTCTAGATCTACAGATGACCATATTGGTGGATCCCGGACAGCCAGCCCCCTCTAGATCTATAGATGACCATATTGGTGGATCCAGGACAGACAGCCCCCTCTAGATCTACAGATGACCATATTGGTGGATCCCGGACAGCCAGCCCCCTCTAGATCTATAGATGACCATATTGGTGGATCCTGGACAGCCAGCCCCCTCTAGATCTACAGATGAAAAAGGCAATATACCTTCCACTATATCGTCACTGTTGATCACTTACCAGGTTTATATATCATAGTTTATACATGAGGTAACAAATTACACTCAGAGCAACAACTCCTCACCTTGCAACTCTTTGATACCTTTACATTCTTTGTTATACTAACTCATAGTTAAATACATTGTACATGTAGATATTTGAATCAATACATTATATCAACTTTCCTGCTCACATGTAAAGCCTTCTCATGAGGCAAACTTGTCAGTAAAGGCCACAGCAAAAGGTTTATGTGGCTGTAATAGTTATCTATAAACATTCTCAGACGTTCTTATTGCTACAATCAATACATGAAAAAAAATTGAAATTTCGACTCTATAATATCATGAAACACAAATTGATGTTTTTGTTGTATTGACTTGTGATATCTCACAAACCTGACTTTGATTAATGATCAATGGACGACGATAGGTTAGTACTAGCATAGATACATAAAATTCCAGCTCTATGTTTGAAACTTTTAGTGCAAAATACTTCAGTAAGACAAACAGAAACCATAAGGAACCATGAGATAAGTTCTGTATCATTTTTATTGCTGTAAAATGCTGTACCTTTTGATTACCTTGTCAATAATGGTGTATACCTTTTGATATAGAAAACACCTCCAGCCCATATTCTGTTATCACAAAATGCACGACTTCTCAAGTATCTCATGCAAACATACTTCAACATTGAAGTGTTTATATTGGAGCAATCTTAACATAAAAGGTTGCATAAAACATTGGAGAAATAAATTACCTAATTATGATATTATATAAGAGCTCTGTAAGACAGGCAATATGCTTGACTACGGCCCGTTATCAGAAACTGATTTTATCCATATTTAAACAATAAACCTCATCAGCCCTGATTTCATTCCTCAGCAAGGTCTTCACAAAGCTGCCTTACATCACAATGGCTCATTCCTAAGTGAAGTTTTGAGAAAGAACAGAAATGTTAGTGACCTTGACCCAAACAGCTCAATTTTCATTCACAGGATGTGCCTTCATACAAACTGCCTATACAGCAAGTTTCAATCCCATTTCTTACCCAAGTTATTGAGCAAACTGATTATCTACGTTCAGCAACAGCAACATTAAACCCAATCATCCCCCCTTTTAACTGCAAGGGGCAACTTTATATAAGCTATCTATGCAACATATTCCATCACAATATCTCATTCCTAACTTAAGAACCACAATGGAAAGCAGCCTCTGCACATAAGCTGTCTGTATAGTTACCAAGTTTCATTGACATATATCCAATAGTAGGGATGTTGCGAAATGAATGTATAAAACTACCTATCTGTGTAGTCACACAAACATGTATACATACCCATTGCAATAACTATTTGCTTGCTAAACACAACATGTGCGTGTAAGATCATGTGACAGTTGAAACATGATTTCATCGCAAATCTATACGAGTGATTTTATAAATTCAATGAGTCCACAGGCAATAAAATATGGAGTTCCCCTTGCATATGCATACCCGTGTGACATGACAATACCTGTGTGACATGACAATACCTGTGTGACATGACAATACCTGTGTGACATGACAATACCTGTGTGACATGACAATACCAGTGTGACATGACAATACCTGTGTGACATGACAATACCTGTGTGACATGATACACAAATTAAGTTTGTCTGTCTCACATCCGTTTCTTGTAGAAACTACACACATTGATTGACAAAATGCTCAAAAGTTAGACACATACGTTACACGTCGAGTTTAAAATACTCATATGTTAGGCGATGCTAACGCCGATGCCCGGGGTAGCACAATAGCTCTGCTTCTTCATTGAATAGTCGAGCTAAAAACCTGTGCTATCTTTCGACCATGGCACACAGTATGTTATTCATACCAATTTAAAACAAGTTGTTGACTAATTTTCGACACCTCATTCCTGATGATATCCAATAACATGAGGGTGAGATAAGCCACCTTGCTGTCCTTTGTAGTGAGCATAAAGCAAGGGAATTACTGGTACTATTTTTATTGCGTTTCATTATGCGGCTTTGAATTGAACATGTGACCTACCACATCGGAAGCAGACGCTTATCACCATATTTCAGTAGTATGTGTTGGGTAGTTGAACAAACCAGTTCTACTGAAATTATCAATCAGTTCTTACCTTCCTCCTGCAACTAATAACTTCGCCACATGAAGATGACCATAAACTGGACATCAAGCCAGGATGTGCTGACCATAAACTGGATATTAAAGCCAGGATGTGCTGACCATAAATTGGAGATCAGACAGGATGTGCTGACAATAAACTGAACACCAAGCCAGGATGTGCTGACCATAAACTGGACATCAAGCCAGGATGTGCTGACCATAAACTGGACATCCAGCCAGAATGTGCAGACCATAAACTGGACATCCAGCCAGGGTGTGCAGACCATAAACTGGACATCCAGCCAGGATGTGCTGACCATAAATTGGACATCAAGCCAGGATGTGCTGACCATAAACTGGACATCAAGACAGGATGTGCTGACCATAAACTGGACATCAAGACAGGATGTGCTGACTATAAACTGGACATAAAGACAGGATGTGCTGACCATAAACTGGACATCAAGCCAGGATGTGCTGACTATAAACTGGACATCAAGCCAGGATGTGCTGACCATAAACTGGACTTCAAGACAGGATGTGCTGACCATAAACTGGACACCAAGACAGGATGTGCTGACTATAAACTGAACATCAAGCCAGGATGTGCTGACTATAAACTGGATATCAAGCCAAGATGTGCTGACTATAAACTGAACATCAAGACAGGATGTGCTGACTATAAACTGGACATCAAGACAGGGTGTGCTGAATATAAACTGGACATCAAGCCAGGATGTGCTGACTATAAACAGGATATCAAGCCAAGATGTGCACAGATAATATCTTAGCACTATTAGAACAGGCGTTATATAAGCCCAGTTTTCCTGTAGAACGGCTCATATGTTTTGTAGAAGTGTAGACAATTAACAAGAGGGCCCAAAGGGCCCTAGGTAACCCACCTGCCGTAGTAGTGCATGCAAGCCCTGTGATATGACCTAGTGACCTGGTTCTTGATCCAATATCGCACTTTTGTTGAGATGATCATTGTGACCAAGTTTCATAAAGATTAGGTCAAAGTTCTGACCTCTAGTGACTACACAAGGTTTTTATATGATTTGACCTGTGACCTAGTTTTTGACCCCGGATGACCCAATATTGTGCTTGACCTAGAATTTGTTGAGATGATCATTGTGTACAAGTTTTATAAAGATTAGGTCAAAATTATGACCTCTAGTGACTACACAAGGTTTTTATATGATTTCACCTTGTGACCTAGTTTTTGACCCCGGATGACCCAATATCAAACTTGATCTAGATTTTGATGAGATGATCATTGTGACCAAGTTTCAGAAAGATTAGGCCAAAATTGTGACCTTTAGTGTCTACACAAGGTTTTTTATATGATTTGACCTTTTGACCTAGTTTTTAACCCTGTATAATCCAATATCGAGCTAGACCTAGATTCTGTAAAGATGATCACTGTGACCAAGTTTTATAAAGATTAGGTCAAAATTAGGTCCTCTAGTGACTACACATGGTTTTTCTATGATTTGATCTTGAGACCTATTTTTTTTACCCCAGATGACCCAATATCAAACTTGACTTAGATTTTGTTGAGATGATTATTGTGACCAAGCAAATTGTTGAAGGACGACAGACGACATACGGCGGACGAAGAGTGATCACAAAAGCTCACTCTGTCACTTTGTGACAGGTGAACTAAAAATCAATGTATCTAGGTGATCTCTGCACATTATGCTTATGAAGTCAGTTTTTCCATGACAAATCAAGGCCAATGTAGAGTATACCATCTTACTTTAATCATTCCACTTTAAAATGTAAATCATCATAAACAAATCATAAACATCATTAATATGTTAACAGCACCAACAATGTTAAGACGTCATCATTACACTGTATATTACCACGAAACACTATCAGGGTAAATTAATTCCAACACTTAATGAAAACTATTTAGTTAGTTTCCAATTGCCATGAGAAGGCCAGTTACATACAGGAACAATACATACAAATTCTTTACAGCATGATACAATGATAATGAGAAAACCAAACAAGAAAATATATTTCAATTTAACTGACCGTCAGCTTTCAAAAACATGTCCACAGTATCATAGAACATGGCCAAGAATTACAACCAAGAATAATTTTTAATTGGTACTAAGTATTATTTATGGCTCACGAGCGCTGAGTGTGGCACTCGTTCAATAATTACATCTATACCTCATAAATAGCATAGAAAATGTATTAAATGTTATTTTCAACACATATATAACAATTCTATACATTTTCCTCACCTAGATTTGCAATCTAGGACAAACAAGTAGTTAAGATTTGCAAGCAATACAGAAGTCCCCTACCGGTTTTAAGCCATTTTCAATGTTTCTGTTGCCATAGCAACCACAATTTTTGTCAGAATCAAAATATTTTAGACGTGCATAATCCCCTTATTGCCCCCTATCCACATATCAAGTTTCATAAACCTAGCTTGAAAACTGTTTGAGTTATGGCAGGATCCAGATTTGGGCATATTTTCACTCTTACTGTCCCCATAGCAACCACAATTTTTGTCAGAATCAATATTTTTAGACGTGCATAATCCCCTTATTGCTCCCTATCCACATAATAAGTTTCATAAACAATATTTGAGTGCCGAGCGTAAGTATTGGTTGTAATTCCAGGCCCATGTGTCCACAACATTATAGGACAAGACATGTGTCCACAACATTATGGGACAAGACATGTGTCCACAACATTAAAGGACAAGACATGTGTCCACAACATTATGGGACAAGACATGTGTCCACAACATTATAGGACAAGACATGTGTCTACAACATTATAGGACAAGACATGTGTCTACAACATTATGGGACAAGACATGTGTCCACAACATTATAGGACAAGACATGTGTCCACAACATTATAGGACAAGACATGTGTCTACAACATTATGGGACAAGACATGTGCCTACAACATTATGGGACAAGACATGTGTCCACAACATTATAGGACAAGACATGTGTCCACAACATTATAGGACAAGACATGTGTCCACACAATATGGGACAAGACCTGTGTCCACAACATTATAGGACAATACATGTGTCTACAACATTATAGGACAAGACATGTGTCTACAACATTATAGGACAAGACATGTGTCTACAACATTATAGGACAAGACATGTCCACAACATTATAGGACAAGACATGTGTCCACAACATTATAGGACAAGACATGTGTCTACAACATTATAGGACAAGACATGTGTCTACAACATTATAGGACAAGACATGTGTCCACAACATTATAGGACAAGACATGTCCACAACATTATAGGACAAGACATGTGTCCACAACATTATAGGACAAGACATGTGTCTACAACATTATGGGACAAGACCTGTGTCTACAACATTATAAGACAAGACCTGTGTCCTCAACATTATGGGACAAGACCTGTGTCCTCAACATTATGGGACAAGACCTGTGTCCACAACATTATGGGACAAGACATGTGTCTACAACATTATGGGACAAGACCTGTGTCCTCAACATTATGGGACAAGACATGTGTCTACAACATTATAGGACAAGACATGTGTCCTCAACATTATGGGACAAGACCTGTGTCCTCAACATTATGGGACAAGACCTGTGTCCACAACATTATAGGACAAGACATGTGTCCACAACATTATAGGACAAGACATGTGTCTACAACATTATGGGACAAGACCTGTGTCTACAACATTATAAGACAAGACATGTGTCCACAACATTATAGGACAGGTAACCAACCAGTCATGTCCTTTACCCATTGGTATTAAACCACCAAATACTTTCAACAAATTATACCTACAAGTGAATCTACAAGTATGTTCCTCATATTGTAAAACAACTTGACCTCTATAAAAGGTCAGCACAATTATTTAGCTTATCATGCAGTTGTCATCTGATTTTTGGTCACATAGAGTTGCAATGTAAATAGACAGTACACAAATATTGTCATGAATGTATGATTGCAAGTTAGAAAAGATGAACATCTCAGCAATGTCTAAGTGCTATCTATTACACAATGAACCACTATGTCAACTGGAATAATTCTATCTATAACACTCCACACTCTATTTCCTTCATAAACCACCAGAAATTGACTCAAATCCCCATACTGTGTTTCCTTCATAAACCACCAGAAATGGACTCAAATCCCCATACTGTGTTTCCTTCATAAACCACCAGAAATGGACTCAAATCCCCACACTGCATGTCCTTCATAAACCACCAGAAATGGACTCCCAACAAGAAGATGAGATCATGCCATATTTAAGCAGTTACGTCCATGCTGGATTTTTTCTGTTCAGTATTGCCTTTGGTCTGGTTACCAGCACCATTTGTAGCTTCCTTTGATTGCTTCGAACCGTATGCTGGGTTTGGTATATCCGTTCTCAACTCAAATATCTGAAAATAAAATAAATTTAGTGGCGTTTGACATTTTTCCCCACCAACAATATTTTAGTCCTATGATATCTGTCTGTGACAAAATCCTGACACAGGACAACCAGCAATTTCCTGGATCTACCCTCAAATGCTGAGCACAAAGCAAGTACCATTTTTAACAACTTTGTTATTCTAAATATTAATATGAACTAATGCACAGCATATGTAGCGGACTATGTCAGTTGTCCTACATTATTTTTTACATGCTCATCTAGTACTGGATTTTTTGGTGATGCATAACTTCACAAAAAATTGTTTGGTTACGAAGTTACGAATCTGGAGCAAGCCGTTTCCAAAAGGCGCTACCGAGCGCTTTCCTACGTCTATGCAACCTATCGAAGCGGTTCGTTGCACAAGAAAGTGTGCGATAGCGGTTTGATACGAAATATTGGGTACAAAGTAACGAAAGACGATACAAACCTGCTATCGTTTGTCAGTCCGAATGAACACGAATAATACACGTTTTTCAATTTGTTTAATTCTAGGTCTACTTAATTCTGGGGTAACTAATTTAAAAATGAATAATTAGATATAAACACAGATAACAACTGATTTCTAGGCCTTATTTGATATTTTATCTTTTTTTAATGGGTTGCATGAGCATACCAGATAGTACTTTTGTTCAAAAGAAAAGGCTATTTTCATTTCAATTAATCATATTACGATTAAATATCAAACATCTTTAATCTTAATCACCTTTTTTTGTTAAATAAACCCTGCAAATCGTCACAACATAAAAGAGATTTAGACGGAAAATTACCGGTTTTATTGTATCCAATATCGCCAACAACAACATGTAATTAGTTTTCGCGACCTTCATCCCGCGAATATTTTTTGATGATTTTGGAGGGATTTTTTAATTACATCTCGGCGAGGAATTACAAAAATGCATTTGTTTTACTTTCTTTACAATAACCTACAACTACGATGTGGATTATCACCGTCCGGTCTAGATACGTAAATACCCGAAACGGACTTTAATTAATTGTATTGCAAACTTTGCGATGGGAAATAACCGAAACATGTGTCTTTTTCATTAGATTTTCTTAAGATTGGTTGATATTTCACGCATATGAACGATTCCCGCTTGACTTACTTCGTTATCTCAGAGTTATCATGTGTCTCATAAGTTTGTAGCATCGTTTATGCACTGAAAATGTTAAAATTTCCTTCCGAAGTGGGCAAAAAAATGGCTGCCTTTTTTGTGTCCAAACATTAAGAAATAGACCTCCCCATTTAAAAGATTGGTTGCATAGCAACCATGGAAGACTGATAATTATTATCTTTTCTTTTCTAGACAGTGACCTACGCTAGTTTTTGGAATATTTTTAAACATCATTAAACAAGAGGGCCCAAAGGGCCATAGGTCGCTCACCTGTCCTAGTAGTTCATGCACCCCTAATGGTAGCCTCTATTGCATGTACAAGGTTTTCATATTGTCTTATGCTTTATAGTTTACATCACACTTAGACCCAATGACACATTGAAGTGATTGGACCTTGTGACCTAGTTTTTGACCCCGGATGACCCAATATTGAACTTGATCTGGATTTTTTTTAGATGATCATTGTGACCAAGTTTCATAAAGATTAGACCAAAATTGTGACCTCTAGTGACTACACAAGGTTTTTCTATGATTCGACCTTGTGACCTAGTTTTTGACACCATATGACCCAATATCGAACTTGAACTAGATTTTGTTGAGATGATCATTGTGAACAAGTTTCATAAATATTCGGTCAAAATTGTGACTTCTAGTGACTACACAATGTTTTTCTATGATTTGACCTTGTGACCTAGTTTTTGACCCCGGATGACCCAATATCGAACTTGACCTAGATTTTGTTGAAATGATTATTGTGAGTAAGTTTCATAAAGATTAGTCAAGAATTGTGACCTCTATAAACTACACAAGGTTTTTGTATTATTTGACCTTGAAACCTTGCTTTTAACCCCGGATGACCCAATATCAAACTTGACCTAGATTTTGTTGAGATGATCATTGTGTACAAGTTTCAGAAAGATTAGGTCAAAATTGTGACCTCTAGTGACTACACAAGGTTTTTCTATGATTTGACCTTGTGACCTAGTTTTTGACCCCGGATGACCCAATATCGAACTTGACCTAGATTTTGTTGGGATGATCATTGTGACTAAGTTTCATAATGATTCGGCCAAAATTGTGACCTCTAACGACTACACAAGGTTTTTCTAATATTTGACCTTGTGACCTTGTTTTTTACCCCGGATGACCCGCTATAGAACTTGACCTAGATTTTGTTGATATGATCATTGTGACCAAGTTTCATAAAGATTAAATTAAAATTGTGACCTCTAGTGACTACACAAGGTTTTTCTATCATTTGACCTTGTGACCTAGTTTTTGACCCCGGATGACCCAATATCAAACTTGACCTAGATTTTGTTGAGATGATCATTGTGACCAAGTTTCATAAAGATTAAACCAAAATTGTGACCTCTAGTGACTACACAAGGTTTTTATATGATTTGACCTTGTGACCTAGTTTTTGACCCCGGATGACCCAATATCAAACTTGATCTACATTTTGATGAGATGATCATTGTGACCAAGTTTCAGAAAGATTAGGCCAAAATTGTGACCTCTAACGACTACACAAGGTTTTTCTATTATCTGACCTTGTGACCTAGTTTTTGACCCCGGATGACCCAATATCGAACTTGACCTAGATTTTGTTGAGATGATCATTGTGACCAAGTTTCAGAAAGATTAGGCCAAAATTGTGACCTTTAGTGTCTACACAAGGTTTTTCTATGATTTGACCTGGTGACCTAGTTTTTGACCCCGGATGACCCAATATCGAACTTGACCTAGATTTTGTTGAGATGATCATTGTGACTAAGTTTCATAATGATTAAGCTAAAACTGTGACCTCTAGTGTCTACACAAGTAATTGTGGACGGACGACGGACGGACGGACGACGGACGAAGAGTGATCACAAAAGCTCACTCTGTCACTTTGTGACAGGTGAGCTAAAAATAAAAGAAAATTTATGAGCTGCCAAATATCGCATTTTAATTTTTTGATATTCTATTAGCAGCCATTTTCTAGTATCTTTGCTTCAGTGCGGGATTTTAACACAAATTTTTAGATCCATTAGTGAATTCAAACTCTGACCAAACCACGTGGACACGTGTTATCGTAAACCGGATCTTATCCGTTGGGCCCAACGTATAGTCCGCTATAAAGACCAGTAGGAACCCAGCATGAAGTATGAAGGAAGGACTAGGAACCCAGCATGAAGTAGGAGGGAAGGACTAGGAACCCAGCATGAAGTAGGAGGGAAGGACTAGGGACCCAGTATGAAGTAGGAGGGAGAGGACTAGGGACCTAGCATGAAGTAGGAGGGAAGGACTAGGAACCCTGCATGAAGTAGGAGGGAAGGACTAGGGACCCAGTATGAAGTAGGAGGGAAGGACTAGGAACTCAGCATGAAGTATGAGGGAAGGACTATGGACCCAACATGAAGTATGAAGGAAGAACTATGGTCCCAGCATGAAGTAGGAGGGAAGGACTAGGGACCCAGCATGAAGTATGAAGGAAGGACTAGGGACCCAGTATGAAGTATGAAGGAAGGACTAGGAACCCAGCGAGAAGTAGAAGGGAAGGACTAGGGACCCAGTATGAAGGAAGGACTAGGAACCCAGCATGAAGTAGGAGGGAAGGACTAGGGTCCCAGCATGAAGTAGGAGGGAAGGACTAGGGTCCCAGCATGAAGTAGGAGGGAAGGACTAGGGACCCAGTATGAAGTAGAAGGGAAGGACGAGGAACCCAGCATGAAGTAGGAAGGAAGGACTAGGGACCCAGTATGAAGAAAGGACTAGGAACCCAGCATGAAGTAGGAGGGAAGGACTAGGGTCCCAGCATGAAGTAGGAGGGAAGGACTAGGGTCCCAGCATGAAGTAGGAGGGAAGGACTAGGAACCCAGCATGAAGTAGGAGGGAAGGACTAGGGACCCAGTATGAAGTAGGAGGGAAGGACTAGGAACCCAGTATGAAGGAAGGACTAGGAACCCAGCATAAAGTATGAAGGAAGGACTAGGAACCCAGCATGAAGTATGAAGGAAGGACTAGGAACCCAGCATGAAGAAGGAGGGAAGGACTAGGGACCCAGTATGAAGTAGGAGGGAAGGACTAGGGACCCAGTATGAAGGAAGGACTAGGAACCCAGCATGAAGTAGGAGGGAAGGACTAGGGTCCCAGCATGAAGTAGGAGGGAAGGACTAGGGTCCCAGCATGAAGTAGGAGGGAAGGACTAGGAACCCAGCATGAAGTAGGAGGGAAGGACTAGGGACCCAGTATGAAGTAGGAGGGAAGGACTAGGAACCCAGTATGAAGGAAGGACTAGGAACCCAGCATAAAGTATGAAGGAAGGACTAGGAACCCAGCATGAAGTATGAAGGAAGGACTAGGAACCCAGCATGAAGAAGGAGGGAAGGACTAGGGACCCAGTATGAAGTAGGAGGGAAGGACTAGGGACCCAGTATGAAGGAAGGACTAGGAACCCAGCATGAAGTAGGAGGGAAGGACTAGGGACCCAGTATAAAGTATGAAGGAAGGACTAGGAACCCAGCATGAAGTATGAAGGAAGGACTAGGAACCCAGCATGAAGTAGGAGGGAAGGACTTGGGACAATCTATACAATGAGATTGACCACATATTGTAAGTATAGCTTGATGTCTGGAGAGACTTACCTGTATATAACTCTCTGACAATGTAATCATCTGTGGCAGTATATCAGCAACATGTAGATCTTGTAACTCGTACCATTTTCCTGAACCCTATAACATAACATCATCATTCATACACTACAGTATAAACAAATCTGTGTATATTTCTGTGGGTAGAATTTCTAACATTTTTCAATTTCGTAGTAGTTTTTTGTAGGCCAAAATTTACGCTAGAGAAATGTAAGTAAACTACAGCGCCGTGCCATAAGTGAATGCCGAATATTAGTGTACTACAGAGCCATATCTTAAGTGAATGTCGAATATTAATGAGCTACAGCGTTGTGCCATAAGTGAAAGTCGAAATGGCTTTTCTGTGATATGTTTTCTTAAAACGTATCTCTGAAAATCTTCATCGAATTATTTACTCTGAACTGTACATCTAGATATAGCCGAGACTCTATAGCCTGGTTGATAATACTTGCAATGTCAATAAAACTGGGCTTTCTCTTCTTTTTACCTATCATCGAAAGTCGGCAATCATAGCCATTTTCACTAAATTTCACTGGAGGACCCTTTCTAGGCAGATTTTTTACATTACCATGTTGCCGCAAATTTATAATAATCCATGTTAAAGTAGTGGTAGGATGGCAAACCTGTGTGATATGTCTAGTAGTGGTAGGATGGCAAACCTGTGTGATATGTCTAGTAGTGGTAGGATGGCAAACCTGTGTGATATGTCTAGTAGTGGTAGGATGTCAAACCTGTGTGATATGTCTAGTAGTGGTAGGAAGGCAAACCTGTGTGATATGTCTAGTAGTGGTAGGATGTCAAACCTGTGTGATATGTCTAGTAGTGGTAGGATGGCAAACCTATGTGATATGTCTAGTAGTGGTAGGATGTCAAACCTGTGTGATATGTCTAGTAGTGGTAGGATGGCAAACCTGTGTGATATGTCTAGTAGTGGTAGGATGGCAAACCTGTGTGATATGTCTAGTAGTGGTAGGATGGCAAACCTGTGTGATATGTCTAGTAGTGGTAGGATGTCAAACCTGTGTGATATGTCTAGTAATGGTAGGATGTCAAACCTGTGTGATATGTCTAGTAGTGGTAGGATGGCAAACCTGTGTGATATGTCTAGTAGTGGTAGGATGTCAAACCTGTGTGATATGTCTAGTAGTGGTAGGATGTCAAACCTGTGTGATATGTCTAGTAGTGGTAGGATGGCAAACCTGTGTGATATGTCTAGTAGTGGTAGGATGTCAAACCTGTGTTATATGTCTAGAAGTGGTAGGATGTCAAACCTGTGTTATATGTCTAGAAGTGGTAGGATGGCAAACCTGTGTGATATGTCTAGTAGTGGTAGGATGGCAAACCTGTGTGATATGTCTAGTAGTGGTAGGATGTCAAACCTGTGTGATATGTCTAGTAGTGGTAGGATGGCAAACCTGTGTGATATGTCTAGAAGTGGTAGGATGGCAAACCTGTGTGATATGTCTAGTAGTGGTAGGATGGCAAACCTGTGTGATATGTCTAGAAGTGGTAGGATGTCCAACCTGTGTGATATGTATAGTAGTGGTAGGATGGCAAACCTGTGTGATATGTCTAGTAGTGGTAGGATGGCAAACCTGTGTGATATGTCTAGTAGTGGTAGGATGTCAAACCTGTGTGATATGTCTAGTAGTGGTAGGATGGCAAACCTGTGTGATATGTCTAGTAGTGGTAGGATGGCAAACCTGTGTGATATGTCTAGTAGTGGTAGGATGTCAAACCTGTGCAATATGTCTAGTAGTGGTAGGATGGCAAACCTGTGTGATATGTCTAGTAGTGGTAGGATCTCAAACCTGTGTGATATGTCTGTTTTACTGATTTCTGATTAGTACAGTGATACAATGGCTTCTTTTTGTACCAGGGCTACATTCATACTAACATCCAACCCTGTTCAATTACCTCAAATCGAAAAAACACCACAAGGGCTTATTTGATATTTATTGCGTCAAATATGATGTCACTATTAGGACAAATAATATGATGGTCTAAATGACACAATCCCTACATATTTTAAAGATCAGAACGTTATTTAGTTACCAAACATTAAACCGAACGCAATTTCGAAACGATATTCGTGGCACAGAACTGCAGGTAAATTTGCAAAAGATTTCAATATTTCCTCATCACTACTTAACCACTGATACATTGCAGAGTTAATAATCAGAAACCATTTGTAATACTGATTTGTAAGGCAGACAGACTGACTGGTTGACATGTGTAAAGCAATATACTAAGTTTTGGAACTTGTGGCTCGACCCTTTTACTCATGCATATCAAATGTACATTATATACGTATATGTGTATGATTTGTATGACAGTAATTGTATATATTGTTTGGGTAATAAAATATGTTTAAACAAAACTCAGGCCTCAACAAATATTTTTAAAAGCACTTGTCCTGCAATATAGACAAAGAAGAAATCCCAAAATCTTACTCGTCCTGCTAAATAAATAAAGAAGGAAAACAATTGGCAGGACGGGCGGACGAGTAGATTTATTGAGGCCTGAAACTAAAGCAAAACAACTATACAATAGTAAAAATAACGAAATTGCGAGAGTGCATCAATGGGATGTGACACAGTAAAATGTTTAATCACATTAACTAATTGACAACAAACCTTTTGTAGTATATGAACCCTGTATGTTCCTTTACCAGGTCCTGGTTCACCATCGTGTACAATATTAGCCATCAAATCATACGTTGTATATTTATGTGTAGCCTTCACTTCAGGTGCAAGAAGTTCACCAAAATCTATGTTCCTGAAAAAATTATTTTATTTTAAAAATTGTTTCACTAAGTTAACAATATTTGAGTCATACAGAGACTACACAGTCACATTATCCTGATACCAGGTGAACCAGCAGTTACAAGCAACTAACTATGCTGAGTGTCAGGGAAGGCAGATAGACCAGCACTACTTTTAATGACTTTGGTATTTCACACTTGAAGTGGTTGCTCTACTATTAGGCTATGGAGGCAGATCTATGTTCCTGAACAACTTAATGAATCTTCTACAACAAAACACACATGGCAGTATTTAGTACTTATGACAATTACTTATATACATATTTGTAGTGTTTTGTGTTTTTGCCAATGATCACTTTTATTGATAAGAGGATATGAGGTTTACTATTTCTCGCAAGAATACAATAAATTAGGCTTGTTAAGTTAAATACTTGCAAATGTAGTTTGATCGTTCTTTTGAACTCTTTTGTAGTTCGGCATTTTTACAGCAATCTTTGCAACAAGCACTTATATTGAAATAAGAGTCAGCTTTTTTTGGTTCAATCCCTTCATCCATCGGTAAACAAAGATTAAACAACCAACCGACCAACACTCTGATTGACTGATGTCAGATAACTCCATATACAATGTAATTTGTTTCTGGGAGTATAATAATTCTACATAATGACAGAAATCTAGATAGACGATCAATGTTTTTGGTATAACTAGATTTACGTATTTCCCGAGCATCATGAAAAATGTGTCAAAAGTGTGCGGTTGTATGAGAGCAGACAGTATGACTTACTTGATAGGAAAGTTTACAATGGTAGGATTCTTTTCTTGAACGAAGAAATTCTTTGTGAATCTCTGTAAATAAAAGCAATAAAACAATATCAATAATTAGGGGAGTGTGCTATATGCCATTCTAGGACAATCAGTAGCTATACCTACATGTACTAAAAGGAAGCCAAGGTAGGCTTAAATTAATAGCTACTTATATACATATCAACACCGTATGTTATAGATGACATAAAAGAACATAATTCTAGCAAAAATCATCGGAGCACAAATCCCTTCCTATACGTACATTTACATGTCAAGGTTGTTCATCAGTTAAAGTTGGAAGGAAATCCTTCTTAAACTGTAGCACAGACGGACAACAGTATACACAAATTGTGTGGGGTATAATAATTGGTAATCCACACCAGTATAATGATGGGGCATGAAAAGGCATGTCCATCAAGTACAGGGTTAAGTTAATTGATTTTTTTTAAAAATGTTGTTTTAAATGCAATAGGTCAACAGTATTTCAGTCATATCAAAGGGTTGTCTGTCCGTTCTGTTCAGATGCTGATCAAATTTAAATCGGTAGAAGAATGTTGAAACAATAACAAAAACTACCAAAAAAACACGAGTCAATAGAACTTTTATCAATTAACACTTGAAAATAAAATAATAATAAACAAACAACGTAGGGGGAATACTCTTATCAACCGGTGACATAATATTTACACAGCCTGCCCAATTCACAGAACTTTGTTGAGTTATTGATCATTCATATACGCACGAGAACGATTAAAAATCAGCATAATATTTTATTAATTTCTTAATCGAATGTCACACCCAATAAACAATAACTGCTAATAAAAAATCGATGACAATTACTCGGATTGATGTCAGCGAAAGAACCCCAAGCTACGTGTTTTAAACAAATTAACGGACAATGATTTTGATTACAGTTAGCAATAAGCGACCTTGTGGCGGCGATTCAGGATTGATGACATGTTGTTATTTGTAATTTTAGTTGACCAGATAACACTTGGAATCATTCTGTACCAGACAGGATTGACAATTTTTTTCTGAGTACTCGAATACTGAATTTACTATTCGATAATCAGACCTTTGAACGAGTACTCGGGTACTTGTTGTCATCTCTAGTTAATATGATATAAATCTGTAGTCATTTAAATCTTGATCTTACCTTCACATATACAATTATATATGGTGGCAGTCTGGTCAGTTCAAATCTCTTCAAGGTTGAATCCTTGTATGTTTTATATTCTTTCTCATACACCCCATTAAACTTGGCAAGAATTGTGTGAAATGGAACCTGCAAACAGATATATACAACAGTGGATGTTTCCTATATATGCATACACAATGTAATTCAAGGCTTTGGCATGAACTATTGCATGTGTTAAACAAAGATTCAATTGAAACACAGTCAGAATTATTGCAGTTTCTGAGGTGATTTTATAACTCAATGTGACTACAGCTTTCTCACATGTTGTATTACTACGTAATTATATATATAGTGAAAAATGGCAATTACAGCAGATCACAACAAGAAAACCAGAGCCAAAATGTCACAAAATACTCCCATCTTGGTCGCTAACCTGTCGTAGTAGTGCATGCAAGACCGTATGTTGACTAATAAGACCGTTTTTCTGAATAAGATTCAAGAAAATTCAGCCTCAGTATTGAAAGTTTTAAGTTTTGCAAGTTTAATTCTATTGCGATGATCATTGTGACTAAGTTTCATAAAGATTATGTCATAATTGTGACCTAAAGTGACTACACAAGGTTTTTCTATGATTTGACCTAGGGACCTAGTTTTTTACCCTGAATGACTCAATATCGAACTTCACCTCGATTTTGTTGAGATGATCATTGTGATTGAGATTCGTTACAATTAGGTCAAAATTGTGACCTCAGGTGACTACACTAGGTTTTTCTATGATTTGACCTTGTGACCTAGTTTTTTGCCTTGGATGACCCAATATCAAACTTGACCTATATTTTGTTGAGATGATTATTGTGACCGAATTTCCAAAGATAAGGTTAAAATTGTGACCTCTAGTGACTACACAAGGTTTTGCTTTGATTTGACCTTGTAACCTAGTTTTTTACGTTGGATGACCCAATATCAAACTTGACCTAGATTTTGTAGAGATGAACATTGTAATTGAGTTTTATAACGATTAGGTTAAATTCATGACCCCTAGTGATTACACAAGGTTTTTCTATGATTTGACGTAGTGACCCAATTTTTTACCCAATATCGAACTTGACCTAGATTTTGTTGAGATAATCATTGTGACCAAGTTTCAAATGATTAGGCCAAAATTGTGACCTCAAGACTCTACACAAGCAGATTGTTGACAGACAGACGATGGACGGACAGTCGACGAATGAAGAGTGATCACGAAAGCTCACTCTGTCATTTTGTGACAGGTAAGCTAAACAAGAGCACCGCCTTGCGGGTGCAGACGCTCATCTGATCATTGTCACTGTAAACAAGAGGGCCCAAAGGGCCCTAGGTCGCTCACCTGTCGAACTTGACCTAGATTTTGTAGAGATGATCATTGTGACCAAGTTTCATACAGATAAGGCCAATATTGTGACCTCTAGTGACTACACAAGGATTTTATATGATTTGACTTAATGACCTAGTTTTTGACCCCAGATAAACCAATATCAAACTTGGCCTAGATTTTGTTGAGATGATCATTGTGACCAAATTTCATAAAGATAAGGTCGACATTGTGACCTCTAGTGACTACACAAGCTTTTTCTATGATTTGACCTAGTGACCTAGTTTTTGACCCCTGATGACCCAATATCGAACTTGACCTAGATTTTGTTTAAGATGGCCATTGTGACCAAGTTTCATAAAGATTAAGTCAAAATTGTGACCTCTAGTGACTACACAAACTTTTTCTATGATTTGACCTAGTGACCTAGTTTTTGACCCCAGATGACCCAATATCAAACTTGACCTAGATTTTGTTGAGATGACCACTGTGACCAAGTTTCATAAAGATTGAGTCAAAATTGTGACCTCTAGTGACTACACAAGGTTTTTCTATGATTTGACCTAGTGACCTAGTTTTTGACCCCAGATGACCCCATATCAAACTTGGCCTAGATTTTGTTGAGATGATCATTGTGATCAAGTTTCATAAAGATTAAGTCAAAATTGTGACCTCTAGTGACTACACAAGGTTTTTCTATGATTTGACCTTGTGACCTAGTTTTTAACCCCGGATGACCCAATATCGAACTTGACCTAGATTTTGTCGAGATGGTCATTGTGACCAAGTTTCATAAAGATTAAGTCAAAATTGTGACCTCTAGTGACTACACAAGGTTTTTCTATGATTTGACCTAGTGACCTAGTTTTTGACCCCGGATGACCCAATATCGAACTTGGCCTAGATTTTGTTGAGATGATCATTGTGACCAAGTTTCATAAAGATTAGGCTAAAATTGTGACCTCTAGTGTCTACACAAGCCAATTGTTGACGGACGGACGGACGACGGACGGACGACGGACGGACGATGGACGGACGACGGACGAAGAGTGATCACAAAAGCTCACTCTGTCACTTTGTGACAGGTGAGCTAAAAATAAAAAAATAAAAATTATGGTTCCAGTGGGGTTTGAACCCACGACCCTCAGGATAATGTCTACGCTCCCTACAGCGCTTTGATTTCCACTTAACCCTTACAATTCACACCCTGCTTTAAATACTAGAATATTTTGATATTTGACCTTTACAAAACTGCTGTGAACCCTGATACACATTTTCATTGGTTGATGAAAGTTTACTTGTATGTATAGAGCATAGAGAGTTACAGCAGAGTTTAGTGACCATGAAGACTACATGTTGAAAGGTTTAAAACAAGGTTTTTCTATAATTTGACCTAGTGAGCTAGTTTTTGACCTCAGATGACCCAATATCGAACTTGACCTAGATTTTGTTGAGATGATCATTGTGACCAAGTTTCATAAAGATTAGGCTCAAATTGCGACCTCTAGTGCAATAAGTACAGCAAGTTTCATATAAATATCTATCGTGGTTTTGAAGTTATGAAGAAAATAACATGAAAAATGAGGAAAATTGGAATTGAACAAAGGGCCATAATTCTTAAAATAATGTAGCTACAGTAATGTAACTTGTCATAAATTGGCGTACTGTTGTTGTGAGCTTAGGTTGAAAGTTTGAAGTTAATATCTTTAATGGTTTGCAAGTTATTAAGAAAAGTAGTAGAAAAATGAGGAAAATATGAATTTTACAAAGGGCCATAATTCTTCCAATATTCTAGCTAGAGTTATGTAACTTGCCATATAATAGCGTACTGTTGATGTGAGCTTATGTTTAAAGTTTGAAGTTGATACCTATAATGGTTTGCAAGTTATTTAGAAAAAAAAAGAAAAATGCGGACGGACGGACGGACGGACGGACGGACGGACAGACAGACAGACAGACAGACAGACAGACGGACAGACGGACAGACAGACAGACAGACAGACAGACAGATGGACAGGGTGATTACTAAAGGGCATGTAAAAAACATTTTGCGGGCCCTAATTAGATTACAGACAATGTCAGTTTCACATTTTTTGGTTGTTAATGGACAATAACCCAAAAAGGCATGGACCAATTTGGCCTATAATTGAACTATGCCTAGATATCATGCTTACAAACGTTGTCAACAAGTTTGAAGATGATCAGATGAAAACTGCATGAGTTAGAGTACCGACAAGCCTAATTTCACATTTTTTTGGTAATTGAAGGACCACAACCCATGAAGGCCAGTGCCGATTTGGCATATAATTGAATTTTTCCTAGATATTATGCCTATTTATAAGCATTGTCACCAAGTTTAAAGATAATTGGATGAAAACTGTTCGAGTTACAGTACAGACAAGGCCAATTTCACACTTTATTGGTAATTAAAGGACCATTCAATTCAAGAAGACCAAGACTGATTTGGCTTGTAACCAAGCTTGGACTAGATATTATGCCCATTAGCATTGTCATCAAGTTTGAAGATGATCGAATGAAAACTGTTTAAGTTAAGAGTACAGAAAAATTACTGGACAAACGCCCGCCAATCCCGGGTGTTCTCATAATAGGTCCTGTTTTCAACTGGCGTATAAAAGGTGGCATGCAGAAGATTTGGATTGTTATGCTGGGATCTCCTGTTGAGATATCAACAGACTGACATAGAGCCATCTTTCAGCAGATAAAATGCTAGCACTTTACCGAAAAGGTGCAAACTTGATCATAGACATGTGTATGGTAGTGGCTGATGTGAGATAAGCTGAACTAATATAAACTGTGATATCAACTAATAGGAGAGATCACTGTATTCATATGTAAAATGCCCACCAGTAATCTATTGGATGAATGAACAATAGAAACCTGCCATTCACCAATAGCTAGCTGGTGGTACTAATCCCTATGTATACAAACATGGTCTCTCCTATATAAGAGCATCTTGTATATAAAGTACAAGGTACAAACTAAGTGACATACCTGAGGTATGATATTTTCCTGTAGTTCATCAGGATATAGAGGTTGTGCTGGAAGGTCACAGGTCAGATATAACCACGGGATCTCGTCCATCGTCTCCTGATATTCTTCTGTAAGTAACAACTTCTGCTTCTCATGTTCTGCCTGAAAGTATAATAGTCACAAGTACTCATTAGTGTACAGTGTTGGTAATCAAATATGCTGCAATCAGAACCAAGTTTCTATTTCCTTGAAACTTTCACCATTTTTAGCATAGAGCCCACAAACTACATGAAAAAAATTTGAGTTATACAAACCGAAACATTCAAAGACAGACTGGCCATTCATGTGATTAAATACGAGAGGAGTTCAACTTATATTTTAATAAAAACTGAACATCGGATTTGGTCATACTAACACAACAAAATTGATTTATCTCCTTTAAACCATGACAGATAATGCCTTAAGTAAAATACAGTGGAACTTGTACTAGGGACCATGTGTATTAAGCCATCTTAGTCTTAAACAACCGGTTTCAATTCCTCCGAACCACATTTACTCTATTTTTTGTAGTGTTAGTGACTTTTGTCTAACACGACCACCGACCACTGTTTAAGCACTATAATTGATTGGATATATACTCAAACACAAAAGAAACTGTGCATATTTCAAATTGGGATAACTATGGAAATATCTGTCGTAGGCATTTCATTTTTGTACCATTTAAAGCATGTGTGTCACTTTATCGAACAATGGACACAAATAGGCCCTATCGGATAAGATGTTACGTAACGTCACAAAACAGGATATTCGCATGATTTGCGCGTACAGAGGCTTGATAAAGGTGTAATGGGTCAAATAACCCCTCATTCATTTTTCGCAACTCCAAGGAGGAAGAATAACACAAAACAATATCTGTAAAATCAGAACTTGCTATGCCAAGATTATCGGAACGTCAGCAAATTGAGGCGTTGAGGACGCTCATTAGAGGTACCTCTATTGATAATATTCCACGAGCCTTCTGGGTAGAAAGGTACGATCACGACATGATGTCAACAATCTGTACAACCTGCAGAAACCTCTTCATGTTGAATGGAATGAAATTCCTCCGCACGTCGTACAACGTGACGTCAATTTCATGAGACGTCGTATCGTACAGGTTATACGTCAAAATGAAGATCATACCCGATATTAATGAAATTATAACAATTCAACAATTTAGAGAATTTTACACCTTAATTTTATTCTCAAAAACACCGATATATCAATTTATGCAATTTTTATTTTGACCCCTACCATGCTTAAACATAAAACACGATTCTTTATACTGCGCTATATAAATTAAATGTATTCTGTTTTATAGGCAATTGAATTAGCTAAAATTTGACACCAAACACTATAAACTATCTTTTATTTATGTCTGAAAAAATAAGTGAAAACCCATGCACAGTTTCTTTTGCGTTTGAGTATACATTATACAATGTTTATATCACTTGATACATTACAGTACTATACACGATTGGACATAATTAGATTTCCTTGTGAATTTATGAAAATACTGGATGTCCAATTTTGTTCAAATAAAAGTTGAACACCCCTTGTAGATATATTAGGAATCAAAACATCTTTTATCAACTAAGGACTCTATAACTCAGGTTCTCAAGGTGATCTCCTTATTGAGGTAATAACATTGTATCATTATTTCATTGTGTAACTGCCAAATTACCAATATTTGTGACATATAACATTAATTTTTGATAAACAAGATGCGAAATAAAATCCCCTCGGATAACTGACCTCACAAGCTGGCCCAAAAGGCCCTATGTCGCTCAGATTCAGAAAAATTCAGCCTCTATTGCAAGCTTTTTCTAGATTTTTGCAAGATTTGACCAAGTGATGAGACAAACATTCTAACCAAGTTTCATGAAGATTGGGTTATAATTGTGTCCTCTACTGTTTTTACAAGCTTTTTCTAAGATTTTATCTTGTGACCTAGTGATAGTGATTGTGTACCTGATAATCAAATAGCCTGTGTGTTAGACTTAGGTAATCCGCATCCCACCTTGCTTTTCTTGGGGCGGCTTTTCCCCATTTTTATACTTTGTCTCAAACAGAACACATCAAAATGTTTCTTACTCTCTGTCAGGAACAGGAATATTACATAAAATGTATCTAACTTGTAGTGATCATGCTTTTTATGATATACCTAACACACTGTATTGTCAGGAATACAGGCCAAATCACACAGTGGAATACAACGCAACAGACTTCATTTCCGTACCATACATGCCTGATGTTCCGAATTGGTATCATGCATGTCTGATGTGTTATTATGCCAACGTCTATGACGTTAACATTTACCTTTTTACGAGTGGACGTCACGTTATATGCCGACGTTCATGACATCAATATATACACATTAAACGCACTTTCGCACGTAAAAGCGCCTTTTTCCCTTATGTAGGTATGTAATAAAAGAAATAATCTTGCAGTTGTGTTGATCAGTTAAGCTGTATTACTTCTCGTTGCTTGCATCATACCGCATCTCAGCAGATACGACATTACACATGCAACCCAAGGAAATACGGCCCAACGGATCAACACACTACAGTGATGTATCAACTTTTGTTAGACCAAAAGAGCAAATAAGGCTAATAAAAACTAAAATTCCAGGTCCTTAGGCATTTATCATAACTGAGTTTTACTGTACATATATGGTGCTAGGGTCCATTGCCTAAGAAAACTGCTTCATAGCATTTTCCCAGGGATGTAAACCATTCCCACTGTTTTCAATTGAACAGGAGATAACTGAATTAAAGTGTTACATATTACTTTGATTTCTGCAAAATTGACCATGGTACAACAGCTAGATTATATTTAAGGTAGAACTTTGATGCCTCAAACACCCTGCAAACCTTGTACTGGCTCTTTGGTCTGGGCAATATGATGATATACTAGTATATAGATGATGCTTCAAACATGTAGATGGATGTACTAGGATACAGATGATGCTTCAAACAGGTAGATGGATGTACTAGGATACAGATGATGCTTCAAACAGGTAGATGGGTGTACTAGTATACAGATGATGCTTCAAACAGGTAGATGGATGTACTAGTATATAGATGATGCTTCAAACAGGTAGATGGATGTACTAGTATACAGATGATGCTTCAAACAGGTAGATGGATGTACTAGTATACAGATGATGCTTCAAACAGGTAGATGGATGTACTAGTGTACAGATGATGCTTCAAACAGGTAGATGGACGTACTAGTATATAGATGATGCTTCAAACAGGTAGATGGATGTACTAGTATACAGATGATGCTTCAAACAGGTAGATGGATGTACTAGTATACAGATGATGCTACAAACAGGTAGATGGATGTTCTAGTATATAGATGATGCTCCAAACAGGAAGATGGATGTTCTAGTATAGAGATGATGCTTCAAACAGGTAGATGGGTGTACTAGTATAGAGATGATGCTTCAAACAGGTAGATGGATGTTCTAGTATAGAGATGATGCTTCAAACAGGTAGATGGATGTTCTAGTATAGAGATGATGCTTCAAACAGGTAGATGGGTGTACTAGTATAGAGATGATGCTTCAAACAGGTAGATGGATGTTCTAGTATAGAGATGATGCTTCAAACAGGTAGATGGGTGTACTAGTATACAGATGATGCTTCAAACATGTAGATGGATGTACTAGTATACAGATGATGCTTCAAACAGGTAGATGGATGTACTAGTATATAGATGATGCTTCAAACAGGTAGATGGATGTACTAGTATACAGATGATGCTTCAAACAGGTAGATGGATGTACTAGTATATAGATGATGCTTCAAACAGGTAGATGGATGTACTAGTATACAGATGATGCTTCAAACAGGTAGATGGGTGTACTAGTATACAGATGATGCTTCAAACAGGTAGATGGATGTACTAGTATACAGATGATGCTTCAAACAGGTAGATGGGTGTACTAGTATACAGATGATGCTTCAAACAGGTAGATGGATGTACTAGTATACAGATGATGCTTCAAACAGGTAGATGGGTGTACTAGTATACAGATGATGCTTCAAACAGGTAGATGGTGTACTAGTATACAGATGATGCTTCAAACAGGTAGATGGGTGTACTAGTATACAGATGATGCTTCAAACAGGTAAATGGATGTACTAGTATACAGATGATGCTTCAAACAGGTAGATGGTGCAAACTGAGTTTGCACCATCTACCTGTTTGAAGCATCATTTTTTTTAACTGTAGTTCAGAAGGCAATTTGAAGTTCTACTGTGACACTGACTGAGATCATCAATCTATCTGCAATGATGACCAACATGTGACAGTGACCGAGATCATCAATCTATCTGCAATGATGACCAACATGTGACACTGACTGAGATCATCAATCTATCTGCAATGATGACCAACATGTGACACTGACTGAGATCATCAATCTATCTGCAATGATGACCAACATGTGACACTGACCGAGATCATCAATCTATCTGCAATGATGACCAACATGTGACAGTGACCGAGATCATCAATCTATCTGCAATGATGACCAACATGTGACACTGACTGAGATCATCAATCTATCTGCAATGATGACCAACATGTGACACTGACTGAGATCATCAATCTATCTGCAATGATGACCAACATGTGACACTGACTGAGATCATCAATCTATCTGCAATGATGACCAACATGTGACACTGACCGAGATCATCAATCTATCTGCAATGATGACCAACATGTGACAGTGACTGAGATCATCAATCTATCTGCAATAATGACCAACATGTGACACTGACTGAGATCATCAATCTATCTGCAATAATGACCAACATGTGACACTGACTGAGATCATCAATCTATCTGCAATAATGACCAACATGTGACACTGACTGAGATCATCAATCTATCTGCAATGATGACCAACATGTGACACTGACTGAGATCATCAATCTATCTGCAATAATGTCCAACATGTGACACTGACTGAGATCATCAATCTATCTGCAATGATGACCAACATGTGACAGTGACCGAGATCATCAATCTATCTGCAATGATGACCAACATGTGACACTGACTGAGATCATCAAACTATCTGCAATGATGACCATCATGTGACACTGACTGAGATCATCAATCTATCTGCAATGATGACCATCATGTGACACTGACTGAGATCATCAATCTATCTGCACTCCAACATGTGACACTGACTGAGATCATCAAACTATCTGCAATGATGACCAACATGTGACACTGACTGAGATCATCAAACTATCTGCAATGATGACCAACATGTGACACTGACTGAGATCATCAATCTATCTGCAATGATGACCAACATGTGACACTGACTGAGATCATCAATCTATCTGCAATGATGACCAACATGTGACACTGACTGAGATCATCAAACTATCTGCAATGATGACCAACATGTGACACTGACCGAGATCATCAATCTATCTGCACTCCAACATGTGACACTGACTGAGATCATCAATCTATCTGCACTGATAACATGCTCACTAACAATCAACCATTTATTCTTTATACAACTCATATGACCAATCTAATGTTGATACTAAGTATTAATAGATCAACTTTACCATATAGTTCAAATTCATATCAATGTCATGTATCTATGCAGATTAAAGACTCAGTTAAAACCTCAGTAATGATCTTTGCATATTACTAATATTTAAAGCTCAAATTTTGCAACTATTTGTAAATATCATTAAAAAGATCAATTTGTAGTGATGGATTCTGAAAATGTAAAACTGATTCAGAACAAGGGTACACCAGAAAATGGAGCTCGACAGTGGTTATGGAAATATATTATATTGTCACTATCTTTGTTTACATTACTCCTAGGAGGAGTCACATTCTCATACGTACAGACAGAGTGGGTCCAGCATAAAGTAAAGAATGACTTATTTCCCGACATGTCTACTCGAAAACGGAATGTATCCACTTGCGGAACCACCAACACATCTGATCCAGTTTACAAGAACTATACAAAAGTTCAACAAGACGCAGCACACTGGACAATGTACTTTAACATAGCCGAGCATATTCCCATGTTCTTCTCAAATTTAATTTTGAACACATATACGGACACATACGGAAGGCGTTTCATCCTCGTCCTCTCAGTGCTAGGATTATGTATAAAGTACATTATAATTACAGCAGTAATCTATACAAACGCATCATTCTGGTACGTAGTGGCTGCATATACTCTCGATGGTGCAATAGGAAGCTTCAACGCAACATTGGCAGGCTGCTTCGCATACGTGGCCGACATTATCAGTGATCATCACAATCGTGTGATTGGTATAGTGGGCATCGAGACAGTTCTAGTGTCAACATCAATCATTGCTGGAATATTGTCGGGATATCTCGTAGAAACTATCAATCTAGGTTTTGCAAAGACAGCATTAATTTGTACTTCTACAGCGACACTAGGATTACTCATGATCATATTCCTAGTACAAGAAAGTCTACATAAAAACAAAAGGACACCAACTAAGTCGATTGTAGGAACAATACAAACAGTGTCACAGTTTTATATAAGTTCTGAATTTAAAGGGAAGAGACTTGGATATATTCTTTTGCTGTCAGCTTTTCTTATGGCCGAGTTGAGTTCTGGAAATCGAACAAGCTTGGAACAAATTTACCTTCTGGGATTACCATTCTGTTGGGGACCATCTCAAATAGGCACCTTCCTGACAGCTAGACATGCTGCACAAGGAGTCATAGGCATGATAACGCTAAAACTACTACAAGTTTGCATGTCCAACGAGGCTATTGCCATATTAGGACCAATTTCAAATTCAGCGTCGTTTATTATCGAAGGACTAGCAACTACCGACATAATGATATACATGGTGCCTGTCAGTGGTATCTTATCATTTATAATGATACCCCTTATACGTGGCATTATGTCAGTCATCACTGACCCAGACAAACAAGGAGCCATGTTTTCCAGCATAGCAGCTCTAGAAGGTATAAGCAGTATAGGTTCAGCAATAGCAAGCAATGAGATATATGCCGAGACATACACTTCCATGCATGGATTTGTCTTCCTATTATTGGCAGGACTCAGTTTTATATGTTGTCTTCTCTTAGTAGCATACTATGTGTTAAAAAAGGTAAAATTAGACTGTTTAGATGAAATAAAGTACAAACAGGTCAATACATACAATTATTAAATTTTACCTTAAGTTTTAAATGTATTTTTCTTTTTAATACAGGTCCTAAGATATAATACTGTTTGTTCCCCCCCCCCCATTTATAGGAGCATATGTAAAGAGCTACAATAATCACAAAGAAAATACGGGTTATTCTTTGTTTCTTGGAAAATATGTGCAACTAAATTTGTTTAAATTAAGTAAAAAAAATGTTTTCCCTTTAGATGCTTTGTGAGTACCGACCCTGACTATACAAACCTCTATATGAAGT
The DNA here is from genome assembly GCA_947247005.1 of Spisula solida. Taxonomy (NCBI): domain Eukaryota; kingdom Metazoa; phylum Mollusca; class Bivalvia; order Venerida; family Mactridae; genus Spisula; species Spisula solida. The sequence continues at coordinate 30,606,896 of OX365944.1, read as the reverse complement.
TGACATATCGTTACAAGTACGAGGGGTGATCAATATATAACTAGAAAATGCTTATAATTTTGTTAAGACTTATGATTTTACTCAAACTTTAGCTGGAAGTAATAACATACATTAGCAACGTTTCCCTGAATATTCATAATTACAGCGACATCATGCTAAAATCTATGGTTGCTAAGGTAACCATGAATGCACCTAAGAAGGACATTTTGCTGATTTTTCAACATTTTCATGCAAATTTAAACCCTCACAATTTTCATGTAAGCAATAGCAAGGTGATGAAAATTTATACTAGGGGTCACCTAAGACTTGCCGCCTTACTGATGGTAACGTCATACATGGGCTGTGTTGTCATTCGTTACGTCATGCATGAGTTATCATTCCGTGACCGCAAAAATGACGGACGGCAAAAGGTTATCAATTAAATATTTAGTTTTACAGAAAAACAAGTAATACAAAATTGTGCACGATATTCAGTAATTATTTCTTGATCATGTCATGTCCAAAGCTTCGATTTGTGTACATAATAACATTTCAAAAATAGACTTGAAAAGGCTATAAGCGATCTAAGGCGAAGTGGGCGTAGCATAACGTCAGAACTACGCACTGAAATGTTGGATATTCTGACCGAAATTCCTTTAGGGATGATCATCGTGAGTGTTTTTCAACTTTGTATTACATGGGAGAAGGAGAATATGTAGGATAATCTGAAGTTTTTTAAAATCAATGCAGTAGAGCCTAAAGAATGTGGTCATCAAATTGTTCATAATTAAGTTCTGAATTACGTTAAAAAGTGTAAAAATGACGTTGCCCCGCCTACCGGTTTCATAGCTTGGCAAAAATGTTCATAATTTATTATTCGATATATTTGAAAACTTTTCAGGACATGTTCTTCTAATATATGTATTAACCACTGCATAAAATATTTTTAGAAAATAAAATGTCATAGCAAAGTGATGAGCATTTTCTCGTTATATATGGATCATCCCTCGTACCTGTGTACTTAATGAGGTTAAATAGTAGTAGTCATATTGAAATAGAACAAGTACATCAGTTTGAACATTTATATCAGTACATTAAAGCTGATAACTCACTGTACTTGATACCTTACAATACAAGTAATATGTATATACCTTAAATTACTGACTTCACTGGTATGTTTATGGTTAATTAATCAGTGTTCACACTGTCTCTCAACAATGTTTCAGTCATATATATGATGGCTAATTCATCTAAGCAGTTTTCCTGGACTTTATCCAAACCAGTACTAACCCTTTCACTAGGAATCAGCAACATCTCCACATGTGGAGGAAAATCGAGATTGTTGCCGATTTTTCATGAAAGGGTGTGACCTGCTGTGACCTGGAATCAAACCCATATAGCCAGGCTACAAATCCAGTTCATTAAGTACTGGACTACAGCCATGGCAACACAGGTTAGTACCATGTAAGTATGTTCTATTTGCCTTACCCAATACACACAATCTAACACCAGATTGTCAGTAACGCCTACCTACAATACTGCACAACAACCTTGCGTCAGACAGAAGATGATCAATCCCACAGACTAACCATATGTAGTTGATTTCAAGACAAAGTTGTCAAAAATATAACACTGAGTCAAGCAGAAAATCACCCTCATGAATGGTTAAAAGTATAGCACTTTTGATAGTTTTTAAGTTGATCAAATCTTCCTTATATAGACCATGACCTCAGTATGAGTCATGAAAGTTTTACTAGTACTTTGTCAGGATCATTTTTAATGCTTAGGGGAGTACTTGACTTGAATTCACTAGTCATGTGGACCACAGGTAGCTGTATCATTAATAAAGAGTAAACAAAATTTATATATCTGAGACTTTTTTACTCTTTATCAATGATACAGTTACCTGTGATGTGGACTAGCAAGGTTCCCACAATATTCTCACATAAAAATCCTTGACTTTTTCATGACCTTTCTCTGACTTTTGACATTTTAGAGCAATTGAGTCATTTTCTGCCCTAGCAGTGATTTTGAATGGCGCTAACAAAATGAAAAGAAATAAAGCACCGTATCTATAAATTATATAATCTTAATATCCTGTGAATAAGGTACTCTGTAAATAGATTTAAGGACAATGAAAACTTAAAAGTCCTTGCAGAGATCATGCACACATGTAGACATACATAATATTTACCGTCAATCAATGTTTATTCGCATGCTCTCAATTTCATTTTCAGACTTATTTCGCGGGAATAATGAATTTGCTGTCAAAGGTTTCAGGATGAGATTTCATATTTGGAAGTATATAAACGAAACTTGTTTTGCAGATAATAGCGAAAATAAACAAGACTGCAATCAATAAACGCTTATGCCCCCTGTGGAAGCCTTGTCCATAAATAAGTCTAAGTCCAAAATTAGGTCAAGGTGAAGGTCAAAATGGGGTCAGGTGATACAGGCGCGTGGAGAGTGTTCATATACAACATCCATGCAAGTATGAAAGCTTTGTAGCAAGCCATATTAATGCTAGAAGAAACGGTCAATTTGGGTTAACCAGGACGGACGAACGAACGAACGAACAGACGGACGGACAGGTGAATTACTATATGCCTCCCGATCTATCGATACGGGGGCATAAAAACAAGAGGGCCATTGGCCTTAAAGCGCTCACCTGATGACTAGCAGTTTAGGCAGAATCAGTATTTGTTATGATATGACCTTAATATTTAATTTAGATTTTACAGTGACACACTTTGTGGCCAGGTTTGATAAAGATGAGGTAAAAATGTGACCTCTAAAGTATAAACGAGGGTTTTCTTTGATGTGACCTTGTGACCTATATCTTTACTCCAGATGACCTAATTTCAAACTTGACCTAGATTCTACAGATACACACATTGTGACCAAGTTTCATAAATATTACGCAAAAAACATGACCTCTAGACCTCTGTTAACAATGTATTTCTTTGATGTGACCTAGTGACCTAGATTTTGACCCCAGATGACCCAGTTACAAACTTGACCTAGATTGCATAAGGACAAACATTGTGACCAAGTTATATAAAGATTAGGCAAAAGTTGTGATTCGTGCTCAGGTGAGCTAAAAAGTGAATAATAACTATGATACAGCCGCAACACCAGATTAACCAGATAAACATCAGTGACATCACTCCAATCAGCTTATAACAGATTACATGCACACTAATCATAACCCTGATATAATATCAATTAAAATCTAGTACACAATGCAATGTATTATATCTACATAATGATATGGTTATCGCTTTATCAAAAAAGTCATAGATTTCATATACATTTGCAAGTAAATATGTCATTATGACAGAAATTAAACTTAAAAACTTGTAGTTTTAATTATGCCAGTGGTTGACAGTTCCCTGTAATGGATAACATGTACTTCAAGACTAACAGTTTTAAGCACAAGTGTACGGATTTGAAATATTTGTAAGGTTTAGGTTAACACTATAGAAAGGCAGTGTAAGGTATACAGGTTATTGGATAGAGAGTGAGATATGTCAGGAGAAGAGGAGAATCTTATACAACAGAGTGAGATAGCGAGGAGAAAGCATCATTCAGTGCCATATAAGTATGCTATCGTCATACCAGCAGTAGTATTTCTCATCCTTGGTGGACAGATACATGTGTATGTTGTCAACGAATGGACACAATACTCAGTACGAACTAAAACATTTCAGAACATGTCAGACATAGGGAATTTTTCCGCCTGCAGCGATCGGAACCATTCGGATGCCAATTACCAGCAGTATAAGAAGGTACAACAACAATCAGCTGTCTGGTTAGCACTATATGTTACAGCCCAGCATATTCCAATGTTGGTATCAAACATGATTCTGCCAAGTTATACTGACACGTACGGTCGTCGATTTCTGTTTGTGTTAGCTTCATTTGGTATGTGGACTAGATACTGTATAATGCCGGTGATTATCTACTTCAACTTATCATATTTGTATGTTTTTGCAATTTACTTTTTTGATGGATTACTAGGCTCAACATTTGCTATCAACAGCTCAATGTTTGCCTATGTTGCAGACATTACAACCAATCACAATACTCGGATTGTTGGCATGGTAACAATGGAAGCTGTTTGGGTACTCACCAATGTGATTTCTAGCATATTTAGTGGCTATTTAATAGAAACTTGGAATGTGGGATTTTTATACACAGGTATTATTGCAGCTTTCATTGCATTTATAGGATTTTTTATGATTGCATTTACCTTGCCCGAAAGCCTACAAGAGCAACATCGACAGGAGAAAAAATCTTTCATAGAAATGATGGCAAGATCACTGGATTTCTACTTTAGCCAAACATTTAAAGGAATGAGACTATGTTATGTATTACTCTTAATGAGCTTTGCCTTTGCAGAGCTAAGCGGCATGAGCAGACTTCTAATGGAGACTCTCTATTTCCTGGGACAACCATTCTGTTGGGGTCCAAAAAAGATAGGTATATTCACAATGACAAGACATGCTGCTCAAGGATTCTTAGGCCTGGGATCAGTTAAACTGTTTCAAAAAGTAATGTCTGATCAAGCTATGGCTATAGTTAGTGCTATGTCCAACACAGCATCATACATGGTCGAAGCTTATGCCAAAGATGACTATATGATATACATAGTGCCAATTGTTGGTCTGTTTTCATTTCTTATGATACCGATGATTCGTGGAATGATGTCATCAATGACCTCAAATGACAAACAAGGAGCCATGTTTGCAAGCCTTGCTGTCATTGATGTTTTAAGTAGTCTCATATCATCTTTTGTAGGATACAGCGTATATGCAGTGACATTTTCGTTAATGGATGGACTAGTGTTCCTTGTACTAGCTAGCTTCAGCTTTCTTGATATAACTCTCTTAATTCTATATTGCTGTGTTAAGCCGTACTACACAAAGAGACAAACAGTTCCGAAGTATGAACCCGTAAAAGATAAAAGTAAATATACTAAACTTTGAAATTTAACTTCAACTGACTGACGCAGAAATAAAATAATTGTCAGTATGTACCGGTATGTCAAATTGAACGTTTACTTATAGTCAAGTTATAGAACATATTTACTTGCCTTCATCTCTTAAATAATAACCGTCACAATAAACTCTCGAAGAATCTTCAAAAATACATACTGTATGTTTTATATGTATTATTTTCATGAACATTTTTGTAATCATTGTTGTAAAATAAAGAATAGAAACATTGTGTTTTAATCTGGTTATGAATTAACTTTTTCATACTTGGAAAGTGTGTTCTAACCTGGTTATGAATTTACTTACTCATACTTGGAGAGTGTGTTCTAACCTGGTTATTGACCTTTGAGATATTGACTAATTGTTCAGCAGGACACATCGTCTGGTAGAAGTGAACATTTGTGGCACATTATTTTCAAATCCAACCATAAATGACTAAGTTATGCTCAAGTCAAGCTCAATTTTGACCATTTTTGACCTTTCAACTCCAAGTGTGACCTTGACCTTTGAGATATCAGTGATTTTTTTCTTCTTTGTTTGCTACAGGTAAACGGTACCTTCCCAATTTGAAAAAGGCTATAATTTTCCCATATTTGAAGGGAGAAATTCCCAATGATATTTAAAAAAAAAATCAAAATCGGACATAAAATGACAAAGTTATGAACATTTTTGACAAGAGGCCAAGCATAAAAGTTTACAGAAACCAGTATACTGTCAGATGTAATCTCTTTTTCTGTTTTATTTGGCCTTTCTGCTTCATGAAAATTCCCAATTTCAAGTTGTCACAACGCGAAAATTCCCATTCTGAACGGACCCTTTCCCAAAGAAGCAAAAAAAAATCACTGGATATTGACGTAATTGTTTCGCATGACGTTTCACATGACACACCGTCTAGTAGTAGTGAACATTTGTACCAAATTATTTTCAAATCCCACAATAAATGACTTAGTTATGCTCCGGACAAGCTCAATTATGGCCATTTTTGACCTTTCAACTCCAAATCATTGAAATGTGACCTTGACCTTTGAGATACTAACGTAATTATTTCGCATGAAATTCGCATGAAACACCGTCTCATCAAGGCAAACAAATGTACCAAGTTATTCAAAAATCCTTCAATGCATACAGAGGATATAGCCTGGACAAACTTTAGGACAGGCAGACAGGCTGACTACTTCAGTAGTGGGGGTATAAAATGCAATGCCGGATGCTCCCCCCTCCCTCTTAATCTGCTAGTGCAAAAATGACTTATGATAGCAATGTACAGCAGCTACCGTAAAATCCCATGTAAAAGTCGCGGTTGTGTATTGCACGCAGGTAAAAAATGAGAGAAGAATCAGAGGAAATTTTTTTTGAAGAAAATCGAGCAAAAAACGAGAAAAAAATCACGAAAATCGGCCGCCATCTTGGGTGTCCGTAATAATTACCAAATCGTGATAATTACTATTGAATGTCTATAAAATAGAATAAATGGTAAAGTTCTGTAGGCCTATTAGCTTTATATTGACAAATGTGGAATGATGAAAAGGACTGTTATCATTTCAACAATCTTTGAGATATTTCCTGAAATATGAGTAAGTATTGCCAATCTCCAGTATTTAAAGAGTCTTTATTAATTTCTCAATGTGTCAACACTTTCTCAAACTTCACAACACAAACTTGCAAACACTTCATCAACACCTTCTCAAACTTTTGAATGAGTGTTAATTGTCTGACCAATTAACATAGACGATTGTTTCCAAAACATGTTACGGGCCGTTTAATGAGAAACTTTCAAGAAAACAATATGATTTTATTGACACAATTATTATGATGATTTTAAAATATATATAAATAACTCCCGATAAATGTAGGTCTCTCAAAAACAACAAACACGGAATAAATATAATAATAATATAGACCTTATTAAAATCCGCAAAACGTACTGAACGGTACGGAATTTAGCCGTTACCAAACCAGTACGAGTTATTTCCCCTTTATTACAAATGGCAGACTTCTTGAAAGTTCATTTTTTCCCGATCGAGATGGATTGAGACTTGGAAAATGGCTATATCATTGTAAAAGACGCATCTAACTTTTGGTTTCGATTCTGGGTGAAATAAGTGCGTCTTAACATGCAAAAATACGGTAATGATCACAACTTACCATCTCAAGTGGTGGCACCTTTCTACAATAAACTTTCATTTTGCCCCTGAATGTTTTGTTGATAATAGAACTGCTAAGTTTCCTAGTACCATTGAGTGCTCCGTGTAAGGCATTGAGAAACCATGACATAAACTCTAACGCATCACCTGAAAAATACCAATCAAAGGGAGTTAACTATTTACAGTTCTACAATGCTTCAAATTATGACTTTTTAGAATAAATTTTGTTTTGGTTTTGACAAATATATTGGGTAAATGAATATTTTATTTATTGCTTAACTTTTTACTATAATATCATTTCTTACTTGGATCTTTCCAGTTTTAATATTAATGATATATTGTATATTGGGCAAAAGTAGGGCATATTTTATTGAAAAAATAGGAATTTCTGACAGTAAAAAGTAGGTATAAAGAAGGAATTTTGACCTTTTTAGTTCAATATAACAACAGACAGATACAGGATTTGGTGCTAGAGGGGCATAGAAAACATAAATTTCAGAGGCGGATGACAGAAAAAATGACCAGACGATAATTATAAAATTGATTTACTTTAGTTTGGGAGCTTAGCGAGCCCGAAAAAATGCATGCATTATATTTCGACTGAAATTACAACTCAAAGAAGAAGTAAGTATCATTTTGCACTAGTTTTAATTTTTATTATGAGATGTAAAAGTAGGGATAATAGGGCTGTTTTGGAAAAAAGTAGAGCAAAGTAGGGCTCAGATCAAAATAGTAGGGAAAAGTTGGAATAGTAGGGCCCCGTAGAAAGCCTGATAGATGTCTATACGTCTGTTGTTTCACATTGCATGATACATTGGCAGAATTTTCAACACTGTTACAGGAAATGATATTTTAAAGAGTGAAAGTAATATCATAAGGTTGAAAAATCAGTTACCCCATGCTTGACCATGGTTATAGTGTTGTTTTTAAATTGACTGAGATAGTCATGAGTGCATGCATGGTCTCTGGTTGTTTCCCTCCTAGATTGGCTAATGATCTCTGATTTCGATGAAAAAGAGTTGTGAAATACAAAGAATCCGGGAGGGATTCCCTAGCAGTTTAAGAATAGACGCTGGGTCTTTTAACATGCCAGGTGTGCTGCATCGATACTAGTCAGACTACCCATGTATTATCAACCAGTACTTCAGCAGTTCAAGAGCATTACCCATATGACAATAACCGTGGTTATTAAAATTGCAGTTTACCTTTAAATCCATTATACAGTCTGGTGGCCGGATAATTTCACATGGCCATTTACAACATGCAGTGTTTACAGAAAAGTCTTCCTTAATTTAACATTCCTCAAATCATGTGATTTCATCTCTAAGTGTGACCTTAAAAATCAGGTACTGAGGCTTGTGTGCCACATGTCCTCTTTATATGATGAACATATAAAAACTATGCTATATGACTTATTTTATACCCCCTATTACAGGTGAGAGACATCGAGGTCATCCAACTGACAGTCAGGTTCATTATTATATATATTCAAACTGTCTGTAAAGATCATCCATGGAAACAGCAAAAGGTGGTATTTGTTTACAGGTGGTCTCTCTAATTAGGTTCTATGTCATTAAAAATGGTCTGAAGGATAAATTAGGTGGTCTTTGAAGACAAGTTTAGGTAAGTGGACTTTGTTTGCAGGTGGTCTTTTACACAGATGTGAGTGTATACCTTCAATCAAAGAGATGAAATGTTTAGTACAGTGAGCTATCATACATACCTTGTTGTGTAATCTGGAAACGTTTCTTACTACACAGTACCACAGACTGTAACATTTCATGTGGACTGACATGAGCTTTAAAATTACGAGGATTCCATAACTTTCTCAGTAACTCTCCAAATCTCTGAACCACCAGGAACATTTGGTCCCCTGGTGGTCGCTTAATTGTTTTGTAACTTTCTTCTTGTAGGAAATAATTCCTTAAAGGGGTCACATGGGATAAAGCCTGTAAAGTTATAATTACAAAGTTATATTACACAGCCATATAAACTATACAATACATTTACAAACTGAATTTACATTTCAATCTAACATTCTGACATAATTATAAGCCTGTCAATAAGGCCAACGACTAATGATGTATGCAATGCTTCCTGTTTTAGCAGTCAACCTCAGTTTAAAATACAGCAAAAGCTCTATACTTAAGTAGACATTTTAGCTAAGGTTCCTTATATGAATGTTAAATACATGCATTTTCTCAAATGACAACTGTCCATTTATAAATGAGCTACAATCAAAGGGAAGTTACTGTGTGATTGGGCAATCATGGACAGCCTAGCAGGTTCCACTTGACATTTCTAATGAGATACCAATAACTTAGCATATAAAATATATATAAACCAGTCTCCAGGAAAACCTGCTATTCTGACATCATGTACCTAGTATATGTAACAAGGTTTTGATAAAGCTCTAAATTAAGAACAAGACCACCGCCTTGCGGGTGCAGACACTCATCTGATTCACACAAAAAATCTTCAATTGTGAAACCAGAAAAACAGCTATAACTTCCTTAAAACTCAAGCTATTAATAAAATTTATTTTGCATTTTGTTTCATTTACATTATTCTTTAAAACTGTCGAAAATTTTAAAATCTGTATTTTTGTCAACATAGCAGGTTTTCCTGGAGACTGGCTCATATACTGTTAAGCATATAAAATATATAATACTGTTACAGCAAACATAGTTAATAACGCAATTTTGTAAATGCTGAAGAATAAGCAAAATTTAGAATAAATAGCAATGTGTCCATGGCACACAAGTGCCCTCATTATAACACATATCATTTCAAATGGGGAAGGAGAGGAGAATAGCAGGATAAGGTAGCATCATTATTCAATTTCTCTAGCCTTGTGGACAATAATTATATTAAAGGCCATGAGGAGTTCAACAATATTTTTTTATTATTGGCTATATAGTAAAAGTAACAAAGGGCCATAATTCTGATCACAAGAGCACTGACGCTCGACTTTCTCTTACTTGATAGTACCCTTGCTCAACTGTGAGTGAAAATTCGAAGAGTAACAAGGGCAGATAGCTCATAAATCTAGGTCAAAGGGTTACCAGCCTTGTCACTATGGACTCCCCTTAAGATGGTGAATAACTATGTTGAGTTTCAAGTGGGTACCTTTGATAGTCTTTGAGAAAATGACTCTGACAATAAACTGAACCAACGCAGATGCACACGCCCAAGCAGACGATCCAATCATAAATGGATGCAGCAAAAACTTCATCCATTATGGTCATCTTTACATGGAGATTGTTAATCTAAGAAAATTTGAAGAAAGGAGCAGGTACGATAAGGGGTGTTTTTGGCCCCATATCCGACTTTTATGAATTATTTTAGATGAAAGATATAAAACCTCCTTTAAACGATTTTGATCATTTTAACTATTTTTATCACCGTTTGTTGCCATAGCAACCGTTTTTTCTAATCACTAAAATATGCAAAAATTGGGGTTTTCTTCCAATTTTAATGAAACAGCAATAATCAAATGACATGAACTTAAACATATTATGATTTAAAGATTTTTATTTCAAAATTTCTGTTTTTGTTGCCATGGCAACCGTTTCGCCTTTTTCTCAAATATGCAAAAATCAGTGCTTTAAATCAATTTTTTTTTAAGCAATTGTCAATGCATGACATAAACGTCTTGTGAGTAATATAATTGTTATTCTGTTACCATTTTCAGTGCTTTTGTTGCCATAGCAACCATTTATTTTAAATGCTTAATATGCAAAAATATACGATTGACATTCAGTTTCATTTAACCACAGTGACTGTGAAAGAAATACCACTCTCTATTTAAGTGTGAAATATTAGATTTCAAATTCATTCAGCTTCCATTGCCATAGCAACAATTCTTACAATGAATGCTCAATAATGTACACGTAGATAATTGAATTGTTATGATATGTCTTATTGTAAATGTTTGGCCGGGGACCGTGATCCAATGGTCGGGGATTTGCAACGCGGAAATCTAGGTTACATTGTAATTCCCGATGGCGGTAGGACATACCCTTTCATTTCATTATTTTTACCCCAATTTACATGTACAGTAAAACCTCGTTATTTCGAGGACCCATCGGGACAAGCCAAATGCTCGAGTTAAGCCAGTTGCTCGAATTATCAGAATTATATGATGACTTTTTGTAACGACTAAGTGTAACTGTGTTTTACCACGTACGTGTTTGGTGCGCGTATTTGGTTGCAACTACGAATATCGTCATTGTTTATCAAGTCTACACGCACTTTGAGTCGTGCAGACATTTGTTGAATGTTACCTTTGTAGGTGAAATCATGCATAATGTTCTATTTGAGTAGATTTACGACCATTAAGTAGTCAAATATTCATTGTTTTGTGATTGTTTCTCTGACTTAAATAAGGTTAACATTTAGATCGGTGAATCATAAGAGTTACACGCGGCGTGCAAATTACTTTCACTATAACAAACGTTGACTGGTCATTAAATTCTCATAATTGACGCCTCGTTATTGATTTGTATTATTCAATCTTGCCCTTTGACACCTTTATCGTAGACGAACAACCGATTTAAGTGTTGGGGGTTACACTATAGTCATAAAAGGTGATAATCACGATGTGTGAAAATCACGGACCGCAGCAACATTAAATCAGACAATTTTTCGGAGGTGTGAAATTTCGCTCGGATGATTGCCTCGAGATAAAGTAACTAATTATCGTTGAAAATTATTGAATGGACCGACACCTGCGCTCGAATTAGACCGGATACTCGTAATAACATTACTCGAATTATAGGGATATATTAATGTATAATATAGAGCAAATTCTTCGGGACTTGAAATTTGCTCGAATTAGGCCGGTTGCTCGAATAATCGCTGCTCGTATTACCGAGGTTTTACTGTATTTCACTTTGCAGAATAGTCTGGCCATAGAATTTTTTTTTAAAAGTGATTATATGCAGCTATCTCATTGATCAATATTCAAATAAAACTAAACTCAGTATAAAAAGAAACGTAAGTGGTTTTAGGGTAGTATTTTTGACGTTGCGGGAAAAGTTCAGTAACTTTCAACATAATATTGTGCATACCCGGTCAATAGTTGTTTCTACACATTGTGAATACAAAAATACTTGGGGTGTTTTGATGGCCCAGTATCGCCCTTATGTTACTTTTTACTTATCACAGTTATTCATTTTCAATTAAAATGATTAGTGACATTGTAGTGTACGGATTCCGAAAAATTACACTTTTATTGCATTTTTTGTTATTTCTACCCCAAAATACACCCTATTTTCAGTAACGTCAAAATCTATAATTTGTGTAACTTAGACTTAGTGTTACTATGGACACATCACAGCGATTAATTTTTAAATAAAATCAGTAGTGACATTGTAGTGTACCGATTCCGAAAATTCACACTTTTATTTCAAATTTTGACATTTTTACCCAAAATATTATATTTTTCACGCAAGCATCGCACTGGATGCTATATATATTGAACTAGACATTAATTTGCACCCAACACAGTGATTCATCATCAAATTAAATGACTAATGACATTGCAGTGCACCGATTCCTGAAATTGACACTTTTATTTCATATTTTGTTAATTTTACCCCAAAAATACACCCTATTCGCAGGCACGTCTGAATCTAGAATTTGTATAACATAGTTTTGGGGTTACTATGTACCCATAACAGCGATTAATTTTCAAATAAAATGATTCATGAAGTTGTAGTATCCCGATTCCGAAAATTTACACTTTTATTTCATATTCTATCATTTTTACCCCAAAATATTGCAATGTTCACTAAAGCCTCGCACAAGAAGTTTTAATATATCAAACTACATGTTAATTTGCACCCATCATGCTGATTTATTATCAAATAATTTGATTAATGAAAATGTAGTGTACCGATTCCAAAAAATCACACTTCCGTTTTACATTTTCTTTTTTTTACTAATTTTTAAAAATTAGGTATCAGCGCAGGCGTGTACCAATTTTATATTTTGTGTACTGGTAAAAAATATGATTTGCAAAATTTGTACAAAATTTGGTCTTGGTACACGCCTGCGCACATATTGCATTTTGTCATTTTATGACCATTTATTGACCAAATTAGCCTATTTTGGCCATTCTGGGGGTCAAATGAGGCCCCTTATGACGTCATCAAAAATAAAAAAATTAGTGTAAACATGAAAATTAGACCGTTAAGATATTGGTTTATCGTTATTTGTAAAATAGACTATCATAGCATCGTTTTTATTTTTTCCAAAAGTTTTGGGCCTTAAACCCCTTATCGTCCCTGCTTCTTTCACCGTCTGTGAGGAGTTCAACACACAAGATTTGTCACTATGGGTATATAGTAAAAGTAACAAAGGGCCATAATTCTGGTAAAAATTGACTAAACAAAAATTCCATCCTTAACGATCATCTATACATTGAGATTGCTAATCTGTGAAAGTTTGAAGAAATTCCACCGAACAGTCTGTGAGGTGTTTAACACACAAGATTTGTCACTATTGGTTATATAGTAACAGTATCAAAGGGCAATAACTCTGGTAAAAATTGAATCAGCAAAACAAGATTTGCATTTCAGACAGACGGACGTACATACATACAGACAGACGGACAGCACCAATGCTTATAAGTTAGTGTTGATGCACAACAAGTTTGTTTAAATTATTGTTCTTACCTGCAATATTACGTTACAGTAATCATTTGCTTTGATGTTGTTTAGTCCAACAATACCTGAAAGCAGACAATAAAATATAAATATAAAAAAAATTTGGTAGCAGAATCATTCACATCAAATATCTAAAGTGTACCTATTCATTACAGATACAGTTACCTTAAACTGTTTTCACAAACCTCAGAGAAATAAGAAGTCCTTGTAGATAGATTCAACTTGCTCTGTACACCAGACCAGAAGTCTCTACCACAGTAATATTACTAGTTCTTACATAAACAACTCAATTACTTTATTACAATAAATGTGTTACTCCAGTACAGTAATATTGATTAGAACATTTTACCTGGTAGATAGGCTGTGCCATCATACGCCCTGAACATTTTGTTGGTACTGTCCAAACTATATATATGTTTAGTGGTGAATGTTGGATTCAGTACATACTGAAATAAATGAAAGTAGGTAATTTATTAGAACATTCAGGCCCCGTATAGGCATGAGGGAGGGGGTTAGTTACAAGAAACGTACAAAAGACAGCATAGTTATAGTATTAAATGTCTCAAATGCAGAGAAGATTCTGGAGAATGGGGCCAGGTATCATTAATAATTATAGTATAAAGAAATATTGGCAGACCTGAAGTTTACAAGTTAAGGCAACGGAGTATAATCTATGGTGAGATTGGGCATGTTTTTTCAAAAGCATTTTATTCTTAAAATTGAAATATGTTAGATAAAATAAGCATATAGTATTATGATGCACTATATTTACCCTTGAAGTTAAACCAAAATAATATCAATAAAGTGAATTTATTGAAGCATGACAGCACTTTCAGTGCACATCTTACTCGTTCACAAACAAAGTCAAAAAGACATTAAGAGTCCAAGATTGTTGGTGGAGACATAGTCAATAGTATACGGAACAAACTCTTATAAAGAAATAAACATATTTATGAACTTGTATCATGCAAAACTTCAACCACCTTGCAAATCGAAAGTAGAAACATGGCAATGTTTCTTGAATATCTTTTAAAATATACATTTCTCAGTCAAAAACTAAATAAGAGTTTGTTCACTGGAGTTATAATGTAAGCATAGTATGCATTTTGGCTCGTGACATTTGACAATTTGTGTTTGTGAACAAGTACTGATAGGCACACACATTCTTTGAATAAAACTATTTTGAAAGGGTGGCCCTTTTTACGAGTTGTAGGTGTTATGTTACAGTGATAGTATACATACAATACAAGTCTGTTTGCTTAAGCCCTTTAATTTTCTTAAAACAAAATCTAAATTATTGTTTACCACCAACCTCACCCCGTCTCCTTATTAATACAACTGCATATTAAGTATTTAAGAAACACTTACTATTATATCTTCCAACGATGAGTCAATGATTTCATAATTATCTGGCAGACAATAGAACTTGTGAGTGGAAAGGTTTAAGAACACATGATGGCTATCCAATACACTATGTGTGTAAGCATGAGACTTGTTCCCTCGGCCTACAAACATAACAAGAGCCTTCAGAGACGTGTGATGTTCCCATGGGTGTTTGTCACAGAATAACCACTTCAAAAATATTCAAAAGAGAGTTATGGTTCTTTGGCATGGCACTATAACTTAATGAGATTTATTTAACTATGAAGTTTCAAATTGATATACCAAAAACTGTACGAGTTATGGCATGGACTTGAATCAAATGTTAAACAAGAGGGCCCAAAGGGCCCTAGGTCGCTCACCTGTCATTGTAGTGCATGCAAGCCCTGTGATTTGACCTAGTGAACTCACACTTGACCTAGATTTTGTTGAGATGACCATTGTGACCAATTTTCATAAAGATGAGGCTAAAATCGTGACCTCTAATGACTACACAAGGATTTCCTATGATTTGATCTAGTGACCTAATTTTTGACCCTGGATGACCCAATATAAATCATGACCTAGATCTTGCTGAGATGATCATTGTGACCAAATTTCATAAAGGTTGGGTCAAAAGTATGACCTCTAGTGACTACACAGGATTTTTCTATGATTTGACCTTGTGACCTAGTTTTTTACCCCGGATGACCGAATATCGAACTTTATAAAGATTAGGTCAAAATTGTGACCTCTAGTGACTACACAAGGATTTCCTATGATTTGACATTGTGACCTAGGTTTTGACCACAGATGACCCAATATCAAATTGACCTAGAATTTGTTGACATGATCATTGTGACCAAGTTTTATAAAGATTAGGTCAATATTGTGACCTCTAGTGACTACACAAGGGTTTTCTATGATCTGACCTTGTGACCTAGTTTTTGACCCCGGATGACCCAATATCGAACTTGACCTAGATTTTGTTGGGATGATCATTGTGACCAAGTTTCATAATGATTAAGCTAAAACTGTGACCTCTAGTGTCTACACAAGTAATTGTGGACGGACGGACAGACGAATGGACAGACGACGGACGAAGAGTGATCACAAAAGCTCACTCTGTCACGTTGTGACAGGTGAGCTAAAAACTACAAAGGGGAAGAACTCCAAAATTATGCAATAAAGAGTTATAGTTCTTGGGCATTGAACATCCTCTCAATGAGATCTATTCAGTTCACCTATGAAGTTTCAAATTCGCTAGGCAACTGCGCACATACACTCTATACTGCATGGCCACGGCCTATTCATTCCGATATAAATCAGGAACTGGAATCCCCAGGTTACTGTCTTCTCATTTCCGGCTGGTATTAACATATCTACGACTCATCAATAGCTAATAGAATGAATAGAACATTTTGCCCTTCCACAATAAAGCGCTTAAGCAAGCCGGTAACTCGTTTGAAGCGACGGTCCGTCTTTTCAGACGTCAAAAATTTGGGCACCAACCGAGTGCTATCCTTGCACATGTTTAACATGTTTTGCAAAATTGAATGAACCGAGTCAAAACTACTCTCCTTTTCCAGGACTTTCTCTTTGCATGTGAATATTCTGTCTGTTTTCATTAATTCTCTCATTTTTTTTGCTGTTTCGTATGGGCCGTTGCATATTTATCCTGTTCTGTACACTGGTAGTTTCGTATTGCAATTCTACCTATCATATGTTCATTTGATAGCCTCGCCACTTCGGAATATGAAAGATGGCATTTTAGCACAAGCCTCTGGTAAGGCAATAATCATTGATTGGTGGGGGGATTACAATACCAGTTATTAAATTCCTGTTTCTATGATGCTTTGCAAACACACAGAGTAAATATCAAAGCCGACTAAAGGACAATGACATCATGTTGTACCCACAAATGATGTCATAGGAAATACTAAAATGATGTAAAATGCATGCAGCCACACATGCCTGATACCTCTATATTTATTGGTATAATGAATTTCAATACTTTGTTACAAGTATTTGTTAATCATTCTAGTGGTCATCAAAACAAATTTATTGATACAGTTAAAATATCAGGTCTTCCGCTATATGGAAAAGTTGTTGCATCATGGTAAAAGGGCAAGTTATAACTGGTTAGGATATCAGCTGCTGTACATGTTTATTACTCATAATAACTGAAAACATGTTAGAAATGACATTAAACCCAAATAAACAAACTAAATTCCAAATTTTTGTACCTTGAAAGTATTTGCCACACACGAGACAGGCATAAACATTGATGTGAGATAATGAGACAGAACAAAGCTTCTCAAAGTCAAAATCTAACAATGATCTGTTGATTGTGTCCAGGTAGGGACATATTCTGCTCTTGTCTATCTTAGGATCTTGCACAGGAGCTATAAAACAAAAGAAAATATTAACAAGAAATATCACTCAAAAGAATTCCCCCAGATACTGCTTGACACAGTTACACAAACATCAGAGGTCCAAATTATGCTGATGTGCGCACTTTAGTCTAGGTTTGGTACTGATGAATCCTTCAAAGTTTTGTTTAAAGACAATCATATTAAAGCAAAACAAATCCCATCATTGTGTGTCAATGAAATGTACAACTGGGTTAAACTAAAGAGTGGAAAAAACAAAGGGCACTAAATCCCTTAAAATTGATCTGACCAATGTGCACCAACGACAGGGCTCGACACTAACACTGGTCTTCGATTTTCATGGAAGAACACTGACTCTTGAAATGTAGGTGGTCTGATTGACCAAAGAACATTCCTAGAAAATAAGTTTTTAAACAGGATTAAATTTGTTTTATAAAGAGAGCATGTAAGCTGATAATGAAAATTGTTGATTGAATGAAATCTCATTAACAATTCAAAATTAACATAGTAACAATATAGTTGCACTGTATGATGAAAGGTATTTTAATTGCTCATTAGTCAGTAGGACCATCTGGAATTCTTTCAGGCCAGCATGTTTCATAAGCTGCCGGTCCTTCCGGCCACTATGAAAAATAAGTTAGTGTCAAACCCTGAGTGGAATTATTGGAATTAAACAGACACTTCCTATAGCTGGCCTATACAATCCGCCAATCTGAAAGGAAATAACGCGATCGGCGAACTTGTATGAGACACAATGATATTTTCACATAAACACTATTTTTGCTGCTAGTCGCCGCCATCTTGAATAATTACGGCTGTTATTCATATAAATCATTATGTTTTGTAATCTTTGGCATTTTCTTTATTTGTTGCAAATGATCAAACCACTTCCTTTATTTTGGTTTTAACACGAAAAAACAATTTCTTTTGGATACCCTACAATGGTGAACTATAATGACTGAAAGAAACACAGTTAACCGAACGCGATTAAACCTTTGTTAAAAAAAAACTGCCGATAATTACCGAAGCGGGCGCAATGCATTATGGTAGTACAGGTCATGACTGGCTAGCTTTAGAATTGCCTATCCATAGTTACAGCCTCGAAGGTCCTCATTCCGATGGGATAAGTATTAATTTGCAAAAAATTGCACAAAAAGGAACAAACTCTGCAAGAAGCTATACATACTTCGATAGAATCATCTTTTTCAAACATTGCATCATCTTTTATCGTAGAACTTTGCAATACTATTCACGAATTATTGACATAAAATAATCAAAAGTCAAAATTGACAGCCATTTTTAGCTCCACTATTCATAGAATAAGGGGAGCTATTGCAGTCACCCGAGCATCGGCGTAACACTTTTGTTAAAGTTTAGGTACAGGTTTTTTAACCTCTTATATTCTCTAAGTCCTTTGAGATATTGCTTTCATACTTTGCATACTTGTTTGCCATCATGACCCCAACCCATATGCCGGAGTAGGTAAGTCTATCAGGCATTTTGTTGAAATTATGCCTTTTTTTTATACTTAGTGCAAATAGTGCAAATGTTAAAGTTTAGGTACAGGTGTTTTAGCCTCTAATATCTTCATAGTGCATTGACATATTGCTTTGATACTTGTTCACCATCATGACCCCAACCCATACTCAGGGGTAGGTAACTCTATTAAGCATTTTGGTGAAATTATGCCCCCTTTTTTCAACTTAGTGCAAATGTTAAAGTTTAGGTACAGGTTTTTTCACCTCTAATATTTTCAATGTGCATTCACATATTGCTTTACATACTTGTTCACCATCATGACCCCAACCCATACACAGGGGTAGGTAACTCTATCAAGCATTTTGTTAAAATGATGCCCCCTGTTGGGACTTGGAAATGCAAATGTTAAAGTTTAGGTACAGGTTTTTTAACCTCTAATATCTTCATAGTGCATTGACATTTTGCTTTGATACTTTGCATACTTGTTCACCATCATGACCCCAACCCATACACAGGGGAAAGTAACTCTATTAAGCATTTTGGTGAAATTATGCCCCCTTTTTTCAACTTAGTGCAAATGTTAAAGTTTAGGTACAGGTTTTTTTCACCTCTAATATTTTCAAAGTGCATTCACATATTGCTTTACATACTTGTTCACCATCATGACCTCAACCCATACACAGGGGTAGGTAACTCTATCAAGCATTTTGTTGAAATTATGCCCCCTGTTGGACTTGGAAATGCAAATGTTAAAGTTTAGGTACAGGTTTTTTTACCTCTAATATCTTCATAGTGCATTGACATATTGCTTCAATGGTAATTTGCATACTTGTTCACCATCATCACTATAACCCCTACACAGGGGTGGGTAACTCTATCAAGCATTTCGTTGAAGTTATGTCCCCTTTTGGACTTAGAAATGAGTCCTTTGAGATATTGCTTTCATACTTTGCCTACTTGTTCACCATCATGACCTCAACCCCTACACAGGAGAAGATTACTATTGTGCATTTTGTTGAAATTATGCCCCCTTTGGGACTAAGAAATGTTTATTTGTTTACCTTCAATGACCAAGAGGACCTACACATGAGTAGGTAACGGTCCTGCATAATTTGTCCAAATTATTCCCCTTTTTCGACTTAGAAGCCCCAACCTCTACACAGCAGAGGGTAATGCTGCTGTTTTGAAGCATTTTGTTTTGAATATATAATGATTGTACCATCCTAGCATGGCGCTGCGAATAGTGGAGCGCGCTGTTCGTGGCCAGCTCTTGTTTAGATGTTCCTCATTCAGTATGCGCCAGTCACGCAGAATCATGCATTTTTCACTCAGAAGCAGGGCTTTTTATCACTATATACGAGGGGCCTATATTCACAATTTCCTATAGGCCCCTTTCACAAACCAAAAAGGCCCCTTCACAATAAGAATTTACGTCATGGTTTTTGTAAAATCAACTTCACCACAAAGCACCAAACAAACTAATCACAGATAATAGTCACGTATTCCAGTAGAGGACTTGATATAAAGTTATGGGGTGTAAGTGCAGTTATTAGGTGGAGTATTTGACACTTGATAATGTTTTAAATATTAAGATGATATAGGTAATATTTCGGAAGTTATGTGCATTCTGCATAAAAATTGACTTTTAACCCCAAATCTAAGTTTATAAAGGGCCATAACTCCATCAAAATATATAACATATAGCATGTGGTATAATGCATATGATGATATACAGACATTTAGTATATGTTATAAGTTACAAATGAATATGTATTATACTTCAGAAGATATGAGTCTTTTACATAACAAACATTTGGGAATATGACGCTGGCAATTATTGTCGCAGGCAAAATAAGATTTTTGCAATATTTATATTCACAAAATTTAATGTGATGATAACTTAATAAACATTGTTAATGTGTTTATAAACATTATCACAAAATGCATTGCAAATAAATTGTTAAATGAATTTCTAAAATATGTTGAGATACAACCTTGTTGCGCCAAACATTTTAACAATAATCAGGAATTATTTGGCGCAACAAGGTTGTATCTGGAAATTTTATCAAAATCTCTTTTAATGTTTAATTTTGTTGTTTGTATTATGTATCAACTTAAATGTATTGTTTTACTGAATTAAATATCAAAAGCCAACATTATTTTATCAATTTGTTACAAAATAATGAAGTTATTTCCTCTTCCTGAAAAAAGTGAAAAATTGAGATACAACCTTGTTGCACCAAAGGGACGAAGTATTATATCATAGATACATGCAGGTTTTGGAAAAGTTGACCAAAAATTAACTAACATCTGAAATATTTTATATCACAATTTGATGATTTATCGCATTAAGTTTTTCACAATTTTAAGAATGTTCACGCTAAATTTTCACAAAACAAAAGGGCATGGGCCTCTTCACAATTCAGCGAAAAAAAGCCCTGCAGAAGACATCATGTCTTCTCCGTGCAATTTTTTCAATGTCCCTGTGTGCGGGTAAGCATTTTGTTGTGGCAAAACTTTTAGCAGTCAGCAACCTAAAACCAGATAAACACTTGATTTTTAATTGAAAAATTGTTAAAGGACCTGCGTCAAACATCCTGACGATCTAGACTCATTCGTATAATGTCAAATTTTCAAAGGCCGAGGCACTATTTCTACTAATCAATCGAGTAAACGAGGTCGTTATTTGGCCATAATAGCATGTTACTAAGAGTGTGACGTTAAACTGAAACAATATTGGGTGTTATCATTAATTTAGGATAAAACATATTGGAAAGTTCGCACAAATTGGCAGCCATTATTTGAAAGAATGTTTAAAAGTCTGTATCCGGACCAAAAATATGTTCATATCCCCGTGGTATTGGAAATGGCGCACTTAACAGTTTACGTCGTTATTTTGTTATAAATATAAATTGATTGAGCAATGATAGGGCAATTCAATGGGAACATGTTGACACTAAATATCAATAGTCAATTCCATCAATGCATGTTGTATAACCATTACAATGAAAGACACGCTCAGCGTATTATGTCAAGTCCGCGTGATATGAAATGGCGCACCTATCCTGTAGGTCCCTAGTTGTAAAAAAATAAAAGGATTCATGATGTTGTTGTTTCCAATTTTATTTTATGGATATATAGTCCATTTTTATATAATAGTTAGCTTACTTTGTATACTTCTTCTTAGATAATAAATCAATAATTAGTATCGAGACAGAATTGCACTGGTTACTAATTGCCATTATACTTTTTGAGTCACCAAGACAACTTAAAGATGTCCAAACAAGTGTTAAATCATCTATTACTGTCATGTAAGAATCATTCATGGCATCTGCATAATCTGATCTGTCACCAACTTGACTTTGGAATGCCGAAAATATCAATGACAGTTAATATTAACAAAATTTTCGAAAACATATTTTTTTCAGATTTTGACTAGTTTTTTCAGTTTTTCTTAATAAGAAAGTTACATCCTTCTGAACACCATTGCCTGTGTTTGACAGTGTGTAGGATATTTTAATCATGTTACATGGTGTTAACATGGATGCCAGGGCACTTTACAAAAAAAATTTGAAGTTAAAATTTCATTTTACAAATTTGTGGGATTACGATATTTGAGGAATAAAGTGACATAAGAAAATAACAACAAATATGGGTACAGCATACCTTTCGAGTTCTAAAAGCACCAAATTTTACTTTGAACATTGTTTATTTGCATTACAGACCAAAACCATACATCCTTCCAAAATTATACTGGAAATGTATGTCATTTTGGGTCTTAAACTCAAGAAAAGACCACTAATCTCAGGTGCGCCATTTCTGATACCGCGCCACAACCCATACCACCACAATATATCAGATGCGATTTACCTCTCTTTGCAAATAGCTGAACACCGACCTTACTCACTGTACCCACTTTTTAGGCCTGTACCCACTTTTTAAAATTCCAGTGGGCATGCTGCTTATTCCAAGGGAAGTAAATCTTAGTCTTACAAGATTTTGTGTATATTTCTTTACTCCTGTGTGAAAATGTCAATCAAATATCCGGGTACCTTTCAGACAAATTGACACAATTGTTTATGTAAGTTTAGTGGCAAAATCTTACAGAAAATGTAATATCTCACGCATGTATACTCAATATCACTGGTTTGGCGTCATCATTGGAGTCGCGTTAATTTCTAAAACTCCATCCTCTGAGTGTTTACTACAGTTAACTTCCTGTTGTTGTTGTTAAAATAGGTCAAAGGCCACTAAAACTGATTTTTATGGTGCACACATTCTGAGAATTTGAAGAATCAAACTGAATCGGGAATGCTAACGAGGGACAATCAAACTATTGCTAGCACTTCAATGAAGGATATCTTTTGGCAGCATGAAGTATTTTAACTGCTGCCAATATTTTCCGTATCTTAAGATTTAACTTCTAAATTTCGTATCTGACCACAAATAGATTGAAATACAGCGTGGTTAACATTTAGTGGTATTTAACCTTTAGTGTTCAATTTACTGTTTGGAATTTAGCCCGTACCGCGAAACCAATGATGACGTCATTGACTAAACATGGCCGATACCTACATGTACCATAAACAAAGTTGCAATACTCCTTGATTTTGCTACTTTATTGACTTATTTGTAATGTATTCATCGTAGAAAGAATGGAAGAAAATGATGATATATAGTTTTAACAGATGTACGTTGATTATTGCATTTGAATAGTATTTTTAACTGTTAGTACCGCGAAACAACAGATGGCCAGTATAAGTGCATTTGTTAAATTTTGTACGCTTTTGACCATTTTAGATGCAATTTAAGCATTTTTTTCGTCTGCCAATTGCAAAAAGGCTTCTGTTGATATTTACTGAGGTGCACGATTAAGATGTCATCAGAACTTGCGAGAACTAAGAACCTTCGAGGTACGAGATTACACCAGAATGGTGTCTGTACTTTAATGGAAGAAGAAAATAAGTGATCTTTGTAGGACAACATGAACATATTTATAATTGATATGCGTCAATTCCTTGTGATATAACATACATACTCACCAATTTCGTCATCAAATAAAAAGTCACCCATCTTTTCTTTTTTCACTTCATGTTTGATTTTGTGTTTTCTTTCATCTTTACTGCGTTTTGACTTCTTTTCCTTCTTTCTCTCTCTAGGACGTTCATCGTCATCATATTTAGCCTTCTTTGTTGAGTTTTTTACATCAGTATCTTTATCTTGATCAGTCAGTTTCCTTTTAGAAGGGCTTATATTACTGGATTCTTGACTTTTTTGAAGCGTTGTCATTTCGTTTTCCGCCATGTTTTCATGCCGGTGGGTAAAACGTCATCAAAAGCGGGACATTTATGTTTATTATCCTGTTGTTTAGCCTCAATCTGCGGTTCGTGTTGTTTGGAGGTGTTTAAGACTAATTCGATTTGACTTAAAAGGTCTTTATGCAGCAATTAATCTGATCAGATGATGACAAAACAGTCCAATTGTTGAAATAGATGCTGACATATAAATCCAAACCGGACCGTGTTTTCAGCCGAGTAATTCTACGCAGAAATTGATGACGTTTTTAGAACCGGAAGTCTCGAAAATGAGCTGCTTTATTCCTGTCCGCAAGGTGCATATAAAACATTATATATTAAGAGAGTTGCTTTTATATATACTTTTTGCGACGCTACATCATGGTTTTAAATTATCGATTTTATGTTATACAAGCATTCCAATGACCGTGGCATGTAGCCAGTACAGGAAATATATGGATCAGATGACTTTGTTGTGCTATTCGTCATCATGTCGTTTCGTACCACATGTCCGATTTGTTAATTCTTGTATGTAGCATGGTTACCAACTTTCACGGATCATCCGTGAAAATCCCGTAATCGAGTGTCAAACCTGCGAGACCCGGACATTTCATGGAAAACCCGGACGGGCATAAGTCTGCATTTGTAAATTGTTTATCAGGTTAAATCATTCAGAAAACAGCCACTGTCCAGCTGTTTCCCAAGATATAAGGCATGTGTTAATGATCCGTATCAGTAATTGATACCAGATTATAGCGCAGCAGGTCAGTTCAACATCAGACAATGACTTGGGAATTTATTCAGTTTGGCTATTTATTGCTACATCAAGTGAAGGAATAAGGTCATCAATTGGTCATGCCAGCATGTTTCTTTACGAGTGTGACATTAACTGAAGCAATATTGCATGTGTAATCATTAATTTCAGGTAAAACAGATTGCAAATTTAGCGCAAATTGGCAGTCATTATTTTAAGGAATGGTTAAAGTCCGTATATGGACCGAAAATACGTTCATGAGTCTTATAGGATTTACCTCCCTTTCCTTATTGAAAATCTCACAGACGAAAGTTGAAATATCACGGACAGAAATTGTAAATCTCCCTGATAGCTCCTGAAATTAGTTGGAAAGCATGATGAAGACATATAATTCTGGACAAACCCTATGACGCACATTCTCACAATTTATTTCAAGAATTAAAATGGATGAAATTTCATGACGGCATCATCTACAAAAAGGCAATTTTGTATATAAATCTCTCAACAACATCTTTCCAGAATACATGTCAAACCTGTTTAAAGAATCAGACAACAGATCTTTAAGATCACACTCTAACAACACACTATATGTACCAAATCAAGTCTTGAATTTTGTAGAAAATCATTAGCTTATTCTGGACCAGTTACATGTATATGGAACAATATACCATTAAAATTAAATATTAGCCAGTCAAATTCTCTTATAGCCTTCAAAAGGTCTTACCTATCATGGTTCTGCTCTGATTGACAAACCTAATGTAAATGTATAGGAGGGATTCAGAACTACGTCATCAATATAGTCTGCTACTCGTTATCTCGAAGGTCGGTCAAGCAATGTAAACAAGGGCTGTGTTCAGTGTTAAAGTATTGTTGTTTTGAGTTGGTTATAATCTTCTAAACACAAAATAAAATGCAAATGATTAGGTAGTTGGAAAAATATTTGATCACATGATTACTCTGAAACTGAATAAGTTAACATTATTTTGTATCTTGTAAAACAACATGAATAATTAGCTGTATCTATGACCATGTGTTATCCTATGCTTTCATTAAACTTTTGACATCAATAGATCATGTACTTCAAAATCAACAAAAAAACAAGCATTATATAATATTTTATTATTTATATAAACTTAAGGGTGTTTTTTTAATGAGAAGAATACAATAACGTGAAAAATGCTTGTTTCTAGTGTAAACTACACATGGACCATTCTTTATTTTCGTATATTGATTGTGCAGTCAACTTAATTGTCTGTTCTATGCTAGCATATTTTATAATTTTGTAACAGTATGCTGTCACGAAAATATGTTCATCCCAAGGATGTAGGGTAGTTTTTTTATAATTATACAGGAGGACAAAAGTATCAAATGATTCTAACAAGGTAGACAAAACCCCTCCGTACGGCCATATGTGTGGTAGACAAACTTTTAGCTCATTCATTTTGAAAGTTAATTGTTTGATATGCGCATCTTCAAATTTATAGTTTCAAACACAAATTGTTATTTAAATAAAAATACATATGTAACGGGAATTGTCTGTCATTATACAAACAATTACAGCATTTCGTTGATGAAAAGCGTAGTTGTATATAAATCAATTAAAACTAATTAATTACCACTAGATTCATATAATTAACAATATGGCATAAATACACGTACAATACTGTATTTTAATAACTTTTTTCTTTTATTACAGACTTAGTATTACCATGAAAATATGTCACTAGGGATTTTGTCAACCTTACATGTATAATCATGATAATATCAATTCAAAAATGAGATAAGACGAGTGACAGCTTCACCATGTTGAGGACAATTGATTTTTCAATAGTGCCAAGTATTCAAAATTATTTATTATTATTTTCTGTTAGGTCAACAGCAGAATTATGACATCCGAAATGCATATGATGTTGAACATTGTTTCCAGTTAAGCTATTAATCCTTACTTAAAAACATGATTATGTTTGATTATACTTGATCCAACCAAAAACATACGTTACCTAAACATGTACATCATATCACAACAGTGTAAATTAACTCCTTTGAGTTTTAATTGATGCTATATTACACACCTTAGTACAAATTCTATACAAATGATACTAGGTCGGTCAAAAGCTTGACCGACCAGCAACCGTTGCTGTGGTCAGTTCTTATCAGTAAATCTATTTTTAGCACATTCTCTATTTCTGAATCCCTCCTATTCTGAGATTTTGTGAATAATTTGACTATGTAACGTAATATATTTGATACCATGTTGCATTTTGTGTAGACCATAGTTAGATTTTTATTACCTGTCGGAAGTCATCTTGCCTATTTCACTTACGGGTACGTGCCTGAACCCTAATTGTCAATTGTAAATGACTCATATGAAAATTATTGTTGTACATTGAACAACTATACCTGTTTCTACCACAGTGGCCAATGTAATAAATATTCAATGGCAAAGTACCTGCGACAGGTTGAAAAAATCGACCTATAATATTGTTATATTTTGTTGTTGTACTTCTGACTGTTTATTGTTTATGTCATACGATTTCTGTACACATGTTTTTGCATAGAGGCTCACAGGGAAGACTGGGCTTGCCCAACTGTGTCGCCTCTTAAAATAAAGTCATTATTATTATTATACATATAATTTCATGTAAATCACAGGAAAAATAGGCCTCAATTCGTGATGACCTAAATCACTGCTAACTGATGTAACTATGAGCCATCATTGGTGGCACAGCACTAGTCCAACCATTTCAACGAAATGTATAGAGGATTGTTGTGGGGTATCAGAAATGGTGCGCCTGAGATTAATAGTCTTTCTTACAGTGTTTAACACCCAAATGACATATATTGTCAAAAAGAAACACTACCACCATACCCTATTTACTGATCGATTTATAGGCAAAGTGTACTTGATAAAGATTTTTTATTCATGGTCTAAGTCAGATAGAACGCTTGTAGCAGTTATATATGGGATTATAACTCCTCGTTACAAAATGACATGTAGACATGGATTAGGCAACTGAATACACATGTAACAAACTCCATTGTGTAATTTATGTACCTTTTATAGGCTATATCAGTAGTTAATGTTAGAAATCAGTGACATGTGTATTAGCATTTATCCCCTCTGGAAGGTAGAGTATCAAAATGAATGAAAAGGGAATCATTTTTGTCTATGTATGGGTATTTTTATGATAAAGGTCATGTACAAATAATTGAATTTATTTGACCATTATGTACCTTTTTTGAACGTGTTAATTAATTACAATTAAATTGAATTTTGGCTTAATTAATAAATATTTTCAATTATTTGAGAAAGTGTAATTAATTATATAATTAAATTGTAATTGTACCCATCCCTGGGTACCCAGATAACCTTAAATCAACACCTGTGTCTTCATCCCTGTTTACCAGTTCTTACAGTTTTCTAGTATGTTGAAGGAACAAGAGGGCCCAAAGGGCCCTAGGTCGCTCACCTGTCGAACTTGACCTAGATTTTGTTGAGATGATCATTGTGACCAAGTTTCATACAGATTAGACCAATATTGTGACCTCTAGTGACTACAAAAGGTTTTTATATGATTTGACTAAATGACCTAGTTTTTAACCCCAAATAAACCAATATCTTACTTGACCTAGATTTTGTTGAGATGATCATTGTGACCAAGTTTCGTAAAGATCAGGCCAAAACTGTGACCTCTAGTGACTACACAAGGTTTTTCTATTATTTGCCCTTGTGACCTAGTTTTTGACCCCGGATGACCCAATATCGAACTTGACCTAGATTTTGTTGAGATGATCATTGTGACCAAGTTTCATTAAGATTATACCAAAATTGTGACCACTAGTGACTGCACAAAGTTTTTCTATGATTTGAACTTTTGACCTAGTTTTTTACCCTGGATGACCCAATATCAAACTTGACCTAGATTTTGTTGTGATGATTAATGTGACCAAGTTTCATAAAGATTATGCTAAAACTGTGACCTCTAGTGACTACACAAGATTTTTCTATGATTTGACCTTGTGACCTAGTTTATGACTGCAGATGACCCAATATCAAACTTGACCTAGATTTTGTTGTGATGATTATTGTGACCAAGTTTCATAAAGATTATGCTAAAACTGTGACCTCTAGTGACTACACAAGGTTTTTCTATGATTTGACCTTGTGACCTAGTTTTTTACCCCGGATGACCCAATATCGAACTTGACCTAGATTTTGTTGAGATGATCATTGGGACCAAGTTTCATAAAGATAAGGTCAAAATTGTGACCTCTAGTGACTACACAAGGTTTTTCTATGATTTGACCTTGTGACCTAGTTTTTGACCCCGGATGACCCAATATCGAACTAGACCTAGATTTTGTTAAAATAATAATTATGACCAAGTTTCATAAAGATTAAGTCAAAATTATGACCTCTAGTGACTACACAAGGTTTTTCTATGATTTAACCTAGTGACCTAGTTTTTGACCCCAGATGACCCAATATCGAACTTGGCCTAGATTTTGTTGAGATGATCATTGTGACCAAGTTTCATAAAGATTAGGCTAAAATTGTGACCTCTAGTGTCTACACAAGCCAATTGTTGACGGACGACGGACGAAGAGTGATCACAAAAGCTCACTCTGTCACTTTGTGACAGGTGAGCTAAAAATATGTGCCAATTATATAACTTTCAGATTTTTTATATAATAATATTATATATATGAAACATGGCATTGTTGAAAAATACCAGTAAAAGATGCTAACAATATTATTCAATCACTGTGTTTAATTGTTTTCAGTGTCTTCTATCAATATCTATACCACAAGTTGCAGCAAGAGGCATTCAGACTTCATCAGTGCTTCAAAGGAAGAAAATCCGTGCAGGAAGTTTTAAAATTTCTAAGGGACAGGATGTTCCTTTAACTTATGAAGAAGCAAAACCACCGTATCTGCTTGGTGTAGAGAAGTCATGGAACACATGGAATACAAGTATGTATTTCACTCTACTTTCTGTTGGTCTAATTAATTGTTTCTTGTTATGTGTGTGAGACATAATGATTTTGTGATCAGGGGCGTAACTAGGCGTACTCCTGTACGCCCGTGCGTACAATTCGAATATGGACAAAATAAATTAAAAAAAATAAAAACTCGAATTCACTAATAAAAATCAGAGTCAAAGGGGGGTGAGGGGCATGCAGATACAATGTGTGTACTAACAATTCACTTTATAATATCCATTATAAAGATCCATCATTTCTCAGGTATATTTATATAATAATAGCTCTATTCTTTTAACTGGGTGAAATTTATAAACTTTGCTTTTTGTAAAGCTCGCTTCGCTCGCAAGTTTACTTTTTCAATAAATATCTTCAAGCTTGTCTGTGACACGCTTTTCAGATAAACAATGCATTTTTTCTAGCTCGCTTCGCTCGCTAAATAACTATCATATTACATTTTTCAAGTAGAGTACAAGTGTGTCTGGTGTGCTGCAAGGGATAAGAATGCATTTTCGTCTAGCTGGTATGCTGTTCAATCAACAATGCATTTTTAGTGGATGAAAATTTTAAAAGGCTTTGCATTTTTTCAAGATCACTTCGCTCGCTTCAGTCAATATCTTCAAATTTAGAACGAGTCTGTGACCTGCTGTTCAGATAAGCAATGCTTGTATGATATTTGGCTCGCAAAATAACTTTTTTCAGTAAATGTCTACAAATTTAGAGCAGGGAATTAGATAACACTTCTTGTTAAGAACGAGTCTGTGATGCGCTGTTCAGATAAACAATTTGCATTTTTTCTAACTCGCTTCGCTCGCTCAATAACTTGATTACACTGATATGATGAAGAATGCGTTTTTCTTCTACTTGACATGCTGTTTAGATCAACAAACCCATTTTTCTATTTTGCTTCGCTCGCTCATTAATGTTAACAGTAAATAGTTAAAAAGAGTTTGAGTGGTATGCATCAGTCAGATGCAATGCAATTTTCTTCTCGCTGTTTGTTTTTACAGTGAAAAAACTTATATAAAGTAGAGAAAGGGTTTGTGTGGTCAGATAAACATTTGCAATTTTCTTCTTCTTCGCTTCTTGGAATAACATCAAATATAGAACGAGTTTGTGTTTCATGCAGGTCAGAAAACTTAATGCATTTTTGTTCTAGCACGCTTCGCTCGTCCAATGAATGTTCTGTGCATTGAGCCACAACCTCCGTCAAAGAGAAGCAGCTATACACACCCTCCTTATCCAAACATCCCCCGTCACCTCTTCACGACCTGATTCCGCACCACCTTTTAGTTAGGCCTATATTACATGTAGGCCTACGTGTAAAAAATAAAACGAAAAAAAAACATGTATATAAGTTAGTTTTTAGTTATTTTCTGTCTTAAAGCATGGCGTAAAAATATAGTCCTTACACTCTCAAATGCCAGGAAATCGTTTCCCTGCAAAAAAAAGTTTCAGGGGGGGGGCATGCCCCCAGACCCCCCTAGCATTAGGAGTACAATCAAATATGCTCCAGTTACGCCCCTGGTGATGGACGTCTGTATGGATTAAATCATTTTTGTCGAGCCCGCTTGCGGTGAGCGAGACATAGTCGCCACTTTTGGTGTATGTGCATGCGTGCGTAAGTGCATGCGTCCGATTTTGTCCGGACCATAACTTTGTTATGCTGTGACCAATCTTGCTTATATTTGGCATGAATGTTCATCTCCATGAGGAGGAGCGTCATGCCCAACCCCCACATCCCTATCTCAAAGGTCACAGTTGGAGGCCAAATTGAAGCTTGTCCGGACCATAACTTTGTCATACTTGGACTAATCTTTCTTATATTTGGCATGAATGTTAACCCCCATGAGGCGGAGTGTCATGACCAACCCCCACATCCCTATCTCAAAGGTCACAGATGGAGGTCAAAGGTCAAATTGAAGCTTGTCCGGACCATAACTTTGTCATACATTGACCAATCTTTCTTATATTTGGCACGAATGTTCATCTCCATGAGGAGGAGTGTCATGCCCAACCCCCACATCCCTATCTCAAAGGTCACAGTTGGAGGTCAAATTGAAGCTTGTCCGGACCATAACTTTGTCATACTTGGACTAATCTTTCTTATATTTGGCATGAATGTTAACCCCCATGAGGCGGAGTGTCATGCCCAACCCCCACATCCCTATCTCAAAGGTCACAGATGGAGGTCAAAGGTCAAATTGAAGCTTGTCCGGACCATAACTTTGTCATACATTGACCAATCTTTCTTATATTTGGCACGAATGTTCACCTCCATGAGGCGGAGTGCCATGCCCACCCCCAGGTTCCTCTTTCAAAGGTCAAGGTCACAGTTGGAGGTCAAAGGTCTAATTGAAGCTTGTCCGGACCATAACTTTGTCATACTGTGACCAATCGTTCTTATATTTGGCATGAATGTTAACCTACACCAGGTGGAGTGTCATGCCCAACCCCCAGGTTCCTATCTCAAAGGTCAAGGTCAGTGTTGGAGGTCAAAGGTCAAATTGAAGCTTGTCCGGACCATAACTTTGTCATACACTGACCAATCTTTCTTATATTTGGCTTGAATGTTAACCCCATGAGTCAGAGTGTCATGCCCAACCCCCAGGTTCCTATCTCAGTGATTTTTTTGCCTCTTCGGGAAAGGGTCTGGGTCCGTTCAGATTGGGAATTTTGTGTAGTGACAACTTGAAATTGGGAATTTCCATGAAGCAGAAAGGCCAAATAAAACAGAAAAAGAGATTGCATGTGAATGACATGTGGCTGTTTACTGGTTTCTTTGAACTTTATGCTTGACCTCTTGTCAAAAATGCTCATAACTTTATCATTTTATTTCCGATTTTGAATTTTTTTTTTTAAATTGTATATTGAGAATTTCTCCATTCAAATTTGGGAAATTATAGTCTATTTGCTATTGGGAAAGGGTCCGTTTTCCGGACCCTAATAAAGAATGAAAAAATCATTGTATCTCAAAGTTCAACGTCACAGTTGGAGGTCAAAGGTCAAATTGAAGGCTTATTTAAGTTGTAGCCATTTTTCAACGTGCGCCGAGGCTCGACATAATTTGCCCGAGGGCACAAATTTCTAGTTAGCTCACCTGTTACATAGTGACAGGGTGAGCTTTTGCGATCACTCCTCGTCCGTCCACAATTGCTTGTGAATACATTAGAGGCCACAGTTGTGAATACATTAGAGGCCACAGTTGTGAACACATTAGAGGCCACAGTTGTGAACACATTAGAGGCCACAGTTGTGAATACATTAGAGGCCACAGTTGTGAATACATTAGAGGCCACAGTTGTGAACACATTAGAGGCCACAGTTGTGAATACATTAGAGGCCACAGTTGTGAACACATTAGAGGCCACAGTTGTGAATACATTAGAGGCCACAGTTGTGAATACATTAGAGGCCACAGTTGTGAACACATTAGAGGCCACAGTTGTGAATACATTAGAGGCCACAGTTGTGAATACATTAGAGGCCACAGTTGTGAATACATTAGAGGCCACAGTTGTGAATACATTAGAGGCCACAGTTATATCTCAATCTTCTTGAAACATGGTCAGAATGTTTGTCTCTATGAAGTCTAGGTAAGGTTTTAAACTGGGTCATGTGAGGTCAAAAATAGGTCAAATCAAAGAAAAACTTTGTGTAGCCTACTAGGCACTAGAGGTCACTTGATTCTTTAAAGTTGTAAATGATTTCTTATGTCACCATGTGGGCCTTCATGACACCATGTGGGCCTTCATGAACTATTACGGCAGGTGAGCGACATTGGGCCCTTTGGGTCCTCCTGTTACTAAGTTTGTCAGCCTGTATCCTCCCTAATCACTGGGTGATTTTGACGAGACTTCACATTCATTAATAGTTGGTACCAATTAAGCCTTGTGCATGTTCATAATTTTATGTAGGGGTGACGATCGTCAAGTGTTATGACCCTTTGTGGGAGACGTTTGTTTCTGTTTTTAGCTCACCAGCCACAAAGGGGCAAGGTGAGCTTTTGTGATTGTTTTTTGTCCTTCGTCCGTCTCTCCGTTAAACTTTTCACCGTTAACACTCTAGCACTTTTAATTTTGCTTTGATCTTCATCAAACTTGGTCAGTAGTTGAACCTCAATGAAATATAGGTCAAGTTCGAAGTTGGGTCATGTGGGGTCAAAAACTAGGTCAATAGGTCAAATAATAGGAAAACCTTGTTAACACTCTGGAGGTCACATTTTTGCTTTAATCTTCATTAAGTTTGGTCCAAATGGTTATCTTGGTGACCTTAAGGTCAAGTTTGAAGTTGGGTCATATGGGGTCAAAAACTAGGTCAAAAGGTCAAATAATAGGAAAACCTTGTTAACACTCTTTAATCTTCATGAAGTTTGGTCAAAATGCTTATCTTGATGACCTTAAGGTCAAGTTTGAAGTTGGGTCATGAGGGGGCAAAAACTAGGTCAAAAGGTCAAATAATAGGAAAACCTTGTTAACACTCTGGCGGCCACATTTTTGCTTTAATCTTCATTAAGTTTGGTCCAAATGGTTATCTTGGTGACCTTAAGGTCAAGTTTGAAGTTGGGTCATATGGGGTCAAAAACTAGGTAAAAAAATAGGAAAACCTTGTTAACACTCTGGCGGCCACATTTTTGCTTTAATCTTCATGAAAAGTTTGGTCAAAATGTTTATCTTGGTGACCCTAAGGTCAAGTTCGAAGTTGGGTCATGTGGCTAAAAAACTAAGTCAATACGTCAAATAATAGCAAAACCTTTTTAACACTCTGGAGGCCTCCATGTTTCTTTAACCTTCATCAAGATTAGTCAAAATGTTCATCTTGATGACCTTAAGGTCAAGTTCAAAGTTTGGCCATGTTTAGCAGGTGAGCGCCCCAGGATCTATGATCCTCTTGTTTAGCTCACCTGTCACATAGTGACAAGGTGAGCTATTGTGATCACTCTTCGTCCGTCGTCCGTGCGTGCGTCCGTCAACAATTCATTCAAACGACCAATTTCAACCAAACTTCACAGGAATGTTCCTTGGGTGGTCCTTTCGAAAAATAGCTAAAAGAATTCTAATCTATAAATACTGGTTGCCATGGCAACCGATAGGAAAATCTTAAAAATCAACCGCTGGCCAGATTTCAAAATAATTTTACAGAAATAGTTGTTAGGTGACCCTCTTACAAAATTGACATTTTTGTCCTGATTCGTCAAAAAACATGGCCGCCAGTGGGTGGGGTGCTGTTTTTCCCTATACATCAATAGTAAAATATTTAAAAATCTTCTCCTCTTAAAATACCTGTTGGATTTCATTATAAATTTGTAAAATAGTTCCTTAGGTGATCCTTTCTTAAAATAGCTAAAAGAATTACATTCCATGCAGAACTCTGGTTGCCATGGCAACCAATAGGAAAATCTTTTAAAAAATCATAAAAAATCAACCGCTTGCCAGATTTCAAAATAATTTTACAGAAATAGTTGTTGGGTGACTCTCTTACAAAATTGACATTTTTGTCCTGATTTGTTAGAAAACATGGCCACTAGTGGGTGGGGTGCTGTTTTTATTATGTCCCCCTATCGATAGATGGGGAGGCATATAGTGATTCACCTGTCCGTCCGTTCGTCCTGGTTAACCCAAATTGACAGTTTCTTCTAGCATTATTATGGCTTGCTACAAAGCTTCCATACTTGCATGGATGTTGTATATGAACACTCTCCACACGCCTGTATCACCTGACCTCATTTTGACCTTCACCTTGACCTAATTTTGGACTAAGACTTATTGAAGGGCCAAATTCTTGGTTAACCCAAATTGACCATTTCTTCTAGCATTATTATGGCTTGCTACAAAGCTTCCATACTTGCATGGATGTAATATATATACACTCTCCACACACCTGTATCATTTGACGCCATTTCGACCTTCACCTTGACCTAATTTGGACTTAGACTTATTGGAGGGCCAAATTCTTGGTTAACCCAAATTGACCGTTTCTTCTAGCATTAATATGGCTTGCTACAAACCCAAATTGACAGTTTCGTTTAACATCATGTCCATCATGGCGTTGCCTTAAAACTTGGCATACTTGTTTACCATCATAATTAAGCCCCTTACATTATCAAAGCCATGTAACACTATCCAACTTTATTACAGAATTATGGCCCCTGATTGACTTAGCTTTTTATGGGCAAGGCTTCCATGGGGGCATAAGCGTTTATTGAACACAGTCTTGTTCCCTATATATCTATAGTAAAACCTTTAAAAATCTTCTCCTCTAAAAGTACTGGCTGAATTTCATATTAAATGGGTAACAATATTCCTTGGGTTATCCTTTCTAAAAAAAGCTAAAAGAATTATAATCCATGCTGGACTCTGGTTGCCATGACAACTGATTGGAAAAAAACTTTTAAAAAAAATTGATCAATGTGCACAGGTGAGCGACCTAGGGCCATGTGGGCCCTCTTGTTTCTGTTTTCTTACATACATGTACCCTAAACAAGCCACAACCCTCGACTTTAATGTGACACAGAAAGTTTTTATGCCCCCCTCCCTCTTTGAAGAGTGTTCCATTACATTGCACGAAACCTGTTAGTACAGGTAGGTTGGGATTGATTGACCAGTCTGATTTATATTTGGCAAGCTCTTTGTAGGTACTATTGAATGTTTCAACATTCTAACCATAGTGCTTGTAATGAAAGTTAGGTTTTTATACTGCATTTTATTGAACTCGCCAATAAATTCGGGGTTGGTCCATTGAATATTGTGGCAACTAGAATTTGGCTGCCATTTTTAGCTCACCTGTCACAAACTGACAGAGTGAGCTTTTGTGATCGTCCGTCCGTCCACAATTACTTGTGTAGACACTAGAGATCACAGTTTTAGCTTAATCATTATGAAACTTGGTTACAATGATCATCTCAACAAAATCTAGGTCAAGTTCGATATTGGGTCATCCCGGGTCAAAAACTAGGTCACAAGGTCAAATCATAGAAAAACCTTGTGTAGTGACTAGAGGTCACAATTTTGGCCTAATCTTTATGAAACTTGGTCACTATGATCATCTCAACAAAATCTAGGTAAAGTTCGATATTGGGTCATCTGGGGTAAAAAACTAGGTCACAAGGTCAAATCATAGAAAAACCTTGTGTAGTGACTAGAGGTCACAATTTTGGCCTAATCTTTATGAAACTTGGTCACTATGATCATCTCAACATAATCTAGGCCAAGTATGATATTGGGTCATCTGGGGACAAAACCAAGGTCACAAGGTCAAATCATAGAAAAACCTTGTGTAGTCACTACAGGTTACAATTTTGGCCTAATCTTTATGAAACTTGGTCACAATGTCCATCTCAAGAAAATCTAGGTCAAGTTCGATATTGGGTCAACTGGGGTCAAAACCAAGGTAACAAGGTCAAATGATAGAAAAACCTTGTGTAGTCACTAGGGGTCACAAGTTTGGCCTAATCTTTATGAAACATGGTCACAATCCTCATCTCAACTAAATCTCGGTCAAGTCCAATATTGGGTCAAAACCAAGGTCACATCATAGAAAAACCTTGTATAGTCACTACAGGTTACAATTTTGGCCTAATCTTTATGAAACTTGGTCACAATGTTCATCTCAAGAAAATCTAGGTCAAGTTCGATATTGGGTCAACTGGGGTCAAAAACTAGGTCACAAGGTCAAATCATAGAAAAACCTTGTGTAGTCAATAGAGGTCACAATTTTGGCCTAATCTTTATGAAACTTGGTCACAATGTTCATCTCAAGAAAATCTAGGTCAATTACGATATTGGGTCATCTGGGGTCAAAACCAAGGTCACAAGGTCAAATCATAGATAAACCTTGTGTAGTCACTTCAGGTTACAATTTTGGCCTAATCTTTATGAAACTTGGTCACAATGTTCATCTCAAGAAAATCTAGGTCAAGTTCGAGATTAGGTCAACTGGGGTCAAAACCAAGGTTACAAGGTCAAATGATAGAAAAACCTTGTGTAGTCACTACAGGTTACAATTTTGGCATAATCTTTATGAAACTTGGTCACAATGTCCATCTCAAGAAAATCTAGGTCAAGTTCAATATTGGGTCAACTGGGGTCAAAACCAAGGCCACAAGGTCAAATGATAGAAAAACCTTGTGTAGTCACTAGGGGTCACAAGTTTGGCCTAATCTTTATGAAACATGGTCACAATCCTCATCTCAACTAAATCTAGGTCAAGTTCGATATTGGGTCATTCGGGGTCAAAAACTAGGTCACAAGGTCAGATCATAGAAAACCCTTGTGTAGTCACTAGAGGTCACAATTTTGGTCTAATCTTTATGAAACTTAGTCACAATGATCATCTGAAGAAAATCTAGGTCAAGTTCGATATTGGGTCATCTGGGGTCAAAACAAAAGTCGAAGGTCAAATCCTAGAAAAACCTTGAGTAGTCACTACAGGTCACAATTTTAGCCTAATCTTTATAAAACTTGGTCACAATGAACATCCCAGCAAAATCTAGGTCAAGTTCGATATTGGGTCAGCCAGGGTAAAAAACTGGGTCACAATGTCATATCACTTCAATATGTCATTGGGTCTAAATGTGATGTAAATTATAAAGCATAAGACAATATGAAAACCTTGTATATGGAATAGAGGCTACCATTAGAGGTCAATGAACTACTAGGACTGGTGAGGGACCTATGGCCCTTTGGGCCCTCTTGTTGTAAACATCTTGTGTTTCCTTCTTCAGACTAGAGCTTTTGTCGATTGACTTGTTATTTCTTCATGAAATTTTAACTGAATACAATATTCTAATCTATACTTTTGATACGTGGTCATGATGTCACATGGTTTGAAATGATGTATATATACTAAAGTCACCTTTGTGTACTGCAGACATAGAACTTTATGTATAGCAGGGGAGACATATTGAGTCTGTGCTGGACTTCTGTTTGGATGTATGTCACAAAGTTTGTCCACACTTGTTCTCTTTAACCAACGGCTGATTTCAATGAAACTTCACATAAAGAGTGTTCCAAGCCTCAGTGTGCTTGTTGTTCAGGAATTTAGGTCAAATGATTATTGCCATGGTTAAGCCCTTCGTTTGAGGCATATGTTTCTGTGTAAAAACCTTTCCAGTTGGATTTATACAATAAACAATGCTGTGGTATTTGTCTTTATTTCAGCCAATTTAAAGGATGAAGGCAGAAAGAGTGAGACATTGATAGAAGATGCATTTATGCGTGATTTCATGCTAGGCACATGGCATAAAATGATGGCAACAGATCTTGTTATAAAACGTAGACACAATATGATCAATCTAGCCTTCTATATAGAAAAGCGCAGAGATAATCAGTTTCTGTCTAGGGTCTACTTCTTGATTGGATATACAGAAGAATTGCTTTCATGTTTATTAAAATGTCCAGTGAAACTTGAAATACAAACAGTAGACAATATGAAAGATATGGTATTTAAACGGATTTAATTTGTTTATTTGGTGATTTTGCTTATAAATAAAATGAAAAATAAAAAATTGTTTTTATTTCAGAATTAACACTTCTACTGTACGATCATTCATATTTATAGGTATAAAATGTTGGATTTGCTGAAAATGCATTTTTGCACGGTTGTAATAGCCAAAGACCTAAATATACATTGTATATTTAGGTCTTTGTAATAGCTATTGACATGGTGGATTCTATTATTTTTCCCGCATAAATGGGGATTTCAATGTACATAGTTGGTACCAAGTCTAGTTGCATATTGTAAGGTGATTAGAATTTCTTAAAACTTTCATAGATTACGGTATACATGCAAATGTCCAAATGTAATTTTTGCTTGTCCATTTTTACGAGAATTGTGACAATTTTTAGCTCGAGTGAGCTTTTGTGATCGCTCTTCGTCCATCCGCCCAGAAGATTGGTTCATAAGTGTCCTCTAATGTGTTCACAAGCTTTTTGCAAGATTTGACCTTGTGAACAAGTTGTAAGGGGGGTATACTGGATTCAGCTTGTCTGTTGGTCTTTATACCCCCCGCACAACAAGTTGTAAGGGGGGTATACTGGATTCAGCTTGTCTGTCGGTCTGTCTGTAGATGCATTCTTGTAGACGCAAGTCCTCCTACAGTTTTTGCAGCATTTCCTTCAAACTTTAACAGATGAACAACCTCAACATGTAGATGTGCATAAAGGAAAGAATTTTTGCTGTGACGATTTTCGACAGAATTATGGCCCTTTGTACTTTTATGCACTATACAATAAAAGTAACAATATATAGTGAACACTTCTTGTGGACGCAACTTCTCCTACAGTTTTGGCAGCATTTCCTTCAAACTTTAACAGATGAACAACCTGAACATGTAGATGTGCATAAAGGAAAGAATTTGATCTGCGACGATTTTTGACAGAATTATGGCCCTTTGTACGTTAATGCACTATACAATATATAGTGAACAGTTCTTGTGGACGCAACTCCTCCTACAGTTTTTGCAGCATTTGCTTCAAACATTAACAGATGAACAACCTCAACATGTAGATGAGCATAAAAGAAAGAATTTGCGCTGCGACGATTTTTGAAAGAATTATGGCCCTTTGTACTTTTATGCACTATACATATATAGTGTATATAGTGAATAGTTCTTGTGGACGCAACTTCTCCTACAGTTTTTGAAGCATTTTCTTCAAACTTTAACAGATGAACAAACCTCAATATGTAGATGTGCATAAAGAAAAGAATTAGCTGCAATGATTTTTGCCACGCGGGGGAATATAAGTCTGCTGAATGGCGACAGTTCTAGTTTATACACGTCATGTAGTATTATACATTTTATTGACATTTTCGGATGTGTATTGTTTCAGAATCAATGATTAGCAGTTTTGCAAAATTATATCGGTTTCACCTTGTGATTGAATCATACCCGAGTAACCGTCCCAGACCTAGTTTCAGATGATAACAAGATGGGATGGCCTGCTGTGAATCACAGGCAATTCATTGTGTCAAACGTTTTGGCTTGGTTATGCAACACTTGAACTTTGAAGTGACTCATATTTTGAAAGGAAAAAACATTGTTATTATTGTGGAAGATGAAACGTGTACAGTATCATTTGACTATGTGATATTTAACGTACAGCCAAAGAAACTTTGGGGTTAGTTGCCATTTCTAATAACCTATAGCAGTAGTGATACACCCTCACATGTTCGTTTTATATTGCAATATGTATCATGAATTGTTCTATTCAAATACCAGATTTGAAGTAATTAAACACAATAATTATAAAGCACTTTTCCTGGAATTAAAAACCGCCTCTCTTATATCCGTTATAAATCTTTTGTGTTCACTTTGTTGAACCTCTCACACACCTAAGGCGGAATTTCTTCATACTCTCACAGACTGACAAACTTAACAACTGTCTTAATCGTTCAAGCCAGACATGGGATGGGGAGATCACAGTGACTCATCTTGAGCACTTTGCACACAGGTGAGCTATAAATGCTGAATACAAACCAGGCAGAAAATAACACTTACTGCATAATTTTGTGTAAAATCAAGGATGTACCAAAGACGAATAAAAAATGGTACCAAAAGTT
The DNA here is from genome assembly GCA_947247005.1 of Spisula solida. Classification (NCBI taxonomy): domain Eukaryota; kingdom Metazoa; phylum Mollusca; class Bivalvia; order Venerida; family Mactridae; genus Spisula; species Spisula solida. Next base: position 30,565,284 of record OX365944.1, on the reverse strand, counting down.
CCCTGGCTAGACGCTCAGCATAAAAGGGAAACTGGCTTCTCTTCTCTCATACCTTTGTGGCGATGGATAACATCAGGAATGAGGTGTCGAGAGTGATTAATTTAAGTTGGAAAAACTTGGTTTCATAATTGACCTTTAATAAATTAGTATAAACTAAGGATGTTTAAAATGCCTCTTCAGATTCATGTGAACTGTTACTTACAGTATTCATTTTATGGCAAAATCTGTTTTAAAATCTTAATGTGTGTAATTAATATTTCCTACATGCAATTCCATTAAGTTTGTGATAATATATTGTCTCATTCAATTCCTGCAAGCACACTGGCCACAGACAAATGTATGGGATTATTAACGTCAGCTATGTTCGCCATTAAACATTATATGCATTGCAGGATGGCATTGATCTACAAAATCATATAACCTGTCACTTCACATGCGGGCATTGGAGTAAAATGTTACACATAGCAGGCAGTGATAACCACAAATATTTGCCAGAGTTGAGTGTTTTTCTCATTAAAAAACCCGACATTATTCGATCACAACTTAAATTGAAGAAAATATACAGGAGATATTAATCAACAAAAAATTAACACACAAGAACAGATATCAATAAAATTATAAATTTAAGCAATAAGTCCAGTGAGAACATTATTTAAATAAAATCCTCGATCGCAGGAATAACATGACAACAAAAGTGCTAAATTCTAGCTATAACAAAATCCCCTTCAATGAAATTAAACCAACACTGGCAACAAGATAATGTCTAGAGAAGTAACTGCATCATCACCATTACTTACATGTAGCAGGCATATCATTGAACCATAATCATTGTGCACATCATGTTTTGAAAAGGTATTGCCTCTAGTATAAGAGTTACCGAGGAAATAAGCTATGTTTTACTTGAATATGATGTAAATATTTGTGTGTCATAAAATAATGAAAATACACTAGTACTGTTTGCAATGGTACAAATAACAGACATTGACTTCAAGAATCATTTAACACTTTCAACAATTCTTCTCTCTCATCTTCCAATGTTTTAATTTTGTGTTTATTTCTTTCAAGTCTGTTTTCAAGAGTTTGTAAAACTGGTCCATTCATAACATCAATCACATGACACAGAGATTTGGTAAATACTGACGCATTGTGAATCTTTGAAATCAAATCAAAATCTTTGTTTTCCATGGTTCTGCAAAGAGATAAAACACAGGCAATGTCATACCATAGTGAATAGTTATTTAACACACAATCTGAGAAAGGACAATTCAAGAAACAACATTAGCATGTTCAATGTTTTGGGTTCAACTGAGACAATCGTAAGTGCATAATCATATCTGTTTTTTCCTGACCTAGTAATTGTCCTCTGACTTCTAGGAAAGAGACAGAAACATTGTGTGATATACAGAATCTGGGTATGCTACACAAGCTCTTTCCAAATAGACTGGTTCTTTAACATGCCTGGAGTATAGCACGGATACACACAAGACTACTTCTGGATTAACAACCAGTTTATCTATAGTTGGGTGGGATACACTGATATTGATAAGCGTTTCAGAAATGACCAAATGCCCCAGACGAGATTTTATCTGTAGTCAAAAGCGTTACTACCCCCATCGGCTACCATGCCACCCAAAAATAAAAGCATGTTATTACTTGGCATAACTATGTAACAGGCACTTTGTGGAACCAATGATCAGGATGCAACCTTTGACAGACAGACTCACGGTGTATGAGAATAATGAGTTATTACAATCTAATTAAAGTCACTGTGACCTTGACCTGTTAACCTTAAAATAATTGAGGTTTGCTATATATAGATCAAGACCAACCTCTTAACCAATGTGATGATCATAGACGTAAGCAGGGGTGTGGAATTCCTATGTCCAACTTTGGGCTTTTTTGTCTGCGGGCAAGTAGATTTTTATGCCCCTGATCGATACATCGAGAGGCATATAGTGATTCACCTGTCTGTCCGTCCGGTTAACCCAAATTGACCGTTTCTTCTAGCATCATTATGGCTTGCTACAAAGCTTCCATACTTGCATGGATGTCGTATATGAACACTCTCCACATGCCTGTATAACCTGACCCCATTTTGACCTTCACCTTGACCTAATTTTGGACTTAAGACTTATTGAAGGGCCAAATTCTTGGTTAACCCAAATTGACCGTTTCTTCTAGCATTAATATGGCTTGCTACAAAGCTTTTATACTTGCATGGATGTTGTATATGAACACTCTCCACACGCCTGTATCACCTAACCCCATTTTGACCTTCACCTTGACCTAATTTTGGACTTAGACTTATTGAAGGGCCAAATTCTTGGTTAACCCAAATTGACCATTTCTTCTAGCATCATTATGGCTTGCTACAAAGCTTTAATACTTGCCCTGATGTTATAAATGAACACTCTCCACACGCCTGTATCACCTAACCTCGTTTTGACCTCCACATTGACCTAATTTTGGACTTAGACTTATTAAGCGTCCAATTCTTGTTAACCCAAATTTCGTCTTACATCAAGGCGTTGTCTTCAAACTTGACATACTTGTTTACCATCATAAGCCCCTTATACTGACAAAGCCATGTAACCCTATCATTTTAACAGAATTATGGCCCCTGATTGACTTTTTTATGGACTAGGCTTCCACGGGGCATAAGCGTTTATTGAACGCAGTCTTGTTCCATCTGGTTTGCACATGGGCAAGTGCAAAATTATCACGAGAAAATAATATTAAGTGCCTTATTTACCTGAAGACAAATCCCTAAATTACTGACCAAAAAGTATTTAAATAACAAACACTGAATTAAACCTAGTACGCTAATCCTTGACAAGATAAATAAATGAATGAAACTGAAATTTTGTTGCTTGTTTGTGTTTTCTTGGGCAAGTTGATAAAGTTTTCGGGCAACTGAAAAATTTGAGAATTTCCACAACCCTGGTAAGCATTTTTCAGGAAGTTGGCTACCAGCAGAATGAACAGCATGCACAAAGCAATTTATCCCCACTTCTTTAAAAGGGGCATAATTAAAGCAGCAATGATTTGACTTGAATTAGAGAGATGCCCTCACCTATGGTAAGCTTCTTCCTCTTCCATAGTGAGTATAGAAGGAAGTGTTATCAAAGACTGAATACATGCAGAACCAACTTTTACACTGGGAACTATGTGTAGTGGAATTTCTATTCTAGTGTAGTCGGAACCATTATTAGCAGCCTGGAAACAGGTGACTTGAATTCTGAAATAAATACAATCATAAATAATGATATTTTATTATTGAAATTATTATATAATACACTATCAATGGAACTAGCCACTACTAAAGATTTGATGTCGGATTAAATTAACATGATTTTAATGACTATAAAACTGTAAATGTTCATAATATTTACTCTTGAAAGACAAAAATGACAGAAGAGATGCTAGAGGTCTCCTGCTAACTGGTTTGAACATACCGCTAAAATTGCTGCATGCAGTATGTAACATATGATAAAAAATTGTGATGAAAAAAGATTATATTAAGTCAGACAGGGAAGGCAGCACTCAACTTAACGAGCCGATCACAGAAAACATTAAAAACACACTAAGCACTGAAAACACGGCATCCTGTCCTGAAAGTCTGCCGCCTCAGTCAGTCAAACTAAAACGGAACAAGAGCCATGTGACAAGAAAACAACAACCGGACACCACACACCACACACCACAAGGACAATCTACAACATATATATATAGTGTACATGTAATTTTGAAAGATACGAAGCAGCCTTATGCTGGAAAACGAAATTGCAGAATGGCACATACAAAATGAACAAAGTTCAACAAAAAGGCACAATGGCGAAATATTTTTGTATTTTTACTATAAAGTGGACAATACATACATAGAGGAAGGTTGATCAAAGGGCTTCCGCCTTGGTAGGGACAGCGACAAATGTCACTGGGGGCTTAAACGTTTTACAGTGCACCAAACCTCACACTTTCCCAATAGACAACCTTATAGCACAGTACAGTGTAAATAAAAGTTTCCCGCCATGTAATGCCCTCTAACAAAAAGGCCACAGTGACAGGTAATAAAAGAATGTGAAACATGTAACATTATATAAATAACGTCCATCGAGTAGCACAGAAAGTACTCAATAACAGAGCAATAAGAGAGCAAATCAGAGAGCAAAACATTTAAGGGTATGACAGGCATCAATGGCAGCCATCCAAAAAGGCTTGAGGTTAGGCATATCTTAGAGTCTGTATATTGTCTGGTCATCGCACAATGAAATAGGAAGCATAATGGCGAGCTGTCAATGGACCCACTACTAAGCATGCAGTCCTTTGCAAAATTAAAGGGTCATATCCTCTACTCAGAAAACGTTTTATAATCTTGATAAACACATCATGAAAGTGACTATGACCCAAAACCTTTCGAAATTTGTAAAGAACATCACCATAAAATTCAGGCTGAGACAGACCTTGTCGCAGAAGTGTCTTTAAATTAATACCATATTTAGAAATGAGATCTGAATTACGCCTATAAAATTTTGCAAAAGTTTTACGAAGTTTATGGAAGCGATACCCTTGTTGCAGTAACTTTTTAGTAAGACAAAGATTTCGAGTATTAAAGTCTTCCACTCGAGAACATGCGTAAACACCATATGAAGTTGACCGTGGAACATCTCCATCCTAACCTGATTATAGGACATTTTTTAAAATGTGGTGATGGCAATTCGCATTGTCATGCTTAGAGTTGCCAATTCTGTGTTCACTATATAAATACTAGGCAGACGCCATCTTTCCACATGAAATACTGGTAGACAGTGAAATGGTCTCGGGTCAGACTGGATTATATCATATTGTAGCACCGGTTAAGTACACAATATTGTGATTACATTGCAACAAATTACAATGTTGTAATTATATTGTAAAGCATCATAATAATTGTGGTGTCGCATTGTGGGATCAAAATGTCAGGCATCTTGTTATATGAAACGCGACAAGGCAATACGACATTTTGATGAATGTTGAATCCCATTATTGAATGAGCATCATATCCTTTTGTTGAAATGTCATATTGCGTTGTCGCTAAAATGAAGGTCAAGATATGACATTCCGATACAACACTTAAAATGTGTCGTGATAAGAAGTTTGACAATGCAACACGACATGGTGGCATGGCTGAATTGGCAACTCATAGTAAAACAATGTGAAGCGACGCCATGACATTTTTAGTTACAAATATCATCTTGTCTTCCATTGTATTACACGTGTATCATGTACTAACTCTTACAATGTTGTACATTTTGTATCTCAGTGTTGTGTGTCAAACTTGAGAACCACAGACGACATTTCACATGGCGCAGGATTTAATTCAAGAAGCACTAACCTATAGATCTATCTATCTTCCATTAATGTCAAACCCCTTGCGGGGACGTAGACATTTGTCTAGGCAGACTTAAAATCAAGAGAAAGAGGTGTGATACAACTATTACAAGGAATCCGGATGTGTTACCAGTGGTTACCCTAGCTCATTTCGAATAAACTCCTTCATTTCTTGGTTCTTTAAGTTTAACTGCTCGGTGTATAGCACTGATACATGCGAGACTACCTCTGGGTTTCCAACCAGTTTCGTCTCTAGTTAGGTGGGAAACACTGAAAAGTGTGTCATAAATGAGGAAGTGCCCCGGTAGAGATTCGAACCAGGGACCTCTCGATCAGTAGTCAAGCGTGTTACCAACCACTGTGCCACCTGTTAACTTCTTCTAAGGCATTTTTAAGATGGATGCATATACCTATTTTGTTTGTTGTTTTTATCTTCATTAAACACAGAGAATATGAGTCCAACAAATCCATGATCCATCATTTGATACATAGCTTGTGTCCTGACATCTACATGAGAAGGCCATACAGTTATATGCGGATGGGAGTGGTACCAGCCGATGACTCTCATTGGTCTCTGAAGTTCAGCAGCGAGTCTTTCAGCTTCAGTAGATGCAGCTGATAATTGTTCTGGTGAAATTTCTACTCTATCTGACTGCTTGTCTGATCTTCGTAACATGATAACAGCGGAAATACGCGACACTTTCATTTCGTCAATTTCACCTATCAATAGTCCCATTATTTCTTCTCTCTCTGTCGATAGGGCATGTGTCAAACATACTAAATATGCTTCTGATTCTAAATAAACACTTTTAACAGCCATGTTAGGCGTTGGTATTGAGAAACAACAAAAAATAGTAAAAATTATTCAATCCACTTCCCTAGCTTCTGACGGGGGGGCCGCCATATTTAGGTCACAGACCACTAAATGTTGGGATAAAACCCGTTTCACCGTACTCACGGTGGGGAAACCACGTGACCAAAAGTGATGCAGTGCACGATTTTCGACCCAAAATAACGTCGACTCAGGTAGGTTTTTTCACTCTAACTTCTTTGATACACCATTGTTTTTAGTCAGATAGCGCGCATAAACCCCGCGATTGAAAGCGGTTTCATTGGCTTTATGGATCTTGACGCAATTCTACTCCGTTTTTACGTAATCCTTGCCCAACCGATTCCAAATTTGTGAAATGTTTAGATAACGTACACTTCAGTTCGCAAATTATGCATCTAGCACAGCTTTCGTGGCAAATATTCTGTCAAATTATGGATTAAATTGAAGCTAGTTCATATTCTAAGCAGTGTGTGAAATATAAAATATGCCTCTTAAGAAACTTTGGAAATATCATCATACGAAGGGTTTGGTAACGTACACTTAGCCATATTTCTGAAGGTAACGTACACGTAAAATGTTTCATTTCTAACAATCGAACTGAATACTACAATTTAACTCGTCGATTAATAAATAGTTTATAGGTAAGCCCGACTGAATACAAACAAATAATCTGTTGTTTATTTACAAATACAAAGTTTTTGAAGTCATATATTTGCAATAACAAATAGGCCTACTCGAGGATTTTTTTTGCTTTGAAATGTGGACTGTATATATAGAGCGGTTAAAATATTGTGTAATATTATAACATGGTGAGATAAACATCACTAGATCTATAGATAGAATTTGACCTGTTAGCCGTAACCTTCGAATATATACTATATAAAGTATATAGCTAAAAGTGCAGTCACGACTCAATACTCGTGTTCGATCTATAAACATCAATACTTCTAGAAGATATATCTATAGTCTGCCGACGACAACACTACAGTTACTTTTGTTTACAAATACAAATAAAAATGTATTGTGGTTTATAGTGATTTTCGTTAGAAAACAAAGGATTTTGTTATCATCGAACATATATAGATGTTGATCGAAAACGAGTAATGCGTCATGACTGAATTTTCATATAGTTTATACCCAAAGGTTCTATAGATCTATATCCCTCTTCGTAATACACGCGAGTAATAAACATTCAAATGAGGCATATACAAGGGCGAGTCACTTTATTTATGTATGTATACATGTGTATTATACACATTGTCAAAAATGTAAAAGAATAAATTTTTAGAATAAAATAAATTTTACATCCAATTACGAGCCCTCTTGGGCATATGTAAGCACACAATAACAGATGTACACGAATATTAGAGCTATAACCATAATTAAACATGACGATGGGTGCGTTAACCGCGGGTATGAATAAAATCGGGACTAAATGTACTTACGGAACATCTGACAACTACAGCCGTTTCGGCTAATTCTGCGCATTGGGGAATTCTGCGCAACTTAATTTGCATATTTCAGGGATCGTTTTTCTTTGGACCTCGAGTGTTTTTGTGCATGTTTGTTACTTATGAAAAGTCTTACCATCACAAAAACGGCATCGGATTACGAATAAGATTGGGACGAAATGTACTAGCGGAACAACTAACAACTACAGTCGTTTCGGCTAATTCTGCGCATCGGGTATTTCTGCGCACCTTAATTTGCATATTGTAAGATTATTGAAAATGCTTTCCATAGAATCAATGCATGGGTAATAGGTTGATACCCCCTGACCCTAACTTTGGTATTTAGAGTCTTATGTCATGGGTCAACGTGCTCGCGGTATAATTCTCTACACTTACCGAAATCATCTTGGTTTAGTTTATTTACACCATGTTATAATATATTTTCAGCTCTGCAAGTCAGAACTTCTTCTAGAAACCTTTGATACAGTACCGACCAAAGCTCGATCATGATCAACAGTAGTTGATCAAAAAACATGTAGGAAGATTTATCAACACCAGAAGTGGACTTGATAAAAATTTCACCAGCACCATTGAATGGCCTCAAACATTATGTATACAGTGCTGGTACAAGCACACATCTTGACAGTTCGATGACAACACATGGTCTGAACATAACCAATAGTCTATATTAACAGTTCCATGGGTTTCAGTGTCAACCCGCAATCTACGATAAATAATGAACATCCCATATTTGTTCACCCAGCAGACAAGCAGACATTCGCAGTATTTTCAAACTTGGTGCACGTGTGATGGTTATGAATAATTTACCTAAAAAATCAAAAGTCAAGAAATATACCAAGCCCGTCAAGTCGTGTTCACGTTGAAACAGTTGACCTGGTGATATCCTGTGGCTAGTTTCCGTCACTTGTTAAAAGGGACGTAGTCGATTCGTTTTGAATCAAATAATCTGTGCGAACACATTGTGGTACTTTATTTTTGCCGATACTTCATTATACACCTGTTGAAATCTCTATGTAGATGTTTAGAGGTAGGAACGGGTAATATTTTTCCTGTTCTGTCAAACTTTGACCAGAAAATTGTCAATGTTGATTTTAATCCACATGTGGAGATGTTGGTGGTTCCTTGTGGAAAGGACTTTAAGGTAATGGCAAGTCATACTGTTTTTTACAATTCCATAAAATTTTCCAATCATGTTGATTTTCTTCCACAGGTGGAAAGGTTCGTGTTACCTTGTGGAAAGGTATAGAAAACATGCCAGGAAAACTTGTTAGGTGAAGCGGCTGCTGTAAATGACATGTAGACAACAATATTTAAACACTCGATCTAAGAAAGTATTATTTATTCAATGTATGTATGTTTTGTTATTACAGTACAGTATATTTGTATATAAAATTCACTTATTAAACCATAATAAAACATTGGGTTTAATACGTATAATTACTGTCTGTTGATATATATCCTACTTTAACACTAACAGAATAATGCACATTTCTACACTCCGCCATTTTTATCTAGGTTCTCTAACCAGATGAGGTTGGTTTGTAATCTAACTGACAGCCTGCTATCAAAGAATAGCTGCTGTGGTAGAAAACCATTGGTAGAAATTATGTTATTGAAATTGCAAGACAAACTATAGCCCGAAACAAATTAACCTGGTCCTCGACCTTTAAGCATTAAGCTTCTTGTGCAGAATAAATCAAATTTTGCAAGAAAGTCATGCCTTGTTGAAGGTGTATAGAAGTAGTTTTATTACACCTCATATACATTCATTATCTTAATCGCTGATAAAAACAAAGGCAGAAATTAAATCATAGTTGAGCAATCAACTGTTCAATTATGCAATGAAATAGAAATTTTGAGGACCAAGTTAATTTGTTATATATCTCTCAGTCTGGAATTACTAGAATGTCTGTACCTCCAGCTTGGAAGGTAGAAAGTACTCTGGGGTGTTGTCACAGATAGAAAATGGTATCAAACTTCTGACAATTTGAAAACGATATTAAAAGTCAACATTCACCATTAACACAGGGAACTTGAAATCTGTACTACGTAGTCAAGAGACTCAACTGACTCGACAGTGTTTCTACCCTGATTTCATCATGAGCCGATACATAAAATTCATGAAAACATCACATTTTTATCAGACAATGAATATACATTTTTAGTTTTACAATAATAGCACAATTAACCCTTTACTCCATATATGACTATATAAGACTAGTTTAACTGTATACACCATCCCCACATACACTGAATTACATAAATGAATAGACAATCCCCTTTAATAAAACCTTGCACTTCATATCCATTGCCACCAGGTTAAGAGAGAACCAATTTTTTTCTTGTGTATGTCGGAACAGAAGTATGGGTACTAATTTCAGAAATAATCAAATGTGTTTGTTCAGACGACTGTACATGTGTTTGTAAATGAGACCATGACCAGTCGTCATTGCGCTGGAATTTCATGTAAACTGTTTTTTGGTTTCCTGGCATACTCCGGTCGCTCATGAAGATCTGCCTCTCCTAAAGATTACCTCTTCTTCAGAGTAGTAGATCACTAGGTGGTATAGGTCTGATTGAACCTGAAATGAGAAGTAACATGAATAAGTTAATCCTTGATCACACATATACAGCCTTGACAAGCTTGCTGTCTCGAAGTGGCTGCTTTTTAACATCTGACTTTCCAGCCTGGCTGAGTGCGCATAACGGGCAAGTAATTAAGTAAGTAAGTACAATCAGTGCTGATATAGAGAGTTAACCTTATTGACATAGACATCAACGTTAGGGCCAGAAAAGTCAACTGAAATGACACTAAATAGATTTTAACTATAAAATTTACTTTACTTAACCCTATATATTTCAATAATAAAAAATAATTTGTAAGTGCACGTTACCTTATGAAAGATCGCGTGTACGTTACCTTCAGAAATATGGCCAAGTGTACGTTACCAAACCCAGCGTATGATGATATTTCCAAAGTTTCTTAAGAGGCATATTTTATATTTCACACACTGCTTAGAATATTAACTAGCTTCCATTTAATCCATCATTTGACAGTGTATTTGCCATAGAAGCTGTGCTAGATGCATAATTTGCGAACTGAAGTGCACGTTATCTAAACATTTCACAAATTTGGAATCGGTTGGGCAAGGATTACGGAAAAATGGAGAAGAATTGCATCAAGATCCATAAAGCCAATGAAACCGCTTTCAATCGCGGGGTTTATGTGCGCTATCTGACTAAAATCAATGGCGTATCAAAGAAGTAAGTGTGAAAAAACCTACCTGAATCGACGCCGTTTTCGGTCGAAAATCGTGCACTGCACCACTTTTGGTCACGTGGTTTCCCCACCGTGGTACTCGATCGGAGGGGTAGTGTCTTCGAAGGCACACGCACGTTAATTAAATTAATAAATTAATTAACGTGCGTGGAAGGCATTATATTTTGAATATGACTTAGAAGTTTATTTTAAGGTAAATTGCTTAGCTGAAATTGAAGTCATCACAGTGAAACTGTGTCAGAAAACATTTTGATTTTTCAAGTCTGCAATCTAATTTTCTGCCACTGTACTCTAATTTTTCATTTTGTGATATGAGCATCCTTTACGTATATCTAGCTATGTATACTTTCAATTTAGCATAATAGTTTTTGTCGAGCCCGCTCGCGGTGAGCGAGACTTAGAAGCAACTTTTGGTGTATGTGCGAGCGTGCGTCCGACTTTGTCATGCTTTGACCAATCTTGCTTATATTTGACATGAATGTTCACCCGTATGAGGAGGAGTGTCATGCACGACCCCCAGGTTTCTATCTCAAAGGCCAAGGTCACAGTTGGGGGCCAAATGTCAAATTGAGCTTGTCCGGACCATAACTTTGTCATGCATTGACCTATCTTTCTTATATTTGGCAGGTCAAATTCAGCTTGTCCGGACCATAACTTTGTCATACACTGACCAATCTTTCTTTTATTTAGCATGAATGTTAACATTAATGAGGAGGAGTGTCATGCACGACCCACATGTTCCTATTTCAAAGGTCAAGGTCACAGTTGGAGGTCAAATGTCAAATTGAGCTTGTCCGGACCATAACTTGTCACGCATTGACCAATCTTTATTATATTTGGCATGAATGTTAAACTCTATGAGGCTGAGTGTCATGCCCAACCCCTATGTTCCTGTCTCAAAGGTCAAGGTCATAGTTGGGGGGGGGGGGGGGTCAAAGGTCAAATTGAAGATTCGTGAAAAGGAGTGTCATGCCTAACCCCCAGGTTCCTATCTTAAAGGTCAAGGTCACTGTCGGACTTTAGATGTAACTTGGCACATTTAAGTTGGTGCTTGAGCTCGACAGAATTTGCCCGAGGGCATGAATTTCTAGTGTTAAAAACCTGTTGCCAACTTGAAAGAAATAAATTAATTTCCTGACACGGTTACACACTGATAGGTTCACTTTCAGCTACCAATATTACCTTAAACTATGGGCGAATTCATCGGCAACAAACCGGTTTTGGTTTATTGACGGTGTGATGAACCACAATCGATCTGGCTATGGATCGATATTTTGTGATAACACGAAGTTTTATTAACGTGTGTGGTGATAATGTTCAGTCTCTGTATATAACATGTAGCAGACGCGAGTGCAATAAAATGCGCCCCCCTGTTGTGTAACAAGGCCCTAATTACATCCGATCTGGATCTGTCAGAGGCTTTCACAAATGATTTTAAAGCGCCTGAATGATAATGATTTTGGTGATCACTGACGTTTGATTCATTGATTTCAGTTACTTTAGCATGTAAACTGATCGATATAAAAACAGTGACTCGATTGAACTTGAATTACATTTCTAAATTTTCTTGTTGATAGATTCTATTACTGATTATAGCATAAAAACGGTGATTTTGCCCATACGTTAACGGGACCAAAACCATGCGTAAACATAAAGATTCACGCGCTGTTAACGTCCAGTTTTACGTATGCTTATTTCAGGGCCGCGTCGGCCACTATAAACGTTATACAGCGTCAAATGAACAGTAATTCCCATTTTATTTCTAACGACTAATTAGTTTTCTATATAATATTTGAATTATAAATTTAAACAAATCCGCAGCATCCATGTTTTCTTTGTATTTGCCGATCCCGGAAGTCGACGTGCATAACAATAACTGGTATGACGTTACGTTTGTTTTCGCGACGTCGCCACAAAATCTCCCGCCAAAAAAATCATTATTTTGAAATACAAACGCGTTAATTGGTGTTTTGTATGCTATAATAGCGTTTACGCATGTTTTTTTCGCGTTATAACATATGCAGAGTCCCTCGGGAGCGTTGGTGCCCTCGCCCTGGCGGGCTTGGGCACCAACCGTCCCTCGGGACTCTGCAGATGTTATAGCACGAAAAAGCATGCGTTAACCCTACATTATGAAACAATGCAAGTTTAATAATTGCACGTGGGATTTTAAAACATATTATAAGCAGGAAAAACGATTTTAGTTCAAAATTGACAAAAACCATTGCCAGGGGTACATTTTTTTGGAAAATTCATGTGTCTAGAATTGAATTTAATATTTTAGATAAAGATCGATCTGATTTTATTTATGAACGCAGTGTAAAGACATCATCTAATCATGCCTGCTGTTTCCTGCCCAATCGATGACTGTGAGTACACAACGCCAGATTTCGACGCGGCTATTGTGGCAGCGCCAATCACGGCGTACACTGTCACCCACACCCAGAACACTGGTATTGCTGCTAAAAAGAGGCCAACAATCACCGCCGCTGGCACCAGCGAGGAATGGGCCTACTTCGAATCTTTATGGAAGGACTATGTTAGTACCACTAAGATAACCGGATAATGATAGAGTCGTACAACTATTGGAATGTTGCGATGAACCGTTACGCAAAGACTTAACACGATCAAACGGTGGAAGCCTCACAGACAAGTCAGAAAATGATATTCTAATATTGATTAAGAAACTCGCAGTACGTGAGGAAAATACAATGGTGGCACGTGTCACACTGCATAATATGCGACAAGACAGGGACGAAACTGTTCGCAGCTTCGGCGCACGTTTAAGAGGACAAGCCGGCATCTGCAAGTTCGACATTAAGTGTCCTGGTTGTGACGGCAGCGTGAATTACACAGAAGCTATTATTCGGGATGTGTTAACTAGAGGTATTGCAGACTCCGAGATACAATTAGACCTACTAGGGGACAAAAGTCAGGACATGTCCATTGAAGATGTGTTTAAGTTCATTGAAGCTAAGGAGGCTGGCAAGAGGTCAGCATCTAGACTACTTGACTCCCATCCTGCAGATCTCGAAGCAGTTAGCAGTACATACAAAAAAATCTAAAAGTTGCTATCAAAGACAAACATGATTCTTGCTCATACTGTGACAAAAAATGACATGGTAAACGCTCCCCGGCTCGTGTTCGCAAAACGGAATGTCCTGCATACGGACATCGATATGATATTTGCAACCGTGACCATCATTTTGAAACCGTCTGCCGTAGTAAGGATAAGCCAATGTTTAAAGACAGTCGAGTATTCAATGAAAGTGCTGTATTTGATGCATTATGTACCATAAACAATTCCCCTACACAAACCAATAAGTGTGACCATACATTGTTCGATAATTCATGCACATTATCCGATAACGGACTATCAGAAAGAATTATCTCACTTGATCACCATATCTATGACAAGCTATCTAACACTTGGGTAAGGCTGCGTTCTAAACCTCAACCAACTGTCAATGTAACGGCCAATGTGTCTGCGGATGATTATGGTGCACTTGGTTTCCAACTATCGCGACAGACTCGAACTACTACCGTCCCTGCCATGGCTGATACTGGTTGCAAGAGTTGTCTGGCCGGTTTAAAGGTGATTCACAAACTCGGATTACGCGAGTCGGACTTGATCCCTGTCACAATGCGGATGCACACAGCCAACAATGAGGGTATTCGCATCCTTGGTGCTACCATACTTCGTCTGTCAGCTAGGGATGATGGAGACAATGTTATTGAAACATGGCAAATAACATACATTACAGACTCATCGGACAAACTGTTCTTGAGCAAAGAAGCTTGCATTGCCCTAGGGATCATACCAGCCACATTCCCGGAAATTAGAACCATGTCCTATCACCTAGACATTACAGCAGTGCTACAGGATACTCCTAATCTAAATTCACATTGTGACTGCTCAATACGTCAGAACCCGCCACCACCTCCGACCACCTGACCGTTTCCCGCTACTGAGAGTAACAGGTCAAAGATACAAAGCTACCTACTTGACCTCTACAAGGCGAGCACATTCAACATATGTGAACACCAGACACTCCCGCATATGGATGGGCCAACTATGAAGCTGATGGTTGATCCCCTGCCTGTACCTCTTCATTGGCGAGATGCGGTGAACGCGGGAATTGACCAGGATGTTCAGCTTGGTGTAATTGAACCTGTACCTGTGGGTGAACCAGTGTCATGGTGCCACAGAATGGTAGTGTGTGCGAAGAAAAATGGTACTCCAAGACGCACTGTTGAGTTCCAGGCCCTAAATGCTCATGCCACCAGGGAAACACACCATACACCATCACCCTTCCACCAGGCTCGTCTAGTCCCGTGCAACAAAAAGAAAACAGTCCTTGATGCATGGAATGGATATCACAGTGTGCCAATTCGTATGGAGGATCGTCACCTTACCACCTTCATCACACCATGGGGCAGATACAGGTACAAGACTGCCCCACAAGGATATATAGCATCAGGTGACGGATATACAAGGCGCTACGATGAAATTGTGTCAGATATCCCCAACAAAACCAAGTGTGTTGATGACGTGCTATTATGGGCCGACACAATAGAGGACATTTTCTTTCAAGAAGTACAGTGGCTCGACATCTGTGGTCGCAATGGTATTACCCTAAACCCCGGCAATTTCGTATTTGCTGAAGACAACGTAGAGTTTGCTGGATTTGAGATAACGCCCGATAGCATAAGGTCATGCCAGAAGTACCTGCGCGCAATTATGGAATTCCCAACACCTAAAGATATCACTGATGTCAGATCCTGGTTTGGTCTTGTAAACCAGGTTTCATATGCTTTCAGTATGACACAGAAAATGTTACCATTTCGACAACTACTGAAATCAGATGTCCCCTTTGAATGGAATGAACAGCTTCAGAGTCTGTTTGATGAATCCAAAGCTGTCATCGCTAGTGAAATAGAAGAAGGCGTCAGAATATTTGATCCAAGCAGACCGACATGCCTGGCCACTGACTGGTCGAAAAATGGCATTGGATTCTGGTTGTTACAGAAACACTGCTCATGCACTGGTGCTCAATCGTTCTGCTGTCACTCAGGATAGAAAATCACACTCGTAGGAAGTAGGTTTACACACCCAGCTGAATCTCGGTATGCACCCGTGGAAGGTGAAGCACTGGCACTGGTAGACGCCCTTGATAGGGCAAGATACTTCGTACTTGGTTGCAAGGACCTCATCCTCGCTGTGGATCACAAACCTTTACTGCGAATCTTCAACAACCGATCGCTGGAAGATATCAGTAACTCTCGTCTCAGAAACCTCAAGGAGAAGACTTTCCGATACCGTTTTCGCATGGTACCAGGTGTCCGCCACCAAGCCGCCGATTGCGTCTCACGTCATCCTATAGGTGAACCACAAACATACTTCCTGTCGGACGATGTGGCTGTTATTCACTCCACCACCATTATGACGGGTCTACGCACACCTGCTCCGGACACACCCACCATAGAAGATGCCAATTCCATATCTGCTATCTCTACGCTGGATACCCTCAGCATGAAATCCGTCACTTGGGACAGAGTTCGCACTGCTACTGCAAGCGACAACACCATGCACCCCCTTAGCCAGTTGATGGAGACTGGTATGCCTGAATTCAGACATGAATTACCAGAACGGCTTCGTGAATACCACCCATTCAGGGACAATTTGCACACCATTGACGGCGTCATCTTATATAAAGATAGGATCGTAATTCCACCTTTGCTACGAGAGGAAGTCCTTGCTGCTCTTCATGCTGCACATCAGGGCGTCACATCGATGGCAGCAAGGACTAAGGCCTCCATCTTTTGGCCGGGTATTACCCCAGCCATCACTGCTTTACGGAGTACTTGTAACCAGTGTAATCGTAATGCGCCATCCAACCCATGTGCTTCACCCAATCCTATGACGAATCCAGACTACTCATTCCAATGCGTATGTGCATACTTTTTCCACTATCGCGGCTGTAGCTATCTAGTGGTGGTTGACCGTTATTCGAACTGGCCGATTGTTGAGAAGTCTTCTGAGGGAGCCTCTGGCCTGATCGCCTGCCTACGCCGAGTGTTTGGCACTTTTGGAATACCGGATGCACTAGCATCTGACGGTGGCCCTGAGTTTACAGCTGTAGCTACATGTAGATTCCTGCAGAGTGGGGCGTACATCATAGGCTGTCATCTGTCGCATTTCCGCATAGTAATTGCCGAGCTGAAGTGGGTGTCAAAACAGCCAAACGTCTGCTCACAGACAATGCCAGTCCTAACGGTGATCTGAACACGGACGCATTCCAACGTGCGATGCTCCAGTACATGAACATTCCCGACAGAGACACAAGAATCTCACTTGCCATGTGCATCTTTGGAAGGCCTGTACGCGATTTCATACCCATTCCACCTGGTCGTTATCTGCCGCATAACACTTGGCGAGAAACATTGGCAACTCGAGAAGACGCCCTGCGGAATCGTTACATGAGAGATGCGGAACGTTAGTCAGAACATACAAAACGTCTCCTACCACTTGTCATCGGGGACCATGTACGTATACAAAACCAAGTTGGTCCCCATCCACTCAAATGGGACAAGACAGGCATTGTCATAGAAGTCAGGCAATTTGACCAATACGTGATTAAGGTGGACGGATCAGGACGTGTCACTTTGCGCAACAGAAAGTTCCTAAGACAATATGCTCCGGTTAACAAGCTGCCAGCACGTTGGACGATTGACAATGACATTATGTTACGGAAGTATGCTCAACCATCCAGTGACACAACCGTCACACAGGCTAAACAAGAGACACCAGCTAGGGTATCGAACCCTACACCTGGAACTCCTAAGGTTGGTTCAAACACAGCAAGTCCGCCTGGCACAAGTCAACCAGGTACTCCTACAGCTCCACTACCTAACACACCTAGTCGTCGCCATCTGGTATTAGATAACCATATGAGCCCCAACACAGATCTGGTTTTGAACACACCAGCACCACCCGTGCAGGTTGATGTGCCTGTAGAGACACGCCGGTCTACTTGCAACATTCGGAAGCCTGAATGGCACAAGGATTATGACACTTCCACATGAAGAGACACGACTGTGAATAAGAGACATTTTAAGTCATAATTAACAGTTATGTTAACATAACGATCATGTTTTCGAAGTGATTTTATACTTAAATCTTTACCATTGACATTCACATAGACAATGTGCTAGTACATGTATATAGCAAAGACTAGGGGGAGATAGAGGAATACCAAACCATGTAGTGTTTATTCGTATAAGTAATCGTTTGTCATTTGTATGTTTTAGACTGCGTTCATTGGTAATAATTAATAAACAGCCAAATAGAACTAGATCTTATTTAAAAACTACTCTCCTTTTTCTGGACTTTCTTTTCGCATTTGAATATTCTTTCTGCTTTCAAAAATTATCCGTGACATATTTTAGTGTTTAGTATGGGGCGTTTCATAGATATCCTGTCCGGAACACTGGTCTTCTTTGATTGTAATTCTGCCGATCGTATTCTCATTTGATAGTCCCGACACTTCGGAATTTGAAAGAGTGCATTTTAACACAAACATATAGTAAGGCAATTATAAATCATCGCAAAACTTTTGTTTTGACGGCGCTCGATGGTTATGTTAACTGCATTACCGATTAGTATTGTGGCGTTACCGCGTCCATGTATTTCATGACTTCGAATGAAGGCTCGCGCTGATGACGTCGCCAACGTACGGGAACAAGTTTTTGCATATAACCCAGATCGGACCCTCGAACTATTTTCTGAAAGATTGTTAAATATTTACATATCTATAGAGGAATACACCGCGCAGTTGTTTCAGTCGTTGCCGGCAGTCACAAATGCTACTTTTATATTTGCACTCAGTTAGAAATGGTTGTATTGTTCAGGATTAGTATCAGTGCCCATACTGTCTAAATTTGGATTGGCAGGCAAATTTCATTTACTTTGATTCCAAGTGACAGTCTTCCTGTGTCATAAAGTGCATTCTGTTTGTATAAATAAGATTTGAGTGTCAAGAACTTGGGATACAGGGTTAATTTCACCCATTACTCCATATATATACAACTTGAACATTTATAAGTATGAGACAGGACATATTACTTTGTGAGCTTTTGTGATCACTCGATGTCTGTTATTCACACCCTTTTTGCTTGCATAGACAGTAAAGATCACAATTTTGGTCTAATCTTTATGAAACATAGACACAACGACCATCTCAATATTTATTTTATATTGGGTATTTTGGGGTTAAAAAGTTGCCACGTGGTCAAATCATACATAAACCTTGTGCAGTCTCTAAAGGTCTCCAGTTTGGTTTAATTATCATGAAAAACTTGATGACAATGATCCCTAAACAAAGTCTATATCAAGTTCTACATTGGGTCATCTGGGATAAAAAAACTAGGTCACTATAGATCCAACGATGCATACATGTACACATTGTGTAGATACTAGAGGCCACAATTTTTGTCTAATCTTCATGAAACTTTGTGACTTTGGTCACGATGATCAACTCAGGGTCATCTGGGGTTAAAAACTAGATCACTATGTTAAATAATCAATAAAGTTAAGTAGTCTTTTAGGCACATGTGGCTAATGCTGTGTTGATTGTGACAAATGGATGGCTGTCAGTTCACTAAAATGTATAGAACATATTTGCTTTTGAATGAAAACATGACATGTGCATATTCATTTTCTTAGTTAGATCATTAGCTATAAGCCAATGGGTGTTTTGATGCTAAATTCTAAAAAAGTTATTTTCTTATTTTTGGGGTTATACAATGGTCCAGCCAAAGGGAAGGAATTTAACTATTTCTGTATCCAAAGTAACCACAGTTTCAATCAGAATAATAAAAATATTCAAGTTTACACAATCTCCTTTTAGACTCCTTTCTGTATACCAAGTTTCATAGCCCTAGCTTGAAAACTGTTTTAGTTATGCCAGGATTCTAGATTTTATAGTTTATTTATTTTTTTCTATTTCCATTACCATAGTAACCAGACTTTTTGTTATAATCAAAACATATTTAGATGTCCATTTATAATCTCCTTATTGGCACCTACCCACATACCTAGTTTTGTTATCCTAACTTAGAAACTGTTATGGCAGGATCCAGATTTTGACATTGTTTTATTATTTCTGTCTCCATAGCAACCACAATTTTTGTTGGATTTAAAATTTTTAGACATGCATAATTCCCTTATTGCCCCCTATCCAAATACCAAATTTCATAAACCTAGTTTGAAGACTGTTTGAGCTATGTCAGGATCCAGATTTTTGAGGGACGGACGAGGCCCTATGTAAACCGATAGAGGACTAATAAAAAACAATTCTGAATTTTATGTCAGAACATACATCAACTTGTAGCAAATGAATACACACATGGCATGTTTTCAGTCATTAATAAAAAAAGTTATAGTGTTTTTAGCAAATGAGAACTCATTCTCCAGCGAGCACAGAAATGAGAGTATGCAAAGAAAAGTACATTTTCTGAAATAAATCTGTGGTAAACTTTTTTTATTTTGTTATTTTCTTATACCATATTGATTACTTAAAATTTGTATGTGACTATTGTATCATGCCAATCATTCTATAAGATGATTTTATACCATTCTTTTAAAGGGAATTTAAATATTTTGATAATTCTACTCATTCAAAACACTGAAATTGAAAGATAGAGGTGAAATAAAAAAAAATGAAGTTATTTACAAATTTCTGTTACGTATCATTTACAAACACATTCTGTTGGCTGTGTAAAAACATAAAACTTTGTACAATTTATTGATTTTATAGACACAAAAATTAGAAAAACACTGTTGGGACCTTTTCTGAAATTTGCTCCATTTGCTCTAAATATTGCCAATGATGGATGGATTACCTTAAATTTTCAAATCAAACCGAAAATGACTTAAATATTAATTATGCGCAATTTAGTTTATTTATCTTGACGGGTTTTATAATTCAATTTTGAACCCTGAGCCATGACCTATCCAACTAGTCCGTTTTGGCGGGTAGACTACGATTTATTACGTTCGTAGGTCATTATTTAATGATATGAATCTTACAGATATCTATTTGTAATTGAAGTACAGTTTAGTGCAGTCGGCAACGTTCAGAATTCCTAACCCAGAAACTGATGGTTCGTATCCCCAATTCGCTCATTTTTTTTAATTCATTGTTTAAGAAACAATGAATAGTAGCTGTGCTTTGTTGCGTAATAAAATATAGGCACGTGTTTGGATGCGTAGTAATTAAATCACGAGTGCGTAGCTCGAGTGATTTAATGTACGCATTCAAACGAGTGCCTATATTTTATAACAACAAAATACAGCTTTCTATTTATTATTTCGATTCTAACATCGCCTATACTCTGCCATTTATAGCACAACAAGACAGGTTGACGTCAAACTACTTTCTTTCCTAGGAACGTTACCGTCACCATTACTTCATTTGTCATAGTATATGACGTCAAACGTGACGTCATCAATCAGCTATATTTTATCGCGGTAATAAAATATGGTAAGCTCAATATACGCAAAGAAGGCAAATCTCACGTGCTATGTTAGAATTTATGTTATTTAATGAGATTACAAGTTAAAGCTTTTTTAATTTTTAAATTAATCCATGAAATATGTAGATTCAATATGTTTTTCATTTTACTTATTTCGATCGTTTGTGTATTTTGAACCTAGGCTACTGACAATATTAATATTATCATATAAATTACGTTGATTAGCAGTCATAACGTTAGATACAATATACATCTAAGAAACATATTTTGTCACATAATTATACTAGTATTACACGGATTTTGCAAGTTGTGTGCATTCAAAAAATAAAATATAAAATATATTTTGGTGGGACTCGAACTTGCCATGACCTGACAAAATTTATTTTCAATGTATCAAGTGCTTTAAATACCGTCACGACCATTCAGACACATGAAATACCTAGCCTTAATTGTATTAATTTACTTATATTACTAGTCAAAACCTACACCAACCTATATTAGTCCATGAGCTACCAATAGAAGACCCCCCCCCCTAGGGAATTTTGGTCACTATATTTTTCTGAAAGCATATGGTCCCTGGAGTATTTTCCTGAAGTCTGCACTTTGGCCATTGGGGCGTTAAGATTGTTTGGGGTAAAACGTCAAAAAATATAAACGAAAAGTACAAATTTTCGGAATCGGTTAACTACAATCTTATTTATTATGTTATTTTAAAATAAATCCCTGTAACAGGTAGATATTGACCTGTCCTATCTAGACTGCAAAAATCAGAGTGTTGCTATTGTGCAAAATGGCTTATTTTTTTAGGTAAAACACTTAAATTATAAATGAAAAGTGCGAATTTTTGGAATCTGTGGACTACATTGTCATTTTTTTTTATAAACAAATACTCTAATAGGAAGGTTTTATTTTGCAGTTTCAGACTGCAAAAAATTAAAGCCATGTTATTATGTAAAGTGTGATATTTCTGGGGTAAAACATGAAAAAATATAACCCGAAAAGTGCGAGTATTAGGAATCGGTAGATTACAATAATACCATTCCTATGATAATTATTTTGTAAATAAATAATATTAATGGGATAAATTTGTAGTAACATGCAGTTTAAGATTTCAAATATATATTGCCAGATGAGATATTTTGGGGGAAAATTACCAACAAAATATATGGAAAGTGTGATTTTTGGCATTGTCTCAACTTTAATCAATTATTTAGTAGAAATATTTCACTCGTATTGAACATATATTATCAACAAATATTTCCATAAGTTTCGATAGTATACACCTTTAATCAAGAGTACCATATTTATGATATTTGAATTAAGCATAAAATATCAAATTCATATTTTAAATGCGGAAAAATATATACCAATAGAAGACCGACTTTTAAATCATCTGTGTCTAAGGGCGCTTTATATAAACACACGAAATACATTTAAAATGAAGCGTCCAAGGAAGCCAGATCAAGTAACTAAAATCTGAATGCCTAGGCAATATAGGGGAATAATGGGAGATAGTACATTTTATGACACCTGTTTCCTGTTAATTGCTTTATTACCCATCGATACAAAAGAAATTGGTTAACAGTAATAATTAATAGGATAATTTATTATGTATACACGCACGTTAATTTGATTAAAGTTCGTGCAGGGACAATCTAATAAGTTATTATTAGATTGTCCCTGCTTCGTGGTATACAACTGTAAAATACATAACACCTTTCAGTTTTGTGAAATTATCTGCAAATTGAACTAAATTGCCTGTAGGCAATACAATGAAATAAAATACAAAGTTTATTCGGACATACTCGGGTTTATTCGGAAATAGCAGAGTTTCGCGGGGTCTGTGAAATTCATTGAAAACTAAATTCAAAACGATATGAATACCACCGACTGGTTATGTCTTAACTATAGCGTTAAGACTTGTAACCGCAGTTTAAAGTATCGGATGTCTAACCCAAGTTTTAACTCTTAAACTGGAGTTATATATTCGCGAAATGCACATTAATTAAACATTTCTTAACTATATAGTTAAGATACTTTAAACCCGGGTTACAAGTGCTGTTTTGCACATTTATTCTTAAACCCATAGTTCAAGACTTTGAACCGCAGTTCAAGACTTCGAACCGCAGTTACAACTTTCTTAAACTGTAGTTAGAAAATGATGTCCAATCAGCATTGAGTTTGGTATAAATGCTTGGTTTTCATTGGTTCTCTCTTAACCATATAGTTAAGAGACTTGTAACTGCAGTTCTAAGTCTGTATCCGCGGTTTAAGAATTAATGTGCAGATGGCACTTGCAACCGCGGTTTAAAGTCTCTTAACTACGTAGTTAACTGTTAAACCCATAGATAAAGGAATTATTGTGCACTCCGCATTCCATAGGTATCCTAGTTTTTACTTACCAACATCGGGTGCGGACATGCCTAGCCTTAATGGATATTCGAAAATAAATAAATCTAACCATTATAGGCAGTTCTGGTCCTGTTGAGTAAATTATTATTAAACCACTAGGTACATCCATACCTTGTCCTAATTGGTACCTATGACCACCCTTTACATACAATATTGGTTCTATTTAGTCCTATACAGACATCAGTGGTCCTATCGGGTACTAACTATGTACATACAGTCCTGGTCTAATTCGATATGCATAGTCAATACGATTCCT
Source organism: Spisula solida (assembly GCA_947247005.1). Taxonomy (NCBI): domain Eukaryota; kingdom Metazoa; phylum Mollusca; class Bivalvia; order Venerida; family Mactridae; genus Spisula; species Spisula solida. The sequence goes on along the minus strand of OX365944.1, from coordinate 30,541,129 downwards.
AGTTATATTTGCTATTCAAAACCACGATACTTATACAGATATTGCTGGTCCGACATGGTGTACTCATAACCACTAGTAGGTACATTAATTTCTTGTCTCAATTGGTAGTCACAATTACCATGTTGTAATTGGATAATTGTATCTGCTTATTGAAGTACATACATGCCCAGTCCTAGTGGGGACTTAAACATCCATGTACAGAGATTCCTGGTCCTATTAGGTACTCAAAACCACAATGTACAGCCGTTATAGGTGCAATTGGGTACTCATTTCCACCATGTACTACATTGCTGGTCGTTTAGGATACTCATATTCAGACATTCTTGTAGGGTACTGTCGACCATCAATTGACAATTCAGGCGCGCCATGTAGAGACATGCTTGGCTTTATTTAGCACTCATAACATATGTGCTACTCAAAACCTTCATTACAAAATAAGTTGTCGGGTTAGGAACTAACAACTACTATGTGCGACCATTTGTTGTCCTATTAGGTAATCACTACCCCGTGTACATACTATCATGTTCTTATTGGATACCCATACTTACATTCCTAGTCATAGTGGGTACCCCAACAACCTTGTACATGTATTCCTGGTCCAATTGAAAACTCAAACTCACAATGTACAGATGTTTGGGGTCTGATTGGGTACTAACAACCACTAGGCGTGGTCATATGTTGTTCTATTTGGTCACCGCTACCACCATGTACAGGAATACATAGCCACTAGATGCATACATTCGTAGTCCTAGTGGGTACTCACAACCACTATGTACATGCATAAGTGGTATGATCGAGTCCTCACAGCCACTATACACAGCCATTATTGGTCCTTGTGGGTACTGACTTCCATGTATATACATTCATTCCTGGTCGTATTGGGTACCCATAACCACTATTAACAGACATTCCTGTGCCGGCTAGATACTGAAAATCATCATGTGAAGACATTCTTGATCAAATTAAGCACTCTCAACCACTAGTTACATACATTACTGGTCTTATTGAGTGCAGACAACTATTGGGATCACCCATTCCTCGTCCTATTGGCAAAATGGAGAGACATTCCTGGTCGCAGTGAGCATGCCCAACCCCCAGCTGTGACCATTTATTTTCACTAACCCCATGTACATGAAGCATGGTTTAATTAAATACTCATATCGACTAGGTACATACATTTCAAGTCCTAGTGGGTAACTGCAATTCTTATGTAAATATATTCCTGGTCATACTGACTACTTAGTGCCTAAGTAGAACATTCCTGATCTTGTTAGGCAATCATAAACACTGGGTAAATTATCCCTAGTCCATATATGTATGCACGACCACCTTGCACATAAACTCCTAGTCTTATTAGGTACTCATAACCATTAGGTACATCCATTCCTAGTCCTAATGGGTACCCACAACCACCATGTTCATGCATATTTGGTCGTATTTGGTAACCATTACCACTAGGTGCTGTAGGGAACTCACACACACCATGCGCAGACAGTACTATACTGGATACTCACAGTCACTAGGTACACACATCCATGGTCTTATAGGATGTGCACTATTATGTGGTATCTCATTTATTGCACTCTGTGTACTGGCAACTACAAGGTACAGAGGTAACTGATTCTATTGGATACTCACAACAACTCAGAACAGCCATTCATGACACAACCATGATGCACAGCTATAGTGTCATAACGAATAGCTGTACAATAACATGTATATTTACCCCACCCACTCTTGTAAAATAGATATAATTAAACACATTCCGTACATATATTACTGATGCCAACTATAACATACATTGCAAACAAAGTGAAAAAGGGAAAAAGATTTCAAAATCATATTGCGAGTACTTGTAAATAAGTAGAGCTGCTGTTTTCAATATTTTAGTGATTTTGGTGGCCATTTTGGCGGCCATTTTGATGGCCATTTTACATAATAGACCGGCTCTACAAATCCTATAGTCCGACGTCCGGGACAACTCTAAATTGACTTCGGACAACTGATTGTGAGCAAAAATTTAGTCCCGGACAAGTCTAATTTAAATTGACAGCAATATCGGACAACTGACCAAAAGTTCGTATAATCGATACCTACGTCCGAGATTTGACTCTGTATACCGAAATTTATGACCCCAAGCGTATATTAGCCTTCCGGGCATCGAAATAAACATTATACGCGAGTCAATTAGCAGTAATCAAGCGTCACGGGAGGTCCACGGCCGTATAAACAAACTACATACTATCGACTAAGCTCCGCCTCTCTAATTTGATTGGATCAAGTATGCAACTGCGCACGTGGACGATATTGACGAGTAATTAATTAAAATATGTCACAAATCATGTGAACAGACACGGGATTAGTGAGGACAGAACGAGAATCGAAAAGCATAAAATACCTGTAATACACGACGGTGACGTAGATCTATCATCCGGTATATAATAATTCTACTATGAAAATATCACAGCAATCAAACAAACTTTATTTAATTTGCAAGTTCGTATAGACAATCCATATTTAGCCCGCGAAAATCTCACTCAAGGTTGCTGATGTATACTAACCGGCGCGCAGTTCTAAGATCTCCCGACTTCAAAGGCGGGACGCGGTGACTTGAAACTAGGGCGGCGTCTTTGATGAGCCAGATGCGAATTTTATTTGGCGTAAAGGATTCGATATATGCGGGTATTAAATTTGACCGCTCGATACAATATGGTTTATGCACCGGACTTTTAAGGCGTTGCAGAGAATAACTTGCTTATCTTACATAATTGTCAAACTCGCGGACATTGAATCGCCGAACATTCGAAAATTTCAGTGTAATTGAACTGTATCGATGTTGACAAGACCGGCGTGGCAATTTCCTTTGAAATTCATCACATTTTATGGTATTCAAACTATCTGTAAGAGTTTCGACGCACAAATCATAAATGGTCGGAAATACGACGACAAAAGAGACGTACGAGTTGCACATTTTCGGATACATGCACATTTTCGGATAAGTTTGTTTTTGGTTAATTATTATTCATATATTATTGACTACTTGCAAGAATTAAAGAATGTTAGCATGTCACATAATCTTAAATAACTGCACTTTTCATCTTGTTGTATACCATGTCATCTGCTATATAATTATTAATAATATAATGCAACATATGTTGAAGAATCATTTCTAAAGTAATTGATTGCATCAAACTACAACATTGTTTTCCTTTCATTGTCATGTGAAAGTTCTTTAACTGATTATACTGCTTGAGTGTTGTACTAGATTGCAAATAATAATGTTGATGGACAGATGGGTGTTTATTCAAACAGTATATCTAAGTCAAACAGAATGTGTGAAGTACAATATGAGCACTGTTCAGTGGACACTTGCAGCATCAGAATAAAATTTACTACCGTCAACATATTATAATAGTAAATACTACATCGACATGAGCGTGGGGCTTCCTGAAATGAAGAGGTTATCCTTGTCTTGACTTATAGGACTACCCAAGATAAAACCCAAAAGTAATGGAAGTACGTTGGAAATAATGGGAGTACTATTAACTTGACAGACTTCGGTTTGTTTTAATTGGGACAACTGAACTTATAATTCGGACAACTCTATTTTGCCATGGTCAGTAGTCCTGGACAACTCTATTTTGAAAAAATTGTAGAGCCCACTTATTGTGCATTTAAATGTTGAAATACATTTTGGGAATATGCCTTTATTTGTATTCACAATTGCAATTAAAATACAGTAAGGCACGATGTGTAATTAGCAAAGTTAAGTGAATACATTGTTACCATTTGTACACTATTTATAAGCAGGGGGAGATAACCTTATTTTTGCTTTCCCTGCTAAACGCCCCCAATGTCTGAAGTGCAGACTTTGGGAAAAGTATTGGTAGGTCAAAGCCTTTCATAATTACCAAATAAATGGATCAATGACACTGTATTGTGTCATTGTAGTGTACCGATTCTCAAAATTCGCACTTTTTCATGTATTTTTTAAGGTTTTACCCCAAAAATATTTGCAGACTTAAACTATAAGTTAATGTCAACCCATGAAAGTGTTAAATTTCAAATTAACTTAATAAATGTGATTGTCGTTAACAAATTCCAGAAATTCACACTTTCGTTAATTTTTTTAACGTTTTATCCCAAAAAATCTTAACGTCCCAACGGCCAAAGTGCAGACTTTGGAAAAATACTCTACTGACCAAAGGCTTTCAGAAAAATATAGTGTACGAAATTCCCTAGGGGGGGGGGGGGGGGGGGGGGGGGGGTTTACCCCACTGGCCCATGGACTATATCGATTACTGGTTGAAACCTTAAAAGTGCAGTCACGACTCGATGCTCGAAATCGAACTATAGAGATAATTGATAGTTTGCATTACATGTCTATAGTTATATAATTATATAATTATATCACAAAGTACAGAGTTTTTAAATTTCCCATCATCCGGATGATGGGGAATTTCAAAACTCCGTATTTTGTGATTACATTTCTTAGGCCTGTGGTCAAATTCTAAAATTTAAATTTCGTATTTGAAAAAACTTCAACGGCGTTAAGATTTGTAGTTTAAATAACTGCATAACAATTTTTCGTTGTCTGATTATGTAGCGAACAGTGAATTTTTAATACTTTGACGCCTGATTTGTAAATTACATGTGCGTATATGGAATTCAAAGAAATTACTTTTAAATAATTGTTAAAATCGTCGTATTTTCTGTTGATGTAGCAGTAAAATATAATACCTTAACTTCTGACTTTAAACGCTTAAAGTGCAGGAAATTGCATGATTTTAATTCGAAAAGTGAAAAAATCTTCGCCGGAATGGGACATCTTTTCCTGCATGCCAATGACACGGTATTTCTTGCCGAATCAACAGATGAACTGCAAAATGCGTTAGATGCAATGAGTAAAGTAATTACTTTTATATGTGACATCTCCATGTTAATGATCTAGTTATCTCAGTATGCCACAAACTGCAAAATGATCTTATATGTCTACTTCAGCAAAATGTTCGACAGTCCTGCTTAAATTACATTCCTATGGAGCCCGGGGTCAACTAAGGGCGGATTCAGGAATTTGGTGATAGGGGGGGGGGGGCTTAATATTGACATTGACCTATCCCCTTTCTAGGAAAATTGAGCGAGAGATGCGAGCTAGAAAAATGGATTGTTTATATGAATATATGAGAAGTATGTCCAGAAGTTATTGTTCGAGCGAAGCGAGCCAAAACAACTCATATTTCTAGTTTTAACAAATTACCTATAAGCACTACGATAATTCTATATAGGAGGGCCCGGCTGGGGTACGCCATCCTCCCCTTTTAAAGCCTCCCTTGCAAACACTACTTAAAGTGGATCAAAGCTTCCTAGATAATCGGCTGCAGTCAGTAGTTCTGAGTAGCAATAGCTCAGATTGCTACCCTTATCTCTCCAGGAGTGCCCCGGAGTTTGTGCTGGGTCCCCTCCTCTTCTAAGCATACAAAAAGACCCCCCGAAAACATCAGCTCAAAGTCTGCCATTGTTGTAGATGATACGAGGGGTGTTCGATATGTTTTGTCACTTGGGTCACAAATAAGAAACTTCGTTGATATCTTTAAATCTTTTTACATTTCTGGAACCATCAAGATTTCCGCAATATTTCGTGAAAAAAATCAATAAAATTTAATTACCGGAATGTTGCTTCTGTTGTCTTTTCAAAGGGTTAGTAATAGTAACTGCGACTTTTTGCGAATAACTGTCGATTAAAACTTCCTTTCGGGAAATAATCTTATTCCACAACTATCATACCGTAAATTATCTAAATTCCTTCGATTAAAACATGATTTGCTGTACTTGATTGCCATTTTGAACAAAATAAGGGCATTTCAAAGTCGCGAAAAAAGGTGTCAAAATTAGTTAAAAAAGCATGCTATTTTTCATTGACAATTTTCGATTAGTTTTATTGATTGGAATTTGACATATCATACATGTATGTAAGCCATAGACCATCAACATTGATTTCTGGGAAGAATTTGCGACCAAAATACAATTGATATGAAGTTATTGGTGCGTGAAACAACAATCATCATTTGGTATAAATCAGAGTGATCTCCCTTGTTTTGACCGTCTTACAACAAATAATTTCATTTTGATTTAAAGTTCTAATGGAAATATAAGGATCCAGTAATCGTATCGTATGTTGCAGTTTAACGAATACTGACATTTACTTTTCTTAACAACTACTGCAAAGATGACACAAATTTAGCTAAAAATGAACATTAGGCCAGTGTACTCGAGCATACCCTCTTCTAAGTTCAATAAATTATTTAATTGTTGACGAAAGGCTATGTTATTTCCCAGATATAGAATAGAAACATACAACTTTTAGACAGTAATCGTAGAATCCTTCTAAACAGTGTCATAGAAAAATGCAACCGACAGTGACAATACATATCGAACACCCCTCGTACATCAGTAAACCTATCATTGTCATCTGCTAAACAGTCTATACTGTCCCCCAAAATGGGAATAGGAGTACGTGTATATGGAACTAAACCACTCCAAATGTCCGATTGTCCATGTCACCCGTAGGAAACATCCTATACACACTCGATGTAATATGTCACATCAGCCAAATACCCTGGCCCGGGCATCTCTTATAAGTTAATAACTTATCTTGGGATGAGTATACACCAGAGTAATACGAATACTGGGGGTTCTCCCTCGTAAAAATAATGATATCCAGAACACATTAAGCTTGTAATTGTCGTAATTCGTTCTAGGCATGTAACCAATCATACCCAATATACATAACGTGAAGTTTTACGAAGCTTGAGACTATGAGTAAGATATATATTAACAACTAATTTAATAAGCATTTAATATACATAATCTACACCTATAAATTGCAATAATTCCACTTTGCACCATTGATCAATACGTTTTCGCCATCGTCTATATCCTGCTTCAAACTTCTTTGTGATTTTGTCTTAAAGTTACTTTGAACATTGCAGTAAATAGAGTAAAATCAGCACCAAAACTTGTTCTCTTCTTTTTAAGGAGAGTTTCCTCACTGTACAGTTGTTCTAAAACATCTTTTTCTTCCACAAATGTAACCTGTCAAGAATAAATATATAATATACCATCATTATATATTGTTATGTCCAACATTACGTTATATAGTTTATAGATTGGCAACGTTATTTTATTACGCTTCAATAAACGTCCGGCATTCATTCAAAACATGTGCTAAGTAATGGTTATTGACCGAGTAAGAGGTATTCCTGAATATGAACAATCCGCGCACGTGAAAAGCGTGAACACCGAGACCGCGTAGAATTATACAAACCTTTTTATTTGATTTACTGGCAGCTGGGTCTGTACTTGCTGAAGTTTTGGCCTCGTCCACCGTTGGTCCATCATTGACACTCGTTGTGGTCCCTGAAGAGAAATAAAGGTACATGTACTATGCCCGATTCGCAAATCACGTTCAATTTATACATTTACCTGGACGAAGCAGTATTGTCGCGAGATGACTTGTCAACCAATAATGGATACATAACATACGAATACCAGGAAATCGTTTAGCTCGTATTTCGTCAATCTATCAACACATTAAATAGTTTTTACAAATTACGTACATACCGATTATTTAAAACTGACTTTTCTGTTGAAACTTACTGTAAAATGATTATGCCACCACGACACAGAGCCGCCTTTAGCAAATTTCGATGTGGGGTGGCTCCCATGCGTATAGAGACTGGCAGAAACGAAGGCATTCCGATACATAACAGAAAATGTCCGTTCTGTTACATCATTGAGGATGAGAAACATGTAATACTAGATTGTAGTTCTTACTCTGATTTGAGACAAACACTGTACACAAAAGCAACTTCAATTGATTATAATTTTTTGAATAGGTCTCAGAGATGATACGGATAAGTGCCAAAACCTGCTACAATATTTTACAGCGTCGTTATTTTTATCTTTGTAAATAATGTACGTATTTGATTAAATTATAATATTTTAGTTCGTCTGAAGAACAGTTGTTAATCATATTAGAACCAATCTGATTGGTCCTAAGTAGATTTCGTAAGTCATTTCTTAAATATGCGCTATAGTGCACGATAACTCTCAGTATCTTAATAATTTCTATTTTTTAATTTATATTTTAATTAGGAAATAGATCGCAGTTTTGCGTGATATACCGGTGAATAAATCACGGTTTAGAGTTCATATGCGTAGGAATTAATCACGAATTACACGTGTTAGAATGCAAATAGATCGCTGTTTTGCGTGATATACCGGTGAATAGATCACGGTTTGTCGTTCATATGCATAGTTATAATCACTCAGGCCTACGGTCTTCGTGATTAATTCCTACGCATATGAACTCTAAACCGTGCTCTATTCACCGGTATATCACGCAAAACAGCGATCTATTTCCTAAACAAAATACCAGTATATCTAAATATTCAAAACACGTTTTATTCATTCATAAATATTTCCAACAGTTTATGCACAAAGAAAGCCATGATTTGAATTAGGAATCAACTGTTCCCTTTTTATAACATTTGAACATCCAAAATATCTCGACACAAACAAAGCCTAAAATATGCCGCGTTTGACACCAGCGGACCACAAAATGCATTCATATTATTATATTGATTATGCCAAAGACCTAAATATACACAGATTAGACACTTAATTAAAAACGGGAGAAAATGCAAAATGGCATGCAGCAGATGCTGATATTTTGCATGAACGCTTTTGTTTGTCATCCTTTTTAATGACCAATATCTTATTTTGAAGAGCTAGGTTTCTTCTACTACATGATGTAACTTATTTTTTTGTATCTCTTATAGAATTCAGCAAATTATTGTTTGAATGAGGCAAATTGGGTATTTTCTGATAAAATTGGAATTTCCATTAAAATGAGAGTAGGTCTGGCTCTTAGAGGTCTAATGTTTTATTTCTTGACTGATTTCAATAAATTAGGTTTCATTTTAAAGCAGATTCTAACATAGCACGTGAGATTTGCCTTCTTTGCGTATATTGAGCTTACCATATTTTATTACCGCGATAAAATATAGCTGATTGGTGACGTCACGTTTGACGTCATATACTTTGACAAATGACGTAACGGTGACGGTAACGTTCATAGGAAAGAAAGTAGTTTGACGTCAACCTGTCTTGTTGTGCTATAAATGGCAGAGCATTTGCGATGTTAGAATCGAAATAATAAATAGGAGCCGTGCTTTGTTGTGTTATAAAATGTAGGCACTAGTTTGAATGCGTACATTAAATCACTCGTGCTACGCACTCGTGATTTAATTACTACGCATCCAAACACGTGCCTATATTTTATTACGCAACAATACATAGCTACGTATTCATTATTTCTTAAATAAACTTATTAGTTTTTTCCTATGTACACGAAAACAGGAGATATAAGCAATTAAAAACAAACGAGATTTCGCGAGATTTCAGAAGTCTGCCGCGAGATATTGCGAGATTTGGTATATTTTTTCCAATCTTTGTATATTTAGGTCTTTGATTATGCATTCATATAGTTCAATTTAATACTAGTATTTAACAAATTCCTATTTGCAAATATTTATTATTATTCGAAAATTAAGAGTTTGGTTCGACGTTTTGATTAATTATATCCAGCTGCTGAAACCAGCTAATAGTTCGACAATGCTATTATCCTACGACGGAATCGACGGGCGTACGTCGATCGTACGACGGACGCGCGACAACTGTTCATCGTAAGGCAGTCGTACGTCAATTGTTATGTCGGGCGACCAGCGTCGGTAATTTTATACGTCGCATCATATTTGTCAACTTGACGATGACGTAAACATGGGGAGTAATTATTCCAAATGATATTCTTCAACTAGTGTTAATTATTTTTGTATGTCATTTTCATTTCGTATTTTATTTCTCAAACATACTATAACACCCAGACTGAAGTCACATTTTGATGAGTACTACTTAAAATTTACTTAATTTAAAAAATAAAGTTTCACTGCATGGGATCCCAAGACAGACAAGTTTTTACGGAGGCACGGATTTCATGGTTACCAGTCAACAAGATTCAGAACACCGACCTAGACATATAAACATTACATTTTGTCAAGGTTTCTTGTTTTTATTAGTTAAGTTATCAATTTTTCTTCCAAAATTGGTGCAGACATTTTTAAACTTGGTTGCACGAGTGCGCACGCGCTGATGAAACTGTAAAGAAGCACGGATATACGAGGCAACAGGATGTATAGAGGATATTACATGAGTGTCTTTCCATATTGAATTTATTAAACGAGTTGAATAAAATAATAAAATGCGAGGCTCTGCCGAGCATTTTATCAATTTTTTTCAACGAGTTTAATAAATTCAATGTGGAAAGTCACAAATGTAATGTTCTTTTTATCACATGTTAGCCTTTTCCGGCCGAAACATTAAATAGCTACTTATTTTTCACTATAATAAACGCGCAATTTTGACGACGTCGCCTATCGCGTGATAGCTTTATTACACTAGTGTATTATCAAAAATAAATAATGGCTTTATTACGCTGTCGCGACGTCAAACATGTGATAAATATACATATTTCAGCCAAAATTGTATACAGTGAAAATGACCATCTCAATAACAAGATTACCTCAATATAAACCACACAATCTTCCGATGATGTCATCTTTAACAAATGTTGTCAATAACAATTCCTTTTTAAGGGTCCCAAAGGTGATCTTATTATTAGTATTTATTAATATGTGTCCCCAAATTTCAACGTTATGTCTGTTAAAATAACTACAGAGTCTTTAAAAGAACACGCCACATTAATTAGTGTCTGAAAGCTCACTGTACGTTACAGGTGTCAACCCGTACGGAACATCTCGATCATGGTATAAAATAGGTCATCGCTAAGCGGCGTCTATATAACCGAGACATCCATATAATGTAGGTTTTCCGGTGAACTTCGTAATCCCACCTTTTAGACTTATAGGCGTGACTTGTGCTACTGGATTGCACGTAGAAGGATTTCAAATAGCTGTACCGTATTTGGACGACATCCATATAATGAAGGTGTATTATTATACGTCGTATGTAGCGTTGACATAGACTTTGTTGTTTTAGACATATAAAGACGCCATTCACAGAATGGAACATATGCTGAATGCAGTGTTGCTTAAGTTATGATAGGGTGGCATCTCTTCTGTTATAAATAAATAATAATATAATGCATATAGTGTTGTTATAGACATGTAAGCGCGGCATCTATGGACATAGGTGTATTGTATGTTGTATAATAGTATAGTGTCGTTATGGGTATGTAAGTGTGGCATCTATAGAATATAGGTCTATTCTATGTTGTATATGGTGTTGTTTTAGACATGATAGGGGGCATCCATACAATGTAGGTTTATTATATATTGTATATAGTGTTGATACAGGCATGTTAGGGCGGCATCCAGAGACTGTCGGTAAATTCTATGTTGTATATAATGTTGTTATAGATATGTAAGCGCGGCATCCATAGAATGTAGGGTTCTTCTTTGATGCATATATATGTAGGTCATCGCTAAGCGGCGTCTATATAACCGAGACATCCATATAATGTAGGTTTTCCGGTGAACTTCGTAATCCCACCTTTTAGACTTATAGGCGTGACTTGTGCTACTGAATTGCCCGCAGGAGGATTTCAAATAGCTGTACCGTATTTGGACGACATCCATATAATGTAGGTGTGTTATTAAACGTCGTATGTAGCGTTGATATACTAGACTTTGTTGTTTTAGACATATAAGGACGCTATTCACAGAATGTAACCTATGCTGAATGCAGTGTTGCTTAAGTTATGATAGGGTGGCATCTCTATACTGTTTCTGTTATAAATAATGCATACAATGTTGTTATAGACATGTAAGCGCGGAATCTATGGAATATAGGTGTATTGTATGTTGTATGATATTATTGTGTCGTTATGGGTATGCAAGTGCGGCGTCTATAGAATATAGGTCTATTCTATGTTGTATATGGTGTTGTTATAGACATGATAGGGGGCATCCATAGAATGTAGGTTTATTATATATTGTATACAGTGTTGATACCGGCATGTTAGGGCGGCATCCAGATAATGTCGGTTAATTATATGTTGTATATAATGTTGTTATAGGCATGTAAGCGCGGCATCCATAGAATGTAGGGTTCTTCTTTGATGCATATAGTGTTGTTTTAGACAAGTTAGCGCGGCATCTATAGAATGTAAGTTTATTATATGTTGTACGTAGTGTTGTTATAGACATGTTAGAATGACATCCATATAATGTAGGTTTATTCTATGTTGTATATAGTGTTGTTATTGGTATCTTAAGGAGGTATCCATAGAACGTAGGTTTTATTCTATGTTCAATATAGGGCGGTATCCATAGAAAGTAGGTATATTCTATGTTCAATAAAGTGTTGCTGGAGGAACTTTAAGGCGGTATCCATACAACCTAGGTTTATTCTATGTTCAATATAGTGTTGTTAGAAGTAGGTTAGGGCGGTATCCATCTAATGTATGTATATTTAATGTTGTAAATAATGTTGCTATAGACATATAAGCGCGGCATCCATAGAATGTAGGTTTATTCTTTGTAGCATATAGTGTTCTTATGGACATGTTTGCGCGGCATCTATAGAATGTAGGTTAATTCTATGTTGTATTAAGTGTTGGTATCGACATGTTAGCGCGGCATCCATAGAATGTAGGGTTCTTCTTTGTTGCATTTAGAAGTATGTTAGAGCGGTATCCATCTAATGTAGGTATATTCAATGTTGTATATAATGTTGTTATAGACATGTAAGCGCGGCATCCATAGAATGTAGGGTTCTTCTTTGATGCATATAGTGATGTTTTAGACATGTTAGCGCGGCATCCATATAATGTAGGTTTATTCTATGTTGTATATAGTGTTGTTATTGGTATCTTCAGGCGGTATCCATAGAACGTAGATTTTATTCTATGTTCAATATAGTGTTGTTATAAGTATGTTAGAGCGGTATCCATCTAATGTAGGTATACTCAATGTTGTAAATAATGTTGCTATAGACATATAAGCGCGGCATCCATAGAATGTAGGTTTATGTTGTACGTAGTGTTGTTATAGACATTAGAACGACATCCATATAATGTAGGTTTATTCTATGTTGTATATAGTGTTGTTATATGTATCTTAAGGCGGTATCAATAGAATGTAGGTTTTATTCTATGTTCAATATAGGGCGGTATCCATAGAAAGTAGGTATATTCTATGTTCAATAAAGTGTTGCTGGGGGTACTTTAAGGCGGTAACCATAGACCGTAGGTTTATTCTATGTTCAATATAGTGTTGTTATAAGTATGTTAGAGCGGTATCCATCTAATGTAGGTATATTCAATGTTGTAAATAATGTTGCTATAGACACATAAGCGCGGCATCCATAGAATGTAGGGTTCTTCTTTGATGCATATAGTGTTGTTTTAGACATGTTAGCGGGCATGTATAGAATGTAAGCTTATTATATGTTGTACGTAGTGTTGTTATAGACATGTTAGCACGACATCCATATAATGTAGGTTTATTCTATGTTGTATATAGTGTTGTTATTGGTATCTTCAGGCGGTATCCATAGAACGTAGATTTTATTCTATGTTCAATATAGTGTTCTTATGGACATGTTAGCGCGGAATCTATAGAATGTAGGTTTATTCTATGTTCAATATAGGGCGGTATCCATAGAACGTAGGTTTTATTCTATGTTCAATATAGGGCGGTATCCATAGAACGTAGGTATATTCTATGTTCAATAAAGTGTTGCTAGAGGTACTTAAAGGCGGTATCCATAGAACGTAGGTTTATTCTATGTTCAATATAGTGTTGTTATAGGTATGTTAGGGCGGTATCCATCTAATGCAGGTATACTCAATGTTGTAAATAATGTTGCTATAGACATATAAGCGCGGCATCCATAGAACGTAGGTTTATGTTGTACGTAGTGTTGTTATAGACATTAGAACGACATCCATATAATGTAGGTTTTTTCTATGTTGTATATAGTGTTGTTATATGTATCTTAAGGCGGTATCAATAGAATGTAGGTTTTATTCTATGTTCAATATAGGGCGGTATCCATAGAAAGTAGGTATATTCTATGTTCAATAAAGTGTTGCTGGGGTACTTTAAGGCGGTATCCATAGACCGTAGGTTTATTCTATGTTCAATATAGTGTTGTTATAAGTATGTTAGAGCGGTATCCATCTAATGTAGGTATATTTAATGTTGTAAATAATGTTGCTATAGACACATAAGCGCGGCATCCATAGAATGTAGGGTTCTTCTTTGATGCATATAGTGTTGTTTTAGACATGTTAGCGGGCATGTATAGAATGTAAGCTTATTATATGTTGTACGTAGTGTTGTTATAGACATGTTAGCACGACATCCATATAATGTAGGTTTATTCTATGTTGTATATAGTGTTGTTATTGGTATCTTCAGGCGGTATCCATAGAACGTAGATTTTATTCTATGTCCAATATAGTGTTCTTATGGACATGTTAGCGCGGAATCTATAGAATGTAGGTTTATTCTATGTTCAATATAGGGCGGTATCCATAGAACGTAGGTTTTATTCTATGTTCAATATAGGGCGGTATCCATAGAACGTAGGTATATTCTATGTTCAATAAAGTGTTGCTAGAGGTACTTAAAGGCGGTATCCATAGAACGTAGGTTTATTCTATGTTCAATATAGTGTTGTTATAGGTATGTTAGGGCGGTATCCATCTAATGTAGGTATATTCAATGTTGTAAATAATGTTGCTATAGACATATAAGCGCGGCATCCGTATAATGTAGGGTTCTTCTTTGATGCATAGAGTATTGTTATAGACATGTTAGCGCGGCATCTATAGAAGGTAGGTTTATTATATGTCGTATATACTGTTGTAATTGGTATTTTAAGGCGGTATCTATAGAAAGTAGGTTTTATTCTATGTTCTATATAGGGCGGTATCCATAGAACGTAGATTTATTCTATGTTCAATATAGTGTTGTTATAAGTATGTTAGAGCGGTATCCATCTAATGTAGGTATATTCAATGTTGTAAATAAGGTTGCTATATACATATAAGCGCGGCATCCATAGAATGTAGGTTTATTCTTTGTTGCAAATAATGTTCTTGATGGACATGTTAGCGCGCATCTATAGAATGTAGCTTTATTCTATGTTGTAATAAGTGTTGTTATAGACATGTTAGCGCGGCATCCATAGAATGCAGGGTTCTTCTTCGTTGCATTTGGAATTGTTATAGGCATGTCATCGCGGCATCTATAGAATGTAGGTTTATTATATGTTGTATATACTGTTGATATTGGTATCTTAAGGCGGTATCCATAGAACATACGTTTTATTCTATGTTCAATATAGGGCGGTATCCATAGAACGTAGGTATATTCTATGTACAATAAAGTGTTGCTAGAGGAACTTTAAGGCGGTATCCATAGAACGTAGGTTTTTTCTATGTTGAATATAGTGTTGTTATAAGTATGTTATGGCGGTATCCATCTAATGTAGGTATATTCAATGTTGTAAATAATGTTGCTATAGACACATAAGCGCGGCATCCATAGAATGTAGGGTTCTTCTTTGATGCATATAGTGTTGTTTTAGACATGTTAGCGGGCATGTATAGAATGTAAGCTTATTATATGTTGTACGTAGTGTTGTTATAGACATGTTAGCACGACATCCATATAATGTAGGTTTATTCTATGTTGTATATAGTGTTGTTATTGGTATCTTCAGGCGGTATCCATAGAACGTAGATTTTATTCTATGTTCAATATAGTGTTCTTATGGACATGTTAGCGCGGAATCTATAGAATGTAGGTTTATTCTATGTTCAATATAGGGCGGTATCCATAGAACGTAGGTTTTATTCTATGTTCAATATAGGGCGGTATCCATAGAACGTAGGTATATTCTATGTTCAATAAAGTGTTGCTAGAGGTACTTAAAGGCGGTATCCATAGAACGTAGGTTTATTCTATGTTCAATATAGTGTTGTTATAGGTATGTTAGGGCGGTATCCATCTAATGCAGGTATACTCAATGTTGTAAATAATGTTGCTATAGACATATAAGCGCGGCATCCATAGAACGTAGGTTTATGTTGTACGTAGTGTTGTTATAGACATTAGAACGACATCCATATAATGTAGGTTTTTTCTATGTTGTATATAGTGTTGTTATATGTATCTTAAGGCGGTATCAATAGAATGTAGGTTTTATTCTATGTTCAATATAGGGCGGTATCCATAGAAAGTAGGTATATTCTATGTTCAATAAAGTGTTGCTGGGGTACTTTAAGGCGGTATCCATAGACCGTAGGTTTATTCTATGTTCAATATAGTGTTGTTATAAGTATGTCAGAGCGGTATCCATCTAATGTAGGTATATTTAATGTTGTAAATAATGTTGCTATAGACACATAAGCGCGGCATCCATAGAATGTAGGGTTCTTCTTTGATGCATATAGTGTTGTTTTAGACATGTTAGCGGGCATGTATAGAATGTAAGCTTATTATATGTTGTACGTAGTGTTGTTATAGACATGTTAGCACGACATCCATATAATGTAGGTTTATTCTATGTTGTATATAGTGTTGTTATTGGTATCTTCAGGCGGTATCCATAGAACGTAGATTTTATTCTATGTCCAATATAGTGTTCTTATGGACATGTTAGCGCGGAATCTATAGAATGTAGGTTTATTCTATGTTCAATATAGGGCGGTATCCATAGAACGTAGGTTTTATTCTATGTTCAATATAGGGCGGTATCCATAGAACGTAGGTATATTCTATGTTCAATAAAGTGTTGCTAGAGGTACTTAAAGGCGGTATCCATAGAACGTAGGTTTATTCTATGTTCAATATAGTGTTGTTATAGGTATGTTAGGGCGGTATCCATCTAATGTAGGTATATTCAATGTTGTAAATAATGTTGCTATAGACATATAAGCGCGGCATCCGTATAATGTAGGGTTCTTCTTTGATGCATAGAGTATTGTTATAGACATGTTAGCGCGGCATCTATAGAAGGTAGGTTTATTATATGTCGTATATACTGTTGTAATTGGTATTTTAAGGCGGTATCTATAGAAAGTAGGTTTTATTCTATGTTCTATATAGGGCGGTATCCATAGAACGTAGATTTATTCTATGTTCAATATAGTGTTGTTATAAGTATGTTAGAGCGGTATCCATCTAATGTAGGTATATTCAATGTTGTAAATAAGGTTGCTATATACATATAAGCGCGGCATCCATAGAATGTAGGTTTATTCTTTGTTGCAAATAATGTTCTTGATGGACATGTTAGCGCGCATCTATAGAATGTAGCTTTATTCTATGTTGTAATAAGTGTTGTTATAGACATGTTAGCGCGGCATCCATAGAATGCAGGGTTCTTCTTCGTTGCATTTGGAATTGTTATAGGCATGTCATCGCGGCATCTATAGAATGTAGGTTTATTATATGTTGTATATACTGTTGATATTGGTATCTTAAGGCGGTATCCATAGAACATACGTTTTATTCTATGTTCAATATAGGGCGGTATCCATAGAACGTAGGTATATTCTATGTACAATAAAGTGTTGCTAGAGGAACTTTAAGGCGGTATCCATAGAACGTAGGTTTTTTCTATGTTGAATATAGTGTTGTTATAAGTATGTTATGGCGGTATCCATCTAATGTAGGTATATTCAATGTTGTAAATAATGTTGCTATAGACACATAAATGCGGCATCCATAGAATGTAGGTTTATTCTTTATTATTGGTATCTTCAGGCGGTATCCATAGAACGTAGGTTTTATTCTATGTTCAATATAGGGCGGTATCCATAGAACGTAGGTATAGTCTATGTTCAATGTGTTGGTGGAGGTTCTTTAAGGCGGTATCCATAGAACATAGGTTTATTCTATGTTCAATATAGTGTTGTTATAAGTATGTTAGAGCGGTATCCATCTAGTGTAGGTATATTCTATGTTGTATATAAGGTTGTTATAGACATGTAAGCGCGGCATCCATAGAATGTAGGGTTCTTCTTTGATGCATATAATGTTGTTTTAGACATGTTAGCGCGGCATCTATAGAATGTAAGTTTATTATATGTTTTACGTAGTGTTGTTATAGACATTAGAACGACATCCATATAATGTAGGTTTATTCTATGTTGTATATAGTGTTGTTATATGTATCTTAAGGCGGTATCAATAGAATGTAGGTTTTATTCTATGTTCAATATAGGGCGGTATCCATAGAAAGTAGGTATATTCTATGTTCAATAAAGTGTTGCTGGGGGTACTTTAAGGCGGTATCCATAGACCGTAGGTTTATTCTATGTTCAATATAGTGTTGTTATAAGTATGTTAGAGCGGTATCCATCTAATGTAGGTATATTCAATGTTGTAAATAATGTTGCTATAGACACATAAGCGCGACATCCATAGAATGTAGGGTTCTTCTTTGATGCATATAGTGTTGTTTTAGACATGTTAGCGGGCATGTATAGAATGTAAGCTTATTATATTTTGTACGTAGAGTTGTTATAGACATGTTAGCACGACATCCATATAATGTAGGTTTATTCTATGTTCAATATAGGGCGGTATCCATAGAACGTAGATTTTATTCTATGTCCAATATAGTGTTGTTATAGACATGTTAGCGCGGCATCCATAGAATGCAGGGTTCTTCTTCGTTGCATTTGGCATTGTTATAGGCATGTCATCGCGGCATCTATAGAATGTAGGTTTATTATATGATGTATATACTGTTGATATTGGTATCTTAAGGCGGTATCCATAGAACATACGTTTTATTCTATGTTCAATATAGGGCGGTATCCATAGAACGTAGGTATATTCTATGTACAATAAAGTGTTGCTAGAGGAACTTTAAGGCGGTATCCATAGAACGTAGGTTTTTTCTATGTTGAATATAGTGTTGTTATAAGTATGTTATGGCGGTATCCATCTAATGTAGGTATATTCAATGTTGTAAATAATGTTGCTATAGACACATAAGCGCGGCATCCATAGAATGTAGGTTTATTCTTTGTTATTGGTATCTTCAGGCGGTATCCATAGAACGTATGTTTTATTCTATGTTCAATATAGGGCGGTATCCATAGAACGTAGGTATAGTCTATGTTCAATAAAGTGTTGTTCGAGGTACTTTAAGGCGGTATCCATAGAACGTAGGTGTATTCTATGTTCAATATATTGTTGTTATAGTTATATTAGGGCGGTCGGCATCCATAGAATGTAAGGTTCTTCTTTGTTGCATTTAGAATTGTTATAGACATATTAGCGCGGCATCTATAGAATGTAAGTTTATTATATGTTGTACGTGGTAGTGTTATAGACATGGTAGCACGACATCCATATAATGTAGGTTTATTCTGGCTCATCGCTAAGCGGCGTCCATATAACCGAGACATCCATATAATGTGGGTTTTCCGGTGAACTTCGTAATACCACCTTTTAGACTTATAGGCGTGGCTTGTGATACTTGATTGCCCGTTAAAGGATTTCAAATAGTTGAACAGTATTGGGACGACATCCATACAATGTATGAGTATTATACGTCGTATGTAGCGATAATATAGACATGTTAGGGGGCATCCATGGAATGTAGGTTTAATAAATGTATTTAAAGACTTCATCCAAAGAATTTGGTTGTATTCTATGCTGTATATAATGTTGTTTTAGACATATAAGGACGCCATCCACAGAATGTAGGCGAAGTTTAGGCTAAATGCAGTGTGCTTAAGTTATGATAGCGTGGCTTTCGTTTACTGTTTCTGATATAATAATACATATAGTGTTGTTAGAGACAGGTTATCGCGGCACCCATAGAACGTAGGTGTATGTATGTTGTAAATAGTGTTGTTATTGGTATGTTAGGGCGGAATCCATAGAATGAAGGTTTATTCAATGTTGTAAATAGTGTTTTCATAGAAATGTAAGCGCGGAGGTATATTCTATGTTGTATATAATGTTGTTATAAACATGTAAGAGCGGCATCCATAGAATGTAGGTTTATGTATGTTTTATATAGTGTTGTTATTGGTATGTAAGCGCGATATCCATAGAATTTAGGTTCTATTCTATGCTGTATATAGTGTTGTTATAGGTATTTTAAGGCGGCATTCATACATATAACAACATTGTACAACAAAGAATAAACCTACAGTCTATGGATTACGCCCTAACATGCCTATAACAACGTATTATACCACATGGAATAAACCTACATTTTATGGATGTCCCCCCTAAATGCCTATATCAACACCAGATACCACATGAAATAAACCTACATTATATGGATGCCATCATTACATGCCAATAACAACACTACATACTATAACAACCCCATATACCACATAGAGTAAACCTACATTCTACAGATGCCGACCTAACATGTCTATAACCACACTATATACAACATAGACTTAACATTCATTCTCTAGATGCCGCCCTAACATGTCTATATCAACACTACATATAACACAGAATAAACCTACATTCTATAGATGCCGCCCTAACATGCCTATAACAACACTACATACAACATAGAATAAACCTACATTATATAGTTGCCGCTTAAACAAGCATAAAACAACACTACATAAAACAAAGAATAACACTACATTCTATGGATACCGTCTAAACACGCCCATAGTAACACTACAAACAACATAGAATAACCCTACATTCTTTGGATGCCGCCCTAACATGCCTATAACAACGTATTATACTAGTAGCACATAGAATAAACCTACATTCTATGGATGCCGCCCTTACATGCCTCAAGCAACACCATATACCACATAAAATAAACCTACATTATATGGATCCCATCATTACATGCCTATAACAACACTACATACTATAACAACACCACATACCACATAGAGTAAACCTACATTCAATAGATGCCGACCTAGCATGTCTATAACAACACTATAAACAACATAGAATAAACCTTCATTCTATAGATGCCGCCCTAACATGTCTATAACAAAACTACATACAACATAGAATAAACGTACATTCTATAGATGCCGCTCTAGCATGTCTATAACAACACTACATACAATGTAGAATAAACCTACATTCAATAGATGCCGACCTAACATGTCTATAACAACACGTACTGTACAATATAGAATAAACCTACATTATATGGATGTCGTGCTAACATGTCTATAACAACACTTAATACAAAATATAATAAACTTCCCTTCTATAGATGCCGCGATAACATGTCCATAAGAACACTATATGCAACAAAGAATAAACCTACATTCTATGGATACCGCGCTTATATGTCTATAGCAACATTATTTACAACATTGAATATACCTACATTAGATGGATACTACCCTAACATACTTATAACAACACTATATTGAACATAGAATAAACCTACGTTATATGGACACCGCCATACAGTACCTCTAGCAACACATTATTGAACATAGAAAATACCTACGTTCTATGGATACCGCCATATATTGAACATAGAATAAAACATACGTTCTATGGATACCGCCTTAAGATACCAATAAAAACAGTATATACAACATATAATAAACCTACATTCTATAGATGCCGCGCCAACATGTCTATAACAACACTATATGCATCACAGAAGAACCCTACATTATATGGATGTCGTGCTAACATGTCTATAACAACACTATTTGTATCAAAGAAGAACCCTACATTATATGGATGCTGTGCTAACATGTCTGTAACAACACTTAATAAAACATAGAATGAACCTACATTCAATAGATGCGGCGCTAACATGTCCATAAGAACACTATATTGAACAAAGAATAAAACCTACGTTCTATGGATACCACCTGAAGATACCAATAACAAAGAATAAACCTACATTCTATGCATGCCGTGCTTATGTGTCTATAGCAACATTATTTACAACATTGAATATACCTACATTAGATGGATACCGCCATAACATACTTATAACAACACTTAATGAACACAGAAAAAACCTACGTTCTATGGATACCGCCTTAAAGTTCCTCTAGCAACACTTTATTGAACATAGAATATACATACGTTCTATGGATACCGCCTCATATTGAACATAGAATAAAACGTACGTTCTATGGATACCGCCTTAAGATACCAATAACAACAATATATACAACATATAATAAACCTACATTCTATAGATACCGCGCTGACAAGTCTATAACAATTCCAAATGCAACAAAGAAGAACCCTGCATTCTATGGATGCCGCGATAACATGTCTATA
The DNA here is from genome assembly GCA_947247005.1 of Spisula solida. Taxonomy (NCBI): domain Eukaryota; kingdom Metazoa; phylum Mollusca; class Bivalvia; order Venerida; family Mactridae; genus Spisula; species Spisula solida. Next base: position 30,518,762 of record OX365944.1, on the reverse strand, counting down.
ACAACACTTATTACAACACAGAATAAAGCTACATTCTATAGATTGCGCGCTAACATGTCCATAATAACACTATATGCAACAAAGAATAAACCTACATTCTATGGATGCCGCGCTTATATGTCTATAGCAACATTATTTACAACATTGAATATACCTACATTTAATGGATACCGCCCTAACATACCTATAACAACACTATATTGAACATAGAATAAACCTACGTTCTATGAATACCGCCTTTAAGTACCTCCAGCAACACTTTATTGAACATAGAATATACCTACGTTCTATGGATACCGCCCTATATTGAACATACAATAAAACCTACGTTCTATAGATACCGCCCTATATTGAACATAGAATAAACCTACATTCTATAGATGCCGCGCTAACATGTCCATAAGAACATTATATTGGACATAGAATAAAATCTACGTTCTATGGATACCGCCTGAAGATACCAATAACAACACTATATACAACATAGAATAAACCCGCATTCTATGGATGCCGCGCTTATATGTCTATAGCAACATTATTTACAACATTGAATATACCTACATTTAATGGATACCGCCCTAACATACCTATGACAACACTATATTGAACATAGAATGAACCTACGTTCTATGAATACCGCCTTAAAGTACCTCCAGCAACACTTTATTGAACATAGAATATACCTACGTTCTATGGATACCGCCCTATATTGAACATACAATAAAACCTACGTTCTATAGATACCGCCCTATATTGAACATAGAATAAACCTACATTCTATAGATGCCGCGCTAACATGTCCATAAGAACATTATATTGGACATAGAATAAAATCTACGTTCTATGGATACCGCCTGAAGATACCAATAACAACACTATATACAACATAGAATAAACCTACATTCTATGGATGCCGCGCTTATATGTCTATAGCAACATTATTTACAACATTGAATATACCTACATGAGATGGACACCGCCCTAACAATACTTATAACAACACTATATTGAACATAGAATAAACCTACGTTCTATGGATACCGCCTTAAATTACCTCTATCAACTCTTTATTGAACATAGAATATACCTACGTTCTATGGATACCGCCCTATAATGAACCTAGAACAAAACCTACGTTCTATGGATACCGCCTTAAGATACCAATAACAACAATATATACAACATATAATAAACCTACATTCTATAGATGCCGCAATTACATGTCTATAACAACACTATATGCATCAAAGAAGAACCCTACATTCTATGGATGGCGTGCTAACATGTCTATAACAACACTTAATACAACATAGAATAAACATACATTCTATAGATGCCGCGCTAACATGTCCATAGGAACACTATATTGAACATAGAATAAAACCTACGTTCTATGGATACCGTCTGAAGATACCAATAACAACACTGTATACAACATAGAATAAACCTACATTATATGGATGTCGTGCTAACATGTCCATAACAACACTATTCGCATCAAAGAAGAACGCTACATTATATGGATGGCGTGCTAACATGTCTATAACAACACTTAATACAACATAGAATAAACCTACATTCTATAGATGCCGCGCTAACATGTCCATAAGAACACTTTATTGAAGATAGAATAAAACCTACGTTCTATGGATACCGCCTGAAGATACCAATAACAAAGAATAAACCTACATTCTATGGGTACCGCGTTTATGTGTCTATAGCAACATTATTTACAACATTGAATATACCTACATTAGATGGATACCGCCATAACATACTTATAACAACACTATATTGAACATAGAAAACACCTACGTTCTATGGATACCGCCTTAAAGTTCCTCTAGCAACACTTTATTGAACATAGAATATACCTACGTTCTATGGATACCGCCCTATATTGAACATAGAATAAAACGTAGGTTCTATGGATACCGCCTTAAGATACCAATAACAACAATATATACAACATAATAATAAACCCACATTCCATAGATGCCGCGCTGACATGTCTGTAACAATTCCGAATGCAACAAAGAAGAACCCTACGTTCTATGGATGCCGCGCTAACATGTCTATAACAACACTTATTGCAACATAGAGTAAACCTACATTCAATAGATGCCGATCTAACATGTCTATAACAACACTATATACAACATAGAATAAACCTACGTTCTATAGATGCCGTCCTAGCATGCCTATAACAACACTACATACAATGTAGAATAAACCTACATTCAATAGATGCCGACCTAACATGTCTAAACAACACTACACAAAACATAGAAGTAACCTACATTCTATAGACGCGTCCCTAACATGCCTATAACAACACTGCATACAACATAGAATAAACCTACATTCTATAGATGCCGCTTTAACATGCCTAAAACAACACTACATACAACAAAGAATAACACTACATTCTATGGATACCGTCTTAACAAGTCCATAACAACACTATAAACAACATAGAATAAACCTCTATTCGTTGGATGCCGCCCCATCTTTTATAACAACACTATATACCTATATTTTATACATGCCGCCCTAGCATGCCTATAACAACACTATATACACCATAGAATATAAACCTACATTCTGTAGATGCCACCCTAACTTTGATATTATATCAATATAAACCACAAAGAATAAACCTACATTCTATGGATGCCTTCCTCACAGCGTATAAACGACTGTATGTAAAGTAGGATGTTGTAATTGGATTTAGATGGTTGGAGTAAAAAACACAACAAGATTGGTTGAATAATTTGAAATACTAAGCTTATATACGAAAACATAATGACAAGTTGTACATATTTATTATAACGATTAACTTTCCTACCGTTTGCATACACTTCATTCCGAAATGTTTGCTCATGTTACATAAAATCATTGAACATCGTTTGACTTTTTGTGAGAAAAATGTACACTGGCTACTTTTAAACATCATTTACATGGTGATTGGGCACGTTTGGTTTCAATAATTGTACATATTATAACAGACATGACATTAACATATAATTTGCATGTTTTCAAATATTTTCAAACTGTGTTTTTATCGCGATAGAGGTGAAAAACGAACCGGCTATGTTGTGCCGCTACTGTATGTTTACTGCATTGATTATGTATGTTTATTGCGATTATTAAAATTAAATGTGTACGACTTATTGCAATTTTTTATCGCAATTTGAGTCAAACTTTCAGGTACAACGCACGAATGCAAGTGCTTATACTGCACATTTTCACCAGAAAACTTCGGGACCTGCATTATACATTGCACTGAAGTCCATGCAAAGCTCAATTCGAAAATTAAAATTTTGCATTACAATTCTGAAATAAAACGTGTACTATGGTTACCCGTGTCTAGGCAACGACCGAACCTGACATAAACATAACGTTCTCGCTTATATGACTGTTTTTCGACTATCATTCTTTTCAAATGATCGTTTTAAAATCACCAATAGAAGCATAGGGTCTACACTAAACCACCTAAAGCAATGGATGGATTTAAAAGAATAATTTAGAAAGAAAACAATTAAAAACCAGCCGCCTCTTTACTTGGTAAAAAGCCAGAAACTATGGTTTGTGTTAAAGTTTCGTCGCCTAGCAACTGGTAACCAAAGCAACTGTAGCTCTCGTAGGTTTTAGGTTATCACAAATGTATAAAACTTTCCAATCGATATATATTTTTGTTTCTAAACACGTTAAAACTGCAATACATTACAAGCTATATAATTGAACATGGAAAACAACTTCAATACAGTATGGACGTCACTTTGACATTTATCGATAATTTTTTTTTTCAGGAATCTTAATTCCATGGTTGCATTTAAAGTAACATAGTCATGCTATATATTCAATAAAACTTTGAAATGTAAGCTTTCCTTTGGTATATGAAATTGTCAGGTGTGATCAAGCATTAATGCTACGGTCACAAAGCTCGTACGATATCCGTACGAATTTACCAACTCGTACGAGTCCACAACGTTTGAAATCCTAACGGTATTTTTACATTCGTAGGGTCTGGTCACAGCTCGTACGGATATCGTACGATTTATAGAGATGCAATCGTACGATATCCGTACGGACATCGTAATATCCTTACGGACACCGTACGGGGCTCGCAAGGAGCCCGGCCGTACATCGCACGGTGCTCGTAGATCAATCAGAGCTCGCAGATAACTCGTACGGTGTCCGTACGGTGACCACACGATGGCCGTACGGTGTCCGTGCGACAATAATGGATATATTTAGCGAATTTTAATAAAATATTTTAAGACCCTGGTCACATTGATCGTACGAGCTCCGTGCGAGTCGAATTTTAGCAAGTTCGTACGGAGTCCGTACGAGCATCGTAAACTCGTAAGGGCATCGTACGGATTTTTGTAACTCGTAGAGGACTCGGGAGCTCGGTGAAAATGTTACGTGCGAGACTTGAAAAATATCTACGAGCTCGTAGACAACTCGGGAGCTCGGTGAAACATGTTCACCAAGTCGCCGAGTCCTCTACGAGTCACGAAAATCCGTACGATGCTCGTACGAATTTCGATATCCGTACGGGCTCCGTACGGACGCCGTGCGAGTTCGCCAAAATCAACTCGTACGGAGCTCGTAAGGAGCTCGTAGGGCAAATGTGACCGTAGCATTAGTCATGACATTCGGTTGTAATGGGGACATATATTATGAAGGATTACCATATACATTACACACAAAACCGATACGGGTCAATGCCATCAAATGACATTCTCACAGTGTAAACGATTAATTAAATGCATGGTAATAGAGAAGTAAATATCGCCGGCTTACAACAATAACAACTTTATAAGACCCTTGCTCATTCGAAATCAGCACCACTTGGCGCATCTTATGAACCTATTTTGTGAAACTTGGTACTGGTCATGTTGACCAGAACGAAGTTAAAAATACTTTTTCTCAGAATGGCTTTTTGTAGTTACGACCTCTATAAAATAAAAATTATTCTAAGCCATAGATATGGATAATTGGCACATCAAGGTTGTTTCATAACACGGCTCAATAAAAAGTAATCTTGGGTATGCTGTTTACGGTTTCACAGTCGATACAAAAATATAAATTTCGTTTTGAAAATGATTAGGTACAATATTTAGGAAGGTTTTGACCAAATAATTTACTGAAACACACTGAAGAGTCCTAAGAAACAACGCAAATCACTGCATTTCAATGACAATAAACATACATCTCTATCACAATAAACATACAAATCATTTTTTCTAAATTATCAGTAAACATACAGTAAGGAGACTACATAGCTGTATCACTTTTGGCCTCTATCTCAGTAAAAACAAAGTTTGAAAATATTTGAAAACACGCAAATTATATGTTAATGTTATATCTGTTAAAATGTGTACAATTATTAAACTGAAATGTGCACGATCATGATATAAGTGATGTGTAAAAGTAGTCGGTGTATGTTTTTCTCACAAAAATCAAAAGATGTTCATTGTTTTTAGATAATATGGGCAAACATTTGGCAATAAAGTGTATGCGAACGCTAGGAAAGTTAATCGTAATAATAAATACATGTATGTAAAACTTGTCATTATGTTTTTGTATATAACCTTAGTATTTTACATTTTACTTACTTTGTTGTGTTTTTTACTCCAATCATTTAAATACAATCACGACATCCTAGTTTGACATACAGTCGTTTATACGCTGTGTTCCTTACACGTGGTTCGAACAGCTAGAGTCTAGTAATTGTAGTCCAAACGCATGTCTTTTAGCCGTGCCCATCTGACAGTTATAGGCGGAGTTACGAAAATTACCGTAACCTACATTATATGGATGACTCGGTTATATGGATGCCGCTTTGCGATTACCGTATAAAATACTGCATCAAGGCATGATATACCACTACAAAGACATTGAATTAATTTCAAGCGCTTAGTTGTTCTGACAAGTATCAATATTACTTATGGTTAAAGAACTGATGGACATTGCGTTTTGGTTTAGTTGGCAGTCCATATAGTCCAGGCTTGTCCCTAATGGATGTGGAAGGGCAAATAAGCGGCAAGTGATCCGGGTATGTCAATAACATCCAGAGAGAAGCACGAATAGATATATTTATCAGGAAAGGTTGTGTTTATGAGTATGTTTTAAACTAATATTTTCACAATGATACTTGTGCACGAACTTTTCGGATGACCCTCGTATGCATAATTGATATGCAAAAATATATATAGTATAATAATTGTGGTGCCTTACCTATTTTGATTTTTTCCACAAACTTCCGCATGAAATATTTTATATTTACAATAACCTTATTCCACTTTAGCGTTCTGTCAAGACGTGGGATAAAAATCAAAGTCCTTCAACTTTTCTTTATCTCCAAAACTTTATTATCTATCTTTTATTGCAGTCATACAATAAACGATTACATTATAATCTCCGTACTTATTGATATAATAAAACTATAGTTTTGATAAGAACATACACTTCGCCCCTCTGGCTATATCGGCTACAAAACAAAAGTTGAATAGTCCCGACAATATTGAATAATGTATTTACTATTTATACACTATTCCATAAAGGCGCGTAACATTAACAATCTCGGGTTGCATGTCTTGCATACTATCTGAATAGTGATGCATATAACTACATGTAGTATGCATACCTTGTTTAAATAGTTAAGGTTAGATTTATGAAGTTGAGTGAAAAAGAAATTAAATGCAAGCCATTTTTGGTTGACTTGGCCACAAACAAATTCAGCAGATCCGGAGACTTACATGACTTTGTATATACGTTTACGTACGAATAGTTTAGCAACTGATCACACCGGCGTTTGTACATTCATTCAAATGTTTCAATTTAGAACCGAGAGGGTTCCAGTTACATAGTATATAGGCCTACGTAGCCGGTGCATGGCTATGAAAGAACGTACACGAATAAAAGAAGATATAGGGGACTTTTAGATATCATTTCATTTATTATTATGGATGTTAAAATGCGTAAAAATAAATATTATTGTTAACTGGAAAGTGAATGCACAACACTCGACAGAAACATAAAGCACAGTGAATTTACCAATAAGAGACGAATCAATGACAGCGTCTAGTTCGTGAGCATGTTTTGATTGGAACAGACGATCCAAACTGATCATTTCAGACTCTCGAGATCCGTTGTCATTAAAACTGAAGGAGTCCCAGTCATTATGTGAAGTTGTTTTAGACTTCCGTGGTTGTGGAACTTCTCTACTGGAACAACTCCCCATGCTCCGATGTTCTTCTAAGCGTTGCTAACGAAATGACGCGTGATTTTTCGTTGTGATGTATGTTGCTCATTCATGACGTCAATGACGTTACGTCGACTATGACATCACGCCAAAATCATTTTAAATAATATTCGAAGCTGTCGAACAAAGAAAAATTCAATTAAATGTATAGAATATCAATGTGTAAATACATGTATGTTTCGATAGTCAATATTTTAAAACACGGGTAAGCGGATTTAGCTCAGTGGTAACGCACTCGGCTGTCAATCCAGATGTCGTGGGTTCAATCCCTGGCATCGGAACTTGACATTTCTGAAATATTTATAATATTTCCCGCTATATCTGGCCGTGTGGTCTGCAAGTATCTGGAAGTGCCAGGAAGCTGTGTATCGGTGCTATACACCGGGCACACATTAAAGAACCAGACTGTCTATTCGAAATAAGAGCTATGCGCACCTCTGCAGCGCCGGATATGCCTGTATCTAATGTCTCTCTCTCTCCCTTCAGGGGCTTTCTCTCAGTCTGTCCCTCTGGTCAGATCATGCTGTATCTGCACTGGTAGAGGATGCACCTGCGCCCTTGTGGCTGCAACATGGGTAAAAGTGCCTTTGAACGTGCGTTCGCATGAAAAGGGCGCTATATAAATCTGGTATATTTATTTTATTTATTTAAAAGAATTAAAACTAAAAATTAATCCAGACAATAGATCTATGTAGATTCTATATCAGGAGGCCTAACAATCACACGAACATTTGGTTGGTTAGGTATTAAATCCAGAAGATGATATGATTTGTATTCACTTGGTGTAACCGGCATTGGTATTTGTCACAATCTGGACGTAATCAAAATAAGGTTTTTTGAATCCTACGTGGCATTATAAATGATTATTTAAAACTTAGCCCACACCAGTTACAAATAAATCTGATTATATTGTTCCAATACGACAGAAACGTACATTTCAATAGATAATATGGGTTTAATTTGTGCATGTTACATGTTACACACTTCATATTATTAGGCAATTTGCATGTTCACGTGATAAACATTGCAATCAAAATGCGATTTGCCTACACATGATTGCAGTTTGCTAGGCAAAAACATCTCATAATTACATGGCAGATTTTCAACTTCACAGTGTTGCCAAAACAGTTTCATACTGGCGTACATCGGCAAATTATATCATTATCACTTCAATATTGCATAAAAATCGTTTTGAAATATGGTTGTTTATATTTTGATACCACAAGAAAGAGAAAAGAATCGCCATGCTAGTAATGTGGTCCACAGTTACGTTTAATTATTAGTATACATTAAATTAGAAATAGAATGACAATGTTGACAGAGAACGTCACAAAACGTCATGTAAGATGTTTACAACATAATTTACCAATGCGCAGCTTGGCAAATTCTTAGGTGCCCGTTCAAAACTTCCTGTAACTGGGACAAATTCATATAATAATCTTTAACCGCCCAAAAAGTAGATTCAGTGACGTGATGGCAACTCCATTTCGCGTCGTTTCAATTAGGTGCCCCGTTCAAAACTTCCTGTAACAAACCGGGACAGAAAGACATAATATTATCTCTTTGAAAACGTAAGATTTCATTTCTTTACACGACAAAATTTGTTAAAACTTCAGTATCTTCGATAATCTTTATTTTGACAAGAAGTACATACCAGGGACGGTTACAGGATTTGATGTCGTACATAATACATGTATTAATCGCCCACCCCCCTACAGAAAATGTGCGAGCGTAGCGAGTTAGAAAAATAAAGTTTACATGAGCAGCATGCCACAAATTATTCTGCATCTTATTATATCCGTTGATAAAGTGATTGTGCGAGCGAACAATGAAAAATACATTGTTCATTTGTGAAGTATGTCCGACATACTGATTCCATACTTGACAATATTAACTCAATATGAACTGATACGAGTGATTGTGAGTGATTTTTATTCAAAAGGAAGACGTGAATATTTGGAACCCAGAAACTAGGGTGGTTTCCTTCCTCAGGTCTTTTTTGAAAATAATTGTTTGTAATTTGATATGAATAAGTCTTACATTCAACATAGCTTTAATGTTATTGTCGGATGAATTTTGGCAAATCTAGCTATTATGTCGCACCCTTGATATTAACGTAACGGTAGATTCGTACGTACCCGTTAAAGTTAAAAGAGTTGATGTACTGCAGATTTCAATTAAATTGCATATGAATGAAGTATTAGCTGTGAGGTTTACCTAATTGTGATGTTTTAGTCTGTTTTAGCGGTGTTAAAAGCGACACTTATAGGGACGTGATTTTCGTATTTTTTACTTAGGCTATTCTCTCCATTTTTTAAAATGTCTCGGCAAAATGTAAATCATCTATTTGTATGGAACGGCAATTTTATTGCCAATATGTTTAATTAAAATATACGAGTGTAACGCCTCGATTACCCCTCTGCCTCGCCATATGTCGAATTAGATACAGGCATGTCCGGTAGGGCGCTGCACCTTTAAATTACCAAGTTACTTTGCAGACCATACGGTCAGATATGCGGGACATATTATAAATATTTGAAAACTATCAAGTTCCTATGCCAGGGATTGAACCCATGACCTCTGGATTGACATTCCAATGCGTAACCACTGATCTAAATCTGTTTATAATGCAAATATTCATACCCAGCTTTAGACACGTAATGCAAGCATACCCAGCTATAACGACATATTTTGCAAGCATTCATACCCAGCTTTGGACATACAATGCTTACATTATAGCATAAAAACGGTGATTTTGCCCATACGTTAACGGGACGAAAACCATGCGTAAACCTAAAGATTCACGCGCTGTTAACGTCCAGTTTTACGTATGCTTATTTCAGGGCCGCACCGGCGACTATAAAGGTTATACAGCGTCATATGAACAGTTATTCCCATTTTATTTCTACGTACTTATTAGTTTTCTATAATATTTAAATTATATATTTAAACAAACCGACAGTATCCATGTTTTCTTGGTATTTGCCGATCCCGGAAGTCGACGTGCATAACAATAACTGGTATGACGTTACGTTTGTTTTCGCGACGTCGTCACAAAATCTCCCGCCAAAATATCATTATTTTGAAACACAAACGCATTAATTGATGTTTTGTATGCTATAATAGCGTTTACGCATGTTTTTTTCGCTTTATAACATATGCAGAGTCCCTCGGGAGCGTTGGTGCCCTCGCCCTGGCGGGCTTGGGCACCAACCGTCCCTCGGGACTCTGCAGATGTTATAGCCCGAAAAAGCATGCGTTAACCCTACATTCATGCCCAGCTCTGGACATATAATGCTGACATATGATGCAGGTATTCATACATAGCTCTGGACATATAATGCTGAGATATAATGCAGGTATTCATGCCTAGCTCTGGACATATAATACTGACATATGATGCAGTTATTCATACCCAACTCTGGACATATAATGCTGACATATAATGCAGTTATTCATGCCTAGCTCTGGACATATAATGCTGACATATAATGCAGGTATTCATGCCTAGCTCTGGACATATAATGCAGATATTCATGCCTAGCTCTGGACATATAATGCTGCATATTATGATGCAGGTATTCATGCCTAGCTCTGGACATATAATGCTGACATATGATGCAGGTATTCATGCCTAGCTCTGGACATACAATACAAGTATTCATACCTAGCTCTGGTCATGTGATGCAGATATTCATACCCAGTTATGGATGTATAATGTAGGTATCCATACCCAGCTGTGGGCTTTGAATACAGGTATTCATACTTCCTCTAGGTCTATGACGTTATAAGAATCCATCATGAGCTTCTATGTAGGATAAGGATATCTTACCAAAGTGGTGGGGTTTTAACCAGGGACAAGGCTTGCCGAGAAAATGTGACTTTAACCCTTTCGCTGCCGACGTCGAAATGCCAAATTACGTCGACAGTGCCAAGCCTGTTTTGACGTAAACAAGTTGACGTCATTATTTCGACGTTCAAAAAACTGCGCGGTATGGCGCACGTTACAACGTAATTAGACGGCAATTAAAGCGCCGAGTATGCATTCAAGATATGTATGTTTTAGTTTAAATATAAACACACAAACTGAACAAAATGACATAAGCCTGAATTAATTAAATCTTTCGAATATCCATATTTTAATGCAATATTTTATCCAAGGTAAGTTTTTCAAAATATTTTGTTCTAGTAAAAAAAACATGTTACTTCATGAATAGTTACACACATTATGAGCCCTCAAATCCTGTAAATAGTTCATCATAGATACCTTAACATGCGTTCGGATCATATATAGAACTATTTTTAATAGAATGATGTGCGAGTATGCAGATGAAATTTTAAAATTCTTATAAATCTATTACGTATTTAGCATACATGTACCATCTTTCATGATATTCTGCTGAAAGCCGCAATGAACTGTTCGCCTAAATGTAATGTTCAGTTCAATCTAGAACGGAGTAAATAAGCTAGGACCCCTGGTTTAATGACTTTGTACTGCATATAATAATTGAACCAAAGGGTTGGGTACGAGTACATATAGCCACGACCGTGGTTCAGTAGTTATAGTGCGCTGCATTTGTAAACCAACGATCCAGGTTTGATTCCCGGTCGTGACAATTCATACCATTCCGTGAAAGGTTGACAACAATATTCATGTTGATTTTCCTCCCCATGTTGAAATGTTGCTGGTTGCTTGTCGAATGGTCAGTTGGTATTTAGTACGTGTTAGGGTAGTTCGGGTGACATTGTTAGAAAACTGGTTAGGTGAATTGGCCGCCGCATACAACATTTGTCATAAATCTCCTAACAGAATAACAACGGAATCATAGCACCTACAATTAATGAATATTTTCAAAATATTATTTTGACACACATTGGTACTGTGTTTCATGGGGATTACAGTGGCTGTTTACAAGGCAATCATATATACGAGAAGGGATGCGGGAGGTACTGTGCGAGCGAAAAATAGGTGTCTCATAAGTTAAATTGGCTGGCCCTTTCAATAGCGGGTGACACTATAATAAACAAAAACTTTACCTTAACTTTTTATATTACACCACATAGTGTGACTTAGTTTACTTTTCAACGAGTGTGGTGTAATGTTCTCTACTCATTGTGCGACTTGTTTGAGTAAGCACTGCAACCCACTTCATTTCATACAATTTATATTTTACCAATACAAAAATGTACATGTACAGATACATTCGTCAGTACATATGTACTAGTAAAGAACACAGAAATGTGAATACATAAAACCGAATCAACACTATAAAGGGTTGTTGCAGCTTACATGTATATATTTAATTTTATTCATGGTTGGTGTTCTAGTTCTTGTCTTCTTCGTGTTTTGGTGATGCGATAAGCAATCCCTCAGTATGGCGATAAAGTTTCACGGTGGTCGCTTGGGTATTGCTCTTGACTATGGATTGAGACGACACTTTCGAATCTCGGTCGTGGCACTTGGTCATTTCTTATAGGCTGTTCAGTCAGTGTTTCCTATCCTATTGTATATAACTCACCTCGTGTGTATCTGTGATGTACACCGGGTACGTTGCTAAGTTGCTAACTAATTCCATACCAAATGGTTTCTTCCTTTAGCGACCACCCTTAGTTCGTAACATATCTAGCTATCCTGGGAGAAAAAACGAAGCCCTCGAAAAAACAAGTCATACCGACTTCTATCCTCATCATTATATGGCTTATAAATATAGCTTTAATGCATTGTCAATCATTATAACTACAGGAACTTGCATTTATAATTTGAAAAAAAAGAAAAATAATTTTTGAAAAAAAAAAATATTTTAGTAGTAAAGCAGGCCTAGTGAAAAAAAAGTTCCTGTGTTATAACTTACTGAAATAACTGAAAACGTGTTTTGTGTGAAAAAAAAATACTGAGCTTAAATTTAGAGTCAATATTTAAAAGTACACACAATCTTTACAAATCTCATTGAATAAGAGCTAAGAATACGCTAAAATGATTTATTTCTTAAAAATTGTTGTTTTTTTCTTCTCAAGACGCCCAAACCTTACAGTCCGCGGTCGCTAAACGAAGAAACAGCTTGGAATGGCCTAATGAGTCCATTCGAAAAGAGATAAGGTATTGAACCCTGGCTCACCACGCACTTACGACTGTGACGTGTCTCATAAATTATATCGAGGAATCGAACTTTGTATGTGTGACGATATAATTAAGCGATTGGGGAGTGAACTAATTTTGTATGTATGTAATGTTTTATGTCGTAGGACGAGATCGTGATTTTCCAATTTGAGGTAATATGTTCAAAGCACAAAACCTTTTTAAGAAGAATGTTATATGCATTTCTGATACAAACGATTAATTAAAGAAGTAACTCGGCTCTTTGTGGCCTTCGTAATACCGGTAGCATCACCTAGCAATCTCGATTTAATTAAACGCGAAGCATGCAGGGAATCAAATTAGCTTCCCCAGTTTACATTTCCCGTACAAAACCACTTCTTCAATGAACTGCTACTATATATACAGTCTAGATTAAGGCCAGCAATTTGGTACGTATATAGCGACCATTGGACGTAGGTCTAAGATCGAGCCCAGGAATTAAGACCTACTCCACGGATAATTAGGCGTGACTTAGATATCCTCGTATAGACCCTATCCCTATGGTCAAACACTGACATTCATAAAATAAAGACCGAAAATACGCTAGTACTTCAAGACAATGCATACGTGAATACTCGACTCGGATAGCGCTGGTTGAAGATCTTAAGTTCGCTCAAATTTAATAAGGATCATCACCACCGAATCTAGAACGAATTCAAGTCAAGGGGGCACTGGATGCCTACTAAAGAAGTCGTTGAACGAATAGCTAATGTATTTTGACAAACACAGGCTCATGTTAAAGTAATGTCTACTACTTAGTATTAGGCTTTATAACCAGTAGGTCTAGCACTTCCACTGGATAACAGACAGAGGTGAATGTGCTTTGGATCTGTCGCTGGGTTAAGACCGAATACTGTCTGTTTTATGGTTGAGCACAAGTCTAAGATCGAGTACAAACTTAGGACTAGAGTTGAAAGCCTATGTTTGGGCATCAAACAAACAAGTGGCTACAAAAGTACGTGTAAATTGATCACATATGTTTCTTTTAAAATTATTCCGAGGAAGTACCTCATCTATATGCTGTCATCCATAATACAAATATGCAACTAAATACATCCTACATAAACTGTCCAGTGGTTGGTTGCTTATTTGGGACAGTCATAATATAGTTAATGGATTTAACGTGCGTTTAAAAACATGGTATTCATTGTGATAATAATCGTTTAATTAGTTTCGGGTCTCGTTTCAAAGACGTAGATCTATATGGGGGATGCACAATATATTTTGTTTTATTTATATTTGTTGAAAAACATGTTCCACAATGAACTTCCAATCCGGTGCCTAAATTTTTCGAAAGAAAATATGACGCAGAATGTGAAGACCGATATGATTTTTATCATAAATGTGCGTAATTGTACTATTGATCCCCGGATGATTGGACCTTCCTGTGCGTTCTTTTCCCGCGGTTCAAGTTCGTGATTAAGGGGTGGAATGTTATATAGAAAATGTATGATAGCAGGCAATTTACGACATTCGTTTCAACAATATAGAACCCTAAATTATATCATTAATGATGTCGAGTTTGCTTCATTAACCCCCCAAGTGCCACGGGCCTATTTTGGGCCTATTTTGTTATACTACGTTGAGTGCCGCGGGCCTATTTTGGGCCTATTTTGTATGCACATAAGGAACCTGGAAATGTTACATCTAAACAACGTACGAAAGGGTTAAGATGTAAACAAGTAGGGGTCAAAACATTATGACGTCATTTCCGGGTGAATTCGGACATGACGTCATGCGTCTGACGACGTTAATATTAGCGCCATTTCGCGGATCACGCATCAAAAGTGACCACCGGAAAAGTGGTTAATTATGCAGTTAATAGACGGTCGCACAAAAATAAACTACTTACAAAAGTTGAAAAATGACAACTCTTCTGTCTGATTACAAAAGTAATTAAATATTCGCGTTTGATATTCAGTAATTATGCTACGAAATTTGCGTGATATTCACTCCATGTTGACACGGGATATCGTTAATTAGGCATATAAACTATGGAAAGAATCATGATCTATAGAGTTCAATCGTCTACTACTGAAAGTTTAGTACAATTCCATTGAATAATTAACAAATGAATGTATATTTTGTAATACTTGTATACACACAAGACGCGCTAATTTTCAATGCAACGTTGTATGACGTCAAACCAATTAATGAAGCAAACTCTACATCATTAATGATATATATAGGGCTCGATATTGTTGAAACGAATGTCGTAAATTGCCTGCTATCATACATGTTCTACATAACATTGCACCCCTTAATCACGAACTTGACCCGCAGGAAAATAACACACAGGAAGGTCCAATCATGGCGTTTCCGGGGATCAATAGTACAATTGTGTACATTTATGAAAACAATCATATCGGTCTTCACATTCTGCATGATATTTTCTTCCAAAAATTTAGGCACCGGGTTGGAAGTTCATTGTGGAACATGTAATTCAACAATTATAAATAAAACAAAATATATTGTGCATCACCCATATAGATCTACGTCTTTGAAACGAGACCCGAAACTAATTAAACGATTATTATCACACTGAATACCATGTTTTTAAACGCACTTTAAATCCATTAACTATATTATGACTGTCCCAAATAAGTAACCAACCACTGAACAGTTTATGTAGGATGTACATGTATTTAGTAGCATATTTGTATTATGAATGACAGTATATAGATGAGATACTTCCTCGGAATAAATTTGAAAAAAACATATGTGATCCATTTACGCACAAAACAATAGAACTTCATTGTATGTCCAAAGTACTTTATGTGCCACTTGTTTGTTTGATGCCCAACCATAGGCTTTCAACTCTAGTCCTAAGTTTGTACTCGATCTTAGACTTGTGCTCAACCATAAAACAGACAGTGTTCGGTCTTAACCCAGCGACAGATCCAAAGCAAATTCACCTTTGTCTGTTATCCAGTGGAAGTGCTAGACCTACTGGTTATAAAGCCTAATAGTAGACATTACTTTAACATGAGCCTGTGTTGGTCAACATACATTAGCTATTTGTCAACGACCCCTTTAGTAGGCATCCAGTGCCCCCTTGACTTGAATTCGTTCTAGATTCGGTGGTGATGATCCTTATTAAATTTGAGCGAACTTTAGATCTTCAACCAGCGCTATCCGATATGCATTGTCTTGAAGTACTAGCGTATTTTCGGTCTTTATTTTATGAATGTCAGTGTTTGACCATAGGGATAGGGTCTATACGAGGATATCTAAGTCACGCCTAATTATCCGTGGAGTAGGTCTTAATTCCTGGGCTCGATCTTAGACCTACGTCCAATGGTCGCTATATACGTACCAAATTGCTGGCCTTAATCTAGATTGTATATATAGTAGCAGTTCATTGAAGAATTGGTATTGTACGGGAAATGTAAACTGGGGAAGCTAATTTGATTCCCTGCATGCTTCGCGTTTAATTAAATCGAGATTGCTAGGTGATGCTACCGGTATTACGAAGGCCACAAAGAGCCGATTTACTTCTTAAATTAATCGTTTGTATCAGAAATGCATATAACATTCTTCTTAAAAAGGTTTTGTGCTTTGAACGTATTACCTCAAATTGGAAAATCACTATCTCGTCCTACGACATAAAAACATTACATACATACAAAATTAGTTCACTCCCCAATCGCTTAATTATATCGTCACACATACAAAGTTCGATTCCTCGATATAATTTATGAGACACGTCACAGTCGTAAGTGCGTGGTGAGCCAGGGTTCAATACCTTATCTCTTTTCGAATGGACTCATTAGGTCATTCCAAATTGTTTCTTCGTTTAGCGACCGCGGACTGATAGGTTTGGGCGTCTTGAGAAGGAAAAACAACAATTTTTAAGAAATAAATGTTTATCATTTTAGCGTATTCAATGAGATTTGTAAAGATTGTGTGTACTTTTAAATATTGACTCTAAATCTAAGCTCAGTATTTTTTTTCACACAAACACGTTTTCAGTTATTTCAGTAAGTTATAATGATTGACAATGCATGAAAGCTATATTTATAAGCCATATAATGATGAGGATAGAAGTCGGTATGACTTGTTTTTTCGAGGGCTTCGTTTTTTCTCCCATGATAGCTAGTTATGTTACGAACTTAGGGTGGTCGCTAAAGGAAGAAACCATTCGGTATGGAATTAGTTAGCAACTTAGCAACGTACCCGGTGTACATCACAGATACACACGAGGTGAGTTATATACAATAGGATAGGAAACTGAACAGCCTTTAAGAAATGACCAAGTGCCACGACCGGGATTCGAACCAGTGTCGTCTCAATCCATAGTCAAGAGCAATACCCAAGCGACCACCGTGAAACTTTATCGCCATACTGAGGGACTGCTTATCGCATCACCAAAACACGAAGAATACAAGAACTAGAACACCAACCATGAATAAAATTAAATATATACATGTACGCTGCAACAACCCTTTATAGTGTTGATTCGGTTTTATGTATTCATATTTTTGTGTTCTTTACTTGTACATATGTACTGACGAATGTATCTGTACATGTATTGGTGAAATATAAATTGAATGAAATGAAGTGGGTTGCAGTGCTTACTCAAACAAGTCGCCCAATGAGTAGAGAACATTACACCACACTACTAAGTCACACTATGTGGTGTAATATAAAAAGTTAATGTAAAGTTTTTGTTTATTATAGTGTCACCTCTATTGAAAGGGACACCCAATTTGACTTATGAGACACCTATTTTTCGCGCGCACAGTACCTCCCGCATCCCTTCTCGTATATATGATTGCCTTGTAAACATCCACTGTACTCCCCATGAAACACAGTACCAATATGTGTCAAAATAATATTTTGAAAATATTCATTAATTGTAGGTGCTATGATTCCGTTGTTATTCTGTTAGGAGATTTATAACAAATGTTGTATGCGGCGGCCAATTCACCTAACCAGTTTTCTAACACTGTCACCCGAACTACCCTAACACGTACTAAATACCAACTTACCATTCCACAAGCAACCAGCAACATTTCAACATGGGGAGGAAAATCAACATGAATAGTCAACGTTTCACGGAATGGTATGAATTGCCACGACCGGGAATCAAACCCGGATCGTTGGGTTACAAATGCAGCGCACTTTAACTACTGAACCACGGCCGTGGCTATATGTACTCGTACCCAACCCTTTGGTTCAATTATTATATGCAGTACAAAGTCATTAAACCAGGGGCCATAGCTTATTTACTCCGTTCTAGATTGAACTGAACATTACATTTAGGCGAACAGTTCATTGCGGCTTTCAGCAGAATATCATGAAAGATGGTACATGTATGTTAAATACTTAATAGATTTATAAGAATTTTAAAATTTCGACTGCATACTCGCACATTATTCTATTAAAAATAGTTCTATATATGATCCGAACGCATGTTAAGGTATCTATGATGAACTATTTACAGGGTTTGAGGGCTCATATTGTGTGTAACTATTCATGAAGTAACATGTTTTATTTTACTAGAACAAACTATTTTGAAAAAACTTACCTTGGATAAAATATTGCATTAAAATATGGATATTCGAAAGATTTAATTAAGTCAGGCTTATGTCATTTTGTTCAGTTTGTGTGTTTATATTTAAACTAAAACATACATATCTTGAATGCATACTCGGCGCTTTAATTGTCGTCTAATTACGTTGTAACGTGCGCCATACCGCGCAGTTTTTTGAACGTCGAAATAATGACGTCAACTTGTTTACGTCAAAACAGACTTGGCACTGTCGACGTAATTTGGCATTTCGACGTCGGCAGCGAAAGGGTTAATTGGTTTGACGTCATACAACGTTGCGTTGAAAATTAGCGCGTCTTGTGTGTATACAAGTATTACAAAATATACATTCATTTGTTAATTATTCAATGGAATTGTACTAAACTTTCAGTAGTAGACAATTAAACTCTATAGATCATGATTCTTTCCATAGTTTTCGCCTAATTAACGATATCCCGTGTCAAAATGGAGTGAAAATCACGCACATTTCGTAGCTTAATTACTGAATATCAAACACGAATATTTAATTACTTTTGCAATCAGACAGAAGAGTTGTCATTTTCAACTTTTGTAAATAGTTTATTTTTGTGCAACCGTATATGAATTGCATAATTAATCACTTTTCCGGTGGTCACTTTTGATGCGTGATCCGCGAAATGGCGCCAATATTAACGTCGTCAGACGCATGACGTCATGTCCGAATCTACCCGGAAATGACGTCATAATGTTTTGACCCCTACTTGTTTACATCTTAACCCTTTCGTACGATGTTTAGATGTAATATTTCCAGGTTCCTTATGTGCATACAAAATAGGCCCAAAATAGGCCCGCGGCACTCAACGTAGTATAACAAAATAGGCCCAAAATAGGCCCGTGGCACTTGGGGGGTTAAAACATTATTTAGCTTTCATGGCGTCAACATGACGTCATCATAACGCTCTGTTTGCCGTACGTTCTCATTCAAAACAATCATAAATAAAAACGTAAATAAAGCGTATGCTATTATGTTATGCTGAAGAATATACTTATTAAATAATATAGAGCCTATTTTTGTTTGTCTTCATTAGCTTTATAATATATCACCATTAACACGTAAATCCCGAAACTAAAATCGGAATGAATTCATGCACGGTGGTCTCTCATGTAAGATAGATGTTGCTAATGTAAGATACAGAGGATCTTGCATGAGTGCTCATTACATACGAGTTTTATTAAACGAGTGGACAAAATGATATGACACGACGAGGCTTATAATATTGTTTTTGTCAACGAGTTTAATACAAGAGGATCATAGATCCTTGGGCGCTCACCTGCTAAACATGGTCAAACTTTGAACTTGACCTTAAGGTTACCAAGATAAACATTTTGACCAAGTTTAATGAAGATCAAAGCAAAAATGTGACATCCAGAGTGTTAACAATGTTTTTATAATGTAATGCCCTAGATTCGTGATACTTTGTGTACATGTATGTTTGTGTACATTTAGACCCGGCTATTTTATCCCGTTTATTTATTAACCCCCCAAGTGCCACGGGCCTATTTTGGGCCTATTTTGTTATACTACGTTGAGTGCCGCGGGCCTATTTTGGGCCTATTTTGTATGCACATAAGGAACCTGGAAATGTTACATTTAAACAACGTACGAAAGGGTTAAGATGTAAACAAGTAGGGGTCAAAACATTATGACGTCATTTCCGGGTGAATTCGGACATGACGTCATGCGTCTGACGACGTTAATATTAGCGCCATTTCGCGGATCACGCATCAAAAGTGACCACCGGAAGAGTGGTTAATTATGCAGTTAATAGACGGTTGCACAAAAATAAACTACTTACAAAAGTTGAAAAATGACAACTCTTCTGTCTGATTACAAAAGTAATTAAATATTCGCGTTTGATATTCAGTAATTATGCTACGAAATTTGCGTGATATTCACTCCATGTTGACACGGGATATCGTCAATTAGGCATAAACTATGGAAAGAATCATGATCTATAGAGTTTAATCGTCTACTACTGAAAGTTTAGTACAATTCCATTGAATAATTAACAAATGAATGTATATTTTGTAATACTGTTATACACACAAGACGCGCTAATTTTCAACACAACGTTGTATGACGTCAAACCAATTAATAAAGCAAACTCTACATCATTAATGATATATATAGGGCTCGATATTGTTGAAACGAATGTCATAAATTGCCTGCTATTATACATGTTCTACATAACATTGCGCCCCTTAATCACGAACTTGACCCGCGGGAAAATAACACACAGGAAGGTCCAATCATGGCGTTTCCGGGGATCAATAGTACAATTGTGTACATTTATGAAAACAATCATATCGGTCTTCACATTTTGCATCATATTTTCTTCCAAAAATTTAGGCACCGGGTTGAAAGTTCATTGTGGAACATGTAATTCAACAATTATAAATAAAACAAAATATATTGTGCATCACCCATATAGATCTACGTCTTTGAAACGAGACCCGAAACTAATTAAACGATTATTATCACACTGAATACCATGTTTTTAAACGCACTTTAAATTCATTAACTATATTATGACTTTCCCAAATAAGTAACCAACCACTGAACAGTTTATGTAGGATGTATTTAGTAGCAATTTTGTATTATGAATGACAGTATATAGATGAGGTACTTCCTCGGAATAAATTTAAAAAAAAACATATGTGATCCATTTACGCACAAAACAATAGAACTTCATTGTATGTCCAAAGTACTTTTTGTGCCACTTGTTTGTTTGATGCCCAACCATAGGCTTTCAACTCTAGTCCTAAGTTTGTACTCGATCTTAGACTTGTGCTCAACCATAAAACAGACAGTGTTCGGTCTTAACCTAGCGACAGATCCAAAGCACATTCACCTTTGTCTGTTATCCAGTGGAAGTGCTAGACCTACTGGTTATAAAGCCTAACAGTAGACATTACTTTAACATGAGCCTGTGTTGGTCAACATACATTAGCTATTTGTTCAACGACCCCTTTAGTAGGCATCCAGTGCCCCCTTGACTTGAATTCGTTCTAGATTCGGTGGTGATTATCCTTATTAAATTTAAGCGAACTTAAGATCTTCAACCAGCGCTATCCGAGTCGAGTAATCACGTATGCATTGTCTTGAAGTACTAGCATATTTTCGGTCTTTATTTTAAGAATGCCAGTGTTTGACCATAGGAATAGGGTCTATACGAGGATAGCTAAGTCACGCCTAATTATCCGTGGAGTAGGTCTTAATTCCTAAGCTCGATCTTAGACCTACGTCCAATGGTCGCTATATACGTACCAAATTGCTGGCCTTAATCTAGACTGTATATAGTAGCAGTTCATTGAAAAAGTGGTATTGTACAGGAAATGTAAACTGGGGAAGCTAATTTGATTCCCTGCATGCTTCGCGTTTAATTAAATCGAGATTGCTAGGTGATGCTACCGGTATTACGAAGGCCACAAAGAGCCGAGTTACTTCTTAAATTAATCGTTTGTATCAGAAATGCATATAACATTCTTCTTAAAAAGGTTTTGTGCTTTGAACTTATTACCTCAAATTGGAAAATCACTATCTCGTCCTACGACATAAAAACATTACATACATACAAAATTAGTTCACTCCTATATCGTCACACATACAAAGTTCGATTCCTCGATATAATTTATGAGACACGTCACAGTCGTAAGTGCGTGGTGAGCCAGGGTTCAATACCTTATCTCTTTTCGAATTGACTCATTAGGCCATTCCAAATTGTTTCTTCGTTTAGCGACCGCGGACTGATAGGTTTGGGCGTCTTGAGAAGGAAAAACAACACTTTTTAAGAAATAAATGTTTATCATTTTAGCGTATTCTTAGCTCTTATTCAATGAGATTTGTAAAGATTGTGTGTACTTTTAAATATTGACTCAAAATTTAAGCTCAGTATTTGTTTTCACACAAACACGTTTTCAGTTATTTCAGTAAGTTATAATGATTGACAATGCATGAAAGTTATATTTTAAGCCATATAATGATGAGGATAGAAGTCGGTATGACTTGTTTTTTCGAGGGCTTCGTATTTTCTCCCAGGGTAGCTAGATATGTTACGAACTTAGGGTGGTCGCTAAAGGAAGAAACCATTTGGTATGTAATTAGTTAGCAACTTAGCAACGTACCCGGTGTACATCACACGAGGTGAGTTATATACAATAGGATAGGAAACACTGACTGAACAGCCTATAAGAAATGACCAAGTGCCACGACCGAGATTCGAACCAGTGTCGTCTCAATCCATAGTCATCAGCAATACCCAAGCGACCACCGTGAAACTTTATCGCCATACTGAGGGATTGCTCATCGCATCACCAAAACACGAAGAAGACAAGAACTAGAACACCAACCATGAATAAAATTAAATATATACATGTAAGCTGCAACAACCCTTTATAGTGTTGATTCGGTTTTATGTATTCATATTTTTGTGTTCTTTACTAGTACATATGTACTGACGAATGTATCTGTACATGTATTGGTAAAATATAAATTGAATGAAATGAAGTGGGTTGCAGTGCTTACTCAAACAAGTCGCACAATGAGTAGAGAACATTACACCACACTCGTTGAAAAGTAAACTAAGTCACACTATGTGGTGTAATATAAAAAGTTAAGGTAAAGTTTTTGTTTATTATAGTGTCACCCCTATTGAAAGGGACACCCAATTTGACTTATGAGACACCTATTTTTCGCTCGCACAGTACGGGGGGCATCCCTTCTCGTATATATGATTGCCTTGTAAACACCCACTGTACTCCCCATGAAACACAGTACCAATGTGTGTCAAAAAAATATTTTGAAAATATTCATTAATTGATTCCGTTGTTATTATGTTAGGAGATTTATAACAAATGTATGCGGCGGCCAATTCACCTAACCAGTTTTCTAACAATGTCACCCGAACTACCCTAACACGTACTAAATACCAACTTACCATTCCACAAGCAACCAGCAACATTTCAACATGGGGAGGAAAATCAACATGAATATTGTTGTCAACGTTTCACGGAATGGTATGAATTGCCACGACCGGGAATCAAACCCGGATCGTTGGGTTACAAATGCAGCGCACTTTAACTACTGAACCACGGCCGTGGCTATATGTACTCGTACCCAACCCTTTGGTTCAATTATTATATGCAGTACAAAGTCATTAAACCAGGGGCCTAGCTTATTTACTCCGTTCTAGATTGAACTGAACATTACATTTAGGTGAACAGTTCATTGCAGCTTTCAGCAGAATATCATGAAAGATGGTACATGTATGTTAAATACGTATTAATAGATTGATAAGAATTTTAAAATTTCGACTGCATACTCGCACATCATTCTATTAAGAATAGTTCTATATATGATCCGAACGCATGTTAAGGTATCTATGATGAACTATTTACAGGGTTTGAGGGCTCATATAGTGTGTAACTATTCATGAAGTAACATGTTTTTTTTTACTAGAACAAAATATTTTGAAATACTTATCTTGGATAAAATTTGCATTAAAATATGGATATTCGAAAGATTTAATTAAGTCAGGCTTATGTCATTTTGTTCAGTTTGTGTGTTTATATTTAAACTAAAACATACATATCTTGAATGCATACTCGGCGCTTTAATTGTCGTCTAATTACGTTGTAACGTGCGCCATACCGCGCAGTTTTTTGAACGTCGAAATAATGACGTCAACTTGTTTACTTCAAAACAGGCTTGGCACTGTCGACGTAATTTGGCATTTCGACGTCGGCAGCGAAAGGGTTAAAGTACAAACTGGCAAGCTTTGTATTTACGATCCTTACGATCTTTGATACATTTCTGTGATTATATCTGTGGTAAATAAACATGTGTCGAGTACTTCCGCCATTAATATTTCACCGGAAGTTGTATTTTTGACCTAGTAAAGTGGTTTGTGGGTAGTTGACATTAGAGACATCCGAGTATTTTCTCAGCGTTCGTTCTGTTTTACCTCATATTTTGATTGAATCTACACATTGGAAACCGAGAACTATGTAAGGATCTATTATCTTATTTATTGTATTTAACGATTGTGTATTAGTTTTAGCCTGTTTCATTCATTTTTAAAGAGTAAATCTTGTTTCTTTGCGCGCATCTGAGTTGGTGCGCTCATGGGGCGCTATTGGTGCGCTACGTGAATTCATTCGACGTTGTGCGCTTTTACATTGTAAAGCGCACATCTGTTTTGGTGCGCTCTGGTGCGCTTGGTGCGCTATATAAGACCAGGTCTGCACAGACTCTAGGACTCTATATTATTTTGCTATAGGTGCGAGACTTGTTTTTCTTATTTTTCTTTCACTTAAATTCTAGCAACTTAGGCTCAATTCTTTGGTTATTAAGGATACATTTGAATAGTTATTGCTTTAATAAGGTATTTTATGCTGGTATTGTAGACTGCATGGTGCAAATACTTAGGATATTTATGAGATGTTTTGAAAGTATTTTAGAGATTTATGCCATTGTTAATTCACGTATTCATCTGCATTGCATATTTATTTGTTATTTATTACTGTTATATATTGTTTAGTTACAATATACCAGTATAGGAGAGTTTGATAATCTGCACATATTAAATCGTAGAGACTGGAATTTATACTTTGTCGTTTTTACTTTAATTATTCTTAACCAGAGTCCATTTTATTTTATTGTTACTTGTCCGTGCAACAGCACACGCTACCAATATATTGTCGGTAGACAATAAGAAAACCGCTAGCACGTGACAATATTATTTGACTTATTGACCTAGTTTTTGACCCCACATAACCCAACCTCGAACTTGACCTAGATTTCATTGAGGTACAACTACTGACCAAGTTTAATGAAGATCAAAGCAAAAATGTGACCTCCAGAGTGTTAACAAGGTTTTCCTATTATTTGACCTATTTACCTAGTTTTTGACTCCACATGACCCAACTTCAAACTTGACCTCGATTTCATTGAGGTTCAACTACTGACCAAGTTTGATGAAGATCAAAGCAAAATTGAAAGTGCTAGAGTGTTAATGGTGAAAAGTCTAACGGACGGACTGACAGACTGACAGAGCTAAAAACTCGTATGTTTTAGGATAAAGGAGTTTCTTACATGAGCTGAAAACCTATCTTACACCAGTTCAAGTGGGAGAATATAAGAATCCATCATGAGCTTCTATGTAGGATAAGGATATCTCACCCGAGGGGTCGGATTTTAACCAGGGACGAGGCTTGTCCTCATACACACCTCTGGACATATAGTGCAGGTCCTCTTTCATACCCAGAAAATGACCAATGCAGGTATTCTTACCCAGTTGTGAACTTATAATGAATGTATTCATACCCAGCTGTGAACTTTTAATGAATGTATTCATACCCAGCTGTGAACTTATAATGCAGATATTCTTACCCAGTTGTGAACTTATACCGTAATTCAGACATTAATTCATACCCAGTTGTGAACATATATTGGTAATATGCCAGTTGCTACAACCATCTTCCACATATGCATATGCCAGTTGCTTGTGGACAAGCAACTTAGTACTGGTTGATAATAAAAGTCCAATTAACAGGATTGTTCTACTGACATATGAAAGTATGATAGTAAAACTCAGCAAACAAAACACTCAACTTAAGTCCTCACATATATAATATGTACCAAGTGGTTGACTTTATCTGTATGTAAGAACACATAAAAATTTAAACTTGCACCAAACCCCTAAACTTTACAAACAAGAGACCAAAGGGCCCTAGGTTGCTAACCTGTCGTAGTATTGCATGCAGGCACCTTTTACAATTTCTGAAATGCAGTCTCTATCGCATGTACAAGGTTTTCATATTGACTTAACCAGGAGCCTTGATATTTACATCAGATGACCCATATTGAAGCTTGACCTATCTAAACAAACATTCTGACTAATGTTCATGAAGATCCAATAAAATACAGCCTGACACAAGGTTTTTCTATGATTTTATCTAGTGACCTAGTTATTGACCTGAGATGACACACATTCAAACTCAACTTTGATTACATCAATACAAACATTTTGACTAACTTCACAAAGATCCAGTGAAAAATACAGCCTCATAGCATACTTACGGCTTTCCTGCGATTTGACTTAGTGACCTAGTTTTTGAACCCAGATGACCCAAACAAACTTGGCCTAGTTTTTGTTGAGGTGCTCATTAACACAAAGTTTCATAAATATTAGGTAAAAATTGTGACCTCTAGTGACTAGTGACATAGTTTTTCTATGATTTGACCCAGTGGCCTATTCTTTGACCACAAATGACCAAATATCAAACTTGACATTGATTTTGTGAAAATGACCACTATGACCGATTTCTTAAAGATGTATAGGTTAAAATTGTCACCTCTAGTGTCTACACAAAGTTTTTCTGTGATCTGACCTAGTGACCAAGATTTTTACCCCAGATGACCCAATATCTAACTTGACCTAGATTTGGTTGAGATGATCATTGTGAAAAAGTTTCATAAACACAAGCAAATTGTGGACGGACAACGGGACAGAGGAAGAGTTCTCACAAAAGCTCAACTGTCACTTTGTGATATTTTTTTAATGACAATTACTAGTGATCAACACCTCAAGGATTGTTTAGTATCGTGGCAGTATAGGTTGTGAAGCAGTATTGTGGCAGTATGGGTTGTGAAGCAGTATCGTGGCAGTATAGGTTGTGAAGCAGTATCGTGTCAGTATGGGTTGTGAAGCAGTATCGTGTCAGTATGGGTTGTGAAGCAGTATCGTGGCAGTATGGGTTGTGAAGCAGTATCGTGTCAGTATGGGTTGTGAAGCAGTATCGTGTCAGTATGGGTTGTGAAGCAGTATCGTGTCAGTATGGGTTGTGAAGCAGTATCGTGTCAGTATGGGTTGTGAAGCAGTATCGTGGCAGTATGGGTTGTGAAGCAGTATCGTGGCAGTATGGGTTGTGAAGCAGTATCGTGGCAGTATGGGTTGTGAAGCAGTATCGTGGCAGTATGGGTTGTGAAGCAGTATCGTGGCAGTATGGGTTGTGTGTCAGTATGGGTTGTGAAGCAGTATCGTGGCAGTATGGGTTGTGAAGCAGTATCGTGTCAGTATGGGTTGTGAAGCAGTATCGTGTCAGTATGGGTTGTGAAGCAGTACCGTGGCAGTATGGGTTGTGAAGCAGTATCGTGGCAGTATGGGTTGTGAAGCAGTATCGTGGCAGTATGGGTTGTGAAGCAGTATCGTGTCAGTATGGGTTGTGAAGCAGTATCGTGTCAGTATGGGTTGTGAAGCAGTATCGTGGCAGTATGGGTTGTGAAGCAGTATCGCGGCAGTATGGGTTGTGAAGCAGTATCGCGGCAGTATGGGTTGTGAAGCAGTATCGTGGCAGTATGGGTTGTGAAGCAGTATCGTGGCAGTATGGGTTGTGAAGCAGTATCGTGGCAGTATGGGTTGTGAAGCAGTATCGTGGCAGTATGGGTTGTGAAGCAGTATCCATTCGGACTGAAATACATTGTGTTCTGATACCTCATTAATGTACTTCAGAATGGCAGTAAAACTAATCTTGAGGTGCTATCAAAATATCTAGATTGCTTAAGACGTTTTGATTGGCTGAGAGCATCTCAAGTTTAGTTTTACTGCCATTCTTAAGTACATTGTATGTTATACAACAAAGTATACACAGGTATAACCTATCAAACAAAGTCTACAAGATAAGGGTCATATAACAGCAACCTATTTCAAATGTTCAACATTTATGACTACTGTAAAATTATTAATATTCACAGTGGGTTATTTTTCATTGACTTTGTTGATTAACTCCAACGCAGAATTAAATCCCCTCAAGTAATTCTCAAAATTCGTAGCTACAAGAGACTTTTCATTTAACATCTTAAATCCATGAATTTAAGAAACCACCAAATTACCAAAATCAGCAAAATTTAATACCTGCGAAAATAATGATTATACAGAATATAAGCATGAAGCAACATGAAGATGTTGTGTAGAGTGATATATTTTATTCATCATAAACAAAATGTAAAGTAAATGTATTATTTAAAGGTATAACAGTGTTACATTTCAAGTAAAAGTAAAACAATAATATTGCAAATGATGAATATTGTTTTAACATTGTAATATCAAACAAGTGCCCAAGTGTATTTATGAAAATATTTAATAAATACAGGGGTACCTAAATATAAGAATTTTCTAATCAAGTCTAAGACTAGTTTATATCTCATACATGGCAGTGCCTACAGTAAAGGTGAAGCATTATAGCAAGAAATGTAGACCTATAGAGACTGCCCCTAGCCAATTCAATAGCTTAGTGGAGGAGTGACCACTTCAAGTGTGAGAGGTCCAATCAGTAGTTGTTTCATACCAAAGATGAAATAAAAATAGTACCAGCAATTTCCTTGCTAGACACTCGGCATACAGGGAAAAGCTAACTTCTCTCTCTTTCTTATACTGGTGGTGATAGATAACATCAGGAATTATTTTATAAGTAAGATGTAAAAATTTGTTTTACACTTTGGCAAGTTTTCATTATTAAGTATTTCTTCTGTTGTATTCATTTCTAAAAAGCAAATAATTAAAGTTCTTTTACCTGTATTAAATATAACATCAGAGAGCATTTTGAATAAATCACAGTTTTGTGTGTTTTTAATGTTTTCTGTGCTCGGCTGGTTAAGTTGAGTGCTGCCTTCCCTGTCTGACTTAATATAATATTTTTTTAGAGTTCATATGCGTAGGAATTCATCACGAAGGCTGCAGTATTTCATGCAAAACTAAGATCTTTTTGCATTCTAACATGCAGGCCCGGTGATTTAGAGTTGGGGGGCACAGCTTGTTTTTGGGGTGTTATAATGGGTAGGGTGCAGGAGGGGTGTCCCCTCGCGGCGAAGATTTTTTCACTTTTCGTATTAAAGTCATGCAATTTCCTGCACTTTAAGCCTTTAAAATTAGAAGTATATGTATTAAAATTGTAATGCTACATAAACAAAAAATATGACGAGTTTAACAATTATTTAAAAAATAAATTTCAATCCCTATTTTTTTTAAATCAGACGTAAAGAATTATTAAAATTCACTGTTCGCTACATAATCAGACAACGTATATTTTTTATATTTTAACTAAAAGATATGTTTACCCTGTTGAAGATGTTTTCAAATAAGAACTTTAAATTCTAGAATAAGACGTTAAATTAAAAATTGTAGGCCTACTGCTACAAATCAAAATGCACAACCCATGAAATAAACAATATTAGATCTTAAAGTTTCCACAGGTTCAGATTGATTTTTTAGTAAATTTTAAATAAAATTCATGAAATTTTCTGAATTTTACCAACAAGAAAATTTGGAAAATCAATTTAAGTTCTACCATGTCACTATTTTTAAATCGATCAGTTCACATTTTTTAGTAACATAGAACAATGAATCAAACACTGATCACCTAAATCATGATCATTCAGGCGCTTTAAATCATTTGTGAAAGCATCTGACCGACCCAGTTGGTGTAATAAGGGCCTGGAAACAACCAACAGGGCGACCATTTTTATTATACTCGCTTCCGCTATATGTAATATACAAAGACTGTTACCACAAAATATCGATCCATAACTGGATTGATTGGTAATATTTTTTTAATGATTTTAACATTTTTGGGATCTATAAAATGGTCACTCCGAGGCCAACTGGGGAGGGGGCTGGGCTAACATGTGTAATGTGTGCAATTTTATTTACAAACATTTTGTATGCTGAGTGATAAGTTACTTTCCTGTTGCTGTAGACAACTTTTAAATTAGCTGTTTCAAGTTTGAACCTCCACCCCAGGAATTTTGACATTTTTGCTCATTTCTATTTATACTAATGCATCTGCAGAGCTCATACTGAACTATGTATATATATATATATATATATATATGAGCCAGTCTCCAGGAAAACCTGCTATAATGACATTATGTAATTACCATTTTGTAACAAGTTTGTAAAAGCTCTAATATAAGAAAAAAAATACGTATCCATTGATTCTATTTTATGTAGTTTACTCATATAGTACTATACCTTAGCTTTAAATTTTACCATGAATTATGTCGAAATCACATACTTCATTGCTATGGTGACCAATTTCGGAAAAGTACTCATAGTGAGAAAAACGAGGAGTTAGTTGTTTAAAACAATAATAGCCTTTCTCTGAATGCGAACAATTTTTATTTTGGTAAATATTTTAAAAATTAAAAGATACTGCTAAAATGTGATACCATTTTGAACAATTCATGTCAATAATTGATCAAATGGTGTAATTATGAAATACGTGTTATAGTTACGTCAATTGACGTTTGAATGACGTTTGCGACATCACACAAAAAAGCTCCCAATTAGGGCACTACAAAAACAGCTGTAACTTCCTTAAAAATCAAAATATTAACAAAATTTATTTTGTATTTTGCTTCGTAAAGATTATTCTTTCAAGCTATGGAAAATCTCAAAATAAATATTTTTGTCAAAATAGCAGGTTTTCCTGGAGACTGGCTCATATATATATATATACAAAAAAGGAATGTTGTCCGTCCCCAGAACGTATATATCAAAATAAAAAAATTACGAAATGAGTATCAAAACTCAATTATTTAATCAAAAACCCAATGCATTTCTCCTATAACAGGCTCTTCAGCGGTATCAAAATATTTCAAACGTTGTCACTATTTTTTTTATTTCTTTAATTAGATATATATTCTGATAGCACTAATTGAATGTATCAATTTATATGGGTTAAATATATATATATATATAAATTAGGGATGGGACCGAATACCAAAATCAGTATTCGAATATTCGAAATTCATCGAATATATTCGAATATTCGATTATCTATGTCAGTATATTCGTTCACTTTCTTATACCCCCACCCCCGTAATGAACTAAAGTGCCATTTCCGTTCTTACGTAAAGTTACGGTATTTTGTTGACTCGATATTGTTTTCTGATCGTTGATATACACTTAACGAGGTTGTGGCAGTAATAAAAACATTTTTGCAATATAAATCCTCTTGTTTCTTCTCCTGGTCAGCTTAAGAAAAGATTTTTAATATGTTATTACTTTGTTGTTATTTCTAGCAGAGATGGTATAAGTATGTACGACTACAATTATGAAAATCGTTGTCATCATCCAACGTGTTTCCCACTGTTCGTGCATACAACGAGTTATCAATATGAATGAAATGTGTTATCCATGATCATTGATGTTGGATCATTAAGTAAATCAAATTAATAAGGTTCTTATGTGACCCCATTCAGTCCGCACCAGGCCAATTAAGCTGAACAATAGATCCATCGCACCTGATCATTTAGTAGACAAGCGTCTCATCAACACATACTTGTTTTAGCCTGTGTAATCGGGGTTATCCGGACGCTTGAATACAGACGAAATGCAAGCGTTTCGGGTGTCAGAAATGCAATCGTTTTTCGAGAGTATTTTGGAGAAGTGTCATGCTGTTTATTCAGATTATACAGTTGCATCAATAAATCGATAAACGTAGCAACAAAATGTTGATAAGGGCAGAGACAGCAGAATAAGGGACCCAATTATATTACGTATTATATGGCAATTAACAGTGTACGAGAATAATTAAAGTGTTGACATTTTTTTAGTGAAAATGACAGAAAACTGACTTTTTTTCGAATATTGAAATTGGATTCGAATATTCGTTCGGTTTCCGAATATTCGGTCCCATCTCTAATATAAATTGATACATTCAATTAGTGCTATCAGAATATATATCTAATTAAAGAAATAAAAAAAAACCTACAAATAGAAAAGTTGGCACAATGTCAAGCTCTACAGTAGCGTCACAAAACTCATGATGTCATGCAATAAGCAATGCTTAATTTCATTGATAAAAATGGCTAAATACGCACGAGAGATAGATTTAACGGCCAAATGCGGACTGTGATTTGCATTTATTTAATCACACAAAAGTTCTATACAGTGTTAGAATGTTAAACTGAAAGTTGAGAATAGATTGGATAAATCCATGTGCATAAATGTATGCACCAAGGTATAGGGTCACACTGGTGAGTATTGGGGAATCTAAGAAATGATATTGAGTAACAAAACTGCATGAGATATGTTAAGTTGACGACTGACTAAAATTTCTCAAGTAACAAGTGCCAGTGAATATTGGTTGAGTCATCAAATTACATTGTCATGGGTACTATGTAGACTCACTTCTCATTCAAAATCTTTCATTTCTCATCTGAATTCCTTTACTTAACTTCTCATTCAATTTCCTTCACTTAACTTCTCATTCAATTTCCTTAACTTAACTTCTCAATCAAATTCCTTCACTTAACTTCTCATTCAAATTCCTTCACTTCTTCAATCAAATCAAAAAACGTGGACTCATTGACTTCTATAAATTTTTGTTGGCTTTTACTCAGCATGAAAACACTACCACTATTTACATCATACCAAAATGCATGAATGAATATATCATTCTTGCTAAGTCTGTCTTTAAGGAATGGATAAGCTGCAATATTCTCTATCTGTTGAGCACAGTTCACCTGAAATACAAAAGTTATACGCTCAATTGTTGCACGATAAGTAATTGTTGCGCAATTTTTTAACTGCCCAGTTAAACGCCACCAGTTTAACAGGGCAAATTGAACGTACCTTTGACCTAGATCAGCGTATGTTGATGAAAACAAGTAAATAGTATCAGGATATTTTCATATGATAAATACCCAAGTATTATTCCTACATCTCTTCTCGGGATGCAACACTGAACAACACTGAAAATCGGAATTAAATTTGCAAATTTGAATACAATTTCTTTATTAAAGTTGTATCTAACCAATGAAATTTTGTGTGTATAATTGTTGTGACTTACAGTATGCGTATGACAATTTATATCAAAATACATTAATACATGTGTGTCGCCTCTTAAAATAAAGTTGTTATTATTATTATTATATTTTTTAAGTTTGAGTTTTGATCTTATTATTGGTGAAGAAGGGCCCTGGATATATTGCAGTGTGCATGCACTTACCAAAGATAGTTTATCTGTTGTATCGAACCTATCCTCTGGATCAATGTAAACTTCACATGATCTCTTCTTTCCTTTCAAGTAGAAAGGTACTGGACCCACATATTTATTTTCCGCTGTCAGATACTCGAATTTTTGAAGACTTCTCTTACCATGTTTTTTTACCCATAATTCTAAAGGACTACCATTAGGATTATCAATATCATGCCGTAGTTTGTGTAACAATCCCATAGCCTGAAACACATTGATAATTCATGCATATTAAGGCTTACATATACAAATGTATATATAATATATTTATGTACTACTCAAAATTTTATATGGGTTAACAATTTTTCCTTGTGAATAGTTTGCATATTGAATAAGATGGACGGATGCAATCTTCAGAAACATAAGTAATATTGTAATCAAATAAAGATTGCTACAAATTGATGTCTTAAGTGCTGATAAGCCAATCTCATTAAAAGTTTTTGCTACATTCAAGCATTTGTGATAATAAAACGCAGTCGAGTTTTGTAATTTTGGGTCTTACATAATATGAGAATAGAACAGGGACATACATTTCTGTGAGCACAATATCCTGGTTTATGTTCACTATTTTGTTCCTATATGCTGGTAACCTCAATATAATTAAAGACCAACTCAATTATGAGACCAATTTTTAAGGGTCCCAATAATGGTCTGATCATTGAGGTTTAGGTATGTGTTAGTAAGTGGACTAACTTGTCTTCAGTAACGATTGTGATCCGAGTGACCAGTAATGATTGTGACCTTAGCTTACAATCTGAGTGACCAGTAACGATTGTGACCTTAGCTTACAATCTGAGTGACCAGTAACGATTGTGACCTTACCTTACAATCTGAGTGACCAGTAACGATTGTGACCTTAGCTTACAATCTGAGTGACCAGTAACGATTGTGACCTTAGCTTACAATCTGAGTGACCAGTAACGATTGTGACCTTACCTTACAATCTGAGTGACCAGTAACGATTGTGACCTTAGCTTACAATCTGAGTGACCAGTAACGATTGTGACCTTACCTTACAATCTGAGTGACCAGTAACGATTGTGACCTTACCTTACAATCTGAGTGACCAGTAACGATTGTGACCTTAGCTTACAATCTGAGTGACCAGTAGCGATTGTGACCTTAGCTTACAATCTGAGTGACCAGTAACGATTGTGACCTTAGCTTACAATCTGAGTGACCAGTAACGATTGTGACCTTACCTTACAATCTGAGTGACCAGTAACGATTGTGACGTGACCAGTAACGATTGTGACCTTAGCTTACAATCTGAGTGACCAGTAACGATTGTGACCGTAGCTTACAATCTGAGTGACCAGTAACGATTGTGACCTTAGCTTACAATCTGAGTGACCAGTAACGATTGTGACCTTAGCTTACAATCTGAGTGACCAGTAACGATTGTGACCTTAGCTTACAATCTGAGTGACCAGTAACGATTGTGACCTTAGCTTACAATCTGAGTGACCAGTAACGATTGTGACCTTAGCTTACAATCTGAGTGACCAGTAACGATTGTGACCTTACCTTACAATCTGAGTGACCAGTAACGATTGTGACCTTAGCTTACAATCTGAGTGACCAGTAACGATTGTATCCTTACCTTACAATCTGAGTGACCAGTAACGATTGTGACCTTACCTTACAATCTGAGTGACCAGTAACAATTATGACCTTACCTTACAATCTGAGTGACCAGTAACGATGATATGCCTCATCTTATTTTTTACACAGGTGAGATCTAGTGCTGCTGATGGTGAGGTTACGTTATTTATGTCTATAACATCGTCTGGATAAGGAACGAAATTCCCAGCATTTTTCACCATGAATGAATCACCGATATCACTTTGAGTAAAACGTGATGGTAGAACTCGGTTATCCACACATGAGAACATCATAGAAAGTGGCTGGAAAACAAAGATAATCACGAAATTACATTTCTTGTAATTCTCTAGACTGTGACTTAGTAATACTTTCAGGGCTTTCTTTCCTTTTTTAGTTTTATAATAGGAAGAATTTTCAAAATCATGCAGTTTCCCCCAAAAACTTAGACCTACCAGTATATTAACAGTATAATACCAGTTCCTCTTGCAAACAAAATACCCATATTCCCCCTCCCCCCCCCCCTGCCCTAATAACAGGTCTAGGTTCCCATTTGATGGTTGGGGAAAAAACCTGACTAAGGTAATAAACTGCAACATACTACAAATTCAAGACTTATCGCATGTGTGAAAGATAAAAAATTTCAAAATACTAAATTCATTTTCAATAATATGAAATAAATTTTCTTACAAGGCTCTCTCTTTAGAAAGTATTTTGATGGTTAAGATAGAGAAAGAAAAACAAACTTTTTAGGGGATTTTTTTGAGATGATCATTGTGACCAAGTTTTTTACAGATTAGGTCAATATTGTGACCTCTAGTGACTACACAAGGTTTTTATATGATTTGACCTAATGACCTAGTTTTTCACCCAAGATAAACCAATATCGAACTTGACCTAGATTTTGTTGAGATGATCATTGTGACCAAGTTTCGTAAAGATCAGGCCAAAACTGTGACCTCTAACTACAAAATTTTTTTCTATTATTTGACCTAGATTTTGTTAAGATAATCATTGTGACCGAGTTTCATAAAGATTAGACCGAAATTGTGACCTCTATTGACTACACAAGGTTTTTCTATTATTTGACATTGTGACCTAGTTTTTGTCCCCGGACGACCCAATATCGAACTTGACCTAGATTTTGTTGAGATGATCATTGTGACCAAGTTTCATAAAGATAAAGTCAAAATTGTGACTTCTAGTGACTACACAAGGTTTTTCTATGATTTGACGTAGTGACCTAGTTTTTGACCCCATATGACCCAATATCGAACTTGGCCTAGATTTTGTTGAGATGATCATTGTGACCAAGTTTCATAAAGATTAGGCTAAAATTGTGTCCTCTAGTGTCTACACAAGCCAATTGTTGACGGACGGACAGACGGACGGACGACGGATGAAGAGTGATCACAAAAGCTCACTCTGTCACTTTGTGACAGGTGAGCTAAAAATACCAGACACTTGGCAGGAGTGAATTTGCTGTTGTTCATATTTTTATTAAGAGGTGGTGAGTTCTGTGCATTTTTTGCCAAATTTGATTATGCAACTGCACACAAACAGCTAAGTACATGCATATATCTTAATACTATTTAAGTGTTGGTCAAATTTCATCACACAACTGCAAATGTGAATACAGACAGCTACACACATGAATATGAGTAACAGTTTGTATAAATTGTGTTTAATAAACAAGAGGGCCCAAAGGGCAATGTTTTTACTGTTGAGGGCCTTACGGCAGATTGACAATTATGTTAAGTATGTTCCCTCTATAAATAAAGTCTTTATTATTATTATTATAAGGGCCCTAGGTCGCTCACCTGTCGTAGTAGTGCATGCATGAATTAGATTAATGAAAATTCAGCCTCTGTTGCAAGTTTTTTATGATATAACATATTGACCTAGTTTTTGAACCCAGATGACCTAATATCGGACTTGACCTACATTTTGTTGACATGATCATCGGACCAAGTTTCATAAAAATGTGGTAGGAATTGTGATGTTTAGTGGCTAAACAAGGCTTGACTTGACCTTGTGACCTAGTTTTTGACCCCAGATGACCCAATTTCGAACATGACCTAGATTTTGTTGAAATGATCAGTGTGATCAAGTTTTATAAAGATTGGGTCAAAATTGTGACCTCTACTGACTACACAAGGTTTTTCTATTATTTGACCTTGTGACCTAGTTTTTGACCCCTGATGACCCAATATCGAACTTGACCTAGATTTTCTTGAGATGATCATTGTGACCAAGTTTCATGAAGATTAAGTAAATATTGTGACCTCTAGTGACTACACAAGGTTTTTCTATGATTTGACATTGTGACCTAGTTTTTGACCCCAGATGACCCAATATCGAACTTGACCTAGATTTTCTTGAGATGATCATTGTGACCAAGTGTTATAAAGATTAAGTCAAAATTGTAACCTTTAGTGACTACACAAGGTTTTCTATGATTTGACCTTGTGCCCTAGTTTTTGACACCGAATGACCCAATATCGAACTTGACCTAGATGTTCTTGAGATGATCATTGTGACCAAGTGTCATAAAGATGAATGATTCTTGACAGACCGTAACTAAATGATTCTTAACAGACAGTAAATGAATGATTCTTGACAGACAGTAAATGAATGATTCTTGACAGACAATAAATGAATGATTCTTGACAGACAATAAATGAATGATTCTTGACAGACAATAAATGAATGATTCTTGACAGACAGTAAATGAATGATTCTTGACAGACAGTAAATGAATGATTCTTGACAGACAATAAATGAATGATTCTTGACAGACAGTAAATGAATGATTCTTGACAGACAATAAATGAATGACTCTGGACAGACAGTAAATGAATGATTCTTGACAGACAATAAGTGAATGATTCTTGACAGACAATAAATCTTGACAGACAATAATGAATGATTCTTGACAGACAATAAATGAATGATTCTAGTAGTCAAAGACAATGACACGGAGACTGTAAACATGGTTACTTATGATAAGGATACTTATGCACCTATAAACCAGGTACAAAGTAAATGGTACAAGGGTCATAATAGACCAAGAGGGCCCAAAGGGCCCTCGGTCGCTCGTCTGCCATAGTAGTACATGCCTGAGCCCAAATGGTGACCTAAGTTACCATTTACATTTTCTTAGTAAGATTCAAGAAAATTCAGCCTTTATTGCAAGTTTTTATTATTTGACCTTGTGACTTAGTTTAAGACCCCAGTTGAGCAAATATAGAACTTGATATAGACTCTATTGAGATGATCATTTTGACCCAGTGTAGGCCAAAATTGTGACTAAACAAGTTTTCTATGATTTGACCTTGTGACCTAGGTTTTGACCCCAGATGACCCAATATTGAACTTGACATAGATTTTGTTTGGATGATGATTATAACTGAGTTTGATTATGAATGTTAAGGTTAAAATTGTGACCAGTAGTCACTACACAAGGTTTTTATATGATTGAGCTGCTGACATACATTGTAGCATTTGACCCTGGATGACCCAATATAAAACTTGACCTAGATTATGTTGTTAAGATGATCATGGTGACTGAGTTTTATAAAGATTAGGTTAGAATTGTGACCTCTAGTGACTAAACAAGTTCTTCTTTGATTTGACCTTGTGACCCAGTTTTTTACCCTAGGTGACCCAATATTGAACTAGACCTAGATTTTGTTGAGATGATTATTGTTACCAAGTTTCATTAACACTAGGTCAAAAATGTTACCTTGAGTGACTACACAAGGTTTTTCTATGATTTGACCTTGTGACCTAGTTTTTGACCCCAGATGCACAAATATCCAACTCGGCCAAGATTTTGTTAAGATGATCATTGTGACCAAGTTTCATAAAGATTAGGTCAATATTGTGACCTACAGTCACTACAAATCGTTTTTCTATGATTTGACCTTGTGACTTTATTTTTGACCCTGATTCACCAATATTGAACTTGACCAAGATTTTGTTCAGTTGATCACTTTGACTAAGTTTAATAATATTAAGGTCGAAATTGTGACCTGTAGTGACTACACAAGGTTTTTCTATGATTTGACCTTGTGACCTAGTTTTTGACCCCGGACGACTCAATATCAAACTTGGCCTAGATTTTGTTGAGATAATCATTGTGACCACTTTCATAAGGATTAGGCCAAAATTGTGACCTCTAGTGTCTACACAAGCAAATTGTTGACGGACGAACAACAGACGGATGACAGACAGACGATAGACATCTCTAGAGTGATCACAAAAGCTCACTCTGTCAATTTGTGAAAGGTGAGCTAAAAAGGCATTGCCAATAGGATAAATAACTCTACAGAAAATGATCAAGACATGATTGTAGTTGAGAGATATTTGATAAAGATGTAGGGAATCTATCAATGCTCTACCATTCTTAAATACTATAAATTGGAACATGTGCTTTTGGAGCCAATTTCAAGTTAGATAAAAAAATTGAATACTCAGTGATTTATGGATATATTGAGAGGGAATATATATATTATGTGGATGTGTTTAACTTACCTCCATGATCTTCAGTATTGTATAAAACAAGAAATATTTAGGTTATTAAAATGTTAGTAGATACAAAATGTAGTTCCATAAATTTACCCCTGAGGTATATGATGACAAGAGGATCATAGATCCTGGGGCGCTCACGTGCTAAACATGGTCAAACTTTGAACTTGACCTAAAGGTCATCAAGATAAACATTTTGACTAAACTTAATGATGGTTAAAGCAAAAATGTGGCCTCCAGAGTGTAAACAAGGTTTTGTTATTATTTGACATATTGACCTAGTTTTTGACCTCACATGACCCAACTTCGATCTTGACCTAGATTTCATAGGGATACAACTACTGACCAAGTTTGGTGAAGATCAAAGCAAAAATGTGTCCTCCAGAGTGTTAACAAGGTTTTCCTATTATATGACCTTTTGACCTCTTTTTTGACCCCCACATGACCCAACTTCAAACTTGACCTAGATTTCATTGAGATACAACTACTAACCCAGTTTTATGAAGATCAAAGCAAAAATGTGGCCGCAAGAGTGTTAACAATGTTTTGCTATTATTTGACCTTTTGACCTAGTTTTTGACCCCACGTGACCCAACTTCGAATTTGACCTTAAGGTTACCAAGATAAACATTTTGACCAAACTTCATGAAGATTACAGCAAAAATGTGGCCACCAGAGTGTTAACAAGGTTTTCCTATTATTTGACCTTTTGACCTAGTTTTTGACCCCACATGACCCAACTTCAAACTTGACCTAGATTTCATTGAGATACAACTACTAATCAAGTTTGATGAAGATCAAAGCAAAAATGTGGCCTTCAGAGTGTTAACAAGGTTTTCCTATTATTTGACCTAGTTTTTGACCCCACATAACCCAACTTCGAACTTGACCTATATGTCATTGAGATACAACTACTGGCCAAGTTTGATGAAGATCAAAGCAAAATTGAGAGTGCTAGAGTGTTAACAGTGAAAAAGCTAACGGACAGACGGACAGACTGACAGACGGACGACGGACAAAAAACAATCACAAAAGCTCACCTTGCCACTTTGTGGCAGGTGAGCTAAAAAGTGGTTAGCCTGCTTTCCTATGGTTTTGGGATAGTAAGGCTTGTTTGTTTTATAGGCATGCCCAGTTATTTGCTGATAAGAAAATATATTTTTAGGATGTCGGACCGTGGACATAAGTCATTTTTAACTATTTGTATGATATCATGTCGTGTTTCTTTAATGGGTACCGCAAATTTAACACTTAATCGCTTTCTTATTACGATGTATTGCTTCGTGAGTGCATGCCTCTCGATATCGTTAGCCCATTTGGAATAATCCTACAACTTCTCTTACATACCATTTCTGATGCTATGCATATCACGAGAGTATTTCCCGCCAAAGAGGATAGGGTAATGATATGTGCCATTTCGTCCGTCTGTCCTTCTGAGTCTTCTGTGTGCTACTTATCGTACATTTCTTAAGGGATTTTGAAGAAATTTACACAGAATTTATACTATAAGGTGCCCCAATCATGAAAGCTCGGTCATTTCCGTTTGTCTCCGGTAAAAATACCTCGTGTCTAAGTGTAGTAATTCACCAAGTGAGTTATAAGTCCAGCTACGTTCGCATGAAAGTAACAAATTATGTATCCGTCAATCAGATGGTTATTCTTTGGAAAGCCCTTGAGCTTGGTTGTAAATATGAAAATGAGTTATACCAAAGAAAATATACCAAAACCTCAACAAAAAAAATAAGACAGTTATTTTTTCTTTCCCTTTCAGTTTTCCGATTTTTATGACCATAAGAAGCCATATCATGACAGAAAACCCAATATCTTTAAATATTATTCATAATCTGTATTTCCATGCATGTGTTGAAAACATCAACAAACATGATAATTTCGGGAAAGCGGATTTGTTTACGAATAAACTGCTTTACTTTCGG
This sequence comes from Spisula solida, assembly GCA_947247005.1. Lineage (NCBI taxonomy): Eukaryota > Metazoa > Mollusca > Bivalvia > Venerida > Mactridae > Spisula > Spisula solida. Next base: position 30,476,673 of record OX365944.1, on the reverse strand, counting down.
TTCATTACAAGTTAAATATCGCCTGCACACATGTGATTAATTATTGCGTTGATTTTCATGGTGTGTATTGGCTGATGACAGGGGGCTGCCATTTTCTTATCATGTGGCTGAAAATAGTTGGCGCCTTGTTTTGTCAGAGGTCAAATGCAATGCATAAAGATCGAGGTGATCAGAATGCAAGGAGTCCCAGCGCATATTGGCAGGATTTAACAAGAGTTATTGCCCTTAGTTGAATTTTGACAGTGGGCTGATCAGGGTCAAGGTCATAATTACAAGAACGGATAAATTGTTTTTCCAGACTAACAGTAGTTGGCAGTAGCCTACAGGGATACGTATTCATAGCTTCATTGTAAAAATTGTTTAAGGGAGCTTTAGGTTAAGGTAACAGAGTATAATTTATAGTGAGATTGAGCATGTGTTTTTCAAAAGCATTTTATTCTCAGAATTGAAACGTGTTGGATACTGTAAGCATAGTATTATGATGCACTATATTTACCCTTGAAGTTAAACAAAAAACAAGACTGCGTTCAATAAACGCTTATGCCCCCTGTGGAAGCCTTGTCCATAAATAAGTCTAAGTCCAAAATAAGGTCAAGGTGAAGGTCAAAACGGGGTCAGGTGATACAGGTGTGTGGAGAGTGTTCATATACAACATCCATGCAAGTTTTGAAGCTTTGTAGCAAGCCATAATGATGCTAGAAGAAACGGTCAATTTGGGTTAACCAGGACGGACGAACGGACGGACGAACGGACGTACAGGTGAATCACTATATGCCTCCCGATCTATCGATACGGGGGCATAATAAATATCAATAAAGTGAATTTATTGAAGCATGACAGCACTTTCATTGTAAATCTTGCTTGTTCACAAACAAAGTCAACATAACATTAAGAGTCAAAGTTTGTTGTTGGAGACATAGTCAATAGTAAAAGGAACAAACTCTTACAAAGAAATAATTATGAAACATATTTATGAACTTGTTTCATGCAAAACTTCAATGACTTTGCAAACCGAAAGGAGAAATATGACAATATTTCTTGAATATCTTTTAAAGTGTACAGTATACATTTTTCAGTCAAAAACTAAATAAGAGTTTGTTCCCTGGAGTTATAATCATTATATAATAATGTAAGCATGGTATGGGTTTTGGTTCATGACATTTGCCAATTTGTGTGTTTATGAACGAGTATGTACTGAAAGTCACACATATTCTTTGAAACAAACTATTTTAATAGGGTGGCCCTTTTTTAACAAGTTGTTGGTGTTATGTTACAGTGGTAGTAATCATAGTATACATATCCTGTTGTCTCGTATGTCTGTGCTTCTTAACAGTTTCATCGGCCCATGCGCACTCGCGTAACCAAGTTCAAAATATTTCTAAACCATTTTTGAAAGAAAAATTGTTAAATTAACTGATAAAAGCAAAAAAACTATGACAAATGTTTATGAAAATACGTAAATTTATAGCTTTTATATGTCTAGGTCGGTGTTCTGAATCTTGTTGACTGGTAACCATGAAATCCATGCCTTCCTAAAAACTCCATTAGGTGAAATTTTAAATTTGTTTTTAAATTAAGTAAATTTGGAGTAGTATTTTATATCAAAATGTGTTTTCAGTTTTGGTGTTATAGTATGTGAAAATAAATAAAATGCGTAATGAAAATGGCATGCAAAAATAATTAACACCAGTTGAAGAATACCATTTGGAATAATTACTACACATATTAACCTCGTCGTCAAGGTGACAACTATGATGAGTTGTCCTAAATGACTTCCTCAATTGATTCCTACTATTTGTTTGATTATTATTTTGGGTAATTTTACTAAAATAACAATGCAGCGCATACGTTTGAGCTTATTTAAACCATGCAAGCACGGATTTCATGAGAAGACACGAAAATATGAGACATAGGTATACAATACAAGTCTGTCTGCTTGAGCCCTTTTATTTTCTCAAAAAACCTTTATTATTGTTTACTACCCCCTTTCACTTTTGTCCTCGCTCCACCCACTTAATGACATGTCTGTCATCGGGAAAGAGTGGATTTAATTTCTGTATATTGTTCAAGAAATGAACTATTGAAAATTTGTTAATTATAAATGCAAACAGATTATGCATTGTTGATAATTCTACAGCAGCCAGAGAAAATGACCAGTCAGTAAACTTGCAAACATTTCGGATTGAAACCATCACAGCACAAGCCGTACATTCAGCCAGAATGATTCTATCCAGATCAGAAGAGACAAAGGAGATCTAATCAATAAGAAAACACTAACTCTCCTCTAGTTCTGGATGGAATGATCATCCTCAGACCTTGGACTATACTCTCCTATACTCAGTACTGTAGTCAAGTTATTAAGTATGGACTAGATCAAGCAAATCTTGCTACATTACATATGTGAATAACAATCATATGTGATAAGGCCTAGATTTCAATGCATATTTGGCCATGAACTTGTCAACAGGTCACCTTTGTAAACAAACTGTTTATTATTGGTGCAAACGTTGTCATGCAATTATTTGAGAAAACTTTATTACCACCGGGTTTTGTTTATATTGCTTCAACTTAAAAACCGCCTGTTTCTTATCACGAAGGGTGTACTTGACGATTCCATCGAGAAGTTTTGCTAAACCCTTCATCCTTGACACTTTCAGAATTGTCAATCTCATAAGCTACTTAGGATTGGTTAAAGTCCTTCTTTAACGGACATGTTTAAAACGCGGTTCAATCGTAGTCTGTTCCACGGAGCTGATTAACAAGACTTATAGGTCGTACTCGCCGTAGTAATAACGAGTGGAAGAGTCTATGTAAAGTTTTTGCACAAATCGGGAATATTTAACGAAACTGTTGTGAAAGAAACATCCTTTATTGTTACAAATAGTATATTTAATGGGTTAATTAATACATATATTTACATATACACGGCAGGCCCGGATTCCACCGGGGGGGGGGGGGGGGGCACAGGTTTATCGCCTGGTTTGTAAATTTTAGGGAATTGAAAGAAATTATTTTTAAATAATTGTTAAACTCACCGTAGTTTCTGTTGATGTAGCAGTACAATTTTAGTACCTTTACTTGCATAAAGTGCAGGATATTGCATGATTTTAAGTCGAAAAGTGAAAAAATCTTCGCAGGGAGGGGACACCCCTCCCGCACGCACCCCACCATATCATCCCAATAGCTAGCTGTGCCCCCACTCGAAAATTTCTGGAACCGGGCCTGATACACGGTGTAATGGAATCTTCCATAAACTATAGCATTTCATCTTTTGTGTACCCGTTTGTATAGCACAGAAAATTTGACATGATCCTGACCTTTATGCATGAATATATTACAAGGTTCTTGCGTTGAATATATAAATTTCCGCGAGCAAATCGTGCAATATCGGTTCTTTAGATTTGTGTTGGTATTTCACCTCGAGCGTCTTCGCGATACTCCCCGCTTATGAAAACATTCAGTAAAGACAATATATCAGCTGTTAAATTATGCTAATTGAAGGTCGAGAGTCGTGTCAAATTATCTGGACTATATTATCATAATCAGTATGTTGATGCGCTAATAAATAATGAAATTCAAATGTGCATAACTTTTTTTATTAAAGTAAAGTAGACCTGTCTCCTGATTTTCGGGGTTTTTATTGGAGTCATCCATGTGATCTACCGCTTAGCGGGACATACATTTTGTTGATTACTGACGACAGAGGCTGTATGTGATTGCAACTTCCGTAAAAAGAATAACTGCTATGTTAACATAGATGGGTGTGAATCTTTCAAATCCCACATCGCTACGTAATATGTGTACATGGTTTTGTCATTGACAGTTAGCAAATTAACAATTCCTAATGAATAATCACGCGTTAACAAGTAAAAAATACCGCTTCTAACATAACGTTAAAACTATCGGGTCAAGCGCAATAATTTTGGCTACACATATTTTATTTGCACCATTTTACAAAAACTAATTAAGTCCTAGTTAGTTAGAATTCCAATGTGTAATACACTTTGATGATCTCGTTTCGATTTGTATCTCGGAAATCAGTCAGTGTTCAGTGATATACCGCGGTGTTTTGTTGATTGTCAATAAACAATGTGACACATAGCGGTTTTCGCCAGGACAGGGGAACAGTATGTGGTCAATTAGTTTTATACATAATTGCTATAAATGTTTCCATAACAATTTCGTTTTGGTTCCTGCTGATAAAGCTTCTAATATTATCATTTGACGTATACATTATGTTAACGTATTATCTAATGAGCTTTCCTCTACTAATGCTTTTACGCCAACACAATTTTCTGAGAGCGAAATTGTGAATCTTCATACAACTAGCTGCGATGTACGTAAAACTAGTATATGCGAAGGCCAACACAAACTACCAACGGTGTATTCCCATTTCGTCTAATGCCATTTCGTCTACTATATAAAACGGACACCTTAAAATTTCACACCATTTTTGACATCATTCCCATTTGGTCTAAAAGACTGTTTTTGAGTAGTTGAGTAAACAATGTGTAAGTGTCATAGATGTGATATATTGATGTCATGGGGTGTCATATACAAAAATGATACAAACTAAAATGAGATTTATGACAAATATAATTATTTTATAGAATGAAGAAATATAGAGTATTTAGATATGATATGATATAAGTCACAAATATTTTATAAAGTCATAGAGAAATTTGAGAATACAACAAACAGATACATTGAATTATAAAGTCATAAATTTTAGTTATGAGAATGTTGAAATTTCTATCTATAAGTTATTTTCTATGAAAAAATGTATTAAAAGTATAAATAAATTACAAGTTTAAGACAATAAAAAATACAATAAAATGTTATGAGAAAATATTGAAATTTCTATCTATAAGTTATTTCTATGAAAAAATGTATTAAACGTATCAATTAATTACAAGTTTAGGACAATAATATTATATTAAAATGTTATTAAAACAGGGTAAAATTTCTATCTATTAGTTATTTTCATGAAAAAAATGCATTAAAAGTATCAATAAATTACAAGTTTAGGACAATTAATTTGTAATTAAAACAGGGTAAAAAATGTTAAAATTTCTAACTATATTTGTATGAAAAAAGTTTTAAAAAGTATATAAATTATTATAATATATTGCTTATTTAAGGTTTTAAAACTTAAGACCAACTTTAGACCAAATGGGAATTTCTACTTTTAGACGAATTTAGACGAAATTAGACCAAACGGGAATTTTTATTGTTAGACGAAATGGGAATTCAGTCCAAAAAAACTTTAGACGAAATAGGAATTTGAAAATTAGACCAAATGGGATTAGACGAAATAAGTCCCCCTACCAACTATGTATTGGATTCCAAAACTGCATAAGACCCCTTACAAAGCTCGTTTTATTTCTAATTCTACAATTCAACTACAAATATCTCTAAGTTACTTACTTCATGTTTAACTGCTATAAAAGTTCAAGTCCAACGATATTGTGAAAAGACTTATGAAAAAATCTATTTTGGTCTATTAAAAATTCTGGTATTATTCTTGATAAAATTCAAAGGAAACACGATGTTTCTTCTCTTAGTACTTTTTCAACATTATGTACTACGCTGCCGCATGCTCGTATCAAATACAAGTTGATAGCGCTGGTCGAGAGAACATTTGGTTGAGAAAAGGCTACATTTCTTGCGCGTAGTTATTCTAAAGCATTTTTTACTAACAACATATTGGATAAATATACTATGTGGATCTGCAGCGATGTTTGTGAAGCCCTTATATTTCTCCTTGATAACATTTTTGTTAGGCTGGGCACTAGTATTTATAGACAAATTATCGGTATTCCAATGGGAACTAATTGTGCACCTCTTGTCGCAGATCTGTTTTTTTACTGTTACGAACGCGATTTCAGGCTAAAATTGTCTCCCGAACACCAATCTGATGAAATTGCAGCGTTTAATAATACTTCCCGATACCTTGATGACATTTTAAATATTGATAATCCTTACTCATAGAAATTTACCCTGACGAATTAACACTAAATAAAGCTAATTCATCCGATACACGCGCATCATTCCTAGATCTCGATCTTGTAATTGAAGTAGGTCAAATTGTTTGTAAAATTTACGACAAGAGAGATGATTTTAACTTATCCCCACTTGGGTGGAGATGTTCCACAGTCAAACTTCTTATGGTGTTTACGCTTCTCAATTAATCCGTTTTGCTAGAGCTTGTTCTCGAGCATCCTCATACATCAGTGGTTAGTCAAGTTACCAGACTACCGCAGGTGAAGAATACTCTGGTGAACGAGAATGGTTCTCGAGTGGAAGACTTTAATACTCGAAATCTTTGTAATACTAATAAGTTATTGCAACAAGGCTATCGCTTCCATAAACTTCGTAAAACTTTTGCAAAATTATATAGGCGTAATTTAGATCTCATTTCTAAATATGGTATTAATTAAGACACTTTTGCGACAAGGTCTGTCTCAGCCTGAATTTTATGGTGATGTGCTTTATAAATTTCGTAAGATTTTGGGTCAAAGCCACTTTCATGATGTGTTCATCAAGATTATAAAACGTTTCCTGAGTAGAGGATATGACCCTTTAAGGACTGCATGCTTAGTGGTGGGTCCATTTACAGCTCGCCATTATGCTTCCTATTTCATTGTGCGATGACCGGACAATATACAGACTCTATGATATGCCTAACCTCAAGCCTTTTTGGACGGCTGACATTGATGCCTGTCTGTTACATTGTCTTGTCGTACCCTTAAAGGTTTTGCTATCTTCCACCTTAATTAATATTACAAATGGATTTTTGGGTTAATAATGGTCTTGTCGTACCCTTAAATGTTTTGCTCTCATGTTGCTCTGACTTCTGATAGGTAATTGAGTACTTTATGAGCTACTCGATGGACGCTTTTCATATAATGTTTCGTGTTTTACATTCTTTTATTACCTGGCACTGTGGCCTTTTCGTAAGAGGGCATTACATGGCGGGAAACTTTTATTTACACTGTAATGTTCTATAAGGTTGTCTATTGGGTAAGTGTGAGGTTTGGTGCACTGTAAAACGTTTAAGCCCCCAGTGACATTTGTCGCTGTCCGTACCAAGGCGGAAGCCCTTTAGTCAACGTTCCTCTATGTATGTATTGTCTACTTTATAGTAAAATTACAAAATTACAAAAATATTTCGCCATTGTGCCTTTTTGTTAAACATTGTGTTATTTTGTATGTGCCATTCTGCAATTTCGTTGTCCGGCACTAGGCTGCTTCGTATCTTTCAAAATTGCATATGCACTATGTATGTGTTGGAGATTGTCCTTGTGATGTGTAATGTCCAGTTGCTATTTTCCTCTTCACCTGGCTCTCGTTCCGTTTTAGTTTGACTGACTGAGGCGGCCGACTTTCGGGACAGATGCCGTGTTTTCAGTTGGGGATTTTGCTTTGTGTGTTTTTGGTGTTTTCTGTGCTCGGCTGGTTAAGTTGAGTGCTGCCTTCCCTGTCTGACTTAATATAATATTTTTGTAGTAATGTGTATATATCTGACAGGTCTCTGACCTATATATACTTTGAAATAAACTTATACATGTATCTATCTATCATGATTTACAATAGCTGTCCGGACCGTACACTACATACATTTTAATTTTTAAATATATATTTTATAAGCTTTGGAGATTGAATGCATTTAGCACCATAAGGATATCAACTGAAAAGCACTTTAACTATTATATAGACCTAAACAACACAATGTTCAATATTATCAACAAACTTCACAATCATCTTTGATGGGAAATACACACATTCTCGTTATTTGGGAGTTATGTGTCCTTATTCTATAACAAACAATCAAATAATTTCACGAGTATAAGGTTTAAAGTATATCTTTTTAAAACAGTCATATCAAATTAAAGACGAAACTTTCTAGTTTCTCAAGACAACATGTAATTATTTCGAATTATGTTGATGTACATATCAATGATATTATCAGACTATATTTGAGACAAAATATATATATGTAGCTACTACTTACGAGGCCCTATGTATTTAATAAATTAATTCACTTTCATGACATTACTACCAGATTTAAGTTGAAGTTCTCTAGTTTCTAAACATATCAATATTTTCAAAATGTGTTCATTATTAATGAAATAAGGCTTAACTGAATATTGCACAATTTACATTGATTTTAGCTTGTCTAATGTCCAGGTTGTCCTACAAGATAGCGGCGATAAATCGTTGCCAAAATGCGGCAATGAGATTGGTTAACGCCACCTGTCAATCAAAATCGACAGAAAGGTCAATTGTTATATATTTTAAAATATCACATGAAATTATTAAAGTTGCCATGTTACATAATCAGTAATATAACATAACATAACTTTATTTCGGCATAATACATAGCATATACATATACAATGTATAGCCAGAACAAATATAATAGTACATGTACATGTAACGAAAAGAATATGTCTATCAACTAGAAACTTTGGAAATGTAATTTAAGTTTTATCATGTTCACACGTTATATTATTATAATTATTGTAACATAGATAATTGAATCAAACACCAGTGATCACCAAAATCATGATCATTCAGGCGCTTTATCATTTGAGAAAGCGTCTGACTGATACAGATCGGTGAAATAAGGGCCTGGATACACACAACTGGGGGCCCATTTTATGACACTCGCTTCCGCTATATGTAAACTTATATACAGATACTCTTATCACAAAATATCCATACATAGCCAGATCGATTGGTAATATTTTAAGGATTTTATCATTTTTGGGAAGTATAAAATGGTTACTCCGAGGCTATCTGGGGAGGGGGCACGCCCCATGTACCCCCGGTGAAACCGGGCGTGAATTATCGGTATATTTGTGTATGACCTTTGGTAATATCATTAAAGTTAAACAAACTACAGCAGTCTGCCAATCATTTAAAGTCGTCCGTTTCATTCCTCAAACGCGGTAAATCACTGCCTATACCTTTGATGGAACCGTCGCGGTTTATACTCGGGTAGCAGTACGGAGTGGACCATGTGACAAAGCGGGCCAGACATAGCGGACCATGTGTTGGTACAGAGCGGATCATGGTGCTATGTTGTTATATAATTAATGTATGCCATAAAATAAAATATGCACGCGTATAATGTATCTCAGCCGAACCATGTTATGGTATTGTAAGGGTATAAATGTGCATATCTTAATTAAAAACACCGACGATTACAAGACAAACCAGTGGCGGCTCCAGAAATTTGGTGTTAGGGGGCGTAGATGCATGTATTGACCCCCCTTATAAATGTGCGAGCGAAGCGAGCTAGGAAAAAATGTATCTCCGAGGAGCATTCCACACAATTTAATCATTATCTTGTAATATTCAGTAATTAAGTGATTGTGAGAGCAAAGTAAGAAAGAATGCATCAATTATTTGAACAGCATGTCACACATACAGTGATACTCATTACCAACTAGACAAAATTAACTGATATTGTTTGTTCGAGCGAAGCGAGCAAGAAAAATGCAGTTATCTATTTCAGCAGCACACCCACATCCTTATTTCTAGGTAATCTTCAGTGATATAGTTATTGTGTAAATGTATCTCCGAGGAGCATTCCACACAATTTAATCATTATCTTGTAATATTCAGTAATTAAGTGATTGTGAGAGCAAAGTAAGAAAGAATGCATCAATTATTTGAACAGCATGTCCCACATACAGTGATACTCATTACCAACTAGATAAAATTAACTGATACTGTTTGTTCGAGCGAAGCGAGCAAGAAAAATGCAGTAACTGTTATCTATTTCAGCAGCACACCCACATCCTTATTTCTAGGTAATCTTCACTGATATAGTTATTGTGTGAACTGGAAAAAAATCCAGATTAACGATAATCGACCGGATAATATTCACTGATGTACATAGCTGATGTGAGTTCGTCACAAAGAACAACTGCAAAGTCTATCTGAGCAGCATTCCCTGCTAACTTCAGGGCCTCAATTTTGTTTAAGGGGAAACGTGAAATATTTGGGTTCTAGCAACTAGGGATCCAGTGGCTTTCTCCCCCGGGTGTTTTATAAAAACACTGAATTCGTCGGCTACATTCTGAGATAGCTTTTTTAATAAAAAGGACAGGTTTATTACAAAATCAAGCCAACTGTATTCATCTCCTATGACGAAGTCTTGTCGGCCATTTTTGGTGTGCCCGAATCGAAGCATTTCTGTACCCGATGTTTGGCACCTTGCTAAAAAATCAGTACCGTGTCATGTTATTTGCATTCAGCCTACGTATAAATAAATTGATGACGAACGAAGCGAGCGAGAAAAAAACGCATATCAATATAGTTCTTTTACAATCAAAATGTGATTGATTTGATTAAAGTTTATCAGAGACTATAGATTACATCTATAGATAATCTCTGGTTTTATTCACTTTACGGTGACATTTACCTTAATTCTATATACGAAGATACTATATATACTAATCCTGTATATTCTGTATACGTAGGCCTAACCCAGGATCTATTTGTAAGACTCAAGCGAATGTATTAATTTTATGTGGTAGTGTGAGTCAAACATACTAGCTAGCCATGTACCAGAAACGAACAATGTGGAATATTGATATTTGATTTATAGATATTTTAAAAATAATATGATGAAAACGACACATATGTATTAATGTAATAGTACAAATGTATATTTATATACAAAAATGTATTTGTTTAACATACAGAATTATGCACATAATTATGTTATGAATTTAAAAAGAGGGCATACACCAAATCGACTACTTCAAATTAACGTAACAGTGTAAACAACACATTCTGTTAATTCGGTTACTGTTGACTATATAATGGCTATATGAAAGAGGCAATTAAAACTTTATCTGACCATGCATTGAAAGCTATAAACGGCCTATATTCTATTTATTCCAGACTAAAATTCGACGACAGTACAAAGTTATACCTATTTGAGCGCATGGTTGAACCCATTCTCCTTTACTGTTCTGAAGTATTAGGATTGTATAATACAGATATATTCGATAGGGTTCAAATTCAAATTCAATACTATAAAAAGATTCTAGGCGTCAAATCCTCAACACCTAATATGCCAGCTCTAGGCGAACTTGGGAAATATCCAATTACAGTATTATGCAAGGAAAGAAGTCTAAATCTTTGGTGCAAATACGAAACAATCCTGGAACCTTATTACATAACATATGGTTTAATCAACACAATAATGTAAATTTGTCAAAAAACTCGTGGTGTTATAAAATAAATGCATACATTGATACAATTGGATTCTCCTATCTAAAACAAAATTTCACAATGAATTACAACTACAAATGTATCAGACTATGTTTAAAACCAGAATAAGAGACCAATTTTAACAGGAATGGAGAAATAAGCTAAGCCAAATGTCAAAAATGCAACATGACTTGAGTTTTAAAACAACATTTACTTTTGAGAAATATCTCGACTTAATCAGTAACGACTTTCTCAGATTTTTTTTTACAAGATTTAGGGTATCCGCTCACTGTCTAGCCATTGAAACAGGGTGATACAATAACACAGAAAGAGCTAACCGAATATGCCAAAACTGCAATAAAAATCTCGTAGAAACAGAACACCATTTCCTAATGACATGCGATAAATATTATAATCTAAGACAAAAATACATGCATTTTATCAGATGGCCCTTCCTATCAATGTTTAACAATCTAATGAATACTGAAAATAAGAAATCTCTATATATCATTTGCTACTTCTTGAAACATTCCTTTGACATAAGAACAACCTAATATTCTAAGTAACCTATTTTGGACTATTATTAAACTACATTTATTTGAACATAAAGTTCTTTATTTTACATGTACTCTTCTCTTTGTGTATATAATGTACCATGTATATACATTTTTTGTATGTTAGTATGTATCTTTTTGTGTATATATGTCTATGCTTTACGTTGCCAAAGGCAAATGTGTGGGCCGATTTGCAATAAAGTTTATTTGTTATTTGTATTTATTGTTACTATAGTGATTCTATATATACTATCCGGGACATACAAAAAGATTATATTAAGTCAGACAGGGAAGGCAGCACTCAACTTAACCAGCCGAGCACAGATAACACTAGGCCTTTTCGACTGAGGTGTTTTTTGGAGCAGGTTTTAGTCTTGTTCCCGTTTCCAATATTACAGTACACTAGAGTACAATAGAGTACAAGGACGAGAACCAGACTCAAACCTGCTCCACGAAACAGCCCAGTCGAAAAGGCCCATTAAAAGCACACAAAGCACAATATCCAACTGAAAACACGGCATCCCGTCCCGAAAATTTGCCGCCTCAGTCAGTCAAACTAAAACGGAACGAGAGCCAGGTGAAGAGGAAAATAACAACTGGACATTACACATCACAAAGACAATCTACAACAAATACGTACAGTTCATGTAATTTTGAAAGATACGAAGCAGTCTTGTGCTGGACAACGAAATTGCAGTTTAACAAAAAGGCACAATGGCAAATATTTTTGTAATTTTGTATTTTTACTATAAAGTGGACAATACATACGAAGAGGAACGATGACTAAAGGGCTTCCGCCATGGTACGGACAGCGACAAATGTCACTGGGGGCTTAAACGTTTTACAGTGCACGAAACCTCACACTTACCCAATAGACAACCTTATAGAACATTACAGTGTAAATAAAAGTTTCCCGCCATATAATGCCCCCTTACAAAAAGGCCACAGTGACAGGTAATAAAAGAATGTAAAACACGAAACATTATATGAAAAGCGTCCATCGAGTAGCACATAAAGTACTCAATGACCTATTAGATGTCAGAGCAAAAAGAGAGCAAAACATTTAAGGGTACGACAAGACCATTATTAACCCCAAAATCCATTTGTAACATTAATTAAGGTGGAAGATATATTTATGGGATGTTATTGTACAGAGTAATATGGTAATGGTGAAAGGTTAATTGAATTTTGCTCCTTCTTCTTCTTCTTCCAATTAAGTGACCACAATCGATATGCTGATTTTTCTGTCACAACGGTGGTGCGCAAAAATAATGTTAAAATAGTTCAAATTTCACAGTGAAAACTTCAAAAACAATTTTAACAGGTGCACAGTTAAAAACACAGGTCCATATTTAGTTGGCTGGCCGAACCTTGAAGCATTCAAGACTCGGGACACTACATGTAGCTGTAGATGGTGGCAAGGCGTTCCAATCCCTGATGGTTCTTGGGTAGTAGGACATCCTCCGAGCCTCCGTTCTGCATGATGAAACTTAGTTTGAATATAGGTGTGATGTTCTGGAAATTCGACTTGGTGGTAGTAGTCTTGACAAGCCTGAGATGTTCACATGTCCATGTATAATCTTGTACATCATGCAGAGTCTTGTTTGTTCTCACCTTGTTTCTAGTTCTTGCCATTCCAGTTGGTTGAGCATGTCAGTTACAGGTGATGTTCCTCTATAGCTATTCATGACGTATCGAGCAGCTCTATGTTGTACCATTTCTAGTTTCTTCTTGTGCTTTTGTTGATGAGGGTCCCAAATTGTAGAGGCGTATTCTAGTGTTGGTCGGACAAGTGACTTGTAAGCATTTTCTTTCAGTTTTCTGTTGTTGTTGTTGTTGATGTTGAGGTTTCTTTTAAGGAATCCAACGGTCTTGTTGGCTTTTTGGCAGATGTTGTGTATATGATTGTTCCAGTTAAGGTCTGAGCTGATAGTGACGCCGAGGTATTTAGCAGATGTTACTTTTTCCAAAACTTGACCGTGTAAGATGTAATTTGATGATATATGTTTTCTCTTCTTGGTGATGTCAAGAACGTTGCACTTGTCGGGATTGAACGTCATGAGCCACTTATCCTCCCATTCTGCAAGTTTGTCAAGATCTTGTTGTAGGGTATGAGAATCGGCATCTGAGGATATTGTACAGTACATGATAGTGTCATCTGCAAATAGCCTCATCTTTGATGTAATCCCTTCAGGCATGTGATTTATGTAGTAAAGGAATAGTGATGGTCCTATTACCGAACCCTGTGGTACACCAGAATCCACGTCGATATACTCTGATAAGACACCTTCGATGACCACTGACTGTTTCCGTCATTTCAGGAAGTTTTCTATCCATCTGTTAGTTTTACCGCAGATTCCATAGTTGTTTAGTTTGCCAATGAGAAGGAAGTGACTAACTTTATCGAAGGCTTTGGAAAATCCATGATCAAGCAGTATGTCTGTTTTCCTTCATCCAAGTTGAGTGTCATGTCGTCAATGAATTCTACAAGTTGAGTTTCACAAGATAGTGTTTTGGGTGGAGTATGTTGTGTTCATCTGAATGTCTTCGGATATTGCTGGTATTGATATGCTCCATGATCTTGCAAGTGATACATGTTAGTGACACAGGTCTATAGTTTTCTGTCTTGTATACGTACTTCTGACCTTTCTTGAAGATTGGGCTCACTTTGGCTAGCTTCCAATCATCAGGTACTTCGCCATATTCATATGATGCTGTAAATATTATTTTGAAGATTGATGAGATGATTGTTGCAAGTTCTTTTAGGATTCTTCGAGTTATATGATCAGGTCCAGCAGCTTTGTGTGGGTTTAGTCCTTGGAGAGTTTTGAGAATTCCGTTTTCACTGAATTTAATGTCTGGCATAGTAGGGTATTTCTTTTTTGGTTGTCCGCATCTAAGTTCAAACTGTTCTTTGTTGAAATCCAATTTTTTTCAGAAAAAGCTGACTGAAATTGTTCATTTAGAATAGTTGCTTTGGTCATAGAATCAGAATGTAGCTCCAACTACAACCGAGTTATTGGAGGAACCCTGTTCCCACACCGTGTCATTTACAAGCTAACCAGTGAATTAAGAACACCTTCGTACTACATTTAAAGAATAGATTCCAAGCACTTGCAGATTTGACTATTTAAAACAACCGGAGACCAGGAGGTTAACGACAAATGGGACACTGTCAAAACACTATATACAAACAGTGGACTAGTGAAAAGTGTTTAGGATCTAGATCCGGTAGGAAAATGAGCGGTGCAATAATAACTCAGCACATTGACATCTATCAAATGAAACTGAGCAGAACCAAAGATCATATTTATTTATAATATTTCCCGCTATATCTGGCCCGTGTGGTCTGCAAAGTATCTGGAAGTACCAGGAAGCTGTGTATCGGTGCTATACACCGGGCACATTAAAGAACCAGGCTGTCTATTCGAAATAAGAGCTAGGCGCCACTCTGCAGCGCCGAACATGCCTGTATCTAATGTCTCTCTCTCTCCCTTCTGGGGCTTTCTCTCAGTCTGTCCCTCTGGTCAGATCATGCTGTATCTGCACTGGTAGAGGATGCACCTGCGCCCTTGTGGCTGCAACATGGGTAAAGTGCCTTTGAACGTGCGTTCGCATGAAAAGGGCGCTATATAAATCTGGTATATTATTATTTTATTACCTTTAAGGTAAAGAACCACCAAATGCCTACGCGGGCCAAATGGTGATACTCAAGTAGTCCTTAAAAAACTTTGGCTTGCCTGTAAATGGGGATATTTCTTGACAAGAGTGAACTGGAGTGATGAAATTGAGTTTAAATGCATTGTAAATATGTATGTTATGTAGTGAAACTGGAAAATCGGGTATATCTTGGTATTCTTACATTGATACCAAAGTGAAAGTAGGATAGGGTAAAACCCGGATTGAATCAGTCCGGACATGTGTAAAAATAGGTAGACCATGTTTGATGGACAAAGTTGTTCTTAGAAGATACATGACCCCCCTTTTTTATTGTATTATTTTGAAGCTTAAAGGTACTTCTTTAAAATTACATATGTCTTCCTGCTGGCCATAGACTAAAAGATGTAAAACTTTGGGGCCTACCATTGTAACTTTACATTGAACTAAAGAGCAAATTTATTTGGTGGTTTCTAACCTTAACTCTTTGGTAAACATAATAGAAGCAAACATTCACGATTTTGATAATGTTTCATTAAAATAAGAATTTAGTATTCTTTAGAGTGCAGACACCAAAACATAATTTAATTTTAACTGCTTCCCATCAGAGAGTAGGCTACGCCCTAGCAAAACCGCGCGCTCTTTTATCACGTGACCCTCTTAAATAGGATAATTGAAATGTGCAGTTTTGTAATATAACACCGTTAGGTCCACGAGGTTTTCAAGATGGCGGCTGACAAGGGTGAGCGTGAGGCAAGGCGACAAAAGCGGTCGGAATCATCAGTAGATAATCAATCAAAATATGAGGAAGAAGAACCTGACTTCAGTGACTCTGAAGATTTTGTTGATGATGTTACAGAGGAAGGTTTGTTCTTAATTACGCCTGACTGCCCTCAAATATGTTGCCGGCTTCCTCTTAGGCTAACGGAACAGACTGCGTCCAAAGATGTCAGCCTTTGATGGATCTCGCACAAACAAACAAAATATATTAGAAATATGCCACATGTGTTTAAATCGTTTTTAAGGCACTTGGGAGGAGGAAAGAAAAATGCCAACGACTCACGAAGTGGGACTCGAACCTACGACACGGTAGCTCTTTGCCTAACTAAACCGCTTCCAAATAGGGCTATCGAGCTATGCAATGACATGGTACCAGTATGCAGTAACTCGCTGATGGCATACAGTACAGTTTCCCTGCACATTGCCAGTCAAGCGCTTTCTTTTGGTAGCTCTGCTGTGCAATGGTAGGCTTTCCCTATAGACAGATAAGCTGTCTGCAAGTGGCTGCTTAAAATTCTGACGGTCCAGCCACTACAGACAGACACTAACTAGACCAAAACACGGTCGGAGATTGCGCACGTTTTTTTAGGGCACTTTCAGCTCTTAAAAAATATATGAAAACGTCAAACCACTATGAAATATATAGCATGTATACGAAGAATGAACCTTTATCTCGCGATAGACACCGATAACATTTTAAAAAATGCACAGCAACGTGTCCATCCGACAACTTAAACACGACTATATCGCAATTATGACCTCAATTTCAGCCATCGTTCTTGTTGTTATTGTTTGCGTCTAACGTCATTCGCTTATCGACCAATCAGAATACTCAGAAATTGGCGCGCTCGATTTCTAACCCAACGGACACAGTAAAAAAATTAATCAAGTCGAACCTTAAAATGAGCTCGATTTAAGCTAAAACACAGAAAATTAACGAACATTTGTAGTGAAATTAAGATGATTTTGTTAGAAAACGACAAACAAACAAAAAACACCATGGGTGATCGCTTTTTAGGCTCGTTTTAACGATTCGATTAATGTTCCGGTCGAATCCGGTCAGTACGGATAACGGTCTTTAAACTTGCACTGTTTACATGAGATTTACGGACACGGTGCGCGCTGGTTTATTTATTGTTTTTCTGATTATAACGGCCAATTTTACCAGGTATATTCAACGGGTTGCGTGTTCTTTTATTGTATTTAACACGTACAGAGCTGAAAAATGACAGAAGTTGGCTTAAAATGCTAATTTCATGAAAATTTAAAATGCACCGGATTTTGGGCACTTATGGTTTCGACGCTTATATGGGCATCCCTGTATAGACTGCGTCGAAATGTTTGACTAGCTTTCCCTATAGTTCTGGATACCATAACTAAAGGAAGTGACTATTCTTACGGCTCTCCCGTAAGAATAGCGATACCGTCCGCGAATGACTATTCTTACGGCTGTTTTATTTAAATGTAATGTTCGTTCTGTACCTTAACAATATAATGTTATTTAACATTTGGTGTTAAATTATCGCTCCTACGATGTATAATAAAAACAGTGACTTTCTTTGAATGTCTATGACCGGAACTCTATCTCTGCCTCCATGAATACAACTGTAACACTTTTTAAGTCTTCCGAAGACAAGGATTTTTCTCCAATCACGAAATTAATGAGGAAGCTGTAGTGGTTATCATAGTGATAAAGCGTATATTTTCCGGTTAGATTATATGCACCAACTACACAGTAGCTCAAAATCTAGGAATTTTAAAATTTACTTTTCCACGCGTCATAAGACAAATTTACTGTTTGCTATTCAGCTGAGCTCCGTGGAACAGACTAGGAATTTAACACCTAAAGTTAATTAACATTCTTTTGTTAAGGTACAGGTGAAAATTACCTGTAATTTCTTTACTCAAAGTTACAGTACAATGATAATGACAATATATTACGAAGAAGATTAATTATCACATTATATTTCAAAGACATCTGTCATTTCTGTCCTGTTCGGGGGTTGACTTTATACAAGTAATACAAAGGAATTCCAATTACACAAGGACTCCTCGAACTGCAATTTTTTGTGTCGCCTGAAAAGGCGACATATAGGTGTTACTTTGGCGGCGGCGGCGGCGTCACAAATTGCTTGTCCGGAGCATAACTTTGTCACCTTAAGTTCAAATGACTCAAGATTTGGTATGCATGTATCTTACAATAAGGCGAAGTGCAGTGCGCAAGAACCATAACTCTACCTATCATAGTTTTTGAATTATTCCCCTTTGATTGATTTTATTAGAGCATTTCTTGTCCGGAGCATAACTTTGTCACCTTAAGTTCAAATGACTCAAGAATTGGTATGCATGTTTCTTGCAATTAGCCGGAGTGCAGTGCGCAAGAACCATAACTCTACCTGTCATAGTTTTTGAATTATTTCCCTTTGATTGATTTTATCAGAGCATTTCTTGTCCGGAGCATAACTTTGTCACCTTAAGTTCAAATGACTCAATATTTGGTATGCATGTTTCTTACAATAAGGCGAAGTGCAGTGCACAAGAACCATAACTCTACCTTTCATAGTTTTTGAATTATTTCCCTTTGATTGATTTTATTAGACCATTTCTTGTCCGGAGCATAACTTTGTCACCTTAAGTTCAAATGACTCAAGATTTGGTATGCATGTTTCTTGCAATAAGCCGAAATGCAGTGCGCAAGAACCATAACTCTACCTGTCATAGTTTTTGAATTATTTTCCTTTGATTGATTTTATTAGAGCATTTCTTGACCGGAGCATAACTTTGTCACCTTAAGTTCAAATGACTTAAGATTTGGTATGCATGTTTCTTGCAATAAGCCGGAGTGCAGTGCGCAAGAACCATAACTCTGCCTTGCATCGTTTTTTAATTATATCTTAGATTGATTTAATTTGAGCATTTCCTGTCGGGCGGATAACTTTGTCACCAAGAGGTTGAATGACTTGAAATTTGGTATGCATGTTTCTTACCAAAAGTCCAAGTGCAGTACACAAGAATCGTAACTCTACCTTGTGCCATTTTTTATTTTTGTCCCTTTGATTGATTTTATAAGCATTTCTTGTCCGTGGCATAACTTTGTCACCATAAGTATTAATGACTCCAAGATAGGTTGCATGTTTCTTGCTGTGACATTTTTTTGTCCAGAGCATCACTTTGTCGTTTTTAGTTCATATGACTATAGAACTCTTGTGAGTCGATATGTAGCCCAATAGTGGATAGTTTTCCATGACAAATGTGCATGTCGTCAGGCGACACATGCGACTCGCGGAGCTTTTATTTATACGTGTGTTCATTCATTTTGAATAATAAATACATTTAGAATAGAAAAGGTAATCACTTTAAATGTGTCATATACCGTATACATATTCATTAAATAACTGCGTATAAAACTGCCGTAAGAATAGCCACTCCGGGGCTGTTTCACTATTCTTACGGAGCTGTAAGAATAGCCTCCGAGGCTATTCTTACGGGCCCGTAAGAATAGCGACTGCCACTGGTCTTTTCTTTACACTGACATGTCGACCTTTTAGTTATGGAATTACCCTCTTCAATTATCAACTAAGCTTAACGCCTAAAATGCAAGTTTATTGTTCAAAATTCGCCCAAAAACTATCATTTACGTATGTATAAATGTAATATTTTTAGCTCACCTGTCACAAAGTGACAGAGTGAGCTTTTGTGATCACTCTTCGTCCGTCTGTCCGTCCGTCCGTCGTCCGTCCACAATTACTTGTGTAGACACTAGAGGTCACAGTTTTAGCCTAATCATTATAAAACTTGGTCACGATGATCATCTCAACTAAATCTAGGTCAAGTTCGATATTGGGTCATCCGGGGTCAAAAACTAGGTCACAAGGTCAAATCATAGAAAAACCTTGTGTAGTCACTAGAGGTCACAATTTTGGCATAATCTTTATGAAACTTGGTCACAATGATCATCTCAACTAAATCTAGGTCAAGTTCGATATTGGGTCATCCGGGATCAATAACTAGGTCACAAGGTCAAATAATAGAAAAACCTTGTGTAGTCACTAGAGGTCACAATTTTGGCCTAATCTTTATGAAACTTGGTCACAATGATCATCTCAACAAAATCTAGGTCAAGTTCGATATTGGGTCATCTGGGGTCAAAAACAAGGTCACAAAATCAAATCATAGAAAAACCTTGTGTAGTCGGTTCAGGTCACAATTTTGGCCTAATCTTTATGAAACTTGGTCACAATGATCATCTCAACAAAATTTAGGTCAAGTTCGATATTGGTTCATCCAGGGTCAATAACTGGGTCACAAGGTCAAATCACTTCAATATGTCTTTGGGTCTAAATGTGATGTAAATTATAAAGCATAAGGCAATATGAAAACCTTGTACATGGAATAGAGGCTACCATTAGGGGTGCATGAACTACTAGGACAGGTGAGCGACCTATGGCCCTTTGGGCCCTCTTGTTAAATGTTTTGTCTTAAAACAATCAATTTGACACCTACTGATTATCATATATTGCTTAAAGTTTATTTACTTCCGCGTTTTATCAGCTTCGGTGGCAATTTTGAATAATTAATTTATCACAGGTGCGTGCGAGAGCCGTTTTTGAAAAATCGTTATTTCATGAAACATGGTCGAAAACGTCTTAAAATTAAATAAAACCTTTAGATATACCTTAACATAAGAAACACACACGTTATTTTTGCTATAAATCATGTTACTCCTATTTACACAAATAAATATTGCAATCAACGCAGCCGACAATCTTTAAAAATGAAAACATTGATCACGTGGTTCGTTTCAGAACCCTTTTGTTTTTATCCCATTCAAATAAATAGCGATCGTAAACAAAAAAAAATTGAAATTGGACAGGTTTAAACAATCGATGGAATTGATGGTATTTCTTGCGAAACATTTTGTTTTTTGGGGTATATTGATAGAATATGGTCCAATTGATAGGGTATCAATGATTATTTTGTTAAAAACGTGCGTTTTGTCATAAAACGAACTGGACTCGAACTGCGCCGCTCACCTGTTGGGTTTCAAAGAACGAACGGCTTTGACGATGAAATGGATTGATCATCGTCAAAGTCCTTGGACTAGTAACATATAAATTTTCACTTAGTTTGCCAATTATTTATTTAAATGCCGATAAAACCCGTACTGATTCCGGAATTTTGGCTACGCGCATCCCGTCTGAATATTTTGTTTCGACGATTTGGGACAGGGCTTTTTAACACGAAAATGTGATTTAGTTTAAGGTATTCATATTGGGGGATAAAATATCGGCCAAGAAAAAAAATGGAAAAGTTTAAATGGTCCGCATGCTTAATAGAATGCATGTAGATTCAAAATATGTTACACATAGATATATTATAATGACATTAATAGTTTAAATATGAAACAATTATTACTTTAAATATAAAACTAAAAAACAGCACTTACATTCAAGTGTCCGATTTTTGTGCATACTCCCAGTCAATATTAGCAAACATATTCAAAATATAACACAACATTTCACTAGTTCAAACTATCCTTCAGATGCTCAGGATGAAGTAATTATTCAAAAATAAATGTTAAAAGCCTAATTTCTATGGAGAGTACACTACACATTTCCAAAATGTTTTGAGGATGTTAAACTGCCGATCATTAATCAACATGTAACTTTGCCTGGCCAGTCAAAAACTGTCATATACACAAATCTGCACAATGAGAAAAAAAAATATTCAGGATGAATCTAAATAAGAAAATGAAAAATGTGCAATTGTGATTTTTACTAAAAACCTTCCCTCTGGCATTAAAATGAAAAATGTGCAATTAAAATCTTTACTAGAAACCTTCCCTCTGGCATCAAAAATACCAATGCAGAGCTACAGATAAGGTTTTAGTTCATCGGGTATTTTACCCCAAAGTTTCAATTTTAATTGGGTTTTGACCAATTTTAATTCGGTATTTTAATAAAACTCAAAGGGTAAATAAGCTTTTATGTACTATTTTCACGATAACAACATTTTCTATTTGGGTATTTCAAATTGTCTTTCCTTTCATTACTTCCTCCTCTCAAATCTATTGGGTTTTTGTGTCGCCTGAAAAGGCGACATATAGGTGTTACTTTGGCGGCGGCGGCGGCGGCGTCACAAATTGCTTGTCCGGAGCATAACTTTGTCACCTTACGTTCAAATGACTCAAGAATTGGTATGCATGTTTCTTGCAATAAGCCGGAGTGCAGTGCGCAAGAACCATAACTCTACCTGTCATAGTTTTTGAATTATTTCCCTTTGATTGATTTTATTAGAGCATTTCTTGTCCGGAGCATAACTTTGTCACCTTAAGTTCAAATGACTCTAGATTTGGTATGCATGTTTCTTGCAATAAGCCAAAGTGCAGTGCGCAAGAACCATAACTCTACCTGTCATAGTTTTTGAATTATTTCCCTTTGATTGATTTTATTAGAGCATTTCTTGTCCGGAGCATAACTTTGTCACCTTACGTTCAAATGACTCTAGATTTGGTATGCATGTTTCTTGCAATAAGCCAAAGTGCAGTGCGCAAGAACCATAACTCTACCTGTCATAGTTTTTGAATTATTTCCCTTTGATTGATTTTATTAGAGCATTTCTTGTCCGGAGCATAACTTGGTCACCTTAAGTTCAAATGACTCAAGATTTTGTATGTATGTTTCTTGCAATAAGCAGAAATGCAGTGCGCAAGAACCATAACTGTGCCTTGCATCGTTTTTTAATTATTTCCCTTAGATTGATTTAATTTGAGCATTTCTTGTCCGGAGGATAACTTTGTCACTATGAGGTTGAATGACTTGAAACTTGGTATGCATGTTTCTTACCAAAAGTCCAAGTGCAGTACACAAGAACCGTAACTCTACCTTGTGCCATTTTTCAATTTTTTCCCTTTGATTGATTTTATAAGCATTTCTTATCCGTGGCATAACTTTGTCACTATAACTATTAATGACTCAAAAATAGGAATGCATGTTTCTTTGCTGTGACATGAAGTGCAGTGCGCAAGAATCATAACTCTAGCTTGTGTAGTGTTTGAATGATTCCCTTCAGATTGATTTTATCAGGACATTCTTTTGTCCAGAGCATAGCTTTGTCGTTTTTAGTTCAGATGACTAGAGAGCTCTTGTGAGTCTGATATGTAGCCCAATACTGGATAGTTTTCCATGACAAATTTGCATTTCGTCAGGCGACACTTGCGACTCGCGGAGCTTTTATTAAGAAAGTTAATTGAGTAATTACCCCAATACGCAGCTTATCTGTAGCTCTGCCAATGCTTCATATTGCTTGAATAAGACACAAATCTTTCTATTTTAGAGCTGTTGGGTGACTTGTTAAAGAACAAGCCAAAGGATACAGACAGTATAGATAATGTGATAATTGTTGACAATATTCCTGTTGTTGGACCCGAACGTCTACCAAAATTACAGAATGTTGTCAGGAAAATTTATGAAAAGTTTGGAAAAATTGTCAATGAGTTTTACCCGACTGCTGATGATAATAAAACCAAAGGGTAAGCAGGAAATACATGTTTATTTTTGGCCTGTGTATTCAGCCCTCCATTGCTATGTCCCATCAGACTTTCCTGAGGCATATTGATAGACAAACATATCTGGCAGAATCTGATGCAGACAAATTTTCAACCGCAATCTGTCTAATTCATTAAAAAGTTTTTCCCCTTTTTAGCTCGCCTAAGGGGAGCTTTTGTGATCACTCTTCATCAGTCGTCAATTGCTTGTGTTGTCACTTGTCCAAAAAACATGGGTCTGTAGGTTATGACCGCCCTTTTGTGCGTTGTCCACCGTGCCCATCAACAATTTGACTGTTAACACTCGAGAGGTCACAATTTTCACTTAATCTTTTTGAAACTTGGTCACAATGTTTGTCTCTATAAAATGTAGGTCAAGGTTGTAATTAGGTCATCTGGGGTCAAAAACTAGGTCAAAAAGCCACATTGAAGAAAACCCTTGTTGACACTAGAGGTCACATTTTTATACGCCCGTTTGAAAAACGAGACATATTATGGGAACACCCTTGGTTGGCGGGTGGTTATCGGCGTCCAACAGTTTGTCTGTACTCTTAACGCAAACAGTTTTCATGTGATTGTCTTCAAACTTTGTGGCAATGCTTATGGCCATAATATCTAGTCCATGTTTGATTATAGGCCAAATCGGCCTAGTCCTTATGGGTTTAATTACCAAAATAAATATGAAATTGACCTTTTCTGTTCTCTAGTGCAAAGAGTTTTCGTCTGAGTATCTTCAAACTTGGTGACAATGTTTATGGCTATAATATCTAGGACAAGTTCAATTGTAGGCCAAATCATCTTAGGCCTTCTTGGGTATGGACCTTTAATTAAAACAAAGTTGGATTGTGTTTTTAGCTCACCTGAGCACGAAGTGCTCACTGGTGAGCTTTTAGGATAGGTGGCTGTCCGGCGTCGTCCGTCGTCCGTCAACAATTCCTTTAAATGACTTCTTCTCCTAAACCAATTGATGGAATTTAACCAAATTTCACAGGAATGATCCTTGGGTGGTCCTCTTTCAAAGTTGTTCAAATGGTTCTGGTTAATTTATTAATTAGGTCGCAGGAGCTAAAAATAGATTTTAAAAGTGAAAACTTAAAAAATCTTCTTCTCTGAAACCACAGGGCCTACAGCTTTGATATTTTGCATGAAGCTTCATCATGAGATCCTCTACAAAGATTGTTAAAATTTTGCCCCTGGGGTCAAAACTGCACCCGTCCCGGGGGTCACTTGTTTTGCAATAGAGTTATAGAGAGAAATCTTTGAAAATCTTTTCCTCTGAAACCACAAGACCTACAACTTTGATATTTTGCATGTAACATCATAATTATTGGGGTCCTCTAACAAGATTGTACAAATTTTACCCCCATGGGGTTAAAATAGCCCCCTACCCCAGTCACTATGTTATTGTAGAAAACTTTGAAAATCTTCTCTTATACCACAATGCAGACTCCCACTGACCTCACCTTTAGATAAGAAATAATGTTGGATATTTCTTTCTTGCTGACATTAATGACTTTTCAATGAGATATACTAAACCCTGACTCTGGTATCTGAATTCAAACATGTGTAGACCATCTGGTCATTTGTTCAGTCAGTAGGAGAAGTTTATTGTGTGTTCAGCTAGTTAATGGTCAGTTATGTTGAAGAGATGGCAAATATGAAGTAGCAAAGTGTTGAGTACAAACACCAGATATGACATCAGATTTGTCAACAACTACCACCTTATTCAAAATAGTGACAATCAATTTGATTATTTCAATCCATTATTTCACAAAATATCATGCCCATAAAGTGTATATATTTGCATACAAGTTAGTTGTGTTTTATATTCTTCCACCAAATATATCCCTCAATCTAAGGCTAACCTTAATAAATTCTTTGGTTGGAGTTACTCTATCTACTCACGAAAATCCCAGCAACATATTTGGCCTTCAGGAGACATTTTTTACTTTAATGAGATTATTAAGTGTTCGTAAAAAATAATTAAAAACATTCCCTACTTACCTACCCGCCTAAACATTTCTGTGTAACTCCAAACAAAGAATTTTTTAAGGTCAGCCTGAGATATTTGGGGTAAATTGCTTTCTACATGTCAGCTGTCTGGTACACTAAATGGTTTCAGATCAATAACTCGAGAACAGTTTGGCCTAAGATCATCAAACTTTGCTTTGAGGTTGGTTATCATCAATAGATGACCCCTATAATGTTTTTTGAGGTCATTAAATAAACAGATAAGGTCATTAACCTTAAACATAATTATCATAGAGGCATATCCTACTATTCCGGAATAATCCGAGAATCAGGATTAGCTGCACTAAAAAAAATGAACTTCTATGTAGAAAAAGTTCATTTCTCGACTTAACATCACTCGAATATTACTCAGGTGAGCGATCCAGGGCCTTCTGTGCCCTCTTGTTTTCATTCACCATGCCCTGAGAAGGGCGTATTTTGTGACATTTGGCTCTTGTTCACATTTGGAAAAGTTACCACGCTTACTTTTTATACGCCCGTTGAAAACGGGACGTATTATGTGAACACCCTGGGCGGGCGGGCGGCGGCGTCCAGTAATTTGTCTGTACTCTAGCGCAACAGTTTTCATCCGATCATCTTCAAACTTGCTGACAATGCTTATGGGCATAATATCTAGACCAAGTTCGATTATAGGCCAAATCGGCCTAGGCCTTATTGGGTTATGGTCCTTTAATTACCAAATAAGTAAGAAATTGGCCTTGTCTGTACTCTTACGCTAACAGTTTTCATCCGAACATCTTCAAACTTGCTGACAATGCTTATGGGCATAATATCTAGGCCAAGTTCGATTATAGGCCAAATCGGCCTAGGCCTTATTGGGTTATGGTCCTTTAATTACCAAATAAGTATGAAATTGGCCTTGTCTGTACTCTTACGCTAACAGTTTTCATCCGATCATCTTCAAACTTTATGACAATGCTTATGGGCATAATATCTAGGCCAAGTTCGATTATAGGCCAAATCGGCCTAGGCCTTATTGGGTTATGGTCCTTTAATTACCAAATAAGTATGAAATTGGCCTTGTCTGTACTCTAACGCTAACAGTTTTCATCCGATCGTCTTCAAACTTTGTGACAATGCTTATGGGCATAATATCTAGGCCAAGTTCAATTATAGGCCAAATCGGCCTAGGCCTTGGTTATGGTCCTATAATTACCAAAATGAATGTGAAATTGACCTTGTCTGTTCTTTAGTGCAAACAGTTTTCATCTGATCATCTTCAAACTTTGTGAAAATGCTTATGGGAATAATATCTAGGCCAAGTTAGATTATAGGCCAAGTCGGCGTAGGCCTTATTGGGTTATGGGCCTTTAATTACCAAATAAGTATGAAATTGGCCTTGTCTGTACTCTAAAGCAAATAGTTTTCATCCGATCATCTTCAAACTTTATGACAATGCTTATGGGCATAATATCTAGGCCAAATCGGTCTAGGCGTCATTTGGTTATGGGCCTAAATTAATTACCAAATAAGTATGAAATTGTTCTCTAGTGCAAAGAGTTTTCATCTGAGTATCTTCAAACTTGGTGACAATGTTCATGGATCTAATATCTAAGACAAGTTTAATTGTAGGCCAAATCAGCCTAGGCCTTATTTGGTTATGGTCCTTTAATTAAAAAAAAATGTTGGATTGTTTTTTTCATTCACCATGCCCTGAGACTCACCATGCCCCAAGACGGGCGTATTTTGTGACATTTTGGCACTCTTGTTCACAATTTATTAAGTTTTTCCTGCTTACTTTTCACAATTAAGCGGGGGAAAAAAGCCCTGTAGTATTATCACACTAAAATGATGTAATGTTGAGTAAGACAAGTACTATGTAGCATCTAGTACTGAAGCTATATTGTTTCTAACAAGACTTGATTGTATTGACTTGTCTATAATAGTGTACCAAGATCTAGAACCAATCATTATTATATATGATCTACTCTGGCTTAAACTTTATAATTTGTTGTAGTTCCCAGAATGAATATGTTTCTTCTTTCCTTCAGGTATTTATTTATTGAATATTCAAATCCACAAAGTGCTGTGGATGCTGTAAAAAGTACTCATGGATACAAGCTTGACAAGGCTCATACATTTGCTGTCAACTTATTCTCAGATTATGATAAGTAAGTAGAATGTGTAACTTTTTTTAATTTAGTTGCTTGTATTACTGTGCACTGTTTATATAAACTATCCAAATCTTGTTTAAACTTCACACTATATAATCTGTACAATTATTTTGGTCCTGAAATTTGTAATAGAATGACCATAACAGGGGTCCAATAAAATGTTTGTGTGTCACATTGCTAATATTTTACCCGCAGCATCTACCCTATGTTGTGGAAAACACAGGCTTCTGGATAATAAACTTTGATTCACTCTCTTTGACCTAAGTTACCAATGCAATTCACTCTCTTTGACCTAAGTTACCAATGCAATTTACTCTCTTTGACCTAAGTTACCAATGTAATTTACTCTTTTTGATCTAAGTTACCAATGTAATTTACTCTTTTTGATCTAAGTTACCAATGCAATTGACCTAAGTTACCAATGCAATTTACTCTCTTTGATCTAAGTTACCAATGCAATTTACTCTCTTTGACCTAAGTTACCAATGCAATTTACTCTCTTTGACCTAAGTTACCAATGCAATTCACTCTCTTTGACCTAAGTTACCAATGCAATTCACTCTCTTTGACCTAAGTTACCAATGCAATTCACTCTCTTTGACCTAAGTTACCAATGCAATTTACTCTTTTTGATCTAAATTACCAATGCAATTTACTCTCTTTGACCTTAGTTACCAATGCAATTTACTCTTTTTGATCTAAGATACCAATGCAATTTACTCTCTTTGACCTAAGTTACCAATGCAATTTACTCTCTTTGATCTAAATTACCAATGCAATTTACTCTCTTTGATCTAAATTACCAATGCAATTCACTCTCTTTGACCTAAGTTACCAATGCAATTTACTCTTTTTGATCTAAATTACCAATGCAATTTACTCTCTTTGACCTTAGTTACCAATGCAATTTACTCTTTTTGATCTAAGTTACCAATGCAATTTACTCTCTTTGACCTAAGTTACCAATGCAATTTACTCTCTTTGATCTAAGTTACCAATGCAATTTACTCTCTTTGATCTAAATTACCAATGCAATTTACTCTCTTTGACCTAAGTTACCAATGCAATTTACTCTTTTTGATCTAAGTTACCAATGCAATTCACTCTCTTTGACCTAAGTTACCAATGCAATTCACTCTTTTTGATCTAAGTTACCAATGCAATTTACTCTCTTTGACCTAAGTTACCAATGCAATTTACTCTCTTTGACCTAAGTTATCAATGCAATTCACTCTCTTTGACCTAAGTTACCAATGCAATTTACTCTTTTTGAGTTACCAATGCAATTTACTCTCTTTGACCTAAGTTACCAATGCAATTCACTCTCTTTGACCTTAGTTACCAATGCATCATTTGAATGTGCTCACATGTTGCCTAATGTTGTTTTAATCAATTTTAGATTTGAGAATGTGAAGGATGACTGGGAACCACCTCAAGCCAAACCATACAAAGATCTAGTAAGTGAAATGTTGAAATACATGTTGATTTAATTACACCTTTTGCTCATAATCAAGAACTAAAAGTAGTTAAGTGAATGTTTGCAGGGAAACAGCAGTCGGAAAGTACCAAGGATTATAGAGTTGACTATGTTCAGTCTTGTTAGCTTAAATGGGTACAGACTCCATTTATGCTGTCGTATTTAGCACTGTCCACTTGTTTTAGATGACTACAATTGATTGATGCTGAATATTTGTAATTTGTAATATTTGCTTTGCTTTATGTTGAACCTACTTATTAACTTCATTCTTTTAATACACAATTGATCTGTCATTGTCTATGATAGAATTTGTAGCCTGTTGAGTTGAGTTGTAATAAGTGACATGAGCTGAAGTTGGTGACCATGGTCTTTATATCATTAATATGTAATATTTATTGAATTTTAGGGAAATCTGCGTTACTGGCTGCAAGATCCAGATTGTTTTGATAACTACAGCGTTATATATGAAGGTGGAGAAAAGACAGCTATTTTTCAAAATACAGTACATCTTAGTTCTGTCAGAGAACCTACACTGGTGGAAGAACGAGCGGTAATGCAGCTTTTATTTGTACTAAATATTGTATGTAGTCTAAGGGGGAAATTATTTGCTTTCCATGAAATAATTAATATAAGAATTTTTAGCTGGACTACAATTATGTAGAATGAGGGGAGCTATGGCAGTCACTCCGTGTGTCGGAGTAATGCTTATGTTAAAGTTTAGGTACAGGTATTTTGTCCAAATTATCTCCCTTTTTCGACTTAGAAGCCCTAACCTCTACACAGCAGAGGGTAATTCTGCTGATATGAAGCATTTTGTTTTGATTAAATGATGGCACTGCGAATAGTGGAGCGCGCTGTTCATGGACAGCTCTTGTTATACATGACAATGTGGTAGATAGAAAATCAAATGTTTACCTCACAGAAACTGCAACAACGTGATTCAAGAGCCGTGCCAAGGTACGTTTTTTCAAGTTCTGAAGATAGTGGGTGTTATGTATGTTGAGAGTTGTTTCGAATATTCCTATTGTTGGCCTTTCATATTTTTCTTGTTTTGTTTAGAGATGGACTGAGACATATGTACGTTGGTCTCCCCAAGGTACATACCTAGCTACATTACATCAGAAGGGAATTGCTTTATGGGGTGGTCCTAACTTTGATCAGATCATGAGGTTCAGTCATCCAGGTGTACAACTGATAGACTTCTCACCGTGTGAAAGGTTAATATAATTGCCTTATATATAAATGTGTTATATATATTTTAATTTTATTATATTATTCAAATAATCTATGGTCCGGGAGTGCCATAAACCAGTGCTGTAAATATATGAGCCAGTCTCCAGGAAAACCTGCTATAATGACATTATGTAATTACAATATGTAACAAGATTTTGATAAAGCTCTAAAATAAGGAAAATTACATATCTATTGATTCTATTTTAAGTAATTGACCCATATAGTACTATACCTTAGCTTTAAATTTTCCTATGAATTATGTCGAAAACACATACGTCGTTGCTATGGTGACCAATTTCAGAAAAGTACTCCGATTGAGAAAAACGAGGATTTAGTTGTTTAAAACAGAAGTAGCCTTTCTCTGAATGCAAACAATTTCGATTTATATTTTGAAAAGTGAAACATAATTATAGAATTTGGTACTATTTTGAACAGTTTATGTCAAGAATTGATCAAGTGGTGTAATAATGAAAAACTTATTTCGGTTACGTCGAATAACGTTTGAATGACGTTTGCGACGTCACACAAAAAGCTCCGAAAAGGCACTCTACAAAAAACAGCTGGAACTTCCTTAAAGCTCAAGATATTTACATAATTTATTTTGCAATTTGCTTATTTAACATTATCCTGTAATACTATGGAAAATCTTAAAGTCAATATTTTTGTCAAAATAGCAGGTTTTCCTGGAGACTGGCTCATATGTATTATTCAGCCTGGCCAGAGTGCAATAAACATTGTGACATGACGATAATCAATCCGTGCTTCATCATGATGACAATATGTTAAACCTTAGCTTCAAAGTACTCGTACTCGTGCCTGGTCGCAACAAACAAATTTTTTCTGGGTTTTACTTTGATAATTTGCAGGTTATGCCTTTCAATGAATATAAATGCAATGGTTCCTTCATTTAAGCTAAATACTACTCATTGGGCTGCCACACACATGTATATATTTACTGAACTTGTGAATTTCTAT
Organism: Spisula solida; assembly: GCA_947247005.1. Taxonomy (NCBI): domain Eukaryota; kingdom Metazoa; phylum Mollusca; class Bivalvia; order Venerida; family Mactridae; genus Spisula; species Spisula solida. The sequence goes on along the minus strand of OX365944.1, from coordinate 30,445,074 downwards.
TGCAGATTTATGATCACATTTAGTCCTGTGCCTGTGAAGTCTGAGGAACCTCAAAGTATTGTAATATTTGATATACGTACTGGACAGCGCAAACGTGGCTTCAATTGTGAGGCTCAAGCAACATGGCCTATATTTAAGTAAGTTATCCCCTTGTGGTTTGTTACATTTTACCCTAGTATTGATGCCTATCTTTTTGTTAAGTTCATAAAGGTGTAACAATATACTGTTGGATGGTATTTCGATGTTTGGTCTCGATACGGGGTTCTTGGTACGACGCTGGTCCGGAACGGTACTGCCTCTACCCATTCTCCAGATAAAATGAGGAAATTAAAGTATACTTTGCTTGTCATTATCAATCTATCGAAAGAAGGGACGACGCCCATTGTTGCGACATCACTGAGGCAATTTAGCATTTGGTATCGTTGAGCGTGAAACTGGCGACTATGGCAGCCATTTATTTATGACTAAAGTCTGTATTGGGACCCTACAGTACGTATTGGAACGAAAATACATTCAGAATTGAAATACTACGAACAAAAAATGGGAAACTCCTAGATAGCTCATACAATGAATATGTGAATTTTTTATCTCCCCGGCGAATGGGTAGTAGTATGCGTCCGTCCCATATTTTGTCCAGAGCATAACTTGAAAACTATTTAAGATATTGATTTGAAACTTGATATATGAACAGGTGGCAACTAGGAGAAGTGTAGTGAAGAAGAACCATAACTCTATATGGCCCAGTTTTGAAATTATCTCCACTTGTTTAATTTTAAATTATTTTTTTGTCCAGAGCATAACTCTAAAACTATTTGAGGTATTGACTTCTATATGGCGGGGATGGCCATGTTAACGTGGTTCTTGTTGTTTCAAAAACAACTTTAAAGAAAGCATGATAAATGATTAAGTGAAATTAAAGGTGACAGTTGATGGCTAAAATGGGGCTCTTGTTGGCATTCATGAGAAGTCTTTTTTCTCACCTTCATTAGACTTTAATTAGGGAAATACGCTGATTTTGTTTATGAAAAAAAAACATCTTCCTTTGAGGAAAGGTCTTATAAAGCCTCTGCTTAATTTTAAGGAAAAATTCTTTGATGTAATAAAGTTTAAACAGTAAAGATGCTCATTATTCTGTCTTCTTGTTAAACTATTTGTATCGCGATACGTATTGTATCATATACTCTGTACTGTGATACGTATTGTATCATATACTCTGTACTGTGATACGTTTTGTATCATATACTCTGTACCGTGATACGTATTGTATCGCAAGGTGAGCGTATCAGAACACCCCTACATGCTGAATTGGTTATGTCAATTTTTCTCAACATTTGAAAAAGTTGCTGGCTCATTGTTGAAGGGTAAGTTAGTACTAGTTAGTGTACGATCCAGGAAAACTAGTCAGGTAGCTTAGGTTATATATGAAAAATTGTAGGGAAATTGGGTTACACCTGAAGAAACAAACACACAAGAAGAGCTATTGGTCTTCCAGCAACACATAGGCAACATTAACTAGACAAGAAGAGCTATTTGTCTTCCAGCAACACATAGGCAACATTAACTAGACAAGAAGAGCTATTTGTCTTCCAGCAACACATAGGCAACATTAACTAGACAAGAAGGGCTATTTGTCTTCCAGCAACACATAGGCAACATTAACTAGACAAGAAATTCATTCTAAAGACAATCATGTAAAATGTAGAATTGAAATAATGCTTACACTTCATTTTATTCTATGGAACTGCATTTTATTGACTGAAGTGTTATGATGTAAACCAACAGGCTAGAGTTTCTGAAAGACAGATAGGTAAAATCTGGCTGTATGAGACAAACTTGTTCATAAAATCTGAACACTTCATTTATACTTCTACATGTCCAATCTATACAATTATTGAGAACATTCTTGTGTTATGGTGTAAACCAACAGGCTAGAGTTTCTGAAAGTCGGATATATTAAATCTGGCTGTATGAGACAAGCTTGTTCATAAAATATGGACATTTGAAAGTGCACTTTTGTCATTTGGTAATTAATTTATTTATAATAATAATGGTCTGTTTAATCTATAGAAGCTTAATATCAAAGAAGTGTATACTTTGCATTTGATGGTTGTGGGATGTGTTTAGTTGCGTGTTCAGTACATGTTTGATGTGTTTCGTCCTGTGTACAGTTCATGTTTGATGTGTTTTGTCCTGTGTACAGTACATGTTTGATGTGTTTAGTTATGTTAACAGTACATGTTTGATGAGTTTAGTTCTGTGTACAGTACATGTTTGATGTATTTCAGATGGAGCAATGATGGCAAGTTTTTTGCTAGGCTTGCACCAGACACACTGAGTGTGTATGAAACCAATGTAAGTATATCTGTGTTTGTTTTTAGCTCACCTGCCACAAAGTGGCAAGGTGAGCTTTTGTGATTGTTTTTTGTCCGTCTGTCCTTTAAACTTTTCACTGTTAACACTCTAGCACTTTCAATTTTGCTTAGATCTTCATCAAACTTGGTTAGTAGTTGTACCTCAATGAAATATAGGTCAAGTTCGAAGTTGGGTCATGTGGGGTCAAAAACTAGGTCAATAGGTCAAATAATAGGAAAACCTTGTTAACACTCTGGAGGTCACATTTCTGCTTTAATCTTCATGAAGTTTGGTCAAAATGTTTATCTTGGTGACCTTAAGGTCAAGTTCGAAGTTGGGTCATGTGGGGTCATAAACTAGGTCAATAGGTCAAATAATAGCAAAATCTTGTTAACACTCTGGAGGTCACATTTTTATCTTCATCAACTTTGGTCAAAATGTTTATCGTGACGACCTTGAGGTCACTTTCGAAGTTGGGTCATGTGAGGTCAAAAACTAGGTCAATGTGTCAAATAATAACAATAACACTCTAGCACTTTCAATTTTGCTTAGATCTTCATCAAACTTGGTTAGTAGTTGTACCTCAATGACATATAGGTCAAGTTCGAAGTTGGGTTATGTGGGGTCAAAAACTAGGTCAAATAATAGGAAAACCTTGTTAACACTCTGAAGGCCACATTTTTGCTTTGATCTTCACCAAACTTGATCAGCAGTTGTATCTCAATGAAATATAGGTCAAGTTCGATGTTGGGTAAAAAACTAGGTCAAAAGGTCAAATAATAGAAGAACCTTGTTAACACTCTGGCGGCCACATTTTTATGCCCCCCTATCAATAGATGGGGAGGCATATAGTGATCACCTGTCTGTTCGTCCGTCCAAATTTAAAGTTTCTTCTAGCATTATTATGGCTTGTTACAAAGCTTCCATACTTGCATGGATGTTGTATATGAACACTCTCTACATGCCTGTATCACCTGACCTCATTTTGACCTTCACCTTGACCTAATTTAGGACTTAGACTTATTGAAGGGCCAAATTCTTGGTTAACCCAAATTGACTGTTTCTTCTAGCATTTTTATGCCCCCGTATCGATAGATCGGGAGGCATATAGTGATTCACCTGTCCGTTCGTCCGTCCGTCCATCCATCCGTCCGTTCGTCCGTCCTGGTTAACCCAAATTGACCGTTTCTTCTAGCATTAATATGGCTTGCTACAAAGCTTTCATACTTGCATGGATGTTGTATATGAACACTCTCCACGCGCCTGTATCACCTGACCCCATTTTGAGCTTCACCTTGACTTAATTTTGGACTTAGACTTATTTATGGACAAGGCTTCCATAGGGGGCATAAGCGTTTATTGAACGCAGTCTTGTTATGGCTTGCTACAAAGGTTACATACTTGCATGGATGTTGTATATGAACACTCTCCACACACCTGTATCATTTGACACCATTTCGACCTTCACCTTGACCTGATTTGGACTTAAGACTTATTTGAGGGCTAAATTATTGGTTAACCCAAATTGACAGTTTCTTCGAGCATTAATATGGCTTGCTACAAAGCTTTCATACTTGCATGGTTGTTGTATTTGAACATTCTCTACACACCTATATCACCTAACCTCATTTTGACAGTCACATTGACCTAATTTTGGACTTAAACTTATTAAGCGTCTAATTCTTGGTTAAATCAAATTGACAGTTTCGTTTTACATCATGTCCATCATGGCGTTGCCTTAAAACTTGGCATACTTGTTTACCATCATAAGCCCCTTACATTATCTAAGCCATGTAACACTATCCAACATCATTACAGAATTATGGCCCCTGATTGACTTAGCTTTTTATGGGCAAGGCTTCCATGGGGGCATAAGCGTTTATTGAACGCAGTCTTGTTGCTTTAATCTTCATGAAGTTTGGTCAAAATGTTTATCTTGGTGACCTTAGGTCAAGTTCGAAGTTGGGTCATGTGGGGTCAAAAACTAGGTCAAAAGGTCAAATAATAGGAAAACCTTGTTAACACTCTTGAGGCCACATTTTTGCTTCAATCTTCATAAAGTTTAGTCAAAATGTGCATCTTGATGACCTTAAGGTCAAGTTTGAAGTTGGTTCATGTGGGGTCAAAAACTAGGTCAATAGGTCAAATAATAGAAAAACCTTATTAACACTCTTGAGGCAATATTTTTGCTTTAATCTTTATCATCTTTGGTCAAAATGTTTATCTTGCTGACCTTAAGGTGACATTTGAAGTTGGGTCATGTGGCTAAAAAACTAGGTCTATATGTCAAATAATAGCAAAACCTTTTTAACACTCTGGAGGCCTCAGTTTTGCTTTAACCTTCATCAAGTTTAGTCAAAATGTTCATCTTGATGACCTTAAGGTCAAAGTTTGGCCATGTTTAGCAGGTGAGCGCCCCAGGATCTATGATCCTCTTGTATACAACCTGTCATATGATTAACTAGCTGCTGTACCTCGTGATTTACTGTTCTTCATAAGCTCTTCTATTTGCTAAGACAATTTAGTTTCCTCATTAAGGTCCGCGTTGTGTTATTACAAGTCACAGTTAATCATCATGTGTTGCAATGCAAACCAACAGACAGATAGGGAGTCAAATCCTGTAGTACTGAGGAAATGTGTTCATGTAAATAAGTTATTCACAGTGTTATTGAGCAAGTGCATTGAAAGTCGGTTCCATATTTCTCAAACATTGTGTCATGTCTTTGTTGTGAATTATAGCATGTGTCGTTGATACATTGATTGAACTATTGATAAAAACGATACACTTGATACCTTGTATGAGATGGTTTATTTTGGATATAATCTGACACTAAAGCCTGTGTCACATCAGCCGCAGCATTATTTGGTCACATGATTTATTACTTTGGAAATCAAAATGAGAACTACAGTTAGGCTTCAGTCATCCAGACAGATTGCTAACATAACAAGGTCGCTGTATAGCTGTCCCACAGTGGCAGTGGCCTTCTTGGATTATGGCCCTTGAATTACCAAAAAAAAATTGAAATTGGCCTTGTCTGTGGGTCTAATTATTAACTGTTTTTAGCTCACCTAGTGAGCTTTTGTGATCACTCTTCATCCGTCGTCCGTCCGTCAACAATTTGCTTGTGTAGACACTAGTGGTCAGAATTTTGACTTAATCTTTATGAAACTTGGTCAAAATCATAATCACAACAAAATCTAGGTCGAGTTCGATATTGGGTCATCCGGGGGTAAAAACTAGGTCACAAGATCAAATCATAGAAAAACCTTGTGTAGTCACTAGAGGTCACAATTTTGACCTAATCTTTATGAAACTTGGTCACAATGATCATCACAACAAAGTCTAGGTCAAGTTCGATATTGGGTCATCCGGGGTCAAAAACTAGGTCACAAGGTTAAATCATAGAAAACCCTTGTGTAGTCACTTGAGGTCACAATTTTGACCTAATCTTTATGAAACTTGGTCACAATGATCATCACAACAAAATCTAGGTCAAGTTCGATATTGGGTCATCTTGGGTCTAAAACTAGGTCATAAGGTCAAATCATAGAAAAACCTTGTGTAGTCATTAAAGGTCACAATTTCGATTTAATCTTTATTTTTCTTGGTCACAATGATCATCACAACAAAATCTAGGTCAAGTTCGATATTGGGTCATCTTGGGTCTAAAACTAGGTCATAAGGTCAAATCATAGAAAAACCTTGTGTAGTCATTAGAGGTCACAATTTCGATTTAATCTTTATTAAACTTGGTCACAATGATCATCTCAACATAATCTAGGTCAAGTTTGATATTGGGTCATCCGGGGTCAAAAACTAGGTCACAAGGTCAAATCATAGAAAAACCTTGTATAGTCACTAGAGGTCACAATTTTAGCCTAATCCTTATGAAACTTAGACTGATCATCTCAACAAAATCTAGGTCAAGTGCGATATTGCGTCATATGGGACCAAGAACTAGGTCACTAGGTCAAATCACAGGTCTTGCATGTACTGCTATAACAGGTGAGCGACCTAGGGCCCTTTGGGCCCTCTTGCATTTTATTGTCTTGAAACTTGGTGACAATGTTTAAGGCATACTATCCAGGCCAAGTTCGATTATTGGTTAATATGGGACTAATTGGAACTGGCCTTCTTGGATAATGGCCCTTGAATTACTAAAAAAATGTGAAATTAGCCTTGTCTGTACTCTAATTCAAATAGTTTTCATCTGATCATCTTTAAACTTGGTAACAATGTTTATGGGCATAATATATATACCAACTTGGATAATGAGTCCAATCGGCCTGTGCCTTCTTGAGTATGGCCCTTGAATGAACAAAAAAATGAGAAACAAGCCAATTGGATTGTTTTATTTTCATTCACCATGTCCCCAGACTCCAGACAACGTATTTTGAGACATTGTCTCTTGTTTTTCAGACATTCAGACTTCTTGACAATAAAAGTTTAAAAATAGAAGGAATAAGGTAAGATAATGCCGTACTTTGTGAATGAAATACATGTACTTGATGATAATAGGAACATGTTCATTGTAGAATATGAAATAAGAGAGATATAATAAGAGATATTATGTCTCATATATAGAGGGGGAGACATAATGATTGTGTGTTGGATGTCACTCACAAGTTTGTCAGCATTGTTTTTAGCTCACCTGCCACAAAGTGGCAAGATGAGCTTTTGTGATTGTTTTTGTCCGTCGTCGGTCTGTCAGTCCGTCCGCCGTTAGACTTTTCACCGTTAGCACTCTAGCACTTCCAATTTTGCTTTGATCTTCACCAAACTTGGTCAGTAGTTGTAACTTATTGAAATCTAGGCCAAGTTCAAAGTTGGGTCATGTGGGGTCAAACACTATGTCAAAAGGTCAAATAATATAAAAACCTTATTAACACTCTTGAGGCCATATTTTTGCTTTAATCTTCATCTTTGGTCAAAATGTTTATCTTGATGACCTTAAGGTCGCGTTTGAAGTTGGGTCATGTGGCTGAAAAACTAGGTCAATATGTCAAATAATAGCAAAACCTTTTTAACTCTCTGGAGGCCTCAGTTTTGCTTTAACCTTCATCAAGTTTAGTCAAAATGTTTATCTCGATGACCTTAATGTCAAGTTCAAAGTTTGGCCATGTTTAGCAGGTGAGCGCCCCAGGATCTATGATCCTCTTGTCCTTAACTGTTTATCAGATTTCAATGTAACTTTACATGATTTGTTGGTAGCAAGCCTACAGTTTGTGTGTATGTTGTCAGGAATTCTGCGACTGATGATTTTTGCTGGAGTTTGGGACTTGGTATGAGACATGTTTTGTGTCAAAGTCTACTAGTTCTCCAATAAGATGTGTAAATCTACATGTATATTGATGGTTTACCCTGAGCAACTGTTGGGAGTTTTTTAAAATCTGATTGTAAATATTGATGTGTAATGATGTAAACCAACAGGCTAGAGTTTCTGAAAGTCAGATAGGTAAAATCTGGCTGTATGAGACAAACTTGTTCATAAAATCTGAACACTTCATTTATCCTTCTACATGTTAAATCTATACAATTATTGAGAACATTGTAGTGTTATGGTGTAAACCAACAGGCTAGAGTTTCTGAAAGTCAGATAGGTAAAATCTGGCTGTATAAGACAAACTTGTTCATAAAATCTAAACACTTAATTTATCCTTCTACGTGGGATTTTCAGAAATAATGTAAAATTTTAATCTGGTGTTTGCATTTGTCATAGTACGAAAAAAATAAATACACCATCATAATTCAGAATCTTTCTCGGTCAGTACACCAAATTAGGTATATCTGTAACAAATCTGTCATGAATTATAGCTCCTCATAACCAATCACTACCACGCACAGGGGGCAACACAAATGACGTCAGTGACGTTACAATGACGGTGTCGATGAAATAACCTCAACGATAACCTCACTAGGTCTCGAATATAACAATTGTCACCCAATGCACTTATCAAAAATGCCTTTATACTATGTGTGATAATGTTGGTGGTAGGGTGCTGAATATTGTATGGATTTCTTCTATTTCTTACTAGACAGTGCATTACGTTTTTGTGCCTGAAACACGCAACGTAAACGTCAACGCTGGGACTATAGATGTTCTAATGCGACCTCCATCTCTTTCATACCATTTTATTATCATTTAAAGACCAAAGTATGACTGCCAGAAATTGTCATATGTGTACAGTACAGCTCGCGCGACTTTTGCCTAACAAGGCGCATCACCGCGAATGGGGTAGGAGTGATTTTCCACTTGCATCACCCAAGATCACCGCGATGCGTGAATAGAGTGAAATCACGATGTCGGTCGGAGTGAAATTGCCCTCGCGTTATCGGGCTTGATCGCGGAAATGAGCGACGGGGAAATCACCGCGATTCACCGTGATCACTGCGAATCGCAGTGATTTCGTTTTGATACAGGTAAGTACATTGTAGATGAAGAGAATCTTCTGAATTGGCATTGAATTATTCTCGATTTCGCGTCCATTCCCTACAGTGAAAATAATCAGATGGTTTTTCATGTGCTAATTACATGTACATTTGTGTTTCACGCATTTTCAGTAACAAAATTGGGTGCTAATTGCATTACTCGTGAACAGCGGCACTGCTTCTTGTTTGTTTATATTAATTATTTCCGACACGTATTGAAGTGCAAATTAGAATGTGGTGAAATTGTACTTACATAATAATTACATAAGTCCATTAATTAATTCCTTAAAAAAAATCCTAGAAAAAATATTAGTTGTTTGACACGTACGCATGTCCGATTATAGGCGTATAAATCTAGGTAAATTTCCATTGCACCTGTTAACCCATTTCGATCTTTGGGCGTGGCGAGTCTCTTTGACGCCGGCTTGTGGTCTTTTATCGGCAAACATAAAACATCATCAGCGGCAACATCAAACGACTAGTCTACTAATGCAAGACGTCGTTTGTGAACTTTATTCACGTGATTGTCTGTGCGGTGCAATTGAAGACGTGCTAGGGAGGATATTAAAGAAAAAATGCCGCTCTGTGGAGGTCGGTTGTTTTAGACCACATGGTATTGACGCAAATTATGTTTGTGTGTGCAATTGTGTATATGAGATAATATGAACTAAGGCATTGCCTAAAGGGGATTCAATCATCCATTGATACTATATCAAAATAACTCATTACAGTTATTAGTGAGGGGCATCTTCACAGTATGGTTGTTCATACAGTTTGTATTTATTTTACATTTCATGAAATTCAGATAGAATTTTAATAACTCAAGGAAAATTGACTAATACAACAAGAGGACCATTGGCTCTAAAGCGCTCACCATATGACCAGCAGTTTAGGCAGAATCAGTGACCTGGTGACCTAGTTTTTGACCCCAGATGACCTAGTTACGCACTTTACCTAGATTGCAAAGCGACAAACATTGTGACCAAGTTTCATGTAGATTAGGTAAAACATGTTCACGAGTGCTCAGGTGAGCTAAAAACTTGACGGACATCATCACAGTATGAGCGTTCCTATTCATTTTAAGTTTCATGAAATCATACCAGCTATTTACAAAGAAATGAATGTGAATGGAAGGGCAGAGTGAATTATTCATTAAATCAAGGGCAATAACTCTAAAGAAAATTGTCCAATAACAAAACTTGACTGGCATCATCTTAGTGTGAGCATTCATTTTCGTTTTAAGTTTCATGTAATTTTACCGGCTAGTTACAAAGAAATGACTAAGAAAGGACGGGCGGAGGTAATTCTTCAATAAATCAAGGGTGACAACTCAAGAAAATTGACACACAGAATGTGTGTTCATATTAATTTTAAGTTACATGAAATTCTTCCAGCTAATTACAAAGAACTGAATGCAAATGGACTGGCAGATGAAATTTTTCAACAAATCAAGGGCAATAACTCTAAGGAAAATTTACCAATAATGATAACTTGACAGTCATCATCACAGTAATTGGGTGCTCATATTCATTTTATGTTTCATGAAATTCTACAAGCTAGTTACAAAGAAAGGAATGCGAATGGACGGTCAGAGTGAATTATACTGTAAATCAAGGGTAATAACTCTTAAGGAAAATTGACCAACTTAAACAAACTTGACGGGCATCATGACTTTTTTATTTTAAGTTGCTTAAAAATGTACCAGTAAGTAGAAAAATGGCTGCAGACGGAAGGACTGACAGAAATATTTAATAAATCAAGGTAAATGACTGTCAAAGGAAAAACACCTGACAGGCTTCATCAAAGTACTGTATAGTTGTTCATATTTATTTTGATTAAGTTCCATGAAATTCTACATGCAAGTTACAGAGAAATGGCTGTTAATGGCGATGCGTCTTTGTAAGCCGTATGGCCAGTCCACACGCACATTACCCCAAGTGCCGGAGTAAAAGTTAAGCATTACATAAGTTCAGTGAGTCACAATGTAACTATATAGACTTCACATAATCTTCCTTTTTTGCAAAAATAATCGCGATTATTGTACCTAGTTGCTCTATTCGCTTAATGCAGCCACCCCCCTGTCAAAAAGTATTAGATTCAGAATTTCTCGCACATTGCTGTTAAATTAATTCTGTTATACTGGAAAACGGGTTTTATCCTGTAATGTTGATATGGTCAGTGACAAACCGTATCTGCAGTTATAACTGAACTACCTTTTAGGAGACCCCTAAGGAATCAAAATGATAATGAGCCAGAATACGGTTTTAAGAACAGTGTGTTTTTAGCGCTTTCTTGAATGACGACTAGAGCTGTCATTGATACGACCCAAGGCATATCGATGATTCCAATATATAGGAAGACAAGCATCGGCGATACATCGTTATACAGTTACACATATAGACAGGGTTCTCGGTAGGATTTTGAAGTAGGAGTCCCAGGACTCCTTCTTAGCAAAATGTTGGAGTCCTATAATAGACGAACAAGAAACAGGCCTTTCAGTCAATGATCCCTTTTTAGCCATTCTAGACTGTACATGTTGGGTATATATTCAGCTTTGAGATAGCACCTTTGGTTAGAGTTTAGACTTGACCCATTTTTACAATTTGTGAACTTACATTTTAACAGAGGGACTGTTTTGTGCAGGAAAAGGAGGATTTTCGGTGGTTCCATTCATTTACCCAGGTATCAGTTCTCGATATCGACATTACTCGGTAATTAAAACCCAATTTTCCGGATCCGGAATTTCACGGTCAGGGGGTTAGCGAGCAATAAGCGGTATAGCGGGAGTGTATATTTTTTTCTTCACGTTTAAACATGAAAAACATATAAAACAATTATTGCACATTATCATTAAACATCTTAATTTTATAAACTTTAGCAAGAATTAATCAGTTATCTGAAAAAATGTTCAATATTTGAAATATTGCATTTTATTCTACACTGTCGCTTTCGAAGCTCGATACCGATGGTGAGAAAATATACCCATTTTTCAAGTTAAACATATTATTGAGGCAAAAATATTGTCAGCGAGGTCGTAAAATAATGTTGTCAATGTGTTCAAGTAAGACTTTATTCAAATTCTTATCTTTTGGCTAAAATAATCGCGATTTTTGTACCTAGTTGCTCTATACGCTATATCAGTTTCCCCCCTGACGTACATTCAGAATATCTCGCACATTATCGCTCAATTAATTCCGTAATCCCAGACAACGGGTTTTAACCGGTAATGTCGATATGGTGAATATTCTAAAATGTGAATCGATAATCGATTGGTTAAAAATATTGTTGATACCGCTTAGGTCAATGACAGCTCTTATGATGGCATCACACCGGAGGTCACATGGCAGCTACATACTGTAATGGACAGACACAGCAGAGCGACAGATGAATACCGATCAACACGACAGAAACTTTGTTAAACGCGGGTCAACCAACACAGACCTTTTCTGGATCTGAGGGTTCTTTGAAGGGTCTTGGGACATCTGTCACTTCTTCGGTCTTGTTATGTCTTTTTTTTCCAAAAAAACTTTCTTATAAATAATCATTAAAGCACTCATGAAAAGTTACATTGTTTGTATTTTGGTCAATTCTCATATTTTTTCACGGAGATCTGTATTGACAAACCAGCAGTAGACAGTTGTCCTACATTATAAGATCAATTAACATGGTCATCTAACACAGAATGATTCTTGATAATTAATTCACAATAAATGGTTGGTTGGTTGATTGATTGTTTGTTGTTGACAATTTGGGTACGAACAAATTTGGATACGCTTCGTTTATCAAACTTTATGATGCAAATTAGCATCGAAAGTTGATTTCTTTGTTTACCTACGCCAATTATGTGTATAAAAGACAGTTTTCCTTGTTTAAAACAAGTACTTTAATCGTATAAGCAGTTATTTTAACGATTGTAGGCTGTACTTACTTGACGGCAGTCGAATGAAACAACTTCTTCCGTTTGCGAGGGACAGTCTAAAATGCTAACCGACCGCCTTTATCTCGCGCGCTAGCATTCTTACCTCCCCTATCGCGTTTAATGTTGTGTAAGCTGGCCTTCGGTTATCTCAAGGAACATTTTTAAACATCATTAGAAAATAAAAGATAATTTATTAACAACAAAAATATTTTTTTAATGAGTTTGCCAATTCCATTCACGTCTTCAGAGTACCCCGAAAAAACACTTCCTGTACACACAAATCTCAATCGAACAGGGGTGACCAAATTTCGGATGGGTTAAAAACTCGCAACACGTACAATGCCGTCTTGGATTTTAATCGAGATGCCTTCGGCATCTCGATTAGAATCCCTATAAGGTACTCGCACACACATAAAAACTGTGAAGTCTGTCGTTTAAAGACAGTTGACTGTACATAACCACAATTTTATAAATTGCTGTCGATTGAAACGTGGCGATTATTGAATTAAGATCGCTAAACAAAAATACGTTAAGTTTACGAGTTGTATTTTTAGATCTTTGTTAGTATTTATTGCGAACCCTCAACATTAATTTATAAATCAAGTCCACAATATTTTTACGCACATGCCGTAATTAACAAGATGATAAAAACACTCGAACAGGGAAAGCAGCACTCACTAGTACATAGTGGACAGTCAGAAATTAAAAAGCGGTCACTAGGAGACAAGCCTATCCGGCGGGTGAATGGGCGCAAGAAAATAAAAAAAAACTAACAAAATAACAAATAAACTTTATTGTTAAAACCCAACACAAAATTTCGTAAAGAATTATTTTATTTTTCAGTCCCAACCTATGTATTCCTTACTAAAATTTGCGACAGAAGCAGGTACTCGTTTGTACGATCCATAGCAATGGCGTATGGGCGAACGTATACGGCAGCCTACGTGCGTAGATGTACGAACGAGAAAATGGTGAAGTTTTAATAAAACGGGTGCAGGTTATGAAATAAATTATGAAAACATTAATTGAACGTATGTAGTCAACAAATAGCAGGATGTGGATGTTGACAAAAACGCAACTATAAATCACCATGCCCTTACTATTCCGATCAAAGACAGTCGTACCGACATTGAAACTTCAGAAGTCGCCGACAATCGGTAGATGAATAATACTCGGACGCTGCCGACCTTTATCGGGCAAAAGAAACTGTTGTGAACTGACATCAAAGATATCGTAGCCGATGCACATTCGAATTTTGACTGATCTGCGAATATTTGCACGCTTTGACTCAATTTATAGAAACATTGAAATCAACGCTCATCGCTCATTTATAATCTGTTAATCAGTGTTAGTGTAATAATTCATGATTATTATATATTGCATTGATAAAACACATGTGTAACAATAATGGATCAGATCTAATATTTGAAGGTAATTCAACTCTCCTTGTCTCAATTCAAAGTCGGTTCGACCGCGTATTTTCAAGTATAATTCCGTAGTTTCGCCTTTTTGACTAGTTGTCACAATAATGCGATGTACGAACAATATAGCATCCTGGAAAATAGTATTTGGTCACATATTATAAATTAATCAAAATATACGGGCACTTGCGCACGCAGTTAACTAAATTAAATTACATGTACAATTTGGTCGCTGTTTACGTCATCCGTCTATTTACAGAAAATATGGTCTAGTTTTTCGAAAATGAGTCCACCTAGTTCACTTGACCTCAATATTTTCCCCAGTTTGAGGGTCGTCGGTTTTGTAAACCAGAAGATAAAAAGAAGTGACCTTAGATGTTTATAATTGCTATACATGGTTACACATTTTAATATTCTCCCAACGGTTGAATCGAACTTTTAATATTCTCCCAACTGAACTTGACAAATGAAAACACAGCGACATATCGAGTTTAATTGTGTTACTTGGTGTCTTGGAAATACTATTATGAGTAGGCCTACGTGTAAAATATGTTAGAAAAAAGTATTAAAATATATAATTCCAAATATTAAACTCTATTGCGTCATATTGCTCGCTTAGTACACAACGAGTACACGTGCGACATTGTGAGTAATCGGTAATTGGCATATGCCGACGTCTGGTCAGTTGGTAATTTTAAATGATGTGATACGCATTAAGACGTGTGTGCATGGATTTGTTTTCCTTAACGGATGGATAACGAGTTTTGATATGACATTCCCAATTGTTAATAACGACTTGGATATAAAATTTGGATTTAAATGCATCTCACCAAGTACATGTAAGTAAGTACGGTGTTATTGTGTAATTACCGTCGAGAAAAAATGTTTACTAACGATTTCTAAATATTTTCTACTGCACATGTACATCAATTCAAATATTACAGTAGAACTTACCTGTATCAAGTGGATTCACCGCGAATCACCGACATTCACCGCGTTTTATCGGCATCACGCATCGCGGTGACGGGTGATTGACTGACGAGTGGAATCACTCGGAAAATCGCTGTGATTTTCCACTCCAAGTCAGATTTGGTCACAGTGACAAAGTGATTTAGGCAAAAATCGCACGAGCTGTACTGTATGATCGATCATATTGGAGATTTCAGCGTGATTTCCCCCTAATTCCTTTATTAGTTATCACTGCACGATTGTTTGTGCTAATCAATAACGTTATGACGTACGTTATGGATTGTAGAACACGTGCTATTCACATGTTGTGTATTTCTATCCATGACGTTTAAATGTCACCAAAACAGCTGTGTACAGTATTTTCACATTGCATGATATATTGGCAGAGTTTTAAACAGAAAGATTGACCTGAAATGATACTATAAGCAGTTAAAGTAATGACACAAAGTGGAAAAAATGGGTTGCCCTGGGTATGCGTAACTATGGTAGTTAAGATGGCGGGTTTACCTATAATATCCATAACAATGTTTTGAAAAATATGCCTTCAGGTGGCCAGATAATTCCGATTTCAAAAAGCATGTTAATATATAATCTGCCTACAACATTGATCGTTTTACAGCAAAAGTCTAAAGTTATTTCTGAACGTCCCTCGTACATGTCCAATCTATACAGTTATTGAGAACATTGTAGTGTTATGATGTAAACCAACAGGCTAGAGTTTCTGAAAGTCAGATAGGTTAAATCTGGCTGTATGAGACAAACTTGTTCATAAAATCTGAACACTTCATTTATCCTTCTACATGTCCAATCTATACAATTATTGAGAACATTCTTGTGTTATGATGTAAACTAACAGGCTAGAGTTTCTGAAAGTCCGATAGATAAAGTCTGGCTATATGAGACAAAACTTGTTCATATGATCTGAACACTGAATCATTCAACTGGAATTATTATAATAACATGATAAGAACTTTATCAAGTATGTTACTTTGACAATACATTTCAGAATAGATGTTGGCACGCAGTTTGTCATAAAACTGATTAACTTATATTTTCAGGGATTTTTCTTGGAGTCCCTCCGATAACTACTTGGCATACTGGGTGCCTGAAGAAAATGATATTCCTGCCCGTGTCACCATTATAAATATGCCAGGCAGAAATGAAATGTGTGTAAGAAATCTGTTCAATGTTGCTGATTGTCGTATGCATTGGCAAAAGAATGGAGACTTCCTTTGTGTGAAAGTTGATAGATACTCTAAAGCCAGGAAAGCTGAGGACACAGGACAATGGAAATACAGTGTATGTATTCATCAGAATTATAAACATTCATACTTGTTAACCATTAACAGGGTTCCCTCAGGGTCCAGGAATGTCCGGGAAATTGACTTTTCTTGTTCCATGCCTTGAAAAGTCCTGGTATTGTGAAAAAAACATGGAAAAGTTTAATTATGTAGCTAACATAATAAAATGTCTGCTTGTAATCTACTGTACAACTGTAATCTAGAATATATTTACTCTTCTTGTTAGCAGGGCCCGCATTTCACCGTTTTGGTGGCCCTATTCCCATCCTAAATGGATATACGTATTTTACCCTATTTTCTGAAAAGAATCCCTATTTTTGTAAGTCAATGAAGAACTCTGTATTTGTAAATGCTGTTCAGCAGTTGTTCTAGCTGTTGTTATAGCTTGTAATTGGCTTTTTGTACAGTAAATATGTATTACAAATATGATAGTATTCATATTTCTAAAACACAAAATTCCCCTTTTTCTTCAAAATGACACGAAATTCCCCTACCTGAGGGGCCCAGTCACCGAAGTGTTATTAGGGCCCTGGCTAGACAATCCAAACATTTTGTAATATTTTGTACTAATTTTAAGCCTACTTTTAATAGAAAAAGTATACCTTTTGTCAGGATCTTTTTCTTGTTAACATATGTTAGCACCTTATTATAAACTCATGAAAAGGGTCCTGGAAGGTCTTTGAAAGGTTCAGGAATTGCATTTAGAAAAAAGCATGGGAACCCTGAATTGATCATACAGCTTCATTTCATTATTAGAACTTTCTTCTTTTTACTCAAATATTTTTATGTGACCATGTATGTCTGATTTAGATGTTTAGCTCTTTGACTTCCAAAACATACCCAAAACTCACCTACAGGCTGTATTCTTAGCTCACTTGTTGAACAGAAATTATTTTGACCTAATAGTGAACAACAATGATGTAAAAATTAAACTATTATACTAGCTCATTACCAAGCAAATTGGTATATAACAAGTACTATATAATTTCAGGGTATCTACTACAACTTTGAATTGTTCAGGATTCGAGAGAAACAGATTCCTGTAGATAAAGTGGAATGTAAAGGTTTGTTAATAAATGAAGCTTGATATTCTTACTTTGGGTTAAATTAATTTGTGTTTTATCACATTGGAACAGTCGCATGGTTGTCAAAATACGATAAGAAGGATGAACAATTCTAATAGACTGGCAGACTTTTTGACCTAGGACTAAAATAAACTCTTTACATTTTAACTAGAGATGGCAACGAGTTCTAAAATCGTTAGTCGAGTACTCGGTCATTCTTCCGATCGAGTACTCGGGTACTTGGAAAATGCATGATTTTTGGAAACAGAAATGTTGTACTGCAAACGTGCGTGTTCAACATCGTATTTGCCTGTACGTTCTGTTCAGTTGTTGATCAAAACTAGATCGGTAGAAGAGTGGTGAAAGGGTAACAATGTTAGGTATTGGAAAATGTAATTTATAATGATGCTATTTTATTGCAGAGAATGTCTTAGCGTTTGCCTGGGAACCTACTGGTAACAAGTTTTCCTTCATCCATGGCGAAAGTCCGAGAATCTCTGTGTCCTTCTACATTGTCAGACCGTCAGGAAAAGTTGAACCCCTAAGTAAGTTACCCCGTCATATAACTGCACCAGGTCCAGTGAATGATTGCTTTCTGCCTTAATTATTAAATGATATTCTCCCTTAAAAGTCAGAGGGGATTTGCCAACCTGGCAGGGCAAAAACAAATGACGATGCAGTCTTAGTCATATGCAAACAAACAAATGATATTTAAAACAGAACCTATTTGATTGCTTTTAAATATTAAAAACCATAATCTTAAGATGAAGAATATATTTAAAGCTTTTAGTTAATGTAGAGTAAAGTCTGATAATCTGTATGGCAGTATTGGAACTATTAATGATAATTCCAAAATGGTTTCAGTCTATACTAGGTGTGTTATATAATTGTTCTAGTTTCCACTATTATCTGTTGAGATTGTTGTCTATTTCTTATTACATGTACTATTATTATTATTTTAAGTTTTTATTGTACATTATAGAAACGTTTGAAAGACGGACTGCTAATCATCTCTTCTGGAGTCCTACTGGACAGTTCATTGTACTGGCTGGTCTTAGAAAGTAAGTAGTAATAGGTTTGTTACTGGTGGCTTCTTGTCTCACAAAGTTGACTTGGTATCCCTAGTACATGATTAGTCTCTTGCAAACTTTTCAAACTTGTGTCATTTTGAAGTAGTAAATTACCCAATGTTCATTGGGAAGCTATAAGATGTCTCTGTTCAATATTCCACTCATTCTTTAATATTTCGCCTTACAGGCTTTATCAAAAATTACAAAGATAAAGCCTGTAAGGCGAAATGTTAAAGAACGAGTGGAATATTGAACAGTGTTATTTGTGAAATATTTGTCCCTAAATTGGACTCTATCCCGAGATATAAGATGTCTGTTAGAATCAATACTTGTCAGTCAGGATTGACAGACTGACAGAATTTGCTTAGTCTGTAGGCCATTTTGTTAGCTCACCTGTCACAAAGTAACAGAGTGAGCTTTTGTGATCACTCTTCGTCCGTCGTCCGTCCGTCAAAAATTTGCTTGTGTAGACACTAGAGGTCACAATTTTGACTTAATCTTTATGAAACTTGGTCACAATGATCATCTCAACAAAATCTAGGTCAAGTTCGATATTGGGTCATCCGGGGTAAAAAACTAGGTCACAAGGTCAAATAATAGAAAAACCTTGTGTAGTCACTAGAGGTCACAATTTTGACCTAATCTTTATGAAACTTGGTCACAATCATCATCACAACAAAATCTAGGTCAAGTTCGTTATTGGGTCATCCGGGGTCAAAAACTAGGTCAAAAGGTAAAATCATAGAAAAACCTTGTGTAGTCACTAAAGGTCACAGTTTTGACCGAATCCTTATGAAACTTGGTCACAATGATCATAACAACAACATCTAGGTCAAGTTCGATATTGGGTCATCTTGGGTATAAAACTAGGTCATAAGGTCAAATCATAGAAACACCTTGTGTAGTCGCTAGAGGTCACAATTTTAGCCTAATCCTTATGAAACTTGGTCAGAGTGATCATCTCAACAAAATCTAGGTCAAGAGCGATATTGCGTCTTGCATGTACTGCTATAAAGGTGAGTGACCTAGGGCCCTTTGGGCCCTCTTGTTTGTATATATTATATCAAGGGAGATCCGGGTTGTGCGTTTTATACCACTGTATAACACTTCTTGTATGTGTAACTCTTTATATTAACAGTATGAACGGAGTATTGGAGTTTATTGATACAGCTGATATGACAGTCATGAATCAAACAGAACACTTTATGGCTACAGATGTAGAGTGGGATCCTACAGGCAGATATGTCATCACAGGTGTCAGCTGGTGGGGGCATAAGGCAAGTAGTGTGTAGTATCTAATTGACATCACAGGTGTCAGCTGGTGGGGGCATAAGGCAAGTAGTGTGTAGTATCTAATTGACATCACCAGTGTCAGCTGGTGGGGGCATAAGGCAAGTAGTGTGTAGTATCTAATTGACATCTGTTCACAGTTTTCCCATTACAAAATGTGGCTGATGGGTTTGGAAAGTGATTTAGAGGGAGTAAAAATATTGATAGCCCTAGGTAGATGACTGTTATAGTCAACACACAGTAGTGCGCCTGGGATATTTGCTTCTAATTTATACAGGATTTTGTCTCTGAAGTTTGGAATTCGCAATCTTCTTAGGATACATTAGCTTTTCGAAAAATAAATGCTTTTACAGTATATAACAGTGTATATGATGTTTATATAAACTAGAGTTTCTGACTGTATTCATGTAAGATACAGTTTGAAGTCAACTTTTAACTGAGCACTGTTTGGTTCAAATTGCAAAATGTTTGTAGAAGTAATATTTAAAAAATTCAGTGAGTTATAAGTATGTAAACAGTGTATATGATGCTTATATAAACTAGAGTTTCTGACTGTTTGATACAGTTTGAAGTCAACTCTTCACTGAGCACTGTGTTACTATAAAATATTTACTCCAAATTGAAAGCAGTGTTATGATGGTCTATATATAATAATAAGGAGTCTGACTGTATACATACAGTACAGCTTGAAGTTAACTCTTCACTGAACACTATTATCCTGAAGTATTAAGCTAGTATTACATGACTCTATGTGTGTATTCCACATGTGCATTCCATATCCGTGCTGTGTATGTGCCAAATTTGAACAAGCCATTTTTTGTTTGCCTATTCCATGTTTGGCCATCCGTAAAATTTAAAATAGATCGTTTTAATTGTGTGCATTTGCAGCAGAGATTCAGATAGTGTATATGGAGCATGAAATCGAGAGACATGGAATATAAGTTTAATACAGTATTTGTAAGGTATAGAATAAATGACAGTGTATATGATGTTAATATAAACTAGAGTTTCTGACTGTATACATGTAAGATACAGTTTGAAGTCAACTGTTCACTGAGCACTGTTAAAGTATTTCTTATTGCGTGAGTACATAATTTGTAAGATAAGTGATAATAAGTAACAGTGTATATGATGTTTATATAAACTAGAGATTCTGATTGTATGTAAGATACAGTTTGAAGTCAACTTTTCACTGAGAACTGTTACTTTGTCCACATTCTTCTTTGCACATGTAGATCAACAAGTCATAATGATTTCCAACCAATTCTAAAGAACGATTTGGCCTTGGAGCTTCAACATTGGTATCGTTGTCAGTAGATGACCCCTGTAGATTTTGATGTAACAGGTCAAGGTCACTGAAGCAATTCTAGAACTGCAAGTTGTTTGCCTAGACACTGGTCCAATTTCAATAAAACTTCACATGTATGTTTGACACAAGCCTAGTTGTAAATATTGTCCGGAATTTGAGGTCGGATGATTTTAGCCAGAGTTATGGTCCCTAGTGGGAGATGTTTTTGTGACAAAAACCCTTCTAGTTTTGAAGTTGAGTTATAGTGGCCAGTGTGATGATGTACTTTAAACTAGAGTCTCTGACTGTACAATATAGTACTAGATTGATGAGCATGATCTCTAATCTGAACACTGTATGTGTATGTGGCCTCCGTAGCTCAATGGTTAGCGGGCTTGTCGTCTAATCTGGCGACCCGGTGTAGCAGTCAGTTTTTTCCCCCCTCTATTTTTTTCCCCGGGGAAAAAATTGACTAGTCAGTTTCTTCCCCGGGGAAAAAATTGACTAGTCAGCTTTTTCCCCGGGGAAAAAATTGACTGGTTATTTTTTTCCCCGGGAAAAACCCCCTTAGTCCTTTTTTTCCCCCCTATGAAATTGTTCTTTCTAGTGAAGAATAATTGATTTATTAGAGGGGGGATGAAATTGACTAGTCAGTTCTTTCCCCCAGACTTGTTTTTTACTGATTGGAAGGAAGAAAAATTGAGTTGTCCATTCTATCCCTGTTTTGTTTATGGCTAATATGAGGTTAAATTATTGATACTTGTCCATTCGTTCACCCCTAGTTAATGAATTATGGGAGGGGTGAAGAAATTGACTAGTCTGTTCTTTCCCCCCACCGACTTTCTTCGCCATTTTCTTCCACCTCAGATGAGTCATAAACAAGTTGAATGGGGGAAAAGAAAGGACTAGTAAGTTCCTTCCCTCCCCCTCTGTTCGGACGTTTACTAGAAGGGTAGGGAAAGAAAGGACTAGTCAGTTTCCCCCCCCCCTCTGTTCAGCCATTTACAAGTATGATGGGGGAAAGAAAGGACTAGTCAGTTTCTTCCCCCCCTCTGTTCAGACATTTACAAGTATGATAGGGGAGAGAATGGACTAGTCAGTTTCTTCCCCCCTCAGTTCAGACATTTACAAGTATGATGGGGGTCATAAACAAGTTGGTGGGGGGAAAGAACTGACTAGTCAATTTCTTCTCCCCTCTGTTCAGACATTTACAAGTATGATGGGGGAAAGAATGGACTAGTCAGTTTCTTACCCCCTCTGTTCAGACGTTTACAAGTATGAGGGGGGAAAGAATGGACTAGTCAGTTTCTTCCCCCCTCTGTTCAGACATTTATAAGTATGATGGGGGAAAGAACTGACTAGTCAGTTTCTTCCCCCTCTGTTCAGACATTTACAAGTATGATGGGGAAAGAACTGACTAGTCAGTTTCTTCCCCCCTCTGTTCAGACATTTACAAGTATGATGGGGGAAAGAACTGACTAGTCAGTTTCTTCCCCCCCCTCTGTTCAGACATTTACAAGTAGGATGGGGGAAAGAATGGACTAGTCAGTTTCTTCCCCCCTTTGTTCAGACATTTACAAGTATGAGGGGGGAAAGAATGGACTAGTCAGTTTCTTCCCCCCTCTGTTCAGACATTTACAAGTATGATGGGGGAAAGAACTGACTAGTCAGTTTCTTCCCCCTCTGTTCAGACATTTACAAGTATGATTGGGAAAGAACTGACTAGTCAGTTTCTTCCCCCCTCTGTTCAGACATTTACAAGTATGATGGGGGAAAGAACTGACTAGTCAGTTTCTTCCCCCTCTGTTCAGACATTTACAAGTATGATGGGGGAAAGAACTGACTAGTCAGTTTCTTCCCCCTCTGTTCAGACATTTACAAGTATGATAGGGAAAGAACTGACTAGTCAGTTTCTTCCCCCCTCTGTTCAGACATTTACAAGTATGATGGGGGGAAAGAATGGACTAGTCAGTTTCTTCCCCCCTTTGTTCAGACATTTACAAGTATGATGGGGAAAGAACTGACTAGTCAGTTTCTTCCCCCTCTGTTCAGACATTTACAAGTATGATGGGGGAAAGAACTGACTAGTCAGTTTCTTCCCCCCTCTGTTCAGACATTTACAAGTATGATGGGGGAAAGAATGGACTAGTCAGTTTCTCCCCCTCCCCCTCTGTTCAGCCGTTTACAAATATGATGGGGGGAAAGAATGGACTAGTCAGTTTCTTCCCCCCTCATTCAGACATTTACAAGTATGATGGGGGAAAGAATGGACTAGTCAGTTTCTTCCCCCTCTGTTCAGAAGTTTACAAGTATGAGGGGGAAAAGAATGGACTAGTCAGTTTCTTGCCCCCTCTGTTCAGACGTTTACAAGTATGATGGGGGAAAGAATGGACTAGTCAGTTTCTTCCCCCTCTGTTCAGAAGTTTACAAGTATGAGGGGGAAAAGAATGGACTAGTCAGTTCAGACGTTTACAATAATAATAATTAAATATTAGAGAGTAGAATCTAGGAGATATAAATCAACAAAAAAAGTTTAAACAAGACTGCGTTCAATAAACGCTTATGCCCCCTGTGGAAGCCTTGTCCATAAATAAGTCTAAGTCCAAAATTAGGTCAAGGTGAAGGTCAAAATGGGGTTAGGTGATACTGGCGTGTGGAGAGTGTTCATACACAACATCCATGCAAGTATGAAAGCTTTGTAGCAAGCCATATTAATGCTAGAAGAAACGGTCAATTTGGGTTAACCAGGACGGACGTACGGACTGACGAACGGACGGACAGGTGAATCACTATATGCCTCCCCATCTATCGATAGGGGGGCATAAAAAAACTTCCCCATCACAAAATATTTCATTATAGGGGGGAAAAAACTGACTAGTCAGTTTCTTCCCCGGGGGAAAAAATTGACTAGTTAGTTTTTTCCCCAATCACAAAAATATAATTGTAGGGGGGAAAAACCTGACTAGGGGGGGAAAAAACTGACTAGTCAGTTTCTTCCCCCGGGGAAAAAACTGACTAGTCAATTTTTTCCCCGGGGAAAAAACTGACTGGGGGAAAAACTGGACTGTTACACCGGGTTCAAAACCGGGTGGAGGCACACACATGTATGCCTGCCATATTTCAGCGGAAAGCTGACTGGCAAATAAAGGCTATGCTCGGCACTCGGCATGTAAGTTTTATTATTACCTAGCACTCTATATAACGAGTAATTCGTTATTTTTGACTGTTTCATGTCTTAATGTTTATTTTTAGATTCAGGTATGAAACTGTTCATTGCCAGGAGGGCAACAGTTTTGACTGTTACACCCCTGGATGAACTGCAAAAGCACCCTCCTAGATCTATAGCGTATTTTTAATATATCTCTTGAACAATGTTATGTCTCTTTTTCTTTATTACATGCCGATTTTAGTTGTTTGATAATGAAATCATGGGGTAATGACAGTCTTGAATTTATAACAAAAATTGTCCGCTATTAGTATGACAAAATGTCTTAGAAATATCCTTTTTGTTTGTTGTACTAGTAGATCTTTACTGTAGTCATATAGAGTATTAGGTAATAAAACAATTATTTCATGTATGTTTTGGGTTAACAGTCAAAACTATTGTCCCTCGGTATCGGGGTGACATTTTTAACTGTTGCCCTCGGCCTATCGGCCTCGTGCAACAGTTCAAAAGTCTTCCCCGATACCTCGGGACAATAGTTTTGACTGTTAACCAAACTGATATGAAATAAGTGTATACTGTATGTGTAAGATTTACTGTATGTGTAAGTTTTAGATAAAGGCTAGATGGTATATATTGAGTTTTATTGTAGTAAAATGAGATCTAAAAATGGTCTTGCGGATATATATGCAAATAAATCAATAAATATTGAATTGATTGCTAATAACTCATCAATCATTCAAAATCGCTACTTAACAGTGTATATGATGTTTATATAAACTAGAGTTTCTGACTGTATACATGTAAGATACAGTTTGAAGTCAACATTTCACTGAGCACTGTTACAGTTAAGTTTTACACATAGCAGATATGAGAGCTTGTTCATTATACCCCCACTACTGAAGTGGGGGGTGGGTGGCTAAATAGGAGTCACTTTGTCAGCCGGTTGGTCTTGATATATGAATAGATGGCAACTAGGAAAAGTGCAGTGACCAAGAACTGTAACTCAGAAGTCCAGTTTTGAAATTATCTCCCTTAATTATGCCCCCCATCTTTGATGAGGGGGTATATTGCTTTGCACATGTCTGTCGGTCGGACTCTGTCGGTCGTATAAAATGGTTTCCGTTCAATAACTCAAGAACATTTTGACCTAGGATCTTCAAAATTTACATGGAGGTTGGTCAGCAACAGTAGATGGCCCCTATTGATTTTGAGGTCAGTATGTCAAAGGTCAAGGTCATTGTGTCCTTTACTATTTCTGACTATTTCAATGGTTTCCGTTCAATAACTCAAGAAGGCTTTGACCTAGGATCTTCAAAATTTACATGGAGGTTGGTCAGCAACAGAAGATGACCCCTATTGATTTTGCGGTCAGTAGGTCAAAGGTCATGGTCACTGTGACCTTTACTATTTCTGACTATTAAAATGGTTTCCGTTCAATAACTCAAAAACGCTTTGACCTAGTATCTTCAAACTTTACATGGAGGTTGCACAGCAACAGTAGATGACCCCTATTGATTTTGAGGTCAAAGGTCACTGTGACCTTCCCCATTTCTGACTATTGGGCTGCCATGGGGGCATACGTGTTTTACAAACATCTCTTGTTTAATTTTGAAATAATTGCTGTCCAGAGTATCACTTGAACTATTTAAGGTATTGATTTAAAACTTGATTTATAAATACTTGACAACTAGAAGTGCAGTGACCAAAAACCATAACTCTATGTAGCCCAATTTTAAAATTGATTAAACACCTGTAAGTTGAGATTTGTCATTTATCCCTATGTCCATTCCTATGTCTACGATAGCTAATATTGGCTTAAATTAGGGGGTATCTCAAAATGATTCTTATGTATGTATAGCAAATAAGTAAGGACAAGCATATTTACAGAATAGTGTTTTATATTTTCTGTCTGCACAAAAATACAGCACAATTAAGAAACAGCATTGGAAATTATATGTCTTCGGTGACGCCATAAAGTAGCAAGTGCTTTATATCGTTTAAATTCACAAACATTGTTTTCAACGCGCACCCGGTATTCTCTCATGTATCGATTCAACTTTACAAATTGTCGGTCTCTCTGTGCCCTTTCAGTGCAAGCTGAGCAGCAGTGCAAGGGGTCATTTATTATATGACCACAGTATGGGTAAATCCTGTCCCCTAAAATAATTATTTAGAAAAGATAAAATGTTGATCAGGAATGATGGTCCCATTATCGAATACAAGGTAACATTTGTGTCCAGTCATTTGACGCAGTTTTCTACATCTTCATTACAAATTATATTTTTATTTAAAAGTCATTAGAAAGCACTGCGTAGAACATGCTTGTATCAGCAATATAGATTGTGGTAAACTTCGGTTTGTAAATAAAGTAGAACAAACTCCAAGTTGGTTGGAGTCTAATAAACTGTTTTCGTGATTACGTACGCAGTCACTATGTTACCGGTATTATTTTTCTCCATCATTCATCAAGCAAACGCTAAATATACTATATTCGAACCACAATTTTAACGAAAACAAAAATTATAAAAGCCTAACTGAGAAACTATTTGAAAAAATGGTATGGCCTTACAAACTGCTAGTTAAAATGACACTGGCATCAAGTCGACGGTGGACACACTAAATAAACACGTTAATTAAACGTATGAGAAAACCCCTCGTATCAAACGTAGGTAGCAATCTTAGACATGGGTTTGGGTATAGGGTTAAGTAACAAATCTCAAGTAGCAAACATTTACGGCGGGGGAAGGCCATGTAAACATGGCTCTTGTTCAATATAAAAGTTGCGTCTTGTTTTATTTAACAGTGTATATGATGTTTATATAAACTAGAGTTTCTGACTGTATACATGTAAGATACAGTTTGAAGTCAACTTTTCACTGAGCACTGTTACAGTTAAGTTTTACACATAGCAGCTATGGTAGCTTGTTCATTATCATTATACCACCACTACTAAAGTAGGGGGGTATACACTTAATCACACTCCCCAATGCAACACCTATATTTTTCATTATTTATAAGGCGATTTGGTTAAAAGTTGGCATATTAAAAGTTAACTGATATTTCTATGATATATCAAAATTGACTGATTGTAAGGTGGGCATAATGTTATACAAACATCTCTCATACCTCGTGGCGATGGATATGAGATGTCGAGAGAGATTAATATAAGTTGGAAAAACTTTTTTCGCAATCAACCTTAAATAAATTTGTATAAACAAACATCTCTTGTTCACATTTAGCTATATTTTAGGAAGAATCTTAGTGTTTGTATAGTACTGATGTTATCTATCGTCTAGTCCTTACATGTTTCAGGTGGACAATGGTTACTGGCTTTGGTCATTTCAAGGAAGGTTGTTACAGAAACAACAGTTAGACAGATTCTGTCAGCTACTCTGGAGACCTAGACCTGCTTCACTGTTGGCTATTGAAGAAATAAAGGTCATTTTCAACTTGCTTCTTTGATAATTCTGTGTAGCTGATGTTGAAATACTTGTAATTCATAGAACTTTTACTTGTTACTCATGTCATGGTACTGTTTATAATGTTCAACTATGATAATGCTATGCTGAAATGGTCGATTGTATGAGAATGTTGAACTATGATAATGCTATGCTGAAATGGTCGATTGTATGAGAATGTTGAACTATGATAATGCTATGCTGAAATGGTCGATTGTAGGGGAATGTTGAACTATGATACTGTTATGCTGAAATGGTCGATTGTAGGAGAATGTTGAACTATGATACTGCTATGCGGAAATGGTCGTCGATTATAGGAGAATGTTGAACTATGATACTGCTATGCTGAAATGGTCGTCGATTGTAGGAAAATGACCTGATAATCTTCAAGAGAATTTTACACTGAAACTAAATACAGACTTCTGCATAGTATAAAATGAGTTGTGCAGTCAGGCTGACAAAGGCAGAAGATCTTTCTACAAAAACAGAAATAAGTAGACAAACTATGAAAGGTGCTCGTTAGTTTGTCTTGACTCCAGTTAAAACTGTTGTCAATCTGAGATTTTGCCTGGTTTGTGGGTCTGACTGTTAGGTACTGGAAGACTGTAAACCATGCATTATCATGCCGATCTATCAGGTTACCAAGTATTGTTGAAAAGATGACTTACAAGAGATACGTTATTCTAGTCGCTATATTTGTGTTACTGGAAATGCGTTATTCTAGAATCTACTGGCTATATATGTATTACAGGAGATTAAGAAGAACTTGAAGAGATTTTCTCAAAGGTTTGAAGCTCAGGACAGATTGAGACAGTCTACTGTCTCCACGGTATGTGATTACAAGTATAAGGCTACATGGTGCTTGGGGAAAAGAATGCCCGACTCATGATATTAAGGTTATGGGTTCTATAGCAACCTTCGGGTAGATTCAATTTTAATCTACACAATCCCTGAATAGGCTCAAATACTGCTTAGCAACCCTGGAAGCAGTCATTAAGGCTGATTCATATGAAATATCATACCTTGTTAGTGAATGTAAATTGATGTTTAATAAATAATGTTTAAACAATTAAATACTTGGTCCCATGGAATGAAAACTAGGTCAAACCATTAACATTGTACTAAGTGTACCAACATTGTAAGGAACTCCTGCAAGTGATTGAGTGCTTAAAGATCAGTCATTTCTAATATTTTATTATACTTATGCAGAGTAAGATTGCAAAATTGTTTATAAAAACTTTAGTTATGATGAAGTTTTGTTAAAAGTTGTCTATGATCAATGCCCTATATTGTAGGAATTACTGGAGAAGAGACGTCAGTTGATGCTGGACTATGAGAGGTATCGTCAGGAAAGGGAAGATGAATTCAATGAAATGAAGGAACGTAGAATTGCTCTCAGAAATGGTAAGATTGTAATAATGGCTATTCTTTTATAAGCTACTAGTATATAATAATTATGGTGTTATTATAACTAGGTTTGGCATCCTACAACCATGTTCTATTATCAAATGGCACATATAAAAATATCTTGTAGTATTTTGTGTAGTTTAGACACATTAATAACTTCAGTATAATGATGAGAACATAGGCTAGAGTTTCTGACAGATTTGTAGGCAAATACATTCCTGGATGAGACAAACTTTGTTCGTAATTCTGAATACTGACTTTGTCTGTATCTGTTCTACTGAACCATTAGTCTGATTTTTAGCTCACCTGTCACAAAGTGACAGAGTGAGCTTTTGTGAACACTCTTTGTCCGTCGCCCGTCCGTCCGTCAACAATTGGCTTGTGTAGACACTAGAGGTCACAATTTTAGCCTAATCTTTATGAAACTTGGTCACAATGATCATCTCAAAAAAATCTAGGCCAAGTTCGATATTGGGTCATCTGGGGTCAAAAACTAGGTCACTAGGTCAAATTATAGAAAAACCTTGTGTAGTCACTAGAGGTGACAATTTTGACTTAATATTTATAAAACTTGGTCACTATGATCATCCTAACAAAATCTAGGTCAAGTTCGATATTGGGTCATCCGGGGTCAAAAACTAGGTCACAAGGTCAAATCATAGAAAAACCTTGTGTAGTCACTAGAGGTGAAATTTTTTACTTAATCTTCATGAAACTTGGTCACAATGATCATCTCAACAAAATCTAGGTCAAGTTCGATATTGGGCCATCCGGGGTCAAAAACTAGGTCACAAGGTCAAATCATAGAAAAACCTTGTGTCGTCACTAGAGGTCACATTTTGGGTCTAATCTTTACAAAATTCGGTCACAATGATCATCTCAATAAAATCTAGGTCAAGTTTGATAATGGGTCATCAGGGGTCAAAAACTAGGTCACAAGGTCAAATCATAGAAACACCTTGTGTAGTCACTAGAGGTCACAGTTTTGGCTTGATCTTTAAGAAACTTGGTCACCATGGTCAACACAACAAAATGTAGGTCAAGTTCGATATTGGGTCATCTGGGTTAAAACACTAGGTCACAAGGTCAAATCATAGAAAAACCTTGCATAGTCACTAGAGGTCACAATTTTGGCCTAATCTTTATGAAACTCGGTCACAATGATCATCTCAACAAAATCTAGATCAAGTTTGATATTGGGTCATCCGGGTAAAAAACTAGGTCACGAGGTCAAATCATAGAAAAACCCTGTGTAGTCACTAGAGGTCACAGTTTTGACCTGATCTTTATGAAACTTGTTCACAATGATCATAACAACAAAATCTAGGTCAAGTTCGATATTGGGTCATCTGGGGTCAAAAACTAGGTCACATTGTTAAATCATAGAAAAACCTTGCATAGTCACTAGAGGTCACAATTTTGGCCTAATCTTTATGAAACTCGGTCACAATGATCATCTCAACAAAATCTAGATCAAGTTTGATATTGGGTCATCCGGGGTAAAAAACTAGGTCACAAGGTCAAATAATAGAAAAACCTTGTGTAGTCAGAGGTCACAGTTTTGGCTTGATCTTTACCAAACTTGGTCACAATGATCATCTCAACAAAATCTAGGTCAAGTTCGATATTGGGTCATCTGGGGTAAAAAAGTAGGTCATTAGGTCAATCATATAAAAACCTTGTGTAGTCACTAGAGGTCACAATATTGGCCTAATCTGTATAAAACTTGGTCACAATGATCATCTCAACAAATTGTAGGTCAAGTTCGACAGGTGAGCGACCTAGGGCCCTTTGGGCCCTCTTGTTTATGAAAATTCACACATTTTACCAAGCCAACTTGTGCATATTGTCAGGAATTTTGAGTAGGATGATTGTTGCTGGAGATAAGGCCCTTTGTTGCTGGAGATAAGGCCCTTTGTTGCTGTAGATAAGGCCCTTTGTTGCTGGAGATAAGGCCCTTT
This sequence comes from Spisula solida, assembly GCA_947247005.1. Lineage (NCBI taxonomy): Eukaryota > Metazoa > Mollusca > Bivalvia > Venerida > Mactridae > Spisula > Spisula solida. The sequence goes on along the minus strand of OX365944.1, from coordinate 30,413,978 downwards.
GTTGCTGCTGGAGATAAGGCCCTTTGTTGCTGGAGATAAGGCCCTTTGTTGCTGCTGGAGATAAGGCCCTTTGTTGCTGGAGATAAGGCCCTTTGTTGCTGGAGATAAGGCCCTTTGTTGCTGGAGATAAGGCCCTTGTTGCTGGAGATAAGGCCCTTTGTTGCTGGAGATAAGGCCCTTTCTGGGAGACATGTTTTTGTGTAACAGTTGCTTGTTGTGCTCCCATACTTATTTATAAGTGGGGGGCATATTGCATTTGGTGCAGTATGTCACGCAAATCTTTTGTTGAACTCCTCATAAACTACTGGGTGGAATTTCTTCAAACTTTCACAGATGAACAACCTAAATGTATAGATGACTATTAAGGATCAAATTTTTGCTGCATCAATTTAGACTTCGTTACTTTTACCATATACCCTATAGTGAACAATCTTGTGTGTTGAACTTCTCACGAAGTGCTGGGCGGAATTTATTCAAACTTGAATAGATTAACAATCTCTATGCAGAGATGACTGTAAAGGATGAAATTTTCACTGCACTGATTTTTGCCAGAATTATGGGCCTTTGTTTCTTTTACTGTATGATGGACCTTTGATATTTTTAATAGAATTATAGTCGCCCTGGCTAAAGAAATTGAATAATGATGTTACCTCAAACCGCTATTCCCCTCTCCTTCCCCATTTGAAATGATATGTGCTATAATTTTGTTTCAAAATCTGTCTAATATTGTGTAGTTTAGACACATTAATAACTTCAGTATTATGATGAGAACATAGGCTAGAGTTTCTGACAGATTTGTAGGCAAATACATTCCTGGATGAGACAAACTTTGTTCGTATTTCTGAATACTGTATAGATATATGAGCCCTGAAAGTGGTTAGTATGCATGATAACATGGTACTACAAAATACTATTATTGTTACAGGTGTAGATACTGATGATTGTAAAACATACTATTATTGTTACAGGTATAGATACTGATGATTGTAAAACATACTATTATTGTTACAGGTATAGATACTGATGATTGTAAAACATACTATTATTGTTACAGGTGTAGATACTGATGATTGTAAAACATACTATTATTGTTACAGGTATAGATACTGATGATTGTAAAACATACTATTATTGTTACAGGTATAGATACTGATGATTGTAAAACATACTATTATTGTTACAGGTGTAGATACTGATGATTGTAAAACATACTATTATTGTTACAGGTATAGATACTGATGATTGTAAAACATACTATTATTGTTACAGGTATAGATACTGATGATTGTAAAACATACTATTATTGTTACAGGTATAGATACTGATGATTGTAAAACATACTATTATTGTTACAGGTGTAGATACTGATGATTGTAAAACATACTATTATTGTTACAGGTGTAGATACTGATGATTGTAAAACATACTATTATTGTTACAGGTGTAGATACTGATGATTGTAAAACATACTATTATTGTTACAGGTATAGATACTGATGATTGTAAAACATACTATTATTGTTACAGGTATAGATACTGATGATTGTAAAACATACTATTATTGTTACAGGTGTAGATACTGATGATTGTAAAACATACTATTATTGTTACAGGTATAGATACTGATGATTGTAAAACATACTATTATTGTTACAGGTGTAGATACTGATGATTGTAAAACATACTATTATTGTTACAGGTGTAGATACTGATGATTGTAAAACATACTATTATTGTTACAGGTGTAGATACTGATGATTGTAAAACATACTATTATTGTTACAGGTGTAGATACTGATGATTGTAAAACATACTATTATTGTTACAGGTATAGATACTGATGATTGTAAAACATACTATTATTGTTACAGGTATAGATACTGATGATTGTAAAACATACTATTATTGTTACAGGTGTAGATACTGATGAGTTAGATAACCTAGCCGATGATGAGTATGACGAAGAAGTTGTTGAATTCTTACTAAAAGTTGAAGAAATCATCTTGGACGGGGAGTAAAAGATACAAGAAAAACGTTGTTGGCTGTCGAGGTTTTGTGTGAACTCCTCACAGCCAATTGTCAGTTCATTTTAAATCTTTGATTGTGATAGAGGGGAACACTTGGGCTTGACAGAATATCAGAGTATACAATCAGTCAGCCGTCTTGAAAACTAGCCTAAGTGTTCTGTTGATAAAAGCTAAAGTGTTTGTTGATAAGGTTTTGTGTTAGATTGTTTCAAGTCAAGACTAAACTGTGTGTTACCTTATTGTGTACATTGAAATTAAGTAAACAATTTTATTATACTGCAATTAATCATGTTCAAGTGCTGCTTGGTGTTTTTAAATAGTGCTTATTCTGTTACATATATGATGAGAGTTATGTTAGCTACCTATTTGGATATGATCTTGCATACTGTGCTGTTATCTGTCATGTATCATCCACCATCCAAACACAGATATATCCCTCATTTCTCTGGACTTTATCCTCTTCCGTTTAGATTACTCAACTGCTTTACTAGGTATACATGTTCTATTTATTATGGCTTAAAATTTAGGAATTCAATAAAACATTATCTCAAAAGAAAGCGTGTTGGGTCGTGTTTTAAATATCATACTTGAAATAGAACTTGCAAACCATTAAAGATATTTACTTCAAACTTTAAACCTAAGCTCACCACAACAGTACGCTAATTTAAGACACGTTACATAACTCTAGCTACATTATTAAAAGAATTATGGCCCTTTGTTTAATTTTTAGCTCACCGTCACAAATTGACAGAGTGAGCTTTTGTGATCACTCGTCCCTCCGTCAACAATTTGCTTGTGTAGACACTAGAGGTCACAATTTTGGCCTAATCATTATGAAACTTCGTCACAGTTATCATATCAACAAAATCTAGGTAAAGTTCGATATTGGGTCATCTAGGGTCAAAAACTAGGTCACAAGGCCAAATCATAGAAAAACCTTTGTGTAATCGCTACAGGTCACAATGTTGACCCAATCTTTTCGAAACTTGGTCACAATGATCATCTCAACAACATCCAGGTCAAGTTTGATATGGGGTATAAAACTACTTCACAATGTCAAATCATAGAAAAACCTTGTGTCGTCACTTAAGGTCACAATTTTAGCCTAATCCTTCTGAAACTTGGTCAGAGTGATCATATCAACAAAATCTAGGCCTAGTACGATACTGCATCAATTGGGCCAAGAACTAGGTCACTAGGTCAAATCACAGGTATTGCATGCACTGCTACAACAGGTGAGCGACCTAGGGCCCTTTGGGCACTCTTGTTCATGTTTTTTTAGCTCACCTGTCACAAAGTGACAAGTGAGCTTTTGTGATCACTCTTCGTCCGTCCGTCAACAATTGGCTTGTGTAGACACTAGAGGTCACAATTTTAGCCTAATCTATATGAAACTTGGTCACAATGATCATCTCAACAAAATCAAGGCCAAGTTCAATATTGGGTCATCAAGGGTCAAAAACTAGGTCGCAAGGTCAAATCATAGAAAAACTTTGTGTAGTCACTAGAGGTCAAAATTTTGGCCTAATCTTTATGAAACTTTGTCACAATGATCATCTCAACAAAATCTAGGTCAAGTTCGATATTGGGTCATCCAGAGTCAAAAACTAGGTCACAAGGTCAAATCATAGAAAAACCTTTATGAACTCGATCACAATGATCATCTCAATAAAATCTAGGTCAAGTTGGATAATTGGTCATCCGGGGTCAAAAACTAGGTCACAAGGTCAAATCATAGAAAAACATTGTGTAGTCACTTGAGTCACAGCTTTAGCATAATCTTTACAAAACTTGGTCACAATGATCAACACAACAAAATCTAGGTCAAGTTCGATATTGGGTCATCCGGGGTCAAAAACTAGGTCACAAGGTCAAATCAAAGAAAAACCTTGTGTAGTCACTTAAGGTCACAGTTTTGTCCTGATCTTTACGAAACTTTGTCACAATGATCATAACAACAAAATCTAGGTCAAGTTCGAAATTGGGTCATCTGAGGTCACAAGGTCAAATCATAGAAAAACCTTGCGTAGTCACTAGAGGTCACAATATTGGCCTAATCTGTATAAAACTTTGTCACAATGATCATCTCAACAAAATCTAGGTCAAGTTCGACAGGTGAGCGACCTAGGGCCCTTTTGTTCTTCATAACTTCAAAACCATGATAGATATTCATATGAAACTTGCTATACTTATTGCAAGTGATAATATGAATATCTGAAGTAAAAGGCAACTACTCTAGCTTTGATAAATTTTTACTTGCGCCCCTTTTTCAGCTTCAAAAACTTTAACATTGGCCATAGGTCAAAAACGGTACAGAAAATTCAAATGAAACTTATTTGTATTGACTATGACAAGAAGTACATGTTTGTGGAGCAAAAAAAACAATACTCACATTTGTAGCAAAGGGCAACAACTCTAGCTTAAGTAAATTTTGGCCGATTTCTTTAAACATTCACACAAAACAAACATAATTATGTAGTTCTGTTTGTGTATTTCCATCTTGCGATCATTGTTGACCAATCAGGATGATGTAGGAACAGGACAATGTCAATACTCTATAACTCTAACGCGATAAATTGCAGTACAAAAACAAACACAATATTGCCTATATTTTTGTTATGCATTAAAATCAAGGACCGTAACACTTACCTATGAAAGCATTCAAACATTTGGCACAACATATAAAGTTTGCATGCATCTAAATATTCAGAAACGATAAATATAGCGGGTTTTGTGTATGTTTTTGTATTGCAATTTATCGCGTTGAAGTATAATAGCACAATACTTAAAAAACGACGAACGCTAGATAATAGATAATAATAATAAACCCGCCATACACGACGTCATTACCAAGAATCGTCACACATTAACTAGCCAAAACATGTCAATTATGCTTACATATTTTTAGCTCACTTGCCACAAAGTGGCAAGGTGAGCTTTTGTGATTGTTTTTTGTCTGTCGTCCGTCTGTAAGACAATTCACCGTTAACACTCTAGCACTTTCAATTTTGCTTTGATCTTCACCAAACTTGGTCAGTAGTTGTATCTCAATGAAATCTAGGTCAAGTTTGAAGTTGGGTCATTTGGGGTCAAAAACTAGGTCAAAAGTTCAAATAATAGCAAAACCTTGTTAACACTCTGGTGGCCACATTTTTTGCTTTAATCTTCATGAAGTTTGGTCAAAATGTTTATCTTGGTGACCTTAAGGTCAAGTTCGAAGTGGGGTCAAAAACTAGGTCAAATAATAGAAAACCTTGTTAACACTCTGGCGGTCACATTTTTGCTTTGATCTTCACCAAACTTAGTCAGTAGTTGCATATCAATGAAATCTAGGTCAAGTGTGAAGTTGGGTCATGTGGGGTCAAAAACTAGGTCAAATAATAGAAAAACCTTATTAACACTCTTGAGGCCATATTATTGCTTTAATCTTGATCAACTTTGGTCAAAATGTTGATGACCTAAAGGTCACGTTGAAGTTGGGTCATGTTGGTAAAAAACTAGGTCAATATGTCAATTAATAGCAAAACATTTTTAGCTCACCTGTCACAAAGTGACAGAGTGAGCTTTTGTGATCACTCTTCGTCCGTCGTCTGTCCGTCCGTCAACAATTGGCTTGTGTAGACACTAGAGGTCACAATTTTGGCCTAATCTTTATGAAACTTGGTCACAATGATCATCTCAACAAAATCTAGGCCAAGTTCGATATTGGGTAATCTGGGGTCAAAAACTAGGTCACTAGGTCAAATCATAGAAAAACCTTGTGTAGTCACTAGAGGTCACAATTTTGACTTAATCTTTATGAAACTTGGTCACTATGATCATCTCAACAAAATCTAGGTCAAGTTCAATATTGGGTCATCCGGGGTCAAAAACTAGGTAACAAGGACAAATCATAGAAAAACCTTGTGTAGTCACTAGAGGTCACAATTTTAGCCTAATCTTTATGAAACTTGGTTACAATGATCATCTCAACAAAATCTAGGTCAAGTTCGATATTGGGTTATCTGGGGTCAAAAACTAGGTCACAAGGTCAAATCATAGAAAAACCTTGTGTAGTCACTATAGGTCACAATTTTGACTTTATCTTTATGTAACTTGATCACAATGATCATCTCAACAAAATCTAGGTCAAGTTCGATAATGGGTCATCTGGGGTCAAAAACTAGGTCACAAGGTCAAATAATAGAAAAACTTTGTGTAGTCACTAGAGGTCACAATTTTAGCCTAATCTTTATGAAACTTGGTCACAATGATCATCTCAACAAAATCTAGGTCAAGTTCGATATTGGGTTATCTGGGGCCAAAAACTAGGTCACAAGGTCAAATCATAGAAAAACTTTGTGTAGTCACTAGAGGTCACAATTTTGACTTAATCGTTATGTAACTTGATCACAATGATCATCTCAACAAAATCTAGGTCAAGTTCGATATTAGTTTATCTAGGGTCAAAAACTAGGTTGTTAGGTCAAATCATATAAAAACCTTGTGTAGTCACTAGAGGTCACAATATTGACCTAATCTGTATAAAACTTGGTGACAATAATCATCTCAACAAAATCTAGGTCAAGTTCGACAGGTGAGCGACCTAGGGCCCTTTGGGCCCTCTTGTTAACACTCTGGAGACCTCAGTTTTGCTTTAATCTTCATCAAGTTTAGTCAATATATTTATCTTGATGACCTTAAGGTCAAGTTCAGAGTTTGGCCATGTTTAGCAGGTGAGCGCCCCAGGATCTATGATCCTCTTGTTGTCTGGATGTGGCAAATAATACTTAAGTATTTTTACCATTAAATATTTTAATTTATGTCAGAAATGTTTTTTTTCGCTGGCGCACTTACTGTTACCATGGGTTATAAATTCTTCTATTTGTCATAAGCAACGTAAGCAGATAAAAAATAAATTCCTCAAATATACGTTGCATATTCATAACCCACACTTTAGAAAATTATAATATGATAATTATACATAATGGATTACTAGGTGCAACATGGTAAAATATGAAAAAATTGGCGGCGTGACGTAGCCATAGGAAACCCCGTTCGTTCTGACTGCGGTTAATATTAATGATCAGTGATAGATTTATCAGCGACTTATAATGACTAACAAAGAAATAACAGCACTTTTCCGCATATTTGTTGATCACCCCTCATACAAGCTTGAAGGCGCAGAATCTTGGAACATTATATACTCCTTTAAGTTTAACAGCACACTCTTGTGTATTTCTAAATGCGAGGCTCATTTTCATGATTTTGAATGAAAAAAAGAAATGCTTTTTACACTTTATATGAAATATGGCAAACATGTTTACCAAATATGGTGTTAATAAGCACATGCTAACTGCTTCTAAAATTAGCATCCAACAACCTAGGACAGCACCTAACGAGCGCCAAAATGTCACAAAATACGCCCGTCTCGGGGCATGGTGAGTCTAAGGGCAAAATAAAAAAAAGTAAAAATAAAATTAAAAAAAAAAAAATTAAAAAAATAAAAAATAACAAAACAAAAAAAACAACGAATTTGGCCTAGATATTATGCCCATAAGCATTGTCACAAAGTTTGAAGATGATGGAATGAAAACTGCGTTAGAGCACATACAAGGCCTATTTCATACTTGTTTGGTAATTAAAGGCCCATAACCAAATAAGGCCTAAGCCGATTTGGCCTATATATTATGCCCATAAGCATTGTCACAAAGTGTGAAGACGATCGAATGAAAACTGTTTGCGTTAGAGCACAGACAAGGCCAATTTCACACTTATTTGGTAATTAAAGGCCAATAACCAAATAAGGCCTAGGCTGATTTGGCCCATAATCGAACTTGGCCTAGATATCATGGCCATAAGCATTGTCACAAAGTTTGAAGACGATCGGATGAAAACTGTTTGCGTTATAGCACAGACAAGGCCAATTTCATACTTATTTGGTAATTAAAGGCCCACAACTAAATAAGGCCTAGGCCGATTTGGACCATGATCGAACTTGGCCTAGATATCATGGCCATAAGCATTGTCACAAAGTTTGAAGACGATCGGATGAAAACTCTGAGCGCTAGAATACAGACAAACTGCTGGACGCCGCCGCCCGCCAAGGGTGTTCCCATAATACGTCCCGTTTTTCAAACGGGCGTATAAAAAGGTCACAGAAAATGTCAGTATCGCATGTGGTACTTATTTCGATTAATCACTGCACCACAGCGTCTTTGCACACAGGAAATCAGTAGTTCTGTTGGTATGATAGTCCACTCAGTGAGTGATGATCGTTCCAGATAATGCAGATTACTAGTCTAGAATCATTACGTTGTTGTACTCATAATCCATGACTAACCCACGTGTGCTTCTATACGTGATATGGCCTTTGAACGTGACAGCCAATCAATGTTTAAGGGATGCTTAGGATACTTGCCATGTGTCATTCATGCTGAAAAAGGTGTCAAGACTGCTAACATTTGAAGTTGGCATACAAAACAATCTTGTTTCTGCCATATGCTAGAATAGTTCAGATTACGATCTCATATACATTGAATACAGCACTCTTCAAAGTGAGCAGTGAATATGGTGTAAAGTGCCCAGTTAATATACTACTCAAAATTTGATATCTGGTCAACTAAAATTTCCTTGTGAATATTTGCTTATTTAAAATAAGATGGACTGAACGAATTAGCAGAATCATTTTGTTACATTTGTAATCATGTAATGATTGTGCTGCATTGAAACCTCTGTGATAAAACGTTCCATGTTATTCTTGCCACTTTGGTCCATGCCAATAGGGCTTATTACATGTAGTTACACGCAAAATGCAAATTAAATCAATGCAGACCAAATGCAACACCTGAATTTTTCGAAATTTAGCAGCAGATGAGATGATATTTCAGTATTTGCACGTTTTCTTAATCATCTTTGTTCAGTTAAACCAAGACAGACATGAATATTGATTTCTTGACTCTTATCAAAGTTGGAGTAGTACATTAACCTGATCCTTCTATAAGCATAATTAAACAGCTGATTTCTTGTCTAACCAGTTTAGTTTCAGTTATGTCAGGATCCAGATTTTTTTGAGGGACGGACGTTCTCACCGACTGGACATTGTGGGGTTTTCTTTTGTTCTTTCTTTTGTTTGTAAAACCCCATAAGCAACATTTTGCACCCCGTAAGCAACAAAATGAATAGAAGCTAAACATATTCTATTGTTCCACACCTCACAACTACAAGTGAGTGAGTGAGTTAGGACTGACAGACAGACGGATGGATGGCAAACCTATAGTCCCCTCCGGTCAAAAACCGGTAGGGGACTAATAAAAGACACAAGTGATTAAATTAGCTCAATTGACGAAGTATACCCCATCCAATTGATGATCAAAATATAATAAATGTATAGAGGGAAAAATTCCTGTGATTTAACCCATACGGTATGTTTTAATAAGTGGAAGTATTACAAATTTGCACAAAGTGTAATACATTCATTAAATCTAAAAGTCGGATTATATACAATTTGCTCACAGAAATTGATTCAATGCAAGAACCAAAGAATACATGATGTCCTGGCAAGAACCTTGTCATACATTCATTCATCCATAAAGGTCGGGATCAAGTATGTCTTGGCAATATACAATATCCCAAATGTTCTACTGGTGAATGGCAACCTTTGCATAATAATTTCATTAACTGACCATCTCAGAATTGGTTTACAACCATCTTCAAATAAGCCTAGATTATTATTTAACGTTCACGTATCACAGTATCCGTGGTTCAATTATCAGTACCTGAGGCACCAGGTAAAGGTTGTGATGATACGGGACTTGATGCTGATGTTGCTGGTTCCTCCGCTATTGTTTCATACCCAGATTTAGGCTTGGTTTCATTATTTAAAGTTTCTCGCTGAGAATCAGTCATAGCTTCAATAGCTCGATAAAAGTCTGTAAAATCAACATATGCTTCAATACGACCATCTTCATCTAGTTCCAGCTTCTCACGCTTATAGAATCGACTCCTGAAGCGTGTTTCCTCACTACTCTGTGTAGAGTTAGTGGTGCTATATGTACTGGTACTAGCTTGTGAGTCACGTGTTTGTTCCAGATTGGTATCTAACAAACTGGTGTCAGCAGGACTCCTCGACAGACAAGCTGGATCTGAAGCTACAGGTGTGGTGGCCTCATCTTGTGATGAATCAAAGTTGACCGGAGATGAATCTGGTATAGTGATAGATGGTGGCACTGCTGGTCGTGAGTACGGCACTGATGTAGGTAACATTCTTACACCTCCAGTAGGAGTACCAATAGAATTGGGAAGAAAGTAATTAAAATTTCGCACCATCAATGTTATATCTCCACGTTTGTGGCATAATGCTTTTACATTAGGTGTTCCCGTCATGAAACTGTCATGGTGTATTCTAACAATTTTATCAACGCATGCCTGTGCTACACCATTCAATGTTGTCTGTACGTTAAACTCTTTAGCAACCATCTGTGCTACATCGGTATTTTCAGTGGCTGTTTCCGTGGCATCTTGTAGAGCGTGGTATAAACCATCTGACATTATAAGTAGAAAACTACTGGAATCGTCCACAGGAAATCCACCTGACACATGAGGTTCAGCAATCACTGGTTCCCGGACAGCAGAACTACAAGAAAATATCAGTATAATAAGAGACATAATTATAACCCCTTACACAGTATAAAAGCTCCGCGAGTCGCATGTGTCGCCTGACGACATGCACATTTGTCATGGAAAACTATCAACTATTGGGCTACATATCGACTCACAAGAGTTCTCTAGTCATCTGAACTAAAAACGACAAAGTGACGCTCTGGACAAAAAAAGTCACAGCAAGAAACATGCATACCTATCTTGGAGTCATTAATACTTATGGTGACAAAGTTATGCCACGGACAAGAAATGCTTATTAAATCAATCAAAGGGACAAAAATAAAAAATGGCACAAGGTAGAGTTACGATTCTTGTGTACTGCACTTGGACTTTTGGTAAGAAACATGCATACCAAATTTCAAGTCATTCAACCTCTTGGTGACAAAGTTATCCGCCGGACAAGAAATGCTCAAATTAAATCAATCTAAGGGAAATAATTAAAAAACGATGCAAGAGTTATGGTTCTTGTGCACTGCACTTCGGCTTATTGCAAGAAACATGCATACCAAATCTTGAGTCATTTGAACTTAAGGTGACAAAGTTATGCTTCAGTCAAGAAATGCTCTAATAAAATCAATCAAAGGGAAATAATTCAAAAACTATGACAGGTAGAGTTATGGTTCTTGCGCACTGCACTTCTGCTTATTGTAAGAAACATGCATACCAAATCTTGAGTCATTTGAACTTAAGGTGACAAAGTTATGCTCGGGACAAGAAATGCACTAATAAAATCAATCAAAGGGAAATAATTCAAAAACTATGACAGGTAGAGTTATGGTTCTTGCGCACTGCACTTCGGCTTATTGTAAGAAACATGCATACCAAATCTTGAGTCATTTGAACTTAAGGTGACAAAGTTATGCTCGGGACAAGAAATGCTCTAATAAAATCAATCAAAGGGAAATAATTCAAAAATTATGACAGGTAGAGTTATGGTTCTTGCGCACTGCACCTGCTTATTCATATTGTAAGAAACATGCATACCAAATCTTGAGTCATTTGAACTTAAGGTGACAAAGTTATGCTCCGGACAAGCAATTTGTGACGCCGCAGCCGCCGCTGCCAAAGTAACACCTATATGTCGCCTTTTCAGGCGACACAAAAACTATAATTAAGGCAATGACACTTCAACTAGTTCCTAGACTGCAAAACTACCAGAAAATAACAATAAAATTATTAAGCCAAACATAAGCTTCACACAATCATTAGTTCCCAGACTGCAGAACTACCAGAAAATAACTATAATTATTAAGGCAAACATAAGCTTCACTCAATCATTAGTTCCCAGACTGCAAAACTACCAGAAAATAACAATAAAATTATTAAGCAAAACATAAGCTTCACACAATCATTAGTTCCCAGACTGCAGAACTACCAGAAAATAACAATAAAATTATTAAGCAAAACATAAGCTTCATTCAATCATTAGTTCCCAGACTGCAGAACTACCAGAAAATAACTATAATTATTAAGGCAAACATAAGCTTCACACAATCATTAGTTCCCAGACTGCAGAACTACCAGAAAATAACTATAATTACTAAGGCAAACATAAGCTTCACTCAATCATTAGTTCCCAGACTGCAAAACTACCAGAAAATAACAATAAAATTATTAAGCAAAACATAAGCTTCACACAATCGTTAGTTCCCAGACGGCAGAACTACCAGAAAATAACAATATAATTATTAAGGCAAACATAAGCTTCACACAATCATTAGTTCCCAGACTGCAGAACTACCAGAAAATAACAATAAAATTATTAAGCAAAACATAAGCTTCACACAATCGTTAGTTCCCAGACTGCAGAACTACCAGAAAATAACAATATAATTATTAAGGCAAACATAAGCTTCATTGTATCATTAGTTCCCAGACTGCAGAACTACCAGAAAATAACTATAATTATTAAGGCAAACATAAGCTTCACACAATCATTAGTTCCCAGACTGCAGAACTACCAGAAAATAACTATAATTATTAAGGCAAACATAAGCTTCACACAATCATTAGTTCCCAGACTGCAGAACTACCAGAAAATAACTATAATTATTAAGGCAAACATAAGCTTCACTCAATCATTAGTTCCCAGACTGCAAAACTACCAGAAAATAACAAAAAATTATTAAGCAAAACATAAGCTTCACACAATGGTTAGTTCCCAGACTGCAGAACTACCAGAAAATAACAATATAATTATTAAGGCAAACATAAGCTTCACAAAATCATTAGTTCCCAGACTGCAGAACTACCAGAAAATAACAATATAATTATTAAGGCAAACATAAGCTTCACTCAATCATTAGTTCCCAGACTGCAGAACTACCAGAAAATAACAATAAAATTATTAAGCAAAACATAAGCTTCACACAATCGTTAGTTCCCAGACTGCAGAACTACCAGAAAATAACAATATAATTATTAAGGCAAACATAAGCTTCACTCAATCATTAGTTCCCAGACTGCAGAACTACCAGAAAATAACAATATAATTATTAAGGCAAACATAAGCTTCACTCAATCATTAGTTCCCAGACTGCAGAACTACCAGAAAATAACAATATAATTATTAAGGCAAACATAAGCTTCACAAAATCATTAGTTCCCAGACTGCAGAACTACCAGAAAATAACAATATAATTATTAAGGCAAACATAAGCTTCACTCAATCATTAGTTCCCAGACTGCAGAACTACCAGAAAATAACAATATGATTATTAAGGCAAACATAAGCTTCACACAATCGTTAGTTCCCAGACTGCAAAACTACCAGAAAATAACAATATAATTATTAAGGCAAACATAAGCTTCACACAATCGTTAGTTCCCAGACTGCAGAACTACCAGAAAATAACAATATAATTATTAAGGCAAACATAAGCTTCACTCAATCATTAGTTCCCAGACTGCAGAACTACCAGAAAATAACAATATAATTATTAAGGCAAACATAAGCTTCACAAAATCATTAGTTCCCAGACTGCAGAACTACCAGAAAATTACGGGCAAACATAAGCTTCACAAAATCATTAGTTCCCAGACTGCAAAACTACCAGAAAATAACTATAATTATTAAGGCAAACATAAGCTTCACTCAATCATTAGTTCCCAGACTGCAAAACTACCAGAAAATAACAATAAAATTATTAAGCAAAACATAAGCTTCACACAATCGTTAGTTCCCAGACTGCAGAACTACCAGAAAATAACAATATAATTATTAAGGCAAACATAAGCTTCACTCAATCATTAGTTCCCAGACTGCAGAAATACCAGAAAATAACAATATAATTATTAAGGCAAAGATAAGCTTCACAAAATCATTAGTTCCCAGACTGCAGAACTACCAGAATATAACAATATAATTATTAAGGCAAACATAAGCTTCACACAATCATTAGTTCCCAGACTGCAGAACTACCAGAAAATAACAATATAATTATTAAGGCAAACATAAGCTTCACACAATCATTAGTTCCCAGACTGCAGAACTACCAGAAAATAACAATATAATTATTAAGGCAAACATAAGCTTCACACAATCATTAGTTCCCAGACTGCAGAACTACCAGAAAATAACAATATAATTATTAAGGCAAACATAAGCTTCACAAAATCATTAGTTCCCAGACTGCAGAACTACCAGAAAATAACAATATAATTATTAAGGCAAACATAAGCTTCACTCAATCATTAGTTCCCAGACTGCAGAACTACCAGAAAATAACAATATAATTATTAAGGAAAACATAAGCTTCACTCAATCATTAGTTCCCAGACTGCAGAACTACCAGAAAATATTAAAAGATTAAAGCGGAACTTCTGCTATACAGCAATTATGTATTAAAAGTTACTCCCAGCAACAAATAGTGTACTGGTACCTTTTCAGCTTGAAAGTTCGAAAAAATATGATTTAGCGATTGAGTTCTAGTGGACACAAAATAAGGCACTATAACATTGAAATATTTATTTCTTTGCCTGATATATATATATGAGCCAGTCTCCAGGAAAACCTGCTATTTTGACATAAATATTGACTTTAAGATTTTCCATAGTATTACAGGATAATGTTAAATAATCAAATTGCAAAAGAAATTATGTTAATATCTTGAGTTTTAAGGAAGTTACAGCTGTTTTTGTAGAGTCCCTATTCGCAGCTTTTTGAGTGACGTCGCAAACATCATTCAAACGTTATTCGACGTAACTGAAATAAGTATTTCATTATTACACCATTTGATCAATTCTTGACATAAACTGTTCAAAATAGTACCAAATTCTATAATTATGTTTCACTTTTCAAAATATATATCAAAATCGAAATTGTTTGCATTCAGAGAAAGGCTACTTCTGTTTTAAACAACTAAATCCTCGTTTTTCTCAATCAGAGTACTTTTCTGAAATTGGTCACCATAGCAACGAAATATGTTTTTCAACATAATTCATATGAACATTTATAGCTAAGGTATAGTACTATATGGATCATTTACTTAAAATAGAATCAATAGATATGTATTGTTCCTTATTTTAGAGCTTTATCAAAATCTTGTTACATATAGTAATTACATAATGTCGTTATAGCAGGTTTTCCTGGAGACTGGCTCATATATATTGCTGTGATGAGTTTAACTTGAGCAATTTTTATAATATTTTACAATTCTTAAAAGTATCAAAGATATACAGTATAACCTCCGTAGAGCGAAATCCGGCGGAGACAGAAAAAACTGCCGCTCTGCGGAGGTGTCCCTCTGTAGAGGTCAATTGTTTAAGAATGTCGTTCATAGACTTATCGAGTGTACATAATCACGGTAATCTTAAATTGATGTTGTTTGTTTGTGATTAAGTGCATAAAATTAGATCACTCGTAGCCACGCGTTTTTTGATATAATTCTGACGATTATTTAATTAACATCGTAGATTAGATACAAAAATGCGTACAATTCACGGGTTTAGTATGTATAGCTATTAAACGCAACTCTCAACATTATAAACCGAATCCATATTAATTATTTTACGCACATGCCGTAAATTGAATTGTTTACCTTCAAAGTGTTAAAATCTCTATTACGTCATATCGCTCACTACACAATTTGCACACGTGATCGGTAATTTGTTTACCTCAGTGCATATTATGCTGAAATTGACAGTTTCAGACGACGTGATTAACTATTAACACGACGTGTACGTGAATTTTCTTTCTTATACTGATTGATAAGCGCGTATTGATATTTCATTTACAATTATTAATAACGACTTGGAATTTAAAAAATCGAGTTTAACTGTGTCATATTGTCGAACTGATCCCATAGACAGTCGCTAATTTACCAACCACCGCGGCTATCGGCTATAGTTACCTGATGAGCGATAATTATTAAAATCCACGAAGGTGCGAAAAATAGAAAACAACATCGTATGGATTTATGTAAACACGTGTGAATATGCCGTTGTAAAAACACCCCTGTCGCTTTTCAGAGGTTAACCATACAAAAGGTAAACAATTTTAACGGCCATTTGCCGCTCTGCAGAGGTGTCGTTCTACGGAGGTTAAAATAAGAGTGAAAACGAACGGGGGGAAATAAAAGTGCCGCTTCTCGGAGGTTGTCGCTTCTCAGAGGTGCCGTTTCGGGAGGTTATACTGTATAAAAAAAAATTCTGTTTACATTTATAAAACTAGAAATAACTTGTAATTGAATAGTGACACCACTCTCAAAACACAGATACAGACGTTGCAATCTTGGCGATGTTCAAGCAACCTTGATTTAAATTCCCAAATTACTAACCTGAGTATGTAAAACTAACCTGAGTATGTAAAACTAACCTTAGTATGTAATACTAACCTGAGTATGTCAATATCCTTGTATCCACCTTTAGTATGGAAGTCGCCAATACATCTAGTACAATCAGATGTTCCTATTTTCTTCATCTGAAACAGTTTCTCCACATCGAGACCTAGTGTAGCTAGACGCCCTTGTTCTGCATCAGCATCTATGGTATGATCAACTGTAAGCTGACTTACACTCATGATACCACCATCATCTGTACGTACCATCAATGCTCGAGTATCACCTAGAAATACGATAACAAATCCACCATGATTGTTTATTCATATTGATGCCTTCACTCAACAGGTATTTATTTCTATAGAACTTGAACCCGGATTAAGCCTGGACTGCCAGGTTACAAACCCAGCACACAAACCACTTGAAGCTTATTTCGAGACAACACAGTACCAGACGGGACACATTTTCAATAAACACTTATGCCCCAGTATTCCTTGTCCATAATAATTAGCCAAGTCAAACAGGGGAAATAATTATGTTGAAATGTTGGATAGGGTTACCTTGACAATGTAAGGAGTACAAGTATTCCAAGTTTGGAAGCAATACCTTGATGGACTTTTAAAATATTTGAGTTTCAAAATCAGTATATGCCTCTCACATTATAAGATGCCAGCTTCTGATGCCGGGGCATAAAAATGGTGTCATATGTTTTTTCTAGAAATAGGCTAAAAATATTTACATTGAAATTTCAATACATCATTCTAAAATGTGTATCAACATAAGCGAGCATACATGTAATGAAGCAGAGTGAACATTTACACAGTCTGAAGAGATATCAAAATCAGTTCAAGAGCTTGTTTTTTACAATAAGTTCTTATTGTGGCTGAAGGGAATTACAGGAAATCTTAACATAACTTCAATGCCTCATTGAACTTCACCAGACTCAGATAAGGTCACCAACAAGTACAACACGAATGAGTTGATGAGTGAATACTACCTTACAAGATCTCTGAGATCAGACTCAGCCTAGTTATTGAACATTCCACAAACACAAACTAAAACCTGCAGTGAAAGCGATTTGACAAATGTGCCAGTAGTAATAACAAGAGGGCCCAAAGGGCCCTAGGTCGCTCACCTGTCGAACCTTACCTAGATTTTGTTGGCATGATAATTGTGACCAAGTTTCATACATATTAGATCAAAATTGTATTTTATTGAGATGGTCATTGTAACCAAGTTTCATTAAAGATTAAGTAAAAATTGTGACCTCTAGCGACTACCAGTACACAAGGTTATTGTAAGATTTGACCTATTTGTTTACCCTGTATGACCCAATATCAAACTTGACCTAGATTTTGGTGAGATGATCATTGTGACTGAGTTTCATGAAGATTAGGCCAAAATTGTGAATCTAGTAGTAGTGATAACACAAGGTTTTTCTATGATTTCACCTTGTCACCTAGTTTTTGGCCCTGGATGACCCAATATCAAATGTGACCTAGATTTTGTCGAGATGGTCATTGTGACAGATTTATAAAGATTAGGCCACAATTGTGACCCCTATGAGAGACATAAGTGACCTATAAATTATCTCCCTTGTAAGATAAAGCCCGAGGTAGACCAATTAGCATACAGGTCCTAACTAGTTGAGATCCTCGGACTTTATCCTTGTTTCTAACAGAAATATCATTAATTTTAGATAAGAAATTTCTCACTTCTGTATTATCTAATATTTTAGGGCCATAAAAATGTATATACCATGGTGTGTAAACAACATGTAGCCAAACTTATTATTTGATCTGATAATTAATGTTGCAAATATTTCAGCCTAATTACTACCATGTACAGTAAAGTTCCGCTATTAAGACCATCGACCGTTCTGACAAACAGTGGTCTTAATAGCGAGTCGGTCTTAATAGCGAGTCTGTGTGTATGTATCTTGAAGAAGCTAGTACTGGTTGTTATATACTGGTGAACATTGTCTTTGAAGCTAATATACATATATATAATATAATAAAAACAATGTACAGCATACACATTTAATTAATACAATATAATATATATATATATATTAATTAAAACTGCATAATTAGGCAGCAATAATGCTTATATTCTCTGAAGCACAATTTATCCGAATTTTGAAGTTGTCCGAATACTATGCAAGTTACAATAACAGACCGTGATTTGAATCGTTCTTGAGAATAAAATTGTGACTTCTTTGTAATGATTTGACCCAAAATATATTTAAGGAATGATTTATTGATTAATATGAACTACATTAATGCTCTTCGTTATTAACAAATTTCTGAACGATCTACGTTGGTAACGAAATTCCGTGACGCCGTATCGTACCTGACTTTAAACCGTACCGTAATGGAAGACAATTTATTTTTATCGTCGGCAAATTCAACAAGTATTTCACAACTTTAGTGACATTTAATTGATGCTAATCAGTGTCTTAAATTGGTTAATCTGCTTGTTTGCCAGTCATGCATGCTGCCCCAGGCAATTATCGATTGTTTATATAATCTAATTGACATTTAATTGGCTGTCATAAATGAACACACAAGTTTCAATACGGCGTCTTCGATCTCTTGCTGAGCTGGTATGTTACCCTCCTGACTGTAATTCAAGCGCCCCGCGACCTTGATCAAGGTGCAAGATGATTTTCAAGCGCCCCAGAGATACGCGTAGGTGTGAATAAAGTTGTTTACACAAAATTATACTTGACACATAATTGGTCGTATTAGCGAGACCAAACACAGCGGGAATTGACACAATTGGACTGGTTAAATTGGTCGTAATACGGAATAGCGGACCGGTCGCATTATAGGACCTTAATTCAATTGAATATAGAACAAAATTATTTGGTTCTTTTAAAAATCGGTCGTAATAGCGGGACGGTCGCATTATCGGACCGGTCGTTAGGTGGAACTTTACTGTACAACAAACAAAACAGGGATAAAAACAGAGTAATCCGCATGATAGGACCTGTAGAGTTTTAGAGAGTAGTAAGGGGGGATAATTTACTATTTTCCCCCATTGACCAAGCAAGGTTTTTCTATGATTTGACCTAGTGACCTAGTTTTTGACACCAGATACTTCAATATCGAACTTGACCTAGATTTTTTTGAGATGATCATTGTGAACAAGTCTCATAAAGATTATGCCAAAATTTGTGACCTCTAGTGATTACACAGGTTTTTTTATGATTTGACCTTGTGACCTAGTTTTGACCCTGGGTTACCCAATATCGAACTTGACCTATATTTTGTTGAGATGATCATTGTGACCAAGTTTCTTAAAAATTAGGCCAAAATTGTGACCTCTAGTGTCTACACAAGCAAATTGTTGACGAATGGACGACAGACGGACGACGAACAGACGATGGACGAAGAGTGATCACAAAAGCTCACTCTGTCACTTTGTGAAAGATAAGCTAAAAAACATTGATTCACTTCTGGTTTCCAAAGACATTAAAAAATCACCTGTTTAAAATGGCATTTCAGTGATTTTCAATTGGATTTTTAAGACACATACTAACTTTCAAGAAATTAACTTTCGAGCGTACAGCGCTTATGAGACTTGTTTTATAAGGCGCTATATAAATATTTTCAATTAAATTCCAATGAATTTAATAAGCTAAAGCTAATAAGCTATTAAATAAGTGCAAATACATTGAAGCAAATTTTGAAATCAAAGTATACATACCCACATTAGCAACATAGAGTTTGTGGCGATAGATGAGAACAACAGTAGCTGTTGTACCACCAGATATCTCAGCATCGAGTGTATGTAGTTGATTGATGATATCTGGATACTGTGTACATGCTTCATGATAACTGATACCCTAAAAAATCTCACAATCTTAGTATCAACAAACATTCAATTCCCATTATAATCATTATATTATAGATAAACAAGTATCATTCAGGCATACACAATGTAACTGTACTTTTAATAATGAAATAACCCAGGTAAAGGGGGTGTATTTTCACCCATCAGAATAGAAACATATATTCGAGATAGTAATTTATCTCGTCCTTTTTTTTAAATTTGCAAAACAAAACTTATACGTTCATGTCTGTAATAAATTACTATTTCCTGTTTATTTTGATACACTACTAACATTCCAACGTAAAGGCTGTTAACAGAGATATAGGTCAACGGTAAACCAAACTGTGCTATTTGAATTTCCAGAGTATGCATTTGTTTATTTTGATGTATCTACGAGGGGTGTCCCAGTAAATTGTGTACTTTGCTAATAATTTTCTTTCGTGGCGTCAGATGATCATGATTTTTTGTGGTTACCTTCATGTGTTCTATTGTTATAAAAATCAGGGATGGAAAGTATACTGATTTGTATATGAAGCATTATATCCGTGATTGTCAAACCCCATGTTCGCACATGTGGTGCAACCCATTTAATGCATCGTGATTCGGTCATTGGATGTTAGATAAACTTGCAATTATCAAGCTTTTATTTCATAGTGGCTCATAATTTTCATATCCGCATTGACATATTTCTTTATGCTGTCATCAAATTTCAAAAAAAATACATTAATTGTGCAAGTAATGCACATGTTTGAAGAGCTACACCGAAAATAGAAACGAGTGAGAAATGCAACGTCAGAAGAGGAAACACCAGTAGAACAGCATTGCACTTTTTAGTTTTGTTTGGGATGACGTCGATATATATTTCAACACCCTAACCTCACGGACAAATATAAAGTAATGTGGCTAGAACAGATATATAAAACTGACATGGAAGATGTAGCAATGCTTAAAACATCAGTGGGTTGTACATCCACTATATCTACTGCACATGCACCACTGGGGTTTTCATTTTTCACGCAGTTGAATGCAAAATTTTTAATGTTTGTGTTAGGTGATTCCCAGATTGAGGGGTTGATGTGTGGGTTATACAACGATACAACTAATGGTAGTGTATGAAGACATTGACTGTATTCAGCAGAGCCTCGCATTTTATTATTTTATTCAACTTGTTTAATAAATTCAATATGAAAAGACACTCATGTAATATCCTCTATTTATTATTTATAGATAAATAAATAAAGATGATCTATCATGTTGAAGAGTTCACTAACCTCTGGTAACTGTAACTGCAGGGTGGTTCTTGTTATAAGTTGTTCATCTATTGATTCAAAGAAACTTTTCTCTACAGCAATGAATGCCTGAAAGACAAGAGTAATACTATACACATGATTATACTTACAATTTAACAAATTCTCGAGTTTTATCAAACATGTGAACGTTTAGTAAGTTGCATACCGGTACATTAAAGCCAAAAAATATATATGTAAATTACAGTAAACTTATTTTGATTTGTACATCCATAGTAAAATCATACCCTGACTTGCACATCAAAGTGTTAAAAGCAAGATAAGACTAAGTCTATGTGTTTACAAATAAAGAAACAAGACATGTTTCACTTTCCTCAACATGTACAATGTACTCAGTCAATTTAGACAATTCAAAGTGTCTCTTTATAAACACTTCAACTGATGATAAAGATCTAGTTCAATAATAAGCAAAAATTGGCAAATAATCTTATGCAAGACGTCTTTTTAATTCTATTTTCAATAATCTTATATCAGACGTCTTTCCAATCCAATTTTCAATAATCTTATGCCAGACGTCTTTCCAATCCTATTTTCAACAAGAGCCATGTTTACATGGCCATCCCCGCCGTAATTGTTTGTTATTGACAGGTGTTTAATCAAAGGGACATCATTTCAAAACTGAGCTACTTAGAGTTATGGTTTTTGGTCACTGCACTTCTCCTAGTTGCCACCTATTCATATATACAAATCAATACCTTAAATAGTTTTCGAGTTATGCTCTGGACAAAAAGTTTTCTTAAAATTAAAGAAGGAAGATAATTTTTAAATAGTTTTCAAGTTAATATGCTCTGGACAAAAAACTATTTCAAATGTAACAAGGGGAGATGATTTCAAAACTGGGTCATATAGAGTTATGGTTCTTGGTCACTGCACTTCTCATAGTTGCCATATATTCACATGCCAAGTTTCAAGTTAATACCTCAAATAATTTTCAAGTTATGCTCTGGACAAAAAACTGTTTTAAAATATAACAAAGAGAGATCATTTCAAAACTGGGCCATAGAGTTATGGTTCTTGGTCACTGCCCTTCTCTAGTTGCCACCTATCCACATATAGAGTTTCAAGTCAATCCTTCAAATAGTTTTAGAATTATGCTCTGGACAAAATATGGGACGGATGGAAGGACGCCTTATGTCAGAGTCTTTCCAATTCTATTTTCAATAATCTTATGCCCGACGTCTTTCCAATTCTATTTTCAATAATCTTATGCCCGACGTCTTTCCAATTCTATTTTCAATAATCTTATGCCCGACGTCTTTCCAATTCTATTTTCAATAATCTTATGTCAGACGTCTTTCCAATTCTATTTTCAATAATCTTATGCCAACGTTTTTCCAATTCTATTTTCCATAATCTTATGCCAGGTGCCTTTCCAATCCTATTTTAAATAATCTTTTGCAATCCTTTATTCCTTTTCTACTATTTTAAGACACATCAGAAACAATCATATTCAATGTTATATGTCAAATTGTTACCTGATATAAAACTTCTTTAATTTCCTCGTCAGTTGTTTTTCCAGAAAGTTGTCCTAGTAATAATTCTGCTGGCATTCTCTGGGCAGCAAAGTTTGAAGCACGGGAACTATCATGACCGTCAAATACACCATACAGGCACACGTCATCTTGACTAGGAAAAAATATGTAATATTTTACCAACTAGCTGCTGAATCCGAAGGGTCATTTTGATACTTCTGACAAAATTTTACCATTTTATAGGCAAAACACCCATGATTTTAAGAGAAAATGACCATTCAAACCTAAATCTTGAGGGTCAAAATATGGCTTTTTTTAATTGCAAGGGTCATAACCCCTACCCCCGAGTCAAATGGAAACCCTGAGTATTACAGTTTATCTGAATAACAACACTGATAGAAGATTTCACTTCTGACAAGGGAAAGCTGAAATACCGTATGTGCATTATCTTAAAGAAGATCACTTAAAAGTCTTTTAAATCTAAAATACTTTTATTAAGAGTCATATAATAACTAAAATTATTGAAGAAAACTTAGAAAAGTGGTCTCTTGCATGTAAGGATCCAGAAATTTTTCAGGGGGGCTGACCATTTTTTCTCGAGGAGTATGACCAGCTGTTTTGCTCAAAGGAGTCCAGCAAGATATCTGTCTTTGAGGGTTGTCCTGATCATACAGAGCCCTGTCAAACTTTAGTAAACTATATAAGAAAACCACATTTTAGCCAAAAGTCCAGGGGTCTTCCTCTCTGGATACGTGCAAGCAGACAGTGAGATTGGAAGACAAGTTTTACCTGAAGTGAAAGTTTTTGTCTTCAAAATCGTGTTCTTCTCTTCTGTTTCCATCTTCTCTATAAATCTGGTTGGTAGAGAAACCAACACCAGAATGATGACAAACAGGTAGATCATCCGTCCAACATGTTGTCTCACCTCCCTAAATAATAATCAACACATAAATATTAACAACATTTAAACAACATATAAAAACTAAATCGCTCACCAAGACCAAGAATGTTAAACAGCCTGCTATTTAACACTGAATGGAACTGTGGGCAAGTATGACGTTTGCTAGATGTGTGCAATTATAACTCTATAGCAAACATGAGACCCTTGGGGCAGGGCAAATATAGACCCCAGGGCCATAATTTGAACAATCTTGGTAGTACTTACTTAGACATTATGATCATGTTACAAGCAAAATATCAAAGCTGTAGGTCTAGTGGCTTCAGAGCAGATTTGAATGTTTCCCCTTTATAATTCTATAGCAAACAAGTGACCCCTGGCGCGGGGCCAGTTTTACCCCCAGGGCCATACTTTGAAAATTTTGGTAGAGGACCACATGATGTTATTACATGTACAGGCAAAATATCAAAGCTGTAGGCCTACTGGTTTTAGAGGAGATGATTGTCAAAGTGTTCACTATATAACTCTATAGCAAACAGGTGACCCCAGGGGTGGGGCCAGTGTTGACCCCAGCCAGAATTTGAACAATTTAGGTAGAGGACCACATGATGTTGTTACATGCAAAATATCAAAGCTGTATGCCTAATGGTTTCAGAAGAAGATTGTCAAAGTTTTCACTATATAACTCTATAGCATACAAGTGACCCCAGGGACAGACCCGTTTTGACCCCAGGGTCATAGTTTGAACTTGAAGAAATTGTTAACGGATACACACAGACATACGACGGACTACGTGACAAAAAATGCAAATGCAATAGGAAAATAGCTATTATAATAATCATTTTATTTATTTAAGCACATACAGTATGAGTATGCCGATTATGACTTTTTGGACGTAGAAAATATTGGACTCTTGTCGCTTGGGATAAATTAATAATAATAACGACTTTATTTATAGTGGATGACATATTTGGTTCACATCAACATGGGATATATACAATCATTTACAGGAATACATGATAATTATGAGCAAAAGAAAAACATAACAGAAAAACTCATGGAGTCAATAATAAAGATGCAAAACAAAACAAAAACACAACAGCACAATGTTAAGGTAATGGTAAATAATTATGATATACAAAATTCAACACTGTAATTTGTAGATATAATTAATAGCGTAATGTTGTGAAACATGTAAATGTTACATCATGTGGCCAGAGTACACCCACTGTAGTTAGGAGTTTTTGAATTGTTTGAGTGTTTTTGAAGTACGTATTTGTTTTGGGATGACATTCCAAATGACTGGCCCTGAATAATTTAAGGACTTGCGGTTAAATTCGAGCCGTGGTTTAGGAATATTGAGTTCACAATTTTCAGTTGATCTAAGATGGCGATCTGAGTGTTGGTAGTTTTGGGTAAATGTGAATTTCGAATGAAAGTATTTTGGGCAAATATTATTTAGTGATTTGTATACCAATATTGCCTTTTTGTAATGAATTCTGTCTTGGAAAGTCATCCACTTTAATTCTTTAAATAATTCTGCTGATGGTGCATCAAATTCCTTATCAAGAATGATTCTGGCTGCGCGTTTTTGGAACTTCAGAACAGTGTCTAACAGTTCTCCACTGCAGTTTCCCCATACTGTACAACAGTAGTCAATATGGGGCAATATGTACGCATTGAAAAACATTTTCCTAGAGTGGATGTTTAGGAAGCTTTTGATTCTTAGGAGAAGATATAGATAACTATTGCACTCATAAGAGTTTGTTCAATCTGACTCTTCCAGTTTAGATTTTGGTCTACATGCACTCCTAAGAGTTTCTCAGACGAGGAGTATGTCAATGACTGTCCTTGCATTTGGATGTTGTGAGAGTTTGTATGCGTAACAATTTTCTGGTTATTGTTGGAAGCAGATATATACATCGCCTTTGTTTTGTTAATTGCAATGTTCATTCATGCCTTATGAAACTATGTGAATGTCAAGACCAGAACTGAGCCCAATTTAAAATAATAAAACTAATCAATATCACTGATTCACTCACAGTCACTGGTATTCCCCAAAAATTACCTGTAACTATTCAATGAACTTTGATGTTAGTAGTTATATTGATCTTAAGATGACATGGAATTCGAACGTGAAACTGAACACGACGGAATGGAATTGGGACATACTATGTCACATAGAATGGAACTCGCAAACATCAGAACAGAACTAAACGTCATGGAATTGGAACACTAAACAGAACTAAACGTCATGGAATTGGAACACTAAACAGAACTAAACGAATCAATGTCTAAATGGCCCACATCCAAGAACGGCCTACTAACCAAGAAGGCCCAGCTAATAAATAAATAAATCATTATATATAGATGTTAATTTACACATTTTATTTATAGTGTGTTTATTGTGTATAGTTGAAGTTTGAGTAACTAATGGCCGCTTTTTAACGCTATCTTCGTTGTCAGAACTGAACACAACCTTACATTTGTCGCAATTTCATAATGTTACTTATTGTTACACTAGTATAGCCGTGCCTCATATTTCCGTGGTACCCCTATTTCCGTGGTATGGGATATAAACAGTTGCGTGCACCACACACACAAAATACACATATTAATAAATGCATTATCACTTATCTTTCATAATTTCAGCAACAAGTTCCAAAAAAAGTGAGTAAACAAAAAATATGGCTTTAATCAAATTGTCCACCAAAAAAATTGTACATTTTCCTACTTTTTCAAAGCAGGTTACTTGCTAAACCTACAGCAACAACTTGATACACTAAAGCGTATGTTACATAGTCTTCTATCGTTGGTGACACCTGGCTTAACAATTTTGACTTGATTTCTAACAGGTGAATGTCTTGTAGGTGGTGCAAAGAACTGTTTACATCGGATACCTTGGAAATATGGGTATCCGCTCTATATTTATAGACAGGAGTAGGGTTTTTCCTAACTTAATTTTCTTTATGTTTTAGCTCGATATAAAAATTGATTTAAAATAAACTCCTAAATCAAAGATGCATTTTATCATTCAGTGACAGGCTGTAACCAGTATGGACATTTTAAACATTTTATCTAAGTTTATAGTTAAGTACCGTGGAAATATGAGGCACCAGTAAGGCAGTATACTACTTATCTAAATATTCTCCAAATTGCAATTCAATGATGTATTCTTTGAGAATAACGTGAAAAAGAATGTGTTATCAACATTTTCTGTGCTTAATAGATCAAATAATTATTTTATTTGTTCCTAACTGTAGTAAGTCAACTCAGATTTTTGAAAGAGGGTCGTTTAGTTACACTTCAATAACTGGGTCATTTTTGGTACATTTATACTGGAAAGTTGGATTTTCTGACCCGATTAACACTAGATGACATGGAAATGAATTGGAACGTGGAACTAAGAAGACATGGAATTGGAAGTCAGACAACACATACTTGGAACAAGAAGTTAGAACAGAGTTGGAACGTGGGATAGGAGGTAGCAGGAAGAGAATGCCATATATGGCCTAAGTTTGCCACTCATTTTTTACACATGCGTTTAAGTAACCTCGTTACTCCACTGTAACTGCATTTTAACAGTGAAACAGACGACTTGAGAAGTAAACAGTCATTTTTGCAAGTTTTTTAAGCAAACTTTGTTTGCTTTTGGTAAAAATAACAAAATGTACTTTACCTGTAAATCAAGGTGTGTCGGTGAATTGACCGAACCGTTAGAAACTCTAGGTTTCGACATAACTGCCAGGGAGACGACCTAATAAAATGTCATAATTAGAAGATACTTGAAAAACTTCCTTCTTAATTGGAAAAATTCATGGGCGCAGCCATTGCAATAATCATTCGGGTTGCTTCGAACTTCATCGTAGATTTCTACCGGCTCCTACTGCGCATGTCAAAATTTGACAGCTGGTAAACTTCCGTGTTTAGAGGACAGCACCAGAAACACGTGCGCTTTGTTATTTCTTATTTTATTGAGTTATGAGCTAACCTGTTTCAGATAATTGACATATTCAGTAAGCATTTGCGTTTGTCTTATACAGTTCAGTTGATGTGTCATGTATGTTTGAGCTTAATTAAATCAAGCACGGATTTCAGGAGAAGCCACGAACACAAGTCCAATAAGTAGCAAAAGAAATTTTAAAATTCAAGATATCTTCATGAAACTTGGTATATAGTTGTAGCAATTCATGAGAATGATGATACACATACTATTTTAATGCTTGAGGCACAATTGTATTTTTCCCAAGTTGTTAAAGTCAACACTATTTTTTAGCCAAAAATAAAAATGGCCCAAAAATTGGAAAGTTGATAATTGACAGTTTTATAAATTTAACCTGCACTGTTACATCTAATATATACTTAATACAATATGACAAGCTATCAAAATGCATTTCAATAACTCAAGAACGCTTGGGTCCTCAAATTTTACTTGGAGGTTCAGTCTGGTTGGTCATCCACAGTAGAAAATTTAATCATGCTGGTAAGAAATACATACATGCCAGATCTCCTGCATCATGCGTGAGTCTCCTGCATTTGAGACTCTACTCCTGCATGATCGGAGGCCAATTTATCAAATCTCACGCATTTCATGGACAAATTGGAACCTGACTTTTTTGTTCACACTATGAAAATGATGACAAATATTAGTTTAAATTGCTACATGAAGCATGCATGGTATTGTCATAAAAGTAAGATAAGTGAAAACAGCATATAAACTTCAATACTTTAAGTCTAAACTTTCAGCTAGGAAAATCTCCTGCATTTTAATGAAATCTCCTGCATTTCCATCACCAATCTCACGCAAAGGGGTCTGCGAAACATGGCATGTATGGAAATATAACATCACTACTCACCTATCATCAGTGTTTACCTCTGTTGGGTATTCGTTACAGAGTGTGAAAGCGTGCTATGAAAAGGCATTGCTGATTTGCACAGCGTGCCAAAGATTCGTTCTATGTTTGATTATGCAAAGACCTAAATATACACAGATTGGACACTAATTGAAAACGAAGAGAACATGCAAAATAGCACGCAGCAGATTCTGATATTTTGCATGAACAATTTTGTTTGTCATCCTCTTTTAATGACCAATATCTCATTTGAAGAGTTTATTCTAGTGTATGGTGTAACTTATTTTTTCTATCTCTTATAGAATTTAGAAAATTATTGTTTGAATGAGGCAAATAGGGTATTTTCTGATAAAATTGGAATTTTCATTACACATGTAAAATGAGAGTAGGTCTGGCTCTTTGAGGTATATTGTTTTATTCCTTGACTGATTTCAATAAATTAGGTATCATTTTAAAGCAGAATAATAAATATATTGCATAAACTTTTTAGTTTTTCCTATGTATATTAAAACAGGAGATATAAGGTATTAAGAACAAACGAGATTTCGCGAGATTTCAGAAAACTGCCGCGAGCTATTGTGAGATTTGGTAGATTTTTCCAATCTTTGTATATTTAGATCTTTGGATTATGTGACTGACAAAGTTATCTACTGAGCAAGCAAAATGTAAAGCTTATAAATTTAAATAGAACAAATGTAGGCATATCCTGTACCTGAGCAGCTTGACATACAAACTTGTTCTCTACTTGATAATATTACTTGATAACTGCATTGTGCGAGCAAAGTGAGCTAGAAAAAAGCATTGTTTATTTGATCAGCACAAAAAATGCATGGTATATCTTGCATGCAGCATAAACTCATTCCCGATTTGATACTATTCACTGACAAAGATAGTGTGCGAGGGAAGCGATCTAGAAAAAATGTCTATCTACGCAGTATCACACACAAACTCACTGATAATGATACTGGATTATATTCACTAATAAAGTAAATAATAGTTTGGCTATCTGAGCAATGCTATCAATCGGAAATGCAAGCATCGGCAATGGAGGGTCAGGGCAATGTTCAATATGTCCAGGCTCCAACACGAGGTAGGAACGGTCGTGGTCGTGGGAAAAAAGCAGTGCGTGGGGGAAACAAACCAATCGCTGCAGGCAACAACTCTGCTGCATCGTCACGTGACCGCGAGTGCCGGAACTGTGGCTATGAATTCCCGCATAGAGATAAGCCGTGTCCAGCGAAAGGTAAATCGTGTAATCTCTGCACGAAAATGAATCACTTTGCTCGCTGCTGCCGCGGTCAGGGAAAGCAGAAGCAGATTATAGAGATAACGCGTGATGTACAGTCCGATTCAGAAAATGAGGAGTACAGTTACAACATTACGGTCCAAAATGTTGGTACGGATAATACACGGAAGCACAAACGAACTCCGAAAACCTACCTTATAATCAACGGTAAACGTGTCCAAGTGACAATAGATACGTGTTCAAGTGTCAATGTCATAGATGACACATCATACAATGGATTGGGCAAACCAAAACTAAGAACAAAGAGACTGCCCAAGTTACTACCATACGGCGGTGGACCCGACCTCAAGGTTCAAGGCTCATGTGATTTAACAATAGACAGACATGGAAAATTAACTGTCGTGACATTTTACCTAGTTAAGGGTAACTATGGTATGCTTGTCGGTTGTGAAACTTCATGTGAGTTGGGGCTGGTGCAAATAAATCAAAGCATAAGTGCTGATATTAATGATATGGAAGTTCGATACCCTGGAATATACACTGGCATAGGGAAGCTACGGAATAATGTAGTTAAACTCCATATCAATGAAACTGTAAAGCCGGTAGTTATCAACAACCGCCGCACACCATTCCATCTGCGGGAAAAGGTGGAAAAGGAACTTACTAAGTTGATATCAGAGGACATAATCGAAAAGGTGGAGAATGAGCCAACCCCATGGATATCACCAATCGTAACACCAGTCCTCCAAAGAAGGACCCGAATGAAATAAGGTTATGTGTTGACATGAGGGAACCAAATAAGGCCATCAAAAGGGAACGCCATCTCATGCCAACCATAGATGAACTAATCAATGATTTGAATGGTGCTACTGTTTTTAGCAAATTAGATCTGTCATCTGGTTATCACCAACTGGAATTACACCCGGAAAGTAGATATATCACAACGTTTAACACACATAAGGGAATATTTAGGTATAAGCGTTTAAACTTCGGTATATCGTCGGCGTCAGAAATATTCCAGAAAACGATTCGTGATGTAATCAGTGGAATACCGAACACAAAGAACATTTCGGATGACATAATAGTGTATGGTAAAACACGAAGTGAACACGATGACTCAGTCGACAAAGTGTTTAAGGCTCTACACGAGAATGGATTGACATTGAATAAACGCAAATGTGAATTTAATAAACCGGAAATCACATTCTTCGGTGTCGTGTTTAAAGGATCGGGAATTTCAGCCGACCCGTTGAAAGTCGACGCAATTAAGTCTATAGACGAACCGAAAAACGTGTCGGAACTAAGGAGTTTTTTGGGCATGACATCGTACTGTTCACGGTTCATAAAAAACTATAGATCTATAACAGAGCCATTGCGCTGGCTCACCAAGAAGGATACGCCTTGGCAATGGGACAAACGTCAACAATATGCTTTTGACAAATTGAAAATAGAACTCAGTAGTGACACTGTTATTACTTACTTCGACCCGGCTAAGGACATCGAGGTGATCACTGATGCGTCACCAGTAGGGTTGTCCGGGATACAAACTCAAGAAGGTAAAGTTGTAGCAAACTAGCATACGCAAGTCGCGCGTTGTCACCAACCGAGTCTCGATATAGCCAAACGGAACGAGAGGCGCTAGGAGAAGTATGGGCGTGTGAACATTATGCAATGTATTTACGCGGTGCGCCCACATTCACAGTTGTGACTGATCACAAACCCCTCACAAATATATGGAAAAAGAAGCAACCACCATTGCGCATCGAGAGATGGGGGTTACGCCTGCAGCCTTTCAAAATGCAGATTACATATAGGCCAGGAAAGGACAATCCTTCGGATTACATGTCGAGACACCCAATGAAAACAAGTGACAATGAAAACAGAAACTTGGCAGAGGAATATGTATCGTTCGTTTCGAATGAGGCCGTACCAAACGCAATGACACTGGATGAAATCAAAATAGCCTCTTCAAGTGACAAAACAATACAGAAGGCAATCGAGTTAACCAAAAGTGGCAAATGGTTTGAACTTAAGACACTTAGTGACCCAGACATAGACATGGAAGAGTTGATGTCATTCCGCTGTGTTAAGGATGAACTGATAGTTCATAGTGAGACTTTATTGTTAAGGAATGATAAATTAGTCATGCCGAAATCGTTAAGAGCAAAGGCGATTAAATTGGGTCATGAAGGACATCAGGGAGTGGTCAAGACAAAAAGCTACATAAGGTCTAAAGTGTGGTTCCCCAATATTAATGCGGAAGTTGAGGCAGCCATACAATCTTGTCTTGCATGTCAGGCAAACACAAAGGAGCCAAGACCAAGAGAACCGCTGAAAATATCAGAGTTGCCTTCAGGTCCGTGGGAAAATCTCAGTGCTGATTTCTGTGGACCACTGGAGAACGGTGATTATTTGTTCGTGATCATCGACGAGTACTCATGATATCCAATCGTTGAAATCATACGTAGTGTTTCAGCAAATACTGTAATCCCAGTACTGGATAAAATAATTGCAATGTTTGGGGTACCCAGAACTGTGAAGTCCGATAATGGTAGCCCCTTTAACAGCAAAGCATTTATGGACTATGCAAAACACTGTGGATTTACGCACAGGAAAATCACACCAAAGTGGCCAAGAGCGAACGCGCAAGCAGAATCGTTTAACAAGCCTCTTATGAAAAGCGTGAAAGCTGCAGTAGTGGAAGGGGGAAACTACAAGCAAGAATTATTCCGTTTTCTACGCCAATATAGAGCTACGCCACACACATCGACCGGATTTACACCGTTTCGGTTAATGTTCGGAAGGGAACCAGGAACACGCATACCGAGTGTTTTTGTAAATGTAGGAAATAAACACACGGATGAATTATCAAGTCGTTATCTACATTATAAATAAACACTGATATTACAATGTATTTAGACATTAAGACCATGTGGTTAGAGACTACATTTTATCTAATTTGAGGAGGGATGTTATGTTCTTACTGACCAGTATTGTTATTGTATGTGAGACCTCCATTCTATAAATATACACGTTAGAACTTCAGGAATAAAAGGATAGCCATTCTAGCTCAGCTTTGTTTCAACTATATTCATATCCATTAATTGTGTGGTTAAGACACAACACATGCCACACATATACTCATTCTCTACTTGTAGTTACTTAATTCTGAGCGTCCTTAAAAGGTTTGTACATCAACATTTTTAGTTTCACACACAAGAAATCGCATTTGAAGCATGTTTCATTGCTTTGTTGTCTGTAAATTGGTTAAAAAGCTTAAATTCTTGTCCAAGAAAACAATTTATTTTGAAAATCTTGCGTACTGTATACCAAAAGGCATTTTCAGTGCGTACCGCGTGTATGGCACTCTTGCGTTCTGAATACCACTAAAAAAGGCCTTGAATCATGTGTACCTAAAGGGGGTTTCACCCTCAGATATGTTGCCTCCAAAGTTTTGTCCTGCACATGACATATTTATTCAGGTCAAAATTACATTATATATACATTGTAATGTATATGTATGAAACTTGGCACATTCTAATTACAATAACTCATATGCTCAGGGCTTTTTTCCGCTGAATTGTGAAGAGGCCCAAGCCCTTTTGTTTTGTGAACATTTTGCGGGAAAATTCTCCAAATTGTGAAAACCTAAGCGTGATAAATCACCAAATTGTGAAATAAAATTTTACATATGTTAAGTAATTTTTTGTACACTTGTCCCAAACATGCATGTATCTATGATACAATACTTCATATCAAGTCCTGTACAGGAATAATTATATCATTGTTATTTATGTTTGTATTGTTTGGTGCTTTGTGGTGAAGTTGATTTTACAAAAACCAAGACGCCAATTCTAATTGTGAAGGGGTCTTTAGGGGCCTATAGGAAATTGTGAAGGGGCCTTATATAGGCCCCTCGTATATAGTGAAAAAAGCCCTGATGCTTAACCCTGGTATTTAACTGCCTGATACAATTTTCCACTGTGCAAACATTCAACTTGTTATATTTATGAAAACCTTGTACATGGGATAGAGGTTGCATTTACATCAATCTTGGTCAAAGATTGTAAATGAATACCCAGGTGCTCATAGGGGCCTGCATGCACTACTACGACAGGTGAGCAACATAGGGCCCTCTTGTCTAGTTACTGCTTAATAACAGAAACAGTGTTTGGAAACACTAGTTTTAAGCAATAGGGATTGTTTCGGACCAAGAGTGTGGTATCTTAATACACTTAAGTCCTAGAGTCTAATTAGCTATGTCACAACAGACACATAAATTTACAGAAAGTTAGTTTTCATACTACATGCCTTCAAGTTAGTTTTCATACTACATGCCTTCAAGTTAGTTTTCATACTACATGCCTTCAAGTTAGTTTTCATACTACATGCCTTCAAGCTTGTTTTCATACTACATGCCTTCAAGTTAGTTTTCATACTACAGTCAGGACTCGTTACAACGACATCCGATATACCGACAATTTCGTTATAACGACACCAATTGGTGGGAACGAATTCTATACAACGTTAATTGTATCCGTTATAACGACATATTCACTTACCGACACCGACAGCAAAACAATAGGAACGAATCGAGTGTTTACACAGTAATTAATACTCGATATACTGACACTATCAAGGGACTATTTTTCACACTTGAACTATTTATCGGCTTTACACAAAGTCGCCGTCTAAGCAAGGAGCCTACTTATGCAATTACACATGTGAAAATCATCTTAATTGCTCTCATTATGATAGTGGAACCTTTCACAGTCGAATCACAGTTTGTGAAATACGGCTCGCGCATTCGTAATCAAGGGAGATAAGCGAAGTCATCGCATATATTCGTATTTTAGAAATCGTACGGGTCACGAAATAAATGATGTCAATCGAGATTTCTCGACATGATTTATTAATTCATCATTCTTAAAGTCGATAGGGTATAATTAGTAACAAATTGAATCACCAATTTATTCTCTAGAGCGTTATATTTTATAGTTTACTGTAGTAGTATCCAGACATCTTTAAATTCGGACGCACATTATTTGGAGCTCTCTCAAAACATTGTATTTTATTTTATGCAATTATGATAATTTCATACTGCTGATTTTGCTGATTATGACAATTTTATGACATAATAAATTATATGTTAATCAATAATTGATTTTTATGAAACGATCTCCCAATCAAAATTCCCGTCACTAGTGAAATTCAGTATAACAACAAATTCGTTATACAACATTTTGATCGGGAATGAACAGTGTCGTTGTATCGAGATCTGACTGTACATGCCTTCAAGTTTGTTTTCATACTACATGCCTTCAAGTTTGTTTTCATACTACATGCCTTCAAGTTAGTTTTTATACTACATGCCTTCAAGTTAGTTTTCATACTACATGCCTACAAGTTAGTTTTCATAATAATAATAATAAAGACTTTATTTAAAGAGGCAACACAGTTGGGTATGCCCAGTCTTCCCTGTGAGCCTCATATAACATAATATATGTACATTTACAAAAGTTACATGAATGACAAAATAATATAAATATATACAAGTATATATACACAGCTGAAAGAAAGGAAAAGTAATGAGCAGATAATATAACACATTGAATGATGGCATAAATAGCATAAAACATTATTGATGGGTTACTAATTAATCAATGCATATCTCCAGTGAGAGAGAAGTGTGCTTGACCACCATAGAACCACCACTTCAAGAAGTTGCTTTTAAATAAGTTGATATTTGCAGATGTTCTTATATCGTAAGGAAGACAGTTCCATAATATTGCACCAGAGTATGCCAATGATTTTCTGCAAAATTCTAGCCTGGGTTTTGGAACTGCTAGTAGTTTTTGTTCAAATGACCTCAATGATTTATTTTCATTATAGGTAAATAGTTGCTCCATATAATTTGGAAGAAAGCCGTTTAGAGATTTGTACACTAGAATGGCCTTTTTAGCTCACCTTTCACAAAGTGACAGAGTGAGCTTTTGTGATCACTCTTGGTCCGTCGTCCGTCTGTCCGTCCGTCCGTCAACAATTTGCTTGTGTAGACACTAGAGGTCACAATTTTGACTTAATCTTTATGAAACTTGGTCACAATGATCATCTCAACAAAATCTAGGTCAAGTTCGATATTGGGTCATCCGGGGTCAAAAACTAGGTCACAAGGTCAAATTATAGATAAACCTTGTGTAGTCACTAGAGGTCACAATTTTGACTTAATCTTTATGAAACTTGGTCACAATGATCATCTCAACAAAATCTAGGTCAAGTTCGATATTGGGTCATCCGGGGTCAAAAACAAGGTCACAAGGTCAAATTATAGATAAACCTTGTGTAGTCACTAGAGGTCACAATTTTGACTTAATCTTTATGAAACTTGGTCACAATGATCATCTCAACAAAATCTAGGTCAAGTACGATATTGGGTCATCCGGGGTTAAAAACTAGGTCACAAGGTCAAATTATAGATAAACCTTGTGTAGTCACTATAGGACACAATTTTGACTTAATCTTTATGAAACTTGGTCACAATGGTCATTTCAACAAAATCTAGGTCAAGTTCGATATTGGGTCATCCGGAGTCAAAAACTAGGTCACAAGGTCAAATCATAGAAAAACATTGTGTAGTCACTAGAGGTCAAAATTTTGACCTAATCTTTATGAAACTTGGTCACAATGATCATCACAACAAAATCTAGGTCAAGTTCGATATTGGGTCATACAGGGTCAAAAACGAGGTCACAAGGTCAAATCATGGAAAAACCTTGTGTAGTCACTAGAGGTCACAATTTTGACCTAATCTTTATGAAACTTGGTCACAATGATCATCACAACAAAATCTAGGTCAATCTAGGTCAAGTTCGATATTGGGTCATACTGGGTCAAAAACTAGGTCACAAGGTCAAATCACAGAAAAACCTTTTGTAGACACTAGAGGTCACAATTTTGACTTAATCTTTATGAAACTTGGTCACAATGATCATCTCAACAAAATCTAGATCAAGTTCGATATTGGGTCATCCGGGGTCAAAAACTAGGTCACAAGGTCAAATCATAGAAAAACCTTGTATAGTCACTAGAGGTCACAATTTTGGCCTAATCCTTATGAAACTTGGTGAGAGTGATCATCTCAACAAAATCTAGGTCAAGTGCGATATTGCGTCATATGGCGCCAAGAACTAGGTCACTAGGTCAAATCACTGGTCTTGCATGTACTGCTATAACAGGTGAGCGACCTAGGGCCCTTTGGGCCCTCTTGTTATAGTTAACTCTGTCTGAAAATTTCATCCAATTTAATTGCATAAATAATTCCTCTGTAGGTGTGTCAAAATCTTTGTCAAGAATAATTCGAGCAGCAAGTTTTTGAAATTTGTACATATCATTGGAAAGCTCAGTGGTGCAGTTTCCCCAAATAGAACAACAGTAGTCTAAATGAGGAAGGATGTATGCATTGAAAAACATTTCATACTACATGCCTTCAAGTTAGTTTTCATACTACATGCTCAAGCTTGTTTTCATACTACATGCCTTCAAGTTAGTTTTCATACTACATGCCTTCAAGTTTGTTTTCATACTACATGCTCAAGCTTGTTTTCATACTACATGCCTTCAAGTTTGTTTTCATACTACATGCTCAAGCTTGTTTTCATACTACATGCTCAAGCTTGTTTTCATACTACATGCCTTCAAGTTTGTTTTCATACTACATGCTCAAGCTTGTTTTCATACTACATGCTCAAGCTTGTTTTCATACTACATGCTCAAGCTTGTTTTCATACTACATGCCTTCAAGTTTGTTTTCATACTACATGCTCAAGCTTGTTTTCATACTACATGCCTTCAAGTTTGTTTTCATACTACATGACTTCAAGTTTGTTTTCATACTACATGCTCAAGCTTGTTTTCATACTACATGCCTTCAAGTTTGTTTTCATACTACATGCTCAAGCTTGTTTTTATACTACATGCCTTCAAGTTATACAGAGACTGTTTTAAGGCCAGCACTATTTGCTGAAAGAGGTGCAGCTACATAAATTACTGCAACATCACTTTACCTCTATTCACTATTTGCTACTTGTTCACCATCATGACCCTAACCCCTACACAGGAGTAGGTGCTTCTTATAAAGCTTTAACTTTTGTTCCCTTGATTAAACCATCAAAGCATGGCACTGAAAATAGTGGAGCACACTGTTTGAGGTCTGCTCTTGTTAAATCAATGTTTTTCAGATTGATTGAGAAGAGTGTGGTATGTGAAAGAATGATATTGCACTGTTGATGTGAACTTGGGAAACATGTCTCTCAGACAGGAAGTATTACAGCTGTATCGACGTCTCATCAGAATGTCATATAGCTGGCAATCTGCTTTAGGTAACCCAGGTATGGATCTACAAGAGAAGCTATATATCAGAGAGGAGTCGAGAAGACTCTTTCGAAAAAACATGAATGTAAGTTATTATCAATCCTTAACCCTTTTCTCAATAGACCCCTATATAATGTTAAGTCTATTGATAAATGTTCACAATCTTCATCAAGGTAACTAATTAGTGATTAGTACGGAATGTCAGCAACAAGTAATTAGTGATTAGCACTGAATGTTAGCAACAAGTAATAAGTGATAAGCACTGAATGTCAGCAACAAGTAATTAGTGATTAGCACTGAATGTCAGCAACAAGTAATTAGTGATTAGCACTAAATGTCAGCAACAAGTAATTAGTAATTAGCACTGAATGTCAGCAACAAGTAATTAGTGATTAGCACTGAATATCAGCAACAAGTAATTAGTGATTAGCACTGAATGTCAGCAACAAGTAATTAGTGATTAGCACTGAATGTCAGCAACAAGTAATTAGTGATTAGCACTGAATATCAGCAACAAGTAATTAGTGATTATCACTGAATGTCAGCAACAAGTAATTAGTAATTAGCACTGAATGTCAGCAACAAGTAATTAGTGATTAGCACTGAATATCAGCAACAAGTAATTAGTGATTATCACTGAATGTCAGCAACAAGTAATTACTGATACTACTATTGTTTCAGACTGAATTTAACAATTATGTTTGTACCCTGAAGAATGGTTTGTGAAAGCCAAAATGTTGGTCAACAATAATTGGATCCCAGGCCACGACAACAAAGTCATTAAAAATGATACTGGTATAATCTTCCTCGCAAGTTGTTTGAAGCTCAGCTTAGTAAGTTCCAGGTAACTACTGACCCGATATCAGGATAATTTGGCTGTGTAGTCTCCACATGACTGAAATACTGTTTACCAGTTTAAAAATAATATAGACATGTGCTTTTTGTTCTGTAATAGGTCAGTGATGAAGATGAGATCAGAGTACACATTAAGGAAGGAAACACCAGAATAGAGTTAGGTAAACTTCTCTTAAAATCATTGCTAGTACTCACTAAATCTGTCTTAAATGTGATCACCCTTTTGTCCGTCGTCCACCTTCAACAATTTGACTGTTAACACTCTAGAGGTCTCAGTTTTCATCTAATCATTATAAAACTTGGTTACAATGTTTGTCCCTATAAAATCTAGGCCAATTTCGCAACTGGGTCATCTTCAGTCTAAAACTAGGTCACCAGGTCACATCAAAGAAAAACCTTGTTAACACTCTAGAGGTCACACTTTTTATGTATTATTGATGAAACTTGGTCACAATGTGTGTCTCTATAAAAACTAGACCAAGTTCGAAACTGGGTCATCTGGGTTAAAAACTAGGTTACAAGGTCACATCATAGAAAAACCTTGTTAACATTCTAGAGGTCACATTTTTAGCTCACCTGCCACAAAGTGGCAAGGTGAGCTTTTGTGATTGTTTTTTGTCTGTCGTCTGTCTGTCAGTCTGTCCGTACGAATGCCACGGTAGTTGTGGGGTGTGGAACAATAGGCTATTTTTAGATTCCATTCATTCCGTCACTCGTGGGGTGCAAAATGCTACTTGTGGGTTGCAACAAAACAAAAGAAAGAACAAAAGAAAACCCCACAAATACCGTCTCATGAGTACGTCCGTCCGTCCGTCCGTTAGACTTTTCACCGTTAACACTCTAGCACTTTCAATTTTGCTTTGATCTTCATCAAACTTGGTCAGTAGTTGTACCTCAATGAAATCTAGGTCAAGTTCGAAGTGGGGTCAAAAACTAGGTCAATAGGTCAAATAATAGGAAAACCTTGTTAACACTCTGGAGGTCACATTTTTGCTTTGATCTTCATCAAACTTGGTCAGTAGTTGTACCTCAATGAAATCTAGACCAAGTTTGAAGTTGGGTCATGTGGGGTCAAAAACTAGGTCAAAAGGTCAAATAATAGAAAAACCTTGTTAACACTCTGGAGGTCACATTCTTGCTTTGATCTTCATGAAGTTTGGTCAAAATATTAATCTTGGTAACTTTAAGGTCAAGTTCGAAGTTGGGTCATGTGGGGTCAAAAACTAGGTCAAAAGTCAAATAATAGGAAAACCTGGTTAACACTCTTGAGGCCACATTTTTGCTTTATTCTTCATCAACTTTGTTCAAAATGTTTGTCTTGATGACCTTAAGGTCACATTCGAAATTGGGTCATGTGGGGTCAAAAACTAGGTCAAAAAGTCAAATAATAGCAAAACCTTGTTAACACTTTGGAGGCCACATTTTTGCTTTAACTTTCATCAAGTTTTGTCAAAATGTTTATCTTGATGACCTTAAGGTCAAGTTCAAAGTTTGACCATGTTTAGCAGGTGAGCGCCCAAGGATCTATGATCCTCTTGTTTATGTAATCTTACTAAAACTTAGTGACAATGTGTGTGTCTATAAAATCTAGGCCAAGTTAGCAACTGGGTCATCTGGGGTCAAAAACTAGGTCACCAGGTCACATTGAAGAAAAACCTTGTTAGCACTCTAGACGTCACATTTGTAATATTATCTTAATGGAGCTTGGTCACAATGTTTGTCCCTATGAAATATAGGTCAAGTTTGCAACTGGGTCATCTGGGGTCATAAACTAGGTCACAAGGTCACATCAAACAAAAACCTTTTAAACACTCTAGAGGTTGCATTTTTACCCATCTTTAAACATCCTGGCCACAAAGTGTATATTTGTAAAATCTACATCAAATATTCAGGTCATATCATAACAAATACTGATTCTGCCTTAACTGCTTGTCATCAGATGAGCGCTTTATGGCCACATGACCCTCTTGTTTGAAGTTGGCATAGTTGTTTGAGTTTGACTGTCACAGGGTAGATCTGGGTTGGCATAGTTGTTAGAGAGTCTGACTGTCACAGGGTAGACCTGGTTTGGCATAGTTGGTAGAGAGTCTGACTGTCACAGGGTAGATCTGGGTTGACATAGTTGTTAGAGAGACTGTCACAGGGTAGATCTGGGTTGGCATAGTTGGTAGAGAGTTTGACTGTCACAGGGTAGATCTGGGTTAGCATAGTTGGTAGAGAGTCTGACTGTCACAGGGTAGATCAGGGTTGGCATAGTTGTTAGAAAGACTTCACAGGGTAGATCTGGGTTGGCATAGTTGGTAGAGTCTGACTGTCACAGGGTAGATCTGGGTTGCATGGGTTGGCATAGTTGATAGAGAGTCTGACTGTCACAGGGTAGATCTGGGTTGGCATAGTTGTTAGAGAGTCTGACTGTCACAGGGTAGATCAGGGTTGGCATAGTTGTTAGAAAGACTTCACAGGGTAGATCTGGGTTGGCATAGTTGGTAGAGTCTGACTGTCACAGGGTAGATCTGGGTTGCATGGGTTGGCATAGTTGATAGAGAGTCTGACTGTCACAGGGTAGATCTGGGTTGGCATAGTTGGTAGAAAGTCTGACTGTCACAGGGTAGATCTGGGTTGCATGGGTTGGCATAGTTGGTAGAGAGTCTGACTGTCACAGGGTAGATCTGGGTTGGCATAGTTGATAGAGATTCTGACTGTCACATGGTAGATCTGGGTTGGCATAGTTGGTAGAGAGTCTGACTGTCACAGGGTAGATCTGTGTTAGCATAGTTGGTAGAGAGTCTGACTGTCACAGGGTAGATCTGGGTTAGCATAGTTGGTAGAGAGTCTGACTGTCACAGGGTAGATCTGGGTTGGCATAGTTGGTAGAGAGTCTGACTGTCACAGAGTAGATCAGGGTTGGCATAGTTGGTAGAGAGTCTGACTGTCACAGGGTAGATCTGGGTTAGCATAGTTGATAGAGAGTCTGACTGTCACAGGGTAGATCTGGGTTGGCATAGTTGGTAGAGTCTGACTGTCACAGGGTAGATCTGGGTTGGCATAGTTGGTATAGAGTCTGACTGTCCCAGGGTAGATCTGGGTTGGCATAGTTGAAAGAGAGTCTGACTGTCCCAGGGTAGATCTGGGTTGGCATAGTTGATAGAGAGTCTGACTGTCCCAGGGTAGATCTGGGTTGGCATAGTTGAAAGAGAGTCTGACTGTCCCAGGGTAGATCTGGGTTGGCATAGTTGATAGAGAGTCTGACTGTCCCAGGGTAGATCTGGGTTGGCATAGTTGGTAGAGAGTTTGACTGTCACTGGGTAGATCTGGGTTGGCATAGTTGGTAGAGAGTATGACTGTCACAGGGTAGATCTGGGTTGGCATAGTTGGTAGAGAGTGTGATTGTCACAGGGTAGATCTGGGTTGGCATAGTTTGTAGAGAGTTTGATTGTCACAGGGTAGATCTGGGTTGGCATAGTTTGTAGAGAGTGTGATTGTCACAGGGTAGATCTGAGTTTGGCAAAGCTGGTGTTGAGTTTGACTGTCACAGGGTAGACCTGGGGTGTCTGTGTTTAAATAAATGAAGCAATGATCAAAGTCACATTACAACATTAGTGTTTTTGATAAATAGGCATAGCAAATTAATTGGATATTAAAAGAAAACTATTCTAGAATTGGCAGCAATAATTATTTTATTCTGATTAACATTTAAGATCTATATTTTATATGAATGACAAAACTACACTGAAAAAAAACCATTGTACTCATTGATTTTCTCTAGTTTGCTTCCATTCCAGCCATCCATTATCAGAATCCAAATCATGTTATGTCTGATTGTTCTCTACTATTTCAGCCATCCATTATCAGAATCCAAATCATGTTATGTCTGATAGTTCTCTACTATTTCAGCCATCCATTATCAGAATCCAAATCATGTTATCTCTGATTGTTCTCTACTATTTCAGCCATCCATTATCAGAATCCATATCCGAGACCTGTAAGTATTCCTCTGTCTAATTATGTTATGTATTTTTCTAAGTTCTAAGATGGTATGAATTCTGTCAAATTGATGAACGACAACCAGAGAACATTTATCACAAGAATTGTCGAT
Organism: Spisula solida; assembly: GCA_947247005.1. NCBI lineage: Eukaryota > Metazoa > Mollusca > Bivalvia > Venerida > Mactridae > Spisula > Spisula solida. The sequence goes on along the minus strand of OX365944.1, from coordinate 30,370,600 downwards.
TATTCAAATGCTATGTTATTGGTATCATCATGCAGCTAATATATTTTAGTTTCAGGATATATAAACACTTCAGTGCTTAGGTACACACACTTTACTAGAGATGGCAATGAGTACTAAAATCGGTACTCGGGTACATGGTCATTCTTCCGATCGAGTACTCGGGTACTCGGAAAACTATAAATGTGAATGATATTTGGGACACAGAAATGTTGTACTGCAAACGTGCATGTTCAACTTCAAATAGAACATCGTGTATGCCTGTCCATTCTGTTCAGTTGATGGTCAAATCTATATCGGTAGAAGAATGTTGAAACAAAAATACTAACAACAATACAGTGTAAATGCAGTATAAGTTATAGTCAATAAAGCTAGAAATTCGAATAATAAATTAACAGCTAAGGGGGAATACTCTTATCAACCGGTGACATAGTTATATTTACACAGCATGACGCAGTCGAGTTATCGTTCATTCATACACGCGTGAGAACGATTATAATTTAAAGTAATATTTTATTAATTTCTTAATCGATTGTCACACCCAAGTAAACAATAACTGCCAATTAAAGATCGATGACAATCACTCGGATTAATGTCAACAAAAGAACCCCAAGCTACATGTCATAAACAAACTAACAGACGATCATTGACAGGTCTGCATGTGTTTTGCTTGCAATTAGCGACCTCGTAGCGGTGATTAAGGATGGATGACATGTTGTTAATTGTAATTTTAGTAGACCAGATAAGACTTGGACACGTTCTGTACAATACTGGATTAACAATTATTATTTTTATTTTTTACTGAGTTCTGGAATACTGATTTTGATATTCGATAATCGGACCTTTGAACGAGTACTCGAGTACTCGGGTACTCGTTGCCATCCCTACACTTTATACAACATAGGCCAGAATCACGAACATCAATTCCTGACGTAGGTCGATATAATTGGCGTTCAGTACAATCACGATTTTCTTGCTTTGTAAACATGGATTTTGCTGTCAAACAGTATTAAATAGAAATCACAGCTCATCCTTTCAATTATTGTAACTTAATAATTTACCTCACATGCCAAATTAACACCGCAACCTTTCGCTAGATAGATAATTATAATATTTGTACAAAATCGCCTTCATCAATTTTCCATTCTAATTAGTATTCCGATAACCTCTTGCCCTCAACAGATTTAGAAGTGATCCTTTGATTGGCTAGACTGGATGCTGCTTTTACCATAGATGTTCAATCATGAAAGCTCGGCCATTTCCGTTTGTCTCTGGTGCATTTACTGATAAAAAAATTTATCGACCGAACCAAGTTTGCAATTCTGGCGTATGTTTTGTAAAGGGTGTGTATTTAAGGACTGAAGTGTTGATATATCCAGAAAGTAAAACATATTGGCTACACGCTGATACCCATAACGTAGCATTTGAGTGAATAATAAACACAATACGACAAGTTATGTGACAGCCACTCCAATTTTTGTTCTTCGCCTTTCTTAAAAAGGCACGCAATGATAAGGTCGAATTGACTGGGGGAGTAGTAGGGTACGTGCTGACTGCCTATGGTTGTAGTATGATAGCACATTTATATTAATATGTCTGTCATTTTGTACAAAGTTTATGTATTTTACAGAACTTAATTTAAAAAAAACATTTTCATGGACCACCTGTCACAAAGTGACAGAATGAGCTTTTGTGATCACTCTTTGTTCCTCATCCTTCCGTCATCCATCCGTCATCCGTCCGTCAACAATTTGCTTGTGTAGACACTTGAAGTCACAATTTTGACATAATCTTTATGAAACTTGGTCACAATAATCATCTCAACAAAATGTAGGTTGAGTTTGATATTAGGTCATCCGGGGTCAAAATCTATATCACAAGGTCAAATAATAGAAAAACCTTGTGTAGTCACTAGAGGTCACAATTTTGACCTAATCTTTATGAAACATGGTCACAATGATCATCTCAACAAAATCTAGGTAAAGTTCGATATTGGGTCATCCGGGGTCAAAAACTAGGTCACAAGGTCAAATCATACAAAAACCTTGCATAGTCACTAAAGGTCACAATTCTGACATAACTTTTATGAAACTTGGTCACAATGATCGTTTCAACAACATCTAGGTCTAGATGATATTTGGTCATCTGGATACTCGTTCAAAGGTCCGATTATCGAATATCAAAATCAGTATTCCAGTACTCAGTAAAAAATAAAAATAATAATTGTTAATCCAGTATTGTACAGAACGTGTCCAAGTCTTATCTGGTCTACTAAAATTACAATTAACAACATGTCATCTGGGGTCAAAAACTAGGTCACAAGGTCAAATCATAGAAAAACTTTGCGTAGTCACTAGAGGTCACAATTCTGACCTAATCTTTATGAAACTTGGTCACAATGATCATCTCAACAAAATCTAGTTTTACTTGGGTCATCTGGGGTCAAAAACTAGGTCACAAGTTAAATCCTAGAAAAATCTTGTGTAGTCACTAGAGGTCACAATGTTGACATAGTCTTCATGAAACTTGGTCACAAGGATCATCTGAACAAAATCTAGGTCAAATTTTATATTGGGTCATCCAGAGTCAAAAACAAGGTCACTTGGTCAAATCATAAGAAAACCTTGTGTAGTTACTAAAGGTCACAATTTTGCCATAATCTTTATGAAACACAGTCATTATAATCATCTAAACAAAGTCTAAGTCAAGTTTAAAGTTGGGTTTTCCGAGGTCAATAACTAGGTCACAAGGTCAAATCATAGAAAAAACCTTGTGTAGTCACTAGAGGTCATAATTTTGGTCTAATATTTATGAAACTTGTTCACAATGATCATCTCAACAAAATCTAGGTCAAGTTTGATATTGGGTCATACAGGGTCAAAACCTAGGTCACAAGGTCAAATCACTTCGATATGTCATTGGGTCTAAATGTGATGTAAATTATAAAGCATAAGACAATATGAAAACCTTGTACATGCAATAGAGGCTACCATTAGGGGTGCATGAACTACTAGGACAGGTGAGCGACCTATGGCCACTAGGACAGGTGAGCGACCAATGGCCCTCTTGTTTCAGGTTAACGGGTCATTCGTTTTCTGGAAATGGCCATGTGTAATTTTATATCCAGCTGTTTCAACATTTCCTTGTGCAATTCGTTAATATGTTAGTTTCACAATCCAATGGACAAAATTCATTGAACCGTAGGATTTAAATATTGGATTATGTTGCATGTCAACTGACAAGCAAATACACAAAATTTCAATCAAAAATATTAACAAACAAAAAAGTTATTAGGAATTGAAAACTGCTCAGTTGTAAGTGCCTCTTAATGTATAAGGTTGCTTATTAAGATAATATGAAAACCTTGTTCATGCAATAGAAGCTGAATTTACTTGATTACCATTAAGGGGCCTGTATGAGTTACTATGACAGGTGAGTGACATAAGGACCCTCTTGTTTAAACATTGACCTTGTGCGATATTCATAATGTCACGTCAATCATGGCACCAGACAGTCTAGTTTTGCTTGATCATGTCTCAAAAAGGTTGGAATTGTCTTTGACAGTGCAAATGTCTCTTTTCGAGGTAATGCGAGTTGAGAATTTGTGGAAAGCGAGTTATTATGATTATGTATTTTACATTGTTCTACTTCAGGTACATCTACCACAGCATGTCTTACATTCACTGAGAGGAAAGAGATTAAAAGGACAACAAAGAAAGTTAGAACAATCTAAACCTATCTATGTGAAATCATATGATGATGAATCGTGACATGGTCTGTCTTGGTACTGTGGAATATTGTGATACACCTTTCAGTTCTTGCTGCTCCTGTGTTTATGTATGAATTTAAGGCTGATAAATGCAGTTAATGTGCTTGGTGTTTCATTGTTATCATTATAAATCAATAACAAGTTCAAGTTGAACTTGAAATTAATAAATATAGTCCAGTCAGGGTAAAAATCCATTGACGCATTGGTCGAGTCCACTATAACGGTGTAAAACCAATTATTAAGGCTTATACTGAACAAACAACTATAATTTCATTGCTAAACTAACATGCTTTATTTGCTCTACCTGTTCAGACAATGGTTGTAATCATTTGCGTACACATAAACTGCAACGTCACTGTCACAATATCCTAACTGAACTGTAGCAGTGTATTTCGTGTCCAATGTAAAAATAAACACAAGTCAATCACAGTCTTATTATTTTCATCTTGAATACACAAAGAGAGCTAACTCCTTTGTATACGCCTGTCTAGTGTTTTAAGCTCACCTGAGCATGAAGTGTGAATTGTGATCACCTTTTTGTCTGTAGTATGTTGTCACCAATTGGACTGTAAACACTCTAGAGGTCACAATTTTCACTAAATCTTCATGAAACTTGGTCAAAATGTTTGTCTCTATGAAATCGAGGCCAAGTTTGTAACTGGGTCAAATAGTAGGTCACGAGGTCAAATCAAAGAAAAATCTTGTTAACATTCTAGAGATTTTTTACTTCTTCTTTATGAAACTTGGTCAAAATGTTCCTCTCCATAAAATGTAGGTTAAGTTCACAAATGGGTCATCTGAGGTCATAAACTAGGTCACAAGGTCACATGAAAAAACAAGAGCACCGCCATGCAAGGCAATATACGCCAGAAGGGTTTTGTTTCTGGTAATGGTAGCAAACTTTGGCTGTTAAAGTAAAACTGATTTTGAGCATTAGGTTCAGAGTCACAGAGCGGAAGGGAAACAAAGCAGTATGACCTTTAAACCTTAAGTGTGACCTTGACCTTTAAGTGACTCATCCAAAACATGCGCTCTGCATGTCGTCTTGATGTGGTAAATATTTGTGTTACGTTTCTTCAGAACCCTTCAAGGGGTTCAAGAGTTACAAAGCGGAACGGAAATTGCTAAAGGCAGACAGACAGGCAGACAGACGGATACAGAGGCCATAACATAATACGTCCCTTTGGATGTATAAAAAACATTGTTTTATGGTTAGTATAAATTGGTTATCAGTCGTAGTCAGTACTGAAACAAGGAAGGTTGTAAGCAGGCTCCACAACAATAATGGTGCAGGTTTCTTGAATTGTTTGTATCCTCCAAGGGTCCTACTGAGACATTATAACTAATCCAGAACACAAGATGCAAGTCTGTTTTGTTAGTTCATTAAATTAACACAGACTCGTTCACTAGAGTATTCTTCACCTGTGGCATCACACTCTGGTTCAAAACTACCGATTTCGAGCGAAATGAACGAAAAATCAACCAATCAAATCCATTTCGTTCATTTCTATTTATAGCAACCACTAATATTTGTTACGGGTGTTTTCCTGTCATCGTCAAATCAAATTCGAGCCTTAACAAACAAAATATTCAAATTATCGTTCGGAAAATTAATCAAAGAAAAAATTATTTGCAATGATTTCGCATCGATTATGAGAAAATATTCAGAACAATAAAACGTGAAAATGATTTATTTATTACCTTAACATCAGAATCAGCAGGACACGGTACAATTTCAATATTTTTTCTTCAAAGGCAAACAAGTTCCTAGGGCACCTGTCGGCAAAGCTGACGATTGATTACAAATTGGTTTAATTCTGTTTGAGGCGTTCATGGACACACAGTCTCAGTTTCACTTTTATTATTCAATTAGATCTAATGTCTACGGTTTATCACTCTTCGTCCGTCCGTCTGTACGAATGCACCGGTAGTTGTGGGGTGTGGAACAATAGGCTATTTTTAGATTCCATTCATTCCGTCACTTGTGGGGTGCAAAATGCTACTTGTGGGTTGCAACCAAACAAAAGAAAGAACAAAAGAAAACCCCACAAATACCGTCTCTTGAGTACGTCCGTCCGTCCGTCCACAATTACTTGTGTAGACACTAGAGGTCACAGTTTTAGCTTAATCATTATGAAACTTGGTCACAATGATCATCTCAACGAAATCTAGGTCAAGTTCGATATTGGGTCATCCGGGGTCAAAAACTAGGTCACTAGGTCAAATCATATAAAACCTTGTGTAGTCACTAGAGGTCACAATTTTGGCCTAATCTATATGAAACTTGGTCACAATGATTATCTCAACGCAATCTAGGTCAAGTTCGATATTTGGTTGTCCGGGGTCAAAAACTAGGTCACAAGGTAAAATCATACAAAAACCTTGTGTAGTCACTAGAGGTCACAGTTTTGGCTTAATCATTATGAAACTTGGTCACAATGATCATCTCAACAAAATCTAGGTGAAGTTCGATATTGGGTCATCCGGGGTCAAAAATTAGGTCACAAGGTCAAATCATAGAAAAACCTTGTGTAGTCACTAGAGGTCACAATTTTGGCCTAATATTTATGAAACTTGCTCACAATGATCATATCAACAAAACCTAGGTCAAGTTCGATATTGGGTCATCCGGGGTCATAAACTAGGTCACAAGGTCAAATCATAGATAAACCTTGTGTAGTCACTAGAGGTCACAATTTTGGCCTAATCATTATGAAACTTGGTCATAATGATCATCTCAACAAAATCTAGGTCAAGTTCGATATTGGATCATCTGGGGTAAAAAACTAGGTCACCAGGTCAAATCATAGAAAAACCTTGTGTAGTCACTAGAGGTCACAATTTTTGCCTAATCTTATTTATTATTGAGCCTTGATCAGACCAGTCGCAAAAAATCTGCTCTGACAAAATTCGAAGTTTTTAGTGCACATAATAGGAATTAACAGTTGAATTTTATATAGTGTTATTGGGAATTTTATTTAGATTCTTACTGTGATCAAGGATTAACTGTAAAATCAGTGTTATTGGACTTATTTTACTTCAAAACTTAAATATATTTGGACATTATTATTATTAAGGAGCAATTCTCTAGAAAACATAACAGTGTCGAGATCTTGTGACATCTGGATTATACCCTCCAGCAATTCTTTAAAACATAAGTAACATTAAACTTGTCAGACTGTGTCAAAACTTGGATACATACCCTAAAGGCACCAACTTGATCGTCTTTCACTGACAGTTGAAACTAATTTAGTGCTTGTATTGACATTAAAAACATCAATTGGACAATGGCCTCAAAGAATGATACAAACTTGCATAACAGATCGGACGTTGATGATCATAACGATTACAAAGGAATGTGCAAAATTCAGGACAGGGAGGCGAGCCACAATATAACAATTATATTCTACCAAAACAAAGACCATGATGCATTCATTGAACTTCTAAAGAACCAACATGATTTTGTTGATACAAAGAACAACAAAGGAATTACAACAACTTTATTTGTACATGACCAAAAGGTTGTTGTAACAGTTTTCTATACAAAAACAATTTTAATTCAGGGCACAGGCTGTAGGAACTGGCTTGTCACAGAATTCTATTCCTTAGTTGATCATCTAACAACAGGACCGGCGGAGATGAGTCTTTTACATGAAAGTCCCAAACCCAGTGTGAGCCACAGCAGAAACCAACAGAGCAACGAATCATCAAATACCAATACTGAGGGCATAAAATCCTGTAGTAATGACACCAATATCCGTGGTACTCCTAAATTTGGAAAATATTGCATCATACCAAAACCAAAAACCAAATCAAAAAAGCTCTTCAGCTTCAGATCCTTAATGGGGAAGAAATTCAATTCAACACCTACGACCATCACATCACTGAGAAATAGAGACTCATACTTTACTCACACACCTGATAAAGTATCTGTGATTACATCTGATGAAACTATATCTGATATCCAATCTAATGGCAGTGAAACAGAGCTGAAGTGTATGGACACAAGTGAGTGGAACCCAAATCAGCTTAATACTCAACAAAGCACTTCGGTGTCTGATCTCACTGAACCATTGACTGCTACCAACCTCTGCAGCCCCGATGAAACAAGCCTGAAAAAAACAACTATTGGAGATATTTCTGGCGATGAATCCAACAAATCCATACTGATATGTGAACAAGGAAACCAATCAACTTCTAATGAACAACAATTAATTGACCTGCAGAACCAAAATTATGAACTTACCAAAGAGAACAATCAACTCAGGGAGGAAAATACAACACTTCAAAAACTAAATGCAGAACAAAATAAATCTCTAACAAAACTTACAGATGCTGCTGGAAAAATGCAGATAACACTAACAAATACCCAGACAAAAGTTCGCGAGCAAGCTAAACATATTACTTCACTTACAACTAAAATAAAGTCATCAGATCAAAAGAGTACTGATAAAGTGGAGGATGCACTTTATGATGAAATAAGGACTCTAAAAACTGGATTTGATACCTTAAGACAGAAAGTGACAAATTCTGCTTCAACCACAGAGCTACAAGAGCTGAGAAATGAGGTGGACTCTAACAAGGAGGAGATTAACAGATTAAGAGAAAATAAAGCACAGCAAATGCCGGGTGCTTTAAATCCTGATAACCAACCTCAAATGGCTTCATCACCTTCAAATTCCAATACAAGACAAAGATTGGACACTCCCAAACCAGCAGCAAGCCAACATATCACAGAGCACAAAGTCTATGTATTTGGAGATTCAGTCACTAGAGTCTTAGAGCCCCAACGACTATCTGGTCAACAGTTTAATGTCAAAATAAAATCTCAATCTGGCGCTACAGTTAACGATATAACAATGTACCTGAAATCACTCAAGGATAAAACATTCGTATCTGATTTTGACATGTTTGTGATACATGCAGGAGTCAATAACATTTCCAATGCCAACAAATCTACTGAAATTGTTGAGGACTTTAAAACCCTCACAACAGAACTACAGAATCTCAACGAAAATGCTACAATATTTATTTCATCAATACTACCGAAGAAGTATGACAAACTATCATTTGATGTGATAAAGGAAACAAATATACTGTTATCAAAACTATGTGCTGAAAACAACCATGTATTCATTGATAATACCAGCAACTTCATGAACAATGGCCATGTGGACAAATCACTATACAGAGATGAGGTACAACTTAGCAATAAAGGCAGTTCATTGTTTGCCAAAAACATCAAATCATCCATCATTAAGTGTTTACCTCTCTCTAATGCCGCCAGACAGGAAAATGGAAATTTTACCCAGGCCAGCCTCCACAACAGCTACAAACATCCCCTGGTACATCCCCAGGAGCGGAATCACCAAATACGGTACCATCCCAACAGGCAACCCAACTACATGGCTCAACGTCGACCCTGGATCCGACAACTACCGATGCCGTACAATCCAATGTGGACCCCAGACATGTGGTAGACAATATCTTCAACAAACAAGACATCAATAGTGCAAATACAATATCAAGTTGTGACACAAATATTAAAAAAATGACATCTTGGACAAAAACAATTTTCTCTTTAAAAAAGGAATTAAGTTTTTTCATTTGAATATACACTATTTATACCCCAAATTTGATGAATTGAAAATCTTACTCCATAATCACCCTTATTTAGATGTCATTGCACTATGTGAAACATTTCTGAACAAAAACTTCTCTGACAGTGAATTCCAAATAACTGGATACCAAATGTTCCGTAAAGATCGTGAAACAAATGGTGGTGGGATCATAGTGTATGTGAATCAAAACCTTTCTTGTGTCCGTCGGTTTGATTTAGAAAATGATAAAACTGAAATTATCTGGCTTGAGATTCAAAACAACAAGCAAAAACCAATAATATTGGGTTACACGTATCGACCCCCGTGTTCCAATGCGGACTGGAACTTCAATTTAGAACACACCTTTGAGAAAATATTTATTGAAAGCAAAGAAATCATATTGACCACCCTTGTTACCCTGATAAAACAACATGATTGGATATTCCCAACATGATTGAAAAATGGCCGACATGAAAAATGTGATAAGTGCATTGTTTTTGCAATATTTTCCATATAAACTATCCAGATTGTTTATTTCAATATTACATAATCAACATATGAAGAAAATGTACTATTTGCACTAAACAATTTGCATATAGGTAATATTTTTCACTATGTAAAGCCTTAAAGAATGTGTGGATTTTGCATTTGAGAATGAGTTTTGTACTTAAACACGTTGTAAAACTCATTTATTGGACTCTATGTAATGAATATCATTTGGGAAGTATCGGCAGTTGTATTAACTATGATTTGGACATTTCAATTTTTTAAAATCTTAGATAAATTAACGCTCACCAACAATAATTCAAACATGTGTAGTATTTTTTGGATACTGACCGACGTGATTGTTAAATTTATTAGGATACTGGCCAACATAATTGTGGATAAAAACCAACATTACAAATTGAAATCTTGCCAATGGGATTCTCAAGGTACAAATAATTGTACATTAAAGAAGTGTGCTCATGAATTGTGGTAGCAGGTTATGAGCATACCCGATGTAAGGCATTTCACACCCAGTCTATAGCACTTGCTTTTAGGACATTTAATTATCAAAGCACTAAGAGTGCTGATGGGAGGCGATCTGGTTGCTGCTACTAAAGCATAAACGACTTTACACGTTTAATGTTCGTTTTCTTACTGCCGATCTTGTCTTGAATGTCAAAATAGGCATATGTGACTATATAGGCATCTAGGGTATCTAAATAATTGTAAAAAGGGGCATATTGATGTATATGTAATACGTGTATTGAATGCGTATATCAAAAGTAGCTTTAATACAATACTGCGCGCGCCTATTTATCAGATTTTACAGTACCGTCTTGTAATCACTTCCATCACAGCGTTAGACATCTCTAGAAAGCGGCCAGTATAGCCAAACCATATGATTCAATAACATAACGATATACGATTAATTGATAAAACCATCACGTGACCCTGATCTGAAGTTTCTAAAAATAGCTATACGGCTGGGACATTTGATGAACACTTCATTTTCATATTACGAAACAAGTTCGATATCTCCCCGGCTGACTGATTATCTGCAACAATATCGATTCAATGAACAGTTTCACAATAATTATTGGGAATGTTGACAGTTTCTGGAACTACTTGAATGCGGATTCACATAGCAGCCTAAAGGCGGTCCAGGTTGCATTAAGAAATGGGCAATGGTAGTATAGAGAGGCTTACGCCTACCAAAAATGGGTACAAATGTTCACCACATCAAGACGATGTGTCATGCACAAAACCCAGGTCCCTAGCTTAAAGGTCAAGGCCACACTTAGAGGTCAAAAGTTAAAAAGCTCAAATAGGCATGTGATTCGTGTCCGCTCTGTATTTTTGTCATCTCCTATTGGATATTTTATAATATTTGGTACAAATGTTCACCACATCAAGGTGGTTGCCATGTGCAAGACCCAGGTCCCTAACTTAAAGGGCAAGGTCACACTTAGAGATCAAAAGTTAAAATTCTCAAATAGGCATGTGATTCATGTCCGCTCTGTAACTATGTCATTTCTTATTGGATATTTATAACACTTGGTACACATGTTGACCACATCGAGACGGCGTGTTATGCGCAAGACCTAGGTCCCTTGCTCAAAGGTCAAGGTCACACTTAGAGATCAAAAGTTAAAATTCTCAAATAGGCATGTGATTCATGTCAATTCTGTAACTATGTCATTTCTTATTTTATATTTATATTACTTGCCACAAATGTTCACATCATCAAGACGAGGTGTCATGCGCAAGACCCAGGTCCCTAACTCAAAGGTCAAGGTCACACTGACAGATCAAAAGTTAAAATTCTCAAATAGGCATGTGATTCATGTCAGATCTGTAACTATGTCATTTCTTATTTTATATTTATATTACTTGTCACAAATGTTCACATCATCAAGACGAGGTGACATGCGCAAAACCCCGGTCCCTAACGCAAAGGTCAAGGTCATACTTAGAGATTAAAAGTTAAAAGGCACAAGTATACGCTTCTGGTCTGCTTTGTTTTTTTTGTTATTTCGTTCTGGGTTTTAAAATTACTTGGTTACATTCGCATTTACACCCTGACTCAAATGTAAAGGTCACACTTACAGACCCAGCTCTTGTCTGCTGTTCAATGTCACATTTAAGCATTTACAAACTTGTTTCAAGTTATTCCATTTGCATAGCTTTATACTTCGATGTCTGATGACAGCTTTTAGCGGGGGCATCCGTGTCCTGTGGACATATTTCTCGTTAAATACTTTTTTCTGCTATATGTTGGTAAAATTCATAATAAGTCAAGACAGGTAAATTTAACACATGTATCTAAATGTGCAAAATTCATCGGGAATAGGAACAGTGCATTATGGGGACCACTGGCTAAACGCTGTGAGCATGTCTTGAATGGTGCCAAATTGTATTTCTAATTTACAAAAGGGGACATAATTTCAACATATACTTAGTACATCTAGAAACGCATTGGTTTTATCCCCATTTTTGTCTTACTTGCATTATACATGTATATTTGAATTTTGTGTAGTAATATTGTATAATCTTGTAGAAACGTTGCCATCATCCAACTTTTATCGATCGTGTTACGTAAATCCCGTGTACCGATATAATCACAAAAAGCATGATTTCCACGTGCACCAATTACACATGATAAATCTTGGTATAAATTGAATCGAACTTTTTGTAAAGTTTGCTAATAAAAAGAAAATCACAAAAGAAATGGCATATGTTCAGGAATAAAAATGCCATGATTGTCCGAATATGAGCAAAATCAGGCCATCCGGATGCTTATGGCAGAGATGTTTAACAGGAGGTTGCACGACGGTTAAATTGTCATACACCGAACATTTCTCATCTAGAGACACGCTACCAACACACTGGCACCATTTGCGACAGCCAAAGTTCAGGTCATGCATGCGTAACAAGCCTCCCACAGGATGAATAAGACAGCGTGAAACAGCTCCAGATCAGGCTCACAACTGCTGCTGACAGTGTTCAACAACTTGTTGCTCATCATGAATATGTAATCAATCAATATTTGATCAATACTTTACATATTGACATAAAACAACGATTCCGAAAAAATAGCTAATTTATAAAAAAAAATCGTTATTTTTCGCCCGCACTATATTTATGTTCCGTTATTTTTCGGCCGCACTATACACCAAAACACTGCTCTGCACCTAAATGTAGCTCTATGTGATAAAATGTTACAGATGTATTGGAAATAGAATAAAACTGCATCAAGTAAAATTAATGAAGTTTGATTGTCCATCATCAGATTGAACAAATATTGACAGTAGAACCCAGTGTTGCGTTTCTAGATGTACTCAGTATATATTTGATAGAGTTGCCTATTCATGTGGAGGTCATGGCGTCATGATGGTGATAAAGTATGCAAAGTATCAAAGATACATGTCTTAGAGGTTAAAATTGTGTACATAAACTGTAAACTTTTGTATTTCTAAGTACATTAGTCCAAATGGGGCATAACATTCAACAACATGCTTGATAGAGTGCAGATGTTGTGGTCAAGACGGTTGACAAGTATGCAAAGTATCACAGCAATATGAACATACACTTAGATATAATAGGTTAATACCTTGAACGTAAACTTACAAATTTGCACGAAGTTGAAAAAAGGGACATATTTTCCAATAAATACTTCATAGAGTTATCTACTCCTACGTACGTGTTGGGGTCATCCCATTATTCTTCCAATAGTGAAGCTACATATTAAATTCGCACTGCAGTGCATCAATGAAAATTCAATGTTGGTCAGTATTCACTTTAAAAGATAAATCATGTTGATCTTTATCCTCAAATCATGTTGGTTTTTATCCATTTTTCACACATGGGTTACTTTAAATAGTTATCACGTAGAAACGGCAAATGTAAATAACTTACTCTAAACTAAGTCTGATAGTGAAATGAATGAGCTGTATAAACAAAAGATCTTAACCCAAAATAAACAACAATATATATGTTTTATAGACTGTCAAATAAATCCAACACAGATTTTTCTAACTTTTTATCGTATTGTGTATCACATTCACAAACATACGGATAAATAGTTTTAGTTTCATGGAAGGAATGTACAAGTTTATCTTCATACAGCATCAGAAGGTGGTTAAACCCGTAGATTTTGAAGAATTGGCCGAAAATGCGATGAATATGTAAACATACATCCGCCATTTTTCAATCATGTTGGGAATATCCAATCATGTTGTTTTATCAGGGTAACAAGGGTGTTGACTGGAGATTTAAATTACAACTATGATCCCATTACTCAATCAACTAACAACAATGCATGGAACAATATTACTAACAGTTTCAATCTCAGACAACTTGTTGAAAACCCCACCAGAGTAACAAGCACTTCAAAAACAATAATTGATCATCTATACACAAATTTTTCTGAAAATATATCTGAAATTAATATACCAGTACTATCAATTAGTGACCATTTTCCTGTGTGTTTCACACATAAAGTTTCCAATGAGGCACCTCGAGACCCCTTACATCATATCATTCAATACCGTAACATGAAACAATTTGTTGAAAACGATTTTCTAGAATCTCTTAATGAACAACCATGGTCTTTGTTAGATATATATGAAGACCCAAATGACGCTTTAGATTGTTTTCAATCATTATTCAACAATGTGTTAAATAAATATGCTCCATTGAAAACAAAGCGGGTCAAACATACACATTTACCTGACTGGTACAACCCAGAGATACTTAAAATGACACGAGAAAGAGATAAGGCAAAAAAGTTGAATCATGGGGAACAATTTACATACTGGCGAAATAAAGTTAAAACCACAATTTCAAATGCAAAGAAAACATATTATGCACAGACTATAAATAACAATAAAACTAATGCCAAGGATTTATGGAAGAACCTTAAGCAATTATCAGGTAAAGCCACAAATCATCAAACAAATTTTATCCATGATGATGAGGGGACTCAGATTTCAGACCCTCAGGAAACTGCAGAAACGTCTAATAATTATTTCATAGACATTTTTAAATCTTCTCCCCAAAACTGTTCTTCCTTCTCAGAAAGTGATAAAATCAAACTTCAGGAATACATTGAAATGCAATCTGGACAGGACACTTCATTTGTATTACCTAAAATTACAAGCAAATTTATAGAACAAGAACTAAACAACCTCGATGTCAGTAAATCTACTGGATTAGATGGTATAGGGCCAAAGTTTATTAAATTAAGTGCTAAAATCATTTCAAGACATTTGGAGAAGATATTTAACCTCAGTTTAACAAGTGGAGTTTTTCCATCAATTTTCAAAAGAGCCAAGGTTACACCTATCCACAAAAAGGGGCCTAAAACAGAAAAAAGTAATTACAGACCAATTTCAATCTTACCTGTACTATCCAAAGTACTTGAAAAACATGTCAGTAACACCTTGAAATTATTTTTAGAAAATAATTCACTCCTTCACCCAAATCAGTCTGGGTTTCGAACTCATTTCTCATGCGAGACTGCTCTGACAGCTATTATTGACAGCTGGATAAAGGCTATAAATGAGGGAAATCATGTTGGAACTATTTTTCTCGATCTGACAAAGGCTTTTGACCTTATCAACCACAAGTTACTAGTTGAAAAGCTACAGCTATATAACATTGATGCTAATGCCATTACCTGGTTTCAGTCACATCTAACTGATCGATCACAACAGGTTTGTGTGTCGGGAAAATATTCTAGTGTCCAAAAGATACCAGCTGGTGTGCCTCAAGGCTCAGTATTAGGTCCTCTACTATTCATCATTTACATTAATGATATGCCCTTACATTTGTCAAATTGTAAATCAGATATGTTTGCTGATGATACAACTATTTCATCATTTGGAAATACTATCGACTCAATCTGCACCAATCTTCAATCAGACCTTGGTTCCATACAAAACTGGTTAGATAGAAACTCTATGATTGCAAATGCTGACAAGGCTAAAGCAATGATCATCTCGCCATCAAACCAAATTATTAATACTGTAAGAAATTCACACAACTCAAATATTTCATTCAATGGAAAAACTATTGAATTTTCAACCTCAGAAAAACTCCTTGGTGTTCATATTGATCATACACTAAATTGGAAAACGCAGGTACAAATTACACTGAAAAAATGCAACTCCTTATTATACTTGTTGATGAGAATAAAACAATTTTTGAATATTCATACTAGAAAAATGTTCTTCAACGCATACATTCTTCCACACTTAGACTATTGTTGCTCTATTTGGGGAAATTGCACTAATGACCTCTCAAATGATATGTATAAGTTTCAAAAACGTGCTGCTCGTATTATTTTGGATAAAGATTTTGATACACCAACAGATGAATTATTTTTGCAACTAAACTGGATGAAATTTTCAGAAAGAGTTAACTACAAAAAAGCTATTCTTGTTTACAAGTCACTTAATAACCTTTTTCCAAATTATATGGAGCAGCTATTCACATATAGCGACAACAGGTCATTGAGATCATTTGAACAAAGACTTCTTTCTGTACCAAAACCGAGACTTGAGTTTTTCAGAAAATCATTGGCATACTCGGGTGCTAAATTGTGGAACTCGCTTCCATATGATATCAAAGTATCTGAAAGTGTTAACACATTCAAAAGCAAATATCTAAAGTGGTGGTTCTCTGGTGGTCAACAAACCATTTCTTTCATTTGAAAGATCATTTAGGTCCTGGTCTTAGCTCCAACCAGTTGTGTCAATGACTTACTGTATCTATTCCTTATATATGCATAACAGTACATTTTAAACTAAATTTGTTTTCAGCCAAGTCATAATTTTTTGTTATTGTTGTTATTGTTAATTGTTATCTTCTGTTATTACTGTACATATTATGTAAATGTGTTAATGAGGCTCACAGGGAAGACTGGGTTGCCTCTATAAATAAAGTCTTTATTATTATTATTATTATTATGAAACTTGGTCACAATGATCATCTCAACAAAATCTAGGTCAAGTTCGATATTGGGTCATATGGGGTCATAAACTAGGTCACAAGGTCAAATCATAGAAAAACCTTGTGAAGTCACTAGAGGTCACAATTTTGGCCTAATCTTTATGAAACTTGGTCACGATAATCATATCAACAAAATTAAGGCCATGTTCGATATTGGGTCATCCGGGGTCAAAAACTAGGTCACAAGGTCAAATCATAGAAAAAACTTGTGTAGTCACTAGAGGTCACAATTTTGGTCTAATCTTTATGAAACTTAGTCACAATGATCATCTCAACCAAATCTAGGTCAAGAACGATATTGGGTCATCCGGGGTCAAAAACTAGGTCACAAGATCAAATCATAGAAAAACCTTGTGTAGTCACTAGAGGTCACAATTTTGGCCTAATCTTTATGAAACTTGGTCACAATAATCATCTCAACAATATCTAGGTCAAGCGCGATATTGGGTCATATGAGGTCAAAAACTAGGTCACAAGGTCAAATCATAGAAAAACCTTGTGTAGTCACTAGAGGTCACAATTTTGGTATAATCTTTATGAAACTTGGTCACAATGATCATCTCAACAAAATCTAGGTCAAGTGCGATATTGGGTCATCCAGGGTCAAAAACTAGGTCACTAGGTCAACTCACCACAATTTGTCATTGGGTCTAAATGTGATGTAAATTATAAAGCATAAGACAATATGAAAACCTTTTACATGCAATAGAGGCTGTCATTAGGGGTGCATGAACTACTAGGACAGGTGAGCGACCTATGGCCCTTTGGGCCCTCTTGTTGTAATTGCTGTTTGTTTTTCTGACAAAGCTTTAGATCCATAGGCAGTCGGCACGTACCCAAACACTCCCCCAGCCAAATCAGATTTTACCACTGTTTACTATCTATGACAGACTACTAACAGAATTTCCGATTATAAAAGTGCCTGTCACATTTGTAGCCGTGTAGGTTTATTATTCATTGAAATGGTATATTACGGGTATCATTGTGTAGCTACTTTATTTTACTTTCAGGATATATCAACACTTTAGTCCTTAAATACACATCCTTTACACACCGAACGTCAGAATCAAGAACACAATTCCTTAATTTGGTCGCTAACTTAGACGTTCAGCAAAACCCAGATTTCCACGCTGAATTTTGCCTTGAAACAGAATGTATGCTTCACAAACGGGCCTAGCTAGTCACTCTTTCAGTTAATTTACCTCACATGCCAATTAAACATCGCAATATTTCAATAGATTGATAATTAAAAAAAAATGCCACCGTCAATTTCCAATTCTATTTAGTATTCCGATAACCTTTCGACCTCAACAGATTTGCTAGACTGTGTGTCGCGTCATTCATAATTGTTCAATCGTGAAAGCTCGGCCATTTCCGTTTGTTTCCGGTGTACATACTGAACTTCTAAATTGGTGACCAAACCAAATTCGCGATTCTGACTGTGTTAAGGGTGTGTATTTAAGGACTGAACTGTTTATATATCCGGAAAGTGAAATATCTTCGCTACACGCTGATACCCTTAATATAGCATTTGAGTGAATAAATAAAAAAATACGACAAGTTATGTGACGTGCACTCAATTTCCTGATATTCGCCTTTCTTAATATAGGTAAACAATGAGAAGATTGAATTGACTGGGGAAGTATAAAATAGTAGGGTACGTGCTGGCGGCCTATGTTTAGATCCATTTCGAATCGCGTGTTCACGTCCAGACACTCGTCATCAAAGACCTTGGACTGATTTCATATCACGATATATCTAATTGCTCGTACAGTACTCTCTGTAATTATTAACGGCTGCTTTATAAACTATATTTATTCAAAGATGTTCTTCATCCAATTAAGTTTGTTAATATTTAAATCCCATTACTCGATCCATGCTTACATTTTCTCGTGAGTTTGTTTATAAACTTCCCCACGTAGCGTAACAAGTGTCCTGATTGAACGATAGACGGAATCACCAGATGTCCACGAAATAATCTATTTTTAGGTTTGCGCTCGGAATGAAGGGAATTTAATCAGGGGGTAGTCTGGGAACTTGACTAACCACTGATGTATGATGATGAATTAACGTTAAGCTCATTAAATTTCAAATGACCACAATTTAGTAATTTCTCTGATTTTATTCATCTAACCTTTTTAGGGTTGTAAATCAGGATTTGTAAGACCTTGAATGTAGTAGCTGTAGGCTTCTGACAGAAATGCTTTACCTTGAATGTAGTAGCTGTAGGCTTCTGACAGAAATGCTTTACCTTGAATGTAGTAGCTCTAGGCTTCTGACAGAAATGTTTAGCCTTTAATGTAGTAGCTCTAGGCTTCTGACAGAAATGTTCAGCCTTTAATGTAGTAGCTCTAGGCTTCTGACAGAAATGCTCAGCCTTTAATGTAGTAGCTTTAGGCTTCTGACAGTAATGTTCAGCTTTTAATGTAGTAGCTCTAGGCTTCTGACAGAAATGCTTAGTATTTCATATATTAGCTGCATGTAGGCTTCTGACAGAAATGCTCAGCCTTTAATGCACTAGCTGTAGACTTCTGACAGAAATGCTCTACCTTTCATGTAGTAGCTCTAGGCTTCTGACTGAAATGCTTGGCCTTTAATGTAGTAGCTCTAGGCTTCTGACAGTAATGTTCAGCCTTTAATGTAGTAGCTCTAGGCTTCTGACAGAAATGATTGGCCTTTAATGTAGTAGCTGCATGTAGGCTTCTGACAGAAATGCTCAACCTTTAATGTAGTAGCTGTAGGCTTCTGACAGAAATGCTTGGCCTTTAATATAGTAGCTGCATGACGGCTTCTGACAGAAATGCTTGGCCTTTAATGTAGTAGCTGCATGTAGGCTTCTGATAGAAATGCTCTACCTTTCATGTAGTAGCTGTAGGCTTCTGACAGAAATGCTTGGTCTTTAATGTAGTAGCTGCATGTAGGCTTCTGACAGAAATGCTTGGCCTTTAATGTAGTAGCTGCATGTCGGCTTCTGACAGAAATGCTTGGCCTTTAATGTAGTAGCTGCATGTAGGCTTCTGATAGAAATGCTCTATCTTTCATGTAGTAGCTGTAGGCTTCTGACAGAAATGCTTGGCCTTTAATGTAGTAGCTGCATGTAGGCTTTTGACAGAAATGCTTGGCCTTTAATGTAGTAGCTCTAGGCTTCTGATAGAACTGCTCTACCTTTAATATAGTAGCTGTAGGCTTCTGACAGAAATGCTCTACCTTCAATTTAGTAGCTCTAGGCTTCTGACAGAAATGCTCAGCCTTTAATGTAGTAGCTGTAGGCTTCTGACAGAAATGCTTGGCCTTTAATGTAGTAGCTCTAGGCTTCTGATAGAAATGCTCTACCTTTAATGTAGTAGCTTTAGGCTTCTGATAGAAATGCTCTATCTTTAATGTAGTAGCTCTAGGCTTCTGACAGAAATGCTCTATATTTAATATAGTAGCTGCATGTAGGCTTCTGACAGAAATGCTTGGCCTTTAATGTAGTAGCTGCATGTAGGCTTTTGACAGAAATGCTTGGCCTTTAATGTAGTAGATATAGGCTTCTGACAGAAATGCTTGGCCTTTAATGTAGTAGCTGCATGAAGGCTTCTGACAGAAATGCTCTACCTTCAATTTAGTAGCTCTATGCTTCTGACAGAAATGCTTGGCCTTTAATATAGTAGCTGTAGGCTTCTGATAGAAATGATCTACCTTCAATTTAGTATCTGTAGGCTTCTGACAGAAATGCTCAGCCTTTAATGTAGTAGCTGTAGGCATCTGACAGAAATGCTCTATCTTTAATGTAGTAGCTCTAGGCTTCTGACAGAAATGCTCTATCTTTAATGTAGTAGCTCTAGGCTTCTGATAGAAATGCTCTATCGTTAATGTAGTAGCTCTAGGCTTCTGACAGAAATGCTCAATATTTAATGTAGTAGCTGCATGTAGGCTTCTGACAGAAATGCTTGGCCTTTAATGTAGTAGCTGCATGTAGGCTTTTGACAGAAATGCTTGGCCTTTAATGTAGTAGATCAAGGCTTCTAACAGAAATGCTTGGCCTTTAATGTAGTAGCTGCATGAAGGCTTCTGACAGAAATGCTCTACCTTCAATTTAGTAGCTCTATGCTTCTGACAGAAATGCTTGGCCTTTAATATAGTAGCGGTAGGCTTCTGATAGAAATGCTCTACCTTCAATTTAGTATATGTAGGCTTCTGACAGAAATGCTCAGCCTTTAATGTAGTAGCTGTAGGCATCTGACAGAAATGCTCTATCTTTAATGTAGTAGCTCTAGGCTTCTGACAGAAATGCTCTATCTTTAATGTAGTAGCTCTAGGCTTCTGACAGAAATGCTCTACCTTGAATGTAGTAGCTGTAGGCTGCTGACAGAAATGCTCAATCTTTAATGTAGTAGCTGCATGTAGGCTTCTGACAGAAATGCTCTATCTTTAATGTAGTAGCTCTAGGCTTCTGATAGAAATGCTCTACCTTTAATATAGTAGCTGGATGTAGGCTTCTGACAGAAATGCTCTACCTTCAATTTTGTAGCTCTAGGCTTCTGACAGAAATGCTCAGCCTTTAATGTAGTAGCTCTACTAAGCTTCTGATAGAAATGCTCAACCTTTAATGTAGTAGCTCTAGGCTTCTGACAGAAATGCTCTACCTTTAATGTAGTAGCTCTAGGCTTCTGACAGAAATGCTTGGCCATTAATGTAGTAGCTGCATGAAGGCTTTTAACAGAAATGCTCAGTCTTTCACGTAGTAGCTGCATGTAGGCTTCTGACAGAAATACCCAACCTTTAATGTAGTAGCTGTAGACTTCTGACAGAAATACCCAACCTTTAATGTAGTAGTTCTAGGCTTCTGACAGAAATGCTCAGCCTTTAATGTAGTAGCTGTAGGCTTCTGACAGAAATGCTCAACCTTTAATGTAGTAGCTCTAGGCTTCTGACAGAAATGCTCAGCCTTTAATGTAGTAGCTCTAGGCTTCTGACAGAAATGCTCAACCTTTAATGTAGTAGCTCTAGGCTTCTGACAGAAATGCTTTACCTTGAATGTAGTAGCTGTAGGCTGCTGACTGAAATGTTTAGCCTTTAATGTAGTTGCTCTAGGCTTCTGACAGAAATGCTCAGCCTTTAATGTAGTAGCTGCATGTAGGCTTCTGACAGAAATGCTCAGTCTTTAATGTAGTAGCTCTAGGCTTCTGACAGAAATGCTCAGCCTTTAATGTAGTAGCTCTAGGCTTCTGACAGAAATGCTCAGCCTTTAATGTAGTAGCTCTAGGCTTCTGACAGAAATGCTCAACCTTTAATGTAGTAGCTCTAGGCTTCTGACAGAAATGCTCAGCCTTTAATGTAGTAGCTCTAGGCTTCTGACAGAAATGCTCAGTCTTTAATGTAGTAGCTCTAGGCTGCTGACTGAAATGTTTAGTCTTTAATGTAGTAGCTATAGGCTTCTGGCAGAAATGCTCAGCCTTTAATGTAGTAGCTCTAGGCTTCCGACAGAAATGCTCAGCCTTTAATGTAGTAGCTTTAGGCTTCTGACAGAAATGTTTAGCGTTTAATGTAGTAGCTCTAGGCTTCTGACAGAAATGCTCTACCTTTAATGTAGTAACTGCATGTAGGCTTCTGACAGAAATGCTCACCCGACAGATGATACTCTTCCGTCATCTTTAGTGAGTTGCATTGTACCATATACTCTGTTCATCAATAAATTGTAAGTCTAGCATAATAATATTTTGCAATGCAAAAACTGCTGGGAGTACTAGAATGAAAAACAAAGCAACACAAAGGTAAATTTTTTACTTTATTTTGCATTTTAAACATAAATCAAAATACATTTTGTAACAATTTGATTATATTGAGAGATGGGAATGCAATGATTAAACATGATATAATGACAGTATAATTTATACAACAGTTTGTAGTAACAAGAGGCCTAATGTGTTTGGTTTGTGGTACCGTATAATGACAAGTCGCAGAAAAGAATAACGTTTGGTTGCTTGGACTTGAAAGTTAAATGCAAGGCTGTTGTAAAAATAATTATGTTAAATACCGGTATTCAAAGTGCAAGCAGCATCCAAGATGGATAGACTTGAAAATTCCCAAATACGTGCATATATTAAGCTTGAAATTTTTAATTGAGTCAGGGTTAATATTGATGGTACTATTATTGAAGAACAGGAGTTGTCATTAATATTGATGGTACAATTATTGAAGAAAAAGTAACTTCAAACATCACAGTCCCTGAATTATCGGTTGGCTCAACAAGTTGTATAACAAAATTACCAGTATTTGAACACATGAATATGAGGAACTTCTGTCCAAAGAGAACTAGAACTGCCACAGAGTGACTGATTATACGCGGACATACCACATTGTCACAGACGTATGGCAAACCACATCCATAAAAACTGTCGTATGGTTGACAACAATTTGTACAGTTATTTTTAAATTCAACAATATATGACAAAGTTATGGTCCAGACAACATAAATTATGGTCATTTCTGACCTTTGAACTGTAAGTGTGATCTTGACCTTTGAGATATTGACGCAACTGTTTCGTATGACACACCGTCTGGTAGTAGTGAACTTTTGTTGCACATTATTTTCAAATTCAATCATAAATGACTAAGTTATGTTCCGGACAAGCTCAATTATGGCCATTTTTTAACTCCAAGTGTGACCTTGACCTTTGAGATATTGAGGTAATTGTTTCGCATAACACACTGTCTCATCAAGGCGAACAATTATTCTGAACTATTAAAAAATCCTTCATTGTATATAGAAGATACAGCCTGGACAAATTTGGGACAGACCGACAGATATAGCCCCCCCCTCCCCCCCCTAAAGTAGGGGGGGTATAAAAGAGAACTTCATGACTGATTTCATGTGTACCCAAAAATAAGTTAACATAGACTTGACCAGATGCCAATGTAGAGAACACTCTGTTTGTCAGAAGTTACCAAGCCAATTCATTGGATTATGCAAACATTTTAATTTTTTACAGACAAAATTAAACAATATCAATATTGGTCAAATTAATTCTTGATTTACATCTGGTGTCTGGTCAACATTATGTGTAACAAGATGTGCTCTCATTGAACAAGTACAATATATACAAACATAACAACAACTTGAATATGTAAATTAAGAGCTACAAACTGAACTGAAAAACAAGTTGGTCCTCGTGTAAGTAAAATAGTAATGATCCCCAAACAATGACATAATAAAACCTGAATTTTAGATGTATTAACAGACAGATAGCACCTTTCACATTAACATATCAAATACAAATAAATTTTTGACTTTTTGAAAATTTAAAATGATTTCATTCTTTTAAATAGTGACTAAAATGTTACAACTATAAATTCCAGCAGAAAACATAATACATGAAAAATTGTACTTTGGCCTTAGATCTTTGGTGGTTTCTTTCTCTATGATAGCTATACTAGCAGAAAGGAAAACAAGATTTTTTGGCTTAGAAACTCGATACAATAGGATGTTTTTAAAACAGGTATGCCCTACTTGCAGCCGATGAGTCATTTTATATTAAAGATCAGTGTGACCTTGACCTTTGATTTGCTTACCTGAAGGCAAAAGGGGTCATCAGCACATAGCGGCCAAATAACATGCCAAGTTTGAGGCTAATTATTCCTTAGTAATCAATCAGAAACAATTGGTTTACCGATCTACCAACAGACATAAGCAAAGCAATCAACTTCCCAAAGTTGGGTGAAGTATAACAATAAACATAACAGTGAGAGCCATACCCCGTATATACCAGTGAGGGCCATACCCCGTATATACCAGTGAGAGCCATACCCCGTATATACCAGTGAGAGCCATACCCCGTATATACCAGTGAGAGCCATACCCCGTATATACCAGTGAGAGCCATACCCCGTATATACCAACCACTATAATGGATTATATGTAACTTGGTCCTTCATATTGTACCATTTACGTCATAATATACACAATATTTGGTTCATAAATAATAAATATGCAAATATTTACACACATAACTCTTAATTTCAAATAATAATAAAACAAAGAACACAAGCAGTCAAAAACAACTGCAAAATTTGCCATGCAGTAACAACAAAAAATGTCAAAATACAGCACTTGTATTTATGTCACATACATGTATACTGACTTATCAGACAATCTGGATTATAAGATACATCCTGTCCGGCAAATTCAGATGTTTGCATAAGCCACATCATCTAGTGTATAATATATATGTACATGAATGTCACTGAAGTCACTAACACACAGATCTTTGGCAATATTATAACAGTCTGAACACAATACAGGCATTGTATCACGTGATGACACACAGTGTGGGAGTAGTTATATCCTACACATTGTATCACGTGATGACACACAGTGTGGAAGTAGTTATATCCTACACATTGTATCACGTGATGACACACAGTGTGGGAGTAGTTTTATCCTACACATTGTATCACGTGATGACACGCAGTGTGGAAGTAGTTATATCCTACACATTGTATCACGTGATGACACACAGTGTGGGAGTAGTTTTATCCTACACATTGTATCACGTGATGACACGCAGTGTGGGAGTAGTTATATCCTACACATTGTATCACGTGATGACACGCAGTGTGGGAGTAGTTATATCCTACACATTGTATCACGTGATGACACGCAGTGTGGGAGTAGTTATATCCTACACATTGTATCACGTGATGACACGCAGTGTGGGAGTAGTTATATCCTACACATTGTATCACGTGATGACACGCAGTGTGGGAGTAGTTATATCCTACACATTGTATCACGTGATGACACGCAGTGTGGGAGTAGTTATATCCTACACATTGTATCACGTGATGACACACAGTGTGGGAGTAGTTATATCCTACACATTGTATCACGTGATGACACGCAGTGTTGGAGTAGTTTTATCCTACACATTGTATCACGTGATGACACACAGTGAGGGAGTAGTTATATCCTACACATTGTATCACGTGATGACACGCAGTGTGGGAGTAGTTATATCCTACATATTGTATCACGTGATGACACACAGTGTGGAAGTAGTTTTATCCTACACATTGTATCACGTGATGACACACAGTGTGGGAGTAGTTATATCCTACACAATAGTTATCACTTGGCTAATGAGGAATAATTGCCTCATTTGTATACATGGTCAAGAACTAAACTAGGACAATAATGGTCTATCTTTACATGGTATTGCAACAATAAGTTTCAATACAACCAAACTACAAAATACATATAATTTTACGTGGTTATCACAGTATCGTTATCAAATGACCTTTAAGCACTCTGACTCTTTATAATAACATACTTGGCCAGATGGATATAACAATAGAAAGCATTATATCATTTTAAACTACTCATTTAATAAACATATGTGTACTTAAACATTTCCTATTAATGCAAGACCTCTACAAGTCTATTCTATTTCTTCCACTGCACAGATGTCCGCAGTAACTAATCACAACTCTTATCAAACTTCACCAGGAACCGACCACAATGTCTACTAGTTGACCAGGAACCGACCACAATGTTTACTAGTTGACTGTCACCAGGAACCGACCACAATGTCTACAAGTTGACTGTCACCAGGAACCGACCACAATGTCTACTAGTTGACCAGGAACCGACCACAATGTCTACTAGTTGACCAGGAACCGACCACAATGTCTACAAGTTGACCAGGAACCGACCACAATGTCTACTAGTTGACTGTCACCAGGAACTGACCACAATGTCTACTAGTTGACCAGGAACCGACCACAATGTCTACAAGTTGACCAGGAACCGACCACAATGTCTACTAGTTGACTGTCACCAGGAACCGACCATAATGTCTACTAGTTGACTGTATTAGTTTACACTATGATCCTCACTGTTGCCATCAAAGAGAATCGTTATTGACAACCACTTCCTTACTACTTGAAGACATCGATTTCTTTGTTGACAATGTCATCCATACTGCCCGATGACATACAGTTTGCCTCAAGGAGCATCATATGGTCACATGATCATCTAGATTTGGTCACATGACTTAACTTTGTTTTAACATCAACTCTGATATATGTGTCATAAACCAGCTTCAGCTCTGAAAAAAAACCCATATACAAATGAAATACAGCGGTTGGAAACCATTTTAACTAACAGTTTTGTCTTTGGTATAAAAATCTGTATGATAAACACAATAATCACTGCAACATAAAAACAAAATCTACTTATACAAGTAACTCTCAGAGAATCATCTGAATTAAAGACAACTGACATGGTGAAAACATTAGAAAAGGATGACGATCGGACAGTTATAATATAGAGAAGTCATGACGATCGGACAGTTATAATATAGAGAAGACATGACGCGATAATCGGACAGTTATAATATAGAGAAGTCATGTCTCTGGCACAGTTTGACAAAATTGCATGTAGTAGCTAGGGTACTTACTTGAGTTTTTTATGTCTTTCTTTGTCGTAACTATTTTCTGGTGGTTCACACTCAAACGATGCTAACGACAAAGCTGAAACAAAAACAGAAATGTTATAGTTTTATGCAGTACCATAAACTGGTGAAAACATTTAATTATTTGATATTTGGTAATATTGGGTAAAACATCCAGATGTCTGGTATAGTGAGACAGGTTTCTCTGTGGTAACATCATAAACACATCACACAAATGAATTGTTTGACAGCATTACAGTATATAACCTATGAATAAAAAATATAGGAATAATATTAAGTATGAATCATACATGCCATGTTTCACAGACCCCTTTGCGTGCGATTGGTGATAGAAATGCAGGAGATATGTAAATGCAGAAGATTTCCATAGGCACATGGTTTTAAATTAAGGTTTCAAATTTTCTGGGTGTTCCCTATATAGAAGGAAGGTTGTGCAGCAGCCATGTTTAGCCGCAACCAATATTACGTTACATGAACTGGTATTCGTGTGTGCTGTGACTACTATAGAAAAACTGGGTACCAGCTTTCGTAACGTCATGGCCGCTGCACAACCATCTTTATATATATATAGGGTACACTCAGAAAATTTGAAACCATGTGTCTATGGAGATTTCATTAAAATAAGGGAGATTTTCCTTGCTCAAACTAAAACTTCAATAAATGAAGTTTGTATGCAGTTTTCACTTATTTTACTTTTATGACAATACCATGCATGCTTCGTAAAGCAATTTCATCTATGTTTGCAATCATTTTCATAAATATAAACAAAAAATGTCAGAATCCAGTATGTCCAAGAAATGCATGAGATTTGATCAATTTGCCTCCGATCATGCATGAGTAGATTCTCAAATGTGTGAGACTCAGGCATGATGCGGGAGATCTGACATGTAGGATCAATATGGCAGCATCAATGCTCAGTAAATGTTGTGAAAATAACCCAAAATGAACATGTCAATGCCTTTTTCATCACTACTTCTGACCGAATTAGGCTACCATGATAAACAATTTGGTTGATTTGAAACAACAGAAAGGTAACATAGTACTAGACCAACTTACTGGTTTCTGAGAAAACTGGCGATGTCAGAATATAGTGTAAAACATCTGTGTGCTTCTCAAATGGACACTGAAATAGTATACGGAAATATTGTACAATCAAAAAACAACAATGTTGAACACTGTTACCGCTGGAAGCATTATGCTAGTCACTCCATGTGAATATCTGATAGCTGAACTATGACAGGGTGTTACTCTACATGGGTTAACCCTATACTCCATACTATATACTGATATCCCTATCCAGTTACATACTAGTGCATCATTCGGTCAACAGTATGCACAGTCTGCATACAAATCTTGTGTAATAGGTGGTCAACACCTGTTACAAGTAAACATATATCATGCATTGACAGTTACATGAAACAAGAGGGCCCAAAGGTACATAGGTCGCTCACCTGTCCTAGTAGTTCATGCACCCCTTATGGTAGCCTCTATTCTATGTACAAGGTTTTCATATTGTCTTATGCTTTTAATTTACATCACATTTAGACCCAATGAAAAATTGAAGTGATTTGACTTTGTGATCCAGTTTTTGACCCCGGATGACCCAATATCAAACTTGACCTAGATTTTGTTGAGATGATCATTGTGACCAAGTTTCATAAACATTCGGCTCAAATTGTGACCTATAGTGACTACACAAGTTTTTTCTATGATTTGACCTTGTGACCTAGTTTTTGACCCCGGATGACCCAATATCGAACTTGACCAAGATTTTGTTGAGATGATCATTGTGACCAAGTTTCATAAAGATTAGGCCAAAATTGTGACCTCTAGTGACTACACAAGGTTTTGTATGATTTGACCTTGTGACCTAGTTTTTGACCCCGGATGACCTAATATCAAACATGACCTAGATTTTGTTGAGATGATCATTGTGACCAAGTTTCATAAAGATTAGGCTCAAATTGTCACCTCTAGTGACTACACAAGGTTTTTCTATGATTTGACCTTGTGACCTAGTTTTTGACCCCGGATGACCCAATATCGAACTTGACCTAGATTTTGTTGAGATGATCATTGTGACCAAGTTTCATAAAGATTAGGCTCAAATTGTGACCTCTAGTGACTACACAAGGATTTTCTATGATTTGACCTTGTGACCTAGCTTTTGACCCCGGATGACCCAATATCGAACTTGACCTAGATTTTGTTAGATTTTGTTGAGATGATCATTGTGACCAAGTTTCATAAAGATTAGGCCAAAATTGTGACCTCTAGTGACTACACAAGGTTTTTCTATGATTTGACCTTGTGACCTAGTTTTTGACCCCGGATGACCCAATATCAAACTTAACCTAGATTTTGTTGAGATGATCATTGTGACCAAGTTTCATAAAGATTAGGCCAAAATTGTGACCTCTAGTGACTACACAAGGTTTTTCTATGATTTGACCTTGTGACCTAGTTTTTGACCCCGGATGACCCAATATCGAACTTGACCTAGATTTTGTTGAGATGATCATTGTGACCAAGTTTCATAATGATTAAGCCAAAACTGTGACCTCTAGTGTCTACACAAGTAATTGTGGACGGACGGATGGACGACGGACGGACGGACGTCGGACGAAGAGTGATCACAAAAGCTCACTCTGTCACTTTGTGACAGGTGAGCTAAAAATGGGCACAACTTGTTCTTTGCTCAGCAGAGGAAAGAAAATGACTGCCTCCGGGAAACACAATTCTTGAATTTGGGAGTATTTTAGGGCACTTTTAAGGATCGGTATAAAAAGTAGTAAGAAAAAGTATGAAAATACCATAGGATAGTAAAAACAAAGGACTATTTAGGTATTAGAATAATATTTTACATTTTTTATAACCGCATAGACAGCTGTTTGTATACAGCAGTTTGCATTAATTTTTGCCGTCATAGAACTCTTCACAACAGAGGAAAAGAAGGTCACCCAAACAGGCCAGTCACTGAAACTGGGCCATTGACGATATAAATGTGTGTATGTGTTGAAATGTGCATGGAGATGGTCTGTTAAATGACAGGGGAGTGTTTTGTATAAAGTATGTGAAGCATCAGACTTATTTCTTCTCTAACATTCCTTAAGATGGTTAAATAATCAATACAAGCTAAGCAAGTTCACTTTCTAATACATGGATATATTGTATCAAAACAACTTCAGCAATGTTCATTGCTCAATTATTCACTATTACTGTTGCTATGAAGAGGGTAACTAGATAACTGAAAAGATTACAGATGTCATTAAATGATCTTATTTTCAACAGTCAATGTAATAAAATAACTATATATATCTCACCTCTACTTGTTGCCAAGTAACAAAGTCGGATATGTGCTTCGCCAACTGCCAGAATTTCTGAAATAATAACAAAATAATTATTTTATACTCAAATTATTGTAATCTAAATTACACATAACACAACCTTAGACATCTTTGGGTATCTTAAACTTCAATATAGTTTTCATCCAACATACCAAGTATGTGCTAAGGAAATATCCTAGACATAATAACTATAGTAATTTCAGGCTAGACTGATCTTAGGAATATATTGACAATTGGTTAGTATTATTTTGGCACCCATTAAGGAGACTTCTAAAAGACACAATAAGAGAGTCAGCATTAGGATTGTATACAAAATCAATCAGTCAATACAATATATGTGTTACCATAGCAACCACAACATTCAAGTATTCATAAAGTGACACTAGTTATAATACTAATGTCTTTTATATTGGTTTAATTTTTTACACATATGTATTTTAGGCTGATTGTGAAACAAGTTCTTCAAGTTATAGTCAATTTCGACACCTCATTCTGACGGTATACATCGCCACTTATACATGAGGGAATTCTTTCAAGGAACACATTCAACACCTCATTCCTGATGGTATATATCACCACAAGAGCATGAGGGAATTCTTTCAAGGAACTTACCTCAAAATTAATGTTGCCATTTTCTGCCCTATTTGCATGTCCTTCATTAAGAAAATATATGTCTTTCACAAATAGACTGAAAAAGGGTATGACAATCTGGAAGGAGATAGAGAAATACACTGAACATTACTCAAACCATCATGACTTTCAAACAGTGCAAACAATGTGTGAACATTACTCAAACCATCATGACTTTCAAACAGTGCAAACAATGTGTGAACATTACTCAAACCATCATGACTTTCAAACTGTGCAAACAATGTGTGAACATTACTCAAACCATCATGACTTTCAAACAGTGCAAACAGTGTGTGATAGAGCCATCAGTTAGCAACACTCAACAGCAGATGCAGTAATTGACTAACTGTAAGTGCTAGCTGATACATCCATCTCACTCATTTAATCAAAGTTAAAGTGACTTAACCATAAAAACACCAGATTTTCTATTATGTAAATTGGTGCTGGGAATCAAGATCACTTCCCATTGGCATGGCTATACTTTAACATAATATATCAATAATTAAAACATTCCTAATGCATGCATTGATTTTGTTCAAAATTAGATTTGTACCAAATCTCACATGAAATATAGAGTAGATGCAGCAAGCAAGTTTTGGTATTCCTATGTCAACATTAAAAGTGGATTTTTGCTTCCAAGTAAATAAACACAATAAAGACAGGTCATGTTAAACCACATTCACAAGGCTCAAAACTTTATGTCAATTTAACAATGAGTTGACAATGACTATATCATTTTTGTACAGTGGACGGAGAGCAGGCCCAGAGATTTATTTTAGCATGATACTAGGATCCCATTGCCTAATTAGTATTGGATTTATTCAGGTACCTCCTGCTCCATTATATATTGTGGGTGTGGATCACCCCCCTCGACAGTGCAACTAAGTGCTTTCGTTAGGTAACAGACCACAGGCATTCTGACAGAAGGTTGTTTTAATAAGAGATTTGATTGTATATGATGTGATTGTTACCTTTTCCCTGGTATCATTGGCCCCTTGTGACCTCCACATGGCAGCTTTCAGACAGGAACGGTAACTGCCAAAGTTGTTAGATGGATCCATCTGTAACTCCAGTATACCAAACTTTGCTTTATTTACTTTCGCCCACTGCAAAATGCCATTAATACATGTAAAAGTATGTTATTAACAAATATAAAATACTCTATATATTTATAATTATTTGATAAGGCATTTTTAGAGAAAAAACACATGAAAATTGAAATAAATTCAATGAATTGCCACTGCTAATCATCAGAGAAAACAAACTGTTCTGCTGCATTAAAGGCAAAAAGAGGTCACAAATTTCAAATAGCAGTACATGTAAGTATGGACCAGCATGGAGTTAACATGGCCAAACATCCGACATTCCATAGACACCAGCTTATGTCAAGATGAAGAATATACTTAATAATAGTTGATTTTAAAAACATTTCATATACATACCGTCTTTTTTAATCTTGCCACAGGATTCATATTCATGCCCGCAATGATTGCCATTAATGAGTTAAAATTGCCAATGTTTATGCATTCCTTAGCAACGTCAATAAAATATTCTACAAGTTTTACCCGGTTCTTCTTTTTTAAATGCTGCAAAAATCAAACAGAAACAAAGCTTTTAAAGGAATGGAAAAAACCCTACAGATTTTCAGATCACATAATATTCTGCTGCAAAATCTACTGCCACCAGCAAATGAGTACTGAATTGACTTGTATGTAAATGCAAGTATCTGTATCAAGTAATGAAAGGTCTCGATCATCAGTAGAGAACTCAGAGAGAACTGCACTCATCGGGAAAACATAGATCAAGACCCTCGTAAATCATCTATCATGTTTTTTGGCAGATAAATACACATAAAGCATTCCAAACTCATAAATTGTCTGACATAAATCTGTTACATGGAAATGCTAACAAAAAAAGAAGCACTTACTGAGCAAATTTCAGATGCGACTAGATAGCTAAGCCTATTGAACCATTGAACATACGCTTCTAAATTATGTGTCTTCTTCATATCTCTGAACACAGGGATCTTATTAGAACTCTCTTCTTTGGAAAATGCTTGCACAAACTCTTCCGGACCAATCTGACTTAATCGCTCCTGAAAATGGAACAAAATCAAATGAATGACATGACGTACACTGCCTTGTAGCATCTCCTACAATACTCCAAATATCTCTGATAATACTCCATCAAAATCATGATAAAAATATTTCTATCAGATGTTTTTTCAGGGTTTTGAAAAAAAACAGCATTAAATTTTTCTTAAATTTGTCTTGAATGATTATTCTAGTAAACCAAATGGAATTCATACACAAACTTTTTATTCCAAGAAAATCAAAAAAACTCTGAATCAATATTTGCACAAGTCGTTAATTTAATTGCGATAAAACATTATCATCATATGTTATTAATTGTTCAAAGGTTAAAGACAATTTATAGCAATTTATGATTAGTCCTGTCAACAAGAAAATGTCATTTACACCAGGATCAATGAAAGATTGAAACACTCACCAGTTGTATGTGTGTAAGCTGCTGGGCGAGTCGGAGCGGACTGGGACACACTTCCATTATATCAGTAGTGGGAGCAATGAGAGATTGAAACACTTACCAGTTCTATGTGTGTAAGCTGCTGGGCGAGTCGGAGCGGACTGGGACACACTTCCATTATATCAGTAGTGGGAGCAATGAGAGATTGAAACACTTACCAGTTCTATGTGTGTAAGCTGCTGGGCGAGTCGGAGCGGACTGGGACACACTTCCATTATATCAGTAGTGGGAGCAATCTGTGTCTGTGAACGCTTGATGGCTTCTGCGTTCAATTTTGACAACACCTCCTCATAACGATTTAACTGAGCAAGCTGGAAATAAACAAAGACCATCCAGACAATCAAAATGCTCACAAAAATAGTTCCGATTCATTCAGCATAACAATTTAAAGAAAAAAGAAGACAGAGAATGAAACAAAAAGATGTGGAAAACATGAGAAGTTTACAATAACAGATCACAATGTTGGGTAATGACCCCCCCCCCCCCTCCCGGCACATACAATATATCAAAGATTACAAGAGGGCCCAAAGGGCCCTAGGTCGCTCACCTGTCGAACTTGACCTGTATTTTGTTGAGATGGTCATTGTGACCAAGTTTTATACAGATTAGGCCAATATTGTGACCTCTAGTGACTACACAAGGTTTTTATATGATTGACCTAATGACCTACTTTTTTACCCCAGATGACCCAATATCGTACTTGACCTAGATTTTGTTGAGATGATCATTTTGACCAAGTTTCTTAAAGATCAAGCCAAAACTGTGACCTCTAGTGACTACACAAGGTTTTTCTATTATTTGACCTTGTGACCTAGTTTTTTACCCCTGATCACCCAATATCAAACTTGATCTAGATTTTGTTGAGATGATCGTTGTGACCGAGTTTCATAAAGATAAGGCCAAAATTGTGACCTCTATGCAAGGTTTTTCTATGATTTGACAATGTGACTTAGTTTTTGACCCAAGATGACCCAATATCGAACTTGACCTAGATTTTGTTGTTATGGTCATTGTAAACAAGTTTCGTAACAATCAGGTCAAAACTGTGACCTCTAGTGACTATGCAAGGTTTTTCTATGATTTGACCTTGTGACCTAGTTTTTGACCCCAGATGACCCAATATCGAACTTGACCTACATTTTGTTGTGTTGATTATTGTGACCAAGTTTCGTAAAGATTATGCTAAAACTGTGACCTCTAGTGACTACACAAGGTTTTTCTATGATTTGACCCTGTGACCTAGTTTTTCACCCCGGATGACCCAATATCAAACTTGACCTAGATTTTGTTGAGATAATCATTGTGACCAAGTTTCATAAAGATTAGGCCAAAATTGTGACCTCTAGTGACTATGCAAGGTTTTTCTATGATTTGACCTTGTGACCTAGTTTTTGACCCCGGATGACCCAATATCGAACTTGACCTAGATTTTGTTGAGATGATCATTGTGACCAAGTTTCATAAAGATTAATTCAAAATTTTGACCTCTAGTGACTACACAAGGTTTTTCTATGATTTGACCTTGTGACCTAGTTTTTGACCCTGGATGACCCAATATCGAACTTGACCTAGATTTTGTTAAGATGATCATTGTGACCAAGTGGCATAAATATTAAGTCAAAATTGTGACCTCTAGTGACTACACAAGGTTTTTCTATAATTTGACCTAGTGACCTAGTTTTTGACCCCGGATGACCCAGTATCGAACTTGACCTAGATTTTGTTAAGATGATCATTGTGACCAAGTGGCATAAATATTAAGTCAAAATTGTGACCTCTAGTGACTACACAAGGTTTTTCTATAATTTGACCTAGTGACCTAGTTTTTGACCCCAGATGACCCAATATCGAACTTGGCCTAGATTTTGTTGAGATGATCATTGTGACCAAGTTTCATAAGGATTATGCTAAAATTGTGACCTCTAGTGTCTACACAAGCCAATTGTTGACGGACGGACGGACGGACGGACGACGGACGGACGACGGACGACGGACGACGGACGAAGAGTGATCACAAAAGCTCACTCTGTCACTTTGTGACAGGTGAGCTAAAAACAGACTGTATCATATTTCCAAACATTGGAACAGTCGCTCTATAGAAGACTCCCATCTCGTCATGCATAATTAAAACCTCTGATTAGAAGCACTGCCAGTAAATACTTTCACAGAATACTGAATGATCTTCCAACTAACAACACATTCCAAACAACTAAAGGTTGTACGCATCAATCAATGATGGACTATCAGGAAAACATATGTTCAAGTTCTGTCAAAATGTGATATACCGCACTTAAACAATTGGACAGAATCATTTAATCAAATCATTAATGTAATGTTCTAAAAGTTTTTTAAAAAAATCTTTAAAAAATACAGATTTTTTCTTGAAACAATTTAGAACATAATGCAATAAGGCAAAAAATCAAGGTTACTGACTGAACGTTCCAGAAAACAAATATATCCAAAATGTAACAATTGCTCAAAACAAATGGTATTCTTGTATCTCTATGGCAAGTTTTTCTTCTTAAATAAAGTAATTGTGATACAGGACAGGCACTCTTATCATTTCATACATTTTTGTGGATTCATAAAAAATCTTTGAGGGTTGAGAGGGGAATATACATGAATACTCTTATAGGGTAATGAAAACAGTTCAATACTGGTTATTTCATCATGTATCTTCAATTTCACTTTTACA
The DNA here is from genome assembly GCA_947247005.1 of Spisula solida. Lineage (NCBI taxonomy): Eukaryota > Metazoa > Mollusca > Bivalvia > Venerida > Mactridae > Spisula > Spisula solida. The sequence goes on along the minus strand of OX365944.1, from coordinate 30,334,067 downwards.
ACACAGTCCAATCTTATACTTATAGTTTTATATTTTCGTATAATTCTTTTATCAAAATCATGACTTTGATTTCTGGTTGCAAAATAAAGTTACCGAATATTTGTTTTTATTTTTTAGAAAGGCACAAGGTGGATATGTTCATAAATGATTGAAATTGGACAGTGCTGTGTATGCTAGCTTAGAATATAACCTACATTATGAGCCAATGAAAACGCCGAATTTTGGCTGTTAAATGAAAATTTAATCATTAAAATTTTCTCTTCACAGACTTGACGTCATGCGTTGGCGCTACTTTCTATTGGCCAATCAGAAAGCAGAATGTTATATTCTAAGTTAGTTAGAACATATTAAGTAAATTTTAATGACTAAAAAGGACTCGCTTCGCTTCGCTCGCTCCGCCCTTTTTAATCATTAAAATTTACTTAATATGTTCTAACTATAACTAATACCACCATGGAATCTTGAACAGTTTAGTTTTAAATTGCTACATTATGTTTTTTGTCTATAATTAAACCATTATAAGTACAAATGTACTAATTAATCAATTAATTATTCAAACATATTAAGTCTTGAGTATAATTTGTTAATTAGTTTCCATTCAACATTTATGATTTACTGTTGGATAACAGTTCTGCTTTTAAACCCATGTGCAATTTCTATCATTCCATAATTATTCCCCCTCGCCATGTAAAGGAGAACCACAGCTGTCATGGAATTTATGCTGAAATATATATTTTAGAGCTGTCAGAAGCTAACAAGCTAGCTAGAGGCAGCTGAGAGAAATAACAGTGCTCTTTACAATAAAAGCACACCTGTTGTACCAGTAATTGAATCAATTGGCTCAATATTATCAACTGCCAAAACCAGAAGTGACCTATATGTATTTGGCTGGCAACACTAGGACTTTCTCTCATAGTAAATAAGCAGGAGTACTGCGATTACTTCAGAGATCTAAGATTTACTATTACTGCATTCCAACTTGAAGAGAGAAATACATTTATTACTGCCTGAATGATTGGCTGTAAGTACCTGGTTTTCTCCTCAACAGCTGAACATGAGCACATAACTCCACTTAAGTTATGTAAACAATTTTTGTCTGGAATTCCTCTTAGGGTGCATAAAACTAAGTTCAGTACAGAAAATTCAAGGTGAAAGGAACTTTAAAACTGAGCCTACTTAACGTGAACCAAAACTATTTTAGTATTAAAAGCCAATTTAGACGACCAAACAAAATATCATAGAATCAATAGTAAGATAGAATTCCCAAGATTTCAGATGACCCTTGAATTGGCAATTTGACCCTTTGTCACATTTGGATCCTTAAATTTTAGACTTAAGGGACATTTTTCATGTAAAAATTTGCTATTTTGAAAATAAAATGGTTAAATCTAGTATAAATTATTAAAATGACGTTTGAGACTCCATCCTGATGTAACAAATACAAAGTATGTGTATTCAGGTAAAAGTGGTCCCTATTTTTAAACATACTAAAGTTGAAGGACAAATTGTTTTAAATATTACAAACAAAATTACAGAGAACATTGAGATATTTACCTTATTGAGTAAATTGTGGGTAATGCCACCAATGTCATGACGTAATTCAGGGTAGACTTTGAGCACACGTTGAGAGAAATCCTTTAACTGTTTCATCATTCGTTCGTCTCGGAAGTCGTACGGAAACATTTCTGTCCATTCACTGAAATATCACAAACTCAGATCTATGTATACACAGTTAGTACATGAACATACACAGTTAGTACATGAACATACACAGTGGGTACATGAACATACACAGATAGTACATGAACATACACAGTTGGTACATGAACATACACAGTGGGTACATGAACATACACAGATAGTACATGAACATACACAGTTACAGGTACATGAACATACACAGTTAGTACATGAACATACACAGTTAGTACATGAACATACACAGTGGGTACATGAACATACACAGTGGGTACATGAACATACACAGTTGGTACATGAACATACACAGTGGGTACATGAACATACACAGTTGGTACATGAACATACACAGTGGGTACATGAACATACACAGTTGGTACATGAACATACACAGTGGGTACATGAACATACACAGATAGTACATGAACATACACAGTTGGTACATGAACATACACAGTGGGTACATGAACATACACAGATAGTACATGAACATACACAGTTACAGGTACATGAACATACACAGTTAGTACATGAACATACACAGTTACAGGTACATGAACATACACAGTTAGTACATGAACATACACAGATAGTACATGAACATACACAGTTAGTACATGAACATACACAGTGGGTACATGAACATACACAGTGGGTACATGAACATACACAGTGGGTACATGAACATACACAGTGGGTACATGAACATACACAGTTGGTACATGAACATACACAGTTGGTACATGAACATACACAGTGGGTACATGAACATACACAGATAGTACATGAACATACACAGTTACAGGTACATGAACATACACAGTTAGTACATGAACATACACAGTTACAGGTACATGAACATACACAGTTACAGGTACATGTACATACACAGTTAGTACATGAACATACACAGTGGGTACATGAACATACACAGTGGGTACATGAACATACACAGATAGTACATGAACATACACAGTTGGTACATGAACATACACAGATAGTACATGAACATACACAGTTGGTACATGAACATACACAGTGGGTACATGAACATACACAGTGGGTACATGAACATACACAGTTAGTACATGAACATACACAGATAGTACATGAACATACACAGATAGTACATGAACATACACAGATAGTACATGAACATACACAGTGGGTACATGAACATACACAGATAGTACATGAACATACACAGTGGTTACATGAACATACACAGTTAGTACATGAACATACACAGTGGGTACATGAACATACACAGTGGGTACATGAACATACACAGTTGGTACATGAACATACACAGTTACAGGTACATGAACATACACAGATAGTACATGAACATACACAGATAGTACATGAACATACACAGATAGTACATGAACATACACAGATAGTACATGAACATACACAGATAGTACATGAACATACACAGTGGGTACATGAACATACACAGTTAGTACATGAACATACACAGTGGGTACATGAACATACACAGTGGGTACATGAACATACACAGTTGGTACATGAACATACACAGTTACAGGTACATGTACATACACAGATAGTACATGAACATACACAGATAGTACATGAACATACACAGATAGTACATGAACATACACAGTTGGTACATGAACATACACAGTTACAGGTACATGTACATACACAGATAGTACATGAACATACACAGATAGTACATGAACATACACAGATAGTACATGAACATACACAGATAGTACATGAACATACACAGATAGTACATGAACATACACAGTGGGTACATGAACATAAACAGTGGGTACATGAACATACACAGTTACAGGTACATGAACATACACAGATAGTACATGAACATACACAGTTACAGGTACATGAACATACACAGTGGGTACATGAACATACACAGATAGTACATGAACATACACAGTGGGTACATGAACATACACAGTGGGTACATGAACATACACAGTTACAGGTACATGAACATACACAGTGGGTACATGAACATACACAGTGGGTACATGAACATACACAGTTACAGGTACATGAACATACACAGTGGGTACATGAACATACACAGTTGGTACATGAACATACACAGTGGGTACATGAACATACACAGTTAGTACATGAACATACACAGTGGGTACATGAACATACACAGTGGGTACATGAACATACACAGTTAGTACATGAACATACACAGTGGGTACATGAACATACACAGTTGGTACATGAACATACACAGTTGGTACATGAACATACACAGTGGGTACATGAACATACACAGTGGGTACAGTTGGTACATGAACATTATTATTTTGGATAAATTTGCAAAAATGTCAATGAACTCTTAAATACTGTTGTACACAGTGTCTCTCAAGGTTTGACTTGCACAAAACTGAATAAAGCAAACTGTTCAATTAAATCTTTTCCAATTCTGGCATTGATGGATCAACAAAACAAATCAATACAAATCCTTTTAAAAATAGAAGTAAAATTTGAAGAAGAGATAAGAACTTTAGATGTATGATGGAATAATACACTTTTTCTATATTCCATAGTTTTCTGATTGACTTTTATAATTATATATAGATGTTATTGTATAATACACGCTTCCCCTGCCATCATTCTTCATTATACTTCATAGTTTCTGATAGATATCTTGGCAGAACGCAGCAAGCATTCGGTTGTTAAGCAAAAACTAATTTGTATCTCTATTCATTCCATGAAATATATCTCAATATGTTTCTAAGAAATTTTACCAGAACATATTGAATACACCGCGCGTAGATAATTTGCTGCAGCCAAGACATGGCTAAGCTTCAGATTTTCTCTGAATATTGAGTGCTTATAATAATGAAATAGTCTGGAATAGCACATATCCATGGTCTAAGATGGCATTTGTCACATAAATACAATATACACGGTCTATATATCTCCACTCAAGGAAGAAGTCAGTGAATATCAGTAAACTATCCTCCCGATGGACTGTTGGCTGATTAAATTTCACAATTCAGAGTGTTCAAGCATCAGCAGCTGCTGACTTACCCAGTACAGTAAGATGTAATTGTATAGAAAAAGTTAATATATCATATGTTATACACCAGAAGTTATAATTGTATAGATATAGTTAATATATCATATGTTATACACCAGAAGTTATAATTGTATAGATATAGTTAATATATCATATGTTATACACCAGAAGTTATAATTGTATAGATATAGTTAATATATCATATGTTATACACCAGAAGCGCTATTCTATGTGTCAAATTATCCCCTTGGTCTGAGAATGTGTCAGTAAGAAGCGTGGAGCTCTAGGTCTCCAAGACCTGAAGCATGCTGTACAAGTATGTTTTGGTTTTAATTTTTCCTGTCCTATATCCATTTATATATAAATTAAACACATTAGACAAATGTTTGATTTGGTAGAAATATAATATATAATATCATTGTACCATCCTTACACTACATGGAAATTAATATGTTGCACATACAATTACATTTTTGAAACAAGCTGAAAATCATTAACACAGCCTTCCAATTTACGATGATCTAATTTTGTCTCAAATTGAAGAAATATTACTGCAAAGGATACAAAGAAATTGCAGACATAAACAATTTGTGAGAGTTTGATGGCACCAGAACATAAAATATTTGTTTGTCAGTGATGTATTATAGTGTAAAACATCAAGGGAGATTATTGTGATAGAATTCTCTCAAGTTAACATTGTACATATGAGAAATAAGTAGAATGGATATATGACAAGACCAGTAATTACCCTATGAAATATGTTAATAATAGCTAGTAGATGTTTTGGTTTATTCAAAGGTCAATGTGTAACTTGGTAACATACTTGAGAATTCATTTTCTCAGGGCAGGGTTTTTGGAGCAATTAAGGATATTGTATAAATAAGCACAGTATCAGAAGAGCACATGACTGTGTATTGTTTCAAATTAAGCCATAGTTACGATAGAAGCTAACAGAGCAACATTAAAATACACACAAGATTTGTCCTACACTAACTCTGACTTACCTGAGTAACTGTACAATGTTTTGTCCAAACTTGCCAAGCTTGTGTTTCTGTAAGTTGTCGCTCGTAAGATTTTGTTGGAATGAACATACCTGTAAATACAAGGGGACATACTGAGTCAAATACAGATAATGAATATGGTCGACACATCACAATATTACATCACAATCATGGGACAGATCACTACCATGCAACATTGATGCCTTGAACAGTTATGCCTCAAACACACTTAAAACCTTAAACAGGTTCTTCTGTCTCGACAAATTGATGATGTTAGAACACAATGTTTACATCAATGGTTTTGAATAATTGATGCTGTTGAATATTATGCATAGGCACAGTACTGATAGTCTATATACATAATTAACACTGCTGTTTATTGTAAATCTATGTCAATAACTTTCTAATCAGAACATTGTTTTATAAAACAACAGAGGGAATCCTAACAGGTGCTACCACTAATTCATTTCATGGTCATTACCTTAGGCTAAATATAGAATCAGAGGAAAATAATCGTTAGGTATAGACAAGGACAATAATCGTGAGGTATAGACAAGCCAAAATATGCAATTAAAGAGAATACTGTATAAGTGCTTATTTCCGTAAATTCTGACATTTAATGAGTGGAAATATATATTAGCCAATTTGGAAATTTCTTAATAGAGTTCTATTTTGGCAAAAGTATACATCCATGCTGCTAATTTAATCACTTTACGGTACCGAGTTATGCTCATGAATGGATCATGAGAAGATTGTTTAACTATTAAATGATTGTAGTCAAGCTGCCAAGAAAAATGGTGAAAAAAACTAGGAAATTAATAGTCCATGGCTTGTATTGCTGGCAAGGTATATGGTTATGGAGTTTTGTAAGTTTAGAACGTACCTGGCACACTTCAGAAAGCAGTTCATGAGGTCGGATATACAATCTGGAGCTCAGTAAGAATGTGAATACATAGGTTCTCTGAAATACAATAACAAGAGGCATGTTGTATCCATGGCCTATCATAACAGAACATCTTCCAGGAATGCAAATAATGATAAATAAATATTTTGACTGAGCCAATTTTCACCAGAAAAGTCTGATCTACTGTTATAGATCACTGGTACCCGGGATCCACATACCATACTGTTATAGATGGTGCAATGGTACTCGGGATCGACATACCATACTGTTATAGATCACTGGTACCCGGGATCCACAAACCATACTGTTATAGATCACTGGTACCCGTGATCCACATACCATACTGCTATAGATTGTGCAATGGTACCTGGGATCTACATACCATACTGTTATAGATCACTGGTACCCAAGATCCACATACCATACTGTTATAGATCACTGGTACCCAGGATCCACATACCATACTGCTATAGATTGTGCAATGGTACCTGGGATCTACATACCATACTGTTATAGATCATTGGTACCCGGGATCCACATACCATACTGTTATAGATTGTGCAATGGTACCCGGATCAACATACCATACTGTTATAGATCGTGCAATGGTACCCGGGATCAACATACCATACTGTTATAGATCGTGCAATGGTACCCGGGATCAACATACCATACTGTTACAGACAACTGGTAGCCGGGATGGGATCTTACCCAGGTCTCGAAATAAACTGGATAATCAAATCCTCAGATAGAAGAGGCCATCAAGAATTCATTGATGGATGTGATCAATGAAAGATCTTGATATATAATACTTTGCATGATTAAAGTTAATATAATTCATTCATACACCACTAAAACACACTTACATCAGGGTTATATTCTGTAGTGGGAACCAAATGTTGAATAAGTGCTTCAATGGAACCAGCTGCCAAGTTACCATCTTTAAAAGTCAAAGCCTGAAGGATAAGCAAAGCATAAAATGAATTAAGTTGTTTGTTGAATTATATCATGTAAATATCACACTAAATAGTTTATACTAATTTATTTAAGGTCGATTGTGAAACAAGTTTTTCCAACTTATATTTATCACTCTCGACACCTCATTCCTGATGTTATTTATCGCCACGAGGGTATGAGAGAAGAGAAGCCAGTTTCCCTTTCATGCTGAGCGTCTAGCAAGGGAATTTCTGGTACCATTTTTATTTCGTCTTTGGTATGACACTAAATAGACATTCATGCACATTCTCAAAAAATTTCGACCTCTGGAAAATTGGCAGAAATGAAATCATTAAAGACATAATGATGTAAATATAACAACCTGCTGAAGATATCCTAGATCAATTCAACAGGTTATATATGACTTTAATACTCCACAAAACAGATCACCCGAATAGATATTCCAAGATGCCTTACAGATAAACACAACTTCCTGTTTACAAAAATCAAACCCACCTACAACTGTTTATAAGATGATAAAATAACAAATCCGCTGTTAGAACATGGCAACCTGGTTTTTTGCTCATAATTAATTTGGCAGGGATCATTGCATAAAAAAACGACCAAAGAAAGAGTTTTCTGGAAAATATAGAACAACCAAGTTTTAAAAATAAATTGAGAGAGCTGTATTTTATTTGATTGATTCATTGGAAAATATTACAGTAGAAAGCATAACTTGAGTCATGGCAATGAGTAAGTCAATGTCGAGGAAGATCATAAAACAGAATTTTATCAATTCAAAACAACTTCCTTTTCATCCTTCTTCAGTTGTATTGTCATTTTTTTCCCCCTTCAAACATCATATAAAGGGTTAAATCAATATTGAGCAGAATGGACACAGTTTTTACATATTGTACATATATCGTAGATAGATCTGCATGTATATCGAACTAGACATTCAAACAATTTGTTTTATTACAAATTTTATTGTTTGATTCTAAATTAGAGTTGCTTGAAGTTGCTTGGAGTTTCTGCAAATCTTGAAATTCTACTCCGTACCAAACAAGAACATTTAATGTAGCGTAAATAATCTAACATTTTTTTGGTGAGGTTTCATTTGCTGTTTATTAACAATTACATTGGGTATTATTATGGTTGGTGAAATAACAGCTCAGAACGTGTCAAAATCTACAAGTTCTTGTTAACAGGATGTTATTATCCACAGGAATCTGTGACCCGCAGACTTCTTGAAAAACAACAAGCACTGATACTCGTGGCTTATGGCCACTTTCAGTTAATTGGCATGTAATGGAATAACAGGAAACCTCTTACAAGTAATGGTCGGAATATAATCTCAGATTACGGAATCTTACCCTTGTTCAATCCTCTTCCATACTTAACAATTTGTCAAAAATAATATGGTGCCACTTTTTAGTAATAACACACTTGACAATAAACCATTCTTTATTAGTGACCAATTTCCTCTGCTTATTGTAAAATTTATAACTTTATATATTATCACATATTTATCAAGCCTGCGATTTGATTACCAGTAATATAATATTTACAATATCAAATTAACAAATTAAATTTGTGTTTTCATAATGTTCTGAGACAAAAAGTTGGGTTTCTAAGTCACGCAGATAGTACTTAAAACCTTCATTTAGATGGAGAAAATTGTGACACTGGGTCAATCCAATGAATCGGTGCTTGAGCTACTGTAACAGGATGAGAGCCTAGAAGGCAGTTTTACCAGTACCTTGTGTACACACAGTACCTTGTACGTGTAACCATCACTTTGGATAAATCAATATTATTGTCAAACTTTCATGGAAGGGTATGACCTGCTGTGACCAGTAATCAAACCCACATAACTGGATTAACAATTTGAGCACACAAACCACAGCCATAGCTAGTTGTTATATCAATAATAGTCTATAAGAACTACATATATAACTTACATCATTTTCATTACAATTGGTACTCTGACAATCATAACCTCCACCTGCCCTGTCAAACATAGCTGACAAACTTTGCATCTGTGGTATCACGTTCTTCTGAAAATACAAGAATACAATACTTCACAATTCTGATTCAGATTAAAATATTAATTGAATGCTGACCATGAATTTGTATGTAATTATGTTTTCATGTTCATTTTGTAGCTTTATATGCTCAAGGGCCTAATGTATTGCAAATAAACTGTAAAAAACTACAATAGAAATATTTCATATTGAATCATCAACAAAATAATTCAAAATTAACACCTACCAATTAACATTTGGGTTGATAAATGGTCTTAAAGAGACAAATTTGTTTAAATCACATTTACCGTAAGCAATATATTAAAATTTTAAGTTATATCTCATAACAAGTCCAATACCTGTTTAGCCAACAGCCTCATATTTTCAAAGTAATCCAAAGATAATTTTGCTAAATAAAACTGCTCAATTCAAACAACTGCTCAATTCAAACAACCGTTAAGATATAAATCAAATTAAAGATCTTGTGGTTAATAAATATATAGATGCAGAGACCACTTGAGAACAATCAAATCTGATTGGTCGAGAGTGCAATCACTTGAGAATGCTGGCATTTGATTGGTTGTCACAGATACAGCATGCCATAAACCACTAATTGGTCCCTACAATATGTTAGAAACATAAGATAGGATCTGGCAGTGGACTCCCTCCAGTGATAATGATGATTATGGTATTTACCAGACAGCTTTCTAGCACAGTTACAACAGGATCCCTGTGTTAATTATCAAGTAAAGGGTAAACAACTTTGAGATCAAAACAGCTTTAATGCTTCTCACAGGATTATGTTTCTGTTAAAAATCCAAATAGTGATAAACAAAACATTAGATTTCTTGTTGCTCTAAATCAATGCCAAGGACTATGAAATTAAATAAAATTTTCACAAAATAGCTTAATTTTTAAAGCTTTCTACATTCTACATTCTAATACTACAACTTCACAATTCTATATTTAGACTACAAGCAAAACTAGAGGAAACTTTCTCGGCAATATCCACTTATGGTGGTTTCCCGGCAAATCATCCACCTAATATGGTTTCGTTACGTCGTATCAACAATATCACATTTAAACTGTCATTCGAAAGAATACAAGTTTCAAGGACAGCACTTGATAAACAATTATAGAAAATGTTGACAGTGTCATTCTGGTTTTCACATTAAAAAGATAATGTAGTCACACACATGTTAAATTATTTTTTTCACTCATACATATACAAGTTAATCGAGTTTAAATTATGAGTGTGCATGTTCTTAACATTAAACTATTATCTCTGAATAAGTGGACTAACGAGAACCAAACAAGGACGTTGTAGATATATATATATATACATGTGACATACAGTATATTCATGAATCATCATTTACACCATGCATATACATGTACATAATGTAATATTACATACTTTGAATCATATTATATTGTTGTTGTTTTTTGTAATGGTCAATATGAATGTGAATCACTTAATTCAGGTTTCCCAATTGCTTTCTGGATTTTCTTCACATTTTTATAGATGAACTGCCTCTGTAATCAAATCTCAGAACTTTAAAGCCTCACAATAATTCAGTATCATCTACAGATTATTATTGTACTCCATAATGTACATTATATAGTACATAATTAATAATCTATGAGGTTTTATTGTAACAATACTAACTGGAACTCCATGTGCTCTCTACATGAATACCAGTAATAGTACTCAGTACCATACATTTATGAGATAAATAGTATACCATAGTGGCTTCATGATAAACCAAAGATAAAGCAATTAAACAAGATGATCCGCCATAAAAAAAAAACAACATCAATACTAACTAGTAATTGAAGGTGAACATCATCAATTGAAACAAACACAGTATGAACTATGTATAATCATCATCGCCAGGAATTGTTTTGTTTGTACATAAAAATTCCAGCGCCACATGCTAACATGATTTCTATGTAGTACATGACTGTTACAAGGTTGCTGACACAAATAACAACCAAAACAACATGGCATTGGAATGGGAAACAATATAAGGAAACAAGCTAACAAGCCAATTGACCAGACTTGGCTCAGGTTAACATCTCATCCATCATGTACATGCCACGATTTCATGGATTTCAATTACATGAAAACAAGCCAAGGCTCAAAATAGAATGTACTATCCCTATAAATCAAAAGATCGAGAATGACTTACATTTAACAAGTATGAGTATTCCAATAAGACCTTTAGTATGCACTTATTACTTATAAAGTACCGGTGACCTTAAAAAAAAGATTAAATAAAAGGAATTTGGTCAAAAGTGAAAGAATTCCACTTGGCATGAATGGGTACTATAATATTAGTATATGGGTGGTATTACAATATTAATTGCATTTGCTTCTCCCATCTGCCTTCATGTTGGTACAAGAACTCTATGAAACCTAATATACTCACTCACCAATTAATTTTCAATTTATAGTAATTGGCAGATGACAAACAAACTAGATTCTGTATATAATAAGCTGTCAGAAGCTGCCAGGATGTCAATCTGTGATACTTCTAGACTAACTCACATTGATCCATACTGACAGTTACCTTTACCTGTTAGTCAGGGTCGGTGGACATTTTGATCATGCATACTATCATGTGAAATATATCATTAATAACACATTCACTAGAATGAATTAACAAGTTCCCTTTTTGTCTCTCAGACTTGAATGGATTTATTACCTAGAGAATGGTAGTATCATGAATGCAGAAAATGTTGATTATCATAGCAAAGTGATTTAATTAGAGACCTGATTGCCAGCTAGGATACCTACCCAATGTCTTCAAGAATCAAATCAGGAACAAATGTGAGTATTTTAATGACCTTGATTGTGAGGTTATAAATTTGACATGATACAAATATTATAGATCAATCTATGCAGTATGTAAACCTTCAGCAAACATTTACAGGTAAAATGTACCAGGTACATTTGAAATAATCAATTAAGCCAGGGCACACATGTACATGATGAGAAAATAATTCATATTCATCATCATGATAATTTGAACCTTATGTTTTGCATTGTGATAAAACCAACACATACTGACATGGTAACAATATGGAGTACAGGTGAAACATCTCAGGAAACTCCTGTTAACACTACTACGAAAAACACCATCTGTATCAACACTCTCTAGATATAAGGAACACAACTCCATTTATCACCAGAATTGTTATTGCATCAGGTGCAACTGACTGTACTTGATGATATGGTGGAATAGAAGGGAAGAGTTTGCTTTTTGCTTTATATTGTAATGTTTTACATTAATTTATAGAGCAAAGAACTGCAGTCATAATCCACCCATGATCTAATAATATCTGTTTTAAAAGTGACACTAGCATGAAATGCACCTATTAATTTTTTTTCGTAACTATTTATTCCTTGCTGATAGAAACACATTATAAACATAAACACAAACTAAAAGCATAACATTTATGTTGATATAAAACGTGAGTTAGACAAAGAATAAGTAAGATGTTAGTTAGCTACACTCCTGTTTCAAAAATTAAAATCTGTCTGTCTGTCTGCCGCCTCCAGCCAGATCGCCGACATGCCCGACCGCCCGCCCACCTCCCACCCAGTTATCAATTAAGGAGACACATGTTCAATCTGGCTGAACTCAGGGTTAGACAAAGTGACAACATCAGGGGGTAGAGCATTCCAGCGGACAAGAGTTCTGGAAAAGAAGGAGATTTATGGTAGGTGGATTTAGTATGAATCTGCTGGAATGCTGGAGTGAGTGTAACGAGAGGGTCTTACATGAGGAACTAGGTAGTCCGGTTTTGGAATGGCAACCTGGTTATTCACCTATCAATATTTTGCCCCATGGGGGGCAAACCCAGGTGAATTTGACATAAACTAAATTTCCAGTGCAGGGAGATTTTCAGGGTATTTAATTTCCAACCATGTTTACATCGCCACAAATAATACGAATGTCAATCAGGAAATTTGGAGGAATGTTTAAGGATTCCCCAAGATGTAGTACTTGAAGTGCATACTCTGAACGGTTGATTATTTTCCTGGTTTCAGTCAGTCCAACTTGTCTGAATTTAGCACTCTTACGCCCACTTAATCTTGCTAAACAAATAATTTTGTTTTCTTCCCGTTAAAGAGAGGAAAGACAGAAATTAATTACATTCTAAACTGTTTGCTCCAAGAAGTGTTGTGATATAAAAAACGGAAGATTATTTCTTCTGTGTATGTGAAGGCGTTTTTTTGTGGGACTGTTCACCAGTTATTCACTATGCTTTTTTTCGCTTTTATTCGCAAATTCAAGTTTCTTGCAAATTCATAAATCTGTGTAAATACACTTTTATATAACATGAAAACCTACCTATCACATGTTTCATGCAACCGCCTCCTCAATAGCCTAGTGGTTGAGCATTCGCTTTGAGTGCGGGAGGTCTCGGGTTCGATCCCTGGCTGCGTCATACCAAAGACGAAATAAAAATGGTACCAGAAATTCCCTTGCTAGACGCTCAGCATAAAATGAAAACTGGTTTCCCTTCTCTCATACCCTCGTGGTGATGGATAACGTCAGGAATGAGGTGTCGAGAGTGATTAATAATATAAGTATAAGAAAAACTTGTTTCACAATCAACCTTAAATAAATTAGTTTAAACTTATCATGCAAACTTCAACCGAAAAGTTTATAAATCAGCAAAATAGGTTAGTTACTAAACTTCACGAAATAAATAAGCAATTTTTTGCTCTATCGTGTTACATGAATCAGTGCCTAACTTAATTGTACTGAACCTGTAAATGAAGAATGGGCAAGATTATTCAACTGAGAAAGATTTCCATAAAAGGTGGATATGATTTATGCAGAGTATCCTAGTGAAAAGGACATGAACTGGACCACTCACATAACATACATTAATCAAGATGAATATCCCTCTACCAATGACCCTTCATCCCAGATCAACATGGACAAGCTGAATGGGGGAGCTCATTTATTGTATGAACTCAAACAGAAACTAAAAGCTTTTTTCTGTTCCCCATTTGGCAATCCAATGACAAATTTTGTCCTATTTGGCCTTGATAGGCTTCACAGACACTCTGGCTTCTAAATTTGATGCACGTTTGTTTACATCTAACAGCAATATGTTGATTTTTCTTGTTTCGCAAGAAAGGATGTTGACAACTCAGATTAAAATCCACAGTTGTTACACTGTACAAGGAGACAAATTTGTCCTCGGTGACAAATTGTTGAAAGATCAAAGATCTTTGTCAGCTCTCTGACTAACACTACAGAGGAACGCAATTTGCTAAATTTACAACATTATGAAATAGTTAATATTTGATGTAAATATTTATGCTACATCAACTTCCAATGAAATGTTTAAGAACAAACGTTTTGGTAATAAAACATATTCCTGTTAAAATGAATATCACATTTAAGTGGATCTCTGAAGGTATAGTTGTCAAAACAAGAAAAATATCATAAAACTTGCCATAAAGGCAAGTGGGAGCCATCAACGTTTGTTTATTTTTGTATTGTACATTTGACATAAACAGACCACCTCATAGAAGATAAACAAACATGAACGTATGGCATTCAACACTAAACAACAGTCTGGGGCTCATTTGTAATATTAATCCAACAAGAGAAATTAGTCATTTGGACATTATATTTGCAGAAGGTACATACCAGGTAATTCCAGGCTAAATCTGATTAATATTATACCCCAACACACCCAAGTCAGATTGTTCCAGGCTTTGTACAGGTATTAGGAGATCAAAATGTATGCATTTGAATACACACTGTGTTAACAATCAAATCAAAAGTGAATTTCATGTACAAGTGTGATGAATCAAATTTAATGTTTGAAAAGGGGCAAGTTAAATAAATAAGTCTTGTGTTGTACTAAGCCAGTATATTATAAGCTCATCAAAGCATTCAGGATCAGAGTGCTTCAAAGGGACCCTTTTCTTATCATTCAGCATCAGCAGATCCCTGGAGTTATCTCTCAACACCCTAACATGCTTCATATGTTTGTTAGATGCCTCCTTTAAATTCACTAGCTGAACTCATCATAAACTCGTAAGTAAGGTAATTAATTCTTTAAGAAGTTTACTACTATCAGTAATTTCATTCAGAAGCATCTATAATATCAATCTGATAAAAACTTCAACTCATAGCCTACTCAGAATGGAGCTTTCAACAGCCAGATATAATAGCATACAACACATTCTGCGAGACTTTAATGGCCGTTAAAGATTCATAGCTTGTACATGGTAAATACTGATATACACATGTATAAGTTGCAGTAACAACATTAATACAACAGCAGAGAGTTTTCTATATTAAAAGAGAAAAATTGAAAGTTTGAAGTTGTAATAAATATCTGCTCCTCTGTCTCTTTGAGTGCACATTGTTAAAGAAGTGCCACAGGTATAAAATACCACAAAGAATGTTTCCAGAGACACAAACCTTACTTCTGTAAACAGTAAACAATATATCATGTTTCTGTTGTCTTAAAACCACTAAACAACTAATCTGTAAACACATACAGAATTCATTTATTGGTACCAGCAACATCATAATTGTCCGTACATTGTGAACAATTATAACTAAATGTATAATAAACTACTGTGATTTCTACCAGACAAAGAAATATATGTAACTTACAACAAACAATATTCTTATGTCTTTTGTACATACAATTTACATGCGTAGGTAGCTATTCTTAGAAAGCAATACGGCACTAATACACACACATTTCTGGCAAAACTGTTTTGTTAACATGGTTGACTGACACAATTATGCACATGGAGAGAATTCCTACCATCCATCAAATTGAATGCATTTTGTAGTAAATTAACCTTTTCCTGAAATAAGTACTGAGTGAGAGTCATCAGGGAACTTTGTTTTTATCAAAGCACTTATGTTCAAATTGAAATTACATCTGCAAATTGGGGACTTCAAATTTGTGCTTTGATAAAAACTTATCCAGATATTTTATGTATTGTTTATGTATAGAAGATTGCTATCAGTAGGTAGGACATTAATGATGATGAGACCAGAGATTGTTGGACAGATACAACAATTATCTTCACTAGACAGGTGCCAGAAATACATAAATCTGACATGTAAGTTAGATAACACACTCATACATCTCTCTGACCATCTACCGGATCAACACACAAAAATACTATATACTCAGAAGCTGTTCTAAACAACAGCATTATATCCTTTTACTTAGAATGGCAAGACAAGAATATTAAATACATGACTATACTGATTAGAGAACTCGTCCACCTTTGAAGGAGGATTTAAGAACCACATTGCAAACAATCACTTTCTTATACTTCCAACTGCAACTTGAAATTTTGCAAGAAATTAAGGAAAACACCAATGTAAATAGCCAGAGAGAATCAATTGGCCAAACAATGTTCTAGATAAACATTAAAATGCTGGAAAACTATGCATGACTACCAAAAACACAACCCCTGCATTAATTACTACTTGGGAATCAATTTCTGCAAATTTTTTAGGTGGACTTATTTCTAATCATTTTGAGATTATATGCCAAGCCACAATGACCATTAAGAAGTAATATGCCTCTTATCTTTACTCAATGGGTTTCTTCAACATGCACATTTGACTTGAAGTGTACATAATGATTTATATGAATGACATGGCTAAAAATAGACAAGTACTGGATTGTGTCAAGTACTTAATGTAATGAAAACTCCCCCGCAGTATCTGGTGAAAGAAGAAATTCCCAGAAAAAAGCATTGGGAAACTGCTATGACGTAGTTATGAACTTATAAGTAAAAAGGAATGATCATGCACATTAATATTAAGCATTTCACAATCCTGCAGTTATAATAATTGCATATATATTCTGAACAAAAACAAAGAACAAGAAACATGGAAATACCATAAGAAAATGGTTTTCCAACACTTTAAGATAGTTTTCCGACTAAGACCATAAGTGGACCATAATGAAAATTGGTTTGCCAATTATGTTATCAACAGAAAATAAAGACGTTATTATTAAGACCAAGGATACGCTTTTGTTATATAATTATTAACATTGAGGAGTATTTTCATGAGCATTACTAACATACTTTCTAAGATACAAGTATTGTACAAGTCAAATAGTTTCCTGCGGGTGATTACCTGCGGCCTTGTAATTTAGTTGTATTGTTTAGGATGTGGTTTTTGCAGTTTGGATGCAATTCGAATTTATTCCGGTGTAAGTTTAAATTAATGTTTCCGTCAAAATAATTCCAATACATGTAAAATCGGACAATACCGATTATCTTCCAATTATTTGGTTGTGTTAAATGTATGTGCCGAACGAATGAACAAATTCAAAAGAATTAGAAAAAATTTTATCATGTATCAATACCATGCTTCTGTTAATCTAGCCATGTGTTCTCTACGGGATGTAGTCCATTGCCCACTATATTTATAACCGACTGGGAATCTTATGCAGCTGCAGACACCTGCTGTTTAGATTTGTGGTCTCGCGTTCAAAGTGAAATTTCGGAATAGTTCTGCTTTCTTTGGTAAATAAACTATTGTAATGCGATAAAGACCGATGTTATTCGCATGGAATAATGGAATTAGTCTGGTTCACGACATTCTTACAAAATGCTTCTTTTTTTGGATATTTTGTTTGAAATCGTAAACCATCGAGAACATGTCACGTGCCCCTCCATGGTCATTTTACTTTTGGCAATCCAATATAACCTGCGGCTCAAGGCTGCAGGTTAACAAAATAAATTTATTTTCTGATGGTAATAGGATAAAATTATAAGCAACTTTGAATTTTGATTAATTTTAAGGTTTCTGGTGGCATGCCTTCTGTATGTTTAGCCTTATTTGACAGGACTGACTGACATTACAGTACAAAGGATCATCATCAGAGATAAAATGATTAGTAAAATCAGCCATAATGTAATGCCTAATTGGAATGTAATTAAAGGGACAGGTTGAGATTGGTGGTAATTACAATGACTCAAGAGTAGCCGATGTGGTCTCACTTGGGACAGTTCGCTCACAATGACTCAAGAGTAGCCGATGTGCTTTCACTTGGGACAGTTCGCTCATCAGAGTGTTTACTGAAAGATAAACAAAATTATGTCATTTTCTTTTCAGCTCTAAAGTGCTAGCCAAAACTTATTTAATGAATTAACTTATCTTAATAAAATAGTTAACTTAATCAAAAGGGAGACAACCTATCATACAGTACCTTATAAATGCGCAATAATTCATCAGTGTATGATATAAAGTGCTCATATGAAGTGCATTAATTTCCTCAACATTCTGCTCCCCACTGACAAACCTAGTTGCATCCTGCATTTCCTCATACCATTGTAAAGTCATATTAGAAAACATTAAGCTCATTTTTTCTAACATCAGAATAGATTATTTTGGCATCAGTTTGGAAAACATTGTATAATAGTGCGTGCCACCAGAGGATTGGATAGAGAAAGTTTGGCAACCAGCATGTCTGCATGTTCAACACAAATTGCATCAGTTCAGCGTCAAATACTGGTACTGTTGTTGTGATACAAAATGAAAACAATGAATTTGAAGTATGATTATTAATGTTGAACCTTTGGAGAGACTTATTTCCTGAGAGGCCAGCAGACAATACACAGTATTGGTGTATTGGTGTAATAATAAGGAAAATGTGAAGAATTCTTAATCTCATGGAGAATGATCTGTAACAAACTGGTAGTCAAACTTGTGTTAATGGTTCCCATAATACAGCAGTTACTTGTCATATGAGCTACAGTAAAACCTGTATGAGTGTTCCCCTAAATTAGACAACCATTATCTTATTAGATCCAAATCAACCATTTCATATAAAATACACCAGTATTACAACCACCAGTTACAAGCAGCCATATCTAAAGTATAGTTTAGAGTTGAAGGTCAGTCTGTATAATAATATATTACAAGAGCACCACCGCCTGTGAGTGCTGGACGCTCGACTTTCTCATACTTGATAGTACCCTTGCTCATCTGTGAGTAAAAATTCTAAGACTAACAAGGGCAGAAAACTCATAATAATATGTCACAGGGTTACCAGCCTTGTCAGTATGGACTCCCCTTGTGATGGTAAATAACTATGAGTTTCAAGAGGATACCTTTTATAGTCTTTCAGAAATTGACATTTTTTGTGTAAATATTCAAAGTCAGAAAAGGGGAATAACTCTTATAAAAGCAGAATAGATTTGTTTCCTCTTGTCAGTAGATGTAGGTCCTATTTCAAGTGGATACCTTCGATAGTCTTTCAGAAAATGACCCTGACAATAAACTCAACTAATGCACACGCAGATGCACACACACACAATCCAATCATGACAATGACCTTTTACCTAAATGTAACAAGGAATATATATAATCAGTTGAGATCTTAGGTAAAATTAATTTATTTGCATAAAATCCAATTATGTAACAATGCTTGGCAAGTTCATAATATATATAACTTTGAAGTTGCAAGCGTTTTATGCACAGCAACACATTAACGCCTACAGATACGATAATAAAAGTTGAAAGATAATCCAATGTAGAGCAGAGTAGAGCAGAGTTATTGATGGAGAAATGACTTAAATTTGTTTTGTTAAGCTATACAAAGGCCTTTTATACACATATAATACATTCCTCAGGCTTCGTGTGACTTTAATTTGCACATAGTAAACACACTGTAGTCATTAAAGTATTCATATTTTAACAATTATGAATATAACATAAAACATAATATGTTTGCCACAACATATTTCATATCTTTGTCACAAGTTAGCATAAAGTTATATTTTGGGACACACAATTTTAATCACATACATGAAGTATACCATATGAAGTGTCATGTTGTATGCTTGCTTTTTACTCCGGCTGGAACTATGTTATGTTTGACTGCATAATAATAATGACTGAGGCAACCTTGTGACGGTCTTTGTGATGTTGTTCTTTTATTAGTGCTCTAGTCTGTTTCTGTTGAAAACTGCTTCCCCCCACCCCGGTCTGATTTGCTTGTTTTATTCTTATTATCTTTCTGTAAAAAAAAGTCAATTTTGTTTACTCAAGAATTAAGAGTTTGAGATAGGGTACTGATATTGAACTTGGGTTTTTTTAATGATCACAGTGGGGTCTATTTATTTTAACGAGGTCCACCAACTTGAAGTGAACATCATCATCAGAGTTCTGAAACATTAATATCACGATACACAAACCTTTCTTTCACAAAACAATTAAAAGTTTCATAATGCATCTTATTTGGTTACGGCATGTTTTGCAATACATTGTATAATAGGAAGGAATTTAGATGTTAAAGTGGTTTATTTTTATACAGAGACAATATGTTACCATGGATCAATAAAAACATCAGTCGGCACAGCATGAATCATCTGCTTGAACTTATTACCAACATCCACTTTAACATGACTTTTTGTGCTCTCTTAATAATCCTTAATACTACACTATCAAGTAATGTATTGATTTCTGACTGTAGAGATGTTACATTTAAAGAATCATATCTAAGCTGTGAGTTAACATGGACTGAAAGACAGACCAGAGATAATTAATTTATTATCTGAAGTTGATGATACTTGCAGCATTATTAATGAGTTTGTGTATCACTGAACACAGCAATTAAGTCATTAGTCATCCAAGGATTACAAAACAATTACATTGTAGGGTATACCTGAATGGTGACGCATCTTTGCTGCTGCTCGAGCAGTATCTCATACAACATTTAGTTATCAAACTTTGGGTAAAAGTCATAGAAAATAGAGCAAGATCTCAGTACATACATACATCGCACAGATTAAATACATTAATTCCAGGGTTTACAGATTCACCCGAGGCCACGCTACCCCAAATATGACAGTTACGCTACAAAATTACTTAAAAGTAATAACGCTACAGGTCACCATGAACTACTTTAGACCACCACTGAACTGTATCTATTGTACAATGTCAAAGTGATGACAATAATAAGATATCTATGACTTCATTAACTACACACAAGTGGTAATGTGACATTCTCGTAAAAATTGCTTTTAAGAAATAAGACTTGCGTTTTTCTCCAATGTTAACATACAAAATAAGGCCGTTTTCTTGTACTAAGTAAGACTTTGACATTTTCCCACATGAACGGATGCAAAAAGTGAACCACTTAAGCAACTGTTTTGTGACCTGATTAATTAATTTACTGTAGTCATTAAAACACTGCAACTGCGGTTGCGAGTTAATTTATGAACAAATTTATGCAAATTATCTGTTTGTATAGTTGAGTTATAAAAGTATGTTGTCTCATAAATATGTACATGAATTATGAACTGCTGTCCACAAAGTTGGACATGCTTAGTCTGTATACCAAGTACTTGTAATATACTGAAAGTGGGAAAATCTTAAAACATGGGTACCATTTCAAAAAGTTTACAACATCAAACCCTAGGTAAAAGTTTACAACATAAAACGCTAGGTAAAATTTTACAAGAAGCAGCAACATAAAACAACAAACTTGCAGTAAATACAAACATCAAAATGGTTTTACACATTCCAGAATCAATAAAATGATTTGATTAACTAAACCCAGCTGTTGTATTGTTTAGTTTATGAGTTTCAGCTTGTAATAAAGTGAATGCTTTTGGAAAATATGTAAATATAAGTACACTGCTAAATGCTGCAACAGTTAAAGCTGACATTCTAGAACATCAAACAAACTCAAAATATGAAATTGCAGTGCTATAGTCTGCTGGATGTTCTTATGTATGATATTCTGCAACACAATGGTCTTACTTTTGAGGAGATGGGGTTTAATTCTTGAGATGGTGTTATTCATACATGCCATGTTACGCAGACCCCTTTGCGTGAGATTGGTGATGGTAATGCAGGAGATTTCATTCAAATGAGGGAGGTTTTCCTTCCTCAAACTTTAAACTTAATTTAATGAAGTTAGTATGCTACTCTTGTTTATTTTACTGGTATGACAATACTGTGCATTTTCATAATGTAAACAAAAAAGCTCAGGTTCCACAATGTCCATAAAATGTGTGAGATTTGATCAAATTGCCCCTGTTCATGCGTGAGAAGAGTCTTAAATGTGTGAGACTGACACATGATGCAGGAGATCTGGCATGTATGGTTATTATTGAGATGGCCTTATTAATACAGTTGTCTTATTATTGAGATGGCCTTATTAATACAGTTGTCTTATTATTGAGATGGCCTTATTAATACAGTTGTCTTATTGTCTTATTATTGAGATGGTCTTATTAATACAGTTGTCTTATTATTGAGATGGCCTTATTGATACAGTTTACTTATATTGTCTTATTATTGAGATGGCCTTATTAATACAGTTGTCTTATTGTCTTATTATTGAGATGGTCTTATTAATACAGTTGTCTTATTATTGAGATGGCCTTATTAATACAGTTGTCTTATTGTCTTATTATTGAGATGGCCTTATTAATACAGTTGTCTTATTATTGAGATGGCCTTATTAATACAGTTGTCTTATTGTCTTATTATTGAGATGGCCTTATTAATACAGTTGTCTTATTATTGAGATGCCCTTATTAATACAGTTGTCTTATTGTCTTATTATTGAGATGGCCTTATTAATACAGTTGTCTTATTATTGAGATGGCCTTATTAATACAGTTGGCTTATTGTCTTATTATTGAGATGGTCTTATTAATAAAGTAGTCTTGATATGGGAGAGATCATGTTTGTATACAGAGGTATTCTTATGTAAATGTGCCCACCAGCTAGCTATTTGTGAAAGGCAGGTTTTATTGTTCATTCATCCAATAGACTGTTGTTGGGCACTTATCATATGAATAGGTGATCTTCCCTATTGAGGTGGTATTCAAATAAGGTTTTACTGTCAATGAATTTAATATTCCTATAATATGCAATAAAAATGAAAGCAGCATTTGAAGGATTTTTCCAAACTTTCCTTGTTAAGAAAATACTATACTTAACATGTAAGTCATGTTATTAAATGAATTACTGTCAGGAAAAAACCCACATTATTTCAGAAAAACATCCCACCATTTTAATTGGTACCATCTGGAGAAAAATGTCTGATTTCGATGTATATTTCTGAAATAAACTCGGTTTGTATGAGCCGAGTTCAAACAGAAATCAAACAACAATCAACATCTTGTATTATGTGTTTTGTTTTAATTAAATTGTAAACAAAAATGCACCATATATATTTGGCAATTAAACAATATTTATTCATTAAGTCAATACTTAAACTATAACAGTAAACATTGACCAATAAGTAAACATTGACCAATAATTCAACTATAACAGTAAACATTGACCAATAATTCAACTATAACAGTAAACATTGACCAATAATTCAACTAACCACAGCAAAACAAAATCAACTAACAACATCAACAAATTTATTAAATTAATGTTATCGCCAACATGTTAATAGTCTAACCAATGTTTTAAAGCAATCATTTATCAGTTATATCCTTCTACATTTAATCTATACCACGTAAACAACATAATTAACTTTTCTTACCTTCACAGAATTGTTATTCAACGAATCCTTTTCTAGTAAATCCATTGTTTTTCACAAACATATGTCACACGAACAAAATTGCTATAAAGCTAACTTTTCATGTATATGATATAACAAATGACCATCATTCACTGGTATACTTGTATATCATGTCCCATTCAAACGTCAGGAGTAACAAATCTACCAAGTAAATGTCCTGTATCCTCACTTCAATAGTTGCGCTACATTTAACACACAAGTGTAAAATTCTTACATTAGTTTTCCATCATAAATCCAATCAGACTGTAAGATTGTATGTTTTCTCACTTAGACAATACAACTATGAATACCGTCTAACACTAAGAATGCAATCAGAGATGTACCTGCAGCTCACATAGATGTGTGCATGAATATTTCAGTAGTTCATTTTATCTCTTCTTTTAATATATATTCATCTTCAATCCTCTGCTGTTATTCGCCCGAGATACTTACTGTGCCACTACACTTAACCAAATAGTGTAAGAAAGCTGAGTAGCTGTGTTCAGGTATAGAATAGTATATATATCAGATACAGTAGCAATATACAGCTTGCTGGCTGCAGTTACTGACTGCTTGTAACAATATCATGACAATTTTATTGGGAGGGCATAATCAATGATGTAAATCATAAAATATATTGATACTTATCAGAGCATGTGACAGGTAATTATTTGGTTAGGTATCTATGATGATCTGTGGGAGATTTTGGGTGACCTTTTTATGATATATTACATTGTAAAAATGTGGAGCAATATTTTGGGTACAAGATATCAGATAATGGTTTTTTTGCTCCATTAAATATCTATATAAATTGGGGTTTGTAAATATTTGTACAACGCTTGTAATAGGAAATAATATACAAGATTTGTAATGTAATACGGTTATCTGTGGCGATGAACACACGAAGAAGGTTGAGATAACCTAGTAATTCAAATTAACAGAATCCATGCCAATGTTACAACACAGAACTGTAATCAACAAAACCATTGTTATCTTGACCTAATTGTACATAATTATCAACATTTAATGAGAGACATTAGTTAGTTATCTCCCCTTACTACTCTCTAAAACTACATATGGTCCTATTATCATGTAGATTACTCTGCTTTTATCCCTGTTTTATTTGTTGTGCATCGTAGTAAACAGGCTGAAATATTTGCAACATAAACTATCAGATTAAATAATAAGTTTGACTACATATTGTTTACACACCATGGTATATAAATTTTGATGGCCCTATGACAGAACCATATCAAAAACAGGGATATTTCTCTGTGAGAAACAAGGATAAAGTCCGAGGATCTCAACTAGTTAGGACCAATGTGCTAATTGGCCTACCTCGGCTTGATCTTACAAGGGAGATAATTAATAGGCCACTAATGTCTCTTATTATAAAAGTGCTGCCTTCCCTGTCTGACTTAATATTATCTTTTTGCATCAGAGTTTTATAGGGCTTCTGTCAATTCTCTAAAGAAAACTAGCACAAAAACCTAAGAACCTAATAACAAACTAACAAACTAACAACCTAACTCATCAGGCCTCATAAATTTGAGAAACATTTTTACTCGTGGCTTTTATTCTGTTACTATTTTGTCAATGTTGGTTGTCAAATTTTCAAGGAAGAGCAAAACCTGCCGTGCCCAGGAATCGATTCCACCCTGATTGCCGGGTTACAAATCCAGCTCACTGAACCAGTAGCAGCTCTGTTCACTAGAAAATATTTTTTACACATGGCAATTCATCATAATCTAATCAAAGGGATTCAACCCGATAAAATACCTTTCACATCTATACTATGAATACATAAGACAGGGATCTTTCTTTATGACTGGCCCTCATATACCCAACTCACATTATGTCCAATATTTTAAACAAGCCGAATACAATCATTTAATTTGTACTGCACACTTCAAGACAATATACATGTAATATTATACATAAAAAATACAACTTTTATCAATACACGTACACAATGTCGCCTGTGTCGAGCATAGAATGTTCACAAAATGCGTAAAACCCGGTTTGACGACATAACCCTGCACAGACAGAAACTAGAAAACGGCCTTCGATAAAGAAGAGAAATCATTATTTACACACAATCTCAGGATATTAGTACGACGATTTGATAGTGGGACATATTTTTTGCAACTTACCGCCACCAATATGTTTCTGTTCCGCTTAAATAGACGATAATCCGAGTTCAGGGAGAACTGATATTCAATTTCTAATATTTACATTCATTTCGACCATTGTAGTATCACGTGACGAATCATGTGACAATATAGAAAATGATTGGTGTTCGGGTAATACCATGCAACTCTTCAGCCAATCAAATTACTCGTAACAAAAGCCGTGCTGTTACTGTCAAAATGGCAAAAATCGCGAATTGTTTTCAGTCAATGTTGTTGAATTGCTGCTTTCGTCTAGCTAAGCTGTACAGAAACGGACGAGTGTCCGTGAGTTAATCCAAATATGTTCCTCTACCAAATCGTCATACTAATTTCCTGAGATCATGTGTAAATAATAATTTCTCTTCTTTATCGAAGGCCGTTTTCTAGTTTCTGTCTGTGCAGGGTTATGTCGTCAAACCGGGTTTTACGCATTTTGTGAACATTCTATGCTCGACACAGGCGACATTGTGTACGTGTATTGATAAAAGTTGTATTTTTTATGTATAATATTATATTGTCTTGAAGTGTGCAGTACAAATTAAATGATTGTATTCGGCTTGTTTAAAATATTGGACATAATGTTGAGTTGGGTATATGAGGGCCAGTCATAAAGAAAGACCCCTGTCTTATGTATTCATAGTATAGATGTGAAAGATATTTTTATCTGGTCGAATCCCTTTGAATCTAATAATAAGACCAGGTAAGTTATATATAATATACAGTACTGAAAAGTGTCAGCCTAAAATACTTGTATTCTGACAAGCAAAGTTATTTTCGCTACTCTGATATACAAACCTATTCATCAATGTCAGTTCTGAGGGAACAATTTTAAACGAAATGTATAAAATCAAGTAAATAAATTACAACAATGACATAGTCTTAACTTAGTAGACAATGTAATATTCTAATCAGACAATTGTGTTTAACAGACAAGAACCAGAGTTGATTGCAGTCATAATGAAAGATGTACACATATGTGACTGAAACACTCACACTTTATTATTTCTCTCACATGCATGATTCATCAGAAGCTAGCACACACATGCTCCAATTCTTCTTTATTATTCAATTATTTTTTAAAACATTAAATGTTCTTGCAGCTTGTCATTGGAGTGAGCTGATCATTGTGGACAGTTAGCTGTCCTTCTATGTAACCAACACTAAAGGTAGATGTAGCAAATCTCTAAACTGTCATTCAGAATCATTCAGTTAATTAAGGAACAACCACAGAGCCCCTAAACAAAGTGCATCCCTGACTTTTTCTCATAAACTTGTGGCATTAATTGTTGTTTCTGGTCATATGTGACCTTACATTTATGACGCTCTATTTACATTATAATAGTTTCATGGAAAGCATAAACTAGGAAAAATCTATCTTTATTTTATACTTAGTTGCTTTTATACGGTTGATTGTGAGGTTGATTGTGAAACACGTTCTTGCAGCTTATATTAATCACAGGCACCCGGCATGTGCCTGTGATATTACACTCTCTACACCTCATTCATGATGTTATTCATCACCATTAGGGTATGAGAGAGAGAAGCCAGTGTTCCTTTTAAATGCAAGTACCAGTACCATTTTTATTTCATCTTATGTATGAAATCTATCTCCTACTCTTAGAGATTGACAAAACTATATGTTTAAGAATACTCATAATAAACCATTCATCAGAAGTGATGAGTTGCACTCTTCAGCACCTGAGGTACCGTAATTTCATGCACGAGTGTCACGTTGACAATACCTGAGGTAATTTCATGCACGAGTTTCACGCTGACAATACCTGAGGTAATTTCATGAACGAGTGTCATGCTGACATTACCTGAGTATTATACATCACTACGCGAGTGTGTCAAGGTTACAATTATTAACAGTACCACACATGTACATACAGCCAATATAAATCTAATTCCTCTATCAATTCAAATGCCACACATGTACATAAAGCCAACATATGCCTAAATCCTCTATACATTCAAATACGACATAAATTATGTACATAGAGCCAACATATGCCTAAATGCTTCATTATTGCATTATACATGCAACAAATGGAATAATATTCATGGTTGCCGATGGAAGAACTTTTGAAGACTTCAATTTGGCATGCAATTTCTATGTCATTCTCAATATTGCAGTTTATAAATTATCAGTAATAACGATGTGCTTCGTACTGGTTATATCTATTCCACAGTCGCTGAACTTTAAATTTAGCAATATTTCTCCAAAAATAATTATCAAAGTCTATTTTGATACAAAAATTGCAAGAAAAATACCTTCTTTATAACTTTAGGTAAACTTCTCCGCTGTGAATTACTTGATTTCTGGGAGGCGTTAGCCTCTCAAATGTATCATTGCCTATTTTTAAATGCCAACTGAAAGCCTTTAGGCTAAACAATGTGAATCCGCACCTGAGTAGTTTCAGAAACTGCAGTCAACATTCTCAATACTGTTATATAATTATGTTTCTTCAATTTTTTTAACTGATTTAATTAAATCAGCAACATTTGTTTATTCTAATATCAACAATTATTGTCAAACTGTTTGTTTAGTCGATATTTTTGCAGATAATCACTCTGCCGAAGCGATATCGAACTTTTTTCGTAATATGAAAATGACGTGTTCATCAAATGTCCTGGTGGTATAGCTATTTTTAGAATTTGTATTTGAGGTTTGTAGCTATTTTTAAAATATAGGAGTGTTACACCAAGCTCCAGATCAGGGTCATGTGATGGCTTTGTATATCGTCTTACAAGACGGTACTGTAGAATCTGATAAATAGGCGCGTACATATTATTATTTTAGAGCCATTTTTGATATACGCATTCAATACATGTATTTCAAATAAATCATTATGCCCCTTTTTACAATGATTTAGATACCCAACATGCCTATATAGTCACATATGCCTATTTTGACATTCAAGACAAGATCGGCAGTAAGAAAACGAACATTAAACATGTTAAGTCGGTTTAAGCACAGGAATTTGAAGTTCTATCAATAAAATATTATACAAGTCGATCCATCACAAATCACTCTATACGTATATATAATACTGAAGGAACGCAAGGCCTCCCCCCCTCCAAAATGGAATCCCGTAGCCTGTGCTAACAAAATAAAAGATACAAGCGATCAAGTTAGCTCATTCGACGGAGAATATTTATATGTACCTCATACAACAGAAAATATTAACTTTCGTCAGATATTACGAGATATATTCCTTATTTCCTTCACGAAATGTCAATATCTAGTACATCGTCGGTGCCATTCTGCCATTTGGTGTCATCACAAAACCACGCCTTCAGGCAAATATTAAATTACATTTAAGGGGATAGGGTAGACGAGCAAGATTTGCAATGAAAGTGTTGCCAAGCTATGTTAAATATGCTTTATTAATGCGTATTTGTTGATTAACTCTAAGGGTAAATATAGAACATTATAATGCTATGTTTGTTATGTCCACCAATTTGAAGAAAAAACGCTTTCTGAAAACATGCCCTATCGCACTATAGAATGCCCTTAATTGTTTATACAAAGTGGGAGTGACTCTAGACTTCCAAATTGATCATGTTGCATTTATCTCCAACCGTTGCACGTTTTCCTCGTGGCAAATCAGTAATATTTACAAACCAGTGACATTCCTTAGCTACTCACTTGGATCGGTGCACGAGTTTATCGTGTGCAAATAGTGGGCCGATGTGTTAAAAATAACAAAATCAACTGACTGTGAGTGGAAAATACCTGGTTTCCCATATAAAAACTCAGCTCGGGCGTGGTTTGTGAAGAGACAGAATGGCACCGACGATGTACTAGATATTGAACTTTGAGAAGTAAATCACAAATAGATCGCGTAAATTCAGGAAAATATATCGATTGTCGATTAGATTGGGTAAATTTAAGTTTTCTTCGTCAAATCAGCTAACTTGATAGCTTGTATCTTTTATTTTGTTAGCACAGGCTACGGGATTCCATTTTGGAGGGGGGGAGGCGTTGCGTTCCTTCAGTATTATATATACGTATAGAGTGATTTGTGATGGATCGACTTGTATAATATTTTATTGATAGAACTTCAAATTCCTGTGGTTTGAGCTTAAATAGAAGCAACCACAATGCTCTGATCAGCAATCTCAGTGCTTTGATTAAAATTTAATATTGACCTCCGATATGTCTTGGCACGAAACTTTAGTATGACATTTTACTTCAAATATTTGTTGAGTCTTCAAATAAGTGACTTAAAGAAGTACTTTAAAATATTTCTTATTTTGCTTTTACTCTAAACATCATCACTCTTTATGTTGTCAGAAAATTGAGGCTTATACGGCTTCTAAAAAAGCTAAATTCACATTGTTATAACATTAAATTCACATAAATGTGAATTTTCACATGGGTTTTATCTATTTACAGAGTAAATGTAAATAACTAGGTTTCCAGACAAATCTCTGGGGAAAGAAAGTAACTACTTACCAGTCTGTTATCTTCTCTCTTCGTTTCCTCGGTGATCGTTCCAAATATAGTCGGCTGGAAAAATAAATACAGATTAGGCCAATATTGCGATCTCTAGTGACTACACTAAGTTTTTCTATTATTTGACCTTGTGACCTAGTTTTTGACCCCGGATGACCCAATATCGAACTTTTCCTACGTTTTGTTGAGATGATCATTGTGACTGAGTTTCATAAAGATTAGACCAAAATTGTGACCTCTAGTGACTACACAAGGTTTTCTATGATTTGACCTTGTGACCTAGAAATAGACCCCAGATGACCCAATATCAAACTTGACCTAGATTGTTTTTAAGATGATCATTGTGACCATGTTTCATCAAGATTAAGTCAAAATTGTGACCTCTAGTGACTACACAAGGTTTTTCTATGATTTGACCTAGTGTCCTAGTTTTTGACCCCGGATGCCCCAATATCCAACTTGACCTAGATTTTGTTGAGATGATCATTGTGACTGAGTTTCATAAAGATTAGACAAAAATTGTGACCTCTAGTGAGTACACATGGTTTTTCTATGATTTGACATTGTGACCTAGTTTTTGACCCCGGATGCCCCAATATCGAACTTGACCTACATTTTGTTCAGATGATCATTGTGACTGAGTTTCATAAAGATTAGACCAAAATTGTGACCTCTAGTGACTACACAAGGTTTTTCTATGATTTGACCTCGTGACCTAGTTTTTTACCCCGGATGACCCAATATCAAACATAACCTAGATTTTGTTGAGATGATCATTGTGACCAAGTTTCGTCAAGATTATGTCAAAATTGTGACCTCTAGTGACTACACAAGGTTTTACTATGATTTGACCTTGTGACCTAGTTTTTGACCCAGGATGACCCAATATCGAACTTGACCTAGATTTTGTTGAGATGATCATTGTGACTGAGTTTCATAAAGATTAATACAAAATTGTGACCTCTAGTGACTACACAAGGTTTTTCTATTATTTGACCTAGTGACCTTGTTTTTGACCCCAGATGACCCATTATAAAACTTGACCTAGATTTTGTTGAGATGATCATTGTGACCAAATGTCATAAAGATTAAGTCAAAATTGTGACCTCTAGTGACTACACAAAGTTTTTCTATGATTTGACCTAGTGACCTAGTTTTTGACCCCAGATGATCCATTATCGAACTTGACTTAGATTTTGTTGACATGATCATTGTGACCAAGTGTCATAAAGATTAAGTCAAAATTGTAACCTCTAGTGACTACACAAGGTTTTTATATGATTTGACCTAGTGACCTAGTTTTTGACCCCAAATGACCCAATATCGAACTTGGCCTAGATTTTGTGTGATCATTGTGACCAAGTTTCATAAAGATTAGCTAAAATTGTGACCTCTAGTGTCTACACAAGCCAATTGTTGACGGACGGACAACGGACGAAGAGTGATCACAAAAGCTCACTCTGTCACTTTGTGACAGGTGAGCTAAAAATTATCCAATCAGTTGCCATGGCAACCAGAGTACTGCATGGATTATAATTCTTTTAGCTTTTTTTAGAAAGGATAACCCAATGAACATTATTACCCATTTAATATGAAATACCAGTACTTTTAGAGAAGAAAATTTTAAAAGATTTTATTATAGATTTATCGGGAAAACAGGGCCCCACCCTCTGGTGGCCATGTAATTTTGACAAATCAAGATAAAAATGGCATTTTGGAAGAGGGTAACCCAACAACTATTTCAGGAAATTTATTTTGAAATCTGACCAGTGGTTGATTTTTTACGATTTTTTAAAAGAATTTCCTATTGGTTAGTTCTGCATAGGTTATAATTCTTTTAGCTATTTTAAGAAAGAACCACCCAAGGAACAATTTTACTAATTCATAGTGAAATCCAACCAGTACTTTTAGAGGAGAAGATTTTTAAAGATTTTACTACAGATATAAAGGGAAAACAGCACTCTACCCACTAGCGGCCATGTTTTTTGACAAAACAGTTTTGTAAGAGGGTCACCCAACAACTATTTCTGTAAAATTATTTTGAAATCTGGCCAGTGGTTGCTTTTTTATGATTTTTTAGAATATAACCTACATTATGAGCCAATGAAAACGCCACATTTTCGCGGTTAAATGAAAATTTAATCATTAAAATTTTCTCTTAACAGACTTGACGTCATGCGTTGGCGCTAATTTCTATCGGCCAATCAGAATGCAGAATGTTATATTCTAAGTTAGTTAGAACATATTAAGTAAATTTTAATGACTAAAAAGGACTCGCTTCGCTTCGCTTGCTCCGCCCTTTTTAATCATTAAAATTTACTTAATATGTTCTAACTATAACTTAAAGATTTTCTTATCGTTCGCCATGTCAACCAGAGTTCTGCATGGATTATAATCCTTTTAGCTCTTTTTAGAAAGGACCACCAAAGGAACATTACTGAAGTTTGGTTGAAATTGGTCAAGTGGTTTAGAAGAAGTTGTTTGAATGAATTGTTGACTGACGACAGACGAAGAGTGATCACAACAGTTCAACTTGTCACTATGTGACAGGTGAGCTAAAAACTGGTAGTCTAGCTCACAGAGACAATTTGCAAGCCAATGCGCATACAGTCTAACTTGTATTAAGCGACCACCCTGGGGAAGGTCTGAAAACGGTCGCTTAACGGAATGGTCGTTTAACATAAATGAAAGAAACATCGAGTGTAATTAACAAATTTCCGATTTAAGGCTGTTCGAATACTATTCAACTTCGAATGATAAACATTAGTGTGTAGATATGTTTTATGATTATTCTATACGTGTATCCATCGTCTTCATAAGCATCTAATTTATCATTTTAATAAACTTACTCATATATTAGACAATGCAATTAATGCAAGTCAGTTTTGCTTGCACTCGAAGAAGAAGAAGAAGAAGAAGAAGAAACGAAATAGACTGGGTTTTAGCCCATGCTAATTGGACGGTAAAACAAGCTGATTGCAGGAAAAGATACAACAATTAATCCGTAATAATGTGTGTAATCTGATTAAAATCACCTGGACTACATGCAAACGGACACAATGGGGATTATCAATGCTGTTAATTGAGGTCCAGGTCCAGTTAACAAAAGACAAACTCCGAAGTGTGAACAAACAATGATTTATGACAAGTTAAAGGTAATTAACAACCTGTCACTACTGATGACCAGTGATTTACAATTTTTTGGTCGCTTAAAGCAATTTTACCAATCAATTATAGTGCTTAAACAGTGGTCGCTGGTCGCGTAAGGCAAAAGTCGCTTAATACAGTTGAAATATAGAGCAAATATGGTCGGAGGAATTGAAACCGGTCGTTTAAGACGAAGGTCGCTTAATACGCGTGGTCGCTTTGGTACAAGTTAGACTGTATTTAGTTGATAAACATACCAAGCAGTATTCAATATATCATAGATGATATCAATCTTCAAGAGATGTACAAGCCAGCTGAATGTCACAGAATATTATAGAATATGAAAAACATTACTGACATAGAATAGGTGCTTGTAAGACATAATGGACATAGAATAGGTGCTTGTAAGACATTATGGACATAGAATAGGTGCTTGTAAGACATTATGGACATAGAATAGGTGCTTGTAAGACATTATGGACATAGAATAGGTGCTTGTAAGACATAATGGACACAGAATAGGTGCTTGTAAGACATTATGGACATAGAATAGGTGCTTGTAAGACATTATGGACATAGAATAGGTGCTTGTAAGACATAATGGACATAGAATAGGTGCTTGTAAGACATAATGGACATAGAATAGGTGCTTGTAAGACATAATGGACATAGAATAGGTGCTTGTAAGACATTATGGACATAGAATAGGTGCTTGTAAGACATTATGGACATAGAATAGGTGCTTGTAAGACATTATGGACATAGAATAGGTGCTTGTAAGACATTATGGACATAGAGTAGGTGCTTGTAAGACATTATGGACAAAGAATAGGTGCTTGTAAGACATTATGGACATAGAATAGGTGCTTGTAAGACATTATGGACATAGAGTAGGTGCTTGTAAGACATTATGGACACAGAATAGGTGCTTGTAAGACATTATGGACATAGAGTAGGTGCTTGTAAGACAGAAGTTACAAAATGTTAAAGATATAAAAACATGGTGTGTTAGGTTTTGTATATTGTTGTTTGCATGTATGTTTTTCTGACATTTGTTGTCACCAAACAAACCTTGATATTCTGTAAACATAAACCATTGTGAATTTTAAGATTTTTTCTAAGTTAAAACAATATTTATCAGATCAAAAACGTCAATAGAAAAGTGTATGATATCTATTATAATATTTATCATTTTCATCTTTGATGGAAACAATATTTTCTTGTGTTATCAATGTCATCAAGGGCAAACTTGTTTACAAATCATTTTGAACAGGTTTTCTGATAGCAAAAGTAAACAAAAGGTGACGTAATTACGTGCCCGAGGGTAGATATTATATTTACATTCAAACACAATTATGGACGAGCTTTTGATAAAATCTAAGTATGAGACAATAACCTCTCATAATCACCTGTAAGTAGCTATAGCCTCAAGGTTGTGCAAA
Source organism: Spisula solida (assembly GCA_947247005.1). Lineage (NCBI taxonomy): Eukaryota > Metazoa > Mollusca > Bivalvia > Venerida > Mactridae > Spisula > Spisula solida. The sequence continues at coordinate 30,298,674 of OX365944.1, read as the reverse complement.
CACACTCGCTCCATCTCAATGTTGTCATATATCTAATCATTTTTTAATTGTGTCTGTATTTTAACACCAATATTGATATATTTTGATTTCTAAACCCCAAACAAAAAAGTACATTGTTGACTGTCTCAATAAGGCTTACTTTTAAAAGTGACAGAATCTGATTAAAGTTAAATTTTACAACATGATAAATAGGTTAGAAGTGGCAAACATAAAAAAATCATTAATAATGATACCGAAACTTGAAATATCTCATTTATTTACTACAGTATGAATGACATTTCAATCTTGAAATTCATTGGAATGTGAAAGTGAACATAATGTACTGTAATGAATCCAAAAGTTACAATGAATTGTTAGAAAAGTTTAAGTGCATATATCTTCAATACAGCTCAATATTGAAATACTCAGAGGACCTTAGATCAAATACTTTACATTAGTTGCCAGATCTGACTAAAATTGACACTTCAATACCTTACATTGATACAATGTTGCAATGCATTAGTGATATTGAAATTTAACAATTGCTGGCATTATAAAATTCTTCCACAAGGTGCGAAAACTTTGCTCACACACATAGGACAAAGTGATTGGACAGCAACTATGCAATCAAACAATTCAACTGATTACTGAGGTAACCCAGCAGTCAATTGAAACCACGAGCCCCCCACAACCCCGGGGAATAGCGGGGAATTTTAACTTTTGTTTTTTCAAAACCAGGATAAAATCCTGCCGCGGGCCATACAGATGGTAAAATCCCCACCGTCTGCCTCGTTTTATACCACAGTGTTATAGTCACAGCTATATTACCCCACTATTTTAGCGTGAAACAAAAGTGCCGCACTCACACAGCAATGAGGGAACATCAAAAAGGTAAAAACATGTGACTGTTTTCCTGCTATCCCCCACCCTTCCTCAGAGTTGGTGCATAAGATTGGTGCATAAGTCCATGATAATACAAAATTAAATCCATCATATTAAGCAATTGCATTTGAAACTTACACGTAGAAGCGGTTTGCACTCCACTCATAAATAGATTAACCCCAATGTCAACATCAACTAGAGCTATCACGTGAGTAATGAATCATACCCCCCCCCAACCTCTCTTTCCCCCCCCCCCCCCCCGCCAGCAATGCCTTGACACAGACAAAGTTACAGAGCGGACATGAATTTGCAGACATAGTGACAAAATGTGATAAACAAACAACCATTCAGTACATTTACCTGTACGGAAATAGAATTTATTCCGGATACAATCAAACAATTAATCCGTGAGATATTTCAGTATTTTGCAGAGTTTGTCAATAAAGAAGCCATCAGCAAACATATTGCTGCACAGAAAATAAACACACCCATTACATGTATAATGTACCATAATTGACCAATATGACCCAACATACGTATCATAATGGTCGATTAGGCTTGAGTCATAGGGCCCAGTCTGTCAATACCAACAATAAAACAATCACATTAATGTGTATAAATTACTTATAATGGTGGACAACCAGAGACACTGACCCACAAATTTCTATGAATGAGAATTATTCTCTATCTTCGTTGACAATTGGCTATAGCGTGTTTCTGGTGTACAGGTGTTTTATTTCTTAATTACTGAAGTAATTGAACTTTGATTGGGTGATGTTATTACAAATTCTAACATGACTGATGATTTTATAGACAAAGAACAAGATTGCTGTTGTATAACATTTGATATACCGATGAAAGTGACATCATATCATATGCAGGTATTCCATTTATGACGTCATGCAGGTATATAGGTATTAAAGTAAACAACATACTATCGCAAAGTAACAATGGCTTATGATACAATTTTGCTTTTAAATCATGTTAGAATCCTAAATGCCCTAGTATACCTTTTGTTGATCAACAGTTTGTCTTTCTGTCACTGTGTATTACATACCTGCCAAGTTTCCAAAAATCCCGAAGTGGAGTGGTAATGCGAAACGTGTCGAGTCCAGTTCAATAAATAATCATAACATTAAGAGGGTGATAACAATGTATGATTCTCCATATTTAACAAGTCACTAAGAATTGCAAGCAATACAGAAGTCCCCTACCGGTTTGAAGCCATGACCTTTGAATTCTTTTTTAATGCTTCTGTTGCCATTGCAACCACAATTTTTGTTCAAGTAATAGGTGTCATCTAAACATTGATCTCTATGCATAAACCATAAATTGTCAACCTAGCATTGTTAATGTTTGGTTTCTATAAAAATCCAGTTAAAGGAAAGTAATTCAACTATTTCTGCATCCATAGCAACCACAATTTTTGTCAGAATAAAAAATATTTAAGTGAATCCTTTCCATATACCAAGCTACATAGCCCAAGCTTGTAAACTGTTTGAGTTATGACAGGATCCCACATTTTGAAGTAATTTTTTATCAAAATCAAAATACTTTTCGATGTGAATAATCTCCTTATTGACACCTACCAACATACCAAGTTCCGTAAACATAGATTGGAAACTGTTTGAGTTATGGCAGGATCCAGATTTTGGACATATTTTCACTCTTTTTGTCGCCATAGCAACCACAATTTTTTTCAAAATCAAAATATTTTTAGATGTACATAATCCCCTCATTGCCCCCTATCCACATACTAAGTGTCACACACCTAGCTTTGAAACTATTTGAGTTAAGTCAGGAAGAAAATTTTGACAAACAGACAGACGGCATGACCGACGGAGGCAAACCTATGGTCCCCTTCAGGTGAAAACCGGTAGGGGCCTAATAATAATCATTCAATTATTCAATTTAAAATATCAGCCTATATAATTTCATAATGTTATCAACAAATGTCAGGTTTCAGTATGTTCAAGACTCATTGACTCACATTTCAAAATATTTTTGTAAGTTACCTGTCTAAATGCTGACTGCACATTAAATACAATACAGTTTATACACTCCGCAAAAAAAATTAAGGACCACTATTTCAAACCTATGTTTTTGCAATTATTCAGATATTGATGTTTTATCTATTCAGCATTTAGTATGTTTAAAGTATTGGGAAAATGTAAAACACACTATATATTGCGTAATTACACGGATAAACTGTGGATTTTGCTTTTGAGCGGGTATCGCTGCAAAACGCTGTGTTCCTGTCTGTTCATTGTAACGGTCAGTTTTTTAACGTTACTCGTTCAATTCATTTTCGGGTTAAGTTTGGGTAATTTTGTGCTTTTATAGTGATCAAAATACACCTAAGGGATTAAGCCATTCAATAAGTCTCCATTATTTTTCAGGAATGGAGACTTTATTAACAATAACTCTCCATTACTTTGTTTACACATTTGAATGAATGTGTAACAAAATAATGGAGAGGTATCCACTCTGTGTATACACACACATATGCAGTACTAAATGTACTTGTTGTGCAATATAACACAACATATTCATACTGTACAGTACAAGATCAATACAGAAAAAAACAAGGTTTCATGAATTCATCGATCTTGCATTACACACAAAAGAATTCAAAATTCCGTTAGATCATGCAGCGCCTTTGAATTTGATTATCTGTAATGAGACACAAGAACATAAATGTATATGATGAGGAAAACGCGAGATCTTGAAAGCAGGATGGCGAAAGCACGAACGTGACGGTGTGATCACGAAAACGCGAGCAATAAGTATAATAACAATAAGTATGATAATATGCTATATTCTAACATAGCACGTGAAATTTGCCTTCTTTGCGTATATTGAGCTTACCATACTTTATTACCGCGATAAAATATAGCTGATTGATGACGTCACGTTTGACGTCATATAGTATGACAAATGACGTAACGATGACGGTAACGTTCCTAGGAAAGAAAGTAGTTTGACGTCAACCTGTCTTGTTGTGCTATAAATGGTAAAGCATTGGCGATGTTAGAATCGAAATAATAAATAGGAGCTGTGTTTTGTTGTGTTATAAAATATAGGCACTCATTTGAATGCGTACATTAAATCACTCGTGCTACGCACTCGTGATTTAATTACTACGCATCCAAACATGTGCCTATATTTTATTACGCCACAAAACATAGCTGCTCTTCATTATTTCTTAAATAATACCGTACTTGAAATGATCGTGTTTTCGTCATCATACATTTGCGTTTTCGTCATCAAATTCACAAATTTAAAATGCAGCGTCTTTATGATTACATAATATATGTCCACCATGTTTCATCAAGTTTTAAATATCCAGTTCGTGTTTATTCACGGAAATATATTCACCGACTATTAGAACACTGGTTTCTTCATAAACATTTTAATAAGTCCATCATGTTATTTCATCCAGTGACACTGAATAAGTGACCACATCGTCATGGCTTGATCATGTGACACACAAATAACTACACAATCATGCTTCATGGACCACACTCCATTACTAGAGTAATGGAGAGTTATTGTATTATTCCACTGGTTTCACAAAAAAGCATGATCTACTCGGTCTGGCATGGTCAAGTTTGTGTTTTGATTATCTTGAAGAGGTACATGAGGGACGCTTGTTTTAGTAAACATATAGTTTATAACAATTTTGAAATTTACTCCAAATTTACATAAAATAAAAATAACATTTGACAACATGGTGTATTTTAAGTCAGAGAAAGTCGGCGTATCTGTCCATTCCTGAGAAATAATGGAAACTCGGCCCCTTTGGGGCCTCGTCTCCATTATTTCTCAGGAATGGACAGATACGCCGACTTTCTCCCTAACGTATACGGCATAAACGCACATGAGGAGACATTTACCAGTTGGTGACGTGGAACAAATTAATGAAATACTATTGGTGGGACACATTTAACGTCACGTTGGACGTCAGTCATACCGTGGTCGGTCCTGCCGGGTATAGGTACCTGGATACTTGGTATGTTGTTGAGCGCATAGGAAGAGCCCGTAAGAGCAAAAACGACGGATTGTAATGACCTTTATATTGTCAACATTGCCAAACGTGGGAGGTTCGAATCCGCGAAAACGTTGATTTCTTACTTCCGGCATGCACCTGAGGTTCGCAACTGTGAATGAGCTCTTAGAAACAGACTTCATGTTGCCAATAAGCATGCTCGCATTCCTGCTTTCCGTCCACCATTGACCCCAGAACACATGATGTTTTCCTTGACATTTTCTCTGGAACCCCGAAACATCCCGTTAACCAGACTCCGGTCTGTTCTGCTCTTAGAGGAATCAATGTTATGTGTAGACTTTAATGGTGGCAAAACAAGTGTGTGGCGACAGAAAAACGAAATATGTATGTACTTTTGTATCCAGGAAGACGACAGGTTTGATGGTTTGCAGGTGCTAGTTTGTGGCAGGGTCTATGGTGAATCTACAGACCCTTGCGTCCTCCAAACGGTGAAGATCAGTGGATGTTACTTACCACGATGATGTTAAAAATTAATGTGTACGACCTACGGTGATGCTAGAGGTCAATACTTTGTGCTAGTGGACTTTAACACTCGGTCGGACAGGGCCCGTGTGGTCCCAGAGTACTTCAAACGCGAGCGTATAGTGCATTTGGACTAGCCTGCTCGGTCTCCTGACATGAATCCGATAGAGCATGTATGCGACAAACTCCGGTGACGGTTAAGTGCACGACTTGTCAAACCACAGACCCAGTGGGAACTGACACGTGCACTCATAGAGGAGTGCCCAAAAATCCCTCGTCATGCAATCAGAACGTTGATTAGCAACTTAAAACTGAGGTGTAGGGTTCTTATGGAAGCTCGAACGGGTCATCTGTGGTATTGGCGTTAGTTATGGCATTGCATTTTATGTGTTTCGACACTGATTGAAAAACATAATACCCCACCCACCACTATGCGAACGTTGACATTTTGGTAGCGACATCACTTCTTGACCTAGCACGTGTTAACTACTGTCATTTGCCATTATCCTCGTTTACATTTGTCAATATGACATATTGAACATTTGATATCAATTATTGTTTAGTTGTTAGTTATTTCAGTGATTGAATATTAATCCTTGCATTTTGTGGTCCTTAAATTTTTTTGAGGAGTATATAACAGCTTCCAGAAAACGTTTTCTGAATACCATGCAAGTTTAAAATAACACCCAAAAAATTAACTGATCCGTTGCTGCAAGAGGAAGCAACTGCTGTTGGCAGTTCTATAGTGTCCGGTCTAAACTAAACTTTATACTCAACCATAAACTTTGACAGCAGAATTAGTCAATTACAATGTTGTTTACACTTAATCGGGGCAATTATCAATTGTTTATTGAAGTGACAACTCTCCAGCGGTGTCATAAAGGTTTATTATACATTAATATGCTCAACAATTGTTACTTTATCTTCGGAAATTAAAGAGATTACTGTATTTTTTGATAATGAATACGAAAGCGGAGTAGAAGTCGGACAAATCAGAAAAATCAGATATTCTGTTGGTTTTTTTCAAATAAAAACGGAGAAACTTTGCCTTATGTGGAGTACTTAGCAGGTATGTGTATTAACCACTCAGGCCTATAGCTTTCATGGTAAATTCCTACGCATCAGAAATCCAAACTATTGCATAACAGCCGGTTTACTATGGTTTTTTATATTTTATTTCTTTAAAAAGCAGTAAATTACTTCCCATCCTATAATGTTCAGGCCCTAAGGATCAAGAAAAACTTAAGTTTGATTCCATATCTCAAACTCAATTATCAAACTCAACTTTACCAATTTTTTACTTGAGTTGAGTGTGATAATTGAATTTTGGGATTTAATTTGAAGGCTGTTTTATAATTTCAGGGAAATATGTCAAGCTATTAAAATACACTGAACTTGATTGAGTCTGAAGTAAACATGCGTTCATGCACTTTTGCACATATTTATGCATTTGTACTTTAAATTGCAGTACCATTGATAAACTATTGTTACATATTTCTAGAATTATCAGAGATGAGATGTTTGTTGTCATCACTCAGAGACAGAATGGAAACAATTACCAACTATTGTTCAGCAAATGTTAACAATCTACTGAGTTCACTCATTGAGTAAATCCCTGAGAATTATCCTAAGCTGAGATCTTTGGTCCCATCCCCTCGATCAAACACCAAATTCTTTACAACATGAAGACAGTTGAATATCTAATTATTCGACAAAGTTAATATCATAAAACATTTTAGCTTTGAAAAGTAAGTATAGCTAAGTGCATTAACTTAAATTTCAACACCTGTAATTTCATCACGACAGAGCCAATTATTACTAGGAAAATTATATACTAGAGAAGGTCTGACGTCATTATCGATGTACATATTTCATTATTGATGTACGTATTACATTATTGATGTACGTATTACATTATTGATGTACGTATTACATTATTGATGTACGTATTACATTATTGATGTACGTATTACATTATTGATGTACGTATTACATTATTGATGTACGTATTACATTATTGATGTACGTATTACATTATTGATGTACGTATTACATTATTGATGTACGTATTACATTATTGATGTACGTATTACATTATTGATGTACGTATTACATTATTGATGTACGTATTACATTATTGATGTACGTATTACTTTATTGATGTACGTATTACATTATTGATGTACGTATTACATTATTGATGTACGTATTACATTATTGATGTACGTATTACATTATTGATGTACGTATTACATTATTGATGTACGTATTACATTATTGATGTACGTATTACATTATTGATGTACGTATTACATTATTGATGTACGTATTACATTATTGAACACCGTAGTAAGTTACATTTATTTATTGTACATACGTCATACAACAGACCCCAGGGGAGGTATATCTCTACATCATAACCTTGTATCAGTACATCGGCTAATGTATACTGCCCATGTTTAGCTAATAAACATCAGCAGGTAAACAACTAATACATGTATATCAATGTATTGCTACGATGATCATCAATAGGCAACAACTAACCACAATTATTTTGAAAATTATCCATAATGATTCTTGTATTATTTCCTTTAATAACAACTTGGAGAATGTTTTTATTGAGGATTTGGAATTAAATAATACCAGAATAAAATAAGTTATTTTAGGGATTATCAATTATGGAAATAATATCTAATAAACTGCACAGCTAAAACTCTGTTCAGTTGTTTCTTAATTAACTAATTTTTACAGTCAATTCTGTCCTAGAAGTCATCTGAAATGCAAACAAACGTTGAACTTTACAAAAGACGATTTGTGGGCGTGTTTAGTAAAACATAATGGAATATAGAACAGTAAGGGAAGTAACTCTGGGTGTATCAGGACAAGGCTGAATTCCATCCAGACAGGAAAATTATACTTTTCAGACCCCCCCCCCCTTTTAAAAGTTGAACACCTAAGTAAGATAAACTGAATTAATGTTAATCACAATTACCATATGGCAAAACCATTTAAAATGCATGACAAATGTAGGCGCTGTCATACAACTGTATTGTGTTTTCTACAATAGCATGCATACATAATATAAGATGTAAATTGAGAGACCAAAACAAATGTGTGGGGATTTGGAGACAGGGCTGTTTTCATGAACAGACTTACAATGCAATGACTTTATGCTAATGTGCCAATACAAGTACACACAAGGGAATAAAGTGTTTAAGCAACTTTCTCACATTAAAATGTCCCCCATACTACAAACGTTTTGCTGACAGAAGTTTTTTTATAGAGACCTACTTGTAGTAACCTATGAGATCAGAAACCACAGCTACCAGAGAGAAAACAGGAAAAGCACTTGCTCAAGTCAAGTATTAACCAGGCTTCCACTTGTATGCTTCATTAACTATTTAATTTTTGGTAATGGATATTGGCACCTTAATGGCTCTTCTACCAAGAGGTTTCACTTGTTCACTGACTGGTAACCAAGGGTAGAGACAGAAATCTTATGTATTATCCGTGGCAGAATTCTGCATTTTATGCATGTCCAGATGGTGTTCATTTCTGAAATATTTAAAATCCAGATCAGTGTATGACTAGAGATACACTTGTACCTATCATGGTTACAGGCTTTTAACATGCATAGCAATTTATTGAGTTAGATTAAGGAATAACCTGAGCTAGAGAATTAATTAATTAGCAAAAATGATTGTTGAAGAGAAATAATAATTAATGAACAGCAATAGCAATTAGGAAAATGTTGAGTTCATTAAAGCACTCCCCCTGTTTAAACTAGAAACTACATGGTTATACAAAGTATAATAGTGGAAGCATGTATTCGGGTTATAACGCCGTTTAAGTTATATACAGTGGCCAATTCTCCAAACCAATTTTTGTAGGAATGTACCCTAACCAGTACTGGAATCTTCGCCACAGTCAAGGCTTGAGCCAACTGCACAGAGACAGGCTTGACCAACTGGACCACTGAACCAAGGCTTGAGCCAACTGCACCACAGCCAAGGCTTGACCAACTGGACCACAATGCCAAGGCTTGAGCCAACTGGATCACAGTCAATGCTTGAGCCAACTGGACCACAGTCAAGGCTTGAGTCAACTGCACACAGCCAGGCTTGACCATCTGGACCACAGTGCCAAGGCTTGAGCCAACTGCACAAAGCCAGGCTTGAGCCAACCGGACCACTGTACCAAGGCTTGAGCCAACTGGACCACTGTGCTAAGGCTTGAGTCAGCTGGACCACTGTGCAAAGGCTTGAGTCAGCTGGACCACTGTGCCAAGGCTTGAGTCAACTGGACCACTGTGCAAAGGCTTGAGTCAACTGGACCACTGTGCAAAGGCTTGAGCAAACAGGACCACTGTGCAAAGGCTTGAGCAAACAGGACCACTGTGCCAAGGCTTGAGTCAACTGCACAACAACCAGACTTGAGCCAACTTGACCACTGGCCCAATGCTTGAGTCAACTGGACCACTGTGCCAAGGCTTGAGTCAAGTGGACCACAGCCAAGGCTTGACAATCGGGACCACAGCCAGGCTTGCACCAACTGGACCAGAGTGCAAAGACTTGAGGCAAGTGGACCACAGCCAATGCTTGAAGTCTAAGCCAAGTTTTGTCTATGATTTGACCTAATGACCTAGTTTTTTACCCTAGATTACCCAATATCGAACATCACCTAGATTGTGTTGGCATGATCATTGTGACCAAGGTTCATAAAGATAAGGTTCAAATTGTGACCTCTAGTGACTACACAAGGTTTTTCTATGATTTGACCTTGTGACCTAGTTTTTGACCCCGGATGACCCAATATTGAACTTTGCCTAGATTTTAACCTTGGATGAATCAATATCGAATTTGACCTAGATTTTGTTGAGATGATCATTGTGACCTAGTTTCATAAAGATTAGGCCAAAATTGTGACCTCAAGTGACTACACAAGGTTTATCTGTGTTTTGACCTGGTGACCTAGTTTTTTACCTCGGACGACCCAATATCGAACTTGACCTAGATTTTGGTGAGATGATCATTGTGACCAAGTTTCATACTGATTAGGCTAAAACTGTGACCTCTAGTATCTACACAAGTAAATTGTGGACGGACGGACGACGGACGAAGAGTGATCACAAAAGCTAACTGTCACTTTGTGACAGGTGAGCTAGAAACGGTAGTATACCGACTGTTATACGAGGGGTGATCAACAAATATGCGGAAAAGTGCTGCAGTTTCTTTATTTGTTATTATAAGTCGATGAAACTTTCTAGACATGAAGATGAATTTATTTCAAATTGATTCACTGTTGATCAATAATATTGACCAAAGACAGCACAAACGCTGTTTCCTATGGCAACGTCACTTGACGTCATGCGGCCCAAATTTTCGTATTTTCCAATGTTACACATAGCAAACGATGACGTTTCATTCGTGCGTTTGTAATATAATAATTTTCTATAGGGTGGATTATGAATATACAATGATATAACATTACATTCATCATTTTAAAAAATTGTTTTAACGTCAAAAATTCGTTTCAGAGTTATTTGCTTCGAAGTTGTCTGAAAATGAGTGCCATACCGAAATCTGCGACGAAAAGTCGTGTGGCGAATGAATGTCATAAAATACCAATGACAATATTGCAAAATGCAACAAATATGTAATAGCACACAAAACAGGTGTCGGTTTTGCATATTGTCTTATACATAGCCATGTGAAATCAATGCCGACATGCGCATTGGCTATACAACGTCAATAACGTCAAATTACGTCATCAATATAAATGTTCTCCAGCAGCTAACTGTTATAATTTACATACAAGATCCAAATGAAAAATATAGATTTTCGGTTGATAGGTCTATGAAGTGTGACCAAATATTACCTTGAGTTTAATGTTTTTCATAGTTATACGCCAATCTATTATCTGACCAATTTTCTTCAGTATTGGTAACGTAACAAAGATTTCAGAGCATTTTTTCGCGTATTTGTTGATCACCCCTCGTACAATGGTTTGTAGTTAACCATGAAGGCCGTAGTTGTCATGGTTAAGAAATGTATGATATATTTGGTAAATTTACATTTCTCATGGAATAAGCAGTCTCAGAGTTCAAGTTTATTTAAGTTCATGGTGCTCAATAGAAAATAAATTTTATTGTTACATAATTAATTTGGCATTCTATGGAGAACTCAGGGTGTACAAACCATTAAAATCCATTCAAATATTAATGACCATTATCACATTGATATGGCATTAATGATGTATTGGCAAAGCAATGGAATCTCACTATACTGGCTAACACTTTCCCAATGAGTAAACCAGAGATGCAGCAGTTGCTTGTTTCTTGTGGAAGGGTTAAAGTTAGTACTGAATAGGAAACAGTCCAGGAAAACTGGTTACACGATTCAGCCATCGTATAAACAGAAAAATTATTGAGAAACAACGTTAAACCTTAATGAAGCAATGTTATGAATCAACATGTCTTAATACATTGCAGCCAATGCCAACATTACCATATCAAGTAGACATGTAACTTTTAAGATGAATGAACATAAATTATATCAGTAAGTTAATACTTCACATAGACAAGTGTCCCCATCAAGTGACAGGGGTTCAAGTAGGGATAGAGTGTGAAGTGGTTAGCCATGGACCACTTCAAACCACATAGACATCTTCATCTCAGACATCATGGAATCCATGATAGAAACCACCAGCTACTTGATACACCACATTCTATACAACAATTTCATCTATTTCTTGCCTTATATGGGAAATATTCTAGTATAAGACTGACCCTCAGATGTTTGGGTCAATATAATCCACACTGATGTACGCACAGGATATGTTCACAACAACATATTATTAAGGAATCTAAACAGCTGAGAAACTGGCTGCATGGTGGGGTACTTACACCAGACTGTGGGAGTCTGAAAGAATTTAAGTATCATACAAATAAGCTATCAGCTTAAAATAAACCCTGACACTACTACAGACACACCCAATATAACAGTAATAGCTACCCAACGCTAATTAGATAGAGAAATATGACAGGAATTGTACTTAACATATTTTTATCAATGGCACCATTACATTATGGCATGTCATGAACAAATTAATCAAACTGCTCTTTTATGTCTTAGAACATGTAAATACCTTTGTTACATTTGTATTAAATTATTTGATTAATTCGTGAATCAGCAAATTAATTTCTAGTTGATGACAGTCTCAAGGATTTCCAAAATCGAAGTATCTGGTTGGTTTCCAAACGCTGAGTCTGAATCTTAAGGCTAAATTTTGAGATTTATGGTTGCCGCAGTCAGATTAAATGAAAGCCTAAATTGGCTCATGAGCAGGTCTGCTGAATGTTTGCATATCTAAGATACAAAGAATAAACTCATGAAATGCTATTACGTTTCTAGATTCAGATTGCTATACATTTTCAGCCCACCAAACTTTTGTGTTTGTTTGACAATACTTTTAGTTTATTTTATGATATTTTGAATATTTTGAACATTCACCATAAGTCTAAGATCAGAATGACATTTCACCTACTTTATGCTCAATTAAAATTGTAAAAGTATGATGTGATCAGCTGTAGTCAGGCAGAAGTTGAGTGTTAATAAGTTACCTTTGCCATTAAAATCCTCATCTATTGATGGCAGGTACCACTCACAATGATAAATCCAGCAAGTTTCCCAGGTAATCAGTTTCAATAGTTTGAGCTGCTCATTTCATATTAAAATCCAACAAAAGCCTAAAATCATTTAAGTAAACATTCGCTTTCAGTGGCAAAGTCAAAAGTAAATAATTATTACACATCACAAATATTTACACTATTACACAGTATTAAAAACTTGACAATAATGTTCAAACCAGCGAATTCCTGACACCATGTGATAACAAGAATTGTATCAATTTTCCACCATTTAGATGTCATATTTCACCCGCAATGGTGCAGAAAATGCACCATGAATAATCACAACTGACATTAGAGAATTGTAATATTTTCAATATCTGGGCCAGTCAAGTCACTGATGAATTCCTTATTGAAGCAAGCCAGCACTGGAATTCAGTGAATATTAAGCAAGGATCAATTTTTTCAGGAGTCACCTCAGTGCAGCGAGTAGTTATTGTTTAAAATATTCGACTTGAGATTTTGTTTTACTGGAATTTTTTGTGCTCAGAACCAATGACAATATTATTGGATTTGTCACTGTTTCAGAAGATTTGTCACTGTTTCAGAAGATTTGTGAACTTTTTAAGACAGTCCTAAAGAAGCTCCCGTAATTAACTTAAAATAATGTTTAAAGCATGCACCAGGCAGAATATCCAAGAAATTAGCTTTAAGGCGATTTTCAAGAATCACTGATACAAAATTGGGCTAATCGATAAATGAATGTCTTTTCTGAAAAGTTTATTCGGAGTGTGGAATAATCCTCTTTAATACCATGCTGATATATTTCTAACAGTAAACTATACTCTAGGTATTATACAGTACTGTTCAAAAACTACTTATTTCTAAGACACTTCATATTATAACATTCTGATGCAGATGCAGTAAAACAGAGTAGAAATTTCACAATCTGTAGAGAAACTGAAAAATTCCAGAGATTGTTGTGCCTCCCCTTCAATGCAAGATAGATCAATATAAGAGATTTAGCGGGTGAATCAGATAATGTGAGTATTGCTAGCAATTACTCTGGGACATGGCAAGTTTTTTGAGGGGGAGTATATTACTCATATTTGTCATGATCGTTATTTATTTCATCATCAACAGCATCAGTCATTGGCTATAAATAATAATAATGAAAGATCCGGGAGGGGGGAGAAAACAAATTCAGAGAAAATGAAAAGAAAATACTGTATAATTTGTCTACCGATGTACCAACAATAATAAATATAGTGCTATAATTACAAGAGGGCCTTGATTGCTTAAATTGCTCACCTGAATATACTGACAATCTGTCTTAATGAAACTTATATTAGGTCTGAGGGTAAAATGAATTACCTTTAAATTTTAAAGTTTGCCAGTAATCTCAACACAATTCCAATAGAATGTTTACGATCAAATTTCAGTTATAATATGATCATGACAGTTCATGAAATTCTAATTTCCTTCCGAACTTCATGAGTTATTCATAAAATGTTTGAGGTTCTTTTTTTCATGAACCACATTTTGCTGGGGAGCTGAAACTATGAAGGACACAGACTCCACAAGGTGACTAGCTCAGGTGAGCTAAAAAAACCATTATAAATCAAGGAAGAGTTGTGATTAAATGTGTTGAGGAAAACACTTTTTGTTTTAGTTACTGAACATCAGAATAAATAAATGAATCACATTTTTTTCCAGCAGAAAAAATTCTCCAACTTTCTGTGGGCAGATTTGAATGTTTAAGTGACAAACTGTGAATTTAGAACTGGATAAATGAGACTGAATCATAGCATTGATCTTGTAAAGTCTTGAACATATAATGAACCTCCCAACAAAAATCATGATATATGGTTCCCTATAGTGTATTAACTTCCAGGCAACAATGAATATCTATTATTGGGGGACTGGCTGTTTCAATAATGATGCTGCATTGTTGAGAAAATAGCCAAGATATATAACGTTCCTATCTCACACTATGCAACATCTTATAATTACATTCCATGCATGAATCTTATATTGTGCAACATTGCTTTAATGGAAATTATAGGCGCAACATACCTTTACAAATTTACATATAATGTGAAAAACTCCTCAGAAACTCTATTAAGCAGCATGCATAGAAATTTCCGATTTAATAATGCATTTAATAGCTGAAATCATTTATTTAGCACTATTAATGAAAATTCATTGAATTTTTCACACTAAATAAAATTTTAATGTGCTGATGGCAAACCACATGCATAGAAACTGTCGCATGGTGGACAGCAATTGTACAGTTATTTTTAAATTCAACAATATATGATATAAAGTTATCGTCCAGACAACATAAATTAAGGTCATTTCTGACCTTTGAACTCTTAAGTGTGACCTTGACCTTTGTGATATTGAAATAAATGTTTTGTATGACACATCGTTTAATAGGGGTGAACAATTGTTCCAGGTTATCTTAAAATTCCACAATAAATGATATAGTTACAGCCAGGTCAAGCTGAATTAAGACCATTTTTAACCTTGAACTTTGTGACCTTGAACTTTGAGATATTGACGTAATTGTTTCACATGACACACTGTCGGCTAGTAGTCAACATTTGTGCCAAATTATATCAAATAGTCATGTTAAACACCTACTACAGATAATTTAAGTGATAAATATGAAAACAAAAGGGCCATTGGCCCTAAAGCACTCACCTGATGACTAGTAGTTTAGGCAGAATCAGTATTTGTAATGATATGACCTTAAAATATGATTTAGATTTAACAGTGACACACTTTGTAGTCACAGGTAACTGTATCATTAATAAACAGTACCTAAATTTTTTTTTTAAAAATTTAGAATTCTTATACAAGGTATATTTCCCGGAGAAGTGATCGTACAGTCACTGGGTGTATTTTGTTTTTTTCATAATTTAAAGCATTTACGGCATTAATCATCTATTTAAAGCTGTGGGTGATCAAAAACATCTTTGTGAATCAAAAGCATTCGAAAACATGCTTAAATTTACCTTCGTACGATATAATTCATTGTTTAAACTTTGATTTTATTTTTCGAGGGTGTAAAACGCTGTAGGAACGACTGTAGTGGTTTTTATTGTGTCTGACGGGTATTTAGAACGTATTTTATAACGGTAGTTTTCATTGGCGTAGTATACATCGTTTGTACGCTGGTAACCAAGTCCTGGGAAACCCCAATGAAATCAACCAATGAAAATCGTTGTTACAACAAGAGGGCCCAAAGGGCCCTAGGTCGCTCACCTGTTATAGCAGTACATGCAAGACCTGTGATTTGACCTAGTGACCTAGTTCTTGGCCCCATATGACGCAATATCTCATTTGGCCTAGATTTTGTTGTGATGATCATTGTGACCAAGTTTCATAAAGATTAGGTCATAATTGTGACCTCTAGTGACTACACAAGATTTTTCTATGATTTGACCTTGTGACCTAGTTTTTGACCCCGGATGACCCAATATCGAACTTGACCTATATTTTGTCGTGATGATCGTTGTGACCAAGTTTCATAAAGATTAGGTCAAAATTGTGACCTCTAGTGACTACACAAGGTTTTTCTATGATTTGACCTTGTGACCTAGTTTTTGACCCCAGATGACCCAATATCGAACTTGGCCTAGATTTTGTTGTGATGATCATTGTGACCAAGTTTCATAAAGATTAGGTCAAAATTGTGACCTCTAGTGACTACACAAGATTTTTCTATGATTTGACCTTGTGACCTAGTTTTAGACCACGGATGACCCAATATCGAACTTGACCTAGATTTTGTTGTGATCATCATTGTGACCAAGTTTCATATAGATTAAGTCAAAATTGTGACCTCTAGTGACTACACAAGGTTTTTCTATGATTTGCCCTTGTGACCTAGTTTTTGACCCCGGATGACCCAATATCGAACTTGACCTAGATTTTGTTGAGATGATCATTGTGACCAAGTTTCATAAAGATTAAGTCAAAATTGTGACCTCAAGTGACTACACAAGGTTTTTCTATGATTTGACCTTGTGACCTAGTTTTTGACCCCGGACGACCCAATATCGAACTTGACCTAGATTTTGTTGAGATGATCATTGTGACCAAGTTTCATAAAGATTAGGCTAAAATTGTGACCTCTAGTGTCTACACAAGCCAATTGTTGACGGACGGACGGACGACGGACGACGGACAAAGAGTGATCACAAAAGCTCACTCTGTCACTTTGTGACAGGTGAGCTAAAAATTGTTGTGAAATAGCATTACACATATTAACAAACAACACGAGGGCCCAAAGGACCATAGGTCGCTCACCTGTCCTAGTAGTTCATGCACCCCTAATGGTAGCCTCTATTGCACATACAAGGTTTTCATATTGTCTTATGCTTTATAATTTACATCACATTTAGACCCAATGACATATTGAAGTGACTTGACCTTGTGACCTAGGATGACCCAATATCGAATGTGTTGACTTTGTAGATTTTGTTGAGATGATCATTGTGACCAAGTTTCATAAAGATTAGATCAAAACTGTGACCTCTAGTGACTACACAAGGTTTTCCTACGATTTGACCTTGTGACTTTGTTTTTGACCCCAGATGACTCTATATCCAACTTGACCTAGATTTTGTTGAGATGATCATTGTGACCAAGTTTCATAAAGATTAGATCAAAACTGTGACCTCTAGTGACTACACAAGGTTTTTCTATGATTTGACCTTGTGACCTAGTTTTTGACCCCCAGATGACCCAATATCAAACTTGACCTAGATGTTGTTAAGATGATCATTGTGACCAAGTTTCATAAAGATTAGGCCAACATTGTGACCTCTAGTGACTACACAAGGTTTTTCTATGATTTTACCTTGTGACCTAGTTTTTGACTCAGATGACCCTATATCGAACTTGACCTAGATTTTGTTGAGATGATCATTGTGACCAAGTTTCATAAAGATTAGATCAAAATTGTGACCTCTAGTGACTACACAAAGTTTTTCTATGATGTGACCTAGTGTTTGACCCCGGATGACCCAATATCGAACTTGACCTAGATTTTGTTGAGATGATCATTTGACCAAGCTTCATAAAGATTTGACCAAATTTTTTACCTCTAGTGACTACACAAGGTATTTCTATTATTTGACCTTGTGACCTAGTTTTTGACCCCGGATGACCCAATATCGAACTTGACCTAGATTTTGGTGATATGATCATTGTGACCAAGTTTCATAATGATTAGGCTAAAAGTGTGACCTCTATTGTCTACACAAGTAAATTGTGGAAGGACGACGGACGAAGAGTGATCACAAAAGCTCACCCAGTCACAAAGTGACAGGTGAGCTAAAAATCAACAGTTTTAGTCAGGGTCACTAGACCTCTGTGAAACATAGACCTTAACATAAGTCCTAATGTCAATCAAAACAAACAAGGCCATGTATCCAAGAATAATTCAAGACAATTTGTATGATTATTTACAAATTAAACACAGTGCATGGAAAAAAATCCCAAGTGTTGCATGCCTGATCATTTTCTATCTTTTCTACAGATTAGTATTACACACATTTTATTCAAATTGTTAGTGCCATTAGAAAATACTATTTATCTCTGTGTTTATGGTGAATTTATGACAGAATATAAGGGAATATAGTATAACAGCATATATGGCTTGATAAGATCTGTCTACAGCTTCCTAGTGGACAAAAAAAAAACGTCCAAATTTGGCCACTTACTGACATTACCAATGCTTCAACTAGATGGTAAAGGAACAAATTGATGAGACAGGGTGAACAGCACATACAATGGAAACAAAATGATAACTGTCTGGCAGCCTTAATTACACTACCTTAGAGGGGTTTTACAGAGAAATTACACTCCTACAGCAACTACCGTACTTCGTTTTGGTACAGACAGACTGTCTATATATTTTCCCCAAGAAATATTATTAACAAATTAAATAATCAGATGAATCCACCTCTAGGATACAAAATCTAAGAAAAGTAATACAGCAATAAAGGTGCAAAGCAGTCCACAATATTTTACATATTTAGATGCTAAAAATTATGTTTATCAGAGTTTTCCACTCAACAAGAGATGGACTGGTTGAAAATTCAGTTTTGTGTCTCATGTGGCTTGATGCTATAAACGAATCTATACGGAAAGAGCAAGGTTATCACACTTACTGTCTCTTCCGTGGAAGATGGAGGTCATTGGCCAATTCAATCAGAAACTCTTGAACAAGAGGGCCCAAAGGGCCCTAGGTCACTCACCTGTCGTAGTAGTGCATGCACACCCCTATGGTGACCTACTCTAGTAAGTATTCATTTACATTTACAGAGTAAGAGTCAAGAAAATTCACCTTTTTGCAAGTTTTTTATGACTTGACCATGTGACCTAGTTTTTGACCCCCAGATGACCCAATATCAAACTTGACCTAGATTTTGTAGAGATGATCATTGTGGCCAAGTTTCATAAAGATAAGGTCATAATTGTGACCTCTAGTGACTACACAAGATTTTTCTATGATTTGACCTAGTGACCCAGTTTTTAACCCAGATGACCTTATATCAAACTTCACCTAGATTTTGTCAAGATGATCATTGTGACCAAGTTTCATTAAGGTTGAAATTGTGACCTCTAGTGACTACACAAGGTTTTTTTATGATTTGACCTTGTGACCTAGTTTTTGACCTCGGATAACCCAATATCAAACTTGACCTAGATTTTGTTGAGATGATCATTGTGACCAAGTTTCATAAAGATTAAGTCAAAATTGTGACCTCTAGTGACTACACAAGGGTTTTTTATGATTTGACCTTGTGACCTAGTTTTTGACCTTGGATGACCCAATAACGAACTTGACCTAGATTTTGTTAAGATGATCAATGTGACCTAGTTTCATAAAGATTAAGTCAAAATTGTGACCTCTAGTGACTACACAAGGTTTTTCTATGATTTGACCTAGTAACCTAGTTTTTGATCCCAGATGACCCAATATCGAACTTGGCCTAGATTTTGTTGAGATGATCATTGTGACCAAGTTTGATAATGATTTTGTATAAATTATAATTATAATGTAAAGGTGCTGCTTGCTGTATTAGTGACCTTTTAGGTACAAGCCTGAATTAGGAGACTGTCTAGGCTTAAGGTAGTTAGTGTTAATTCTATCACCATGTCTGGAGCAATTATTATATTCCATATAATATATATGCTGAGAGATTGTCAGTACTGCTGAAAGACATGTTTTAAATGGCATTTCATGTAGTTGGGAGTAGAAAATGCAACCACTAAAAAGCTATGGTTTTCTTCTGATTGCTTGCCTTTATGATCCTATTGGATCCTGCATAACATTGTACCTTTGCCATAAGAGAATGCAAAACTTTTTTGACTAAAACATCCAAATTTTAAGCTATTTTCAGCAGGATTGGGAAAAATGTCCACAAACAAACATGGACAGATGAGCAACTACTTCTAATGATCAGGATGCAAGCACTCTGTGCCATAACACCACATCATATAACAATGTAACACTTTACTAAGTATCTTTAATACAAACAGAAGCCTAACAATTAACTACAATACTTTCATAAAGGAGCCTGGACCGCCACTGTAACAACATTATTGATTACAATTTTTTGATCTCATCTCTCTGATCCAAACACAACAAGTGCTCATTTCGATAAGTGGTTCATTTCACCAAATGATAGAACAATCTAATTATTTCATCAATAAATTTCCCTGGTCAATTATTTTAGTAAAATGAATTATGAAAGCTGGTGACACTGATTTTCATAGAAACCCCCTAACTAATGTCTTTGAAAATTGATAATTAGGAATTGTCCCAAGCATGAGAGTAATGTAGTAACTTATAGGTATATTTTTAACTTTGGTAATCCAAACAAGGAATCGTCTTCTGAAAAGGGGAGGCATGCTTTCATGCTGGGTATCTATCACAACTGTAAAAATTCACGTGCTTATTTAGTATACATCTATTTGGATTATTCCACAGTTAAAAGTACAACAATATGCATAACCTAGAAATTTACTGATACTGATAGTGGCAGCTGAATCTCTGAACAAGTATATAGAACAATATATTTCATTCAGCCATAGTAAATAACAGTCAAACCTGTGTTTAGTGATCACCTAAATTTATCAGCAATCTGAGCTGCCAATCGTGATTGGCATATTGTCATTGAGGTATGGGTGCCAGATTGGCATAGTCTGTTATTCTGGTTGTAACAAAGTTGGCAACCCTAGTTGGGGGAAGACTATCATAAGGTCTACCCAAATATATACATATATATCATTTAACCATAAACTGTGATAAATTATCTTTATAAATAGTTTGCCAACACCAGAGGTCACTAAAATATAAGATCAAAGATATCTTTTTAATTGAAAAACATCATTTTACTAAATTTGTAGTTCAGTTTTCATAATTGTATAGTTACGTTCTGTGTAATGTTATTTCGGTTCACAGAAATTGTCACAAAACCTTGCAAATCTTTAAAGATATCTGCATATATCTGTATAGATTTATTACGAGAGTAAAGGCAATCAGATGCGCTATTTAAACTATTTGAAGAATGTTGATGTGATAGTATACATATGTTTTCTC
Organism: Spisula solida; assembly: GCA_947247005.1. Classification (NCBI taxonomy): domain Eukaryota; kingdom Metazoa; phylum Mollusca; class Bivalvia; order Venerida; family Mactridae; genus Spisula; species Spisula solida. The sequence continues at coordinate 30,277,032 of OX365944.1, read as the reverse complement.
TCTAAATATGAGAGAATATTACCAAAATATTGAATAACTCCCATCAAAATTTGATACATTGTGAATTGTAAGCAAACACCTATATCAACAAGGTGCTTTGTATTTCAAGGTATAATTATAGATCCTGAGACATATTGGACAACCCTTTCCTCATCTTTCCATGTACAGGGTAAACATTTTTTTTATATAAGATTGAAAAACTTGTGGGCATTTTTTTTACTTCTTGGCAATTTGTTATCTTTAAAATCTACCAAACTTTTATTCAACTCCATAATTATGGTAAAAATTTTTTATACACCATCCAAATATCACAAAGTGTAAGTTACAATGATGACATTGGGCAAATATCACATAGTGTAAGTTACAATGGTGACATTGGGCAAATATCACACAGTGTAAGTTACAATGATGACATTGGGCAAATATCACATAGTGTAAGTTACAATGGTGACATTGGGCAAATATCACACAGTGTAAGTTAAAATGATGACATTGGGCAAATATCACATAGTGTAAGTTACAATGGTGACATTGGCAGATATCACATAGTGTAAGTTACAATGATGACATTGGGCAAATATCACATAGTGTAAGTTACAATGGTGACATTGGGCATATATCACATAGTGTAAGTTACAATGATGACATTGGGCAAATATCACACAGTGTAAGTTACAATGATGACATTGGGCAAATATCACACAGTGTAAGTTAAAATGATGACATTGGGCAAATATCACATAGTGTAAGTTACAATGGTGACATTGGCAGATATCACATAGTGTAAGATACAATGGTGACATTGGGCAAATATCACACAGTGCAAGTTAAAATGATGACATTGGGCAAATATCACATAGTGTAAGTTACAATGGTGACATTGGCAGATATCACATAGTGTAAGTTACAATGATGACATTGGGCAAATATCACATAGTGTAAGTTACAATGGTGACATTGGCATATATCACATAGTGTAAGTTACAATGGTGACATGAGGCAAATATCACATAGTGTAAGTTACAATGGTGACATTGGGCAAATATCACATAGTGTAAGTTACAATGATGACATTGGGCAAATATCAAATAGTGTAAGTTACAATGGTGACATTGAGTGACAGATTATTCACAATCATATCCTCAAACCCGCTAAGCATGAGGATCTGAGGACAACCTATAGAACGTCACCTCAGGCGCCAACTGGCGCCTTGCTTTCAGAATTCTGAAAACGTTTGATTTTTGGGAGGCGATTAAGCCTCTCATTACTACCATTGCCCATTTCTTAATACAAAATTCACCGCCTTTAGGCTGCTATGTGAATCCGCATGCTATGTGAATCCGCATTCAAGTAGTTCCAGAAACTGTCAACATTCCCAATACTGCTACAAATGTTTCTCCAAATTTTTTAACTGATTTTAGCCAATCAGCAACATTTCTTTATTCTAAGATCAAAAATTATTGTGAAACTGTTTGTTAAATCGAAATTTTGGCCAAAAAAATCACTACACCGGCTGATACCGAACATGTTTCATAGTACGAAAATGACGTGTTCATCAAATGTCCCGGCTATAAAGCTATTTTTAGAAACTTCAGACTATGGTCAAGTGACGGTTTTATCAATGAATCGTATACGGTCTGCAAAGTACTGTTATGCAATCATATGGTGTCGCTGTACTAGCTAGCCGCTTTCTATAGACTGTCTCCCGCTGTGAGGGAAGTGATTACAAGACGGTACTGTAGAATCTGATAAATAGGCGCGTAGTATTATTTTAAAGCCACTTTTGATATACGCATTCAATACACGTATTACATATAAATTAATATGCACCTTTTAACAATTATTTAGATACCCAACATGCCTATATACTCACATATGCCTATTTTGACATTCAAGACAAGATCGGCAGTAAGAAAACGAACATTAAACGTGTAAAGTTGGTTTAAGCTTTAGTAGCAGCAACAAGATCGCCTCCCAACAGTACTCTGTGCTTTGATTAAATACGGTAGTTATCACAAACACATACAGCTTATGCGCCAACTTCGTTCTGATCACCTCAGTCTTTATGGATTGCGATATTTGACGGAGACAAAGGGAAATGACTGAACTTTCACGATTGATAATCAACAGTGCGTTTATATCAAATTATCTCTGTACTACAAATTTTACAATGGCCGAATTAATCAGGATAACTCCAAAAACGCAGACTAAAGTTGAGGACAACTATTTTATTTGTAATTTACTGTTTATTAATACGACCAAAGACCCAATGTAACAAGCTATATGATTGGCTGAATTATAAATATATATAAATAGGGATAGCGGGAATTTCGATTTCTGAAAACAGATCTTGATGTAAGGAAGATCCAAGTACTTTAGTCAGATTTATATAATTCTGTGCTTCATTTAACCTGGCAGTGACTAAATGCAATACCAAATGTAACCGTAATTTGACTGTTTTCCAGTCATAAAACAACATCATTTAACTTTTCCAGTTTTCCTGTGGTAATAATTTATACAATGTATACTTCACTCTTAATTCCACACAAAATGTTTACAACTTGGACAAATTCTGCAGCGAACGTCGTGGAAAACAATTTAGTCTGTCTAAATGGGGACCAAGCTCAGTTCTGTGGGTTTGAAGTCTTGCTGAGCTTACTTTATACTATTTGTAGAAAAACATGCAGAATTAATATCAATAAGGTATATACCATAATGGCATTCAAGGTATTACAGGACAGCAGGTATTACTGAACAAACAGTCATAGACACTCATTTTCTTGAGGTATGTATTGAAATTTGACCCTAATCACTCAGAAGCTTGTTTGGAATAAATCTAGAAGAAACAAGACTGCGTTCAATAAACGCTTATGCCCCCGTGGAAGCCTAGTCCATAAAAAAGCCAATCAGGGGCCATAATTATGTTAAAATATTAAATAGGGTTACATGGCTTTGCCAGTATAAGGGGCTTATGATAGTAAACAAGTATGTCAAGTTTGAAGAAAACGCCTTAATGTAAGACGAAATTTGGGTTAACAAGAATTGGACGCTTAATAAGTTTAGGTCCAAAATTAGGTCAAGGTGAAGGTCAAAATGGGGTTAGGTGATACAGGCTTGTGGAGAGTGTTCATATACAACATCCATGCAAGTATGAATGCTTTGTAGCAAGCCATAATGTTGCTAGAAGAAACGGTCAACGGGGCATAAAAGCCGAAAATATTGCGGACAAGAATAAAGTATATAAATATATAGGATACTTTCCAAGGGGCAGAACTGTGTGAATAATCAGCTCTGTGTGAATAATCAGCGAACCCGAACGTGCCGACGATAAGCGCATCTCCACTTGGTAGTGAAGCTATCCATGAAGTTTTGTTAAAATCTGAGCAGTGGTTCTTGAGAAATAGCCCGGACAAGAATTTAGTATATAGTTATAGTGCGATCTTCCAAGGAGCATAACTGTGTGAATAATCAGCGAACCTAATCGTGCCGACGATATGCACATCTCCACTTGGTAGTGAAGCTATCCATGAAGTTTTGTTAAAATCTGAGCAGTGGCATCAAAATTGTTATCATTTTTTTAAATTTTAATTTTGTCCATTTATACCATTTCAGCAGGATATTGTTAATTACGTATTTGTTAATGGATATCAGTTGAGTAACCCTTTTCAATATCCATAAATCTAAAATAGTTTGGGTTGATTCTTAATCGTTTTATTCGACTTTTGATTGGTAAATTATTGGTAAATTATGTACGGTATATTGCGGCATTTGACCTATCATAGAACGCCACCTGGCAGAAAAACATGGCACGTCATGAGTTGTATTTACGAAAATTATAACCTTTTTTTTGCATAAATAGGAAGTACGAATCCTGTCCTGATTATTTACCATAATAATTTTAAATTTTAAAAGCAAAATGTTTGAAAACAACAGTCCGGTAATACCTCCTGTATGTCGTTTAAAAGTGCCCCTGTTTTGGCCCCTTAATTTGGATGTAAAGGTAACGTCATTTTTCGGGAATTCTATTTTTAGAAAAGAGCTTGAACCCAGGTATGTGTCAATACAAAAAATTCTGACTAAAAATCTATTTTTTACTTCACAGGAAGCTTTTTATGCCATTTCTGTCTGGTAATACCTTGCATGCCAGAATTTAAATCTATGATTTGATCATTTCAGGATTTTATTATGTTGAATACTAGTACTACACGTGAATGATTGCTTACCCTAGCCTTCTGCGTCTGCTTGAGACCAATGGCAGGTTGACTTCTTGGAGTCTGAAATAAAAGACAGAATATCAAAGATTAATACAAGTACATGTTGTTTAGCTCTGTTTAACAATTCATCCTTTACTGCATATATATACTCTTATATACTCTTGTTACCTTTAACAATTCACCCTTTACTGCATATATATACCACACAATGGCCATTCGTGTGGCCATATGGACAGACGCATACTATTACTATATCCCTTCGCCTTCGGCTGGGATAACAAGTATATAATGCAATCAGCAGCATCTGATATTTTGCATTCTGTAACACATTCTGTTTCATTTTTGTAAAATAAATTTCGAAAATGTGACTCTTAAATTCACCTCACTATTTATAGTACTGAGCTGTCAGTTTCCCATAAATTCACATGTACGCCTATATTAAACAATGATGTTCGAATACACATGTATTACATATTGTGACCAAGAATGGCGTAAATGTAAGAACAATGCAATAAATCTCAATACTGTATCAATTCATTATCAGCTCAAGGTTACACTACCGTACAGGAAATGTTATGTTACAATAATGTAGATCAAGGCGTTAACAATATTTGTGTAAATAGGAAACAAAACCCTTCAGTTTAGTATTGTTCTGTTTACTTCAGTTTAGTATTGTTCTGTTTACTTCAGTTTAGTATTGTTCTGTTTACTTCAGTTTAGTATTGTTCTGTTTACTTCAGTTCTGATTATAAATCAATCAAATATTTGATTACAATTTTGCATCCTGTTATTCAATTATTATAATCATATGTTGACTAGCTTTCCTAATAGGTTTACCTGGAACTTTAACAACCAGAATGGACTTGCTCTTAGACATGACCACTGCATAGCTAATTATGTCACACTTAGAACAAGGAAAGTTACCTTAAACATTTGCACTATTTGCACTAAATAGAAAAAGGGGGCATAATTTCAACAAAATGCCTGATAGAGTTACCTACTCCTGCATATGGGTCGGGGTCATGATGGGGAACAAGTATGCAAAGTATGAAAACACTACCTCAAGGACTTTGAAAATATATGAGGTTAAACAAGAGGGCCCAAAGGGCCCTAGGTCGCTCACCTGTCGTACTAGTGCATGCACACCCCTATGGTGATCCTACACATTTTCTGAATAAAATTTAAGGAAATTCAGCCTCTATTGCAAGTTTGTGTATGATTTGACCATGTGACCTAGCGTTTGACCCCAGATGACTTAATTAATATCAAACTTAACCTAGATTGTGTTGAGATGATTATTAGGACCAAATTTCATAAAGATTAAGTCGAAATTGTAACCTCTGGTGACTACACAGGGTTTTTCTATGATCTGACCTATAATTTAAACAAAATATTTCCTCCATATAACTGTACAAATACATGCTATAAAGACAGAACAATACCTAAACACTCAAAAAAATAACTATGGTTCCAGTGGGGTTTAAACCCACGACCCTCAGGAAAATGTCAATTGACATTGTGACCTTGTTTTTGACACCAGATGACCCAAAATCGAACTTGGCCTAGATTTTGTTGACAGGATCATTGTGACAAAGTTTCATAAAGATTAAGTTGAAATTGTAACCTCTGGTGACTGACTACACAAGGTTTTTCTATGATTTGACCTTTATTTTAAACAAAATATTTTGGTATTTTTCCTCCATATAACTGTACAAATACATGCTATAAAGACAAAACAATATCTGAACACTTAAAAAAATAAAAAATAAAAATTATGGTTCCAGTGGGGGTTGAACCCACGACCATCAGGAAAATGTACAAATACATGTTATAAAGACAAAACAATGCCTAAACATTTAAAAAAAAAAAAAAAAAAAAAAATATGGTTCCAGTGGGGGTTGAACCCACGACCATCAGGAAAATGTACAAATACATGTTATAAAGACAAAACAATACCTAAACATTTAAAAAAAAAAAAAAAAAATTATGGTTCCAGTGGGGGTTGAACCCACGACCATCAGGAAAATGTACAAATAAATGTTTTACAGACAAAACAATACCTAAACATTTAAAAAAAAAAAAAAAAAAAATTATGATTCCAGTGGGGGTTGAACCCACGACCATCAGGAAAATGTACAAATACATGCTATAAAGACAAAACAATACCTAAACACTAAAAAAAAAAAAAAAAAAAAAAAAAAAAAATTATGGTTCCAGTGGGGGTTGAACCCACGACCCTCAGGAAAATGTCTACGCTCCCTACAGCGCTTTGATTTCCACTTAACCAGTACAATTCACACCCTGGTTTAAATACTAGAATATTTTGATATTTGACCTTTACAAAACTGCTGTGAACCCTGATACACATTTTCATTGGTTGATGAAAGTTTATTGTATGTATAGAGAGTAGAGAGTTACTGCAGAGAGTTTAGTGACTATGAAGACTACATGTTGAAAGGTTTAAAACAAGGTTTTTTCTATAATTTGACCTAGTGAGCTAGTTTTTGACCTCAGATGACCCAATATCGAACTTGACCTAGATTTTGTTGAGATGATCATTGTGACCAAGTTTCATAAAGATTAGGCCAAAATTGTGACCTCTAGAGAGGACACAACCCAATTGTTGACGGACGGACAGACGGACGGACGGACAGACGGACGGACGGACGGACGGACGACGGACGAAGTGTGATCACAAAAGCTCACTCTGTCACTTTGTGACAGGTGAGCTAAAAACCTGTACCTAAACTGAAACATAAACATTTCACCAATGCCTATACGCGATTCCGACGCTCGGGTGACTGCAATAGCTCCCCTTATTCTACGAATGGTGGAGCTAAAAATGCTAGTATATCAAATGCAAATACTTACTGAACATTGGTTCTGAGTGATAAATGGTTCTTATATGGATAATCTTGCAATATCTAAAATCCCATACAGAGGTCAAAATGTTTTTAATAATATTCTTTACCTGGGTTTTTGCAAGTGTTAGTTTTTGTAGAATAAATGCATACAATTCAAATGCTATGAATGCAATCTTATCCCAATATGAATTATAGATAAAAACCTTATTTAATGTAGAAGTGTTTGCACAGATACCAAAAATTAGAAATTCTGAAGTAAATTTTGTAAAAAAGGGTAGAAGTCTCACGCTATTTCAGTTATACATATCCATAACTTATCTTACATACATAAAATACAGACTTTAGAATGTGCCAAAATATTCAAATAACAATAAATTATGAGAATGAGAACATGTTTAAAGAAGCTAATACACTATTGTGAATGTCTAGTAATAGTAGATTGAACTCATTCAAACTTTAAATCCAGAGGGAACTTCATAAACAGCCATGCTTTTACAGAAGTCAGTTTGAAATATAAAGACCACTTGATAATCTTTGATTCCATTATCAGAAGAGGGCACAGGTGTAAAGAATGGCCCTATTGTACATTACAGTGACCTTTGATGGGAGTCCTAGCTTGTATAGTTCAAACACAGATAAGGGATCAGCTAAGACCTTCATTTCAAACAGCACCTTCCATTTAATTCAATTGTAAACAAACTGAAATCAATAAAAGTATTCATAAAACTAATTTACAGATGAATAAATTTGACTTGAATAACTTAAGGCAATTCAGGGTTTTCAGATGAGCAGATGTTTAACAAGAGGGCCATTGGCCCTATCGGCTCACTTGATGACTAGCTGTTTAGGCAGAACCAGTATAACCTTAATATTGGATGTAGATTTACAGAGACACAATTTGTTGCCAGGTTTTATAAAGATGAGGTAAACTAGAAATGTGTCCCATGACACGGGTGCCCCCCTTATAGCACATATCATTTACAATGGGGAAGGAGAGAGAATAGCAGTTTGAGGTAACATCATTATTCAATTTCTTAGCCTTGTGTCGTTGGGGACAATTATTCTAATAAAAAAAAAATATATCAAAGGTCCATCATATAGTAAAAGTAACAAAGGGCAACAATTCTGGTAAAAATTTGCACAACAAAAATTCCATCCTTTAAAGTCATCTATACATTGAGATTATTAATCTGTGAAAGTTTGAAGAAATTCTATCCGACAGTTTGTGAGGAGTTCAACATACAAGATTTTTCACTATAGGGTATATGGTAAAAGTAACAAAGGGCAATTACTCTGGTCAAAATTTACACAGCGAAAATTCCATCCTTTAAGGTCATCTATACATTGAGGTTGTTCATCTGTGAAAATTTGAAGAAATTCCACCCAGTAGTTTAAGAGGAGTTCAACACACAAGATTTTCACTATAGGGTATATAGTAAAAGTGACAAATGCCCATAACTCTGGTCAAAATTTACACAGCAAAAATTCCATCCTTTACGATCATCTATACATTGAGGTTGTTCATCTGTGAAAGTTTGAAGAAATTCCACCCAGTAGTTTATGAGGAGTTCAACACACAAGATTTGTGTTACGTACGGACGGACGGACGGACGGAGTCAGTGATTTTTCTTGGACAAAATTAAACAGCCTGTGCCTTTAAAATTGGGAAATTTAGCGCAATTTGGGAATTATTAAAAAGATTGTTTTAGTTAAAATTGTTCATAAATTGCTATTTTCTACTGATAATACTCAAGTCATATCCTTTCCGCTACCACGATTTTTTGGGGGGTTATGAGAAATTCATATGGTCTCTATACCCCGTCCCTGAGACACTACAGCTTGCAGCACTGATAAAAACTCGATACATCCGGATGCTACACACCTACCTCAAACCGAAAGTAGAAAACATTGTCAACATTTCGACTAAAGGTCACCGGAAATGACGATGTGACGGGGACCCTTGCGCGAAAAACTTCTTTTTTTTTTTTTTTTTTTAGCTTGACAGGCCTACTTTTTGACCCCTTTAGGGCATTGGTCCTGACCCCTTTGTCTAGCCATATATTCCTGCTATAGAAAAATAAAAACTTTTTGGCGCTAAATGTTAATGCAATTCCACAGGGAATCGTACCGCAATGGCGGGTAGGACCAGTAATTTCAGTTTTGTAAAATCTACGTTCAAAGCCCTCTTTAAAGGGGTCTAGCGGGCCCAAAAACCTGTGCACGACCCTGGGCCTGTAATATCATGTAGTCTGGGATGCCTGTGTACCCATGACAGCAAAATTCCCGAATTTGGGCATTTAGGTCGAAAACTACGGAAGGCCAAAATGGCCATCCCGGCGAGTCTGCATTAGTACGCTATGGTAGCGGAAAGGATATGGGACAATGACTTTTGCAAGTTTGGAAATCCATTGTTTTGACTTTAAAACAGCTATACTGTAGTTGCTTTGAAGCCAGCGAGCACAAAAGGGGGAAAATATGCATACTTTTTGGGAAAAAATTATGATTTTTTGGGAAAAATCAAGGTTATTTTGCTAGGGGAAGGGGCCTGTATTCAGCCCCAAAAATAGCAAAAAAAAAATCACTGCGGACGTACGTACGGACGGACAGCACCAATGCTATATGTCCCCCACTTATAAATAAGTGTCGGGGCACAAAAATGTAACCGCTGTAGTATAAACACGATTGTTCTTTGTTGTGACCTGGTGGCCTAGTTTTTTACCCCAGATGAGCATTTATGAGCTTGGCCTAGATTTCATAGAGACTAAATGAAAACTGTAACCTCTACAGTGTTAACAGTCACATGACCAGGTAAATAATAAAGCAAAGTTTATGAGGCACCCTGTTATCTGACCGATATTAAAATGCCGAGCATAGCCTTTATTTGCCAGTCAGCTGCTATCTGCTGAAATATGGCAGGCATACATAAGTGTGCCTCCACCCGGAAGTGACTACACAAGGGTTTTCTATGATTTGACCTTATGACCTAGTTTTTGACCCCAGATGACCAAATATCGAACTTGGCCTAGATTTTGTTGAGATAATCATTGTGACCAAGTTTCATAAAGATTAGGTAACAAGAGTGCCAAAATGTCACAAAATACGCCCGTCTTGGGGCATGGTGAGTCTCAGGGCATGGTGAATGAAAAAAACAAAACAATCCAACATTTTTTTTTAATTAAAGGACCATAACCCAAGAAGGCCTAGGCTGATTTGGCCTACAATTGAACTTGTCTTAGATATTATACCCATGAACATTGTCACAAAGTTTGAAGATGATCAGATGAAAACTGTTTGCACTAGAGAACAGACAAGGTCAATTACACATTTATTTTGGTAATTATAGGACCATAACCAAATAAGGCCTAGGCCGATAATCAAACTTGGCCTAGATATTATGCCCATAAGCATTGTCACAAAGTTTGAAGATGATCGGATGAAAACTGTTTGCACTAGAGAACAGGCAAGGTCAATTTCACATTTATTTTGGTAATTGTAGGACCATAACCAAATAAGGCCTAGGCCGATAATCAAACTTGGCCTAGATATTATGCCCATAAGTATTGTCACAAAGTTTGAAGATGATCGGATGAAAACTGTTTGCACTAAAGAACAGACAAGGTCAATTTCACATTTATTTTGGTAATTGTAGGACCATAACCAAATAAGGCCTAGGCCAATAATCAAACTTGGCCTAGATATTATGCCCATAAGCATTGTCACAAAGTTTGAAGATGCTCGGGTGAAAACTGTTTGCGTTAGAGTACAGACAAGGCCAATTTCACATTTTTTTGGTAAATGAAGGACCATAACCCAAGAAGGCCTGGGCCGATTTGGCCTATAATCGAACTTGGCCTAGATATTATGCCCATAAGCATTGTCACAAAGTTTGAAGATGATCGGATGAAAATTGTTTGCATTAGAGTACAGACAAGGCCAATTTCACATTTTTTTGGTAAATGAAGGACCATAACCCAAGAAGGCCTAGGCCGATTTGGCCTATAATCGAACTTGGCCTAGATATTATGTCCATAAGCATTGTCACAAAGTTTTAAGATGATCGAATGAAAACTGTTTGAGTTAGAGTACAGACAAGGCCAATTTCACATTTTTTTGGTAAATGAAGGACCATAACCCAAGAAGGCTAGGGCCGATTTGGCCTATAATCGGACTTGGCCTAGATATTATGCCCATAAGCATTGTCACAAAGTTTGAAGATGATCGGATGAAAACTGTTTGCGTTAGAGTACAGACAAATTACTGGACACCGCCGCCCGCCCGCACGCACGCCCGCCAAGGGTGTTCACATAATACTTCCCGTTTTCAACGGGCGTATAAAAATTGTGACCTCTAGTGACTACACAAGGGTTTCTATGATTTGACCTTGTGACCTAGTTTTTGACCCCGGATGACCCAATATCGAACTTGACCTAGATTTTGTTAGGATGATCATTGTGACCAAGTTTCATAAAGATTAGGTAAAAATTCTGACCTCAAGTGACTACACAAGCAAATTGTTGACGGACGGACGACGGACGAAGAGTGATCACAAAAGCTCACAAAAGCTCACAAAAGCTCACTGTCACTTTGTGACAGGTGAGCTAAAAAACAAAGGGCAATAACTCTAACAATAGGTTATGTAGAATTGTGGTTCTTGAGCACTGCACTTCGACTCATAGAGATCTATCCACCTATGAATATTCATGATGATACCTAACAAACTTTTAAGGTAGGCTCCGGACAAAAATATCGGACGGACGGAAGGAAGGACAAAGCGGCAACGATAAAAATTCATGGAGCATAAAAATGCTAAAATGAAAATAGTGAAAAACTTTTTAATTTTCCAAAACATTCCCATGAATATTGATGCACCATATATCTAGCTAAGAGAGCCTTCCGAAGCGAAGAACAGTTCCTAGGTGTGCCTAGGTGTGGTACGACGCATGATTCGCACCTGCATCCCATGCTCCTTTACCAGGAGACAAAAGCACAGTTACATCCTGAAGTTGGTTTATAAGGTGGAATTCACATGGAAATGTGGACAATGAAAGCAATTTAAATGTCATGACTAAAATAGAAAATTGAGCACAGGTTTTTGAATACCGTAAAGTGGAATTTCGCAAAATGACGTTGTTGGACATTTTGTTGTTTCAAAATCCACTATCGCCAGATAAATTCATCGCATAAATATCACTAGGGGCTTATCAGATAGGTCTCGTTCAGGTGAGCCATGTGTGACCTCTGTAAAACAAGACGTTTATATCCATTAACATCACCTGCATGTCCCCTTAACAACGTCACACTTGACTTCTTCTCATGTGAAAAGTAATTGTGGTCGGACTGTGATGTTTTACAATAACCAGCATTTTTCCTGGAATACATTCCTATGGAACAAACGTCGAAGTTTTTTTCAAGTCCCGATTTTTCTCCTTCTTTTTCTATATGAAATCTCGAGACCCATCTCGAAGTTTCGGCTCGAATTCGGCTCGAATTTTTCGTTATGTCGAATTATTTTTTGGTCCCGATTAACCAATTTGCACTTTAAATCTTATTGTTCATCTCGAAATCGGGTCAAAGTCTGATCGTATTCGACTAGCGTCGAATGTTTTTCACACTTCGCCAGTCTGAAATCTTCCATTTACCTGTAATTTTCGCGCCTTCCATTGATGAACAAATAATTGTTTGCAACAATTTGCGCAAACATGTCATAATGCTTCGAGTTACGTACTAACATCAATAAAAATGTCATTTGAACAATTGTTTGTAAAAATAATAATTAAAATAAAATACATTTTCTCGAGGAGGAATACATGTGCATAAATATCACAACAAGCAATTCTCACGAATATGTCGTTCTTACGACCTTAACAAAATGGCGGCGTAAAATGACAGAAACTAGAAAACTTGCAACTTCGATGCCGAAAATTCTATCTCGTGAAATTCGAGATAACGAGAGTTGGCTGTATCAATATTAGTCTTGAGCACGCTATCTAAAGGAACGTGCTGTTTTACTTGCATGGCGATAACATCAAATTAGAATTTGCAGACATGTTTGTACATCTCTATATTTGAGTTTTTGTGAAGAAATTTTATTGTTACTATCAGAACGTATGAAATATCTGTACATGGTAGGTGTAGCGTTTCTTTTTGACGTCAGTTTATAACAGTATGATAGTATTCTAGCTGTATTTCTTTGAAGATTAATTATATTTTTGATGGGCACATAGTTGAGTCAGTCGCAGTGGACAGAACAAGGGCAGAATAAGGGTACCTTGCACTATATTCTTGATCTGTCAAAGATATTGAAATCATTGTAGAAATTACACGCATTATTCTAATTTATCTATGAGCCAGCAACAGCAAGTTTGAACAAAACAGCTCCACAGTCTGCCCAAACCTGTCAATGAAAACAAAGTTACCCAGTGCTACCTACCAATCTCAGTGTATAGACTTTCCAGAGAGAACTAGCTTTCCACAGTAGGTATTTAATCCAGCATGTAATTGTTTAATCTTCATGGTGTTAAATTCAATGGCCATTACTGCCCTGGTTGACTGTCTCTACATGTATGTCATTATGGAGGAGATGAAGTTGGATATTTGGAGATAGATAAAAAAAATGGTGAATAATCATGTTAAGCCATAACATGTTCTCAGGAGAGCTAATTGGTATTCAGGTATCAATCTTTATAATAATGAAAGTCTGCAGCATAACATTTAAGCACATTTAAGAAATGACAATTTAACAGTATGTGTGGTCTAACCATTATAATACCCTGACATGTAGCAGCAATAAGAGTTAACCGTATGTGTGGTCTTACCATTATAATACACTGACATGTAGCAGCAATAAGAGTTAACAGTATGTGTGGTCTAACCATTATAATACCCTGACATGTAGCAGCAATAAGAGTTAACAGTATGTGTGGTCTAACCATTATAATACCCTGCCATGTAGCAGCAATAAGAGTTAACAGTATGTGTGGTCTAACCATTATAATACCCTGACATGTAGCAGCAATAAGAGTTAACAGTATGTGTGGTCTAACCATTATAATACCCTGACATGTAGCAGCAATAAGAGTTAACAGTATGTGTGGTCTAACCATTATAATACCCTGCCATGTAGCAGCAATAAGAGTTAACAGTATGTGTGGTCTAACCATTATAATACCCTGACATGTAGCAGCAATAAGAGTTAACAGTATGTGTGGTCTAACCATTATAATACCCTGACATGTAGCAGCAATAAGAGTTAACAGTATCCTGGTTTGTCAGAAAATCAAATGATATTAAATGATTATAGGGATATCCTGTTGCATGTCATACATAATTTATTATGTTTATAGTAAAAATATAAATTAGGGGAGAGTTTCTGTGAGGAGTAGTCAACTCTGACATTTGCTATTTACAAAATACATCAAAAACATATTCATGACCGGTAGTTAAAACTCATTTAAAATCCAATTTTGATATAAAGCACAGTTTGTCTGTACTAGAGAACACGATACCTCACACTGTTGTGAGCTATAAAACATCTTTAACTTTTGGAGTAGGGAGATTCCAGGTAAATTTGTAGGGTTAATTTTAGGAATGATCGATCATAATCCTAAATTAATAAATGACCAGATGCTCATAAATCTACCAAACATAGAACCAAGTCAAAAGAAGAGTAAGTGTTACTATACAGCCTAGATGCATTATTTAAATTAACTCTGATTTGAGTATTACCTAAAACTCAGACAATACATGCAGATACATGCAGCCTGAAGATTAATAATGTCATCCAATTTGGGATATCTAAAGTCCAGCAGTCATTAATATGTCACTCCCCATTATTTTTATTCAGAAATAATTTCAAACATTTAATCTAAATTGCAAAATTTTCGAGTTATGAGTATAATTCAAGTTAGGAGTTTATTTGTATATGCAAGGCTTTCCAAAATAAAATGAGCACTTCAATAATGAGAGAGCTATAGGAAGCATGTTCCTACCATTTGAATAATACCCTTTCATTTGCATGGGTGCATCCAGAAAAATGTTCAACTCCCATCTCATTCTGAGATCATAGACTGTAAACTCACATCAAAAGTCCATGGTCAGTTTTTTTAGTAAATTGTTAATTTACTATGGGAAGAATGTAATTTAAATAAATTGATGCAACAGTTTGTGAAGGGATCAGTGTTCCATTCAATAAACACTTGACAAGATAACCATCAGTTTGAAAACTAAGTGTCATGCAGCAAATTAGAAAATGTCATTCAATTTCACTTTGAATCTAGCTTTTTGCTTTCAAGCTGAGGTGAGGTAAATGAATGCTTAGAAAATAAATCTTCGGTATCATTACAGGGAACATAATGGGGTAATTTTGGTAGTGAAGAATACAGAAAAATATCTCAAAGGACATACCTAAAGATTTAGAAGTCAAATAATTATACTGATCCTATTATATCAAAACATTGTAAAGATTTTGAAGTGAAAGAGGAATGCTCAATATGACAATGACATGTAATTAAAAACAAGAGGGCCCAAAGGGCCATAGGTCGCTCACCTGTCCTAGTAGTTCATGCACCCCTAATGGTAGCCTCTATTGCATGTACAAGGTTTTCATATTGTCTTATGCTTTTTATTTACATCACATTTAGACCCAATGACATATTGAAGTGATTTGACCTTGTGACCTAGTTTTTGACCCCGGATGACCCAATATTAAACTTGACCTAGATTTTGTTGAGATGATCATTGTGACCAAGTTTCATAAAGATTAGGCCAAAATTGTGACCTCTAGCAACTACACAAGGTTTTTCTATTATCTGACCTTGTGACCTAGTTTTTGACCTCGGAAGACCCGATATCAAACTTGACCTAGATTTTGTTGATATGATCATTGTGACCAAGTTTCATAAAGATTAAGTCAAAATTGTGACCTCTAGTGACTACACAAGGTTTTTCTATGATTTGACCTTGTGACCTAGTTTTTGACCCCTGGATGACCCAATATCGAATTTGACCTAGATTTTGTTGAGATAATCATTGTGACCAAGTTTCATAAAGATTTGGCCAAAATTGTGACCTCTACTGACTACACAAGGTTTTTCTATGACTTGACCTTGTGCCCAAGTTTCATAAAGATTAAGTTTAAATTGTGACCTCTAGTGACTACACAAGGTTTTTCTATGATTTGACCTTGTGACCTAGTTTTTGACCCCGGATGACCCAATATCGAACTTTACCTAGATTTTGTTGAGATGATCATTGTGACCAAGTTTCATAATGATTAAGCTTAAACTGTGACCTCTAGTGTCTACACAAGTAATTGTGGACGGACGACGGACGGACGACGGACGGACGGACGGACGGACGTACTCATGAGACGGTATTTGTGGGGTTTTCTTTTGTTCTTTCTTTTGTTTGGTTGCAACCCACAAGTAGCATTTTGCATCCCACAAGTGACGGAATGAATGGAATCTAAAAATAGCCTATTGTTCCACACCCCACAACTACCGGTGCATTCGTACGGACAGACGGACAGACGGACTGACGACGGACGAAGAGTGATCACAAAAGCTCACTCTGTCACTTTGTGACAGGTGAGCTAATAATGAAGTTGAAATGATTTTAAGAGCCTCAAATTTCACTTTTACTTTACATTTCAATATGACACAAAATAACATACATACATGATTCTATGGGATTTTAAGCTAAAAAGGGGCAATAACTCTAACAATATTAAATGAATTAACACCAAAATTGAACTTCAATTGTTTTTACCAGGTATTTTGTGCCAAATCTAAATTAACCCATACCAGACTCTTTTCAAGAGTTTACTGTAATTGATTAGATTAAGATATTTTGGAAAGTCCGACACATTGACAGAGAGGGATTATAATGCTTCATTTTTCAAAAGACAGAATATTATTTTTATTCTCCATCTTGTTTACAGTTGTAGAGAAAACATGTTGATTGTGCTGTGCTGACATTTGTAATGACCTAATGCAGTCAAATGCAACAATTAACACAGAGGAACTCACATAGCAGCTACCTTATATCTTGAGATAGAGCATCTCTCTATCCATTAATTTGAAGTAATATATTATCAACATATCTGCAGTTCTGCACTGAAGTTAGGTAGGTGCATTGAAATATATGCATCCAAATGGATATACAGAAGATGCTCTGAATTGCTAGGTAAATGCATTGAAATACAACCATACAGAAATAATTCTAGTAGAAGCACCTTAAGGCATATATAGAGTAAAAGGTACATAGTACACTGCTTACCAGTTTCAAGTAATGCTTCAATCTCTCCAACCTTACGAGTCCTGGTAAATCCATTAAATAAAATAGAAGTAATCAACCAATATATTTTGTTCTAGTTCCAACAACTTTTAACTTCTTTACAAAATTCATCAAATAAATACTGAGTTACAAATAGAGCTGGTTAAGGTAATGCAATATGCACTCGCACCCGTTATACACTAGCACCATATTTCCACAGGCTTATGAAAACACCAGTAGCACCTTTAGTTACCACATACACTGATAGAGTTTTACACAAAACAAAAGGTTTTCCCTAATTATGCATACAGGTTGACACTCTAGATGCAGGTATAACTACTGCAAATCAATACAACACATGCAGCATCACCATAAAATAGGGACTTCAAACCATTGCTCAATTATAATAGGGATCAATATCGATAGCTGCAAAATTGTCTGATTAATAGGTGAATACTGCAGCTCAATGTTTCACAGTCAGCTCCATCTGATCCCTAAAGATTTCACCTAACATCTTTCCAAGATAAATTAAAACTAAAGATTTTAATATGGCACGAAAATTGTACGAACTTATCTCGTATTACAAATACTGAATTACAAAAACAGCAGTATTTGTTTTTTTCATAATTGTAATCAGTGTTTATAATCAGATTTAATCATTTGAAAAAAGTAAAAGAGATATGATTCATAACACCTGGAATAGAGATACGATTCATAACACCTGGAATAACATAAAACATCCAGAAGGAATAGACACAGATGTAAATCCAGAGTATTTCATAATAATCGGATCAATTACTTCATGAACAATATCTCACATCCTACAACATCATCTTGATTTCACTGCTGTATTAATCACTGACAAAACTCTCACCTCTAGTCTAGAACAATTACATATCATTAACATTTCACTTCCTCAGAGGGGAAAAACAAAACTTTTCTTTCTAAGTGATTAACTTCATAAAACAAAACTTTCCCTGAAAATTCCAACCACACCCTCAGGTAACTCCAGGCAACACACAATACCAGGATGTCTACTACATGATAGTAAATTCCTTCACATTAACAAATATCAATTAAAATTCACAAGCGAACAATTAATAACACAAAAAGCAATATCCTGTGGCTGGAAAGGTAGCGATATCCTGTGGCTGGAAAGGTAGCATAATGATTTCTGATCTTTCCTGTTTACTTTGAAACCTCCAGATGTGCACTGCTGAATGTGAAAGTAATTACAAAACACACGCCAAACATCCAAAACTTTCAACCAAGTCTCTTCAATTTCCTTAGACCCATTGAAAAAAAACTGCATGAGTACTTCAAATATATATAGCCTGCTTGATCAAAAAAGTTGCAGGATATATTTACAAATAAAAGTTTTTTCTGCATTAAATGATTCAAAGTTTACAAAACAACCCCTTACAATGTTTATTAAACAAGCCTAGCCATGATAGGATGAGAGTTGACTATCACAGTGCAAGTTGGCAAGTTTACAACAAGTCCTCTCCTCCTACATGATGACACATCATGATCCCTATCATAACTCCTCGTAAATCCCTTTATATACACCAATGACACACTGAAGTGGTCCCATCTACCTGCGAAAATGTATCTGGTTTGAAATGTCATCAAATACGCAGCGATAACAAACAGCCGTTAGTTTCCCATCAATGAAAAACAATTATCAACAGCCAGGTAGATCGACAGATGATAACTAGCCTCAAAACTTTGAACAATATCATTTTGAAATATCAATAAGATCTGTCCATTGAAATTAATATCGAAAAAATCACAATATAAATTTGGAGAGTACAGAATCTCAGAGAATATACATTCCCAAGCTTAAGGACGTTTGATACAGTTGTTTATGCGCAGCATTTCTGCGTATATACCTTAAACGGGAATAGAGGCCGCGTTTGGCACTGGATTGTCATGAAAATTGGGCAGAATGTTTGTCGTGATATTATCTAGGGTTAGTATAAATATGGATATTTTGGGGTAAAAAAATAATTTCACTGAGCAAATATTATGATCACATTCGGCGTGAAATAGCGGTTACATTTTCATTCATTTTTTTGTGAAATTAGAAATTATTACTTGGGTTACCTGTACCAATTTATAATGAGTGTTTGTATTGCCTGGGACTACACAGATCCCCTTTTACAGATATATAGGGAATGAATTAATGATATACTGACTAAAATTGTGAAGATTATTCAAGTGAGCGATTCAGGGCCCATCTGTGCCCCCTTGCTATATGGAATGCGACGTCAGACAAATTGGGAAAAAGGGGAGATAATTCAGTCATAATAGCACAAAGGGTAGCGTGAAAACCTATGTTTTATTTTAATTTTTAGATAAAATACACTTTAATCAATATCCTTAGCCAAGAATAAATTATGACAAGACTAGAAATTATGAGAAAAACATATGTGCAAAATGTACTAATTTGGCCTTTTTGCGCCATTTTACCGCCATTATACCGCAATTTTCATTGCAAAGAGACACAATTACGTCGTAACTGCGGCTAAAATAATTCTTGTTACACGCCAATTTCTTCTAAGTTTATATTTACTATACTTTCATGTACATAATATGCAAATGTGAGTACTCTTTTGGTATTGGAATATTTTTTACGCGCAGATATTGCGTCGTTTTACGCAATTTCACTAAGGTTTTTATGATATAGGGGGACAATAATGACGTCATAGCGCAAAAAGTAGTCCCGTGACCTATCTTTTTTATTAAATATTTTGATTGAGTACACTTTTATCAACAAAATTAGCAATAAAAAATATATTGGTCATCGAGGTCGTTTTTGAGCTACGGCCGATTTTGTGTATTGTTTTTTTTTAGCAGTAATTTTTCGGATATTTTGACAATTCTTTTTTTGTCAAAAATTTGTGAATTTTCTTATCAATACCAAAAGTGTATAGGAATGTTTGAAAAATATGTGTTTGTTCATACGAACCCATGGAAATAATTTTAACAAGAAAAAATATCGATTTTAATGCACAAATGAATACATTGCGAAATATCAGAAATTTTGGTCATTTTCTTGAAAAGTGATGTTGCAAAAGGGCCCGTGACCCCTTAAAAAGTACCACGACACACCTTTTTTATTTTAAATATTGCTTCAGTATATATTAAACTATAATTGTGCCTCTATTTGGTATCATTTAACAAGAGGGCCCAAAGGGCCCTAGGTCGCTCACCTGTCGAACTTGACCTAGATTTTGGTGAGATGATCATTGTGACCAAGTTTCATACAGATTAGGCCAATATTGTAACCTCTAGTGACTACACAAGGTTTTCATTTGATTTGACCTAATGACCTAGTTTTTGACCCCAGATAAACCAATGTCGAATTTGACCTAGATTTTGTTGAGATGATCATTGTGACCAAGTTTCGTAAAGATCAGGCCAAAACTGTGACCTCTAGTGACTACACAAAGTTTTTCTATTATTTGAACTTGTGACCTAGTTTTTGACCCCCGATGACCCAATATTTAAATTGGCCTAGATTTTGTTGAGATAATCATTGAGACTGAGTTTCATAAAGATTAGACCAAAATTGTGACCTCTAGTGACTACACAATATTTTTCTATGATTTGACCTTGTGACCTAGTTTTTGACCCCGGATGACCCAATATCGACATTGGCCTAGATTTTGTTGTGATGATCATTGTGACCAAGTTTCTTAAAGATTATGCTAAAACTGTGACCTCTAGAGACTAAACAAGGTTTTTCTATGATTTGACCTTATGGCCTAGTTTTTGACCCCAGACAATCCAATATCGAACTTGACCTAGATTTTGTTGAGATGATCATAGTGACCAAGTTTCATAAAGATTAAGTCAAAATTGTGACCTCTAGTGTCTACACAAGGTTTTTCTATGATTTGACCTTGTGACCTAGTTTTTGACCCCAGATGATCCAATATCGAACTTGACCCAGATTTTGTTGAGATGATCATTGTGACCAAGTTTCATAAAGATTAAGGCAAAATTGTGACCTCTAGTGACTACACAAGGTTTTTCTATGATTTGACCTTGTGACCTAGTTTTTGACCCCGAATGACCCAATATCGAACTTGACCTAGATTTTGTTGAGATGAGCATTGTGACCAAGTTTCATAAAGATTAGGCTAAAGTTGTGACCTCTAGTGACTACACGAAGTTTTTCTATGATTTGACCTAGTGACCTAGTTTTTGACCCAAGATGACCCAATATCGAACTTGGCCTAGATTTTGTTGAGATGATCATTATGACCAAGTTTCATAAAGATTAGGCTAAAATTGTGACCTCTAGAGTCTACACAAGGCAATTGTTGACGGACGGACAGACGGACAACGGACGGACGACGGACGAAGAGTGATCACAAAAGCTCACTCTGTCACTTTGTGACAGGTGAGCTAAAAAGAACCAGAGCCCTATCAAACGTCCTTAATATAATCTCCATGTCATGTTCAGCTAACCTGTATAGAAATGGTGTACACAACATGACTACCGGTTGTCACATATCCGGGGACTATGGAGTAATGTTATAGTGGTTTAGGATATGGGTGTAATGTTCTGTACCTGTCTCGTGTGCTGGTGGCTAGGTGCTTTGAATTGACTGTGCATCACGTTGTAATTTTAATAAATATGCTATAAATGTATTCATATTTGTTTTTTTTATGCCCCCATATCGATAGATTGGAAAACATATAGTGATTCACCTGTCTGTTCGTCAGTCCGTCCCTAGTTAACCCAAATTGACCGTTTCTTCTAGCATTATTATGGCTTGCTACAAACCTTTCATACTTGCATGGATGTTGTATTTGAACACTCTCCACACGCCTGTATCACTTGACCCCATTTAGACCTTCACCTTAACCTAATTTTGGACCTAGACTTATTTTGAAGGACCAAATTCTTGGTTAACCCAAATTGACCGTTTCTTCTAGCAATAATATGGCTTACTGCAAAGCTTTCATACTTGCATGGATGTTGTATTTGAACACTCTGCACGCACCTATTATCACCTGATCTCATTTTGAGGTCAACATTGACCTAATTTTGGACTTAGATCGATTGAAGGACCATTTTGTCTTACATCCAGTCCATCAAGGCATTACTTTTAAACTTGGCATACATGTTTACCAGCATAAGACCTTTACATTGTCCAAGTCGTGTAAGACAATCCAACATTTTTACAGAATTATGACCCCTGATTGACTTAGCTTTATTTATGGACAAGGCTTCCATGGGTGCATAAGCGTTTATCAAATGCAGTCTTCTTTATTATACATTGCAGTATTTATCATACAATAATATTTGGACATTTTACTATCAAGGAAAAGTCCAACTCAAGCACTGAACAGAGCCAAAGCAACATTTCAGCATTAATAAATTACACGCAGTTTCATATCCTCAGACACAATTGAAAGACAATTTGAAGTTAAGACCACAGTGTAATATATAATTCATGACAACTTTAATTACTTCAAAAAGTTGAGCACAAAATGAACAAATTATATTACTGTAACCAAATAATGATTGACAGTCTCAGCACTGATTTCATGTTTCCATGGTTACAGCAGCAGCTAAGTATCACATCTAATCATCCCAACGATGTTGGACACAGCTAAATGGTTGTTTCACTTTAGGCTAAATAATCAGAAAATGCAGGAGCATCACATGAAATGATTGTTAGTCAGCAGAATCTCCCAACAGAAAATGTTCTGTAGGCATCGACAGGCACATCTACCTGAAAGTCAATGTTGTTGGTCCGAGCAAGTTTTTCACACCTGGTGTTGGCATGGTGCTTTAACTGTAGCAGAATTAGTACTGTAGAAGAAATCACTACTGGATAATCTAATTGATATTTAGATTGCCCGGAGAAATGAAAGATCAAATATTCCTTCACTATGACAAGAAGCACTGTATGAGTGTACGCACCTATGCATACAACATGCATCAACCAGCCCCGATAAGAAATTGTTTTCCTTCCAATTTTGATAATTTTAATCATGCCCATAAACTTCTAATTCCTATTCTATTCAGGCTGCTACCTTTAACAGAAGAGTTGGCGATACTGATAAGAGGAGATAACCATCTTACTCGTATATGACCTACTGGAGCAATCACAACCATTTATCAAACTCACTGTATGATGTATAACATGGTTTGCCTTTAACAGTAGCTGCGCTTATGAATCAAAATGTCGTCCTTATAGACTCACTTGGAAGTTTCTGAGTAATCCTCAATTTTGTGATTATGAACATTTCAAGGTGATAAAAATAATTTGTTCATGACAGACATTTAAATAGCTGATATAATTTGAGCAAATCTCCAGGAAAACCTGCTACTTTGTCATTAAATTTAATTTTGAGATTTTAAAGAGTAATCTTAATGAAGCAAAATGCAAAAAATATTTTGTTAGTATCTTGATGTTTAAGGAAGTTACAGCTGTTTTGTTGAGTCCCTATTCAGACCCTTTTTGCGTGAGGTCGCAAACGTCATTTAAACGTTATTCAACATCGTTGTAACAAGTACTTTATAAATACTGCATTTGATCAATTCTTGACATAAACTGGTGAAAATGGTATCAAGTTTTAGAATGATGTTTTAAGTTTTAAAATATATATCCAATTTGTAAATGTTCACATTTAGAGAAAGACTCCTAGCCTACTACTGTTTGAAACAACTAACTCCTCGTTTATCTCAATCAGAGTACTTTTCTGAAATTGGTCACCATAGCAACGAAGTAAATGATTTCAACATAATTCATGAGAAATTTTAAAGCTAAGATATAGTAATATATGGATCAATGACTTAAAATTGAATCGATAGAAATGTGTCCATGTAATTACCTAACCGTAAATGTGTCCATGTAATTACGTGACAGTGTTATTAGGCTACGCTTTTTTATAGCTTCGTTTCTAAACTTTGTTACCTCTTTTCATTAATGTCTCTAAAACGCTTGCGAATACATATAAAGGTGCTTAAAAAAATTATTTTAAAGCAAACTAAGAATAAATTCATAAATCAACGACTATTGGTTGTATTTAATTCCCCCAAAGCTTTACAATGGGATAACTGTAATTACAATGAACAAACTATGCAATAGTCAAGGCCTAAACGGAAACGTGTCACAAAAGTTAGGCTACGCTCTTTGCGTAGCTTCGTTTCTTATCTTACTACTCCAATTCACCAAATGTCTCGAAAACGGATGCAAACACTGATAAAGCTATTTACAAAATAGTGTTTTAACAAACGAAGAATAAACTCAGAAATCAACGACAATTGGCTTTATTTAATTCCTACAAGACGTGACAATGAAAAACCTGTAATTACAATGAACAACTGTGCAATACGCGTGGCCTAAATAGCATCCTAGTCATTAATTTGTAAACAGAGATACCAGCCAATTGTATTTTAAGTTACTAAAAACGAAATGGGTTTTAACAGAACTGGAAACATCATAGCTGTAGTTACCTCCCTTACAAAACAGTTCAAAACAATAATAATTAACAGCATAATAGACATAAAATGTTAATGGTTTGAACCAAAATAAATTTTTTGAACGGTTTGATAAATTTCTTTAAGTGAATCGCTAATTTACGTTTTATGTTTATAATTATTTACCATTCCGTTTTTCCCCGTTTCGCGATAAAATCTGTCCGCAGTATATATCCCACCGGCCAAAACCGACGCTATCAACCGACCAATTGGGAACGATTCACCGAATTGCCAGAAAGTACCGGAAAGCACCGAAATGCAGGAAAGCAATTAATTTCTGTATATATTTCAGTAAGAGTTGGTTTTAGGGACGCATTCGGGGGTTTGTATCATTAAATAAGGGCTTATGCACCTATATGTGCTATATTTACAAAAGAAAAATACAAACCTCATCAAGTAGAGATATTGATGTCTATCCGAATGCTTTCCGGCATGAAAACGGCGAACGTGAACATTTCTTTAATTTTAACTGTTTTCATTCCTAGGTCATAACGTTTTAGATCTATATATGCGCATATTTTATGTTACAAACTGCTCCCTATGTTATGTGATTACACAAATAAGCGAATGAATAAATTGATACGATATAAATGTACCAGTCGAATAAATAGCTGATGTCCATCAGAGTAATTTGCTTTTCGGCTCTACCGGTGATCATGTATACTTCTACTAGAGTAAATGGTGTGCCGAAAAGCATATTTTATTGATTAGTATCAACATTTTGTACCGGAAAGCAAGTTTTATGTATCCAACATATAGGTATTAGTCTGGCTAAGTGTACCAGTCAAAGTCGAATATCATGAAAATTCATATCAGTATTTTGCTTTTTGGCTCTATTGGTGATCAATTAAACATTAATTTTTGTACCGGAAAGCAAATTGGTATTCTTCAGTTTTAATAAGTATGAACGTGTACACTTTAATTTTCTTTATTCTGACAAAAAATGTGGTGGCTATGGATACAGAAAAAGTTAAACTTTAACTGGATCTTTGTATAAACTAAACATTATCAATGCTATGTTGACTGTTTATGGTATATGCATAGAGATCAATGTTGGGATGACTCCTGATAATTAATGCTTCACTTTGACAGGAAGTGTGGTTGCCATGGCAACAGAAGCACTGTATTGGTTGCAATTCTCAGTGACTTGTTTTCTTTAAATTGAAATTTTTTAGACACAGTTACCATAATATTGAACACATTAAGCAAATTCACCACATTTACCCTTGCATATTGATAAAGCACATTTTTCAAGCAAGACTAAAAGAACAACTTAATGGTCATAATACTGATACACACTTTTCAAAGTTCTGTTCAAGTATTATAATTCATATTCACTACTGGCTTTTATAAACCAAAAAGGCCTAAAAGTGAAATCTTGTTAGCACTATACATGCTTCGTTATAAACACTGATCAGTCTTGACATATAAGTATTACCGTTGAAAAAAACATGTGCGCCATCTTTGATGCTATGCATCAAAATTAGTCTTGTTTCTTATATGAAAGCTTTTTTAAAACCTTGTTCATGCAGTTATTAGATAATGTCAATATAGCAGGTTTTCCTTGAGACTGGCTCATTTACATTCTACTTCAATAATGGCTCTGCCCATATTTGATAAGATTACTGTATAGCGGGTATATTTCACGGGGGTCTAATTTTCGCTATATTCGCGGTCAACATCGATAGCGCGAAATCTACACCCAGCGAAATATTCACCTCGTAAATATGCAAATTTTACAAAGGGAGACAATTCATGATTAAAAACATGTGAGAAGCAACAAGAAGTAAACCATTGTTTACCCAATGACTTTACAAGAAGTACGTCGGTTTAGTAAAATACGGTAAAATACGACAATAGGACTACGACTTATAATAAATTATAAAAATAATTCGAAATACGATCTTTGTAAAATGTGTGTAAACTCTACGCAGGTGTATCAAATATCATATGTGCATAATTTTTTCTCAACGTTAAAATGTGTTAATTATATACAGGTGTATCAAACTTGTTAAATTTAACAACTTTGTTTGCAAAACGTGTGAATGTTTGCCGAAAAGTATTTGTTTGTGTACATTTTCTCATGATAGTCAACTCGACCATCGAACAAACCGTTCAAAATAACAGTCGAAACGCTACAAGCGATTTTTGAATAAAATAAATTATAAGCTTACAGTGTAATTTTTAAATCCTGTAAATCATTTATAAATCAACAAATTTCGAACGACAGAAGCACACGCCCTTCTATGTTATACCGGTGGGGAGCATAAATAAATCATGGACAGGGGATCAAATAGTATTTTGAATATTAGACTCTGTATACCAATGAGTTTCCCTGTGCGCCCCAACGCTTTAAAACTACTCAGAAGCAGCATGTGTACACACAGTGTTGAGAAAATGACGTAATATATTCCTGCATATCGGAAGTGTTGAATTGATTTTGCTTGTGTGAAAAATAATAACGTATATAGCGTATAGTCAGTTCTAAATTGTCGGACTTGTTTAATCAATTATTAATTATGATGATAGCAATATGGGACTTGTAAAATCGTATGTATGTCCGCAATTAATCAAAACTTATATTGTCATTACGCCCGTTTTTCTTACGATATTAAATTTAAGCTTTATAAATTGCATTTAAGCTTTATAAATTGCCGTGTTCAGCAATCAATTTTCGTTTTTTTTATTTTCTGTTGTGTAATTTTCGTAAGATTGACCTCCCATTTCATGTTTACCAACAAGGTTTTAAATTCGCGGTCGAGGTCGTTTGCGTAAAATCAAGACATCGTGAATTCAAAAGGATCCAGAAAACGCGAATAATGGACCCCGTGAAATATACCCGCTATACAGTATATTTTGTTTTAATACTTATTTTGTCAAGATCATTTTCATGAAAACAGAACTCAACAAATTCTAACAGGATCCGCGGATTAATCCATATACACATAGAGAAAACCAGGGCATGTATTATTACCGCAATAAAACATGGTATCAAATTGGCTGTTACTATTTACGCCCCGTATCACGTGACATATTTATGAATGAATGAATGAACGTAAACTTTATAGTAAAAACTTCACCGGGTCGCGAGTTGCACCAGTATCCAGTGTTACAGCTATGACGCATCTATTTTTAGAAACTCCAATATACTCTCGAAATTAAGATTCATACAAACTTCTGATAATCAATTCACTTATATTTTTCATTTCATGAAATAGATACACTATACTCGTGTTATTAAAATTGTTTCAATGTTTAAAATGTGTTATTTCCTTCAGAAAATTACGAAGGTCGTTTTCATTAACGAGGGAGGTAAATGTACCAGCTAATAAGCCACTCAATTTCAGGGGGAATTATGTTCAATGTCAAATGGGTGAAAATGGAATGCGGGCAGTTAAATAGTGAGGGATATTATTGTATTTAGAATCGAAACAAGAGGGCCCAAAGGGCCCTAGGTCGCTCACCTTTCGAATTTAACCTAGATTTTGTTAAGATGATCATTGTGACCAAGTTTTATACAGATTAGGCAAATATTGTGACCTCTAGTGACTACAAAAGGTTTTTATATGATTTGACCTAATGACCTAGTTTTTGACCCCAGATAAACCAATATCGAACTTGACCTAGATTTTGTTGAGATGATCATTGTGACCAAGTTTCGTAAAGATCAGGCCAAAACTGTGACCTCTAGTGACTACACAAGGTTTTTCTATTATTTGACCATGTGACCTAGTCTTTGACCCCAGATGACCCAATATCGAACTTGATCTAGATTTTTTTGAGATGATCATTGTGACCGAGTTTCATAAAGATTAGACAAAAATTGTGACCTCTAGTGACTACGCAAGGTATTTCTATGATTTGACCTTGTGACCTAGTTTTTGACCCCAGATGACCCATTATCGAACTCGACCTCGATTTTGTTGTTATGATCATTGTGACTAAGTTTTGTAAAGATCAGGCCAAAACTGGGACCTCTAGTGACTACACAAGGTTTTTCTATGATTTGATCTTGTGACCTAGTTTTTGACCCCGGATGACCCAATATCAAACTTGACCTAGATTTGGTTGTGTAGATCATTGTGACCAAGTTTCGTAAAGATTATGCTAAAACTGTGACCTCTAGTGACTACACAAGGTTTTTCTATTATTTGACCTTGTGACCTAGTTTTTGACCCCAGATGACCCATTATCGAACTTGACCTAGATTTTATTGCGATGATCATTGTGACCAAGTCTCATAAAGATTAGACCAATATTGTGACCTCTAGTGACTACACAAGCTTTATCTATGATTTGACCTTGTGACCTAGTTTTTGACCCCAGATGACCCAATATCGAACTTGACCTAGATTTTGTTGAGATGATCATTGTGACCAAGTTTCATAAAGACTAGGTCAAAATTGTGACCTCTAGTGACTACACAAGGTTTTTCTATGATTTGACCTTGTGACCTAGTTTTTGACCCCTTGAACCAATATCGAACTTGACCTAGATTCTGTTGAGATGATCATTGTGACCAAGTTTCATAAATATTAGACCAAAATTGTGACCTCTAGTGACTACACAAGGTTTATCTATGATTTGACCTTGTGACCTAGTTTATGACCCCGGATGACCCAATATCGAACTTGACCTAGATTTTGTTGAGATGATCATTGTGACCAAGTTTCATAAAGACTAGGTCAAAATTGTGACCTCTAGTGACTACACAAGGTTTTTCTATGATTTGACCTTGTGACCTAGTTTTTGACCCCTTGAACCAATATCGAACTTGACCTAGATTCTGTTGAGATGATCATTGTGACCAAGTTTCATAAATATTAGACCAAAATTGTGACCTCTAGTGACTACACAAGGTTTATCTATGATTTGACCTTGTGACCTAGTTTATGACCCCGGATGACCCAATATCGAACTTGACCTAGATTTTATAGAGATGATCATTGTGATCAAGTTTCATAAAGATTAAGTCAAAATTGTGACCTCTAATGTGTTCACAAGGTTTTTCTATGATTTGACCTAGTGACCTAGTTTTTGACCCCAGATGACCCAATATCGAACTTGACCTAGATTTTATAGAGATGATCATTGTGATCAAGTTTCATAAAGATTAAGTCAAAATTGTGACCTCTAATGTGTTCACAAGGTTTTTCTATGATTTGACCTAGTGACCTAGTTTTTGACCCCAGATGACCCAATATCGAACTTGGCCTAGATTTTGTTGAGATGATCATTGTGACCAAGTTTCATAAAGATTAGGCTAAATTTGTGACCTCTAGTGTTCACAAGCAATTGTGAACGGACGGACGGACGGACGGACGGACGCCGGACGAAGAGCGATCACAAAAGCTCACCTTGTCACTTTGTGACAGGTGAGCTAATAAAAACTGTATTTTGTCGGTTAATAAAACATGGGCAGGAGTTCGGATGCGGAAAAATTAAATCACGAGAGCGAAACGAACAGATTTTTATTTCTTAAACATACACATTTGAGAATAGAGGTTCATTGGCTCATTACAGGAATTACAATGATTATTCAATGAATAATTTAAAGTTTAACTGGAATCAACTAGACAGCTAAGGTCACTCACCAGAGTAATTTATTAAATCTTCCCAAGTTAAAATTAAACAAGATTCAGGTTTCATACAAAATTAGGTCTGAAATGTGTAATAAGGTTTTTCTATGATTTACCTATTTATTCAACCTAGCTGACCCTGTAAGAAACTTGGCCTAGACTTCATAGAGACAAACTAGTGACCAAATTTCATAAAGATAAGGTAAAAATTGTGTGTTATTGAATTATTGTGGACAACAGACATTCAACAATCCCAAAAGCTCAACATGAGTCGAACTAAAATGCAATGACAGTATGAAGAAATCAGAAAAAAATGTTAACTGTAAGACTTGTAGTTCTAAGAATTCCTAAATCCTATCAACTGGGAACATTTCTTTAGAATCCATTTACTTTACCCCTCTGTCCAGACAGGATATCATTAATTATTTGTAGATGTAGGGAGCTTGAATGATGCAAAATACAACTATCAGCAACATTATGTAGCTCACAATTGTGTTCAGTACAGTTTACAATTTTGTCAATTCTAGCAAATACTTGGGTAAATTATTCGCTGTATATTATGCACAGTATGTATTCCGATACACCGATTCTCAGTTTTGTCAGAGAATTGTTCTGTTTTCATATGGCTCTCACAGAACTGAAAACCGGTGTAACGCTCTGTCGGAACTCAGCATACATGGCATTTGAGTTCCGTCAGAGCATTACATCGGTTTTCACATCTGTCAGAGCCATATGACACACATTATGGCCAGGTTTTATAAAGATGAGGTAAAAAATGTAACCTCGAGAGTGTTAACAAGGTTTTATATCAATGTGACCTGGTGACCTAGTTTTTAACCCCAGATGACCCAGTTGCAAACATGACCTTAATTTTATAGAGATACACATTGTGACCAAGTTTCATAAAGATTAGGCAAAAAGCGTGACCATTGGAGTGTTAACAATATTTTTCTTCTTTGATATATGTGACTGGCCATGAGATTTTGGGTCCAAATGAGGAATTTTTCGAAAATGATTTTTTTACTGCAAAATGATGTTAACACATTCCTTATTACAAATATGAAATTTCATTGTTGTATCTGGTCTAGTTACGTTGCTATGACGTCACAAACATATGCAATATATTCATTCCAACTGCGGTTTGACGTTAGCAATTTTGTACATTGAGTTGCATAGACTATCTTGGGCCACGGAGGGTCAATTTCGACCCATGCCTAATTCCTTAGAAAATGATACTGTGATATAATCATTTCACATGAATTGTGATAAAGGAAGTTTTTGAAGGGCGTTTTTAAAAAAAAGTGTTACCATGGCAACGATAGAAAATGTTTTACAAAATATGAAAAATATTTTTTTTTTAGAATTTTTGAAAATTTGTTTTATTTGTGTCCACATAATACAATCATGTATATTCATCATAATTGAAACAAATCTGTTAATAAAATACATTTTTTAATTTGGTTGCAATGGTAACAGTTGTAAAACATGAAAAAAAACACGATATGCCTTTAACTTATAATACTAATGCATTTATACACAATCATGTAGATCTAGCTCGTGCAGAATCATAAAATAAACAACGTGTTCTCTGTTTTATTTGGTCCACCATTTGCTATATTTACTAGACAATGCTGATTCCAAATTCTGTTGACAAGTTTTATTACCTATCATCAGTAAGCAGGTAAGCGTCGGGGACTTAGGCCAATGATGGGGTGCGTTGCTAGCCTAATAACATGATTTGGGTACTGCATTGCTTGTGTGTGGTAAATTTACGGATTTTAACAATTTTTAATCGCCAGTAATAACGTGCTATAGCTGCTCATATAAGACATTTTATAGGGTGGATATTTCCCAGTCTGGATCTATCCGCAAGTGGTAAGGGACAAGGACCCGTTATCAAAAGCACTGTATGTGCAAATTTATCCTTGGTAGCGTGGAGTTCCAAGCGAATCTTGCGACGATGTTTCCGAATGATATGGGTTCAAGCCCTCTCAGGACATACAGCTCTTAGAGGAAGATCAATTACCCATATCTGTTTAGGTGCACATGTCTGCGATAATATACATAATGCACTCGGTGTAAAAGAATGATGTCCACACAAGCTCGTATTCTAAGTAACAGTAGCACCTTGGACAACAAATAGAACACGTCGCGTTTACGAAATCCCTGCAATGTATTCGGTAGGTTGGGACCTCACTATAGCTCTTGGACGGATGTTTACAGCTGTTAAAATTGTTAATCGTTTATAACCGGGCTAGCGTTGGAAAACCCGCCAACCCGTAACTTTAATGAATTTATAAATCGGGTGTTATAAGGCAACTTATTTGTTTAATAAGGGCACAGAACGATACAACTACCTGTGACGTACACGTATATGTTAGGTGTCTTGAGGACTCACAAGTATTTTTGTATGGAATATTTTACTAATTATCTGATACTATGTTCGTCGATATAATTATGCACCAGTCAATTGAAACCACGCCCCTACCCCGGGGAATGGCGGGGTTATTCACTTTTGCAAACCCCTGGTAAAATCCCTGCCCCCACATGGTCATACAGGTGGTAAAACTTCCGCAAATTGCCCCGCCCTATACCCCACGGATATAGTTATAGCTATATTTTCCCGCTATGAAAAACAAAAGCTAACAAATGCACCCACTCACAGGGAAGTGCGGGAACATCGGAAAAAAAGTAAAATCACGGGTAAGTTTCCCGGGTATATCCATTCTCCCCGGGGTTTGGGCCGTGGTTTCAATTGACTGGTGCATTATTGTACTGTTGTAATGTTGTGATTATCCTTTATGTGTAACTTATTCACGTTTAATCAGCAGTGACTGGAACTGGGTAAAACTATCTTGTTACATGCATCATAGGGCCTACACATTTTTTTGCGTTTGACTGAGACAATCATAGTGCGTAGTCATTCAGTCTTTATCCCTGCGTAATCGGCCAATGACGTCCGAGGAAAGAGACAAAGTTTGTGTGATACAAGCAATCCGGACAGGCTGTACTAGCTCTTTCTTAATAGACTCATTGGTTCTTTAACGTGCTCGGTGTACATAGTACCTGCAATACACGCGATACTACCTCTGAGTTTCCAACCAGTTCGTCTCTTTCTAGTTGGTTGGGAGACACTGGAAACGCTTTTCAGTGTTTCTAACCTAACTAGAGATGAACTGACCTTTACAAAAAAGATTAAATTAATAGTCTACACTTACTCCGACCCCACAAGCCCTCAACAAAAAGTCCCAATACACATCAATTTACTTAAATTTCCAACTGGTATTGTTGCACCAGGATATGACACATCGCTGGTCATAATTATTTTGACAAATACTATTTTCCCCAAACAATTAAGCACAGAGTCTAACATGCATGATTGTATGGTAAACATTTCATAAGTTTAAAACCACTCCATAACTCTACGAAAAAAGTTCCCTTTTTATGACTTCAGAGACCCAAATATTGTCCTTGTCTTTAGGACTCAAGAGACGAAAATATTGTCCTTGTTTTTATAAGTGCGCATTTTATTTTAAAGAATGTAATTTCTCGAATTTGAAAGATGGACTTGTTGCCATCAATGAATAAATAAGGTAACATTATTTTTAAATCAACATGTTAATAAAGGAACTGCGACGTAATCATTTCACAGAAAATACACGTCCCGTTCTGTGACAAATAGATTTAGTATAGATGTGTCGTGGGCATCGGTGACATTACTCTTATTTGATAATCATCATGGTATCAGTCTACGGCCGTAAATTGTTTTTGCCCCGCAAACTATTTAATAAAATTGTTATTTTTTCAAAGGTTTAGTCTTTCAACATTTATGTTTTAATTACTTGAATGATAACTCATTTTATATTTCTGTCACAGGACTCGACACACAGACATTAGTTAAATTATGTTTACCTAGATATTTTGTGAGCAATGCCTACACGCGATTGTCGCGATTTATGTATCGGAGTGTTTACAGCAATATATTCTAGATCTTATTACAGAAACGTAAGAGTCCAAACGTTTACTGGATTTAATTAACAATGGCTGTAGAGATCTACAATATTGTTGTTGTCTATGAGGATAATGCCGCTCGGTGATAAGCTAAAAAGTGACTCGATCATCGTATCTTCGGTTAATATATGTTCGTTTTGAAATAACAGCCGAGTATTAACACTATTAATAAAGAAACAGTATGCGAATATCGTTGAGTGTCCGCCACGACTCATGTGATAATCCATCCAATCCGCATTGCCTTTAGATTTTATTTAGAATCTTAGGTTTTATTCAGAATTTACGGTATAAATATTTTGTATTGCTCGTTTGCATTACATACTTATAGATTCTATAATTAATATTTATTGCCTAATCCCAAATGATATATTGAACTCTACCACATATATGCGCAATGTTGAGACAACGCGTTAGAGTAATCAAAATGCTGAGATTATACGGCGACGTCATTTCTCTGTTTACAACGTTACGTCATTAGCCGCATTTGGACCCAAAGTCTCATGGCGCGTCACATATTATCTAGATTTAAATCCTGGTTGTTTGTTTTCATAAGCGGGTTGTATCACGAAGACCTGATCGAGGTGTAATACCAGCACAAATGTAAAGGACCGTTATTGCACGATTTGCTCGCGGAAATTTACATATTCAACGCAAGAACCGTAATATATTTATGCATAAAAGTCAGGATCATGTCAAATTCTCTGTGCTATAACAGTTAATATGTCAATACCAGCTGATGCAGTAACACTGATATTTAAGATAGTTGTGATGCCAATGTAATAGCAGTGTGGTATCAGTTATATAGCTAGCAGGAAAATAGGTATTAGAATACTGCTAACTGTCTGCTAACTGGATTAAGCGGATTTAGCTCAGTGGTAACGCACTGGGCCGTCAATCCAGAGGTCGTGGGTTCAATCCCTCGCATCGGAACTTGACATTTCTGAAATATTTATAATATTTCCCGCTATATCTGGCCGTGTTGTCTGCAAAGTATCTGGAAGTGCCAGGAAGCTGTGTATCGGTGCTATACACCGGGCTATATCGGTGTTATACACCGGGCACATTAAAGAACTAGGCTGTCTATTCTAAATAAGAGCTAGGCGCACCTCTGCAGCGCCGGACATGCCTGTATCTAATGTCTCTCTCTCCCTTCAGGGGCTTTCTCTCAGTCTGTCCCTCTGGTCAGATCATGCTGTATCTGCAATGGTAGAGGATGCACATGCGCCCTTGTGGCTGCTATCTGCACTGGTAGAGGATGCACATGCGCCCTTGTGGCTACTATCTGCACTGGTAGAGGATGCACCTGCGCCCTTGTGGCTGCTATCTGCACTGGTAGAGGATGCACCTGCGCCCTTGTGGCTGCAACATGGGTAAAGTGCCTTTGAACGTGCGTTCGCATGAAAAGGGCGCTCTATAAATCTGGTATATTATAATGAAAATAATAGCATTCCTGACACCTCAATAGGTTCAACTGTTACATCTCATTACTCTTCCTGTCGGGTATTAATATCAGACAGTATGCTACACCGATGCTACACCAATGCTACACCAACGCTACACCAACACTAAACTAATGCTACACCAATGCTACACCAACGCTACACCAACACTACACCAAGGCTACACCGATGCTACACCAATCCTACACCAACGCTACACTAAGCAAGGTGTGTGCAATTCAAACCACCAGGATAGATGGATTACTCTGACATATCCTATAACAGCTACCCACATAATTGCACTGATCCTTATCAAAACCTATTAACTTTAAAATAATAAAGATTAAAGCTATAATACTTCACCAATACATAATTGACTTTAAGTTCATTCTTTAATCAGAACCAATTAAATCCTTCAACCATACAGTTTTAATCATTTTCACAACAATGGGGCTTTTCTGTATACCCTTTATAAGGGGTAGAACATTTGGGCACCTAATTAGGTTATTGTTAGTCATGAGGGTACATGGATGAAATAGGCTTATACTGTACACAGATATCAGACAGATGGTGTTGATAATCAAAATGTATTCAAAGTACACAAACAGTCAGAACAAATA
The DNA here is from genome assembly GCA_947247005.1 of Spisula solida. Lineage (NCBI taxonomy): Eukaryota > Metazoa > Mollusca > Bivalvia > Venerida > Mactridae > Spisula > Spisula solida. The sequence continues at coordinate 30,240,526 of OX365944.1, read as the reverse complement.
TAGTGCAGCCAATTATCCTACTAAACAAAATATCCCATATTGACAGTATTTAACATTATTCTACGGCGCTTGAAAGCGCCGTAGTACTGTAAAGCCTTTTTATAAATGACATGCACCAATCGCAACTTCTTGCACCAATCATCACCATACTGTCCGAAATATTCCGAAAAAAGGCGCAGTTTAAACTGCGGATTTCTGCGGGGCTATTTGCGGGCCTATATGATTATCCGAAATATACGTAATGATCCGGTGTTTTTTGTTTTACGGCGCGTGAATACCACACGTTTTCTTACTGAAACTGATAATAATATAAACTATAATAATAAAAGCTGATACAATGTATATAAAACTGCGCTGATGAATCACGATACTGCCCGAAATATCCCGCAAAATGATCGGTATAGCTTAATTCCAAACAGAATCTCTGTTCGCGAGTAGCTATACCCCCAAAAGATCATGTGTAAACTGCGGACCACTGCGGACATATTTTCGGGTCTATAAATATTAGTCTTTTAAATTACATTCAATGCTGTTTTAACATTCGTTAAAATTATCGAAATAGGTTATTTAAATTATAAAGGAATTTGTTGAAATCAATAATCAATAAACAGGGCTCTACAATAGTACGGTGACCGGGACAACCTAAAATCAATTTCCGACAACTGATTATGCCCAATAATTTAGTCCCGTCAACTCTTAATTTCAAGTGACAGCAAAATCGGACAACTGACCAAAAAGTTCGAATAACCACCTACATCCGAAATTTGTTACCTCAAGCGTATATTTGCATTACGGACATCGAAATAAACTACAGTATAATTATGCACGAGTCAGTTAATCCGTGTCAATAAGCAGTAATCATGCGTCAGAGGAGGTCCAATGCGTGTAAAAACAATTTGCAGATTTCGGCTCATCTTTGCATCAAACTCGGTACTGAAAGATGCAACCGCGCATGTGGAGTGTATTGGCTAGTAATTGTTTAATCAAAATCAGTCACACATCATGTAAACACGCACGGAATAGAAACGCATTGAATACCTTGTGATACAGGTAGATCTATATTCCGCATAATTATATAGTTAATTTTAAATAAAATGTATCACAGCAAACCAAAGTAAGTGTGCAACTTTGTAATGCAGACAATTTTTATTTTGCATGCGAAAGTCTCGGCGTAGTTCTAAGATCTCGAGCTTACAACTTCAAAAGCAGGAGACGCGGTGACTCGAAACTAGTGCGGCGACTTTCGTGTGCGAGATGCGGCGTAAAATATTCAATATATGCGTGTATTCAATTCAAGTATTGAAATTGATACAATATGATTTATGCAGCGGACTTTTCAGGCGTTGCAGATAAAATTTTAAACAAATCATATGCTTCATCCTAGTATTCAACAGCCTGATACAATATTCCAGCGTACACACATTCAACTTGTAATTAACATAACCTGCCAAACCCAGTATCTATATAGTATCTATGCTGTTCCTGACCTGTTCCTGCTCCACATTTAACTCTGAGTAGGAGAAACTGTTCAAAGACAGAAGGATTAGAAGATGTTTGTTTAAGACGGAAGCAAGCCATAATACAGTACAAGTACAGACTGCCAGTACAATGATCACATACCCACTCTCCCATGTTGAGGAATAATAAAGGGTTAGACTAGGGGGTTGACATTTAAGATGACAATCAGTATAAGAGTATCAACTGTTAAAGAATATCAAAATCTGTAACAGATCCATGCTGATACACTCAGAGCAGATGCCTATCTGATACACTTGTATATTGAACTAGTGTCTTCATGGAGAAACATCAATTTTCTATTATCCTTCCTATTGTTCCAGTCCTACCAAGCAAATTAAACATTTCTATAGGTTCACAATGATTCAGATAAAAACAAGTGATCCATAAAACCTGGCATGTTTATGAAAGTGTCAGATGTGAGCAGAACTTGAAAGCTATACAAGATTGTAACGGACCAATCTTTCCACCTTGGACAATCAGGGTGCGATCTTCAACATGCTTTCATCAAGAACACTCCTTGTAGTCAACTTCAAACAAGAGGGCCATTGGCCCTATAGCGCTCACCTGATGACTAGCAGGTTAGACAGAATCAGTATTTGTTATGATATGACTTAAATATTTGAAGTATATTTCACAGAGACACACTTTATGGGTCAAAATGTGACCCATAGAGTATAAACAAGGTTATTCTTTGAAGTGTTCTGGTGACCTAGTTTTTGACCCAAGATGACCCAATATCAAACTTGACCTAGATTTGACAGAGACAAATAATGTGGCCAGGTTTCATTAAGATTAGGCAAACAACATGACTTTTATAGTGTTTACAAGGTTTTTCTTTGATGTGACCTCATGACCTAGTTTTTGACCCCAGATGACCCAGTTACAAACTTGACTTAGATTTTATAGAGACATACATTGTGACAAAGTTTCATAAAGATTAGTAAAAAATGTTACCTCTAGAGTGTTTACAAGGTTTTCAATGATGTGACCTAGTTTTGACCCCAGATGACCCAGTTGTGAACTTGACCTAGATTTTATACAGACACACATTTTGACCAACTTTCATTTAGATTATGTCAAAAAATGTGACATCTAGAGTGTTAACAAGGTTTTTCTTTGATGTGACCAAGTGAACTAGTGAACCAGATGACCCAGTTACGAGCTTAAACTAGATGTTATAGAGACAAACATTGTGACCAAGTTTCATAAAGATTAAGTGAAAATTGTGACCTCTAGAGTGTTAACAGTCAAATTGTTGACAGTGGACGCCAGACATAGAGCGATCACAATCACACTCTGTGCACAGTGAAAATATTTGGATGAGCATTATCTCCTTATTGGCACTTACCCACCTACCAAGTTTCATAAACATAGCTTGGAAATTGTCCAGATTTTGGCCATTATTACACTTTCTGTCTCCATTGCAACCACAACTTTTGTCAGAATCAAAATATTTTCAGACCTGCAAAATCCCCTTATAGACCCATAACCACATACAAAGTTTCTTAAACCTAGCTTGGAAACTGAGTAATGTCATGATCCAGATGTTCGACAGACAGACAGATGGACGGACGGACGGACGGACGGACGGACGGACTGACTGACGGACGGAAGGCAAACCTATAGTCCCCTTCGGTAGAAAACTGGTAGAGGACTAATAAATCCAAACTTGCCTGAGTTGGGTGTTAAATTGAGAGTTAGAAACAGTGGATAGCAGTTACAGTCATGGTCAATCTTGGGGTGTATTTGATGGGAGTATCATCACTATAACTCCAACGCGATAAATTGCAATACAAAAACAAACACAAAACCCGCTATATTCATCGTTTCTGAATATTTAGGTGCATGAAAACTTGACATGTTGTGCTAAACGTGTGAATGCTTTCATTGGTAAGTGTTACGGTCCTTGATTTTAATCCATATCAAAAATATAGGCAATATTGTGTTTGTTTTGTACTGCAATTTATCGCGTTGGAGTTATACTGACAGGCTCTTTGAAGTTTACTAACAGGTTGTAGAAATGTAATTTAATAAACAAGCGTAACGTTAATGAGATATTAAAAATACAGTTAAACCAGTAATATAAAGCAGTGAATCAGAGTGTGAACGCTAACTGTTCTATTCTTATTTTATTAATAAACAGTGGAACTATTCGCTTTCATTTTCATACCATAAATATAATGAAACAAGTGTCTCATACTAGTAAATAATTATCCTCCAGTGTTAAAAATAACAAACAGTAAGATTATATGTTGATAAAATGTTGATTAAACCAGAAATAAAACATGTTATACAATTAAGTGTAATTTAAGTGAATTTACCTCTGTATTCAAACCTTACCAATATATAAAAGTGAATGACCTTCACATACAAGGTCAAATCCAGGACATAGACATTGGAGAGTTCAGGATGATTAACACCAATGGACAGACACACAAGTATTCAATAAAGGGTATAATTTCTTTCTGAAATTAAATAAATGGCCTTAATGTTATGGTAATTGAGTAGTTAAATGCTTTGATGTTTAAGATAAAACTACTAATGGAATGGTATTAATGATATGGAAGCATAGAATATAATCTGATTAGAATCTTCTAAGGTAGTAAACCTAAAACATCATGTTATCATATACAGTGGAACCCCTCTAATCCAGACCTGTCCGGACCAGACAAAAAGTCCGGATAAGAGGGGTTTCTGGATTAGAGGGGTTTCTATTTTTATACATTAAAACTCTTCAGCCTATTTTATTTGATAACCCTCGTACTTGGATGGGATTACATTGTGTTCATATATTGCATAAAACACACAACTTTATTGACAACAGACACTAACTAGATGCTTAAGATTGTGCTAACATATTTATTCAACAAAATTAATTTGTATTAGACAAAGAAGTTTCATTTTATTTAGAGAGATTCTAGTAATATGGGTCCCATTTGATGATTTCAAGTTGTCCGGATACTATGCAAGTAAAATAAAATGCCCTAGTCAAGAAACTGGTACCATTTTGAATACATTTAACTCACAAATCTGTTTCAGAAATTAAATATGAATTAATCAAGTCAAAAATATCATTAAACTTTATTATTTTACTCATCTACCTACATCAAATAATACGAAACAGCAAGCTGCATAACTATGTATGCAAGTTTTAAAGACAATATAATTTTAGGACAATTATGACAAATTCTGCATAGTTTTGTATAATTGGATTAATTTAATTATGTGACTAAGTCTGTTTACATCCTAGTTGGTTGGAGTTATAAAGCCTATTGTCAATTTTCACACCTTTTATTGTCCCCTATATCTTGGGAATATACAAGATTTTCACTGACACCTGTCAAAACATCAACACGAAAATTGTCTACATTGACTGTCCGGATCCAAGGGGTGAATTTTAGAGCAAATCTATAAATGGTTCCTGAAAATTTGTCCGGTTTCCGGAGTAGAGGGGTTCCGGATTGGAGGGGTAAAATTACATTAAAACATGAAGGACAAAATTTGGGACCAACTGATTTGTCTGGATTAGAGGGGTTTCCGGATTAGAGGGGTCCGGATTAGAGGGGTTCCACTGTATCACGCTTAATTGAAAAAATGTATTTTTAATGAAGTCATTTTTTTTTTTAATTCACGATAACTATTGTGTAGTTTTATTTACTGGCATTTGAGTGAATTTTTTTAATGAAGTCATTTTAAAGTTTTTTTTCTATCCTGAAAACTATAATATACTAACATTTGTGTGAAAAATCCTCTTTTTATAAGCATCTTTTGCCTGCACTGTGTATTTTCGTCTTCTTGTTTTTAAAAACATATTAATTGTTCCAATAGTGCAAAATATAAAATCCAGTCAATGTTAATGTATAAAACAATGCTCAACTGTCAAAGTAAACTACCAAAATAAATCTAGCCTTAAATACATACGAAAATTCCGATCACATTTATACGAGTATTAATGAAAATTGATGAAATGGACACCTCAATCCATCTCGGGGACAAGCATGAAATGGACACCTCAATCCATCTCGGGGACAAGCATGAAATGGACACCTCCATCCATCTCGGGAAAAGCATATCTTACTCACCGTATACAGCCTGTAGTTATATAATTAACAACCCTCATCAGCTCACCACATATTTGGCATTTAGCAAACAAGTAGATTAAAGTTACTACATTAGTCTAAAGTCACTGACTGTGATCAAACAGACTGGGTGGGGGACTCAAACATGTGATAATAACATTTTCTTAGAAATGGGAGATTTAACAATACTGCTCATGAAATATCAAACAATGAACGATGCAAGATTGTAGTGTGATCGAAATCAATATTGACTGCATAGGTTTCACTCAGAATGTTTTACAAAATGGTATCTTTCCTTTACAATGGTGGATACAAACGAAACACATAGCAAGGTGGTTGTGATTGTGGTTTAATGTTGATGTCAAAAATACATCTAAATACATGCCTAACAAGAAATATCACCGACTGCTTGACTTAGTATCAGACATCAAAATTATGATGATATGATTATAGCATGAGGACTGACAAGTATTGCAAAGTATGGATGACTGGCAACCAAAAAGCATGGGACAATAACTCACTAAAAATTTATCTGACCATTGAGTGCCAAAGCTATTCAAAACTCACATTGGAACTGATGAGACTTCAAAAGTTTTGTAGAAATCGGACCAATAACAAGAGGGTCATTAGCCCTATAGCGCTCAGTGACGGAGGCTGATGACTTGCAGTTTAGGCAGAATTTTGCACGGACCAACCGACAGACCAACCAACCTCAAGCATGACTCCAATATAGCCCCTATATACTATGTATCTGGAGGTATAATTATGACCTCTAGTGACTACACAAGGTTTTTCTATAATTTGACCTAGTGACCTAGTTTTTGACCTCAGATGACCCAATATCGAACTTGATCTAGATTTTGTTAAGATGATCATTGTGACTAAGTTTCATAAAGATTAGGTCAAAATTGTGACCTCTAGAGAGGACACAAGCCAATTGTTGACAGACGGATGATGGACGAAGAGTGATCACAAAAGCTCACTCTGTCACTTTGTGACAGGTGAGCTAAAAATGCCACTAAGTCTACTACAAAATGATTCATAGTCAATATGTGAAAACTGTAATAATAAATGGTTTTTTTTACCAAAAAAAAAATAATTTACAATGTACATTAAAACAATCCCCTACATGATGAGATGTACATATAAGTGAACACAAGTATAAACGAATATATTGTAGATGATAATGAAAATTAAAGATGTACCAATCTATCATCAAATACAGAAATTAGAAAAAATATTGTGTGTACATGTAGTTTCAAAGAAAAACATTATTTTCAGTATAAAGGAGACCAAGGGAGGCAATACAGACACCTTTCTGGAGTTCAAGTGCGACCAATGAAGTATTCAGTAAAATGTAACCTGTGGCTAAATGTTAAAGGGGGGACAACTGATACCGGAGTATTGTGAAGAACTAAATTAATGACTTATTGTACAATTATACACCTGTACAAATTAATTAACAACCAAGTTTTACTTGGAGATGGACATGCCTCATTTCAGAAGTTTCAAACATTGGAAGATGAGTATATTAAGATTACATTGCTTAATTTATCTGATAGCCCTATTTTACTTGGCATAGAAAAATCTAACAGTCATTAGTTCAAGACCAAAGGTCATTGTTTTCGCTATTAAACATTCATTAGCAGGACTGGTGGAGTTTTACTATATATTAATACATTTGTATAAATCAGATGTATGTCCATCAATGTACTTTTAGAGTTGCTTATTTCTGTGTATTTAGGAAGGATCCTAACTGAATATTGTGGGTAGTACAATTATGTTTTACAGTGTTTATGGTACTATGTCAAAGTCCCCCATTTTTATCTGTAAGTACATTTATTATACACAGTTTTTACTGGTTTGTTTTCTAGTGAACCATAGTGCTGGACATACTTGTTTAAGATTATTCTAGCAGATATCCAGCAATGAATTACACATAGATATCAACCAAAATTTACCAAACAAGGTGCAGCAGCTGATGGATGAATTAATTGCAATGGGTTTTAAGGTCAGCTTCTGTAATCAATAAAATATTACTACCCTACAACAGTTACTATTCTTACTGGTTTACTGTTTCCCTTGCCCCTACGTAAGGCACCAGCGACTGCACATCTGTACTCTTCCTCAAGTTGATCATACTGTAGCTGAATATGTCTAAAATTCACAAAAATACAAGAAATCAGCATTTAAAGGGAAGTAAGAACGTAATTTCTATACAGGAAATCAGAACTCTAAGGGAGGTCACTAATTATATTATTTCTCAACTAGTACATGATTGAGTTACTTCCCTTGACTACAAAATGATGGTAGATATTCATATTTTGCATCTGTATGCCTATAGTTAATATCACCTTAAAGATAACAAATCACACACTCATGTATATATGATACAGGAACCAAGATATGACATTTTGACATAATTTATATTGCTAGTGTATCATTTGATAAATATGCATGTAAACACGTGGATAATAACAAGACAACTGACAAGTCACCAGTTAACTGTTGTCAAAATCAAGAATTCAATATTAACCAATAAAAGGATTGCAAGCAAACGATAATTATGTGGTAAATAATAGCAGATAGTTGCATAATTCAATGAAATCACTTGATAACCTTCGACACTTAGGTGGAGTGATCTCTGCATTGGTGGATCAATTAAGCCTGAAGACAAGATGAAACAATCAGACTATAGTCACATACATCTCCATATATAACCTAAACATGACACCATACAATTACAAAATATTCAATCTTCTAGTGTTCATCTACAGAATGTTAGTAAACAATTAATTAGCCTCACATATAAGATAGAAACACTTGAACATTATGTTTAAAGGTACTAAAGGTCATGTTAAGATATAAGCTCATCCATTAAGGATATGTAACACATATGACATACGATATTATGATTTTTGTATCAAAGTAAATCTGATGATAACACTTTGTAGATATGAAATAATTATGTTTTCCTCCATGCAAGTACAGGACTGGTGGACTTGATTGTTTTTCTCCATGCAAGTACAGGACTGGTGGACTTGATTGCTTTCCTCCATGCAAGTACAGGACTGGTGGACTTGATTGTTTTCCTCCATGCAAGTACAGGACTGGTGGACTTGATTGTTTTCATCCATGCAAGTACAGGACTGGTGGACTTGATTGTTTTCCTCCATGCAAGTACAGGACTGGCGGACTTGATTGTTTTGTTTATTCAGGTTTAACACTATTTTTCTGATCAAAGTTTTTGGTTATATACGCTGACATATTCACCTAACCGGTCTTCTTGCAAGGCAGTTACCTATCCAGTACTTAAAAAAATATGACTTGAAGCAACTGGCAATTGAACAAGGACCACCGGGTTACAAATCCAGCACAGTAACCACTGGACCAGAGCCGTCTCGATTGTAGAAATCTAACAGCACATCGGTTTATCCTGATCATATGATCGGTACACTGCAATGAGTCTCCTTTTGTACCTTCTAATATTGACAGTAGGACCATGGAAACAGTTATATCCTTTATGGTTTCAGTCAGGGTATCAGCAGGATTAGCCTGCGTACCAAATTGATGCCCACACAACCAGCCCTGCTAAAACAAGAGCATGGCTATTTGACTCAATATACCGGGTACAAATCAGCGTGTGCAATTTAGTCAACCTTATACACTACATTGAAAGCTTCTGTGAAACTGGATAAACTTGTATCTCTAGTACTATAATAACCATGGTAACAAATCCATTGTCAGGAAACTGATAGTGCATTACATTTCTCATATCAAAATACATGAAACATAATTTATATGGTATATTATGTATTACACCAACGTAGGCATGTAGGGTTTATACTGCTTTAGCAAGTTGAAAATTTATATGTTGAGATGACATTTATGTGCATTTATATGACATGTAACAAAATTGGAGAATAATGTTGAACTGTTAATTTCAATAATACAAATAATAAATTAACATTTGTCAAAGAACAACTTTTGTGGTGTTTTCTTTTTACCTTTTATTCTGTGTTTCATCATTTCTTTAAATACTCATTCTTAAGTTGTGTTTGCCTAAAATTAAATCATTTTTACAGAAGTGGATCCTGTAGTCTTGTACTGATTCTATGTGATCCCTAGAGTTCTGGGAACATTTCATTGAGAGGTACAAGAATGGCCCACCTTAATATTAAGTCTCTAAGGGAACATGAACGGGTGAACTAACTGGGTATCTTGGGAGTCCATGCGCAGGAAGGCTGGTTTTGGTCCCATGAAACAAATTATTTTCATAATTTAAATACATGTGGGACCAAAATCATTTATAATACCTATAAGGTACTACAGTAAAGTTCCGCTAATAAGACCACTTTGATTTGTTTGAAATCATGCAGATTTTTGCCAGTTTAAGGTCCCAAAGTATTAAATTTAGAGCAAAAAAGGTCCGCTTTAAGACCACCTTTTTGACTGCCCTTAGTAGCGGAACTTCACTGTAGTATAAACATGTATTGTGTGGCTTAGCCTAAATCCAAGTTCTCTCAAAACTCAGGGTACCCACCACACCTCCATTATTTCCTAGTTATGATCGAAAGTCCAACCTAATTTTAAAATATCTACTTACACAGTGTTTCTTGATTGTTACCTACTGCTTAGATTAGATCAACGACAATTAGCACATGCTTGATGACATGTTTAACATCATCTTACAATCTGTTCATGATATAGTTGGAAAGCACATACAACTTGGTGTCTGATGAACATCATCTTACAATCTGTTCATGATATAGTTGGAAAGCACATACAACTTGGTGTCTGATGAACATCATGTTAGACCACTCTGTATCAAAGACAGCAATTTATAATCAGACCATAATGTAATATTCCATCCCTGTTAATTCTAACTTCAACAGATGTCCGAGATCATCTACAGGTCATGGCCACGCTTCATATATCACTTAAAACAGAGATCATCTAGGCTCATAAGAAGCGCCTTGTGAAGCAGATTTCAAATATGTATGAGTCTTAAAAGGTCGTAGATAGCACTTACAAGCTTCTCATTCTAAGCCAGCTATAATTATGTACATGTATAGGACTATAGTCTTCGAAAGGACAAGTCAATAATGTATTATTTGTGAGGTGTCCTGTCACACCTACTTTATTATAGTTATAACCAGTATGATTCATTCATTGCATGTTAATGGTATATACATAATCAATGCAACAAACACGCGGTCATTATATTGACATTGTGTAAACAGAAATTGATTACATCTGTCCTGTAATATTCATACAATTAAGTCATGCCAACAATCATCTGACTTATCCAATTACATGCATGAATATCAACCACAAAAACAGAAACATTAATGAAATATCTGATTTAATTGGCAACTTTACTTATTTTGCCACATCAGTAGTACAAAATGTATGAATGAAACATACTGTATCCTGCAGGTAACAGGAGACTCAAATAATTGGATAATAACGAGAAAAGTTACAAAGTGAAAGTCATTTAATATTTGTTATGTTGTCTTATGTTAGCTTTATATTTACATACAATACCTGCATTATATGATCAAGAATTTGCGGAATTCTTTATGAATCATTTTTATCAAAAGGAAATATTTTTATTCAAATTACAGATATTTTGAAATCTATACCGCACTGTATGCACATTAAGAGTTATACTTTTAAATATCTCTATGATCTTTGTCAAGGGTTTGGCCACTGCTATAGCCATCAGAGTAATATTTTATCACGGACAGTACACTTTTTATAAAATGACATTTCCCAATACCGAATGCGGTCATATAAAAAAATACCTCAAATAATTCAATGCTTTATAAGTTACAATGACACAAATAATTGAGCCGTTCTCCAGGAAAACTGTGCATAGTGAAAATCATGATAATATAGCATTAGAAAGACAAGACTCTTTTGAACAGTTTCTGAACATTTGAGCAAAATATTACATCAAATTAAAAAGTTACAGACTTTTAAAACTAACCACTCCCCCTACTTTGTTAGTAACGTCGCAAACATCATTCAACCGTTATTTGACGTTACGTTAACAAGAAATTCATAAATCCAGTATTTGATGAGTTCTTGACGTAAACTTTTCAAAATTGTATCACATTTTAGAATTATATTACTTTTTGAATAAAACAGATCTAAATCGTGAATTTAAGCTTTTAGAGAAACGTAGTTACTGTTTTCAACCACTAATAGGGCGTTCACACTGGGGCCCCGCTTCTACTACGATCTAAAATTGGTCGTGGGACAGTCGTGGTCAATCGGGAGAGGGTCTTCGTGAACGTGGTAGACTCGTGGTGGAATCCCGTAGGTCGGGGAGCTCCCCGACTCTACTACGCTTATTTTGAACATGTTCAAAAAACAAGCGTAGCGGGATCGTGGCTAAAACGAATCGGTGTAAGAACGTAGTTTGATCGTGTTAAGATCCGCATACTCGTAGAAACATCGGGGAAGCATCTTGGTGGAATCGGCATGATCGCAATGACATCGTAGTACCATCGGCATCAAATTTACCTGTGTTTTCTATTGAAACACTTACAAAATCGCGTAATAATACCTGTATATAGGATAGTCATTTTCCTTGACACCAATTGGACATATATCAAAGCAAATTATTCTGTGGAAAACATAAGTTTTTAACCAAAACTGGCCGAGATATTAGGAAAGTACATGAACATTTCTCTCATGTAGGCATATAACGGTTTGTAGAAAAAATTGTATAAAACATCATTCAATAGATTCAATGCCTCTTTCAGGCAATGAGTAATGTGAAGAAAATGCTCCAAACTCAATGATTAGTGTAAGCATCACACCAAAGCGTACTATGATCATGTCAAGATCGTAGTATTGTCGGCATGAGCGGTGCAACATCGTGCTACAGTCTTTTAGGTCTGTCTACCAACGTAGTAGGGTCTTGCAGATAATTGCGACATCGTAGTAGAAACGGTTTATGATCGGCATTGATCGCGCTGGAAACGTGGTGTAAGCGTTCAAGCATCGTATCGGAAACGCCGTGATCGTAGCGAAATCATAGCGAAATCGTAGCACACGCGCCGATCAGACGTTCCAGTGAAAGTATTTATCAATTTTCTTGGTTTTGACGCCGATCTCGTCCCGATTTATACTTTTAGTCAGGTCGGGGCAGATCGGCATGATCGTAGTAAGAGCGTAGCCCAGTGTGAACGGGGTCTAACTATCCAAGAACTTAAACTTAAATCAAAGAGAACGACTTTTTTGTCATTTAAGAGGGGTTTCTTAACCTTATTACATAAATACTAATACAATGTCACTAAGCCCGGTTTTCCTGGAGAACGGCTCAATTATAATTCAATAAAAGCAAAGATGTGTTTTAATATTAATTTATAATGATTCATTCAACATATTCAACTGGAGTATAATTCAATACGGGTTTGATCGCTTACTCAAAAGTTGTTTCACAAATTGAATTCCATATACACCGTTTATAATAATAACTGTTTAATGAATTTAAAATGGAACTACCTTATACAGTGTAGCAATACCACGTGACTTTTGACTACAGTTACAAGAAGAAATTTGTAAGCATTGGAAAATAAAAAAGCCATAAGTATTTTATTTCTTCATCGATTTCTATGAAATATACGCCACGCTAAGGGGACAATTATTTGCTTTCAGTGAAATATAAAATCTTTTTCCGCGGCTGTGCCGTTTTGTCCACTACCTTGTGAAACCGTGGAACGTGTAGGTTTCACAGGGTAAAGGAAAAATCAGTAAAACTGCTGAAAAATATCTAATATTTCACAGAAAGCAAATACATTTCCCCTTAGCGTGGCGAATATTTTATAGAAATCGATGAAGAAATAAAATACTTATGGCTATATTTTTGTACCGATGTTTACAAATTTCTACTTGTAACTGTAGCCAAAAGTCACGTGGTATTGCTACACTGTTATACATATCTAAGAATGATGAGAAATAAAGCAGCTTATTTAAAGTCATAAAATGTACTTGAACATCAGCTATAGTATCTATGTGAAATACAATCTGTAAAATAATATGTGAGCAATATTACTTGAAAATCATTATGCCAGGGACTGGTTGCATGGCTTACTTGGAAAATATCATGTCAAGGACAAAGTTACATGATTTATTATGTATGAAATACAACACAGTGAGTAGACAAGCACTGAATTTAGCATATGCCAAATATCCCAATAGCAGGGCTCGACACTAACACTGGTCCGCTGGTCCGAGACCAGTGAAAATCCAGAAGGACCAGTGAAAATTCTGGAGGACCAGTGACTGTCCTATTAACAAATTTAGCGGTTTTGCCCTGTCGGACCAGTGGCCAAAATAGTTAGTGTCTAGGCCTGAATAGACATGAGTAAGTATAGCATCAATAAACACACTAATTAACACATTATACATATAGATAACATATGCAACAAGAGCCGTCAGAGACGTGTGATGCTCCCCGTGGGGTGTTTGTCACAGAAAAAATGCTAAAAAAATATGTAAAAGAGAGTTATTAATCTTTGCCACTGCACTATAACTTAATAAGATTTATTTAACTATGAATTTCAAATTGATATATCCAAAACTGTTATGGCCTGGACAAGAATTAAGTGTGAAAAATTACTAAGGGGAATAACTCGAAAAATATGCATAAGAGAGTTATGGTTCTTGAGCACTGCACATCCTCTCAATGAGATCTTATGATTCAGCTATGAAATTTCAAATTCATATCTCTATTGCTGTTTGACTAATGACCCAGACAAGAATATAGTATATAGTTATAGTGCAAATCTTCCAAGGGGCATAACTGTGTGAATAATCAGTGAACCGTAATGTGCAGAAAATATGCACATCTCCACTTGGTGGAGAAGGTATCCATGAAGTTGTATTAAAATAGGAGCAGTGGTTCTTGAGAAGAAGCCTGGACAAGAATTTAGTATAAAGTTATAGTGCAAATCTTCCAAGGGCAATAACTGTGTGAAAAATCAGCAAACTGGAACATGCCGACGATATGCGCATCTCCACTTGGTAGTGAAGCTATCCATGAAGTTTTATTAAAATCAGAGCAGTGGTTCTTGAGAAAATAGCCCGGACAAGAAAGTGTGGACGGACGCACGTACATACACTTCGGCGACTATATGCTTCCCAGAATTTCTTCGGGGAGCATAATAGGTATACTGTAAAGAAAGAATAATACAATATTAATTACACTGGTCAATGTCAACTGGTCAAAGCAACTGCAGTATTAGTCCAGCAACATCATTTGCTGTACATTGGCGACTTGCAAAGAGCAAGTCGTCTTTGCATAATGTAGCCTTGCCCCGATGCTTATGTGCAGAAAACAGTTCGAATAAAAGTTATTGTTGTTCTATATGTATGAATGCTTCCATAGATTGACATTAAATTCCTTTATTTCAATACGCCCCAATCTCCCTAAGTATCAAAATTAGCATCATTATACAGAAATGTTATAGTGAGTTAGTACAGTAAAATTTCAAGAGCAGGAGCTTCAGATTTATCTCTAATTCTGACTCTTATTTTAGCAAAATCTTTGAGTTGAGATTTCTACTTGAGATGCTTCGGGAGATGGGGGAAAGAACTCAAATATATTAAAGAGCAGGTACAGCGACTTATCAAGCTGATCAAGTTGATGCATGGATATTGAGCAGATCTACTCAGCAGAAATTAATTTACTGTATGGACATAAATATTATTTCACTGTTTGTTAGATTTTTAAGTTGTTGTTGTATCTAGAATCAGATAGCATTCTATGTCGATGCAGGAATATATAAATGTGACAGATTGTCCTTGGTTTTGTATAGAAAAATAAGATAAACATAGACAGATTGATGTGAAAAGATTAGACAAAAACATCAGACAGCAACATAAAGTTTAATCAGACTGGAAAAAGGTTTAATCAGATGGGAAAATAAGTTTGAAACTATAAATTAATTTATTTCCCCCAAGGATTAAATAATGGGTCAAGACAATGCTTTAGTTTCTGTAAAGTAGCCTGAAGCAGATCAGTTTGACTTCCCCATTAAACCATTTAGTTAGTGGCAAATCTCCAATAAAGATGCAGATTTAGTAATTGCTTACTGACACTGGAGGTCAACAAGACCTTGAAATCATCATGATTAATAATCTGCTAATAACAGCTAGAAACATTTCATTCTTCAACATTTAAATGAATGAAAAGGGAGTGCAGAGAGAGACAGGTCAGGTAGCTAATCAATGGTCAAACGTTTACTGAAATGTATTATAAACCAGATTCCAATTTAGAGGACTGTAACCAGTCAGATGGCCATAAAACACAGTCAAGTATTGTTTTTCATTTGTCATGTTTATGTGTATATAAATAATTTTAGATATAAATTGGCTACCTAAACTAACAAGTATTGTTTTGTTCAGAAAAGGTGGCTATTTAAGAATACATTGATCAATCAAATAGATAAAACTCGGCTTTATATGTTAGATGACAAGATTATAATGTCTGTTTCATAAATATTCTAATGAATTAGCAAGCAGTCACATAAGATAACACTATAATTCCTCTCTATTCAATAATGTGTCAACAGTTAGTTTGAGAAGGGAGTTAGTTACCTGAAAAATACAGTAAAGGTCTGCTAATAAGGCCACTTTGGTTACTACGATTTTTGCCATTGAAAAAATGAAAGTATTAAATTTTGAACAGGAGAGGTGCCCTATAAAAACTGGTTCCCTCTTAAGACTGATTCCCTATTAAGACAGGTTTCCTATTAAGACTAGTTCCCTATTAAGACCGGTTTCCTATTAAGACTGACTCCCTATTAAGACCAGTTCCCTATTAAGACTGACTCCCTATTAAGGCCAGTTCCCTATTAAGACCAATACCCTATTAAGACCAGTTCCCTATTAAGACCGATTCCCCATTAAGATCGATTCACTGATAAGACCAGTTCCCCATTAAAATTGATTCCCTAATTAGACCGGTTCCCCTAGGTCATTCACCTGTGCACATTGATCCAGTAGAACCATATTTTTCATGTTTTTTTAAAAAAAGTTTTTCTTATTGGTTGCTATGGAGTTCTGCATGGATTAAAATTCTTTTAGCTATTTTTAGAAAGGATAACCCAAGGAACATTGTTATCCATTTGACATGAAATACCAGTCTTTTAAAAATATTTTACTATAGATATATAGGAAAAACAGTGCCCCACCCACTGGCGGTCATGCTTTTTGACGAATCATGATAAAAATCCTATTGGTTGCCATGGCAACCAGAGTTCTGCATAGGTAATAATTCTTTTAGCTAATTTAAGAAAGAACCACTCAAGGAACAATTTTAACAATTTATAGTGAAATCCAACCAGTACTTTAAGATTTTTAGAGATTTTGCTAAAGGTATATAGGGAAAAACAGTGGCCCACCCAATGGCGGCCATTTTTTGATGAATCAAGACAAAAATGTAAATTTTGTAAGAGGGTCACCAAACAACTATTTCTGTAAAATTATTTTGAAATCTGGGCAGCGGTTGATTTTTTATGTTTTTTTAAAAGATTTTCCTAATGGCAACCAGAGTAATTTATAGATTTCAATTCTTTTAGCTATTTTTAGGAAGGACCACAGAAGGAACATTGTTACCAATTTATAATGAAATCCAACCAGTACTTTCAGACAAGAAGATTTTTAAAGATTTTACCATAGACATATAAGAAACAAGAGGGACCAAAGAGCCGTAGGTCGCTCACCTGTCGTAGTAGTGCATTCACACCCCTATGGTGACCTAAGTATTCATTTACATTTACAGAGTAAGATTCAGGAAAATTCAGCCTCTATTGCAAGGTTTTTTATGACATGACCATGTGACCTAGTTTTTGACCCTAAATGACCTTATATCAAACTTCACTTAGATTTTGTTGAGATGATCATTGTGACCAAGTTTCATAAAGGTATGGTTGAAATTGTGAACTCTAGTGACTACACAAGGTTTTTCTATGATTTGACCTTGTGACCTAGTTTTTGACCTCACATAACTCAATATAGAACTTCACCTAGATTTTGTTGAGATGATCATGATGACAAAGTTTCATAAAGATTAAGTCAAAATTGTGACCTCTAGTGACTACACAAGGTTATTCTATTATTTGACCTTGTGACCTAGTTTTTGACCCTAGATGACCTAATATTGAACTCGACCTAGATTTTGTTGAGATGATCATTGTGACCAAGTTTCATAAAGGTAAGGTTGAAATTGTGAACTCTAGTGACTACACAAGGTTTTTCTATGATTTGACCTTGTGACCTAGTTTTTAACCTCGCATAACCCAATATTAAACATGACCTAGATTTTGTTGAGATGCTCATTATGGCCAAGTTTCATAAAGATAAGGTCGAAATTGTGACCTCTAGTGACTACACAAGGGTTTTCTATGATTAGACCTAGTGACCTAGTTTTTGACCCCAGATGACCCAATATCGAATGTGGCCTAGATTTTGTTGAGATGATCATTGTGACCAAGTTTCATAAAAATTAGGCTAAAATTGTGACCTCTAGTGTCTACACAAGCCAATTGTTGATGACAGACGAAGAGTGATCACAAAAGTTCACTTTGTCACTTTGGGAAAGGTGAGCTAACAAGAGGGCCCAAAGGGCCCTAGGTCGCTCACCTGTCGAATTTAACCTAGATTTTGTTAAGATGATCATTGTGACCAAGTTTTATACAGATTAGGCAAATATTGTGACCTCTAGTGACTACAAAAGGTTTTTATATGATTTGACCTAATGACCTAGTTTTTGACCCCAGATAAACCAATATCGGACTTGATCTAGATTGTGATGAGATGATCATTGTGACCAAGTTTCGTAAAGATCAGGCCAAAACTGTGACCTCTAGTGACTACACAAGGTTTTTCTATTATTTGACCTTGTGACCTAGTTTTTGACCCCAGATGACCCAATATCGAACTTGATCTAGATTTTTTTGAGATGATCATTGTGACCGAGTTTCATAAAGATTAGACCAAAATTGTGACCTCTAGTGACTACGCAAGGTATTTCTTTGATTTGACCTTGTGACCTAGTTTTTGACCCTAGATGACCTAATATTGAACTCGACCTAGATTTTGTTGAGATGATCATTGTGACCAAGTTTCATAAAGGTAAGGTTGAAATTGTGAACTCTAGTGACTACACAAGGTTTTTCTATGATTTGACCTTGTGACCTAGTTTTTAACCTCGCATAACCCAATATTAAACATGACCTAGATTTTGTTGAGATGCTCATTATGGCCAAGTTTCATAAAGATAAGGTCGAAATTGTGACCTCTAGTGACTACACAAGGGTTTTCTATGATTAGACCTAGTGACCTAGTTTTTGACCCCAGATGACCCAATATCGAATGTGGCCTAGATTTTGTTGAGATGATCATTGTGACCAAGTTTCATAAAAATTAGGCTAAAATTGTGACCTCTAGTGTCTACACAAGCCAATTGTTGATGACAGACGAAGAGTGATCACAAAAGTTCACTTTGTCACTTTGGGAAAGGTGAGCTAACAAGAGGGCCCAAAGGGCCCTAGGTCGCTCACCTGTCGAATTTAACCTAGATTTTGTTAAGATGATCATTGTGACCAAGTTTTATACAGATTAGGCAAATATTGTGACCTCTAGTGTCTACAAAAGGTTTTTATATGATTTGACCTAATGACCTAGTTTTTGACCCCAGATAAACCAATATCGGACTTGATCTAGATTGTGATGAGATGATCATTGTGACCAAGTTTCGTAAAGATCAGGCCAAAACTGTGACCTCTAGTGACTACACAAGGTTTTTCTATTATTTGACCTTGTGACCTAGTTTTTGACCCCAGATGACCCAATATCGAACTTGATCTAGATTTTTTTGAGATGATCATTGTGACCGAGTTTCATAAAGATTAGACCAAAATTGTGACCTCTAGTGACTACGCAAGGTATTTCTTTGATTTGACCTTGTGACCTAGTTTTTGACCCTAGATGACCTAATATTGAACTCGACCTAGATTTTGTTGAGATGATCATTGTGACCAAGTTTCATAAAGGTAAGGTTGAAATTGTGAACTCTAGTGACTACACAAGGTTTTTCTATGATTTGACCTTGTGACCTAGTTTTTAACCTCGCATAACCCAATATTAAACATGACCTAGATTTTGTTGAGATGCTCATTATGGCCAAGTTTCATAAAGATAAGGTCGAAATTGTGACCTCTAGTGACTACACAAGGGTTTTCTATGATTAGACCTAGTGACCTAGTTTTTGACCCCAGATGACCCAATATCGAATGTGGCCTAGATTTTGTTGAGATGATCATTGTGACCAAGTTTCATAAAAATTAGGCTAAAATTGTGACCTCTAGTGTCTACACAAGCCAATTGTTGATGACAGACGAAGAGTGATCACAAAAGTTCACTTTGTCACTTTGGGAAAGGTGAGCTAACAAGAGGGCCCAAAGGGCCCTAGGTCGCTCACCTGTCGAATTTAACCTAGATTTTGTTAAGATGATCATTGTGACCAAGTTTTATACAGATTAGGCAAATATTGTGACCTCTAGTGACTACAAAAGGTTTTTATATGATTTGACCTAATGACCTAGTTTTTGACCCCAGATAAATTAATATCGGACTTGACCTAGATTGTGATGAGATGATCATTGTGACCAAGTTTCGTAAAGATCAGGCCAAAACTGTGACCTCTAGTGACTACACAAGGTTTTTCTATTATTTGACCTTGTGACCTAGTTTTTGACCCCAGATGACCCAATATCGAACTTGATCTAGATTTTTTTGAGATGATCATTGTGACCGAGTTTCATAAAGATTAGACCAAAATTGTGACCTCTAGTGACTACGCAAGGTATTTCTATGATTTGACCTTGTGACCAAGTTTTTGACCCTAGATGACCTAATATTGAACTCGACCTAGATTTTGTTGAGATGATCATTGTGACCAAGTTTCATAAAGGTAAGGTTGAAATTGTGAACTCTAGTGACTACACAAGGTTTTTCTATGATTTGACCTTGTGACCTAGTTTTTAACCTCGCATAACCCAATATTAAACATGACCTAGATTTTGTTGAGATGCTCATTATGGCCAAGTTTCATAAAGATAAGGTCGAAATTGTGACCTCTAGTGACTACACAAGGGTTTTCTATGATTAGACCTAGTGACCTAGTTTTTGACCCCAGATGACCCAATATCGAATGTGGCCTAGATTTTGTTGAGATGATCATTGTGACCAAGTTTCATAAAAATTAGGCTAAAATTGTGACCTCTAGTGTCTACACAAGCCAATTGTTGATGACAGACGAAGAGTGATCACAAAAGTTCACTTTGTCACTTTGGGAAAGGTGAGCTAACAAGAGGGCCCAAAGGGCCCTAGGTCGCTCACCTGTCGAATTTAACCTAGATTTTGTTAAGATGATCATTGTGACCAAGTTTTATACAGATTAGGCAAATATTGTGACCTCTAGTGACTACAAAAGGTTTTTATATGATTTGACCTAATGACCTAGTTTTTGACCCCAGATAAACCAATATCGGACTTGACCTAGATTGTGATGAGATGATCATTGTGACCAAGTTTCGTAAAGATCAGGCCAAAACTGTGACCTCTAGTGACTACACAAGGTTTTTCTATTATTTGACCTTGTGACCTAGTTTTTGACCCCAGATGACCCAATATCGAACTTGATCTAGATTTTTTTGAGATGATCATTGTGACCGAGTTTCATAAAGATTAGACCAAAATTGTGACCTCTAGTGACTACGCAAGGTATTTCTATGATTTGACCTTGTGACCTAGTTTTTGACCCCAGATGACCCATTATCAAACTCGACCTAGACTTTGTTGTTATGATCATTGTGACTAAGTTTCGTAAAGATCAGGCCAAAACTTGGACCTCTAGTGACTACACAAGGTTTTTCTATGATTTGATCTTGTGACCTAGTTTTTGACCCCGGATGACGGAATATCAAACTTGACCTAGATTTGGTTGTGTAGATCATTGTGACCAAGTTTCGTAAAGATTATGCTAAAACTGTGACCTCTAGTGACTACACAAGGTTTTTCTATGATTTGACCTTGTGACCTAGTTTTTGACCCCAGATGACCCATTATCGAACTTGACCTAGATTTTAATGCGATGATCATTGTGACCAAGTCTCATAAAGATTAGACCAAAATTGTGACCTCTAGTGACTACACAAGGTTTATCTATGATTTGACCTTGTGACCTAGTTTTTGACCCCGGATGACCCAATATCGAACTTGACCTAGATTTTGTTGAGATGATCATTGTGACCAAGTTTCATAAAGACTAGGTCAAAATTGTGACCTCTAGTGACTACACAAGGTTTTTCTATGATTTGACCTTGTGACCTAGTTTTAGACCCCTGATGACCCAATATCGAACTTGACCTAGATTCTGTTGAGATGATCATTGTGACCAAGTTTTATAAATATTAGACCAAAATTGTGACCTCTAGTGACTACACAAGGTTTATCTATGATTTGACCTTGTGACCTAGTTTTTGACCCCAGATGACCCAATATCGAACTTGACCTAGATTTTGTTAGGATGATCATTGTGATAAAGTTTCATAAAGATTAAGTCAAAATTGTGACCTCTAGTGACTACACAAGGTTTTTCTATGATTTGACCTAGTGACCTAGTTTTTGACCCCAGATGACCCAATATCGAACTTGGCCTAGATTTTGTTGAGATAATCATCGTGACCAAGTTTCATAAAGATTAGGCTAAAATTGTGATCCCTAGTGTCTACACAAGCCAATTGTTGACGGACGGACGACGGACGGACGGACGGACGGACAGACGGACGACGGACGAAGAGTGATCACAAAAGCTCACTCTGTCACTTTGTGACAGGTGAGCTAAAAAGGTATTTTCTTGTCATCAAATAACTGGGCTTGCCTTGAAAATATGCCTTACATTCCTGAAACCATAGGAAGCAGGCTATATTTAAATTGTTATGATTTTTGCAACTGTATTTGAAAGAATAAAAACATTAAATATAGAACTAAAGAGGTCCGCTATTATATCTGACCAATTCCCTATTATGACCACCTTTTGACTTGTCTTATGGTGGAACTTTACTGTATCTGCACTACTTCATATTGTATAAAAGAGACATAACTCCATCAGTTTAGTGCAATCTGATTGTTAATTGATCTTGATCTAGGAAATCCATACAAACATAACCTTAATTATAAGTGTACATCATTTTGATACAGGTAAGAAATAAATACTTATAGTTCGCCGGAGATAACACTAGCCTTTGTACAAATAAATATGAAATTCAATATTCATTTTTGTTCAATCTTTTGCATATACACTTTTAATGATATACTCTTTAAATCTACACTTATAACTGGCGGCCAGTCGACCGTGCAGTGTTTTTAAAATTTGCTTTGTTTGTTTATTGATAAGGCTAGAGTTATCCCCGGCGAACTATAGTTACAGAGCAAACAAGACTGCGTTCAATAAACACTTATGCCCCCTGTGGAAGCCTTGTCCATAAATAAGTCTAAGTTCAAAATTAGGTCAAGGTGAAGGTCAAAATGGGGTTAGGTGATACAGGCATGTGGAGAGTGTTCATATACAACATCCATGCTAGTATGAAAGCTTTGTAGCAAGCCATATTAATGCTAGAAGAAACAGTCAATTTGGGTTAACCAAGAATTTGGCCGTTCAATAAGTGTTAGTCCAAAATTAGGTCAAGGTGAATGTCAAAATGGGGTCAGGTGATACAGGCATGTGGAGAGTGTTCATATACAACATCCATGCAAGTATGGAAGCTTTGAAGCAAGCCATAATGATGCTAGAAGAAACGGTCACTTTGGGTTAACCGGACGGACAAACAAACAAACGGACTGACGAAAGAACGGACAGGTGAATCACTATATGCCTCACGATCTATCGATACGGGGGCATAAAAACATGAACAGTTTTTCAGTCATAAAAAATTATAAGGGGTGTAACTCCAATGTAACCTGGTGACCTAGTTTTTGACCCCAGATGACCCAATTACGAACTTGACCTAGATTTCATAGAGACATACATTGTGACCACGCTTCATTAAGATTATGTAAAAAATGTGACCTCTAGAGTGTTAACAAGGTTTTTCTTCAATGTGACCTGGTGACCTAGTTTTTAACCCCAGATGACCCAATTACAAACTGGACTTAGATTTCATAGAGACATACATTGTGACCAAGTTTCATTAAGATTAAGTGAAAATTATGACCTCTAGAGTGTTAACAGTCCACTTATTGACGGTGGACGGCGCACGGCGGACGACAGACAAAAGGGTGATCACAATAGCTCACCTAGAGCACTTCGTGCTGAGGTGAGCTAATAACAGCCAAGCATTAAAATAAAAGTAAAATTTTTAGAGTTGTTCAATTTTCGAGAGCAGACTTTGAAGGACACTGTCTGTCTGCCCATACTTTATGCCCCCTGTCAAGACAAGCATATAATAAAGCGCACATAGTTGCACACAGGAATGAATTCAATAAAATAAATCAACAGAAAACAAATCTAGTTGTAATGATTATTGTTAAAATCTCCTATGTTTTATACTTAAGTAATGAATGTGTTCCCCAAGAGCTGTCAGTGATCAGAAATTTAATACGGCTTTATAAGAGGGTGATATCTTGAGGTATTGATTCTTGAATGAAAGACTAAATGTTTCCTGGCAGATGTACATTGCTGTAGAACTCATTCAATACTTACTCTATGTTCTTCTTCAGTGTATCCTCTTGTTTGTGTGTCTGAAATAGACAAATTGAACCTTGAAATAGCAAATCATTTAATGAAACAGTTACAATATACAGCCATATCTATATTAGTGACCACCTCAATTAAACAACCACCTGTGTTAGAAGTATTTTTAATATACTGTGAATAATGCAAATGGATAAGGGGTTTATGCAGTAAAGGGTTAATATGACTTGAATACCCTGTTACATAACAATGTTTAAGCCAAGTTGCTTGAAAAACTAGAAATAATTGCCTAGCAGAGAAATTAAGCAACATAAATTGAAGTATACATTGTACAAGCTGATTTATTGCCAGATATTAGCTTAGGGAAGAACCTAATTAGCAGTGAAAATACTGATTCAATTAATGTTTATTGTTTGATTTACTATTTGATTTACTAGGAGTTTTAAATATTTATAGAAAACCATTAACGCAACAAAACACAACCTAACAATGCTAGTTTGTATTGGTGACAATGATAGATTCTCAATCATACAAAGTCATGCAAAATAGAACAATAGAAAGCTATACGATCTGTAGAAACATTGTTTATTGCTATGTAAAATCAGTAAACTGCATTAATTCATTGATTTTTATGTCGGCATTAGATTGTTGATGTGAATGTTGCATGCATTGGTTAATATAGACTCATTCATTAGGTATACCCTAAAAGAGTAGTAAGTCTTATAGACTACAGACTCATTCATTAGGTTTACCCTAAAAGAGTAGTAAGTCTTATAGACTACAGACTCATTCATTAGGTATACTCTACAAGAGTAGTAAGTCTTATAGATTACAGGCTCATTCATTAGGTATACTCTACAAGAGTAGTAAGTCTTATAGATTACAGGCTCATTCATTAGGTATACTCTACAAGAGTAGTAAGTCTTATAGACTACAGACTCATTCATTAGGTATACCCTAAAAGAGTAGTAAGTCTTATAGACTACAGACTCATTCATTAGGTATACTCTACAAGAGTAGTAAGTCTTATAGATTACAGGCTCATTCATTAGGTATACTCTACAAGAGTAGTAAGTCTTATAGATTACAGGCTCATTCATTAGGTATACTCTACAAGAGTAGTAAGTCTTATAGATTACAGGCTCATTCATTAGGTATACTCTACAAGAGTAGTAAGTCTTATAGATTACAGGCTCATTCATTAGGTACATTCTACAAGAGAAGTAAGTCTTATAGATTACAGACTCATTCATTAGGTATACTCTACAAGAGTAGTAAGTCTTATAGATTACAGACTCATTCATTAGGTATACTCTACAAGAGTAGTAAGTCTTATAGACTACAGACTCATTCATTAGGTATACCCTAAAAGAGTAGTAAGTCTTATAGACTACAGACTCATTCATTAGGTATACTCTACAAGAGTAGTAAGTCTTATAGATTACAGGCTCATTCATTAGGTATACTCTACAAGAGTAGTAAGTCTTATAGATTACAGGCTCATTCATTAGGTATACTCTACAAGAGTAGTAAGTCTTATAGATTACAGGCTCATTCATTAGGTATACTCTACAAGAGTAGTAAGTCTTATAGATTACAGTCTCATTCATTAGGTACATTCTACAAGAGAAGTAAGTCTTATAGATTACAGACTCATTCATTAGGTATACTCTACAAGAGTAGTAAGTCTTATAGATTACAGACTCATTCATTAGGTATACTCTACAAGAGAAGTAAGTCTTATAGATTACAGACTCATTCATTGGGTATACTCTACAAGAGTAGTAAGTCTTATAGATTAAGACTCATGCATTAGGTATACTCTACAGGATTTTAGAAGTCGGTACACTGTAGCCTCACCTTGTTTAGACTCTAGCACCCATCAAGTACACACTTCCAGTAGTCTCACCTAATTTAGACTCCAGCATACATCAAGTACACACTTATAGACTCCTGCATCCACCAAGTACACACTTCCAGTAGCCACACCTAGTTCAGACTCTAGCATACATCAAGTACACACTTCCAGTAGCCACACCTAGTTCAGACTCTAGCATACATCAAGTACACACTTCCAGTAGCCTCACCTAGTTCAGACTCCTGCATACATCAAGTACACACTACCAGTAGCCTCACCTCCCCTGCGAAATGTAGTTCATGATTTCATGACTCCAATCAAAAACTGTTCATGAACAGGTCTACATAAGTTCTGGAACTTTTGACATAAAATGTTCTTAAAATGTGTTCATGAACAGTTTATGAATTAATGATGAACATTTAAAAAACTGTTTTTGATCCAGCCATAAAAAGTATCTGATGAACATTTCATGAACAAATATTTCTAAACTGTTCTTACACCATTCCTGAACTATTCATCAATTAATTCATGAAAAGTTCATGAAACGTGACATTGTTGAGGACATCACTGATTTTCATAATAGCTGCCAGCAATGACATGTGCTGATGTTTGCCCTCGAGCAAATTATGCCGAGCTTCGGCGCACATTGAAAAAAGCACCAACTTAAATGTGCCAAGTAACATCTAATCCCACCATGCATAAAGATGATCCGTACAGACTTTTATTTGACATTTGACCTCCACATGTGACCTTGACCTTGTGATAGGAACCTAAGGGATGGGCATGACATTCCTTTTTCATGGAGGTAAACATTCATGCCCAATATAAGAAAGATTGGTCAATGTATGACAAAGTTATGGTCCAGACACGCTTCAATTTGACCTTTGACCTCCAACTGTGACCTTGATCTGTGAGATAGGAACCTGAGGGTTTGGTATGACACTCCGCCTCATGGAGGTTGACATTCCTGCCAAATATAAGAAAGATTGGTCAATGTATGACAAAGTTATGGTCCAGACAAGCTTTAATTAGACCTTGGACCTCCATTGGTGACCTTGAACTGTAAGATAGGAACCCTGGGGTAGGGTATGACACTCCGCCTCATGGAGGTTGACATTCATGCAAAATATAGGAAAGATTGGTCAATGTATGACAAAGTTTTGGCTGGGACAAGCTTCAATTTGACCTTTGACCTCCAACTGTGACCTTGACCTTTAAGATAGGAACCTGTGGGTTGGGTAAGACACTCCACCTCATGGAGGTTGACATTCATGCCAACTATAAGAAAGAATGGTCAATGTATGACCAAGTTATGATCCGAACAAGTTTTAATTTGAACTTTGACCTCCAACTGTGACCTTGACCCTTGAGAGAAGAACCTGCGGGTTGTGCATGACAATCCTCCTCATGGAGGTGAACATTCATGCCAAATATAAGCAAGATTGGTCAAAGCATGACAAAGTAATGGTCTGGACAAAATTGGACGGACACACTTACGCACGCACACTTTTACGCATGCACTTACCAACGCACATACACCAAAAGTGGCAACTAAGTCTTGCTCACTGCAAGCGGGCTTGACATAAATCATGCTGTAAAAGGTACAAAAGGTAGCTTAACTGTTAATCTGATTGAGGCAAACAATTGTAATGACAACAAGAGAGCCATTGGCTCACCTGATGACTAGCAGTTATGGCAGAATCAGTATATGACCTTAATATTTGATGCAGATTTTACAAATACACACTTTGTGGCCAGGTTTTATAAAGAGGAGGTAAAAAAATGTGACGTCAAGAGTATAAACAATGTTTTTCTTTGATGTAATCTGGTGACCTAATTTTTGACCCCAGATGACCTTGAGTTACTAACTTGACCCAGATTTCATAGATACAAACACTGTGACCAAGTTTCATAAAGGTTAGGTACAAATGTGACCTCTAGAGTGTTAACAAGATTTTTCTTCAATGTGACCTGGTGACATAGTTTTTGACCCCAGGTGACCCAGTTGTGTACTTGACCTAGATTTCATAGAGGTACACATTGCGACCAAGTTTCATTATGATTATGGAAAAAATGTGACATCTAGAGTGTTAACAAGGCTTTTCTTCAATGTGACCTGGTGACCTATTTTTTGACCTCAGGTGACCCAGTTGCAAACTTTACCTAGATTTCATCTATAGAGTGTACACATTGTGACCAAGTTTCATTAAGACTATGTAAAAAATGTGACCTCTAGAGTGTTAGGTTTTTCTTTGATTTGACCTAGTGACCTAGTTTTTGACCCAAAATAACCCAGTTACGAACTCGACCTAGATTTCATAGAGACTAACATTGTGACCAAGTTTCATAAATATTAAGTGAAAATTGTGACCTCTTCAGTGTTAACAGTCAAATTGGTGACGGTGGCGGACGGACAGTGGACGAAGGACATAGGGCGATCACAATAGCTCACCTTGAGCACTTCATGGAAGTGCTCAGGTGAGCAAAAAATACAAGCTTTCATCTGATATTCAGGCAAGTAGATCATTCTTCAGCTATGTTCCCAATTTGCAACTTTTGTGAACATGAACATACATGCAAAAAATTTTTTTTATTTTGAAATATCATGAAACAATCATTGTACCCATCTTATATTTACTATTTATACTTAAAATACATGTTTGTTGGACTGTGTCTTTATGCACACTATTGTGGCCAACATGGAAGATTGGGAAACCAAATGTGTAGCCTCGTTAAATAAAGTCTTTACTTATTTACTTGCACACAATAGAGCTTCATTTAATGCATTTTGATACACTTAGTTTATTTCATGGGTTGTTCATGAAGTG
Source organism: Spisula solida (assembly GCA_947247005.1). Taxonomy (NCBI): domain Eukaryota; kingdom Metazoa; phylum Mollusca; class Bivalvia; order Venerida; family Mactridae; genus Spisula; species Spisula solida. The sequence continues at coordinate 30,211,468 of OX365944.1, read as the reverse complement.
TTCTTAAACATTATACAGAGGCCTCTGTTCATGACCATGTGAAGATCTATGGTTCATACACTGTTCACCGACAGTCTGTGAGCAGAAAATGGGACATTGACAAATATACTATAAATGTTCATGAACTGTTCATGAACCCAAAGAAGATTATGCTGAAGAATATTTCATGAAACTTCTAGTAGCCTCACCTAGTTCAGACCTCATCTTGCATTGATTGAATAGTATATCACCTAGGTACATTCATATTAAAGTATATAATCTGATGGCAACAGCTGATAGGGACAATGAAGCACTAGAAAACACCCAATCTATAAAACTTACTCATTTATTCCACATGTAGCAGTACACCTTAAGTGACAATGTTGATTACAGTATCTAATTACATACAATGTATACAGCTACATTGATTCCATTCTTACATCCATGTAGAAATCATATTGAAACAAGAGGGCCCAAAGGGCCCTTGGTCGCTCACCTGTCGTCACAGTGCATGCAAGCCCTGTGATTTGACCTAGTGACCTCACACTTGACCTACATTTTGTTGAGATGATCATTGTGACCAATTTTCATAAAGATGAGGCTAAAATGGTGACCTCTAGTGATTACAGAAGGTTTTTCTATGATTTGACCTAGTGAACTAGTTTTTGACCCTGGATGACCCAATATCAAACTTGACCTAGAATTTGTTGAGATGATCATTGTGACCAAGTTTCATAAAGATTAGGTCAAAATTGTGACCTCTAATGACTACACAAGGTTTTTCTATGATTTGACCTTGTGACCAAGTTTTGACCCCGGATGACCCAATATCAAACTTGACCTAGATTTTGTTGAGATGATCATTGTGACCAAGTTTCATAAAGATTAGGTCAAATTTGTGACCTCTAGTGACTACACAAGGTTTTTCTATGATTTGACATTGTGACCTAGTTTTTTACCCCGGATGACCCAATATCGAACTTGACCTAGTATTTGTTGAGATGATCATTGTGCCCAAGTCTCATAAAGATTAAGTCAAAATTATTACCTCTAGTGACTACACATGGGTTTTCTATGATTTGACCTAGTGACCTACTTTTTTTTATCTCAGATGACCCAATATCGAACTTGAAGAGTGATCACAAAAGCTCACTCTGTCGTGACAGGTGAGCTAAAAATCAATGGCCATGTTAACTCTTTGTATAAAAGATAGTAAATAATGTATTTACTGGCTGGTAAATTCTATACAAGAGGGCCCAAAGGGCCATAGGTCGCTCACCTGTCCTAGTCGTTCATGCACCCCTAATGGTAGCCTCTATTGCATGTACAAGGTTTTCATATTGTCTTATGCTTTAAAATTTACATCACATTTAGACCCAATGACTTATTAAAGTGATTTAACCTTGTGACCTAGTTTTTGACCCCGGATGACCCAATATCGAACTTGACCTAGATTTAGTTAAGATGATTATTGTGACCAACTTTCATAAAGATAACGCCGAAAAAGTGACCTCTAGTGACTACACAAGGTTTTTCTATGATTTGACCTTGTGACCTAGTTTTTGACCCCGGATGACCCAATATCAAACTTGACCTAGATTTTGTTGAGATAATCATTTTGACCAAGTTTCATAAACATTCGGCTCAAATTGTGACCTATAGTGACTACACAAGGTTTTTCTATTATTTGACCTTGTGACCTAGTTTTTTACCCCGGATGGCCCAATATCGAATTTGACCTAGATTTTGTTGACAAGATCATAGTGACCAAGTTTCATAAAGATTAAGTTAAAATTGTGACCTCTAGTGACTACACAAGGTTTTTCTATGATTTGACCTTGTGACCTAGTTTTTGACCCCGGATGACCCAATATCGAATTTGACCTTGATTTTGTTAACATGATCATTGTGACCAAGTTTCATAAAGATTAGGTCAAAATTGTGACCTCTAGTGACTACACAAGGTTTTTCTATGATTTGACCTTGTGACCTAGTTTTTGACCCCGGATGACCCAATATCGAATTTGACCTTGATTTTGTTAACATGATCATTGTGACCAAGTTTCATAAAGATTAGGTCAAAATTGTGACCTCTAGTGACTACACAAGGTTTTTCTATGATTTGACCTTGTGACCTAGTTTTTGACCCCGGATGACCCAATATCAAACTTGACCTTGATTTTGTTGAGATGATCATTGTAACCAAGTTTCATAAAGATTAGGCCAAAATTGTGACCTCTAGTGACTACACGAGGTTTTTCTATGATTTGACCTTGTGACCTAGTTTTTGACCAACGGATGACCCAATATCGAACTTGACCTAGATTTTGTTAAGATGATCATTTTAACCAAGTTTCATAAAGATTAGGCCAAAATTGTGACCTCTAGAGACTACACAAGGTTTTTCTATGTTTTGACCTAGTGACCTAGATTTTGACCCCGAATGACCCAATATCGAACTTGACCTAGATTTTGTTGAGATGATCATTGTGACCAAGTTTCATAATGATTAAGCTAAAACTGTGACCTCTAGTGTCTACACAAGTAATTGTGGACGGACGGACGGACGACGGACGAAGAGTGATCACAAAAGCTCACTCTGTCACTTTGTGACAGGTGAGCTAAAAACGAAATGAGAGACTCTTATTCTCTCCCTGCAGTTATAGCCAAAAGGAATTAGTAGTGGATATTCAGCAAAAAGCCAATTTATTTGAACTCTTATGTAAGATAAGGAATAACAATTATTGAATAATCCCCCGTAAGACAGAATCAGGAAAGAAGGTTATTTGCTTACCACTATCGAGTGTTATTTCTGTAAGTTGTGTGATGGAGGCACTTACTGACAGCCCTTCCTATATACTTAAAGTACTCCCACTTAAGTAATGCCAAACACTTCATTTACACTTCTCCATTCATTGAAAACACGGGCCAAAATGTTATAAAATATGATCCTCTGGGGGCATGGTGAATGAAAATAAAATTATCCAATTTGGCCTATTTCTCAATTGTTTGGTAATTTAAGAGCCATAATCCAAGAATGCCTGGGCCTATTGGGCTCAAAATCAAACTTATCCTTGATATTATGCCCATAAACATTGTCAACAAGTTTTAAGATGATCAGATGAAAACTGTTTGAAATAAAATACAGAAATGCCAATTTCACAAATTGTTTTGGAAATTCAATTGCCATAATCCAAGACTGGCCTTCGCTGATTGGGCCTATAATCATACATAGTCCAGATATTATGTCCATAAACATTGTCTCCGAGTATGAAGATGTTCAGATGAAAACTGTTTAAAGGAGAGTACAGACATGGTCAATTTCACATTTTTGGTAAGTCCATAATCCAGGAAGGCCTGAGCAGATTGGGCCTATAATTGAACTTGGTATAGATACTAAGCCCATCAACATTGTCACCAAGTTTGAAGATGATCCGATGAATTTGTTAGAATTAGAGTACAGACAAAATTACTGGCTGCTGCCGTCCGAATGCCAAGGGTGTTCACATAATGTGTCTAATTTTCAACAAGCCTTCAAAATCACTAGGGCAGCACAAGACATCTAGTATTTTGTCCATTAATATTAGGTTAAAAAACATACATCCCGGTTAATCATTAAAGTCAATCGGCCTCAGCATCCAGGTCTTAATGCAAATATAACAAGTATGCAAAGTATGAAAGCAATATTTCAAAGGACTTTGAAAATATAAGAGGTTAAAAAACCTGTAATAAACATTACGCCAACACTCGGGTGACTGCAATAGCTCCCCTTATTCTATGAATAGTAAAGCTAAAAATGGTGACCTCAAAATCAATAGGGGTCATCTAATATTGATGACCAACCTCTATGTAAAGTTTGATGATCCCAGGTCAAAGCGTTCTTGAGTTATTGAACGGAAACTAATTTATACGACAGACAGACTGGTGCAAAGCAATATACCCCCTCATCAAAGATGGGGGGGGGGGGCATAAATATATTGCAGATAAAGGATGTACAGTAAAACCTCGTTATCTCGAGGACCCATCGGGACAAGCCAAATGCTCGAGTTAAGCCAGGTGCTCGAAATATCCGAAGTCTATGATGAATTGTTGTTATGACTAAGTGTAACTGTGTTTATAATGAAAACACGTATGTTACATGTATTTTGTTGTAACTACGAATACTGTCATTGTTTATCAAGTCTATACGCAATTTGAATCGTGTGGACATTTGCCGAATTGAACAAATTGCATATGAAAGTCGTAATGAATCTTTTTACATTAAATATCAAACTCCATTTAACGGTAAAATTGCGGCAAAAAGATAACATTACCCAAAGCGCACGATAGATCCTACATGTTTGAACAAACACCCACGCACAAAAATCGCACGTGATAAAATAAAACCCGGATGCAAAGTCGATCCAGTTTCCAGCACAGGGATACGGCTCATTGAGTAAAAAACACGCACTATATTATCTATGATAATTTATTTAGGACATGATGTTTAGCTGAATGAGTTATATCCCTGTGGTTTCCAATTGAAACGCGCGCGACAATTTGGAGACATCAAACGGGCGGTCTTTCGACTAACTTCAAACGCGCCGCACATCAAAGAAATTGCCGGTACAGTTGGGAGTAGTGTTTAGTCAGAGTTCCATACCGCGGTATGAATTCGCCAATCGGCGCATAGTGTAGATTCAATTGACATTTAATTTTCTACTGTACAAAGTCGACGAATTTTTATTCTTCAGGGTTGTTTGATAAGAATTGGATTTAATCGCGGACTTGATCTACTTCACTTATTCAGTATCAGACACGTGAAATTGTACTGTACGTAAGCTTACATTCGCAGGTTTTCATGAAATACGGGAAATGAAAAGTTTTTGAAATGATTTTTACTTGCGGTTTTATAACGAACGGAGCCTAAATATTTAAGATTCTACATGGACGTCGGTTTATCTTACGATAATTTAAAAGTCTGTGCGAGTCAGTACGTTCGAAGCAACGATGTTGCATTTAATAATTCTAGTTCTCGTATGAGTTAATGTTCCCAATTGTTGCCTATTGAACTTGTTATGAAACATATGTGTAGTTTAAATCACGCTCATTAATTAAATATCTTCTACTTCGTGTTTAATGTAACGGATCGAAAATACGGACATCAATTTAAGTGTTAGGGATTACGCTATTGTCATAAACTGTGATTATCACGATGTGTGAAAAATACGGACCGTAACAAAATTTAGTATGACATTTTTCGGAGGTGTGAAATTTCGCTCGGATGATTGCCTCGAGATAAGGTAATTAATTATCGTTGAAAATTGTTGATTGGACCGACACCTGCGCTCGAATTAGACCGGATGCTCGTAATAACTTTACTCGGGTTAGAGGGATAAATTAATGTACAATATAGAGCAAATTCGTCGGGACTTTGAAATTTGCTCGAATTAGGCCGGTTGCTCGAATAATCGCTGCTCGTATTACCGAGGTTTTACTGTACATGCAAAATTAAGTTAAATTGATAAATTGTTATTATTGTAGTTCTTGTGTTATCTTCTCTTTAGATTTCCATGTAAAATTGTGATTTATTTGTCATTTTTATTTTCTGAAAGGCGTCCTTTGATGTTTACTCCAATGCTTTTCTTGTTTTGAGTTAAGTTTGATAGATTTCAGGAATTCATAAGTTCAAGGGGGATTCGAACCGACTACCTTTAGATCTTAATTCAGACGCACAACTCCTATACCATATTATATGCCTCCAAAATAGAAAAGAGTTCAGCAAAACTGCATACCGTGAGAAACTTAAATAGATCTATATAGATTTAAATGTACCAGATGCCTTGCAGGAGTGAGCTAACAGTCTGAATAATCTATATAATGCCTCCTAATATTAATGTCCAATGTCAATTTTACTAGCTTAAACAATCACTTATCCCTCATAATTTAGAACATTATATAGCAGTAGAGGAATCAAAACAGACTGGGGTTAGAGCCAAGTTGGCTACATTTTGTTTTTTCTGGATATAAATTGGGTTAATTACCTATGCTACAGCAGGGGGGGGGGGCAAACGCCATCATCAGATTCCCCCCCCCCCCCCCCATCCTAAATCTGCCCTTGAACCATTCAGACATAAATGGTTATTCAATGTGTCCCTTACTATTATATGCAATTGTAGAATTACACCACCAACATGTTGTCAATTACTTCCACTTTCCATTAACCCCATCTGTTATATTATTTCAGTATAATTAGTAATCAAAATACCAGTACTCATTTTCTCTCTCTTAGTTGTGTTCATTAGCTCATTTACTGGTAGAAATCCAGACAAGTGACATTGTATTACACTCTTATGACACTTCCTTGTAAGCAGGCTGACTGGTATAGATAGTGTACAACCATTTCCTATACAGTTCAATGCTGATTAAGCATATTCATATTGTGGTTGACAATTGTACAACAAATGCTATGCAGCTTCTGAAGCAGTTGAACTATGTTGATGAATTGATGCAGTAAATGAGGTAGCTAGTTGATATTGAGGCCTGTGAAGGAGAGTGTAGGGTGTTGATATTGGGGCCTGTGAAGGAGAGTGTAGGGTGTTGATATTGAGGCCTGTGAAGGAGAGTGTAGGGTGTTGATATTGGGGCCTGTGAAGGAGAGTGTAGGGTGTTGATATTGGGGCCTGTGAAGGAGAGTGTAGGGTGTTGATATTGAGGCCTGTGAAGGAGAGTGTAGGGTGTTGATATTGGGGCCTGTGAAGGAGAGTGTAGGGTGTTGATATTGAGGCCTGTGAAGGAGAGTGTAGGGTGTTGATATTGAGGCCTGTGAAGGAGTGTAGGGGGTTGATATTGGGGCCTGTGAAGGAGAGTGTAGGGTGTTGATATTGGGGCCTGTGAAGGAGAGTGTAGGGTGTTGATATTGGGGCCTGTGAAGGAGAGTGTAGGGGGTTGATATTGAGGCCTGTGAAGGAGAGTGTAGGGGGTTGATATTGGGGCCTGTGAAGGAGAGTGTAGGGGGTATTGACCTGAGCCTTATGGGGCCTGTGAAGGACAGTGTAGGGTGTTGATATTGAGGCCTGTGAAGGAGAGTGTAGGGGGTTGATATTGAGGCCTGTGAAGGAGAGTGTAGGGGGTTGATATTGAGGCCTGTGAAGGAGAGTGTAGGGGGTTGATATTGAGGCCTGTGAAGGACAGTGTAGGGTGTTGATATTGAGGCCTGTGAAGGACAGTGTAGGGTGTTGATATTGAGGCCTGTGAAGGAGAGTGTAGGGGGTTGATATTGAGGCCTGTGAAGGAGAGTGTAGGGGGTTGATATTGAGGCCTGTGAAGGACAGTGTAGGGTGTTGATATTGAGGCCTGTGAAGGAGAGTGTAGGGGGTTGATATTGAGGCCTGTGAAGGAGAGTGTAGGGGGTTGATATTGAGGCCTGTGAAGGAGAGTGTAGGGGGTTGATATTGAGGCCTGTGAAGGAGAGTGTAGGGGGTTGATATTGAGGCCTGTGAAGGACAGTGTAGGGTGTTGATATTGAGGCCTGTGAAGGAGAGTGTAGGGGGTTGATATTGAGGCCTGTGAAGGAGAGTGTAGGGGGTTGATATTGAGGCCTGTGAAGGAGAGTCTAGGGGTTATTAACCTGAGCCTATTGGGGCCTGTGAAGGAGTGTAGGGGGTATTGACCTGAGCCTATTGGGGCCTGTGAAGGAGAGTGTATGGGGTATTGGGCCTGTGAAGGAGAGTGTAGGGTGTTGATCTGAGCCTATTGGGGCCTGTGAAGGAGAGTGTAGGGGTTATTGACCTGAGCCTATTAGGGCCTGTGAAGGAGAGTGTAGGGGTTATTGACCTGAGCCTATTAGGGCCTGTGAAGGAGAGTGTAGGGGTTATTGACCTGAGCCTATTGGGGCCTGTGAAGGAGAGTGTAGGGGGTATTGACCTGAGCCTATTAGGGCCTGTGAAGGAGAGTGTAGGGGTTATTGACCTGAGCCTATTGGGGCCTGTGAAGGAGAGTGTAGGGGTTATTGACCTGAGCCTATTGGGGCCTGTGAAGGAGAGTGTAGGGGTTATTGACCTGAGCCTATCGGAGCATCTAATTGACAGACAGACTGACAGGCAATATATCCATGCTTCTCAGGGGAGGTTAAAATTATTGTCATCAATACCTTGAAGCTGCATAACATTATCTATATCCACAACAACACAGCTTGACAATATATTACACTCACTCAAGGTGCATTAAGAACATAAATATATCATACAAGAGGGGCCCTAGGTTGCTCACATGTTGTAATACATGTAGCTCATGAAGGCCCCTATCTGTCCTAACAAGTTATTTACAACTTCAAAGAATCAAGTTAATGCAGCCTCGGTTGCATGAACAAGGTTATCATATTGTCCTCACCAGCAACCATGTTATTTACACCAGATAACCCATTTTGACAGATTTTACCAAAATTATTACCTCTAGTGCCTACACAAGGGTTTTCTTTGATTTGACCAATTGACCTAGTTTTTTACCCCAGAAACCCAAATAACAAACATCACCTACATTTTGTTGAGATGATCATTGTGACCAAGCCTTATAAAGATTAGGCTAAAATTGTTAATTCTAGTGGCTTAACAAGGATTTTCTATGATTTAACTTTGTGACCTAGTTTTTGACCCGGTAGACCCAATATCTAACTTTTATCTAGATTTTGTTATGATAATCAATGTGACTGAGTTTTATAAAAAGAAGATCAAAATTCTGACCTTTAGTGAGTACACAAGGTTTATCTATGATTTGACATAGTGACCTAGTTTTTTAACTCAGATGACCCAATATTAAACTTGACCTAGATTTTGTTGAGATGATCATTGCGACCAAGTTTCATAAAGATTAGGCTAAAATTGTTACCTCTAGCGTTTACACAAGCAAAGTGTTGACGGACAACAGGCGGACGACGGACGAAGAGTGATCACAACAGCTCTCTCTGTCACTTTGTGACAGGTGAGCTAAATACAAGTCAACAATAAACTAAGATAAAGTATAAAAAAATCTGATTTGTAAATTTGAAAGAATATTGAATGTGATTGAATGGGAACCCAATGCCTAGCAACAGAGTAAAACTATTTATAAACATTTAAAAGTTCTGACTTCTTAACATTATAAAGTCAATTAATGTGTATGTTTTAATCTTAATGCCATACAACTGTCTTTAATAACATTTCCACATTTGATGAATCAATAGAGATTTAGCTAAGATTTACACAAAAAACATTTAATATGAAAACAGAAATACAAGGGGTGATCAACAAATATGCAGAAAAGTGCTGTATTTTCTTTATTTGTCATTGTAAGTCGTTGAAACTTTCTAAACATAAAGATAAATTTATTTCAAATTGATTCACCGCTGGCCATCAATGTTAACCAAAGTCAGAACGAACGCGGTTTCCTATGGCAACATCACTCGACGTCATGCGGTCCAAATTTTCATATTTTCCAACATTGCACATAGCAAACGATGACGTATTACTCGTTCGTTTGTATTATTATAATTTTCTAAAGGATCGTTTATAGATATGCAATGATATAACATTAAATTCATTATTTCAAAAATTTAACATCAAAATTCCGTTTTAGAGCTATTTGCTTCGAAATCGTAGTCTGAAAATGAGTCTGATACAGAAATCGGTGACGAAAAGTCTTGTTGCGAATGAAATCTCACAAAATACCAATGGCAATATTGCAAATGCAACAAATATGCAATAGCATACACAACAGGTGTCTTTTTAACATATTATCTCATATGTAGCAATGTTAAATATATGACGAAATGCAAATGGGCTATATGACGTCAATATCGTCAAATTCTGTCATTAATAGTAATGTTCTCAGCAGCTAATTCTTATAATTTACATAAAAGTTGCAATGGAAAAAAGTTGATTTTTTCGGTTGACAGGTCTATGAAATGTATTTGGTTGTAAAGCTATTTTTTGAGAAACATTCAATGCGTCAAACATTATGAATTGTGCCACGATGAGTATGTAAACTGTTATATATGGCCGGTGTAGCCATAGTGACGTTACGGTTTCTATGTTTTTTCAACCAAATATTTTCTTGAGTTAAATGTTGTTGTAATTATGTATTTGTAATACGCCAATCTATTTACTGACCGATTTTCTTCAATATTGGTCACTTAACAAAAAATTCAGAGCATTTTTCCGCGTATTTGTTGATCACTCCTCGTACATTGCTAATGAAAGACTTCTGAAAGACCCTTTCAGGTAG